>CM068496.1:3685848-4957515 GCA_034769265.1 Remorina albescens
GTCCTCGGAGCCGAGGAACTGGCTGGAGTTGAGGGGCTGGATGAAGTACTCTTCCCCCTGGAAGTAGAATCCGCCCCGGAGTCCGTGGCACAGGTTGAGCGCAGCGGCGGAGCTCTCCTCTCCGTTCACTGAACCGGAGTAGAAGCAGCCCGGCTCGGCTCCGGTCTTCGGTTCTTGTGTTGGCTCGGACTCGGGACTACCCACAACGTGGAAGACGAACCCCGGTGCCAAGAAGGTCTGGTCGGGTTCTAGCTGCAAGACCAGCTCATTACCAAATACGTCCAACCGGTACACCCTCATCTCCGTCTCCTTCTCCTTCTCCTCTGCGGAGAGAGTCCGCCACAGTTTGGGTCCACTCTCGGACCGGGCCGTGGGGTCTAGTCTAACCGGCACCACGGTGCTCTCCTCCCAAGCGCCGTGCGCCGCAGCGACGCACAGAATGACACCAACGGAAAGGCGTAAAAACCACATCATGTAACTGTGAAATCCGACAAATGGAAAGACAATCTGATAATAAAGTCTCTAAGAGGAGGAAAGTAAATCCTTTAAAGGCTTTTTCCACTAAAAGCTACAAAACCCAATTCTTTGGACTCCCACAAAACTGTCCAAACGCATAAAAATCTAAAAAGGGATCAAATCCAGTGCAAAACTCAGTTAAAGTTACGTGCAAGTCTGACTTGTTGCAGAAAGTCCTGTGATTAAAGTAAAGTCGAAGCTGGCTCTCAGCAGTAAATCCAACAGGTCCTCTTCGGGACCAGGCAGATGATCAGTTTCTGCTCTCTGAGTTCGGGGCAGCCTTCAGCTCGGCCGGCCCGTCTAGTCTGTTCTCTGCTCTTGCCTTCAGTCAGAGCAGACCCGGTCCCTCCTATATATCCCCCTACCCGGGACCACCCCCTTCCTGAGGGCCCTTTGATCTGAGGGGCCAAATCCCGTGCGCAAAGAAACGCACCAGCGACTTGGAGCGGTGCCATGATGGCCAATCACTGAGGAGAGAAACCCTTTCTGCTTCAGACTCAGTCTGTTTGTATCGATATGTTCACACACAAGAACAGCCCGGATTATACTGAACACCCCCCCCACACACACACACACACAGTTATCAGAGCCATGTGAGTTATTCCGCCCAAAGACTTTCTGTGGTCCATTAGTGTGTTTCTGTGTGTGACCCAAATAAACCCAAGCTAACTTCACTAATGCCGCGCTCCACTTTCTGGTGGAGTGTCCCAGGCTGATGTGGACCGGGGTTGTAGTGTCAGTGCAACTGGAGAAGGGACATCGCAGCAGGTCGGGGACGGGAACTGGGACCGTGTCGTGCTGGCCTGGGCTGGAGCCGTACTCACCTCCTCCGTGCCAAGCCGGCTGTGGTGCGCCATGGCCGGGTTCCGCAGCTCTGCTCCTGAGGGAGAGGGAACACAGAGGGGCCGCTGAGGTCTTAAGGTGGAATAGATCCTCCAGCGGGCTGCCTTCGTGTTCAAACCAGGCCGGGCAGAGCCCCTGTCCTCCGGCGTCTCCCCCCGCCCGTCCGGACTTTTCCTCCTCTGCAACAGGCAGGAAGAGTTGACACTGAAGTTTCATTAAAACAACTGGCAGAGCAGAGATCCTGCTGTCAACAGAGACAGAGGATCAGCACACATGAGTGAAAGTCCATTCACAGCAGAGAAAAACATCACTGCCTCAACGACAGACAATCAGAGAAAACGAATGTGTTAGAAGAAGTTAACATCTCTATAAAAAACATTAAAATAAAGGTCAAAACATAAGAATATCACGTCATAGTACAAAAATAAACAAAAAAAGCCTTATTGATTTTTCATTTTCTAATCAAACACACATTAAAAACAGGTTTAACTTTCTATTTAAGACTCACTGAGGCAGACATCAGTAATTGGTGTTTGCAGGGGCAAATTGTGGAAGTCCACCTTAAGAGCAACAGGTCATAAAGGTGGATAGTTGTACTTTCAGACTTTTCCAGCAGATGGCGGACATAGACAAGGAAAATCACCAGAGTGTTTGGGACCATTACCCCAAAAATCCAACAGGTGGCGCCTTCAGACCATGTTTGTGTCTCTAAGCTGTAAAACCAGGAAGGGTGGGGGGACCCGGTCCAGGACTGAAGCTGCTGGGTGAAGAATAAGAGATTCCAGGTCAGAGGGTGACACTTCGAGTTAGACAAGTAAATAATGTTTATTTATCTGGTCATTACCTCTCAGATGAATATTTTACATCCTAATACAATGATCAGATGATTGACAATTTCTTTCTTCCCCTGAATTTATATTTTCAAAGGATCTGATCTAGTTTATGATTACACCTGCCTGTCAACTCACTGTTACATTAAAACTAATGCAGTTTGAGTCTTCAGATCAATATTTAAGTAATCGTACAAAAGAAATATCAGTCTGAGCAGAAGTTTCAATCAGAGCATCCACTATGAAGCTCCTTTCTTCTCCACTCACCTTATCTGGTTGTTCCTTCTTCTAAAATGCAGATGACAGGGAAGAGGAAATAACACTTATTCATCTTATCAATAATTATAACATTGAACTAAATAAAAAATTGAATAATAATGTAGATTTATTGTGTACTCATCTTTGATAATGAGATGGCTGTCTCATCTCCTCTCCTCTCTGGAACAAATAGATTTCTATAACAGTTAATAAATCTACCAGGCACTGAAGAATTATTAAAAGTACTAAAGTACAACAGAATAACCATATACTTATCTTTTTAAATGAAAGGGTTGCTGTATCATCTTGGTTTGGACATTTTTCTTCTTCCCTAAAAGACAAATAACAAAAGAGAGGAAAGGAGCAAACTGTTACTAAACATCTTCAGCAACCAGATTCAATGGAATAAATTTATATTTTTCATATTATATTAAATTAATAAAGAAAGACTATTGATCAATATTTGTGATAATAACATTGCATGACTGTCTACTTATCTTTTTTTTGTGATTGTCCCCTTTCTAATTGTCCCGCCAATTTTCTTCTTCCCCCATCTCATTCCCCTTCCCCCTTTGAGACAAGCAGTTGATAAGAGAGGAAACAGTTAATACTTTGAGATGTTTGTAATATTTGAGACATCATTTCAGAAACATCTGTTTGTAAAATATTACCTACCAATCTGTTTGTTCTTGGACACTCTTCAAAGTTGATTTTCATCAGAAGATTTGTTGGCTCCCAGCCGTCCAGCACAGGCAGATCAGTCTTTAACACGATGTCCACCGCTGGGTGATACAGTTAGAAGGCAGATGGAATTAACTCTGTCTTCTTCTGTTTGTCCTGCCAGTCTTTGGTTAATCAGTTGTGTTGTAGCTCTGACTCTGTGCATGAAGCTGAGATGTTCCCAGGAGCAGAATTCCACTTCAGACACACAGGCCAGCTCAAGAAATAAAGAAATGCGCACAAGGCACCAGTGCAAGATGCACGAATAATACTGACCTGTGTGTCACAATCATGAATGAACTATTTATACATTTACAATGTTTACTCCTCAGCCAACCATATGCTTGATATGGTGCAGAATTTCAGCGTGGGCCCTGGTGCAAGACGCTACCTGGGGCCTCATTAGCCCAGCCAGACGCTCAGGCTAGGTCTGAGGAGTGAATATAGTCCTGTTGACCTGCCAGACGCAGGACATCAATATTGTCAGTCTCATTTTCAGTAATAAACGTTGACTGTTGAGCCATATCCACACTGAAGACTGATCAAAACCTGCAGCAGTTTAAATGCTATTCAGGCATTGAAGAGCCTGGAGGTCCACCAGGAACTCCTGGATGTCCTAGATGGTCTATTGGACCATCTCATCAGAGTCTGATGCGTTGTTTCTTAGGTGGAGAGAGACGGCTGCTGCTTGTTTCTTACCAATTTTTTCTCTTGCCACACAATGTTGATTGGTGGGAAAATTTCCATAAAACGGACTTTAGTGTGTGCCCGTCTGCACTGTAGTTGCTCACCCTCCACCGGTTTATCAGCTGGGTGCTTGCTGAGCAATACACAGGGGAGATAACTCTAGTAATAGAAGTCCATATGCCTGACACAGTTCCTGCGGTCAGCCCTCAGTGCTCCCAGACTTGCCCTCTCAGGATGAACTGGAGTTAATATTGGTATTGAAGCTGAAGCAGGAACCATCATACCTGCTGGTCCTTCCATGAGAGGCGAGGGTTTGGCGTTCTCCCTCTGTTCTTCCACTACATGCTCAAAAGGTGTGTCTATTTCATGAGAGCAGAAGGTTCCCGTGTACTGAATAAGAGGGAAGTCCTGAGAGCCTGTGGTGAGGTTGTGGTAAAGACTCAGGAAGGAGTCCCTCAGAGACTTAATGTTGGCGCTGCTTCTTCTTTCTTAGGTTTGTTACCAACAGATGAAGGATTTGTCCTGGGTAAGAGAGGGTATCTAAATGGAAAAAGACAAAAAGGAAAAGACTAGTCTCGCTAGTCAGGATGATGTGACTGGATTAATTCAAGCCCCAATATGTCTTTAAAGCACAGGGAGAGCAGGAATCTAACATTATTCATATGTTTAAACCACCACATTCATTCATTTATGTGAATTCTCTTTGTCACACCATCTAAAAGCACACAAATAACCAAACAGTTTGTGTTATGACGAAACACGACCTTAATGCAACACATTTATATTATATACAGTATAGACTTATAATAGACTATATATAGACTTATAATGATTGAACTGAGATGAACGGGTGAATAATTTTGCTTTTATTCTATTCACAGTCACCACAAACCAGCTGTTAATGATCATGTGTAGTCGCGCTTGCCTTACACTTCACACTGGCCTTTTCCTCAAAGTACAGTCTCCTTGTTTCTAAACACATAAAAATTAACCCAGCTACAGTTCCAACCCTGCTGTCTTATTCCGATAAAACTGAATTTATTGTTATAAAAGGCAAAGCTCTATAGAGATGATGAGTTTCAACTCAACAGCACGTTGCTAGTTTCTAGCTAAAACATGCTAACCCGACTGTTTGCACGCCGGGCCCGGTTGGACTACACTGACGTGACGTCAGACGCCGGCCTTCGGGCACGTTCCAGTTTCCGTTACGCACTCAAAATATATTTTCTTAGCATTTTATGAAAAATGGCCCGGTCGCCATCTTTGCCCCTATACTTTTAATGTTAAACTCGACGACCGTGACCCCCCTCAAAAAAAAAAAAAAAAACAACAACAAGTTTTCCTTGAATTCTGCTTGATTATTCCCACTTTTTTTCACACGTTAGGTCGACGCCCTGTATTGAATAAACCACCTGCAGTCAATTTCTCACTCAAATAAAAACTTTAATGCGGGTTTAACATTTTCGATGAGGTCGTAGGGAGTGAAATCAACAAAACAAAAATAAGCAGTATACTATAGGCAATAAGTCCATATATATATATATATATATTCATCGTTTAAAGCATCAATAAACTCCGTTATTATGCTCTGTTTGATCAGTGTATGTGCTGTGATTTACCATAACGGCCGTCCAGCAGACGGAAGGTGCGGATGGACAGCAGATGTCTCTCACGGCTGAAACCAGAGGAAGCCATTTTGGTCCTCACACTGCCGCTTTGAGATGTTAAAAGTTTATTGGAGATGTTTAATAACTGGTTCTGATTTTTGAACAGTTCAGCACGCGGCCACGTTAGTGAATTAAAAGTTCAGCTCTCGCGGGCAGAATGAAGCCGACAATTCGGAGGATCGGCTTTTATAGCTGCTGACGTGTCATTCGTTACCATGACAACCATGTTACTGATGGAGCTCTAGTCAAAAAGTTTTATTATTTAAAAAACAAATATATTAATATATATATATATATATATAACATAAATAGGAAAAACATGTTTTAAAAAAGCAGAAGTGAGAGGTCTCCAAGATTAGAAAGCACCAATGTTGATCTTTATATTATATATAAATGATGACTTGTTTTCCAAGAAGACTGTTGATTTTTAATTAGACATTTCATGAGACAAAGATGAGAAATCCAGAACTGTATCAAGTAAGTAATATGATTGCAGACAGCGAACACTCAATAATTGTCCCTCACACCATAAACTGTGTCTGTATAGAGCCAACTGGAGTACGACTAATAAATAAGGGTCCAAAACTTACAGCATGGTAGCCTGCAACAATAGTTCGCTGCATTTTGACACCAACACTGGCAGTGTGTTGTGGTATACAGACACACACACATATTTATATAACTGTATATTTAAAAGCATTGATATCATATATTACTGAGTCAATATCTCCTCCACTTATCAAACCTCTCCAGTAATAAATGAGGTTTGGCCAAAATCTCTTGCATGAGAGCGTAAAATTCAATCTTGGCCTCACAAAAGTTGCACACACACACACACAGTTATATCAGCAAATGAGACCAAATAAAAGTTATTAAATACTGAAGGTCACTGTTTAACATTTTATGTGCCCTAAATATCATCATTAATATCCAAACTAAGTCTGTTGATCGATTCGAAATTGCTGAAGTGAATGTAATAAAAATATCAATGACCACAAAGACGCACAGAGACAAAGATATTTAAATATATAGATTTTATATACATATATTCATGTGGATGACTAGAAAAGAAACACTATATTCTTACAAAGGAATGATTCTGCACAGTCGTATTCCTAAGTTAAATAGTAATTTGATACAAAATTAGTATAATAAATAAAAGTCATCTCATTGTTGTTTTATTCACACATACCAGTTGTACAAACAATAAATTACAAATTCAGTGCTGTGTTTCTGTCGTTCAGCGAGAGGGGTTTCCCCACTGGAAGAGTCAGAGTAAGTTGTGTAAATGTGTGTGTTTGTGTGTGTGTGTGTGTGAGAGAGGGAGTCTGAAATCCTGTGAAACTGTAACTGATGGATTGTTTCAATGGTGTGTGTCTGTATGTGTAAATTTCTGTGTAAATACGGTTGAATACTAACACATATATGAAAGATCTATTCGTGTACAAAAATGTCTACATTGTGTAAATAAATGTGAATGTGTGAGGCGACAGGAGAGAACGTTTAGTGAGTGGTATGTTGACCCGGGTTGTGTAGAATCTGAAAATGTTTCTCGTGGTCTGGTTTCTCCTGCGCAGGTGCCAGATGGGTGAGGTTTGCCACACAGGAAAACATGAAGGGTGCCGGAGAGTTTAACACAATTACAGGAAGGTATTTCAGAGTCCATTAGGGATGGAATCAACATTACTGAGCACTGCTGAGGCTTCATTATCACGAACAGAATGTTTCTTATTACATTTCAATTCTCTACATAATGTTGGACACAAATATGAATAGACTATCATGTGAGGAAGCCTCGTCTGAAGACATCCTGGATTAAAATAGATGATACTTTTTGGTTGGGTGGAGGATTTGAAACGATCACTTAGATAATAAAAAAACGTATTTTCTCAAAATTGCACACAGTAATTGTTTTGTGTTTTGAGGGTAAGAATAGTTCAACCTTTTGGGAAATAAACACATGTGTCTTTTTGATGAAAGTTAAATGAAAAGACATTTTTTAAATTAGCAGCAGCATCAGTTTCCAGGATCCATGAGTCCTCCAGTCACGGGGACTATTTCCTGGGGAGAGAATAAGACTGTTGACTGTGCATTCTGTCGATTGTCTATAATTGAGGGTCTGTTTTGCAAGATGGCACTTATGGTGATGTTTTCAAAGCTGTGGAGAATTTCCAGTGCATTAGCTGGAAGAGCCTCATGCATATTGCAATAAAAACCAAAACTATATTGACATTCCAATCAAAGTAAGTGTAAAGTAAATGTTCTGGGTGATCTGATCCTTAAACATCCTCAACCATCAATATCATCCAATCTGATTTGTTGTATTTGGCAAACTCCACCCATCAGGGGAGGAACAGGTGAAAAAGGAAGGATGAGTAAAACACAGAGGAAATGATGAGTTGAATTGCAGAGGGACAAGAATGACTGCATTAGTATCTCTCTTGCTGTCGTTGCAAGTATCCAGGGCACACATTGTCAAATTAGCATTGTTTCCTAAACAGATAGACAAACAAACAAACAGACATTGACTGCCACAAAACAACAACAACAACAACAAAACCCCAACATGACACGAGGACTGTAAACCTCCCAGCACCAGCAGAATGATCGATACAGGCGGAGCTGAGAGTTCAGAAGACACAGTAGAGAACAGAACATGTTCACGGTACATTAAGTATGTGCATTAAACACAGGCCTGGGTGCATGAGTGCACGCAACACACACAGACGCACACAGACACACACACAGAAATCAAGCATTGCCCCAAATTTGATTAATCATTACCCTCCATAAATGTTCAGGAGTGTCGTGGTTACTTTGCCCCTTTGTCAATTTCGCTGCTACAAGGTTTGTCCTCTGAAGGCTACTGTACGCTGCCCTCACACCGCGCTGCTCTTTCCTTTCCCTGTCGAGGTTGTCAGTACTTGTCACAAGCGTAGAACTCACTGGGACGACTGATCAGCTCGTCATTCATGAACCAAAGGTCTGGATCTGCTCATCCATTCCTGGTGGTGAAATAATCTCCCTTTCATCCTCAGTTGGGAACTGTATTCGTAAACGTGCCGCTACTTCCCAGTTATCATTTGGACAGATCAGCTGGGGTCTGTGGACAGCCCTGATCCAGAACCTTCAGAACCAGTTAGATCTCCCGTAACTGGACATTTTACACTCGTATAGATCTTTGTGGAGACCTCGGTTTTATCCGGTAATGATGCTCTAACATTCTCTGATGTTTTTGTTATTTAGCAGATGACGATTGGGAAAAAATATTGAAAAATATTGAAATTAGATGTGCTGTTAACTCACTAAAATGTCCACGCTACAGAAAACTGTCCCTGATACGTCGTCCTGCAGTCTTCACACGGGGCAGGCAGAAGTCATGGCGTGGCGAATGATGAGGGCTCTTGTCTCGGACAGACTCAGGAGTTTCACATACCCACAGTGATTAGAACACATGAAATAGCATAAAAAAGACACAACATGCATGCCATTACACGGCAACACACACTAAGCCTCCAGCGTTCGGAGACTGATGCAAAGACAATCAGTTATTGTCTACATGGAGATGACATGCAACTCAAGTTCTCAGCTCTGTCGGGACAATACGTGTCACTGTCGTACGGAAACTCTCCTCCATCTTACTTGAGCTCTTGCTACGATGCTTCCAGGACATTCCTCTGGTTTATAATCAGGTACAACTTGTCTTTGAGTCCCTGTATGACTGGTCCAGGAGTCCTGTTTCAGGTTGTCTGTCTTAAATTCATTGGTCCTACATCCAGCACTTGAGACGGTTATCAGAAGTTCAGATTACAACTTCTTCTTCCTGCATATTGTTTCTTGTCTCATCGGTCATTTCCCTCTCCCACCTCCTCAACATTTCTTTACCAGACAGTGTTTGAAGGCGGAGGGGCGGGAGTCCAGTGTGCACCCTTTGGACAGTTTCCCGTCCTGGTCCTTACACTGCACTGTCCGGCTCTGCCAGCCAGTGTCACATGTCCTGGAGCAGGTCATCCAGGAGCCTGTGACCCAATGGGGCCCCGGGGGTGGGGTTGAGGGAACTGCAGCTGTAATCGGCCCCGGAAGCAGGTAAGGGGGAGCAGAGGAAGACGTAGTGGTGCTGCTGGTTGTGGAGGTGGTTCTTGTTGTGGTTGAGGCTGTTGTAGTGCTCTGTGTCGGCGTTGACTTCGGGATGGGAACGAGCGGGGCAGACGGCTGCTGTGGGGCCGTCCGCCGGGGCACGAAGAAGCTATAACGAACATCCAGAGGTTTTTTGGCATCTGTTGCTAGAATCTGGACTACCAAAGGCTCTTGGAGGGCCCCGGGGCCCATGCTGTGAAGCCATTCGTCCCTTTGGCTCCAACCACTGTAGTTTAGCACAGAGCCATTGAACGGGATGATTGTCTCAGAGGTGGAGATCATGAACTTGCCATTTAGGAGGTACTCGCCGTTGGGTCTTCGGAGGGCCAGGTAGGCGGTGTAGCGGGTCTGGTCCTTGGCCTTGTGTTGACGAACCTTGACATGGGTGGAACCGGCAGGGATCTTAACTACATCAGTGTAGCCCTTACTGTTTGGCAAGAGCGGAGGCAGAGGAAAGATCAGATCAATGCATGAGCAGTTTTCTCTTACTGGCTTTATTTTGACGCAGCCTGGTATTCACACCAAATGACCATTTTGACCAAACACCATCCAAAACTGAAATAACCTCTAAATTATGCTGGTTGCATTTGAAATTTTTACACAATAGAAATAGCTCATTTAGCTACATTTCTATTCATCGAGCCAGCAAAAGGGATAACCATCAAGGAATATTGTGCAAGTGATCCAAAGTCAGAACAGCAGGAGAGTTCACTGTTCTTCAGAGTTTTCTTACCTCTTCTTTGTGAAGTTGCCCACAACTCGTATACATCCTGTGCTGTCTCCTCCACATATGCCACACTTATCAAACTGCAGCTTGGAGCCGATGATACCGTCACAGCCCGTCCGCACACATTTCCCCTTCACGCACACCGAGCTGCTGTAAGGACGACACTCCGTCCCGTCCACCACCTGGACACAGAGTTATGACGTCACCATCATACTTCACTTTATCTTTTCATGAAGAGCACTGCTCCCTTTTCTGTAGTACTAACTCACCCTCTGAGAAAAGACCACGTAGTATCCTGTTCCTTTTGCTCTGCAGGTCAACTTGCACACATCTTTAGGAAGAACTCCTGCGTACTTCGGCACCCACTCAACAAAGGTCTTCACCCCTTTAGGATCTGTCTGGGGGCCGTTCCGCACCTCACATTGCTCCTGACGGAAATTCTTATCTGGAGAAAGGTTCCATTAAAAGAACTTCAATATGAAGAACTATATTTTTCTTTATAATAAATCGATATTAGCATCAAATCTTGCTGTCATAATATTATCAGTCAGCATGTGTTCTCACTTGATGCTGGGCATGGTGTGACGTTGCATGACCGATAGATGGCTCTCTTCCCGGTGCAGTATCGGCCATTGTTGCGTGGCGGTGGGTTGTTGCACAGACGCTGGGCAAACTGCACCCCGCCTCCGCAAGTTCTGGAGCACGCACCCCACGAACCCCAGGAGCTCCAGCTGCCATGGTTGGACGCCTGGGAAGGGGGGGGCAGAGACAGAGGAGATAAGAGTCAGGGGAAATGACAGCAGTGCAGAGATCAGAGAGTCGAAGAGGGTGAAGAGAAGAGGAGAGAAAATGAGATGAAAGAGGACAATTAGTGCTTATCAGAGACATGTTGGAAGTCAGAGTAGTTGTCGGCCAAGCCACGTGTCGCGGGGAAAACCCTTCGGAGACAGATCTGTGATAAAGAAAAATGTGGTTTTGAGATTGTGGTTGAGGAAAGAGACAGAAAAGGAAGGAGGCAAACCTCATGTGATAATGACTAAAGCCTGTTTAAAGCTGCAGCCGCAGCCCACATGCCTCCCCTGAGGACGAGCATGAATGACATTCTCAAGGTAACGTACTTATTTTTAATCAGTGGATAAGTAGCATTTAACTTTTTATGAGACAAAGTTTTAATAATCCTGAAGCCGGAAAACCGACTCTTCATTTAGTTCCACTGCTGAGTCTTTAAAGCACATGAACTTCTTTCCATCATACTGCACAAGAAATGCAACGGAGTATCAAAGATTGTGAATTTTAAGATGGACGGAGCTTAACTGGTGGTCATGCGAGGCAGCGAAAATGAAGGGAGTCAGAACTTGGATCCACAGACACAGTCGCCTGCCAAGGATTGTGTCAGACTCGTCGAATGTCATGTGACAAATAGACACAAAGAAAATATTCTTTCCCTCTCTTCCATTCATTTTGACTTTCACTGGCTGAAACACACACACACACACACAGCTTCAGTCTGCCAAGAACAGTTTTGGTGCTTCAATTTTTTCAGGCCAAATTCGATTTAGATCTGTTAAAGTCAGGCCAAGAGAGCAAATAGCATCGATCACAAGAGATATAAATAAAAAGGTGAAGCCACATTAAGAACTCATGACATATTTCACAGTGTCCTTGTGTACTTCCTCTCAGCAGCTGTCCTGTGTGCACTATATAAAGTTTATTCCCTTTTTTACTTTTGTATTCCACTGATAAGTTTGTACAATGTGGAGAAGAGTGCTTAAAATATCAGTTTTTGAGCTATAAAAAGGAATCTATGTTTGATTTTAGCCATTTTTGTCTCCTTGTCCTTTTACATATACTAATCGTGTCCATCCCTCTTACCGAGTAGTGCCTCTTGCGGGTCTTGTCCACGCACTTTCCCTGGAGGCAGATACGCCCCTTCCCGCAGGGCGTTCCCTCCACGGCTGGCAGCTTCTTGGTCAGACACACCATCTGTCCCTGGCGAATGACGGCACACCACAGCCGGGAGCACACGTCCATGCCGGGGCAGACTGTATACTCGGGGCCGAAGGCAAGGCGACACTGGCGAACGGCGTCGTAGCTCTGGCCTGGGAGCTCCTCGGGGCCGAGCAGGGGCTGGCGAGGAGAATCTAGGAGACACTCAGCTGTGGCAGAGAGGAAGAAGAGTCACAATCTGTTCACATTTGGTGCTTTACTGCTGCCTATCATTTTCATAATAACTTCTCAGTTTATTAGTAAACAGGCCTCTGTGATTATCACTCAATAAAATGTCTAGAGCACCAGCATTTACTGCTACACTATGCAGATTCTATCACATGAACTATTCCAACAGCAGTGAAGTTTCTTAGCACAACGTTAATGGCAGTGATTTGTGACCGTCTTTAATAAAAGTTGGAACCAAAGTGTGACTCATCTTGATTTCCTGCCCGTGATCCGTCAAACTTACAATGAATTTAATAGGATTGTAAATAAGAGATTACTGCTTTGGTTAGTAATAAACAACTCTCTGTGGTGTACTGCAGGTCACACGTTAAATTCACATGGAGGTCATCTGTAGACAGAAAATAAAACTTGTACTGGGGAATAGTTCTCGCAGTTAACAGAGTTTCCCACACTCACCGTTGCCATCATCGAAGAAGTCAGTGATGGTCGCTGAGGTGCAGCGGCTCCAGGGTTTGGAGGCATCAATGGATGTCAGGATGGAGGACATTAGCCGCTTGTCGCTGTTCACTCCAAAGCGTTCTTCACAGAACTTGGAGTCGTCGTGGGACAAACCGAGCAGGTGACCTGGGACACAGAGAGGCCATTTTTCATGAGGTGTTTGCAAAGAATTGGACTTGTCTCAGGTTTACATTCTGCATCCTGCAAGAAGGAGAAAAGAAAACATACCCTGGACGGGGTATAAGGTGTTTGACATCACACGATACTCCTGCGGTATGATTCGGTGAGTCAGAAATGTGCTGATATGCGAATGTGCTTGCCCTGGCTTGTTGGTCTCACTGGTTTTGTTGTGTGTGTATCCATGCCTACCTATCTCATGTGCGACAGTAAACGCAGCGTGAAGCCCATCGTCCTCAATGACAGCACAGCTTCTCTCCGGAGAGCAGATGGTGCCCACATCCGCCATGCCCAGGGTGTCACAGGAGTGGTGGCCACAGAGGTCCTGCACAAAGGAAACACTGGAAGGTTAAATTGATGCGCAGAGACGTATCTCAACAGTTTTACTGATAGAAATACAACTTTTTAGGACCCCCTTGTTCTGTAAAATTGGAATGTCCCTCTAATTTCCTTTCCACTGCTTGTAATACCCACTTCCTTCCTGCGGCTCTACCATCTCTCTCTGCCTCACATGGTGCCAGAAACAGACTATTGATCTTTGTTCTGATTCCCACACATGCCCAGGCAGATGAGGCCATGGGGTGCACAGCCGGGCCCAGGCGCACAGATCAATCTGCTATCAATACCGTCGCATCAGGGCACACAAGCCTGCACATGGGGCCGTGTGCACATACATCCACACTCCTTGGACATGCATGCGTACATAGGAACATAAAAAAATGGAAAGCAGAGACACACACTCGTCCCGCGAAGAAGATGAATGGTCACTTTAAGTGCTGCTGACAGGGCCTGCTGGGTCATGTGTGTGAGGAGCTCTGGGAGGGTGTTTACTCGTTCACAGGCCAATCGGTTTGGAACAAACTGCCTTGTGTTCTGCACTCACACACAAATCCAAATATGTGCAGATGCACATGCTGTAATTTAAAGGCTGTACTATAAAATGTGTTTTTACTTGCACATAGGGAGCATAAACATCACTTGAATGGGCACAAACACACGCAAGTGCAAGTGGAGTGTGCTTCCTTTTCATCGGATACTTGAGAAGGCTGAGTCTGACTGGATGAAGCCAAACTCTGCTTAAGTTTCTCTTTGCTTTTCTGTGTGCAGACAAGCTTGAAAGAGAAAGAAGAAAGCCTGTTTGTTTTGAATCAGACAGTGAAAATGTATAGAGAATTTGACCTTCATATTTGATGTTTCTCTTTCCCTGTTTCCCACACTCTTTTCACCTGCAAGCTCTTACACCTCCCTCCATTTCATTTATTTATTCGTTCATCCCCTCCCAGTCTGAGAACAGTTTTTGTTCCACTCTGTTTTATATACACGTTTCATTGGTACAGCAGAGACTAACAGGAAACATGTGGGTGAAATGGGGAAAAATGGGAATCCCACATTAGAGTTGAAATACTGAAATTTAAAAAATATCTGTAACGACCCTAAAACTCACATCTTTGTCTACATATTATTGACTTCTCTCCTCTGCCCTTTGTTTTCATCCAATGGCTTCGGATGTGTTGTTAAAGAAAAACGCTGGGAGGAAAGGATGGGGGTGGGTGGGGTGGTCGGTGCCGGAAATTAGAGAGAAGACCTCAGAGTCCAAGGAGTTATAGAAATATTGGCAGAAATACCAGGAGAACAGGTGGCAAGCTGGTTTTCAGGGTCAGGAGACGACCAGAGCTCAGTGTGTGCGTTACAAGACTACTCGCAATCCAGGCCAAGGTGAGAGTAAAACAAACAGCTAACCAGATCAACACACACTGAAATCCCAGAGCGATGAATACACACCGTGGGCTCGTTTCAACAAAGCTGTAGAAACTGTCAAATGATGAGAGACGTCTATGTTTATCCACAGCTGAATAACGGACACTGCTTCCGATGTTCCCGCAGAAACAACTTCAGGCCATGATTTTATTATTCCCTTTATCAGGAATACAGCTTAAAGCCACTAATGTACACAGGACAGACTGAACTCAGGCATGTTGTGTATGCCGACAGACGTGGAGCCAGCGTGGAGGGTTAAAGGATTCATGAGCCGTGTGCTGGTCATCAACATACGGCAGACGAAAAACAGAAAGTGTGAAATATCAGGAACAGTAAAAACAAATAGAGGGAGTAGCTGTGATGGGGGCGAGGGCTGGGAAATGTACACTCTAATGTACAGAGAGAAGAGCAGAGGAGAGGACAAGTGCTCAAGAAAGAGTTCAAACTCTTATATGATGTAATCTGGTTCAACACGTGGGGGAAATGGGTTGCGTATTTGGTACATGCTGTACTCACCGGTGTGACTGTTGGCCAGACAAAATAAGATATTTGAAGACTTCAGATCAACTTCTAAGAAAGCATATGTGATGGAGATTATCACACTATTTTATCAGATTTCAGATCATCAGCAAGTCATCAAGGATGAGTTTCATTAAGCTGCAGCCTTTAGAAAGCATTAAAGACATTTGTGCTGACGCTTGTATTAGAAAAAATGTGCTTCTTTATTTTTTTCTTCTGTTATATCCCCACTGCCACTAAAACACTACATGCAACACTGAAAAGACTGAAGTTTCAAATGTTATTAAACGCTCTACTCCATCTGCATTATTACATATTTGACCTGAGCTATGTGAAAGTTACCAAACTTCAGACTGGGTTGAAAAGGTCAACAGTTCAATATTAACGGCATCACAAGTTCATGATAGAAGCATTAATCCAAATATTTGACCACACATGTATGTCAATATCTGCACTGCTCTGCAGCTCTTTAGTGGCCACCTTACAGTGGGGCTTTGTCTACTGCCCGAGCTCACAAGTGAACAGCCATGCATAACATTTAATGTTCCCATATACGCAGATGCACTCTCAGAGGAGTCCTCTCAATGTGCCTGTTGTTTTGTTCTGGTGCTGGTATGTGTGCGACCGGGTGACAGCACCACACAGGTCAGCTCACTGCGGGTACGGGGTGTTGGAGTAATTGGAGCCGACCACAAAGGGACGTGTTCGCTCCAACTCTGTGCTCCCCTGCTGCACCCCCGCCCCAATGTGGTCTGACTTCACAGTCACCAAGCCTTCAATGAGCTTCAGTTCGAGTTCAGCAGACTACAATAATCAGCACAGACTCCACAGCCGCTCTAAATACAAAGAAGAACGAGGACTTATTTGGTTACCTCTGACATTCAGTTTGAGGGAATACCAGGCACACCATCATCTATTTCACATCTGAACTGAATCTACATCTGTCTCTCTTTGTTAAGTCTCCAGTGGGGCCACAACCATAGTTATTTTTCACAGAAAATAGTTCACACATTACCATGCCTCCTATATCACATTCTTTTCGACTCAGTTTGAGGTGCCTGAGCCAAACAGAGTTATTTCCTTCATGGCATTCTGTCAGTGGAAACATTAATGGGTCGAACCTGTTTGTAAAATGACGAATTCTGTGCAGCTCTTGACATTTTGTGGGGATCTTTCCTGGCAAAATGATTAATGGCTAAATGAAAGTGTGGTTCCAATATAGAATTGGGCCAAATGGGCATTTTTGAAAATGCCAGCGTAACCTACAACATCTTTTTTTTTTTTTTTTTACTCTGTAGCCCCTTTACAGCTGTGGGTGGAAACCAATTCCTCCAGAATAACAATCTTGCAACCTTCTTTCAGGGGCACAAAGTGTTTCAATGTAAACAAAACCCAGTCTTGTTTGTGTGCACGACAATGATTGAAAAGGCAAAGAAGTAGCAATTTAGACACTCAGCCAAAGCATAGAAATGTGATAATGGCCTCAAATAGCCAAAAAGATCAGAGGTCAAACTTAAAGTAAGGTGGGGGCTGCTTTCTTTGGCTCAAACACTTACCTCTACAGTATTAAGGTCACGACCCTAAACTGAAGTCACACATTAGCTGTGTGTTTTCTCTGCACGCTGACTTAATTCAGCTCGTTTCTTCTCAACCCGCCAACCTCACAATGTCCCCTGAGGTGTGTACTGAGTTACACTGACCATGGCAGATGATAACTCCCCCTGATGACAGGTTACATCTACAGTGTGACCCCCGTGCTCAAGAGTGAAGGGGAGATGTGTGTGAATGAAGGTCTGTGGACGGGTTCATGAATAATGCCAGTGTGGTGACAGCTGAGAGACAAATCTGGTGTCTTGTTAGGGCCAATTTGAGGTTAATAGCTGTTTAGTAGAATAGAGTACAATCCACTGTGCACTGTCCGCAATGTTTTATTAGAGCGTCCTTTCCGTTTAGCCTCAGCCATGCTGTCCTGATGCCGCCTTCGAGGTATCCAGATTTCTCTGCCTGTCTGACTCTGTCCGTGTTGCTAATGGTGCTTTATTTCTTCTTCCTGTGTTGCCTATGCAGGTGGAGTGGCAACAACATTAGTTGGGAGCCAAGAGGTGGCTGGCATCGAAGAGCTGTGCCACTCTGTGCCACATGCCAACCTCAGGTATGCCCTACCAACTGGTTTGCCAGTGCATGGCTGGGCCAAGTTGGCACCGGCAGTGGAGGATCTGGGGCAAGACCTCTGGAGCTTTTTTGCTTCGGCCCTGAACCACGGCAAGACCTTGCATGACTTGAACCCACCGCTGTCCAAGGCGAAGCGATCTCACACGTCAACTGGAGCTAACCACCATAAAGCCACACCCGGAAGGGCGAAAAATGCATTAAGATGGTGCTGCCCTGTGGCTTTCAGACCAGGCAGGGAGGGGGAGGAGAAAGAGCAGGGAGGAGGGGAGATGGGGAACGATGAAAGACGGATAAATGAGTGTGGTCTTGGTAAACGTACGGGTCCTTGCAGGGTGGATGTGTTTGCTTTCCTGACAGCTCCCAGCCCCAGCTGACAGACGCTGCAGACAAACTGGGAAAAATTGTGCAGACTGGTAACGGAGAAGGAAGCGTAAGGCTGGGATGAGTGGCTAATTAAGTGAAGTTTCAAGGGAGTTTGAGGGATATTTCTGCAATGCACCCAGCAGCTGATTTCAAATCTCAGGGCCAGGGAAGAATGTGCGTGCACAGACTCGGGCACGCGCATCAGATCACACAGGCTGCTGGGTTGTCTGGGGACTGGGAGGGGGAGGCTGGAGACAGAGGAGTCTGCCTAGAAAAACACCGGCCGCAGGAAATACAGCTTTATGGCTGTTTCACTGATGCTGTGCCGCATTACGCAAAACAAGAAAGGAAATTGAAAACAAAAATAAAGAAAAAGGGGAAAGACACAGATAGTAGCCAGAGACCTTTAAGGAGCAGGTCATTTAAGTTTCCATGACTGATTGACTGTAATTCTCTGTAGTGGTTCAGTCTGTCAGGATTTATGCATCTCTTACCCACAGAGGAAAAAATAACATACACTTATATCATTACATGCAGGAAGCATGAGTAGCTGATGTATGTGAATCATTTTCATTACATTGTGTATTTTAGAGGCTTTTTACAACCACAACTGGCTTAACTAGTCCAGCAGCTGCAGACGCGTGTACCGTCAAAACAAACCGTGGTGTCACATCGGGCTCGGAGCCCGGTGTGATGCCCCGGGAGGACAGGTGGAGGTGCTGAGAGCAGAGGGGGGGTTTGTTTACCTGCCTGGTGAAGAGGATGGCTGCGTCGTGGTGGTGCTGGTGGTCGTCGTCCAGCGGGTTTTGTTGGTTCTGCCACTTGCAGAAGCTCTTCAGTGTGGCCGCTGCGTTCTTGGACACGTCGAGGCCCTTCTCCTTCTCCCCCAGCGTGGTCACCTTCACCACGGACAGCCGGATCGGGTTCTCGATGCTGGCGTGGCCGTACAGCTTGGAGGCGATGGAGGCCAGTGTGAGTAGGTAGTGGTTCAGGTCCTTGCCGTATTTCTTGGTCATGGTGTCGTCGGCCACCAGGAGCAGCTCCACTTGCCTGGCGCGTGAGACTGACCTTTTGCGCCGCGTGCCAGGCTGTGGAGCGGCATCTTTGGCGAGCCGGCTCCAGCGCGTCCTTCCGTGCACACCGCGCCGGTCGGTGTTTTCCGCCGGGAGCCGCTCTCTGTCTCCCTTCCCCTTCCCTGTACCTCTGAGCCGGCGTCTCCCGGCTCCATCCCGGCGTCCTCTGCGCCCGTCGCGCGTCCCGCAGCTCTCGCGCCCGTCTTTCGTGGCCTCGAAGCTGAAGCGCTCACGCGTAAACACATGGAGCGCGCTCTCCGCGTCCTTGTCCTGCAGGGCGCGCACGTCATGCTCGTGTCCCTTCGCCCTGACGATAGGCGTGATGGAGTAACGCGCGTGGTTGACGGCGAAGAAGCCCTCCAGACCCCCGCCGCAGAGGTTGAAGACGGCCAGAGACTCCGGGTTGGAGTCCACCGTCCCTCGGTACGCGCACTCCCGCTGGAGAGACTCGGGGCTGTCCCCGATCATAGCGAGCACGTACCGGGGGCTGAAGTGATGCGACAGCACCGACTCGTCCCGCTCCATGTCCAGCTGAAATCGGCTTCCGTCCAGGTACACCAGGTAGCCCACCTTCCCTCCTCCGTGATAAATCCGGTCAATGGTCCGCACGACTCCATCCGTCCTCCGGGCAGGTGAGAGCAGCGACCCGTTCGCAGGTGGAAGATAGAAACCCTGGAAAGTGGAGAGTCCTGCTGCCAGCTCCAATTCCACCGCGCACAGCAACAGAAGCCGAAACCAGAGCCTGCCCCCGGCCAGAGCACCAAGGAGCCGCACCATTGTTTATTCCAACCCGAAAAACATCTATGAATCCCCTAAAACAAACCCAGAGCGGCCAAACACTGAACTCTGACTATTTGTTCCTCCAGAACGCGCATCCTCCCGGTGTCCAAACCCCCCAATGCCAAAACAGCCAGCCGCTACCAACAGGCGAGGAAACACAACCATTGAGGAAAAACCGAGAAAGGAAAACAGCAGCAGAGAGGAAGAGTGTGCAGGCTGCGCGGCACTGAGCTGAACTTGTAGAACAAAAACACAAAGTTTGCTCTTAATAGGACCCAGAGAGAAAAAGTCCTGCCCCCTTTGCGCTCAATCACCACTCCTACACCCCCCCCCCCTCTTTCTCAAATCAGAGTAAAGTCAAGTGCTGGAGGAGAGAAACCTGGACAATGCTGTCACCGGAGTCTTTCCCACTGCTTCAGCAGAGGAGGGAGCCTGTGGTGCTTTGCAAGTCCATCAAAATTCCTCAGTAATTTTGAGAGACAAAGAAAAAGACACAACGGAGGACCTGCAAATCTGCAGGGACCAACACCATTTATCTCAACACAACGTCTCCATTAAATGGCAGCCTGTTATTTTTACACTTTTACCACTTTGACTCCTTTAATAATTGAAGGCTAAAAGTCCAACAGGGTTTGGCTGGAGTTTCAGAAAACTGGAGGAGAATGGATAATTTATGGACAATCCCAAATAAGAACTGTGGGAGTCATACATTTAATGGTGTGTGCATGTGTGCGTGAGGCAGAGATGGAGGAGCATGCTGAGTATGAGAGAGTGTGTGTGTGACTGTGGCTTGAACTGTTTTGGGATCTGATTTGAGTTATTGTACCTTTAGGGAAGTATGGTGCCAATGGGATGTTGAACTTAATTTTTTTTTTGTTTTTTTTGGGGGGGGGGGGGGGTAATGGGTTAGCAATGTATACCTACCAGGCGCATACTTTACAAACACACTCATGTTGGCTCTGAGTGTGTCTCAGAGCCAACATGAAGTCTTTAAAGTTCCAACACACGGCTCACTTGCTGAGTCACCTCACAGCTATTACCTTAGCACAGCACAGAGGGGGTGTCAGTGGGAGTTCTCTCTTTGTCCACACACACACTCAAGAACCTGAGAACAGATATTTCATTTCAACTTTGTTGTGCTGAACGGTGAGAGGCTGTGTATATGTGTGTGTTTTCCTAAAGCGAAGTGTTAATCCAAAGCGGCCCCCCCTCTACGTGACTGAGCGCTGTGGGTAGCATGGTGCAGGGATGCAGCCAGGGAGAGAGCATGAGAGGGAGAGTGGGTGGACGGTGGGAAATATGGCCAAAACACGGAACACAGTGTGCTGCCACCGTAAGCCCCCCCCCCCCCCCACCTTGTCAAATCCCACCATGTACATCCCACACCAAAGACACACTATGTTCAAATTGGCCTCCAGAAAAAAATGTCAACAGAGCTGACATCCAGAAAGGCTGCAAATTTGACTTGTGAGGTCTGGTCACTTTTTCCAAGGGGTGTGGTTGCATCGGTTTTGGGGGGGGGGCTTGGGGGCTTGGGGCCTCATGACCTCAGGGTTTGTAAAATCTTTGCTACGGCTATGAACACACAGCTCACACACCCACAGGCTTCAAGATGATGACCACTGCAGAGTGGATCCAGTATCATGCTGAGCCTTATGTCCAAATCAGCCAGCTGTTATGCAATGCACCCCACGGCCCCACTACTCGTCTCTGTTTTCCTCCCTGTCCTCAAGTCTCGCCTCTGCCGGCTGCCGGCTGCTTCTTCTTTACACCACAGTGTCAAGTGTATAACCTGCAGTAAAAACGGCGCCCGTAAAGATTGAGCAAACTGAAGCTGTGTGTGAGAGAGGATGTTTGATCAGGACAGTGGGATGTCAAGAGGCAGCTTTGGAGCTCGAGCGTCCTGATGCACTGAGACTATTTAGATAAGTGTCCCGGGTCTGTCCCCCAGAAAAGTGTGCTCAGGATGTGGTGAAAAGTGCTGCAGCTGCGAACTGCTGGTACTGAGCCTGAGCAAAAATTAGGCAACTTTCCAGAGCATCTCAACACCATACACAGAGAAACAACACAACACACACACACACGCATGCATCCGTTGGATCACATCCCTACAATGTCCTCCTCCCTCCCTCTTCCTATCTCCTCTTTGAGTCTCACTCACTCAGCCCATTGGATCATTTTTAATCCCCATCATCTGAAAGAGAGACATATGCCAAAGCAACCATATGGACATAAACCGCCCCCGTTCTCCACACACACACACACACACACACACACATTCACACAGTAACCCGGATCACACGTGCAACATAGGCTGCATACAGAATAGCTTGTCACCAAAACATATTGTGTGTATGTGTGTGAGACCCGCGTGCCGAGCCACGTGTGTGTGGGACCGGCCCACTTCCTACAGTGGCTGGGAGGGGAGGGAATCCAATACGGTTAATTGATAAGCTGAGCCTTTTACATAACCATCTAAGTGGTGGTGTCAGAAATCCGCCCCCTCCCCAAGCACTGCTACTCTCCCTCTCCTCCTCTGCACACACACTCTCCATCCCTCTCTCTATCCCCAGCCTTTTCTCCCGTCCCTTCATGGATGTTGAAGCAGTAATTCCCATCAGGATGAAACCACTTCAGTTGAAGTGTGTGTATGTGTGTGTCTTTCCTTCATCTCTGCATAGAAACCTGGTGTGTTGTTGGCATCGTGGCACAGAGGGAGAGTGTTGTCTCCACAGGGACGGTAAGTGGCCACCACACGTCTGCTCTGGGGAACAGAAACACACACTTGCACACACACATTCAACTCTTTGCATGCAATAAAAACAGTGAACACAAACTCTTTTATCCACAATGTCAAACTGTGAATATAAATACATGTATTCTGATTTAGAAAAGAAAATAATGATACACATAAAAGTAAAGCAGCCCATTTTAAAATAAAGACACATAAGTATACCCCTGTAGGAGATGATAACACAGTTGGATCAAGCCAACGTACCTTCAAGTCTTTCAAAAGACACCAGATGGCTTTAACACTTTGCTTGTGTTTGCTTGTTAAATTAATCTCAGTGGAGCATTTGAAAAGATGTAGAAAAAAAAAAAAAAACCCAATTAATGAAAATATGATCGAAGTCTGAACAACAGCAGTTTCAAGTTTCCATGAGGAAAATTAACATGAAACATATTACAAAGATCATACGAAAAGGATTCCCCTCTCTAAGTTTTCCCAGCGAAGAGTACATTTTGACAGTGATGATTTCCCCCTTAAGACATTGGAGACATCAGAGTGATAATGTGAGTGTACACGCAAGTATACAAAATATTTTTTTGCCCGACATTATAAAAGTCTGTAGTGATGGTATTGTAAGTGATACATATAAGAAACATGAATTCACTTGAACATTTGGAGGACATGATCGGTAGCAGCAGCACTTTTGTTATATTATGTAATCATATTGCATATATGCTGATTTGGTTACTGAACTGCATGTTTAACAACTTGATAGGTGATCATTTTGGTACAGTACAAAGACGAAAACTGCCTTTGCAGAATCTCTACTAGAAACTTTTGAGACAAATTGAATAAATACACAGAGGTTCCCCTTCTTTTTTAAAAGACAGATACAGTACATATGTTGGATGAAAACAGTGCTAGGGTTGACCGTGGCCAGTTTAAGCTATTTATATATTTGCAGTAAAAAGTGGCCTAATACATCTCTTGCGTCTGCACCACTTCTTCTGGGTGTAAGTTGTCGTATTAGCATTATTGCTATTCCAACTCTACGATTTGGCTATAATATTCAAGGAAGAATCAAGCTGAACATCACAAGGTAACACAAGAGATCTCTCATGAAGTCAAAGGCTACGTCATGATAGTTCTGTAAAGGGGCTGTCATGAAATGGTCCTCAAATACAGTGATTAAAACTGACAAAGAAAAAGAAATCTGGAGATAACGGAGTGTGTAATTTTAGAATAACTTTGTAGTAAGAGGTAAGAGTTTACACTGGCTGTATGGTGGCGGGGTGTGGGGAAGGCCTTCAATCACCAAACCAACTGTGTCTCAGTTCAGGACTGAATCCTCTGAAAGAGCTTCAACCTCAGGAATTGTCTGAACTAAAATAATGAAGGGATACTTGGGGCTGAATTTGAGCTTCAGGTGAAAAAGGCCACAACTGGAGGTGGTGGTGCTTTGTGGTTTTTTATAATAAACATTACTAAGGAGCCAGGCCCAGCAAAATTACCTGCCATGACAGACCTCCACCCTGCCTGTCACCACACCTGATTTCATCGCTGGCTTTCAGCAGGTCATGTGATCCTGATTGATGTCAGTAATTGGCTCCTTGGACTTCTCGGTGAGAGGCAGTGCAGGGGCGTAGGAGGGCGCTGAGTTGTTTGTGTTGAAGTAGTAAATGCCCTTTGAGGAGTTTTTGGCAGGGCTGCATAGATGCCGGAAGCGCTGCAGGGTCGAAAGATAAAAGTCAGTCGAGGATTTTAACATCACAGCATCCTTAATGTCTAATTTTTAGTTTTTCTCTCTCAATAATATGAGAGGAATGTTGAAGGTTAATAACCAGCAGCATATGATATGAAACAGGAGGGAGTTGGACCAACCTGTGGCAGCGTTCCTGGGGTGGTGGCTACGGCATAAATGGCCCAGATGGGTAGCAGGGAGACAGATGAAAAGGTAAGAAACCAGCCCAGCACAGTGGCCCACACTGGAGCAACCAGGCCTTTCCCCAGGCTCAATGGAGACCAACGCACCAAGGAGAACACAAAGGTGGCCTAAAAAAGTCAGAAAAAGAGCTTTGTCAGTCAGTTGGCCTTTGATGACTAAACTACATTACATATGTTACATGCTTTATATCTTCACATGAAATTAAACTCCTTAGTATGAATGATTTTTATGCTTCCATTAAATTTACAAACTGCTGCACACAGTACAACATGTTGATGGACACCTGTCACTGGAGTGATGGACAGATGAGAAGAAGATCCCAAACATGCTTTTATGTGGGTCACATTTCACAGCTACTGAAACAAAACAGTGTGAGAGCGGGTCACTCACAGTGCAAACAGCTGGGGTCAAGTATTTCCAGCACAGCTTGAAGACAGGCAGGGGACTGTAGCCGGTCATATCCCTGATGTTGGCACTGAAACGCTCGGCTCCTGTGGCCAAAGAAGAGCAGCATGAGTGCTTGTGGTTTGGTTTGACGTCATTTGGCTCAAGGCTGGCTTGTTGTTTTTGGTGGCAGTAGCAAACCTCAGTTAATTTTTTTTTTTTTGGCTGACATTTACAGAAAAGAGAAAAATTCTTGAAAAATGCCTAGATTAAGAAAACATTATGAAATTGTTTACTATGCAACAGGTGGACCAGGATTACCACCAGCAGTGGGAGTAGTAAAGTGGGAAATGATGGTGACAGTTATGGGAGACCTGAAGTGAAAGCACATTGTACAGACCATGAAGACCAAAAAATTATTTAGCGAGTTGGTTACTATGTATTTTCTTTGTCTCCTGTGTTTCAGCTGTAACAATCAGTCACTTTACTAGTTATCAGTAACCAGAGTATTAGTGTCTTTAAAAAACTGTGTAATCGGTTGTAAAAAAGGGGGGTTGTTGAGTTGAGTCCTGACCCCTGTGTTCCCCAGTCCACTTCTCTCTCCTCCTGCACTCACCTACTGCTGGGACAGCAGGAAAAACATACTTCCTTGGTATTCATATGTACCCACACACACAAACGCACACTCTCTGTTAACTGACACCTATTTGTTATCACCTACAAAGGTGCTCCTCTTTTCTTTTCTTTTTTTTTTTTTTACATTTCACTTTTTATTCTTTGCCAAATACAAAGTTAATAGTACAAACCCAGTAGCACTCATCTGCGCTGTCCTGATGTGAGCACTTTACATTCCACCCATCTCACACTTAAACAGACAGTGTTTTTATAAATGCTTTAGAGCCTCAGGTCTGGCTGGGATAGGGGCTTCCTGGGGCCGCCAGACTGAGACTGAGAGGCGACGGGTCCTAGGGGCTGATTTAGGACCCAGAGGAGACAGACAGGGGCCTGGCTAGGAGCCAGTCTCCTTACAACAGTGGGTAGCTGCAGCCATGTTAATATACTGTCTACTGACTCCAAGTGGAATGCAGGAGGGGAAAAGTAGACGGGAAGCCTCTTGGTGTGTTTATCAGATTTTAGGAATTACTTTTTTTGTGATTTAAAAAAGTGTATGAAAAGCAGTTTTCATATTTTTACAATTTACAACAGTCAGCATATATTTGTGTGATTTCTATTTTGGCATAATGTGAAGTCCTTTCATCTGACGAATGAGCTCCAACAGAGTGGACATTAAGAATTAGATTACGACATTGAGAAAAATGGGCTGGTTGGAAATAAGAAGAGGACGGGAGGAAAACAATTAAAGAGACAACAGAGACAGGAAACTTAAGCAGACGTGAGGAGCTGAGCTTCATACCGTAGATCCAGCCGATGGCCACGGACTGGAAGATAGAGAGGAGCAGCAGGCTGGCTCCGCTGCAGGAGAAGTGGTCATAGACCTGAAAAACATACAGACCTCCCTGCCTCGCCATGCAGGCAAAGATGCACACAAAAGTAAGAAATTTACATTATTTCATGTCATTTCGACCCAACGATATAGAATTCATCCATCATAGATTGGACCTACTGGCGTGACCATGACCAGTCCGATCAGGAAGCAGACGGTGCAGACAAACAGCAGCAGCAGCTCTCGTCGGTAACCTCGTCTGATCAGCTGAGGGTACAGGTCGCTCACCGACGTCATCAGGGCCTCCAGACTCACAAACTGGATGACAGAGAAGAGGCAGGGTCAACGAGCGTGCTGTCAGTTTTGCTTTACACAACATGCCATTTCCATCATAAGTGATTACTCAAACTTAGTGTGTGTGTCTTTGTGTTCATGTGTGTGTGTCTACCTGTGTGTCTAGTCCGAGCATGATGATCATGAGAAAGAAGCAGACAGCCCAGAGTTGAGGTAGAGGCATCATGGCGACAGCTCTGGGATAGGCGATGAAGGCGAGGCCAGGCCCTGAGAGGACATACCACCGCAGACTAAATATGAGGAACAATTCAAACATAAACAGCTGGGCACTGGATTAAATTTATGGATTCTGATTCTGCTCATCCAGTCAAATCCTATTTTGAATTCTTATCACATTATATATGAATAAAAGGCATAACTAAGTAAGATAAACATTTATGTTATAGTAGTGTGTCAAATAATGAGGCATTCAGAACAAAACCACGATGCTTTTGTCCATCTCTTAAGACTTTCAACTTTCCTACTGAGGAGCCACAGTTAGTCATTTAAAACAAGTTAAATGTATTCAATTAGATCTAATATCAATGCCAGGTCGTTTCATACAGCTGAGCACTGCAGTTTTTAGAAAATATTGGTCAAAAGGAATTAATGGTGCATTTGTTCAGGGCTGTTTTCATTTGTGGATTAATATAGATTAATAGTTTCGGCCAGTGATGGAGCTCTTTGGCACAGTTGGCTACACAAGCATCATTTTGGTTTGTTCAGGGCATTAGATGAAATAAATATTGAACAATATCACCCACAGTGAAATCTTATTCCTCACAAATTATATATATCTGCAAATTACATGTGAAAGATTTTAATACAGCAAAGGTCAATGTGAAATAATAATGAGGTGAAATATTAGCTTCTCTTTTACTTTCCCTGCAAACCCGTCCTCACCTGACTGGGCCACGGTGGAAATGTCCACACCCTGCTCCTCAGCCATGAAGCCCAGCACTGAGAAGATAGCGAAACCTGCCAGGAAACTGGTGCTGCTGTTCAGAAGGCAAAGCAGGAAAGAGTCCCTGGAAGAATACAGACACACATGGAAATTACTCAAGCGTTATGGCAGGGCACAGCTGGAAGAAAAACATGTGGAATAAGGAGAAATAATCAAAGTGATGAAGGAAAACAAATAAAAGTACTCTTAAGGTGAAGGTAAAGGTGGACAACCAGTGAGGTCTTGATCCTGGTCTCTGGCCTTGTATTGTGGAGCTGTGCCCTGTTACTGTAAATGCAAGCCAAGTGTTCTGTGTGTGTGTGTGCGTGTGTGTCTGTGTATTGGGGGGGAGTACAAGAGTGTGGGAAACATGGCAATGGGGGCTTTTCTTTAAGGTGTGGCTGTATCAGTGTGTTTTCTCTGTCCATTCCAGCCATTCCTTCTGGAAGCCATCTGACCAGCAGGAGTTCACATCTTACATTTCAAGAGAATTCAGTTTGTCTGAAGCGGAGCTAAAGGAGGCTCCTGGTGTGTGGTTGTGCTACAGTGGTGTATGACAAAGTGTCTCACTTATAGCAGTTGTTGTTGTATTTGTTGTAACTGCCCAGGGCTGTGAGACTTCCTAAGCAAATTCCATAAGAGAAAAATATCTGGGTCCCTGCATCCATCCATACCTTCAGACAGAAAGACAGACAGGGGGCAGAAAATTACATGATGCTATGATGATGCTCACATGCAATTAAAGTGGTAATTCTCTAGATGTCTTTGGTGTCATGCATGTAAATGTAAATTCATAAATGTGTATTTGAACAAAATAAAAAGTCCGCAGGCAGACTAAAAACAGTTACTTAAATTTTCTGAAGTCAGAAAAGCTACATCAACATCCCTACAGCACAGCAGTGGTTTGACTTAGCGTCTTGCCTAAACTCAAAATATCTGTATTTGATTTAAAAGACTCCATCTTTTTCAACAAGAGCAAACACTCATTCCTAAAGAAATTAATTTTTGATTCCACTAATGTGGAGATGTTTGCAAAAGGGAATGAAACTGATATGACACATAATCTCTGAGGAGAGGACAATGTGTATCTCGCTGACCATTTATCATCGACCTCGTCAGGACTGGCCTAGTTTTATTTCCCTGAATTGTTTACTTTTGTGATAAATAGTTGAAAAAAAAAAGGAAAAGGTTTTCAGCTCTGTATTAGTTCCAGGAGCCACTATATCACTTACACGAACAGCCATTTTTATGGTGGCACTCTCACCTGCGGTGTGAATTTGTGCTTGTACCTGAGGGTCCGCCAGGCGAGTGTGGTTGGGTTTGAGGTAGTAGATAATGCCCTGGGTGGCTCCGGGCAGGGTAGCACCGCGCACCAGCAGGACAAACAGCATGACATATGGGAAGGTGGCTGTCAGGTACACCACCTAGAAGATACACACAGTATGCTGGGATGCGGTCAAGACAGCAAAGAGAGACAAAACAGGAAGGACGAGTGTGTGATGCCCTCAAACAGGGATGAAATACTAAAAGAGGGAACCCTGGAAAGTTGGCATATTAAACCTGTTGACAGATGGCTGTGGTGAGACAACTAAATTATTATAGTGCCCAGTCCCTTATTTCATTTACTGACCATGTAAAGGAAGATTTATGTTCTGTCTCTAACCCTGCCACCCCTCAAAAAAATAAAACAAGATCAGCCTTGTGCTGGTGAATTGTACAGGATATGGCCTTGCTTATTTTATATAAAAAAAAGCGGAGGGTAAACATTTTGTCAAGGTGGAATCCCTGAAAGTGTCCAGAATGAGCTATTAGCAGTTGTTTCACTGGATATCACTGAAATGCTGGTGCTGAAGAAATCTTAAAAACATTAAGATTCTTACACAGCTTCTGGACTTTTGAGGTTAGAATTGATGTACTTGTTTAAAAATGTTTGATACTTTGGCAAATGTCACAACCCCCCCCCAAAAAAAAACTAAACGGTGAAGGCATCACACTTTGTGGTCATTTTGTGTGTTTTTTGTGTTCACCTTTCCAGTGGACTTGACTCCCTTCCAGACACAGAAGTAACAGACGATCCACACGACGGCCAGACAGAGAGCCAACTTCCAGTTGATTGGACCCAGCTCGTCCAAATTGCTGGAGAGGTGGAGCACTTCACGTCTGCCATGCACACACACACACACACACACACTACAGTTAATACCTCACATCAGGTGGTATTTTGGACTGCATGAGAAACAAAGGCTCTCACTCCCAAAACTCCATGATGGAGGACGAGGCGTTCTCAGGCAGGCTGCTCAGATTGGCTGTCTGGTTGCGGTGTTCAAACAATACACATGCCTCTGCAGACACACAACAGACTCTACTTAGCCCTTAAGGTTTCACAGCGCACCCTCAAATGGCATTAACAGATGCTTTACTGACCAGTGTTCCACGAGTTGTTGCAGTGTGACCAGGGCAACTCTGCTTGGAAGCTGTAGGACAGGTAGAAGAGTGCCCAGGCGAGGATGATGATGTAGTACACGCAGCCATGCAGGATCATCACCTGACTTGCATAACCAAGACCTGCAGGCGTATGACAAGACAGACAGTGTGATGGTTTACAGAAGCAGCTGTTATTGTGATGTTACAAGATCTTCAAAGCATTCTTGAGCAAAGACCCATTTTCTGGTCCAAGTCTCTTGAGCTTCTGTTGAAAGAATCCATTTAATGCAACACTCAACTAGCAGCCCACATCGAGTGCATCTTCATTAGGAATGAATGATGGTCTTATGAGGCCTTGAGTGGGATAAAAAGCGTGGGCTGTTTGCATCGACAGATACCCGTTTGTAGTATCTTCTAATTAAATTCAGGCCATTATCTGGCGATAGAACATCAAATGTGAAGACCATTGAGGAATTCCCACTGAGGCCTTTCATTGTTTGCGTGTCTGACATGGTTGGCTTCTTTTGCACTCTCCCAAAAAGCACAAAAGTAATAGAGGATCACTGGTCACATGGTAGGATGGAGGATGTGAGTCAAACTAATCAGCGTTATGGTCTGCTCTGGAGTTATATGTCAGGTTGACTCACTGGTAGGATGGTGACGCCCACAACAGACAAATCTCCTCCCTGCTGAAGTGTCTTTGAGCCAACGCTAAAACTATTTTGCAGCCAAAGCCGACAGATAAAGCCCCCAAGCCCATACAATGTCAGCAATCAAGTAGCTGATCTTTGGCCCTTGATGATATTCATATGATATTTGTAAATAGAGTTGTAAAAAATGTGTGAACTTGTGATTTGAATATTGTAAATAAAAGTACTACTCCTGAACAGGGAAGCACAGACAATGACAACAGAAGAGGAGCCCAATAGCTCATATTTTTAGTCCGTGCCCCCCAAGCAGGTAAAACTGGTCCTGTTAGATGATTGAAAACAAAAACCAAATTTCTGTTTTTATTGATTGACTTCTGTGGTCATGCGGCTAAGTTACTGCTCCTTAAACATAAACTAATCCCAGTCCAGTCTGTAAAAAGATTAATAGCATCCACTGTGAGTATTGTGCAGCGACAAGGAAGGATGGATATCGACTGCTGCTGCTGGCATTCACATCTGTTCTAAAACTGAGAGATAAGAGTCCTCAATGGAAGGTACAGGCGGCCCAGTTTCATAAGCAAAACAAAAGTCCCAACACATGTAAATAGTACAAGTCTTTTTGTTTTGTGTCCTTCAGGATTATCAAAGATGATGTGTACTTGACTTCAGTAAGAACGCACAGTGTGTTATTTAAAACGTTGAGAGCAGATTCTGTTCCTCTGGTGTAATTGTGTATCAACTTAATGCTTAACTTTGTCTGAATAGGACAGCATTGATCTTCAAGTGTGTATTTACTGGCACACAGAGTGTGTTTCCTTTTGCATGCCTAGTTTATCTTAATACACAGATTCAATATGACGTGTGTGGCCAGAAGACGGTGTAAAATATTCTGATTGCGGTTACATAATTTGTACACATTTTGTATTGATGTGGAACCGTTTATGCTTTGATTGTTTGCGCCTGTGTGGTGAAAGTGCTCAATTAGGAGAACAGGAATGGAAAATAAAGGAAATAGAAAAAAAGTCATGTTCTGTTCCACAAAAAACAACAACAACAAAAAATACCAGGACACACTTAGAGTTAAGAACAATGATTACAAGCAAACAAGAATTTTACAATTAGTTAAGTTTACCTCCAAATAATGGGCAGATAGACCTCCAGGCGCTCACACCTCCCAGACTGGTGTACTGTCCCAAAGAGGTCTCCAGGAGGAACAGGGGGATGCCGCACAGCACCAGGAACAACAGGTAAGGGACAAAGAACACACCTGCACACACACACACACGCTATCCTTTTGAAGACCTTCAATAATGAAACTCATAAAGCTAAAGTCATCCCAGTTAACATTGTAATCCAAACTTGATAATAAATTAGTAATAATCCCAAATGAACTCCGACACAATTATAAAATTTCACTAATGTAGTCTGTGACTATTCTAAACTAGCTAACAAATAATAAAATAGTACTTTTAAGTGGACATAACTGATCATAGAGGGGGTTTAACAATAAAACTACTACAGGCCATCTCCCCAGTTTTAGAGAATGAGAAAAAGGGGGTAGAAAAAAGAAGAAAATTTAACAGATTTTTCATCAACTTGCTCCATTTCCACTATGTTGTGTGCTTTACCTCCTCCGTTCTTGTAGCAGAGGTAAGGGAACCTCCAGACGTTGCCCAGACCAATGATCTGCCCTGCCACAGCCAGGAGGAACTCAGCCTTACTAGCCCACTGTCCTCTGGCATGAACGCTGCCTTTGGCGGCTTCTTTCCCACCTGGGGGGCTCCCTTGGTAAAACTTAGTCAGGAGCGAGTCCCCCTGCTGTGGAGGTATTTGGTCGGCCATGACTGGTTTGGGCAGAGACACACAGACTCCCCTGAGAATGGATAAACACAACAGACAGACAGAGAGAGAGAGGACACAGATGACACATGCTAAACCAGTTTTAGGAGGACAAACATCAGAAAAAAGCATAAACAAAGAAAGAAAAGAACACAATGCAGGATTCACTCACATCTTTGCAGCTGGGGACTGAATAACTCGAAAGCGCTCGTATTTTCTGACGGTTGGTCTGGCTGCAAATTTATCTGTGATGTGTGTCTCAAGGACGAACTTTTGTGGGTGTGTGTCCTTTATCTACACTCTGCAGCACACCCCTGGCCTAAATTTGATCCATTTCAGCTCACGGGGCTCTTTAGTAACAATAAGGTTTCACTGGAGACTGTTTACAAACCCGTCTGCATTGGTTAATGATTTCCCTGCTTTGTCATGTTGTCTATTATGCTGTTTATTAGTGAAGTGTCTTATGGCACACGTGTTTGGGTGGCGTCAGGACGAACAACCTGACAAAACAGAGCAGCTACAAGTTCAATGTGGAGGAAGAGTTGAACTCTGCTGAATGTCCCCTGCTGAGCCATGTGACCGAATAACAGCCAAATAACAAAGCTTTCACTGCCACTGACACCCAAAAGGAAACACAACAACAACAAGGGGAAGAAGACATTGCAACAACCCAGATGTAATCTTTGCATCTCTGTATTTCACGCTACACGTGATAAGCAGTCAGAATAACGATGCGCCTTCGTTGCGGAGGCGTGCGGATATCTCACCGAGCCCCTTAATCAGACACTGCGGCCGATTCCGCCCAAACTGTACACAAATGCTCGCTTGGTTAGCGGTAAAAAAAGGCAAAAAGCCCAGGCACTGGACGATGCACAGCCTACCTCTGCGTTTCCTGTAGCCCTCTGCACCGCGGCCACCCCCGCGTCCTGCCGGTGAATGGTTTGTTCCGGGCCGCCGCAGGAACTATATTAGGGTCTCTCCGAGCGCATGGATTCAGTCCAGCCGCCAAGAAGTTATAAAATCAAACAGCACAAGGTATTATGGGCAATGCAGTGTTAGTTCAGTGTTACAAAATAATACAGTCATGAGAATGCATCCCTTATAAATATTCTCTTATATGTTTATTCATATGTTATGTAATCATACACATAGAAAAGATGAATGCAGAGCGACTGTTCATTTTTCATAAGATATAACATTGTAGATGTATTGACTTATTTATAATTTATGACAGGTGATCTTAATTGTTTTAAGTTTTACTCTGCTGCCACTCTAGCCCCTCCGTAAATTGTGATGTCATCACCTTAAAGTCTCTCTCCTCTCTCTCTCACACACACACACACACCTTAAAAATGATCCCACAACTTTTTTCCTCTGTAACACGGAGAGACACATGACAATACAACACCAAGACTATACATACATCTGTATCTTAGAGCGATAGTCCATTCAGTTTCAGTGTGGTGTGTCACCTGAAACCTGCACTGACACTCAGCATCTTCCAACTCAATCCCAGTGGATTTACAGAAATACACATTACCGTTTAACCAAAGGTAAAACCACAAGGTTTCCTTTCTTTTTTATCAATGCAAAATGTAGTTGAAATTTTTGAACAACAGCGCATTGTGTAATCCTACCTGTAAATGTTCTTGGCGTCTTGACCGTTTAGGCCACCTCATGCAGCTCGTAGCACATTTAATGGGCTGCATCATCGCAGCTGAACGTTTATGGTCATTATGCTCCAAGGACTTCATTCAGAAAGTTGCATACTAATGCTGTGACATATTAAACTGCATTAATATTTTCTATAAATCACAAAAAACTACTGGACATCTATACTGACCTGCAAATATATGTACACATGCATACCTGTATTTCAACTTGGTAGTTTATTCTGTAATTAATTATAACCCATAGACAGGTTACATTTACTTTCATTTTAGACCTCTGAATACATCAAGGAACTTAAAAGGGCTTTTCATTCTCATCATGTATCAATTCATCTGCTGCATTACTTTTTTAGACATTTAAACACACTCACTGAAGCCTTCATATACACTCATACTTTCGTCACTCATTTTGATGACTGGAGGTTGTGGGGCAACAGCGCTAACCACATTACAGCCGTGCTGCCCTAACACCAATGTTACTTCTGCTTATTCCTTCAGGTACAGACTATATAATATGTTGAAACATTTCATTTAAGGGGGTGATAAACCTGTAGTTGAATTCCTGTAAATTCTGGAACTACAAATGTCACAAATTTACCTTGTTAGTATGACAAACATCCATCAAGCCCGAGTTGTGAAAAGGCACAGTTGCTATGTTTCTAAGTCTGAAATGAAGGTCTAATATGAATTTATGTCAATTCACTTCACTCTGGCTCATTAACAGAGGAAACTCCCCCCAAAAATCAAGAAGTCAAAGGTCAAGAGTCAGGAAATGGTAAAAAGTCTTGCAATCATATAGAACGTACTAACACACTAACACACACGCCTGCATATCTTCTGTCGGACTGCAGACTCTGCTTTGCGTCCCGGAGGCCAAATAAAACCCCAACGTTAAGGGTCCTTCAATACAGTCGCCATTGTTCTGCCCTGACAAACCCGCAGCCCCTGTAAAAGTGGTTCCATGGAGTGTAACTCAGACCAGGCGTAGCTGTGTACAATCTCTGCATGCTTTATGGCCGTCTTTATTGGTGTCTGGCATCCAGGGCAATGGGTCACTGATATACTGTGGTTCGCAGCGTGCATCTAATCTGTCGTGAAACTCGTAGGGCTTTTCAAACTTTTAATAGGAACTGAAGCTGAAGTATTCTGCAAAAAGCCTGAACAAATTCAGATTATATTACATCATACATCTGAATTCCTCTTATGAAAAGACAGAGTGCAACACATCTGTGAATGTGCAACCACAGCACACAGAAAAATATGTGCTCACATTAGAGATAAAGCACAGACAAATGATTCATTACACACATGTAGACACAATTAAGCTCGAGTCACATGTTTTTCAGAAGCTGCTCACAACATTTAATCTCTTCCTTGTTGTAGTCTGTTGATATGAAGCATCATACACCAGCTGAGTTGATAATAACCTGTGCAGCTGAAAGGATTATGAATTTTTAGCTACCTCTCTTTGCTTGCATGTGCATTTGATAACAAGTTCTGAGACTGGTTAAAAAGATGGCGGCTGCAGAACAGTCAGCCGCTGACTGCTCCTTCATCATTCCCGAGTTAAATATGATTATGTGTCAGTTGACAGATTTCTGTTTTAGCTCCATTTCGGCCATGTGAATGTTTTCACAACATAAAACCATCTATTTGATTACACTCTGCAAACTATTAGACCAGAAAGGTGGTAAAGTATTTGGAGGATGATTCAAATTTTTTGTTGGCTTGGTCTAGGCACGTTAATCTGCTGCCTCGTTCAGGTCAAACGCATCATAAGAAAGAAAAGTGGTATTCTTGCCTTGTTTGAACTTTGGACTGTCAGACTTCCACATCCTCACATCTCTCCTTTACTCGACTTTCCGTGTCCTAAATTGGTAAACATTCCTGTGGCTAAACCCCCTTCCCCCTGAACCTGTGTGAAAAACATACCTTGTAAAAGAGGAGTCATTTAAATGTAACCCCTGGCCTTATGTCCACTTTGTACAGGAATCCCCCGAGGTCTGTGGTAGGCAAGATATTTGGTGCTGATAATCTTTCCTGGAGATTTTATGGGAATGTTTTCAGGGGCAATTCCCTACATCAGTCTTAACCACACTGGGTAGTCCTGTGAGGTGGAAGTGCTGCTGTCAGCGATTTGTAGCCCCAAAATATCTAAATAATTTCTTTTTCATTATAAAACTCTAACTGTCTAATTTCTTTTCTGTGGAGCGTTTTTGCTTCTCTTTATAACGCTTTGCATTATTTTATGCCTATTTGCAGTTGTTTTGATTCTCTTTGTGGTCGCTTTGCATTTCTTTCTGGCATATTTTGTTGGCAAAACCAGGGATCCCAAGGTGCAGAGGTGTTTTGTTTAATATTCTAGCCAGCACATTTGCCGACCTATGAGAGAGCAAAAAAATACATCACACCATCCTGTAAGCAACTTCCTGATGTAAGCATCCACAAAAAAACAGACTGGCAATCCAGCTCCTGTCTGAGTGCTGAATTCACTACTTTTAATCCAAATCATGGTTCTAGATTTTGGTCTTTTCATCATAATCAATTAATCAAACTCCTGTAAGCACAATAGTCACCGTATATTCATCCACTGTTTAAGGAGACTACAAATATATTACAGACCTTGTCTTGACTGTATGAACTAAATAAGTTATTAACACAGTTGTTGAGTAAGAGGTAGTAGATAGATAATATGAATCAAATATAATGATATGCTAATCTTTTTTGAGGCAGACTGAGAAAGACTCACTCTGCCTGTCCTCATGCTGAACTTACCTCCGTTTGTGTGGATGTGGATTCACACTAAGCCTTCAATGTAGCACCTTAATTAGGTGGATTAATTGAGACCCTGTTCGTCCAGATCATGTTACAGAAAAGTGAGTATGACCCTGCGTCTCCTCGCCAATCCAACTTGCTTGTGATGAACCAAGTTCTCAGACAAATCAAAGCAAGCTAAACAAACCCAGATTCCTGCTGTTCAGTGAGCATAAAGCCAGGGGCTTGATCATCACATGATGGGACTTTCATAAGTGGGGTCTCTTTCTATTTGGCATCAAACCTCAGCCACCAAGAACAATGCTTTATATGTCTGAACAACAACAACAATGTGAACATCTTGGTTAAATACAACAGACTGTATGTGAGATATGAGTACCGTGTTACATACAGAAGCACGTATCTGATAGATTGTGCACAAGAAGAAAATAAATGAGTGTGGAGGCAAAAACTTCAGCCTGCTACTCAGCTCTGCAGCCATTAAAACATCTGATGTGGTTGAGGCACCCAGACTTTCACACTCTGGGCTGAGGTCGCCCCAGGGAGGAATGTGGCGCTGGATTAAATCAAAACATGAAATAACAGGCACCCCTTCTGCCACGACTGACAGTAAATAGAAAGACTCCTGTTTTTCATCCCCATGGAGAATTAAAGACATGAATAAACCTGGTGGGAGACCAGCTTTGAAGGCGAGTTAATGAAATCACTGGATAGGAGCTTCTGCTTTAAGGCCAGAAATTAATAATTTGATTCATCATCAGTGACTAGTACCCCGCATATATGTGGGTACATATGATATAATTACTCCACTGACAAATATGGCACAGAGCTCCAAGGGAAACAGTGCTTCACTGGGGATTTGTCGTGGGGCCTCCGGACTCTCTGACCAGCTGCTCCACTGACAAATACGGCCCAGAGCTCAGATGTGAACATTTAGAAAGAACCACCATGTTGTGTGGTTCTGTCAGAACAGTGTGGTCCAAGAAACTAACAACCAAGTGAGGTGATGGATGGCTACGTGATTCTATTACATAAAAGCTGCTGTATTTCATGGCAGTTTTTGTCAGAGAGAAGCCAGATTTTCTGTTTGGGATCTCCAAACTTAGCCGATTTCCTCCATGACAATAAAGAAGACAAACTACACCTTAGTCAACCCACCAAACATAAGATGGGAGATCAACTGACTTATGCAAAGGGCCGACTCACCTATGAGTAAAATCCTGTACGATGTAGCGCCAGATTTTTCCTTTGTCCTTAGTCGGTTTGACAAAAAGGGGAACTACAATTTTGGCAGCTCTTCAATGCTGTTGGGGGAAAACTGAGCTGTTGTTCCCCGTTTCAACTATTCTGTTTAATTCTCCTGCCAGCCGCTCATCAAAGGGGCTCGATAGCTCAACACAGGCCAAAGTCCGACCACATGGTGATGACAGAAAAGCACATTTGCCAAATCCAAGTAGCTGCCTCAGCACTGTGGCCGGATCACAAGAAAGGGTTGGAAACATCCGTGGTCAACTTTGGCAGGCACTACAGAATCCATGCAGCTAAAGCGAAACCACAAATAAAACACTTGTACTGTAACACAAGTGACATCACACTATAGTAGCAGAGAGAGATGAAATAGGTCTTTGGGTGAATTAATGATTTATTCTAAAGACTTATATTGTATATAAAGTATAGGAACCATGATGTTTTCAATTAATCCACCATGTTGAACATTTACTGAAGTAAATGGCTTCTTGGTTGTTTACTGAATATGAGTTTACTTCTTAATATAGTCCAGGAAAGCGAAAAAATGCTGGCATTTTAAAACAGGCCATGACCTTATCTTCTTACTTTTTTGTCTAAAACAAATTATTATTTCACAGATCACAGTCAAAACTATGTTCACATTGAAGGGAAAGACTGTGGTTTTATTCCAGAGACCACCAGACAAAATAACCCACTTTTAAATGTTTTTAAATGATGAATGATGAATCTATGTCCAGTAAATTGGTGTGTTTTGAAGTTAAACTGATTCAGTTTTACCAGGTTTTGTATAAATATGAACTTGTTCTGGAAATGACTCACTGAGTAAAAGATCATTTGACAGTGCAACAGGAGTGCCCTGCAGTAAATGTCTGTTATTGGGTAATATCATATAATAAAATGAGAAAACAATAATCCACCTGTCACAGTGCCACTAATACAGAAAGAGGATCTGGGTTTTGTTTTCCTCAGTGCCATTCAATACCTACCGCAGGTATTTTACTCTGTAGGTTTACTACAGGTTATAGGTTACTACAGGTCTACAGGTTACTTTACAGGTTTTTTACACTGCCTTTATCATTTACTCAGATCAGGTGTCTACTTCCTGGTATCCTGGGATTCTCAGGGCTGTTTTGGGTTTGGAAAAGTAGCTGAGCTGACAGCAGTAGTCATGTGGCAGCACTGTCATCCGCAGCCAGAAACAAAGAAGTCAGTTTTCGTTCGATAATCTGAACAAGTGACAGATTTCCTGCTTCAGGACATATCTAACTATTGAAATCTAGCAACAAATGTTTATCACTGCTGTGTATTTAGATAGGCTCTCTGGCTGGAATCCAGTCTAATATTTGTATTGATTAAACCAGCTCCTTCAGGAGATCCAGGCACAGCCAAACCATGAAATAAATTAACATAAATTATGATGATAGTGGATTTGGACTAAGCCCTTCTGAGAGTCAACCTTGAACTTTCAGAAATTCTTATTTTTCCAAACGTGTATCACATTACTGTGCGAGTTGCAGCTTTGGACATCACAGAAGTAAATCAAACAACAATCCAAGATTGAAGCACAACTCATTGTTGACTCAAACATGATTCAGCTTTTTGTAGAAGCCACTTTGCTCTATCTGTTCTCTGCTCTTGTAACAGAGACAACATGACAAACTGTTTTTGATTAGGGCCATCAAATACAAGATTCAGGCTGTTGCTCTTCAATAAACATTAATTTTTATATTTAATGTGACAGTCGCAAACAAAGACTGCAGACATTGTGTCACCTAATCACCTCGACTTGTTGAACTTGTTACTTTCTGTCATGTTTCAGACATTTAAATAAAACCCATAAAAGCACACACACACATTCATATTTGGACACACTTACATATTGTGCACCTATCAGAGGTACGTTGTGTTGTCTCTGTAGTCTTCTGAATGAAATGAATTAATGTTAGTGTCTAAGAGAGCAATATATTACCTGGGTGGGAGGAGTCAATAAGTTTGACTGCACAGGTGAGCTGGAGGTTCTTTTACACTGGATTTGCAGATTCACCCTTCAACATCATGAAAGCTGCAGGGGTGTACTTTGGGAGGAGTGTTAAAAGACGTTATCCAGGTTGTGATCATTCAACTTGTTTCTGTCATAGACAAAAGAAAACATCAGAGTCTTTTTTAATAATCTGGAAAAACCACATCACTTTTATTTTCTCAGTATTCACAAGCAAGTAAACACAAATTTGGCAGTTTCATGATTCTACTGACTAAGACTTAAAGGTCATGTTTTTGTTTATTTAATGCACATTTGCCCATCCTGTTTTATTTTGTGCGTTCCCTCTCCTCTCATTCGGAGTGGAGCTGAATGTGTGTCCTGTCTCCATCGCTGCTCTCTTTTCTCCCATCTTCTTTTATTTTTGACTCTAGATTGTAATGAGACATATTTTACCAGTGTTGTGGTCACAGTGTGGAAATGAATAATAAATGGTTCTGGTCAATATGCTGGCAAACTGGAAGACAACATGACAGCTATTGTGTGGTTTAAATTGTTTGCTTCACAGAGTTAAGTCTCCGGTGTCAGATATGTATTTTACAGTCTGTTAAAGTCATAACAATCCTAAACTTTCTCACACCACAGTGAACATGTTAAAGTCCATGAAGAATTACTCAGCTTTATTTTTGCTGCTTACTGTTTTCAGATGTCAGAGTTACTGCTTGAAGAAAGAGAAAACATCTGGGCCTTGGAATGATCGATAATGATGTGTCACCCCATTTTGATGGTGTGCAGCACTTTCCCTTTGCATAATAATGAGTTTACACAAATTAAAATCTTTCCAGAGGAGAGACCATTGTCTAATTTGACACTTTGACATATGGAACAATTTACCAACAAACGCCTTCCCTGAACAAACATGCAATCAGGGATGACACACATCATTGCTGTAAATTTTGGTAAAACCTAATGAGCGGTGGTGAAGACACTGAAGCCATTAAAGCTATTTTATTCTCCATAGAATCACTATCTTTTAAACGTGAATAAAGACGAAACACTTTGAAAGAAGTTAAACCCTCCAAAAATGTGTCTGTGCCAAACTATCAGCTGTTATTACTGTATTACTGAAGTGAGATAGAGTCATTTTTGGTATAATTATAACCACACCCTTTCCCACTCTGAGCAGGGGAAAGGCATTCCAGACATCCTCGCTCTGAGCATTTACTATTATCTGACATGCAGTCACAGCTCTCTTTATCTGATGGTTTAGTCTGACACAGTCAGCCAGAGTGAGGAACAAAGACGAACCTGAGGGCTGGCAGGTGCTTTCTTAACTTTACACCCTTTGTCACGGCTGTTTCACCAAAAGTTTGGGGTGAGATTTTTTTGTTAATAGTCAAAAATATTTTTGTACAAATTCAACTAAGTAGCATGTTAATGACAGAGCCAGGCTGACTACTTCCTTTTTATTGGTGCTAAACTAACAGTCTGCTCACTAAATGCACAAGTGTAATATGAAGTGGTATCTATATTCTCATCACACTTTTAGCAAGAAAGCTGATTAATTGTGTTTCCCCAAATGCCCCATCACCATTTTTTGCTTCTGTTTTACTGTAACTCATATGAATGTACACCTGTAAACTGGCTCAGAAGTCATTCACTCATGGTGAAATATTTACAAGCCCTCATCTGAGGAAACAAGAGCTGGGGTCCCTTTATTACACCTTCTACCTTTCAACAACCACTTACTTAATAGAGTAGGTGGACGAGAGGAATCTGACAGTGTGCTGGGCTCCTGTGAGGGGCTGGGCCTGGTCTCACATAACACAGAGGGATTCCTGAGGAGTAAACAAAAGGGCTATGATCAACAACTGTGGTCCTTGTGCCAGAACATGACTCCAGTGTTAACATTCTTCTGGAAAAAATCTGCGGATTATGAAGACAGAGGGAGTGGGTGGTGGTGTCATGGAATGAGGCATGTGTTTATGGTTTATTGGCAAAGGCAAGGCGGACTTTTTCTGACTATATGAGGGAGATTTTCAATCCCTCACATGTCTGACTGACTTCGTACTGCACCAGTTTTGTCAAGACTTGGCTTAAATAGAGGAAGAAAAATGGGATTCGTGACCCACAATGTAATCACAGTATGTCAGGGCTGCAGAGAAACATTTCTGAAGAGGGAAGGGAGGGTCCGCTCCTCCGGTCCAAATCTAAGGCTTATAACCTCACTATTTTCTGCCGGGAACTCTGTGCCGTTCTGTCCTCCTGTCCTAATCCAAGCCAGAGTGCTTCATGAAAAGTGTTTCATTTCAAAAAGAGCAACTCAATAATGCAGTAACCTCACACACACGATCCGCATTATAAAACTCTTTGCTGTGGCAGCAATGTCGCACTGCACAGACGATCATCGCACACAAAGGAAGAAACATAGGTAGTGAGTGAGTCAGGCTGAAAACACCTCATCATCATCATCATTATCAGCATCATCTCTTCTGAAGGCAACGGAAACACCAAATCAGAGGCCACATAAGGATCAAAGTTGTTTAGTTCAATCATTCAATGTGGAGGACACAGAGGAGGGAGGAAGTATTCAAGATGATAAATACTGTCATACGTTGCAGCTAAAAAGCATGCACATGTACAAAGTCACACACACACACACACACACTTCATAAGAAAACAGTAAAACTGTCTCATTAAGTCCAACTGCAGAACACCTTAGAAAAGTATAAATTCTTATGTTGTAACTTAAAAGTGCCATCTGCAATTTTGTCCAGTTGTAGCAAGTTGTTCTTTTCTATAGACAGGGCTTATCAGTTTCATGCCATTTAGTTTGTCGTCAAAAGTTTGTGGTGGGAACATGATAAGAAGCAGCAATGTGCCAACAACAGCTAGAATAAGACAAAGACTACATGGTAGCATACATGAATGTAAACAGTACAGACCTAAAGCTGCTGCTGAAGCTACATGAACACAGACAACTCAATCACTAAAAGTAATCATGCTATTTGCTGGAAATTATCAACTTAAAGGGAAAACAGTTCAAAAAGATATTGTCCAGACAAACACGTGCACACATGCAAATTTTGACAGACAGCACATCCGCATTCAGTTCTCTGGCCCCCAGGTTGTTGCAGCTTGAGTAGATTTACAGTCACCCCCCCGTCGCCCCCCGTCCCCTCCAGGCTTTTCATTACCTTCCCCTCTTGATGAATTGCCCCGAGACACAATAGGCACCCGCTGTCCTCTGACGCCTTTTCTCACCAAATAGCACTTTTCAAGGGCTGGAAAGTACAATTTTGGGGTGCTCAAAGTTTCTTCTTTCACATTCCTTGTAATGCTGTCATCGAAAAATCTGACTGTCCAGCTGCTTTATGTTGTTTTTCTTGATAGAAACCAGCATTTATTGTCCTGACTGAAGGAAATGGTCTCAAAAAGAGGTGATTTAAATTTTGCCGTAAACCTTCACCTTGTACTCTGGTGATATTCTTGGCTCACAGTCTAGATGGACTTGACCTTGCACGACATCCCACTCCTCATGGTTTTGAGTCAATAATCTTGTTTTTATCTTTTCCTGAACTTAAGAATCTCTTTCCTATCTAAGCTCTTAATAACCAGTTGAACAGCATTCCTCAATGTTAGCAGGTCATAAAACGATAGACAGCTTTCCTCGTGAATCTGTGGATTCCTTGTGCTCCATGCGGTTAGCTCTTCAGACTTTATATGAAAAGTCTTACTCCAAATGAAGCCTGTAATTTCAGAAATTATGTTGCAAATGGAGGTTACAGGGAATTTCAAATGGTGAATGTCTTAATTGGGATCTTTGTGTGACCTCGTAAACATGATATGTAGAGTCATTCTACTTTAAATGAGTACAGTTTTCCTAAAGCAGTTCAGAAAACAAGCAACTATTGTCTGTTAGAGGCAGCCAGTGCTTCTATGATATACTGCTCGGAGACACAAAGAAAAGAAAGATGTCTAAAAAGACCTTGAAAAAAATGCATGACCGAAAACCACACAGGCAAACTCTGCCCTGTCTCGCCTGGACTGCAATTAAAAAACATGATGTTGGCAGACAGAGATCCAGACAGTGGTAGGAGATAGAGGAGCATACCCAACATCCTGGGCTTCACCCACGCGGAGAAAACCTCCAGGGATGCTTCAGACAGTAAGCAATTAGAATTTGTGGTGTAATTATCTGATACAGAAGAATTTGGACTCGTGAAATATGAGCCCTTAAAAAACAGTACTGTGAATTCACCTGAAGGCAGAACTCCTTCAGAAAGAAAAGTAACTTAAGACGACACATATCAACGATGTGGGCTGTCTCTGTTTAGAGGGGCCACCCCGACTGCATCCTACTGTTTTTAGCTGGATAACTACGTTCCACTACAATATCTAATATCTAATGCTCCTGTTCTCCATCAGTCAGATGGTTGAGCTGCTTTGGGAGTCCCCTCCTCACCTGTGCAGTTCTCACATCAGAACTTAAGGTGCGATGTCTGACAATTTTTGGTCCTCCAAAACTGACGAGCTGCCATTCACACCCACTTGATGCCATCATCTGCCAGCTGTGCAGAGGTCATGGGAAAGCCGATGTTTGAACTTTCTGTCCCTTTTCCCATCATCCCCTTTAACAACATAAATGAACTAAATTCTTTGAGCAGCGGGGTGATGAGAACCTCATGCTCCTGCTAGTAAATTATTGAAATTAAAGTCTGTTTCAGAGTGAAGACCATGGATGCAAAAGTCCATGTCACTTAAATTTTGTCCACTCAGACCTGGTAATATGGGTAATATCCACATTATTGTTTACATAGCCAGATATCAAGAGGAATAATATACATGCAGGGCTTGTATTTTCCTCTGGCAATGGTAAGAAGCGTTATGGGTATGAAGTGAAATCAAATGTTTGTCTTGAGTCCAGCTGTACTCTCCATTTCTACCCCTGTGGATTTTGTCTCTAATATCCTGGAGCTCCTTTCCTTTGGGAGGATGTTTGACAGGAAGTGGAACTGGCCAGAATCCCTTGCGGGGTTCAGGCAGCCACTTCCTTTGCCAATTCGTGCCAAGCCATGCCAGCTTGCTGCTCAACCCAGACCACCGTGAGAAAAACAGTCTTCGACATTCTCTGGGGAATGAGAACTGGGCCCTCACTTCCCGTGCTGTGTATCCCCCCCCACAAAAGTTGTATTTAATTCATTCATGTAAATACTCGCTGCCCAGATTGCAGCATTGCAGGCAAAATGCCTCAAAAAAGCCAACACAAACACTATTGGACCGTGGATATGGAAACCAGAAATGCATCGAGGTCATGGAGTGCAAAACAAGATGCAACACAGCAGGAGGATGAGAGATGAGGATTTTGATGATCCATTGAGTTTAATTAGCTCTTTCTGAGAGACTAAAGTGGAAATGTCAGAGAGGAGAGTTCTGGAAAACAGACCAGCTCGACAGCAAAGAACTGATAAAAAGGGGGAAAAGGCAGAAAGGTGATAGTGTGGAGGCGAGGGGAAACAGATGGAGGATCACAGGGGAAAAAGAGCTGGTTTGAAAACAGAGCAGTAGAGGAGGAGCGAAGGAGCTGAGGAGGAAGACAGGAGGTTTGGTGGTGAGGGTTTCCCTGATGAAGCACAGCTGACGGTGCGAACCTACAACGCTCTCTTGACAGGCCTTACCACATCAACCCGTTGACATTATTATTCAGCTGTCCAGCGCCCGGGGCCCACACACACACTCCTGACCTGCTGCACTTCGCTGCAACGCCAGCGTGTGTGAATGTCTGATCTCTGATTCAAAGGCACGCACACCAAATGCTTATTCATGCTCCTGCAGTCAGGTGCATACACTAACCCATCACACACACACTGCTCTTTCTACACAACCTCTAGTTATGTTCTTTGGCTCTTAGCTCAGCTTCTTTTGGAGCAAAGTCACACCAGCAACAACCAAATGATTTTAATGCAATTCTGAACATGTGTTTAGGCGTGTGCGTGTGTCTGTGCATTGATCCACACAGTTTTACCTCAAACTTGCCTATGTGCTGCAAAAAGGGAAATGTTGCCAGGTGTGTGAACCCTCCCATCTGCACAGTCCTCTGTTCCAAACTGCCACCCTCTGTGTTTTAAGTCCTGTCAAATTGAGTTATAAGCACAGTGAATGCAGCACCACAAGGCAACCTATAAACCAATCCCTCCAATTTCATTCGCCAAAGACCCTGCTGTGATTATTTATTTCAAAACTTTGATAAATGTCTGGTTCCCCAATATATAATGAACAGCACTCAAAAAAAAAATTAACCCCAAAAAACAAGTTGAGCATAAATAAAACTTGAAACTTGCTCCATGATTAACGGGGGGAATATGATTGGATGTGTTAGCCCAACAGACTTTGGAGAAGGTCTAATTTAAATTCAGTCTGGATTGCTCACTGGTTCGGGGTCATGAGACATCCCTCTAAAACACTTGCTGTCAATATTTGACCCACATTACAACTTTTAACAGCAGCTTCCAACTGGACCCTGAGGAGAACATGTATGTCTAGATTCTGACAAACATGTGTTTGTCTCAGGTTCATGTGACATGTCTGGCTTTACTTTCTCTCCTAAGAATCGTTGTGTTTACCTCCAACTCTGGAGCCAGAACTGCTCCTCAAAACAGTCTGCAGCTGCACGGCAGGTAGCCGGTAACATACATCACCTGATGAGCCATGTGAACAGTCAGCCCACATGATAAACACTGCAGACATACACACACACACACACGCACACACACACTTATCACTCATCAGTCCTATTATCAAAAGACAGGATGGTCAGTGGGGAAGTTTAGCTTAGAGTCTGCAGGGGATTGGCCCTGTTTTGCGCCTTGCGTGTTATTATGGATGAAAAGTGCATGTGTGATGATGTGTGCATGCTTGACCCTTGACCCCTGCCTGTCTTTGTGTATAAAGCTCAGGAGACTGTGGAGCAAAAAAAAATGGATAGATGGAAGGAGTCTGTTTTCCTGTTTTTTGGCTTAATGCAGCACAGATGAACTTCCACACTGAAGTAATTGATAAAATGTACAGAATACACTGTTAGTAGTTGGAAAAATAATAATAGGAGACGTTTCATCCAGTGATTTTGTTCCATTAATCGTAAAACAAAAAGTTTCTTCAGTTTGCTGTTGATTTGAGAGAGTCTCTTTAAATATAGAGACTCTTTGAAAAACAATTGCTTCCTTTTCAATGAGATTAAAACTGCTTTTCATGAAGCCTCCTGTTAGTGGTGTCCATAAAACGGAGAGGAGAGTTTGGCCTTGGCTCCCTTGGACATGAGAGGAGGAATGTTGAGTTGCCACGTGTGGTGTGAGAAAGCAGAGTGAAAGTCTGACAGCGTCTTTATTCTCCTCTGGGGTTTCTGAAAAATATACAAGGTACCTAGAGCCATCCATCAGTCTATAGCCACCTACATTGCTGCTCCAACTGTCTCAGAGACACAAATCATTCGTTCAGTGGGGGGAAAAAAGAGACAGGAGCACAGCAAAAATCTGAGTTTTGAACAAACAAGTGAAGAAAAATGCATATTCAAGCCTTTTGTTTCTGACTGCAAATTAAAGGAATAAAATTATATTTGGCTCAAGATTGTAAGATTTTCCAAAAACAAAATAATTCTAATGAGTCAGCAATCGTCCTCACACTCAAACACACCATTAGGTCATATCAATATCAGATTTCCTTAAAGAAAACATTTGCTGATTAAGCGTGAATTCAAACAATGGCTAGGCAAGGTTGAATGAATGTGCACACTTTGTGACGAAAATGAAGGTCATTTCCTCGTAGCCTTCCTGTCACTGTTCACAAATGGGACACACACCCTCAAGCGCACGTCACTGATATATTCAATGCAACGCTTTCATTGGCAAGACTCTTTTAGAGGAAGAACTGTGATGGAATAACACAGCAACAAGAAGGGAGCTCTGCCCCTGGAAGACCTGCCCGTCCCTGGGTGACAGAACCGGTGAGGCCTGGGTAGTTCTGGAGGGTGTGGGGCAAGGAAACGGAAAGCTTGGAAGGGAGGGTCCACCCGCTGAGGGATCCTTTTAGCTGCAGCCAGGGAGATCCTTCTGTGGTCAAACACACACACACACGTATGGAAACATATACTGTTCACATTGCTCTTCTCCCTCAGTGACAGGAGCAGCTTCCTCTTTCTCACACACCGGGCCAATATCAATACGCCCACAATGCGTTTGATCTACGTTAGGTCCACGCAGACAGTCCAGAGAAGGTAGGACTCCTCCATCTTTCAGAAGACTACACAGAAATAGTGCCTCAAGACAAAAGTACACAAATCATCTCACAGACTTGTTATGTTTTACTTGTACTGATTTATTTCTAAGAAATACAAATCCTGACTTGGATAGCTCAAGACCACTTAGACGTAAAGGATCCAATGTAAGCACTACATGCCATTCAACAGTAGTATTTTTGAATTCATTAGCAGGACTCATTAATAAACTTGAGGTTGTTAAAGCTTTTAAAATGACCAATCATCAGTCTCATTTATAGGGAGTCAAGCTCATGTCTTTTCTAATTCCATTCTATGTCCATTAAAGGTACATTTAATGTACAGCTGACATTTATGAGCATGCTTGAACATGAGTCACTGTGCAGATGACAGTGAAAGATGAGTATGTTTTTTGGAGTATCATTCTGAAGCTGCTACGGGGCAAATTCTGAGAAAAGTCACGCCACGTGTTTTTGGTTTTGTCTTCTGGGAAGTCACTGAAAAATGTCGTGTGCAGGGTGTTCCCTGCTCCTCACCGGTGGTATGTCCTGAATGCCAATAAAAAAGTCTCTCTGCTTCAAGGTGATGATGAAGATGATGATAATGGCCATGGAGGTATCACTCATGTCACGCAGCTTAGTCATCAGAACAGAGACGTAAGATGGTGTGACTAGTGTAAGTAGGGGCAGGTGACTGGGCTCCATTTCTCCTATGAAACGCATTGTGCTGATTATACAAAGAGGGAGTCAGATTTTCGATTATATTAAAGGCCAAATTGGCTAAAATAATCGGCACATCAACACTGCACTGTATTTAGTCAGTGTGTGAGGTTGCAAAACAGGATCTACAGAGCTTTACCATAAACCTCTCCCACCCAGCACCTGGTGTCAATAAACCGAGCATTAACAGGGGGTCCCCAAAACCACCGACGTTTAAGAGGCCACGGTGGTCGCAGGAATGCTTTTATTTTCATCCCCGGATAATAACGCTGATACATACAATGGTATGTGATACAGATCTGCCCTTTCCTCCCTCCTCATTTCATCTTCTTCATTCATTCTCCATATCCTATCTTCTTCTCTCCAATTTCCTCTCCTCCTCTCCTCCTTCCCTCAGATGCTCCACCACATCTGTCAAAGAGGGACAAAACGTTTTCCAGATGACACCCAGCTGGCAGGTTGGCCGTCCTCTCATCTCTCTCACTCTCTCTATTTGTCTCACCACATTAGGGGAGGAGGAAAAGTCTGTCTTTATCTGCCCTAAACTTCTTTCTTCCTTACTCTCCATCTGCCTGTCACAAAAACATCCTACTACAGTTTGGTCCGGCAGACTGTTTTTGCAGAAAGTTGAAGGGGTAATGAAGTATCTTGGGGGGGAAAGACGTTTTAAAGCAGGAGCAATTTGTAATCACATTTAATAGGAGGGAGTCTGACATGGGCAGAGAAAGTCCAGCCATGTGGGTCTTTAATGGAGGAGCTCTGGGAGAGTTCGTTGTCTCCCACTGTGATACGATCTGTGAGAACCTCCCTGCAACATTAGTCAGTTGGTTCCAGAGATAACCCGCCACGCTGACCTCAGAGAGGCTTTCAGTGCCTCTTTGTGTATTGGGCAATTTCTGTATGATCAACAAGCTAAATGTCTTGCTGTCTTGCTGTCGGACAACAAATTTACTTTGCCGAGCCGTTTGGAGTAAACATAATCAGTTAGACAAAACTTAGTATGAACAGTTTGCTTAGTTTTAAATAAAATGAATGCAGAAGGACTAAATCTGGTCACAGGGAGGAGGTCACAGGTGGCTGGTAATGCTTCTTAGGTAAATATACTTGTTGGGTTGTTGTTAAATTATGGTGAATAATCTCTATAGAAAGCAACTTTTCAGGTCTTTAAATCTCTTGGTAAATATTAAATAGACTTGCTTTACATAAATTATTCAGTATTATGAGACTTAATTTTCTACACACTCCATAATTTATACATTTACAAATGGTAATTTACATTTCTAAGATACTGGAAGACAGCAGAGCGTGTCTAACTTAAATAACTTTGGTTTTGATAATAAATTCAATGGTAATGCAACAAGCAGTGCTGGAAATTTCCAGGAATACTGTAGTTAGCCTGCTACATGGCTGATTATATGTGAAATAAGACTCGACAATGTGAACCCTAAACATGCTTGTGCATTAGTCTAAATGTGTGCATGTGTGTGAGTAATATGTAAGCCATACAGCCACGAGCCTTTCATCTGATTCAGCTTGACTTCGTGACTTTGCCCTTCGCCATTGTTACCCTATTTATGTCTCTCTCTAATTAGACATCTGGAGACGATCTGCGCTCAGCGTGTTCATGTGTCTCTATGTGTGTTTGTCAAAACGCTGACTGGGACTTTCAGCCAGGGCAGACCGGGTTGAAAAGTGGGATGCTGGTTAGAGAATGACACGGAGAGAGTGAGATTTCCATCTTAGGAGGTTCAGCAATGAGTCAGATTGGTAACATTGGTCTTGCGATGAAAGATGCTTACATGACTTTCATAGTTAGCGGTCAACTGAAGGTGATTTAAAGTACCGTCTCTTATAATAGTCTCCTGTTTTAGAGGTAATGTGTGTGTGTTTTTGTGTGGATACAGTATGAATCCTTTCCCTTTTTCATTGCATTAGTATGTGGCAATTTGATTCTGGGTGCCGAACCAGCGTTCTACCAACATTACATTGGGATTGTGTAAGCACTGCTGCAGTGGCGAAGGCCAGAGGACGAAGTCAGTGGCTGCAGCTGTTCACATGTCCTCATCCTGGAAGCAACCATGACTTCACAGCGAGCGTCGGTTCCACCTCGCGCCAAGACTGAACTCTGCATTGCACAGTTTAACACTCAGCAGTCCACAGAGAGCTCTTGAACATTAGTATGTTTGTATTTGTTGATACGGTTCTTTCAATGCCAAATTTGTTTAATTATTTATGTGAGATTCGTCCACTGCTTTTTCACCCCCACCACAACCTTTCATTCCTCTCCTCCCGCGGACTCAGTGATACTGTCCAGAGGCTAAGCTGTGTTTTTCCTAAGCTCCCTTTAATGGCTTCTGATGCTCCCAAGCTTGCAGGATCATGTTCCCACCCGGCTAATACCCCCTTGACGAAGGGCAGAATTAACCAAACACGCCCGTTAAGATTCCTTCTTGGACTGAACAAAATTGTAATGCTGAACCATTCAACTACAATTAAGCATGGTTGATTTTTCCTTGTGTCAGTGCAGTAGCTTTGAAATTCGATATATGGCTTGGGTGAAAAATTTTAAAAACCATAAAAACATAATGTTATGTTCTTTTTCAGAGCTGCTTGGGTGTTTTCTCTCATGTGAATTACACTATCAGCTACCTTCCTGTCCATCACTGTACCAGCCCATGACCCCGTCTGTTTATTTGGGGTTAAGTTGGAATTCCTCTTATGGACTTGGTTTCTCCACTTGAAAGAGTGTTATTGGATTTGCAGGTCAAGAGTTGATTTGGACTCAGATGTTGGTCTGGTTGTATTTATTCAGACATTCTTTGGATTTCCAAAGACAAAAACATGATACTGATATAGAAAAAAAAAGCCTGTGGTCAGTGCAGAGGTTGATAATAAGATATCCAGATTGTATAGCTGGTTGTTTGTGTTTTCTTGCGGCCAGCCCGTGGTGAGGTTGTGTGCCTCAGTAATGATGTCGTGCTGCGGTCACTGGCATGTGCAGACGAGCGTGCAGGATCAGCGTCTGTTGGCCTTGATTTCGCAGGGGAAAAAAAAAAAAAAAAAAAAAAGCACTTCCTGTTGTTGTCTGTCTGGGTCAATGACCTAAGGGTCAAAGGTCAGCTTCCTGTGAGAGTCCTGTCTGGCTGAGTTACAGTACAGTGGGTTTAGAGAGGACACTTGTAACAAGAGGGTTCACTCTGTTGCATCTGTCAACACACTCACAATAGGCATGATGAAGATTGATAACAGGAAGCCGCTGGAGCTGCTGGCAAACTGTGTCACCCACCCCTGTGAACCAGCCTGGTACTCTGACACACTGACACACTGACAGACTGACACACCCTCACGTAAAACCCACCAACCCACAGGCTCCATGCACACTCTGGACACAGTTAAATCATTGTGAGTGGCCTAGAATAGTGTGCTTTTGGAGAAGTAGGTCAGTGCCCGCAGGCAGTAGCAATCCACCAGAATTACCAAAAAGGCCACAACAGCATATTTGATGCGGACGAGTTCAAAACTCTGATGAAAACAGGAAATCAAAGGAAAACATAAAAAAAAAAAAGGAATCCAAGTACACACGATGTCTGAGTAAGCTTGTACTATAGTGGAGTACAGGAGCACAGACTCAGTGACCCAGACGTGATCATTATCTCATTACATGGAGCGCAAACCAAACATCAGAGTGGCAACATGGTTCATGTCAGTAAGACATTTAACTTCTACAATGTTGAGAAATGTGCACATGTGCAGGTCATGTGGTGCACTCTTTATCAGCTCTGACATACCATCACACTTCACATCGACTGAGCATCTCACACACTCTTATGCATGTCACAACCCATTTGTAGAAGAAGCTGAGACAAACTCCTGCTTTGTGAAATAGAATTTTATGAAGCTGTGCTGTGGCTCTAAAAAGCAAAAACAAAAAGATGATACTTCTGGACTATTTTGTTAAATTATTCACTAAATTCTTTCTTTTCATAAGAAAAATTTTAAATAAATAAATAAACAAATAAATAAATAAATCAAGAGATACTTTGACTGATTTGATAGATTTTATGATTGAAACCCCCCCCCCCCAAAAAAAAATACATAGAGTCTACATGTTTAGAGTAGCTGGTGCAAAGTTCAGCTCAACAACACATGCTTTATCTGATAAGTTAAAAACATACAGTAGATCCACACTGCAGGTGGAAAACCTGAGAGTTCACAGCACACTGTTGAATCCAAACTATTCAAATGCTATGGAATCTGTCATCCATCATGGAGTCAAATCCATCATCTGAGGTAATTCACTGTGAACCAGAGAATGATGGTTTAAAACAGCAGTGGTCCATTTCATTTATCACAAGGTCCTGACGCACTTCGGGGGAGAGGTGTAACTTATTGATGGCCTTCTCTTCCCTCATCTTTTCCTGATCTGCCTGCCTGCTTTCTTCTGCTAGTTGTTTTCCCCTCTCCTTCCCTCTCATCGGCTTTCAAAGAGACTGAATGAATGTTCAGAGGCTGGAATGTGTTTTTGTGACCGATATTCCTCAACAGAAAGAGGGCAAACCCGCTGACTTGCTCATGTACTGCACACCGTGCATTCACCCCATTTCCAAAACGCTCCTCTCCCACTCATCCCTTCTCCCTCTTTTCTTATCCTTTTGACCTGCACTTTTCCATCGTCATATTTCTGTCAATCCTACCGTGCATCAGGAAATCTAATCAAGCAGGGAGTGTCCTTCCAGATTGTTTCAGGGTGAGAGGTCAGTAATGACTGGCATGTCATAAGAGTAAATGTGCTTATAATGGAAGAGCTGCAGATGTGAATGTGTATCCTTGACACTTAATTTCGTCTTCTAAGGAGAAGTTAAAAGATCACAGGTGGTATTTCCAGGAAAAGCTCAGTTAATTTGTCTTCATTTGTTCTGTAATTCCTCAGGTGATATTTTTACTTGTGTTTTTCTATATTTTGTGATCATGTTTAAAAACTTTAGTGAGAGGTGAGGAGCTAAACAAAACTAATATAATGATGTCAAGATGACATCTTCAGGGCATTTCTCAGCTCGTACTTTGATTAGATGTAACAATAAACGTCAGAGGATGGAAATCATTGCTGAAGTCTTATAAAAGCTGTGTTCCACTTTAGCTCCTTTGATTAAGTGTTCAGATGAGATCACGTGTGTGTCTAATGCCTGTGTTCATTCATTAAATGTCTCTCTGTGTGTATCTGGTACATGTCTGTCTAATGAACGTGTGGGTAGTTAGTCTTTATCTTCCTCTTCCTCGCTCGGGCCCTGACAAAGAATCCTCCCTGTCTGTCAGCAGAGCCCCATTAATTCCTACAATTTACTCCTACACACACACAGATAAAAACTACTCTTTCAACACCTTTGATTAAGGCTTACATGGCTGGGGGCAGACAGAATAAAAATTAAAAACTCAAACATGAACTTCAATGGCTTTTTCCTCATAAACAAGCCACAGATTGAATGGGGAACACTGTCACGTCTTGGCTATAATGATGTCGGTAAAACGCTATAGTTGAGCCAATAATCCTTCGGGCATAGTCATTTCAACTACATGGTATAATCAGCTTGGGTTGCTGCTTGGTGTATGTAAAACACACTCTTTAAACAAAACCGCAAGAGCAGCTGCTTCCACCTCCCTCTGCATGTCTGCTGATGATCATGTCCAGTCAGTGTCTCCTGAATCTAGGCTCAGTCTGATCCTTCCAGCCGCCTTCGACCAAAAAATAGTGCTGAGCCAGACAGACAGCCAGCGAGGTCAATTCACATGGCGAGAACGGTTGCATCCAGAAACCGTATATCACTCTCGAAGCAGTAGTCACTACATAAGGCAGGTCAGATGTTTGCATAGCGTGGTGGAAAATATGAGGAGAATAATAAAAGAGAAAGATGTTTGACCTTTTTCCACTAGTTCTACTCTCGGTCTATCTCTCGTGTCTGGAGAAAAGATCAGAGACAAAGGAAGAAAAAAAAAACAGAGATGGAGAAAGGGAAAGAGAGACTGCAGGGAGATAGAGGTCCCCGAACTGAAATCTAAGCTCTGTCCATTGGATTGCTGAAAACATGTGTCCACGCCATCATGGCGTGTCTCTGCTCATGTCAGTGGAGGAGCATAAATGTATAGTTAAAGCCCCATAAATGGGAGAAATAAAGCTGTCTGTGAGGTGCTGCACCCTGACTTCAGTCTCTTAAGTAGTATTGCAGAGTGATCCTGGTCTAATTTTTTCCTCTAAAAGTTACATATTCTTGATTTAAAAATTCAATCAAAAATATTTTATTTTGAAGCAGTACGGAGGCGTAGTGGTTAGCGCTGTTGCCCCACAATAAGAAGGTTGTGGGTTCGGTTCCCGGGCCTGGGTCTTTTCTGTGTGGAGTTTGCATGTTCTCCCTGTGTCTGCGTGGGTTTCTTCCCACCGTCCAAAGACATGCATGTCTAGGTTAACTGGTGACTCTAAATTGTCCGTAGGTGTGAGTGTGAGTGGTTGTTCGTCTCTGTTTGTCTTTGTGTGTTGGGCCTGTGATGTACTGGCGACCTGTCCAGGCTCACCCCGGAACGTTAGCTGGGATTGGCTCCAGCACCCCCCGCGACCATGAAACGGAAAAAGCAGTAGAAGATGGATGGATATTTTATTTTGAAGCGCTCCACACAGAAGCAGAGAGTGACAGAGATAAAGGTTTTGTCTCTTTTTTAATGGGACGGCCCACTTAAAGCCTTTAAAGCCAAAACAACCTTTTGTGTTGGCTGGTTTTCAGTACTTTTCCATCAAGCCAGTTTGGACACAACCAGGTATTTTAGGTAGTCTTGCTCAGCATTGCTTTTACTCACAGCAGCAGCAGCAGCACGTGGCCTCTCTGACCCTCTCCCTAATGGCAAAACCACCATGAATATGCACAAAAATGGACTGCACACAAGAACATTTCTGCAGACACACATGCAGTTGACACACACACGGTTGGCACCAGTTGATGTCTGTGTGTGTCTATGAGTGGGGAAATGCCAGACTAATCCTGTGGGACAACTTGTCCGTCTCAATGTGTAACATGAGTGATGTCAGACCACTGCCCTATTCCCACTAAGTGCTGGGAAAAGTGTGTGTACAAGTACATTTTGTGTGTTTTTATGTCTGTGTGTGTGTGTCCAGGGTGTTGTGGGATTTAAGAATACCTCTCATCAGTCTGTCTGCTGGCTTCTTCACAGTTTGGGTGTGTGAAGACACAACAAAGCTTCAAACTGAGAACTTGCTGACAGTGCTCTTGGTGTCAGCCTGTTTGCTCCGGTGTGTTTACATATGCTTGTCTTACTTGGTTTTTATGTCCTGATGTCTATGTGTGTGAGAAAGAAGGAGAAAATCCCTTTACTAACCTCAGCTGAATTCTTTGTCACCAGAAGCAAATATTGTTGAGAAGAAACTTCCTGTTTTGCAGATGGGGCTAATTGATCTAAATGGAATAAAATCATTACTCAGGCAGCAGTGGTTCACTACAAAACACATTTGCTGATGTGATTTAGCCGTGAATGAAATGAGGTCCTGCTGTGTACGGCATTTTGTTCGTAATAGTTGGGTGGGTTGACCTCACAGCTCCCTCTGGCATCTCTCTGCTCCAGAAACTTTGATCGTTTGGTTGACAGCCACATTAGGAATCAGTAAAACCTCTTGTGAACTCCTTGCCCTGTGTGATGGGCTCCCTAGCGGTCAGGAGTGAGCGCTAACTGTGCTGTAAGTTGAACTGTGAGTTTGGGGGATTCCATGGGAGTAGCTGGCTTTGTGTCCTGCTTGCTGCAGATGCTCTCTTACATAAGTGTGTTAGGTCTCCCTGCAGACATTCAAACCAAGAAGTTCTGGTCTCTCCCTCCTCTTTGGCTCGGTTTGACTCGTCTGTCTTGTAATACTTGTAATTTATATGCTTTCTCAGAGTGGTCTCATTTAGCAAGAGTTTTTACTCACAGTGGCTCTAACCTTGTCAAATGACAGAAAAGTACATAAAAATGAATCTCCTGCTTCGTTAACTTCTCCCTGTTCTCCATACCTGTCATTTTGATTGCTTTCTTTCTCTTTATTTCAACCTCAAATGGTTCCGGCATATTTCAGCTCAAAACTTCTACGCCACATGTCTTCTGGGTGCTGTGCTGCAAATCCCCATCGAAGTATGTGAGCTCAGAATCCGACCGTACGTTTTCCAACTTTCCCAGAGCTCAGAGAACTGTGTTTTTCTGGCAGCTTTTAGGTTATGCACGTATGGTTTATTTTGCATGTCTGGAAAGGAGACGAGGTTGCGACATGGTTTTTAAGCAGTGATTTTTTAAGCATATGACTATAAACTGATCTTTAATTGGCAATGTAACAGTGCAGGGCTAAAATTTCCAGCCTCTTCAGTTTCTCTATGTGCACCATCGTTAGATAGCCAGGACAGAAGCAGGGGTCTCTGTCTGAGGCGCCAAGCCAACAGCTGAATAAACACGACATCACAGCCGTGGTGTGTGGGGCGAGAGTAGGAGTGATCCTGCATTTGATTGATGTCTCCTGAGTTAGCAGATCCCTAAATCAGCATGAGGCTGACTCACTGGCCTGCGTAGGACCGACTGTCAGCATCTTCATTAGCTGCACCCACACTGCTGAAAAACTGCATATCAACTTGCCCAAATAAGTAAGTTTTGTGGCAAAGTAACGTTGGTGCAGTTAAAGTTTAGAAGGTAAACTTTTGGGAAAGTTAACAGGGGTTAAGTTGAACTGTCTGCATGGACACTAATGCACTGAGTAGAAATCATGATGTAATATAATTACTCGAATATATTATCATATTTATGGCTGTCTGTAAAACCTTGCAATAATGTATCCATTTCAAACTTTAAAGCAACAGAAACCAAGGTCAAGAAACTAACCGGGAAGGTGGGAGGAAAACTGACTGCATACCATAATATAAGATGATTTGGCAGAGGCTTATGGCGATGGGTTAGCAGACCGATCAGGGTGAGTGATAATGATCGGGTGGCACCTGTGGCAGAAATAACAGTGGGAACATGGCTGGCAAATGGAGGAACAGCAGGTATAGCATGAAAAATGACAGCAAAAAAAAAAAGTTAATATACTGTCTGCAGGAAGATGACGACTAAAGTCCATCAGGATAACTGTTTCAATTCTACTGACAGCAATAAGTTTAAGTGTGGAAATACCAGCCTTCCCAGTGCAGCGTTAGGTTAACCTGGGACACATATGGCATCTTCTTACCGAGCCCAGCCCTTTTCCAAACTACACAAATCTCCACGTTAAAAACCACCTTTTTGGCTTTTGGTGAATCGCTCTACTGTTTCCACCCAGAACCGGCTCGTCCTTTGCCCTCCCTGAAAGGTTGTGAAATATTTCCAAAAGGGTGTAAATCCACTAATGATTGCATTAGTTTCCAAGGCCTGACGTAAACCATTTGTCTGAGCAGAGGCTCTTTCTTTTGGTAAAATGGGAATCGTAAAAAAAAACAAAAACCTCAAGGTGTAACGTGAAATTGGTGCTGTTGCTCTCATCATTTGGACTCAGACACCAGAGTGCACTTCATTTATAAACCCTCACCTCTTTCGCTTGTATACGAGTCCGGCATCCTCCTGAGGTGTGAAAGCTGTCTCAACCTCTTTACTAGCGAGACTGAATCCTTGAATCTTTTCCACTTCAGCAATATTTACAGGGATGCAATTAGCTACAGACCACCAACGTAAGCAGCTCAAATTCAGTTAACCAAGGTTGGAATTTGGTTTTTGGCGCTGGCTCCCCTGACAAGCCTTTTCTGCCTCTTCCCAAAGTGAGTTTCCAGCAGGACTGCTGTGGAATCTGGTGCTCCCCTGGCTCATCATCAGCAGCAGAAGAATTCAATGTTTACAAGATGCTCCAAAAGCCAGAAGCTGCCGAATTTGACAGTTACTGTCGGCTGCGTTGCATGTGTGTGTGTGAATATGTGGTACGAAGCTTGCATTGCCTCATAATTCTGTACTTTTCACAAACAGACACAGGCATAAGGCGCTGCCTGCACCCACACATGTTAATGTGCAGTTTCCATTCCCTCACCCTGGTATTACTGAGAGTTAGCTAGGAAACAGGACCTCGAAATAAGCCAGGTAGGCCCAGCGTTACAACAAAGAGAGAGCGAACATGTGTGTGTTAGAAGTCCACATAAAGAGCACCAGCCACACAAATTTCCCATCCCATTAAACATGCACTTAACAAGTCTATATCCTGTTTATATGAACTAGAACGCATTTCCTAATTGCACTCAGACACCTTCATATACATTACAATCATACATACAGTACAGTATTTAGTGGGCATGTTGGGATTTCCTGACATGAAACACTGGGCTGCTCCTGCCCACTGAGTCTCTGGTGCCCATGACCCTCTTAAGCCACATCCTGTGAGACAGGACGTCCACTCTGCACAGGAAATGACCCTGATTGATTGTTCCCTGTTAACTGAGAACGAAGCAGTCGGAGGGAGCTGGAGGAAGTGGCCGGTTAAAACAAGGCAATTTGCACAATGGGTGTTACTGTGTGATGTATGTGTTGTACATTTCTCCCATGAATGTGCATGCATGTATAATTCTACTGTACCTTTTCTTCTATTTGTTAGTGAGCAGGAAAGATCAAAAACAGCTTGAATGCAAAAGATTTGTTCCGATTTATCGTCTCACCTCTCTGCCTGCAATGATTTACCCATCTTTGGGCTTTCTGTCCTTTTGAACCAACAATCATATTTTGTAATTGCATGTGCTGCAGCATAATCCAACTCTCCTCACTTCCTGGCCACACACAGAGCGTCCCTTTAAAATGAGGTTTATCATGAGGCATAAAGTGAAGACAAAATATGCTGTTTAGTTCTGTACACGTCTGTATTTGTCTGATTTATTCTCACAGCTCGTTCACATTATTCATCAGGATTAATGAAAAAGGTTCTTGTTTTGTCCCTAATGTTTTCCCTTGTTGTTCTCAAGAGTGTCCTGGATCACTCAGAAAATAATACCACAGTTACTAATGATTGGAATTCACAAGTGTGTCTAAGTGTGTGTAATCTAATCTGGTATAATGGGCAGCCTCCTGCAGGACAAAGCCAAAAACAGCAGGTGCATAGAAGAGAAAAACAGAATTGTTTTTCCTCTGAGACCATCTTCCATCTGAATCCACTGAGGACGCAATTAATGACAATAAATAGAAATTAGATACACCATTGTTCTCTCTGATTCTCAGCCAGCTTTTCCTTTTTTATGTTGCTCTTGTATGTAGTCACACATCTTGGTATGGAAACTCTACTGCTGAAATCTCTGCACTTGTCTGTTTTTGATCTAGAAAACCAACAGTGACGAACCCTATTATATATATTTCATGTGCACAACTGCGTGGTGCAAAGCAAAAAATAGACCAAATCAGTCAGACAGAGTTTGTGTGATCTGACATTTGATCTTTACTGTTTGCCTGGAATGGGCTGGACAGCATCCTGGCAGTGTGACAGTGTGGGTTTCGTTTTAAAGCGCAACTAAGTTTGTTTGCAAAGTCGGGTGTTATTAACAGCAGGAAGCCAGCAGGAACAAAGTCAAGTTGCCGGTCACCTGTCATGGATAAATACCTCTGTGTGGACTCTTTAAAAGGGCAGTTTGTTCAAATATGAGTATTAAAAAAAACTTTGTGACATCTATTGGGAGAAGAATATTGCCTCAGCTTTTGCATATCTGTTGGGATGCCCCCCCCACACACCATAGACAGCATTAATCTTTATATTAATGCTCTATTGATCTTGAACCTCTGATCAGACTTTGGTTAAAACTTTTTGTTCCATTTACTTTTCTCCTGTTTTATTGCACCAAGCTTCTGTAAAGTTAAAGGAACAGTTAGTGGTTGGTGGGCTTTGCTCATGTTTTATCAATTTGTTTTACATGTTATTTTCTAGGAAACGTGGGAGAATGCCTTCGGGGTATCTGCAGTCTGAAGGAGTGCTGATAGGCCGTAATGTATAACAAAAATAGACCCACCAGTCGACTTCCTGACTTCCTAACTAACATATACTCTTGTATAATTCGTATTTCTGATAAAAACTGAAATCTGTCTCTGGGGATCCCATGTGAGGAATACTTCTGCAGCCTCCCTCCAACCATATATGATATATGAACAACAAAAGAAATAGAAAAACACAAACCTTGTGCTCAGTGTACATATCTCCATCTTCTGGAGGTCAGAGCTCACTTAGCATACGTCTTTTCTAAATGAGCTGTGGAATAACCACAGGACAATCATATGGACTGTCCAGTGTTTAATTCCTAGTGCCATAATACTTACACTGCCCTGTAGGTCTCACTGGTAAAAAACTGTTGGAGAAATAAACTGCAATAAACATTCACCGTGGGGAATTTCAAATGGCTTGGCACCATCAAATACAAGTTGTACTACTAATCCACATCTGCCAATACACACCATGTGTTTGCTGTGGTAGGATGACGTAGAAAAGAAGAGTAAGACTTGAAATGTGACTAATGGGAGAATCAGAGAGCAGTCTGAACAGTATTCAGTTCAGAAAGTTCAGCTTTTGTTTGGCTTTACCTAATAAACCACACAAATTCCAGTTAACACCTTCCTCCTCAGCTCCTCTCTTTGTTCAGTTACTAACAAACTGATGCCATGAAACTGCTCACCTGCACTAGCATTTCTGAGGTTTATTTCTGACATCCACAGAACATTCCCTGGCAGCCAGAAGCTGGTTCATCTGCGGGGAAATTACACCCAGTGGTTTGTTGTGTTAATAGATCTTGTAGTCCAGTTTCTTGGGGCGCAAACTGTGTGGTCCTTCCTTTCAGCTCCTCTGTCAGGTGTGGGCTATGGCGTTATTTGTTAACTTTTCTAACTCCTTGGCTCTCATGTTTCATGTAGGAATTTTGTGGGGTCTCTGTGATTGTACATGAAACAGAGAGTTTTAGCCACTATTATTATCTTGATGATCTAAACCATGACCCATAAATGGCAAGTGCAATTACTGCTTTCAATGATGCCAGCCACACCTATGCTCTGAGCTTAATATAAATCTGACAGTTATAACTTTGTCAACAGCCGTCGTGTGGGAAAGATTACCCTTAACCTACTACTATTATGATTCAATGTGACAATTTTGCTTACCACCAGCATGAAAGGAAATAAGTCTTTTCCTTCAAACAATTGGCAACTCAGTTTAATTGTATCACACGGGTTGAGGACTGTACAAATGGACTTCTGCTGAAAATTCAATATTCAATATTCTTCTGCCTCTTCAGTCTTTATTATTATTATTATTATTATTGTTCAAAGCCAGTCACACCTGTGGCCACAATAAAGACATAAGCCTTGTACCTCTAAGATCCTAAAAAGCAACAATATATGTTCAAGTCATCTGTGAAGTTGCAACGCAGGTTTATCCCTTCGGTGATGAAGCCACAGTTGCCCAAGTCCCTCAATGGGTTCATGTGACTGTTGGCGCAGCATAAAGGTAGCTCTGTAAGTCTGGGTTGTTTTTGAGCTACTACACGATGGCAGTAGTGACATGCTTAACCCCAAAGGACTAGGGAATAAATCTGCCTTTTACTGAAAAGTCTTATTTTAGTAAATTACTTTCCGTCACTATTGCCAAATAACAGTCTAAACACACAGTTATGTCATTTAGCATTCTCGCGAGCTGAGTTCATGCGGTGCAATTTATGAACCTTGATATAAATAAAGTTAATTATTGGTATTCTGGGTCTCATGCGGCTTTATTAATGTTTCAATGTCTGTGGACGTGGGCCTGTGCTGAAAAAATCCAAAGATTCCAGCATTCAATGCCAGCAGTTATGACAAACCCGTCATGAAGGTCTTTCCATTTGGCCCCGTAGTGTGACAATTTAATGTGTGTGTGTGTGTGTGATTGTCTGATGGTTGTGGGTAGGGGGTCGCACGGAAGTACCAAGAGGAGCAATTAGACTTTTATGAGAGGAACTGAATTTCCAGTCGCCATGTTATTATTGTAGCAGGGGACCCTAAGCAGACAAAAAAAGCTCAATAAGTGAGGTGGACGCGGACCGAGAGTCAGTGTGGTTATAGACACAGTTAGTGTCCTGCCCACAGGAAGAGCATTCTTATGATTTAATGCTCCCTGTAAATAATCTGAATAAGCAGCCTGTTTACAGGGCGCAGATTGGCCTCTGAGCGGCTGCTAAACTTTTCCATGGTGGGAAATAGACTTCTTGTAAAGTACAGCAGCCAGGTTACATGGACACCATTGTTTTCTGTTGGGTAGAGCGTAATTTTATCCTGGCACAGTTATCAGTACTGTAAACAGACTTGCAACCAGTTCAGGGTATTTCCCCACATGTTGTCCAGTGCATGCTGGGATCCAGCTGCTATGTCTGTGACTAAGAACAAGCAGCTAAGCAACTAGATGACTGAGGTATGGATGTCAAGTGTTTACTCGGACTGAAGTTGATAATGCTTACAGGAAGAAATTACTCCTTGGTTAATCACAGTTACATTTCCTGCAAGAGGTAAAGCAACTCAAGAGTGTGCGGTGTATTAACCTGTTTTACAATGACACATTCATCAACACTCTGGTGCTCCACTGTGAGACTGAATGTAATGAATGTCTAAAACCAATAAACACAAACATTTCAAACAAAGTACTCACGTTAGTGGTTTGCACATTCACCACACTCATTACGTGAGTATGTAGCTGTTGAAAACATTAAGAGGACAAATTTGTGGTGCTGGTTTTTGTAGCTGCCACTGCAGTTACTGCAACATGACCAATCCTGTGACCTCCTCCAATTTTACATAAAGACATTTATGGAAAAAATTTACCCTAAAAATTCACTCACAAACACATACAAAGTACAGATTTTACCAATTTGTTAGCACATGTAATGAACACCTCTGTGAAGGTAACACCTGTATGGAAAGGCTTCATCCAGTTTCAGCTTTCCTGCTGCTCCTCATGTTTTGCATAAAATATTGAAACATAAAGTATCACATGGACCAGGTTCAAAGATCCCAAAGTTTTTCTAGGTTCTGACAAAGCAGAGCGCTAATCTGAAGCCAGCTAATGGACAAATGCTGGGATCTTTGTGTAGCTTTGTCCCTCCTCGCAGCTCGCCTCAGGGCTTTCACACTCAGGCCTTCTTCTGGGCTTGTTTTTTTCGCAATTATCATCTTAAGCTGCATTCATAAACACACCTCCCTTTGTGTTTTCCCTCCTGAGCCTGCATCGGCTTTCAGCTTCAGTATAGTTGGAGTTATCAAACTTTCACTTCCATGTTTGTGTTTTATGCAAAGTAAGTTAAAAAATAGGGTAGATTCTAAAAATATGATGATCTACTTTTAATAACAGCAGCCTGATTTTTGAAGATTAAAAAAGTATGAAAAGTTTCAAATAGTGTATAAATAGCAGAGGGTCTGGTATTGATTCTTTTGGGGTGACCATTTCAACCATTTGAGGACTTAAATCATCAAATCTATTCCAGCCATCATTATGTTTCATTCAGATTACTTTTAGAGATGTAAATTACCTCTAGTGTCATTTCCATACTTCAAAGAAGCTTTTTTCACCAAATACTATAATCTAAAAAAACCTTATGATCTCATTTGCTAAGAACTGTTGTGGACAGTTATTTCCTCTAACTGGAAAAACAAGCGGATAGGGAACTGAAACTTTGGTTGAGATAAGATCAGACTAAACTCATACTTTGATTCACTTTGATTCATGCTGTTTTTACTACACTTCATCAGGGTTAATGTGCAGCAGCAATGTTAGTTGGTGGTATGTGTAGAGCCACAGTCAGAGGTTCACTTGTGAAACTGACAAAAGTGACACAAATCTGTTTAAGATTCAGTAAAGGACGTCTACCCCCCCCAGCTAAGCTCTTCTCCACAGGAGCAGCTTGATGATTCTCCAGAGTAGTAAAGTGTAAAATGTGAGTGAACTCACACTGAAAGTAAAGCCAGAGGAGTCAGATGATGTCATTTCCTCACCAGAGTGAAAACATGTCGCTTTTAAGGTGCAGTGGTGCAGAAAACAGCCTTTTGAGGTTTTACAAAATATGCTATAGCTGCTAACTTTGCGCAATCTGTGTGTCTCCTTCGCCGCATACTGAATATCTTCTGTGAACTGTGACCTTTTTAGCCCCACTTGTCCACATCTAAACTATGTTTGCTACCACCATAACCACAAACACTCAAGATTCATACTCTTATTTATTTTTGAAGTGACCAAAGTAAACAGCACACTGTGCCCTCATGTGGGCCTTGGATCCTCAGAATGAGATTGCCAATAGACACTATGTCCTCATGTCCTTTATAACACAGCTGGATTCCATGTCAAGACGCAAGGAGAGATGCTTTTGGGAAACCCTAGCCCAGAGCAGACCACCGCAGGCTGCGAACAGGGGCCAAAGCCAGATCCCAGGCAGCCAGATGTGGGCGTGTGGATCGCCAGCTGTGGCTATGCCTGCAATAGCTGACCTGTGTGTATACACACCTATAATCACATGTACTGTATTTTTCCTGTATTGTGTTAAGTGAGAGGACGTAGCTGCTGATTAATGTGTTTTTTAAGGTGCGCATATGGACGGACAGTATGACACAAAAAAAATCTTAGCAAGTGAGAAAATGTTTTTAGAGCGTATGGACAATCATGCACGATAAATGTATGTGTGCACACAGTATGTTGGAAGTCTAGCAGCTCCCCCTTGGACTGCCAGACAGTGTTATTGCAGCTGTGAGCAGCCCTCCTCCTCCTCTTCCTCCCCTGACTCACACTTCAGGTGCTTTCCAGTCTTGGCTCTCCTCCTTCATTTCCTCCTCTGTTCTTCTCTTTTTTTTTTTTCTTAATTTAGTTTTCTCAAACTGTCCACCGCTGCTTTAAGTACATTCTTTGCATTCATGCCAACCAAAGAATGACTGACAATCCCACTAGGCTAGACAGGCCGCTGACTCTCTCATTAACCCCCAGCTCCCCATTGGTCGCTGCCATGACAACAGTCAGATCGAATGGGCTTACCTGCTTGCTAAGCCAAACAGTAATTTGAGGGTGTGTTTTGTAGGTATGACCTTGAGGACATGCATGGGTATGTGCACATGCACAATCACATTTGTCTCCAGTGTGTGTTTTCTGTGAATAAATGCTGGCCAACAAAAGGGAAGCGAACCATGTTTGAGTGATTACATGATTTCTAAAGGAAAATAGATTTTGCTGAGCAGTGACATGTAAGGTTAGGTTTCCGCAAATTTAATAAAATCAGACATTTCCGCCTGCTGGAATGCTGCTTTTTATTGACTTCAGAGGATGAATTCAGCTGTTTTAAAGTTTTGCAAAACACGAGTACCAGTGTAAGGAAAGTAGACCTGATAAGAAATACTTTGTCGCCACTTCTTACATGTGAGCTTAAACTCCTCTGAAAATACTCCCTTATTTAACCCTCAATTAAATAGGAATGTTGCCATGGTGGGTGTTGGTTTTTTGCCTTAAGGGCAGACCTACAGCTTTTTAAGTGAGGACTGAACTTCTAGACTGAACAGTATATACAGGATATTCAGTATTTTTATCTGAAGTGTCTGTACATTACATTTTTTCAAATTGTTATTCCAACTGGTTCGTAGTTACCAAGGCCCAGCCCTTGTCAGGATTTGTCCCAGGTGTTACCTGTCTCTGCCCTGCTCATCAGCGCCATGGCCATCATCTCTGCCTGATTATCACCTGCAGTATATACAGTAAATACACTGCCACTCCTTACACACTTCAGAAGATTGTTCTTTGTGGTACACAAGAATCTACAGCATTCATCCCTGGACTGAGCTCTCAGTGCCTCATCTCTGCCTTCTGAGCCTGACCATGCTCTATGACCTCTTTGCCAGTTTCCTGTCTGTCTGTGTTCCCTCCATGGAAGGTTCTGCTGGATTAAGTCATCGTCACCGATTCTGATCTGTTGCTGGACTTCTGTGTCAAGTAGTGGAGGACTGCACGGTATCTGCTTGCTGGCATGAACAGTCTCAGCTTGACTTCTGCATTCCCACGTCATCTGCGCCATAGCTGCCTCTAAGACTGTAGCTTTATCCTGTACTTCCCTGTGCTGCTGTTTTGCCTGACTGTTTCAGTAAAGAGTCAAAATGATCCTTCCTTGTGTGTGTGTCGTGCTGCAGTTGGTTCCTGAGCTTTACTTGATGTTGACCGGTGATGTGCTAAGTCAAAATTTCCATAATTTCCAAAAAAAGGACAAAGAATGAGAACTGTCAAAACAGCATTTTGCATCAGAACTAACTTTCTGTTCAGTTTGGACAGTTTAATTGTGTCATGGGTCTGTTTTGGATCGGCTCTCTTGACAAGTCAACTTTTTTTTTTTAAATGGGAAGGTTACCCAGTAAGCCTGTACATTTTTTCCAGCCGAACTCAAACCCACTAAATGCCTGACCTCTAGCCTGCCAAAAACCACATAGCACTCGTTGATGAACTTTAAAAACTGCCATTTTCAAATCCAGGCAAAAAGCTACTGTGTTAAAATTCAACACAAACCTCCTTATGCATTGCAAGTGAGGACAAACAGTCTGGGACAAAAAGCAAAAGGTGTGGTCAAGCTCATCTGACTTAACATATGGCTGGCTCAAACACATGCTGAATTGCTTTCAGACTAAAAGCACATCTGAAATGTGCAAACTAATACCTTTCCTTGGCAGCTTCTGCGTCAAATGAAATAACTGAGAGGAAACTCCAACACCAGGTTTCAAAGTATACTAGGATCATATTAAAACACATCTTTGAAAGAAAATTTGTATTGGAACCAAGAACAATTATCTCTTTATATACATATTTTTTTTCACTTGCCCAAAGACAATACTTAAGTGACTTGTTCTTTCATCTTTCCCTGATTCTCTCCCCAACCCTCAGCCTGTTTTTCCAGGCTTGGATGGCCCATTAAAGCCCTTGACCTGGGTCTGGTGGTGAGGCTGACCTGCTGGTGACCAGAGCTGGTGGTGAGAAGCTCAAGGGAGGCCTTACTGTACCTCCACATTTACCCTACCTGGGTGGGGCTCACCAGGGAGGAAGGGAGTGAATGGTTTTGTGAGGGGGTGTATTTTGCAGAGTGTCCAGGAAGCATCCAAAGTTGGGGAATATCTGGACCAAGTTGTCAACTACAGCATGTTGAAGGTATAATCAATGTGTTTAAATAGGAAGGGGTTGAGGGAGACTGTAATATAAGTTAATGTTTTTGGAGTTTGCTCAGTTTTAAAAACATATTTGATATTTGAAAGAGAATTGTTAAAACCAAAGCAGCAAAATACACAATTTGCTGGATGTCAAATGTAACTAGCAGGTGTACTCTTGCATGTTTAGGCAACAAAAATACTTCCACTTCCTGGACCCTTTCTATGTATGTATTTCATTCGAGTTTCACAGCCCACTAACTGCAGGACACACACACACTGACATATGTTCTTTGAATTCCCCAGTAAGTATTTGCATGTGCTGGTGAACATGTATCCGGGTCATGGTGACTTGGCAGAAGCCAAACAAAGCATTTACAGATCATGTGAGGTTACTATGGATTCATCACTATGCTTCAAATGACTGTCAATAGTTCAAGAGCCATATGCTCTGTCTTATGTATATTTTTGTGTGTACAGCACGTTGGCATGCACTTTGCTGTCATTAGGCACCAAATAAAGCTGAATGGTTTCTACAGAACAGGTTACACATCACATCATATTAAGTCTGGCACTCTGTTCGTTTCAGCAGCTGGACAGCCAGCAGAAACCAAATAATTGTTTTGGAGGTTTCATGTCAGAGGATGCGTCTCCCAAAGAGAAGCTCAAACCATACACCATTCCCTTGCCTACAAAATGCTTTCACCAGCTCCTTGTGTTTCAGTTTGGAGCTGATCCTGCGGCTTCATGGATCATTTCATGTACAGTCCAGTGTTAAAGATAAACTGTATATGAGGAGTCTTGTACAAATAAAGCCATGTGCACATATGCATGCTGCCCCCACGCACAAACACTAAAAATGGTTGCATATGGAAGTTCATCCAGCGCTCTTCCACGGCCTCCAGGCAGAGAAGGATTTATTAAAAACAATTGATAGGAACATAAAGAACGAGAAGCTCATTTCATGGTCAGGCTGATAAAAATGTGACATTCAATTTGAATTTGTTGAAAGGGAACAGAGTTCAGGTTTGATATGGATATACAAACAGAGAGACAGTGTGCTACAGCACACGTGTTGTTGCCGAGATTTATCTCCTTATTGTGTTTCTTCCGTGGCTGTGTGCAACTGACTTTCTGTGGAAGTTTTCAGAAATAGGAGATTATTTTTCCAAAGAAGGGAAAGGAAGTTTTGAAAAACATATTTTGTAGAAGAGGACATTACATGGAGGGAATTTCTCTATGAAAGATGATGATTCAGGGGAGTCACATTTCCTGCCAAACAACTTCTACCCAGACATGGGGAGTTACTCAGTGACCACGGGATAACACACTCCATCCATGGTCCAGCATATGATACTGTTACTGTTGTTGATTTCTGCATTTGTCTGTTTCTTCAGTCATCCTCTTTCATCACTCTGGTGCTCCAGCCTCAATACAAAGGGAATCTTTCTATAAACACCTCATGGAAAGTTTTACCGTAAACTCAGATATTGAACAGTCCAACAGCAAAACAACTGACTGGCTGTTGTTAGTGTTAGTTTACTTGTTGATTTTCTTCAGGGGCCTTATCAAGTGTGAGCCTTTTCTAAGATTTATGATTACTGTGGGCTAATGCAGAATATCTTTGTAGCCTAGAGACTTTATATTGATGCATGTTTAATAGTTTAGCTTTTTTTCTACTTCCTGTCTACAGCCCAATGAAAACTCCCTGTTAAAAACTCAGCCAATTGTGCAATCATCCATCCCCTGTGTCTGCTGGATATCAGATCCCCAGTGGGGTTACAGATCAAAATAAAACCGAAACCCAGAGAAACACACACACAGAGCATTGTCCTACTGACCCATTCTTTGGCCTCTTTGTGTGCGTGTGTGTCTGCAGTCTGGGGAATGTGACTGCACAGCAGATCCAAGCCGACAGTCCTTGCAGACCGGGACCAAGCTGTGAGGCCAGAGTGAAACACAGAGGCCACACAACACTGTAGGAATCAGACAAGTTTTAACCACAGCTTGGGTAACATATAAAGGCATGTATAATAATCTTGCATCACTTTGTGTTTTTTTTCTTGGCTGTATATTTAATGTGTTCAGCTCAAAAAATTTTTCTCCAGTTTCATTTTATGAAATCAAGTCACTTTGACATTTCGACACAGTGCTGCAAAGTTTTAAAAAACCTAATCATGCAATGAGTCCATCTTAAGTTATGGCAGCCATGTGTTTCTCATCAGCTGAGATATATATGCATGTGAAGGCATTACTGACTTCTCTTTGTCCCCCTCCTGCGTTACGCGAGTTTGGCTGAGCAGAACATTGTGTCGGTCTGCTGAAGGATGGCAAATATTAGACGTGGCTGTGCACAGACTGAAACAAATGCCACTTAGTAGACAGAGTGCAGACCGGGGGATTAAAGTGCATAGATGAAGTAGAATGTGTTCGTCACCTCAGTCTGTTTCTCATTTGCTCTCACGCACAAACACACACAAACACATGCATGGAGCCTCTCACTACAGCTCTGTCTCACATGTGTTTTTGTGATTATGTTTACTGCAGGTAGGATATATGCGGTGGTGCTGTCAAACTATGGGTATCCACAAGTATACAAGTATACAAATAGTCATGCAAAATTTATTTTCCATACAATGGATCCATTTTATTACCTGAAATTGAAAACAGAGGCTACCTCTCCTTGATAGATGTTTACAGAAAGCTCCACCCGAAGGAATGATGTGATACAAACACGAAATGTAAACACTATGTACAGAAAAGAGCTGGATTTTGAGCGTTAGATTTCAGTTCCCTCATCATTCTGGCGTGGGTTGGTAAACAGCTTATTAGCGTCACATACTATGATTTATCAGTGCTGAAGTTCAAACTGTGTCCAAATGGTTTACTGTCACTGCTGACTAAACTGCACACATTCAAGAGGCCAAGTGCAACACACAAATCACAGGAGCTGCAATTTCAGGTAACATTGTTGGGCACAGTTGGCACATAGGTGACACAGCCTACAAATCCTATTCTCCAACCATAAAGGGACATATATGTTTGGTAGCACTGATTAACCTCGTCCTTTACCTGTTAGCAAGTAGCTGCCTGTTTGCACAGCCAGCAGAGACAGGGCAAAAATACCAGGCAATGTGGCTGCTCCACTCACTAGTCTCTAGCTTGGTCTGCTGTCCATCCCTGGGCAGGCAGAAGACTGTGGGCTCTGTGCTGAAAACAGCTGCTGGAAACAACATATTTTTAAACAAGCTTGATTGTTGTACACTGGAGCAATTTCCCTCATAGCCAACCATCTAAGTTTGTCATGCTTCACTTTCAGTTTCTGGCAGGTAGGTCAGTAATATGTTTAAGCTGTGTGGGCAGGAGGAGGTGAGGTTTTGGCTATTTCCTGGAAGCATAACATAAAAGTACATGCTGAACTTGAAAAAGAAGAAAACATTTAGTGGTGCATTTCTTGCCAGCATTAGTCAAAGACGCGCTGCCTGAGCTTGAAATAACTGGCATTTTAAAAAAAAGTTGACGACCTCAGCAGTGAAGAAAATATTCACATTCTCACTCTGCTCCTTTCCATTTGTTTCACATTAAAAGTAGCTGAGAAGAGCTGGGGATCGATCCAAACTAAAATCTGAAGTGTCCATATGGACTGAGAGAAGGGAACGACAATAGAGGACTTCTCGCACACACACAGCCCCACACGCACACCACTTGCAAACTTTGATTTATATGTGTTTGCCTGTTTTGAAGGAACTAAAATAAACTACCTGCACGTTGGTCCTGAAAGAGACATATTTTACACTTTGACTTATGTGGCATAAAAAGAAAACACACACAGACATGGATGCAGATTTATATCCATACAAACACACAGACAAATATTCACACACACACACACACACCAATTTCAGTCAAATTTTCCTCTCAGCATATTTTCCATATTTTTTCTGGTGACATAAACCAGCTCAAAGGTGTGTGTGTTTGTGTGTATTTTTTTCATAACAAACCATTACTCTCTCAAACGTCATTACCTGCTTCACGCCCTAAACAAACACAAACACAAATCTATTTCAAATATGTGATTACTGACAATACTTTGATGAGAAAACCTAATTCTGTGGATTTTCCAGAATCCTTTTCTGGATTCAGATCAGCGGTTTTCCTGATGGTCCTGATCCAGTCCTCCTCAGCTCTGGTAGCACTGAGCATCACTTTGCTTTGATGATTTAAGGGGACTTTATTAAGAGGCAGCAATATTTTTCTCTTCACCGATCTGACAGGAATGTATTTATCCTTGCCACGTTGGCGACAGTCTCTTGTAATTCCACTCATGTTCTGTCCAAGACATCAGTCATTCTGAAAAAGCTTTTAGTCACAAAACCACTTGAAGCCAAACTGGAAAAGTAAACAAAGCAATGAGGTGGACAGAGTGGAAGGCAAAATTCCCTGAAAGCTTTGCATCGAAACAGGCTTTGGCCCAGCTCTGACCTGCGAGCAGTCAGGGGATGTCTGTTTGGTGTGTATTTGTGGATGTGTGTGCTTGTTTTGGTGTTAGTGAGTCTGCAGGGGAACTGGTGACAAACTGTGGGTAGTTAGATCTCAGCTGGAGTCAGAAGCAGTTGTTTTTCGGCAGAATTACTCAGTCCGTGTTCTACTGTCATCTGAATGACCTGGGCCTCATGAAGCAGAGTGTGTTCCTGCCTCATTACACAGCAACTAAATACCCCCCCCCCCCACACACACACACACAGAGCTGCCTGATACTGTTAGCAGTAGGCATTTCAAGTGACCAAGTCACCAGTCTGTCACAGGAGAAAATAAAAAGACCTTTATGCTTTATTTGTAAGCATTTGATGCTGTTGATGCTGCAAGATCTAAAAAAAACTGCAATTTCACGCAAACATAGTACAGAGGCCTACAAAGGTCAAACCACAACATCCATACATAAAATTTCCTCCTCTGTCCCGTGAGCATTCATATGAAGCCTTCATTGATTTTAAAAAGTGATTCAATATATGTTGGACTCGTTCCCATTTTGTTCTCACACTTGACAAACGGACAGACTGCGGCCAAATCAAAACACAACATCCGGATGTGGGGCACGATTTGTGGTTCCTGTGTGCCCCTTATAAATGAATTCCCACAGAAATGTGAGAGAGAGAAAGAAAGAGCAGACACACACGTACATACATAAGATAAATGACCAAAGCCCTGTGTGACAGAATGTATGGGCTGTCACTCCTGCACAGGGCAGTTTTTAATGGCATCGGGCCAGAATTTGGATATTTTTCTTATGTTCCAAGTACAGAACAGCAAATTGAATCAAGTTTGTGAGCCCCTGCACTGACTGATGAACTGATTATTGACCATGTTGACCTGATGAACTGACTGACTGGCAGCTGCTGCAAGCTGAATAATTCCTTTTCTCTCCAAAGACTAGACATAAAGTAAGAAACAATGCAGCAATAAGTCTTTAAAAACACACACCAGAGATAGATACACACATCACCCTGGACTCTCCCTGCTCTGACACAACCACTGAAGCAGCTTGTTGACCTCCACCTCAGGTAAAAGCTGTAATTATTGACATTATGGTCATTTGAGCCTTCAGCCTTACAGTTCCGAGCCATTTCTCCAAAGCCGTGCTTTATCAGCGGTGACAGCCGGCATTACATCTGTCTGTCTCCAAGACGGAGCCAGTGATGCCTGAATGATCCACCACAGCACACATCTTTCTGACCTTTGTGTCCACTATTTCTTCCTTTCATGGATCTTTCTGGTCTTTTCTCCACTTCTTGCTCACACTCTCTTGGGTAGTGTGATACAATTAAGGCCCTTATTCAGGTGTTAAATTGATATCATATCATAATCATATCCACAATCCAGGGTTGGGCACATCAGCAAATGAAATTGTGAGGTTCTTTATTTCATTGTGTATCACAGTATACTAATTAGCATATGAATAGAACAAATCTTCAACAATTTTCAAGTTCAACTAAATCTTTATCGTTCTGCTAGTGAACTTTGGCTTGCAGTACGAAGAAAAGACACACCCAACAAAAGAAACAAAACGGAGTCAGTAAAACAGGATTAAAACAGGTAAGCCCCTGTGCAGTGGCCTTTCCTCAGATTACTGGTTTCTGTAAGATATAAAAATGTGATAGACTTGCAGACTTAAAATCAAGTCTCTGACAGAAAGTTGGAGACCTAGACTGGATAATCCTGTGGATTCCCAACCCCCAAGCACAAGCTGCTTCTATCAGATCCTGGCAGCTGACAGACTGACATGCCAGACACTCTTAGCATGCAGCTGAAAACACTCTCCAACAGGCAAGGACGAGAAAAACACAGCAACTCTTCTGCTAAGAGACACATGGCATCTTGATAAGGTTTTGTGGGTTTGCGGGGAAAAGCGGAGCAACGAAAGATCTGCAAAAGATGAGGGATAATATCAGATGGAAAGTTGGAAGTATTGTGGCAGCAGGTGAGGAATGAAATGAAGTCAGGACAATGACAGACGTGTGTGATGAAATTAAAGTTGTCAGCACAGCGACAAAAAAGGAGAAAGGAATGTGAATGAGAGCGAAGCACTGGGGCAAACAGAAGAAACATTGCTGCTCTCAGCTCAGGTGTGTGGTCTCAACACCTATTTGAAAGTAGTGGACACTAATGCTAAGAATACAAGCCTTTCTCCATATGTGTTCTGTTATTTGTCAATCACATTTGTTTCAGCTTCCACCTACTGCCTTTTTTATTTCACCCATGAAGAACAGTGGAAATTATTTTTGCCTCCATGCCCCATCTTACTCATTTAAACTCATGGTCAGTGGTGGTGCCATGGTTTGCTTCAGAGGCATCATTATTTATTTGCCTTGTTTGGCACATTTTACCTGATTCTGCTTCTGACTTAAAATATTCAGCAGCCTCCTCAAACAATCTGAGTTTCATAAATTTCATAAAAACTGACAAATTAAATTACAACTCCTGAAATATTATAACTTTCTTCACATACTTAGTTTTTTTATTCTATGCAATAACAACTTCTTAATTTATGAAATTTTTTAATTATTCCCAAACTTTTTTTTTCTGGGATTGTGTCCCCTACATTTCAATGTTATCATTTACAACATGGATTTCATTTATTTTAGAAACATGTCATCCCCTTTATTTGATCAAAATGTTAAGCTGTATACATCTAGTTTTGGATTTGTAGTCAAGTTATGACAATACATTTGGGTGAACTGACATTCTGTTAAATTTCGGCATCATTTATTCCTTTCCCCTTTCACTGTCATAAGGAAATCATGCTATGGTCATAAAACAAACACAGAAATGACTTTACGAGTCAAAGCAACACATTTTTCAGAGATGATTTCATTCAAATGTAGCACATTAATCTGCATTCCTCCACTGAAGAACATCTCACCGCTGTCAGCATCAGGGTTATGAAACAAAGGCCCCAGGCAGATCCGTAAGACCCACGTTTGCTGCATTATCTGCCAAGAACACAAAGAAAATACCTGGCAGTGTATTCAACTCATTTAGTTTCTCTATCAAGTTACAGCAGGCTCTTAAATTGCGGGTGTAAAAACAGAACCTGAGGAATTTTGCAGCGGACATATCCTTTGACCGTCAAGCAAAGAGAAAGGAGGATGATCTGTTTTGACGTTAACTGATAACCACCTGAGGTGGAAAAAAGGTGACTGCAGTGCTGTATTTCTGTCAATATGCTGGAAAACGTCCGCCCACTTTCAAGTAGAGGTTGACAGGTCAACAACTTGGGCCTCATGAATGGCCATAAAGGCTGTCTTTTTCTGGATGCACAAACTTAAGGCTTCTTATCACATGCAGGACACAGATTTCTTTTTGAGGTTTTCCATAAAGGAGATTCCACAAGGACTTAAGTGAAATTACTAATTTAAGACGAAAATGCCAGTGAGGAGTGAGCATGTGTATTAACCTCTGAGGTTAATGTTTAAAGAACAGCTGGAGGTGTTTATGTGCCCAAACATTGCCATGCACCAGCATAAGTCACGCAGACGAAGACAGCAAGTCAGCAAACATGGATGTAAACACTTCATAGTTTAGAATATTTTTTAAAACAGACTTTGGAAATGTTTTATGTGGAAGGAAACTTTTCAAACATTTGTTATTCCTCAATGATTCATACTAAGAAAACTGAGTGTAAACCGAGCTCCATGAAAGCTTCACGTGATGAGAGTTAATCCAGCGAGGCTGATGGCTCTCAAAGAGGACACTGAAATGTTTAGTGACCTTCTTATACAATCCCAGACAGCTGCTATTTAATAGGCCTGTGATGAGGAGGAGGCCAGACATGGCACCTTACAAAACCCCACTTAGATGAAATCACCAGCATGCAGGCAGATTTCACAGTGGTTTATCAGCCAACTAGGCCAATGCCCAGTCTATGAACTTTGCTCAGTCAGCAGTTGGACTTAGGATCAAGCGTCAGTCTGGAATTATCCGATATTCATTAACATTGGGTAAATGGAACAGAAAACACGATTGCGCGGTGAGCCAGTGTGGCAATGTTTATTCTTGAAGCTGTAGTTGGCACTTCTAATTGCAATTCGTGAAAAGTTGAAAAGTTTCCATTTTGGCATTTTAGCTGGATATCTAAAGGATGAGGTATGATGAAGAAGGGGAGCAGAGGGCTGCTGCATGCTTTTATTTCTTCCCTCCAACTTCTTCCCCCTTGTTCTTACTGAGTTTACACACACACATGGAGAAATACTTCCCTTCCTTGACCCAATGCACTTTGATCCTCAGCCCGTCTACTGGTATGAATTGGCCGATCTGGCCCTTTGCCCCTGTTGCCCTGCGCTGTGCTTTATCTGCCCAAGCAGGGGAGCAATGCAGGGATGGAGAGTGTGAAAAAGGAAGGGAAGGAGGGGAGGGTTGAAACTTTGCACCTGCAGCACTTGGGAGCTTTCTAAAGGTCAAACTGTCCATTGCAATGCAGGGAATTTATCTGGAAATACTTTTCTTCAACTCCAATATTTTCCTCCCCTGACTTGTTTTGTCTCTAGAGGGTAAGCTCATTTTACTCCTTGTATTTGTATTTTGTGTCTGATGCACACACACAAACACAAACACACACACACACACACACACACACACACTTGGACTTCAAGTCTACCGCCCTCCCTCATGACTGCCATAAAGCCCAGAACACTTCAAAGTGGCCCTGCTGCCCAGAGTCCCAAGCTGCTCTGACATCACTTACTGCCTGTTTTCACAGCTGCTGCTCAAGGTGCCAAGACAGCCCACTCCTCACACTCCTTGTGTGTGTGTGTGTGTGTGTGTGTGTGTGTGTGTCACTGAGTGTGTAGAGCGATGTTTATGCCTGAGGGTCGTGTCTTATGTATATGACCATGTATTTGTTGGCACGTTAACAGATGGATTCTGGATGCGGGAAATGTTTTACATGGCCTTCACAATAAGATGTGGTTCACCCTGTACATCAGTGAATTTATATGTTGAAGAATCAAATTGGTGATCTGTGGTGTCACTCCTCCAAACCTTTTATCCTTCAAATATTGGGTCCAAGGATTTTTCATTATTTTTTGACATCAATCGATGAAGATTTGTCAAGAAAATAATCAGCAAATTAGTTGATAATGAAAATTAGATTCTGGCCGTCTTCCTGCCTTCATTAGTCATAATGAATCTAATTAGTTAAATGTACCTCACACCCATTCACACAGAACCCCGACAACCAAGAGGGAATCTGACTCATCCTCCTCTGCTCTTTTTTGCTGCCTGATGTCAAATTTTGGGTCATCCTGTCCTGGAATGGCGGGGATTCCCATAATGTCATGGGTCCCCAGGGAAGGGAAGGAGGGAGAGACACTGTCGTCACCCCAACAGATAATCGACACCCGGAGGCGGCTGTCACACGGGAGATGTTGGCATGACTTACTGCGCAACGGTTGTGGGATTGCCTATTTACATCACTACCGTGGACCGCTCCAGTGTTGCCGGGCTATGTCACTGTGATGAACTCTGGCTCAGTGATGAGATGGAGCATTATGCTTGAGGGCCTGAGTGGTGTGCTCAGTGGAGTGGCGTCTCTTGACAGCCATCACAATACACAATGATGAGCTTTCATGACTCTTAGGGCCATTGTAGGCTAGAAACAACAAGTGATACAGTAAGACTTTCTCCAGGGGTTTCTGTGGCCAAGATGAGCCTATGATTAATGAGATCAGATGATGGATTGTGAGTGACAAGTGAGGTTAAAAATGAAGGACCAAAGGAAGTGTATATCCTTTTTTCCTTCTTCCTTTGACCCTGTCATTCTCACACCTCCTTTATTATTTCATGAGCCTTATATGTGAAGAGCTCCACCTATAGGCCAAAAATAGATTTTTATTTTCTCTTAACATGTGGTGAGCATCTGACAGCCCAGTGAAAGCTTTTTTTTTTTTTTTCTTTTTTAAACACAACAGAGAAGCCGTGTGGAAAAAGCACCGAAGACCAAAATATCATTATCTATATCATGGTTTGCTCCTGTCATCCATTCTAAACTGACCAGTAAAGCAGAAGTACAGTACCAGAAAACTGACCAAGCAGAAGTGCGAACTGTGAAATGAGTTGACAGCTTGCTAAATCTAACACAATGAATCAAGATCATTTAATTGTTTCCTGATTCATTCTTGCTGGTTTGCATATGTGCATTGTGCACACACACCAAAGTCTGCAGAGTGCATGTCTGTCAGTAGCAAAAGTCATAGGAAGTCCAAAGAATTCAGTCAGCTGACGTTACGCCTCTCTCCTGTTTGCAATAATCTATATAAAGATTAAGAAAACCTGTGTGTCCAAATGATTGCTTCTCTTCCTCTCCCTCTCTAGTCTTCCTCTTTTTTGTCACCCTCTGTCCATCATCAGTGCCAAACAACAGTTTTATTAGTGCAGTCATTATGCAAAGGCACTCCATGAACCCTTGGAAATAAATCACACAGAACCTGCGTGTCTCTCAAACCACATATAATTCACATACTGCAGCTGCAAGCAGATCTTATTGCAGTTAGCATTGTCTGATGGTTGACTAATCAGCAGGCTGAGTCAGCCACTTATTGGATTTTTTGGCTTGAGAGATGACAAAAAAATGCATGAAATCAATTCAGTACAAATCTCTTGATGCAACTCCTGTGGGGTTTTTGACCTAAAGACTTTTTTTAACTATCGGCATTGAAATATGTGCATGATATGGCTGGTTTTGTTGTTTAGCGTTAATTTAAACCAGACAACACATGCATCACACTGAGAGCAGAGAGTCTTCATTTGAAGTGTATCCCACTTTTTGGGTCAGTCTACATGTGCACAGTGAGTTAGTTTGATCCCTGAATGCAATGCTAATGCTTCCTCGTGTTTGTGTTTGCCACATTAGAATTTATGTCTGTAAGAGGAAATGCCTGTAAATGTCTGGAAATGGGATCTGCTGCCAAGACGTCCTCATATGACTCAAAAAGCAGGCCACACCAGGACAGGAGATTGATGCGTTAGATGTGCTGGGTGAACTACTTGGCATGTACTCTAACTGTTACCAGACACGCCCTGCTTTTTTTGTTGGAAATATGCTTAATGTGGTTCTCACATGTTTTGGAGAGTTCATTAAGTTCCATTAGGCTTTTTGTCTTCTTCAGTAGAACATACACATTTTACCAAAAACACCACTTCAAAACAGCGGAAGCATATGGGAGAACTCTATGGGAGTACAACACACCAGAAAGTCAAATTCAGAGCAAAAGCAGACTTCACAGAGGACAGGAGGAGAGGAAGAGGTGCTGATAAAAGAGCAGAGGAGTTCACACAGGAAGACTCTCTGCTCTGGGAGGATGGAGGGAAGAAGGTCACAGAGTTAGCATCAGTAAGGCTGAGAAAATGCAGGAACGATAGGTATGATAGGAATATCAGAGAAAGAGGGGGAAAAAATAATGTTTCTTAAGGAGAGAGAGTATTTCATGGAGACAGTAACGTCTGCACGTCTGCAACCTAACAATAAAAAACAATTATCTTGATAACAAAAAAATTTACAACAAACAAACAAATTGTTTCTTCCTGTCCATTCCCTTCATTTCCCTTGATTCCAGAATATCTTTCACTTTAACAAACTTCCAAATGTTTGGCCTCATACAAGAATGATTCCAACAAAAACATTTGTTGATAAGTTGCATGAGCAAGTGATTAAAGTGCAGCATTTCAATAATTTTGTTGTTCAGACCGATCACTCAGGTCAGCTTGATTCATACCAGGCTAGTTTGATGACTACTGTGATAAATGCGTGTGGCCTTATCTGTACATCTACACGAGTCCATTCACACCATGGCTTGATGCCCTCCTCTGACATGATATTTTATCTAAATACATACTGAAAAAGATTTGTTTCATTTATAATCCATTAGACTAATGTTAGAGGCAGATAAGTTTCCTTCAATCAGCCATAGCATAGACAAACTATCACCACAACACACTGCGCTCCCCCTGCTGGTCAGCCTGTGAACACTGAGTAATAGTGGAAAACAGCTCCCCTTTGGTCATGCTGCCCCCTGCTGGCCAGAAAACAACCTGCAGCAGTCTGTTCACAGACAGGTCATCAACACTGCTGTACTGGCTCACAAACACCAGGGGGCAAAAAGGAGCTTGGTGCCTGAAAGTAGGGCAGGCGGTGCAAATTCTGTGCAGAGGCCTCGCTTTTACTACTCAGAGCTGAATTGTGTTTCTCCTCTTTTAGTCTCTGTCACTGAAGTCAAAGTTAAGCAAAGTAAAAAAAAATAACACAAACAAAAACAACAAAAAACAGAAGGAGAAGAATTTGTGCTTATGGTTCAGCTTTTTTCTGTATTTACAGGAAGCACTAATATTGTTTCTTCCCATCTACCGTCACTTCCTTTTATTCCATATGAGTCAATATCTGTCAAGAGCTCTCCTCATCTCCCAGAGTCAGCTTGAGCCTTGAGGCTCCTCTGTCTCCATATCCTAAGGAATGTCTAGCCGTGTGTATCCAACCTGTAAGGCACACTCACAAACACACATACACACACACACACTAATATAATAGAGATGCCATTGTCTTCTCCAACAAACCAGGCTCAGGGATGTACACATCATCACATGGATTTAGGCATTACTCAAGAAAATGAAGAAAATGTGATCATGACAAGCCTCCTCTTCGCTTGTTTTGTACAATTCCACCTTCTTTTTTTAACTTTTGGCCAGCTGCTGCAGCTTTTGTGAATCCCAGGCATTCTTACTCCTACACACATACATTCAAACGCCTACTCTCCCTCTCACTCACATTCGAATGAGATAAAATTTTAATGACCATTCTGGGAAAGTCAGGCATCTTCTCACACATGTAAGGGCCAAAATCTGCGCATACACACAGTGGTGGCAGGTGGATGTTTGGCCTGAGTTTGGGTGGGTGAGTCTCTAATGGCTAAAGCAGGACAGATTGGAAAACCACACCCAGTGGGGACGGGAGAGGAAGGCCTGGGCAGCTAAAAGGCTGCAGCGCCTCAAATGGGAGAAACAGGTGAGTCAATGTGTGTGTGTGTGTTAGCAGGATTCTTCTTGTGGAAGGTAATGACTGGCTAAGAGACAAATACTGGCTTAAAGGATGAGTGAGTGCTAATAAAAAAGGGAAAAGAGGCTAATAGGGATAAAATGAGGGGTCAACAGGAAATCACATTTTCATATTTTCACCTCTCCTTCACCTATCACCTCATCACTGCAGCTTCAACCTTCTGCAGATACAAGAAAGAGGTTCCTGTTTACAAAATATAAGATCATACACTTCTCTGTAGGGCATGTAGTTGCAGTTACATGCCCAAATATACACATACATACTTATGCACAAAGTAGCTTGCATACTATCAAAGCTCCCATTGTTTTCCTCCTTATCACTTCCCTCTCTGCTGTTTTTCCCTTCCTGCACTCTCTTACCTGCCCTTATCTGGTCTCCCTTTCATCTTGGGAGAGGCCTCTGAAGCACAGGAGACAAAGGGAATAGAGGAGGAGGAAAGAAGCAGCAGCAACAAGAGGGCATGAGAAGAGAGAGGAGAGGAGGAGAAATGGAGAGTAGGCTGCCTTATCTGAAATGATACACACACACATAACGCGCACACACAGGGGCCATTGTTCAGTGGTTTTGCCGCGGGGCCCTGTGATCATGGAGGCTGAGACTGATGAACGTGTGGCCCCTCTTTTTTCCTCGCCCCTCCTTTAATCTCCTCCCAACTTGTCTCCTGCCGCTCAAAAGAGCTCTCTTCCTCCTTGTCTTTCTGAGTCCCTCATCGACAGGAGATAAAAAAAATATGTATGGTTTCAGTGGATGTCAGTTGCAGCTTGGATTGCTCCAGGGGGACTAAATGTCTTACCTTGCTTTTGTTAGGGCCTTGTTATATTTTCCTGAGAGTCTACCTTGTCTGCTTAATGAACAGTGAACATGGAGTAAGAAAATTTGCACTAACTGGTATTTATTAACACTAACACAGTATTCTAGTGGAGTAAAACCTACTGATATTTTAGTTTGCTTCAGTATTTCCCAAAAGATAATGACTAGTCTAGTTCTGGTAACAAATGAGTGTACAACAACAGAAAACACATACACATGCTATGCAACAAGTCTGGGCTAGTTTGATCCTGACGGTCCCCGGGCACAAAAGTCCTTAATAAATGCTGAGAAGCTCAAAAACATCTAAAGGGACATTTGTACACAAGTTGAAACAGAATTTCACAAAGACAAATAATCTAAATACCAAAAGAGGTGGTAGCAAGTGATAGCACTCTGCTCTTCACCCATTTTTCTTAATATCTGTTCATGCTCAGTGTTGATGTTTGCACGGAATAAATCAGCCATTAGCCACCGATCATCATCAAATAACTATCGAATGATTATCTGCTCTTATTTGAGCCACCAAGGTCGTTTTCAGCACCATGTTGGTATCCTGCTGTCATTAAAATTGTACGCTTTGAGATAATAAGATATAAAGAACTTTGTCACAAATCTATTTCAGCAGAAATTTGAGGTTTGGACTGAATGATGTGATAGACGTTCTATCGAGCTACAGTACAGCTTGAGGTGGAAACTACCTTTGGATCGCTCATAACTTAATCTGATAAAAGAAAAAAGACTGAAACAAAGGCCTCTTGTTTGAATTTCACATAATGCACCAGTTGAAGGTTGACATCCACAGGCAAAATACGGCATCCAACTCTTCTGTGTTTTGACATCTTACCCCTGTTGCCATGGAGACAGCAACAACTCCCTTCTCCACATTCCCAACATCTATCATGATGGACAGAAAGTGGCACAGGAGGAATGTGCGAAGAGTAGTAGCGCCGGGATGTCCGACAGAGGTCCATTTCCCAGCAGCTCATGACCTCTGGACTGCAACACCGTAACCTTTGAACTCTTTCATCGCGCTGTCATCACACACCGTAAAAACGACTTTGAGGTAGGAAGGGAGGGTCTTTCAGGTTTTCAAAAGGCTCAGGAGAAAGATCTTACATGAATTTTTTAAATTGAGGCTTATGATTTGTAGAATTAGAGATGCACACAGCAGTTTAGAAGACAAAAGATTACTGAGAGTGAAACATATTCACTGTCAATTATTTTTTTCCCGTTGTGGTGCATATCCTTACAATTTGTTATGGCAGTGTATAAGCCGTTTGGGACCCATTTACATCACCCTCATCTTACTGTCACCCAAATCCAGCTGGCTACACATCTAAACACATACTTTATTGGTGATAAATGCCTGCATTACCAAAAATAAGCCGTGAACTCTGAACTGCAGTTTTTTCCATCAATAAACCAAAATTGGAGATATATCATACTATTCTCTCTTTCTGTCATTTCTCCTTCTCTTCGATTGGCAGGAGGAATGTGGCAGGAATCTTAGTCGAATGTTTTGGTATGCTTAGCGGACAAATGCTGGTGTTGCCATGGCAAAGGCTCACATGGAGATGGGCCCCTTCCATCCTCATTGTTTAAACAGCACAGGATGGTAGCAGTGGAGGTACAGGGTAGCATTGCTGCTTTAACAAGGTACTTGGAAAGTATGTGTGATTGTATGGTGTGTGCTCAGACACACCGTCCCCATGGAGACAGTTAAATGATCTGTGCATGTGTGTGTGTTTTCGATGACTGGAAGAGGATCTGACCAAGGTGATGTAATCGAGATGACCTCTGACCCTTGACCTAAGCAAACTGGAATAATTTTTGTGTTGACTAGGCCTCATGGTAGAGCTAAGAGCTCCTGTCTGACCTTTTAACCCCAGATGTGTTGTATACACAGATAAACACGGCCTGGCTGTGATGTCACAGCACCAGATGAAACTCTCACTCACTTAGCAGACAGTGATAAGCTTCCACTGAGTCTGTGGTTGTATTTGTGTACGTGCCTTTGTGTATGCAAGCACAATAGAGCACTAACAAGCATAATTAGATGGAGGGAGTATAAATATGAAACCTGGCACTTTCTGAGGTCAAAGAGTAAATCCTGGATTGGTTCTGTTCGAACGTTCAGTCAAGCAAATGATGTACTTCTCTGCGTTTATACAACAGCGATAAGCTCTAGGTCTGCTACTGACATGCTGTTCCCATTTAATGCTAGCCCACACAAAAGGATTAGACTGCCAGCATGCAACTGCAAACCTACTTGAATATGTATTTAAAGTTTCAATAAACTCATATAATCATTTTATTACTTTTCTTTTATAATTAACAGAAAGTGGGTTACCTATGGAGACATCCATTCAAAGACACAAGCATGCACAGTTACAGTGCGAATACATGTGTGTATCCAAGTGTCTATACTTGCACCATCACTTACAGGTAGCTGCTACCTGTGTGGCTATATTTTCTAAACATACAGAGCCTACACTCCAGGTCCACCTCTTCCCAGAAGCTGCTGTGGATTGCCCAGTGGGCTTGACAACTGTTCACACACTAACACACCCACCTACCCACACACACACACGCCAGGGTTTACACACACACACACACACAAGAGGCAGACAGAGAATGCTGCTTCTTGTATTCTTTTTGAGCCATGTTGATGATTCTCATGACAAAGTGCTAAAGTTGGCGCCAATGAAACAGCTGCAGTCCAAAGTAAATTTCAATCTGCCAATTGAATGGCCAGGACTGTTTGTTTTCAATGAGGCACCTAGATATAACTAGAGGGGGTTTGTGGTACTGTTGACATGCATATTTGTATCAGCAGAGCTCGCACGTGTGTTTGCATCAGTACACGTTTGTGCATGTTTGTGCAAAAGTGCATGCATACAGCATGATGATTTCAATGTGCAGTCATTATTGAGGAATGAACCCAGAGCAACTGTCCTTCATTAATAAGCAGTTTCACTTGAAATCATTTTGTAACAGCAGGGCCTCACAGTCCCTGTCAACCCCTTTTCCCTGGCGTTACCTAGATACCAGGCTACTGTTTGTCTAACACTGCTCCTCTCACAACAGATCCTCACTGCTTCTTCTGCTCAGGGTCTGGCTAGATTCCCCCTGAGTTTATAGTACCTGTGTGCAATCTAAAATACATGAGCCCATGCTTTCTGGTTATTCTTTGGTCTATAGATTAGCCTTTCTATTGATTGACTTTCAAAAGTGCAGCAGTGAGGGAGTAAGATTAAACAACTATTTCAAATATTTCTTACACCCAAAATCTTCAGATGGTATAATTCGATGAAAAAATTAAAGTTAGGAACTTCACATAAATGAGACGAAAAATGAACTCTAAAATAAATAAAATTGTCAAAGATAAAGCATTGATAGAAAGCTTTGTTAGAGTAAAAATAAAAAGGTACGTGCACCACCTTAAAAGGAACGTCAGCTATGTTGAATTTTATTTCTTTGGCAGACTGTGTGATGCTAGCAGATGTGGCTGAGACTGATAAGGATCCAGCAGGTAGCTGTGCCCTGAATGTGCCATCTGCATCTAAACTGTTTCCCATGATCCCTCTTGCAAGCTGGCTGGTGCACCTGGCTGTAAGGCCAGTACGTCTGGCCAGTATTCACATAACCCAGGCCACTCTGGTGTCAACAGACACGCCCACCTGGACTGCACAAGCTATTTTTACTCTGAAACATACACACACACACACACATCAAACAGACTCACCTCGCCCGCCAAACATTCCACACCAACAAGCGAGCACTTTGAACGTGGCGCCACACTGCCTCCTCGAGTGCTGGGAAGTCTATATGGACATCATTATGACCCTCTGCACCACCCTGCCCACGTCTGAAGCCGACCCTGTCAACCTGCTGTCAAATGCCCCTCAGCAAATCAAAGAGAATGGGAAAGACAGCGCAGGACAGAAACTGAGACACTCTGGATTTTCAAGATTTCTCTGGATTTCACTGGCGATGTTAACCTGAGGCACAAAATTGTCTATTTATTTATTTATTTATTTATTTTTTATTTCTCTTCATTCTGTTGAGAGAGCTGAAATTTTGCATTTACACAACGCTGACTTGATGAATGAAATCATTATCTCCATCTTTGCTGATCAAACAAAGATGTAAAGATAAGTTTCAACTTCTCACAATTTTATATTTTTGTTACATATAAGTAAAACCAAAAGATTTCAAACACTGTCTTGAGGTTCACATTTCCCACAGCTAAGGGGAAACTGAAACAAAACACTTGAGTGGCATTCCAACTGGATACGTTTTTTTTTTCTGCTGTGCACCACATTATGACGACATAATTCCTGGACACAGCCAGTGATCATCAACAAGACATATGAACGTCACTGCAGTGAGTGCTGGGACGAATGAGTCATCATGTGGGGAACTGTTGCCCCTTCATCTTTACCAAAACTACAGCATGTTGAACTTCCGTTGCAGTTGTCCCAGCGGAAGTGACCCTGTTTCGAAATATAATTTGTTTATTCTGGCATCAAGTGTTTCTGAACATGTGTGTGCTCTTGTGCGTGGTTTGATAATGTTTTCCTAAGAACACCAATTAGTGAATGACCAGCCTATCACTGGACATGTCAGCATTATAGCTATTTCACATAATGTGGATGACGCAAGACAGTTGATGGTAAGCACAAGGTTTATGACTGCTCTGGAGGTGACTCCCTCAGAGGTCAGCCACTTTACGTGAGAGGTTTATCGTCGATCTCCATCAAAGCGCTCACATCGCTGTTCATTCTACGCAAAATGATCATATCTGGTGATTGTTGTTTGATCATTTAAAATCTAAATGAACTGAAGGGTAACAGCACAAGTATGTGAGTGCTCGAACACAAGCAACTGTATGCTAGAAGTTGTTCTTTTACTTGCTTTCACAACAACACTGCTCTGCTGCAATTACATTATGCTATGTGTGTACTAAGTGTAGACATGTACACTGCCCCGAGCAATATACCAGAGGTCATTGTGACGCCATTACTGTTGTATCATGTATCAGGTATATTTGGCATACTTCTTTGAAAGCTCTCTTCTTCTACAGTTACAAATTCATGACACTGCCTCTCTCTGTGTTATATCACCTTCTTCTTTTTACAACTTAATTAGAATCATATCTTCAGGGCTCTTTTCAATCAGAAATGAACTAAGACAGTTTAACAGCTAACATGCATCTTACTTTCACACATGTCTGCAAACATGGTATGAAACTCCCACATACAGTGTAACTCACACTGTAGATATTTGTCTTTATGCTATAGTATAAAATGCTCCCATGTTACCTGACCAGTGACACACGACAGCTGGTCCTATTCATGGCAGCTTTACATACCCAGGACTTGATCTAAGAGAAACTGTATGCTCCATCTAACGTTTGCCTTGAGATGGCCATGGAGATTGGGAGAATTACAACACATTTCCTCTAGATAATCCTACATCTGGATTAAGTCTTCATGCTAGATTAGGCACACTCTACTGTAAATAAATGCAGCGGGGTATGACAAGGGGCAAATCAACAATGAAAATGTTTAAAAAGTTTCAGAGGCATTTCTGAAACCCATAAGTATGAACAACATTGTTGCGGTTCATTTTCAAGAAGTTAATCGGCCCACAGCACAATAAATAAATAAATACTGTGAACATATAGTCAACATATTGCATAAGTGGAAGCAAGAAGGGAAATGAGTATTCACATTTCAAATTTATGACAAATGTAGTTGAAGTTTTCAGTCAGTAAAATGAACTATGCAATTAAAGTACCTCAAAACCAAGCTTAGCGTATACTAAACATAGTAAAATATTAGTTGCATGGGTAGATAGTAATGAGCTAAAAGATAATAAAATGCTTCAGAGAGCTCAGGCAAACTGCATATTGGATGATAACTATTATTGTCACACATGCAAGTAGTCCTGGGATCCATTGTTAATACAAAATACTGATTACAGCAGCTTTACAGTCTCATCAACTATCTATAAAAGAACTATAAAACTCCTATATTTATGTTCTATGATAAATTCCTTTCACAATTCGCTCACAATTCTTTTCCAGTGAGCTGACTTATTAATAATTAGAAGCATGAGGACGGTAAAAGAAAAATGTGACTGTCGTTCTTTTAAACTTGGAACCAAGTTTCCTCTCTGCCTTGTCATTTATACTCTTCCCTCTTGGATCACAGGGACTCCTTTCCCCTCCATTTCAACTTCAGATTTAACCCTGATAAGTGTTCTTGTTTAACGCGCCATTGACAGTTAGCGGTACTGAGCTCCTTTAAAAACACCAGCAGCAGGAAAATGCTGCTGGGATGCGGGCTCGCTGGGACGGTCTCGTATTTATCTACTTTACTATGTATATTTATGCTGTTGGTGCATTGTTGGAAAAGTATTTGTATAGTAATGGGCCTCATTTGATGACATCCTCTTTGTGTAAGTCATTTGTTCTTTTGTGTAGTGTTGTTGTGTGACTGTCCTCCTGTCATCCACAATGCACGTAAATATTCCAAATCAGAGACATCAGATTATTCCTTACAGATTTCTCTGGTTTGCACAATCAACAGAAGATGTGCAAACAAAAACAATAAAAAAAGATTATGCCAACAACCTTAATTCTTTCACTCACAAACAGGGAATCTCATTGTTTTAATTACCACCACCTTTAACAGTTTGGGTGGAAAAAAAGAAAACACCATTGTGAAATCAATGTGTTCTTGACTGACTGACTGACTCCAGCCTTGTAGATCCACGTAATCACATTATGTCTCTGACGTCATCTAATGCCTCTTCATTGGGCAGTAATCATTTACACGCGTGTGAAATTATGACTAACCGTGTGACAAATCAGACATGAAAGCGGCGGTTGACCTTTGGTTACCTAACAGCAGTCGGCGGCTTCAGCTGCATATCTTGTGGCGAGCGGCACATTGTTTTCTGCCGTCTGACTCAAACATATGGTTGTTTTCATGTGTCAGTGCGTTATGCTGCTGTGGCTTTGACGTCCAGCGGTCTCCAACCAGTGTAGTGTCCATATTTAGGGTTTGTTCTCGGTCATGAAACGGAGGCTCACATGTCGAGTGGGCAGTTCTTTTCAAGACCAGAGAACCCACAACTTCCTGCTTTGTTCTTGTTTCTTGCTTTTTCTTCTGCTTCCTGTGTCTCTCTCCCTCTGTGGTGAGACTCTCTTAGGTGTCTCTTTCACTTATTCATTGTTTATCATTTTTACTCTTTCTTGAGCCTACTCCCTTCATCCTTGGTGTTCATCTTTGTTTTTTATTCTCTCTTCTCTCTTTAAGCATGGTATCATCTTGTTCTGCTTTGCAATAATCATGTTATCACTCCCAGGCATCTTCAGCCTCCTCCACCGTCCTCCATCCACGTCACAAAAAACGACTGAACAGTCAGGATTATGTGTGTGCAAAAGAAGATTATGAAATGTGGAGGAGCTACACATGTTCATATGTTTGTGGAATGGAGGGAGGTCTAATCGTGTATTGATGAGGAACAGGTTACCTTTTTTTTCTTCCTAAATCACAAACTGCTTGGCCCCAGACTGAAGAAGATTTATGCGTCCCATAAATTTCAGCTGATTCATTATCTCTTTCTCTCTCTGTATGAGTCCATCCCAGAACACTAATGTGTTTTGGTCGTGAAGGAACATCTCTGTGTGTCTGCATACCCTACAAGGACTGGGTTCATCTCAAACTGAACCCAGGAAACACTGCCTTTTTAAGAGCAGAAAGAAATCCTGCAGAATATGGCTCTACTTTGACATACAGTCCATATTACACAAAAACCAAAGAATTTTATTTAAAGAGGCATTAGGGGGATATTATTGGTGGTTATTTAGTTAAATGATTAAAGACTTATAGTAGCAAAATGAGAAGAAAATTTGATTTACAGTTGCAGTTCTGCTTCACACTTCAGCAATAACACAAAAGGAGAATTCCTAAGCTGCCATTTAGGAGTAGATTTAAAGCTCCCTTAGTATTCATATTTCATGAATTTGCCTTGAAATAGACATCACCTCGGGATAAGAATAATGTCTTTCATGAAGTCTTTTAAGGGCAGTTTAGCTTGTGTTTCTTGGATCAGGTTTTGGAAGGATAAGTGCTAGAACAGGCTCAAAGCTGCAACTTGAATGGCAAAAATACGCCCCCCAAACACAGACCTTTGCCATTACCCACCTACTTAATTTAAATGATGCAAATCGGCCATGTGGAGACACTCCAGGAGACAGGAGATGTCAGACAGTTGTTAGAAATAAATACAGCTATAAGTCCAGATGTATAGCCTTAATTGGACATAACTAAAAGTATATGTAAGAATGAAGGATTATATATGCCATCCACTGAAAATTCTGACCAGGCCCTCCAAACACAAACATGAATCATTTTCTAGACATTATGCCTTAACGGCTTGGAGTGAAACAGGCAACAGTAAACAGGCAAATCCTCATTGTTTAGGTCATGCTTTCAGTAACAAGACTTACTGGCAAGCAGATATTGTTGATCTGAAGGGTAAACAAACGGTAAACAAAAACCAAACAAAAACTTATTATACTTTCCACTGAAATATTGAAAGCTTAAAATGGCCACAGCAAACTACTCAACATTTAGTTGGAAATGGTGCTCCGGGAAAGAAAGGCCAAGTAAGTTGTCAACTGATAACAGCTCAGTCAAGCCAACTTTTTTATCCATGTGTGAAATGAATGGAGCTCCAATTTTTCCTGATGAAAACTCCTGAACTTCAACTTTTGTTTCCAATGAAGTCATTGGAAACAAAAACAGGAATAAAAGGATCAGGAGGGGACCAAGTAGGAAGACTAATCAATTCATGTTAACAAATGATTGGTAAAACCAAAACAAATAAGAGTGCAAGACCACATCGGAGACCTTTAATTTGTAAATCTCCTTTTTATAAAAACATGTTATGATTTAAATTTGATTATGGTGTTTGTAAGTTGCAAAAATGCTAAAATGTAGCATACCAGGAGAGCGAACACAGAAAAGTCACAGAGTCAACAGACTGACTATGAAATTGCAGTTACACAAATACGTAAAGTTTGCTGAGCAACATTAATAACATTAATACCAAATCAAATAAGGCTTTAGCTGAGCAAGGTTGACTTTTATTGCTCAGAAGTTAAAATTTCATTTTAAAAAAAATGTGTTTTCCAGTCAAAACACACTTCTTTGTAATGGTTCAAAGTTGATCATTGACATCTTAGGTTTACTAAATTGGGCATAATTAACTGGAAACTTTTCCGTCCTGCTGCGTGTATTCTTCCACATCCATGAATAGCATACAGTCTACAAATGGCAACATTAATTTTATATTCCAGTTCACACCCACTACCCTCAATGGTTCTTATTGAGGGGCTCTTATAACGGAAAGTGGACACTAACCAGTAGCTGCGGGGTTTGCAGTGAGAGGGGGCTGCCATTAGGAATGGAATGAATAATTCTGATATACACTGCAGGCCATACAGGTGTGACGCACCTGTCCTCCAAGACAGCATTCCTCCATAGTGCTCACAGTCCTGCTGACGCACCAAAATGTTATTCCAAATAAGGGACACATGGTGTGTGTGTGTGTGTGTGTGTGTGTGTGGTAAGGGTCCGGGGCTTTCCCATCTTTGAGGAATCCCATTTCCAAGGTGACGAGGGAAAACACTAACAACGAGCCGAAGAAGGGATTGCTCTGCCAACCAGAGCCCCCCCAAAATCCCCTGTTGTTACCCTCCACCTCCTCCCTTAAACATCATTGTAAAACCTTGACCCTCCTCTCCTTTGCCCATGATATTACTGAAAAAGGCATGTGCATATGGTGACCTCCAGGAGGCATCGTTTACGGAGCGTCTGACTCACAGAGAGGGGCCGTGGACTGACAGCCAGCAGGAGGATGGTAGGCATCCCTGATTGTGGTCTTGGTTACCTTGGCAACACAGTCCAAGGGGGCCCAAACTGTTTGCACTGCACACAGTTGTGTGACTTGGAAGGGCTGGTGAGAGTGGGTTTGTTGGAAGATGGGCAGTAATGTCAACAGCTTCACACAAGCTGCTCCTTCTTTGAGCAGTCGCAGAGATAAAGAAGCAGAAACAGCCCACAGCTGTGGAGAGATGCAGCTTAGAAGACTAAAGGCAGTAATTTTTTTTTTTTTTTGCACAGAAAGAAGCTGCAGTGTATAGGCAGCTATTTACTAAAAAAATGTAGTGATTTTCATACTAACTCAGGTCATGCCTAGAGAAATAATGCATGCCCTGTTACAACCACACAAATAATAAAATATGTATATTTTAGATATAATATATAAATCAAATGTTTGTGCAGAAATTTCACTCTGAATTCTGTAAAGCTCCTAGCCTACTGACACAGTTTTGGAGAGAAGTGTGAAAAATGCACAAAGGACATTAGGTGAATGTCAAAAGCCTTAGAAATGAGCACTAATTTTTTTCTTGAATATTTGACAGAAGGCATGCTTTCACACACAATAAGCTTGTGGTATACCGGGAATCAGTAACGCTGAGCTCATCACTTTGCAGAAACTTCATCCAATAAAACAATTTATGGTTTTCTGCTGATGTACAGCTGGCAGGCCAATCACTAATGGCTTTAAAATCTGCCTTTTCTGGCCGAGAGAGGCTGAGAGACTGGAGAGGAGAAAGAGAAGCAGAAGTTAGTCAGGGGTAAGAGAGTGTGAGGGAATTCTGATTTATGATCACACCTCCATCTCCAAATTTCAGCAGAGCTTTTAGCTCGTCTCAAGCCTCAAAGTGGTGTGATGTTGCAATGTGTCCAGAAATCTTGACATCATTGCTTTCTTTGTGAAACTGAGGCCAGAGCTTCTGAAGTTCAAGCTCAGGCTGTGCCAGTCTGATGAGCAGCAAGCCAAGCAGCAGCTGACTTATAGAAGCCTTTGATGTGAGCCTGTTGAAGCACTTGCAATACCAGCAAGCCTGAAGTTATAGGCCACCCAGAGGGGGCTACACCTACGACAGAGAATAATGTGAAATGCATATTATCTGTTATTATCCATGTAATTGGATTACAAGCTCATCCTCTCCACTTTAAGAAAATATTTAATCACAGTGTCAGTCAACTATTCCTGGACAAATATGAACAGTATATTGTATATGCACCATTTAAGTAGTCACTTGGCATTTTGTCTTTAAACACATTTAATTTGTGAATCGCTACATCAATTTCTATGGCAACCTGAGAACTTAATACGCGTCTGATATGTTAACTAAGAGCACAAATGCTGGTGCTTTTCCTCCATTGCTTCATGGCTATTGTAGTAGCTACTAAACTGGCAAAATCCTCTGACAATGGAGCTCTCTGTGCCTCATCACGAAGCGCCCTGTTTATATTTTACCACTCATGGCCCGAGACCGAACACAAAGATTTCTGGGAAATTAGGTAAGTAGGAGCGGTTTGGGGTAGGCGGATAAGGTACTGCAGAGGGTTAAGGCTGTGCTTAGGTCAAGGACAACCGCTGTTTCCAAAGTTAGAAATGGAAGCGTAGGTCAGTGTTTCCTTAATTTCTTAAATTCTGTAAAGGAAACTCAAATCAAAATGAACAGAGCAGGTTTTAAAAAAAGCTTTAACAGCATCTGCTTACTTTTGCAAGCTCTTCTCCCACTGTGTCTTATTTTCTTCCTGTTGTCTTGTTGGCCGGTTGCCAGACACTACTTCAGCTAGGCCTCATTAACAAGCCTATCTGATGTTAGCCACTTTAGATCTTCAAAACTCTTTCTTTGAACTGTCTCTGGTAACTAATGAAACAATGATATGGTTAGATGACAGCTTGATCTGGATGATCATAAATGGATCACTGGGCAGGACTGAGTCTTATCATGCTTTCAGGGCTTAGGATGTAGTGCCCCATTGACCAAAGTAGTAGTGTACGTGCCTTTCTGAGGAGTGGTATTTCCATGTGTGGCCACTAACCCATTGACCTTTGTGTTTACAAGGAGGCAGTCAAGACGGATTATCCATTGGCCAAATCATCATGACCTTTGCACTCTGTCAAATGACATCATCATGCTGTTGCCTTATAACTAAGCAAGGTAGATTTAATTTAGGTGCTACTATTTTATTTTCTTTGCTGATATTGTCTAAGCACAGTGTTATTATTAACACATCTTAACAGATGATTAATTATTCAGGATGAAGTCTGGTGAAAGTTTGGAATGGTTGTTCACCTGAAATGTCAGAAACGGTAACCTATCAGCTGAATGACACTAACTCTGGAGGCTTCAGGACATTAACCAATGAATTCAAATGTGTTCACTAGTTAGTTTCAGAAGAATGACCTTGGATACCCCAGTGATGATCCCTTCTTATGTCTCACAGTTAATGTGGGCATGTTCTATATATGTGATAAATGCTACACATAGTTTCTTGTAAAAGCAAAACAAAATATTAACAACATAAATCCAAACCATCCCTTCGTGGTTACTGTCAACTTTTATCTTTCAGAGTCCAGTTGAGTTCCCTGCAGTCAGCTGTGCTCTTGGTGAAGGGGTGTGTAGGGGTCTGCAGCCTCTTCTGTGTCTGTGTGCCATTAACATGTCGCCACTCTGACCCACAAAGCCGCTAATAGCAGGGTCTTGAACGAGACTGCTTTCCAGAGGGGGAATCTGTGGCCACAACAGGGTCACTATTGGGTTTGGAACACAGAGGTCTGCATTGCCATCTCTAAAACTGCGTCTCATGTTCTGTTGTATTCTCCAGAAGAAGAGCATATGCCAAGTCACCCGCTGCAGGTAAATGCTTAGTTGTTGGTGATAAGCAATACTTTATGAGAGTTTAGTTATCTGTGTACGTGCATTTGTGTATGAACGTGAAGTTTGTGTTTCTGCTTGGATTACAGAGAGCATGGAGAGGACCTCACATCTGGCAGCCTGGCTGTCCGCCCACCCTGGTGATGGGCTCCAGTTGTGGCACAGGGCAACCGTTGTCAAGGGGAGGGGCCAACTGTAGCAGGAGCAGCTGGTAATGTATCATCTGTCAGCCCCAAATGGAAGTGCACTAAGTGAGCATGTGCAGATGAGGTTGATGAAAAGATTTTATCACAAGTTAAAATGTTAAAATAAAACTGAAACCAGAAGACAAAAGAGAGTTAAAGCTGGTTTTCAGCGACTGAGAAGCAAGCGCATCCGTACAGTTTTTATTGTCCGATGTCTATCAGGAAGTCTTCGTTTAGATATCCGGAAATCCTTTCCCTTTGTGAGGACTTGCCTCTCAAATCCCAATCATGGAAATGTAAAGCCTCGGATATGAGGCTGCTGATGTGTTGGTGAGCCTGAGTGGCTGCGGTTGTTATCTAGACTTAAGCCCCTGGAAATAACAAAGGAACACTGTGCTCCTCTGTCTGGCACCAAAAACCTACCTGGACAGAGAAGGAAGGGGGAGGGAAGAAGTTTACTCCAATGAAGGAGGGGTCGGAGAGAGTAAAACAGACATGGTAAGGAATAAAGAAGAGAAAAAGAAGGAAGGGAGAGTTCTGCCGATCTGGCACAGGGAAGAGCTGGGTTCAAATCGAGTCAGCACATGCTGGAAGATAGACAGCCTGGCTGTGAGATATTACTGTCCCGTTAAAAGGGTCGTTAAAATGAAAGAAACTCGGCCAGTGGTGCTCATGGGTTCACAGCTGGGTTTACCTGTAGACCAGGAGTCCATAGAAAGGCGAAAGGGCTCTCACAGGCTTCATACAAGAGCCATGTATCATTTGGAATCTGTCTTTGTTTCTCTTTTCCTTTGGAATAGGTGTATATCATCCATTAAGTGTTCCATAGTTTGATTCCCTCCTCCAACCAGGACACACTGTGATGCACGCATGCACATCCACTCATAAACACAACAAGGTATGCACACCACTGCTGCCAAGATACATAATCATATCTGCTGTGTGGTATAGAGTTGCTGGAGCACTGGACTTGTGAAACAATGTTCTGCTGAGTAAAACACACATGCACACATTTCAATAGCATTCAGCTGCTTTTTGTCCACAACCTTACCTCAAACATGCTGAGTGCTATTGAGTGGAGAGAGCAGGGGAAAAAAAAACAAAACACTGTATGCAGAAGACAAGAATCTGACCACTGCTGTGTTCCTGAATTCTTTGTTATGAATATTATTTAATGTTAATAGTGCTAATAATGCGATCATGAATAAAACTTTATTACTGATTCAATTGAATATAATTATCATAATTAACTGACAAATCACTGGGTAAAAGATAAATCATTACATTTTAATTTTAAAAACTATCTAGGTTTACTGATGGCTATTCAGTTAATCTAATCTAATCAGTCTAATCTATTATCAAAATAGTTGTTAATGGCTGCGTGGTAAAGTGGTTAGCGCGTATGCCATCTAATCGCAGAATCCCAGGTTTAACTCTGACCATGGGACCCATGCTGAGGGGCATTCTCAGTCCTCTCTCCTTGCTTCCTGTCGACATTTTTATCACTAACTGTCTGAAAGACAAAAAGGCAGTTTTAAAACAAATCAAGCTCAAAATTGTTGTTGACGAATTATAAACTTTCAACTGGTTGATTAATTTTCAATTGCTGATATTTTCTGTATCTAAAAGGGCACCTTCAGCCAATCATTTATTGATTTTTTGCTTTAGTTCCTCAGATATTTTATTGGCAGCTTCTATTATTGGTGCTGTGGTGTTTCTCCACTGGCCATAACCTTGGCTGTAAAGCCACAATGTTTTCCTCACCACAATGCATTAGAAAGCATTGCTGAGTTGCTGGCTACATGAATGACCACATGTTACTGTATATGACCATTCTTTCCTTGGTTATTATTTCAAAGACATGTCTTGGGTTTCCATAGCAAATTTCCCCCTGAGACTATGTCCATTTCTGACTCAGACCCACAGTACAGATAAATGAGGGAAAACAATATACTGCATACGGTGCCCACAAAAACACACTCTTTAACTATTGGTCCACAGCTGCTGAGGCACCATGCGTGGGCTCAGACTGACACACAAAAAGACATACACGGATCATTTCAAATCGTATGGGTTTAGACACATAAACACAATGTAGCGCTCTTCAAACATGCAAACAACCAATGAATGCTCCACACCTGACCAAGCCTCAAACTCGCTCTGTTCTGTAAGCTCTGTTTCTATACACATGAAGGCCACATGAAATGTAGGTCAAACCAGAAAGGCCAAAGTGGCAGTAAGAGAGTCCAGAAAGGCTACATATGTTGGCCAGTCCTCCCACACTCAAAGATTGATATTATTTCAGGATTAATGGAATTGTAATATTTTATCCCCTGATTTATGGGATCTCAATTATTGCATCCATTTCTGGCAGATGAATCACAGTTTGTCTTCCTGCCACTTGTCCTCAGCAGTTAATATGTTGCATTTTCTCAAGAAATATTTCAGAAAGAATGCAAACCGACATATTGACTGTATGTTGTTTCCAGCTCCTTTGTTTTATATTTTTTGGGGTACCACCTTTAAGAGTCAGTTTATGATCCTTTCTGGGTTTTATGAGGAAACCTAATTGAATTGAAACTATTTAAAATGGTACAATGTTGTTACAGAAAAAGAAAGACATTAATATGTTGGAAAGAACATAATTTACTTGTGTACATTAGCAGCTCATTGCCTCATTGTTGCCCTCATTTAATTGAACTTTCTTGCCTGTAGAACCGCAAATGAAATTATTTCAAAGCAGCAAAAAAATGCATGCTCGCTCCATCTGGCAGGCAAGCATCTACTGGAACCTACTGGTGCCAGATAGGTCAGTTTGCTACTGGAACAACCTGATAAAGAGCGCCATGAATTTTAGAATTTAGTATCCTATTGAGCAGCCGTGTGTATTAAAGAGTAACACTTATCCACTCACTCGGTTTTATTAGCAAGAAGTGAGTTTCTCTGTAAATCCATCCATCATCCAACCTCATCTCCAAGAAAATATGTCTATGCACCCTGTTGTACAAAGGCAGAGAGCAGTAACAACACGAGCAGCTAAGATGAAAATGTTTTTAAATGTTACATTGCCTCCATTATATGTGTCTGAAGGCAACTGATGGAAAATCACACATGGGTTAACAAACTGAATAATTAGATATCCTGTCAAAAATACTCTTGTCTAGGTTACTTAGATCACCACAGCAGGCATACAATTAATAAAGCCAAGGTATTTCAGCTGCCTATCTCCGTGGCATAGTTTGAATTGATTTTTGTTTCATTTTAAAGTTACTGTACTTGATATGCATAGATTAGACTTTTACAAGGCACATGGTTCTCAAGTAAAACAGCTGTAAAACAGATGATGGTGTGTTTATCTGTATATCTTTTACCATTTGCAAATGCTGTTAGGGCTCTGTTGCTGACCCATTCCAGTGTGTGCCACAGAGTTCACTTGGTGCTGCAAGGAAGAAACATCAGGCTGTTGAGGCACACACACAGGTGAATTGTGAACACTGTGTGCTTCTGTCTCTGGCAGCTAAAATGCTGTTTCACTCCATGGCTGTCTAACTCTCTTTTCTCTTTTCACCCTCTCTTGTCTCCACACACACACGCTGTTACATAACTCACTGGGTTATTGATAGTTGGAGAGGGGCTATGGCAGTTTTAGTCTTATGCAACATGTAAGTGCAGTGGAGGACCTCTTAAGAGTGTTCCCAACACTTCATATCCGATACTTTGAAGTCTCTCTACCCTGTAAACTTACAGAATACGGTGATCAACTGCTGTGCATGCTGTAGGTTGTGGGTAAAGTTTGCATGGAAAATAGATATGTAAGTGTTGAATGCTTTCCTGTGATTTTTTTAAATTGCTACTTCAGGGGAATATGTCACTCCATTCCAGGAAAAAAGAATAGGAGACTTTAAACACAGACCTGAGAGTAATTAATCCTTAAATCATGTTTATTCAAATGTCACAAGGCCAATTTTTTATATTTGTCTCCTAATGTGGTGTATTTTTAATAGAAAAACTTTTCCTTCAAACATTTCATTGCTTCTGACGTGAAAGGAAAAACAATGACAATGTATTGAGTCCTAGTGCTTAGCTGGAAGTTTATGAGCATTGCTACAATATGGGACTGCCTTTTTGGTGAGTTCGTTGAAGTGGTTTTAGGAATGGGAGATCAATATGGATTCAGGGGGTCAACCTTTAAAAACAAAGTTTGCAAATGTCCGGTGCACATAGTGAAGCATTTAGCAGATGACGATATTTCCCGAGAGATGGCGTACACTAAAACAGTAGTGAATCCTGCACTAGCAGCAAAATCCATGCCAATGTTTCTGTTTGCGTCCATACACAAAACTCTGCCAACTGCAACTTCTCACCCTTTCGACTGAGATGATAGCCTATCATAGTTGTTCAAACATTATTTTTACATCCAGAAAAGAAATGTGTAATTGCAGTTTTTCATTATCATCCATTTTGTTTTGTTTTTTCCACACACTTAATCCATGTCTTACACAGAGGGAGGTTGTCATTCCTTGGGTTTCTTACCACTACAAGTTCTGGCCTGTACCCATCATTGATCTCTTGTACATCTCTGACCTTGTACCTAGCAAATACATCATTTGAGAAAACTATTTGGAACTGTGTGGTCTTTGTAAATGGATTTAGTGTGCAAACACACACATAGAGGATGATGGTTCACAGAATTCAACAGTAATGAATACACCGTAGATATTAAACTAGAGCTTAAGGCACTCACACACACACACACACATACACACAGAAATCATAGAGTTAAAAGGATGCTTTCAAACAGCTGGAGAAGTATTCCCAAAGCCTGGCTTACGTCCTCCTCTGCAAAGGTCTCTCTCTGGACTTTATCCTCATATGCTCAGTCTCAAGCACACAGATGTGCATGCGCACAGGCACACACACACAGACACACACCGGATTTTACCATCACCACCTTTGGCAGACCTGCAGGGTCAGCAGTGGACATACGACTCCGCTGGGCGTCCCAGTCCACCTGTAATATCAAACACTCCTGAGTGCTCCGAGTCAGATGTTGAGTGAGATATCAATCCCATCTCTCTTTCCGCCACGGCCAGTTTCATGGCTTTAAATCATTTCCTGGCTAAAATGACTGCACAGTGTTTCTCTATGATCAGCTGCACCTGAAGACCCATGCCTGTGTGACAAAGAATGACCACACAAAACTGTGGCACCCAAATATTTTCTGCTTTAGCAGCTGCATTACATGTGGGTCAGTGCTGCTGCAAAGATCAACTCGAGGCATTTAATTTCATATATAAGCCCCTGAAGAGCAGAATGAAAATACAATAAAACACATGAGGGATGGGGAATATCTGCAGCGTGTTAGTGAATAAATGCAGATGGTATGGAGTGATATCTGTGTATGTGCATACACACGTTTGCATATGCGCATATAACACTTACTGTTGTATGTTCCATAATATTCTAGGTTTGATTGTTCACAACAGGCGGGCTCCAAATAGGTTAGGAAGTCTAACATGGCCTATATTTCACATAACAATCATTTCAGCCAATGAATATCATTATATGGTGTGAAGATATGTGCATGTGTTCGTGTGTGTGTGCGTGCATGTACGTGTGGAGCTGGCTCACATCGAAGTGACGCCAATGTCAACATGTGCTTTGTAAGCAAGTGTTGAATTTGGAAACAGGCATTGTTACTTTCAGCAGGGATTTGATTATGATGTGGTATACATATAAATGAGGAGAGAGCGTAAAAGCCAGTTTAAGCTTTGTATCACTCCTCCATGTGTTTTTTATTAAGCCTTGTTTTATATGCTGTGGTTTTGTGGAAAGGGAGGCAGCTGAATTGACTCTTCAGCTTGCTTTAATGAGGTGTTGCTGGCTCATGTCAATTAATACAGATTTGAGGCTGCTGAAGTGGAGCTTAGATTACAAAGAACTGTGCTGGTTGTGACAGTGACTGACAGACTGGTACTGATGTTGCTTGTAATAACAGACCAACAGAAAATTACCCAGCTCCACTACCTGGAAACTAGCTGGAGCCTGACTTTTCTCTCAGGAGGTGGCAGACACTAAAATCCACCACCTATATTGGACTTAATTAATCAAGTGGCCAGGGACATGATCCCAAATATAAACTGATGTCACACCGTGCTGGATGAGCATGTTGTCCAAGAAGCTTATGGAGTTGTTGCATCACTGTCAGCCATGAAATGTTTTCCATCTGTACAGCACTCCATTGTTTCTTGCATTGCAGGACAATAACGCACATTTACAAAGCACTCTCAAATCTGGAATCAAGTTTAGTGTGCATCCTGACATCTCTAAATAATGGTGAAATGAAAGTAATGGAACAGAAGAAACAGTTTTTTTATATGAAAGCAATAGTAAACTTTTCTGGACCTCAAAATCATGACCTTCCCATGCCCCTACCATCAAGGACAAACTGTTTCAGTTACTTTCACCTGAAAGAAATTATTGGTAATTTCATTGCGTCATATAAAACCGTCTACGTTTCTGTATAATGTACCAGATGTAATCAATCTGCTTTATTATTTCTGCCTATTGGCCTTGTGAGGTCAAAACTGGTCAGCATTTTAAACCATTATAAATAACTAAACAAAGGCTTTTGATAAATCTTTCCTCTTTGTCCAGGCTGAGGGAGTTTAAAGAATGTTTTCCTCTGTTTTCATTGTAACAGACAACCACACAAAAGTTAACCATGCTAGTGCTGACAGCAAAAAGACAGCCCCTGCATTTGCGTAGGAATGACGTTGTGGGCTCTGTGTTTTGCTGCTACAAAGCTTTCATGACGCCTGCATTGAGTAGCCAAATGGCTGATCAAAATGAAGTGCTCCCTGAGCTAATCTAACAGATCACCATGTAGCTAGTGCACTGAAATTCATCACAGTATCCCATATGGCGGATAACTTCAAAGGCCTTCTTTTGAAGTACTCTGCCCTGACAAGTCCAAAGGCTCATAAGCCTTAAAGAGGCTGTTATTGCAGCAGAAGAACACAGTGCATGTACGGAATAGACTTGCTTCATAAATCTTTGCTGCATATTGAAATGAGGGAGCCGTTGGATCCAAAAAACACACCGGCCCTTATGTCATAACAACAGCTTAGTGAGCAGAAAATGGGTGAAATAAAAAGGCCATATTACTGTCAAAGTTTTACATAAGTTAAATGTTCTTGCAAGTTCCTACTCCAAGAAATACAATATGCTACTTAAAAATGTAAACCATCTCCTTTAATACATCACATCTACTGATGCCTCATGCCTCATGCCTGACTATCTTGACCTATCAGACGCACTGAATATCTTACATTGTTTGACAGTTCAACCTGGAATGCAGCACAAAAGAGCTAAACACTGTGATATCAGGTTGCAGTGGTGCTAGCATTTTCATATCCTTGAGGGAGCAAAGAATCCCAAGACAATCACACATCCCCAGGGTGATAATACCACCATTGTGTTTTAAGACTGCTATTAACACTTCCAGCTCAAGTTGTCCCTGTTTCCCTGTTGCTAGGCCTGGACAATTGGATATTGTTATCAGTCCTCTTGCCTCTGGGAAGTAATGAGCATGTTCCTACCATCACTGCAGCCACCAAAACAGACCGAGTTGGTAGGTAAACAAGACAGTAGTCATTACAGCTTAGTGTGGTGTTTACTCGCCGTAGGGCTGGTGATGGCTCTTGAGTGAGGATTTCCCCGTGTGTCAGGCTGTGGTGCGCAAAGTGAAGAAATCAGATGTGCACGGAAGCACACACAGGCAAATTGTGGTTCTAAAGTTAACCTTGACTGCACTGTAATAATCCGACTGATATATCAACGCTTAAAGCATGCACGCACACACACTAAAAACATGAGCTTTCACCCAATGCTCAAACACACACTTGTGTAGCAAGTATAGTATGAGCTGTCCTGTCGGTGTGATTTTTTTTTTTGTTTTACTATGTTTCAGTGAGTCTCCTCCAGAGACACAACACATATCTCAGCAGACCTTGTGTATGCTCGTGTGTGTGTGTCTGTGTGTGTATATTGTATGTAGCTCAGCGGCACCTTTAAAGGCAAAAAGTGCAGACATTTGACAGGCAGCTCACATGATGGGGCAGATGACGTGCTAAAAACTATCCCTATAGGAGTTCACAGTTTGTTCAGGCTAGAGTCTAGAGCAGCCTTGTAATATTTATCATTCTGTGGCAACTGACACTGAAAGTTTGTTAAATATGACTTTGAATGGTAATTTAAACCCTGACAGACCTACACCAGACAAAGATCTATAAAAATATGGGCTTAAAAAAAAAAGAGTCAAGACAGTTGCACATATATGCTGGTTAGAAACAATAGCGTAAATGTTCCTCTGATGAGGTAAGAGGTACAGTATGTCCTGACGTAATGCTTAACACTCTTTAAACAAGGTTTACAGTGAAAAGATATGAATTTGGATTTTGTCACCTTCCCTCAGCCATTTTCTCAGTCAGACTACCTCAGTCATTTTTTTTCTGGTTGTTTTCTGAAATGAAACTAACTTTTCACTAAATTAGACATTTATTTCCTTTGTTGCAGCACAACACATCACATCAACCTTCAGAAATTCCTGTATATTGAACTACCCTAACCAAATGCTTTTCAAGGCTCTCTCTATTCAAGAAGACAAATATCTGATGAAATTAATGCATAATTGTCCGGTCGTGAAATGTGAGACCACTTCGACCTTTTAAAAATTAATTTCCAGACCGAAATATTGTTTTATGCTCATGGCAATATTCTTTCTCTTTAAATTGAAGAACAGTCAGCATAGTTTTTTCCACTATGCAAGTCTTATAATTATTTTCTTTAATTTTTTTATTTATTGTGCCTATACTGTGTGTAAATGGTCCTCTGTCTGGCTGGCTGCTTGTCTGATGAAAACTAGTAAGGGCCCAGTGTGTGCATCAGTGCATGCAGGCATGCATCTATGCATATGTAAATGCCTATAATCTGTTCATCTCCTGCCGGCTTCTTTCGAATGATAGGTTCACCTGATCTTAGACTCTTAGACTTCTGTTAGTTTAAGATCCCTTATCTATATGAGAACCTGCTCACACACATACATGGACGAATTGTTCTTCCACGAATGCACATGCAGCCTCACTTAAGGTTGAATAGAGCAAAGTAAGGAGGAAAACGATAGACTTTAGAAAGAATAAAGGATAAGGGGGGAAGTTGGGACAAAAAGAGTCAGCTGTGATTTAAAATTCAAACAGTCAATAAGCTAGAAATGATGTGCCACAAGTAGGTGTGTTTGGAAGTTTTCTTAAGCTCTACAGCCAAAAGCTCCGTGGTGGCCTACAACTTCAACAAGGTGACAAAATGACTCATGAACACAGACATGGATGATTTAGTCACTTTTCCATCCGGATCTCTTTAAGAATTCTGCAGAATCAGGAATAACATTTATCTACTGTGACACAGTGCATGAGAAAATAATGAAAAGTTGACATGCCCAATACATGAATAAACAGACAATAATTTAAGATAGCATAAAAAGGCCCAGTCAAAATCTTGTGGAAAAAGTATAAATTAAAGCAAAAAAGTTCCACTGGACATAAATCACATCAACCTTCAGAAACTCCTGTAGATTGAACTACACTAACCAAATGCTTTTCAAGGCTCTCTCTATTCAAGAAGACAAATATCTGATGAAATGAATGCATAATTGTCTGGTCGTGAAATATGAGACCACCTCGACCTTTTTAAAATTAATATGAGACCACAGACATGAAACATGTGATCTCAAGATCCACTGAAGCTTCAACGTATCCAGGATATACATGAAGGTATACCCAGACATTATGATAAAAACACATAATCACACAGGTAACTTAATCTCACCACAAGCTTTACTCCTTCCTGAATAAGTAGACCACAGAGGTTTCTCTGTGGGCGACAGGAAGGAAGACGATAAGAAAAGTGGTCGATGCCGAAGCGAGCCGCCTGTGCCGGGTCTTTGGAGATGGCATTAAAATAATATAAAAGATAATATCACCTCTCACCACCATCTACTTCTTTTTTATTATTTCAGATGTGCATTTTCTGTGATCCCCTTGTGATTGCTTTGCTTTGCTACTGCGTATTTGTGTGTCTGTGGAGTCAGTGGGGTAAAAGTTGGAGTTGTAGCCTCTTTCTATAATGCATTGAAAAAACCTAAGAGAATGGTGCTGCATCTGGGTGGGCATGTGATGTGTTTCCTACTGTCTGTCAACCAAAAAAGGGAGCCAGAATGAACGTGGTTTTATGAGGCTTAACATACAGTAAGACAAATTGTCAAATGTGAAAGTTGCAAAAATGAGATCTGGACATTAAACAGTTGGCAAATAAATACAGGAATCACTCAAGAGTTCAAGAAATGGAAACACAACCAAACAAGAGGAAAGTTAGGAGTCACACAATAATGAAAGCTGAATTGTTATTATTATTATTCAACTGTTTCTATTGGCATAAATGTTGAAACGGAATCTTAGTGTAGTGAGAAGTTGATCCATGACTGAGTTTCACTTTCGGTGTTAGCCATAGACGTGGGATGGGACTTGCACAGAATTTCCAGAAGGAATTACAGTAATAATGTGCTGAAGTACAGTTTTAACTGTTGAGATTCAGAGAATTCAATTCTGAAGGGGAATCAAAATGGTACTCCAGATAGCATAGACACGTCATTGAGAAAATGGAGGTAAAAATAATGTGTATCATTATTATTCTAAGTTTCTCTTTGACCCTCAGTGTTTGAAAATCAGTTTCCATTTTCAATCTTTGACATTGTAACAGATTTTCCTTTCTTCCTTTCTGAACACTGACTAATAAATAAGTAAAACCTCAGTTACATAACCTCTCCATTCTGTGGCTACGAAAAACCTTTGTACCACTGTAAGTGTAACAAATAAAACCATGCTCTGACCAAAAGCTCTTAAATGCAAGGGAAATAGAAGATGTAGCTTCTTTCGTAAGAAGTACTATGTGAGAGGAGCACTTGTGTGCTCAACCTAAACTCAACATTAACCACCTTTACAGTCTGACTTATGTCTGATTTATAGGGTAATATAGTCCCAAAACCAGTAACAGTTACAGGTTGACATGATGCCTATATATGGAGAAACCCAGCTCCTGTAAAAGCCACCGCTGTGCTGGCAGGTTAATTGTATGTTATGTTCAAGTTTAAAGTGTTTCTGTCGTGGTTGCATTCTCAGAAAAGGAATTCACCTCTTCTTAAACGATATTTTTACAAGTTTAAACAATAATACTGGTTTTGTGCTTTAGAAAAGCAGCACAGTTCTAATTAGGTCTAATCTGGACTCAGGAAGCAGGCTCTGTTTTGGGCTTCTTCTTTCTTTCTTTTTTTTTTTTTTTACAGTGAACCCCTCTTTTAATGCTGTGCTGGCTTGTGCCTGAGTATAGGTGCATGATGAACCATTGTTTTTTCAGCTTTAACACATTGCAGTGTATCGTATGATTTATGGTCACACAGCCTTCAACGCCATCACACATCCACATGCACAAACACACAAAAGCACACACACCATAAATACATGTTCAACCTTTCATTGCCTATTCAAACTATACTGCCTCATTTGAAAATGAGGACCTTTCACATTCCTCTGTTAATATATTATTTTTGGGGCTACATTCCAGCTACAGGGAATAATAATATACTAAAATGATAACTATTTCTAATAGGATGTGAGCACTGGAGAACCAAATGTGATCCAGCTTTTGGTCATTTATAGCTGCCAGATCTGGCAAAGTATCGCTGGTTCAAACCTGGACCAATTTGGGCCAAGTTCACAGAATTACAGCCAGCTTTGGTCTATAGTAGGCCCATGGATGTTATGTCATGCAAGTCATTCATCATGATTCTGGCATGAGTCCGATTACCAGGTGTGTCGGATTTAGTCAACTATTGGACCAAGTAATTTCAGACACCTGTAACACTGGGTGCTGTGTATGAAGACCACCTCTCTAACATTTTTTTCTCAGGGGTTTCATAACATTTGGAGAAATTAGCATTTTCTGATCATTAATATGCCAGAAAACATTCTCCACACATGAAAAAATGGGAAAAGTATCATCAGTAAGGCATTACAGAGAGGACAGAAGTTAGAAAAATAACCAAATCTATCTTGGAAAGTTTAATTTGGCATATCAATACTCACTAAAGAGCCACTGGCTGGCTTTTAACTTTATCACATGGCTACTATCAGCTGATGATGATCTTGTATCATGCATGTGGGTAAACTGTCAATGTGAAACCAGTGACATAACAGTTTTATTGAATAAAAGTGACTCCTAATTGGTGGAAAAGTCAGAATGGGCTCATATGATGAAGCTACTTTCAGTCATCAGCTTTTTGTTCACCCTCCTTTTTAAGAGTCTTTGCTGGGGAAGTAATGGCAGCTTGCTGCAAGGCTCTCACTGGTGGTTATACTCTGCTCTCCATCCTGCAGTAAGCACAGCTGGAAAATGCTGATCATGTACAGAAGGCCTTTACCGTTTACTCATTTTCCTGAACCAAATGTAGTTTTGACTTGCATTAAGCCTTGGCTAACCTCTTCATGTGAAAAAGTATGACAAGTGCTATCTCCTATTCACTGTGTCCATGTTTTGTTAGTTTTGGATTTCATGCTCATTTCACAAGTTGTGTGTGAAATGAGCCGCCACATGTACCTCTATGTTTGCTGGCAAAAGTGTCCCATCCATCATCAAAACACCCATACGTCCATGCATGTCAAAACAATGCACAATAGGGACTGTGTGAATGGGTCATGCCACACCCTCCCTCCACTCAAGAGCCATGAAGAGACAGGTACCTAATGCACCTATTGTTTTCGCCTTCTTCCACATCCACATATAGACATGTATGCAAACCTTAAAGGATATTTAAGTCCCTGAGGTATTTCCTCTGTCTAAGCTGTGAAGTGATGAGCTGTCAGACCATGGTGATTTCAGCAATGATTATATAGGCTGGTAGAGAGAATAGGAGGGATACACAGGATTTCTTCTACACTGTAGTGCTGTGTGGTCCAACACACACCTACCAAACACAATCACAATGAGACTATTGTCTCTCATGGACAAGCCTGAGGTAATGGTATGAATAATGGCAAAGAGATTGAAACATGTGAGACACACAAGGATACAGGTTAGCATTGAGAGAAAAAGTAAGGAATGATGTCTCACAATTGAGAAAATGACGCAAGGACCAGAATACAAAGAGCAAAGAAGCAGATTGAAAGTCAGAAGAGAAAGAAAAATTATAGGTGCAAGGACGGACGGGTCAATGAAAGAGAGGACAGTTTATTTAGCCGCTGTTCTAAAGTACTTTGTATAGATTGTGCTGACTGAGTGTACATTTCGCTTGGAGACTGCACTAGCACATAATGACATTCTGTAAATAAGGATTGTACTGCACAAGTTGTGAATCATGCAGTCTGTTTGGTTAGCAGACATGTTCCAACTGCTGTAGAAAAATAAAAATGATTGCTGTGGCTTGATAAGACAACTTTTGATGAAAACAGACACAGGTTGTGGTTTTCCTCTTTTCTCTGTTAACTTTTGTTCATTTTCTTTGAAGAAAACCATTCAAACACCCACCACAAACTATTACATAAATACAGTGTGTACTGTAGTTTTTCCACTTTTGTGCTTAACTGCATTGCCACTGCACCTATAATCACGCTAAAGCACAGCCACAGGTTCTTTTTCAAATAAAGGAGGCTGGACAAAAGCGGCTTTGGAAAATGTATTTCAATTGGCGTCAGTGCATGAATACCAAGAAGTGATGGGAGCAGTCTGTAATTAAGATACACTCAATTCATAACTCATCCAATAAGGGAGTAATTATTAATTTCATCACTCAAGGTTCAGCCTGTTAGGACAAGTGAAGTATGATGAGCTCATTTAATTGAAATTGGTAAATGAAGGATATTCTTTCATTCATTCTAAATTAATTTTTCTTTGACTGTGTTGTAAGTCTTTAGATTTTTTTGGGCAGCTTAAAAGCACCTAAAGCACTTGGGGTCTTAAATTTGCATCTTGTATGAAGGGAAAAAGTTTGCTGCTTGCTGTGAGCAGGTGACAATAAACTTAAAAAACGTATCATGCAGAGTGTTTGGTGTCAGACCAAGGTTAGAGATTTCTGCTTCTGGGATTTGCCTCCACCACAACACTATGCATATCAGTGACTGCAAGACATAAAACAAAATAATCAAATTTTTTGGTCACAGTGTTGGCCATGTAGCCCCAAGTGTGGAGGTCAAACTAAAGTTGTAGGTGTCTGCTTTTAAAAGGAGTGCAAATTAGAAGACATTTGTACACAATTACATATAAATATCTATTGTATGTTTATGAATAATTTAACAACTAATTTTATCAACCAAGAAATTAGTCCCACATTTTTCACGATTGCAGAGAACACATAAAGACATGTTTAAAATGAAAGTCCAGATTGAAATGGTTTATGGTTGCTCCCACATCACTGAGCCAAAGGCACTGATCGAAGCAAAGAGGCCAGACACGTAGAGTGCGAACACAATGCCAAACAGCACAGTCACACCTGACAGTGAAAGCCGCACACACACACACACACACACACTCACTCACACATATTAACACACAAACAGACACAAACACAAACACAGACATAGACATAAATACACAGGCACACACGCATAGTCTCAAAGCACTTGTGCGGACACACAAAAAGTCATAAAAATAGACAGACCAAAATACATGCACACTCACATTAGCACACTCATTCATAAACATAGACAGATATTCACACACAGACCACTTTGGATACAGACAGAGACACGTTCGGCCCTCAGGGTAGGCACTGTTATTTTTTCTGCCTCATGGCTGCTTCATCTGTCTATCACACCAGTAAGAACCTGTTTAATATGACCATAGTTGTCTAGTTGACTTATTTCATTGTGTTGTTAAGCTTTGGGCAACCACCACTGGCTAACAATCCAAGACCAAGGTGAAAATGCTCAGAAAATTGATATTACCTAATGGAGAAGCCTCTGCAATGAACAGACAGGCTAGTTTAGACATGCACCACTCACAGGCATACATCAAGCTTAAGTAAACTCTCAGTGAAGGAGAGAATAGTTAAAGATTTTGGGTAAAATGAGGGTGCATCACATGCATGTATGCCAGCAAGCAGGGGATGCAAACCTGGCCTATTCATTATGATTTCAATTGGTCTGACTAAGAATTAAATGTGACAATTAGTTAAATGTTATCTGAGTTTTAGAGGCAAAACGCAAAATGTAATGGCCTCTGTGCACATAATATGATACATGATTTTGGGTAATATGGGAGAATACAGTCAACACCGTCTGGCTTAGTGCAAACTTTCTTGGCTATTTCTCTGCCTTAGGCATGAAGCCACAAGCAACAAGTTGGACTGATTCAAAGAGATAAATGCAATTTATATATAATGTTTAAGTACCTGAATTTGTCAAGTCAAATTGTAATGCTTCATTCCAGGGCCTTGTTATTGACTTTTAACAATCAGAGAAGGTATTTTTTCTTTTTCATGTGCAATTACTTCTCTCTTTCGGTGCAATAAGCAGCAGCTGATGCCAGCCATGCAAGATAAGCTTCCAACTGCAGATGAGTTTGGGTGATTGCTTTAACAAGAGCAAAACATAATAGCAAATAATACTGCATTTTGTTCTTAAGTAGTTAGCATTTTTGTTGTTGCCATGGATACCTGACCAATGACTTAACAGGAGAAATCACGTTGGAAACAGGAAAATAGGAGTTGAGTTAATTGGAAGTTCACAGCAATCACAAAATTGCACCCAATATCACTGACTGTTTCTTTATACTGTCAAAATATTAACCAGGGGATTTTTCTTTGGTTATATTTCTTAATGTTACATCAAACGTCATGGGAAATTCAAAGACTGATATTCTCCTGCTGACCTGAAGTTACAAACCCAATGAAGCCTCGACCTCTAATGCCAGTCACCCTTGACCTTCTGTGCAACACTGACACACACATCTATATACACAAAGAACACCTTAGTAACTGTTGCTGTTTTGCTTTCTCTTAGTGCACACAGAGTCCACCACCACATCAAGCCAACCTTTGTTTTAGCAACCTGGAATGGCGGAGGCACCTTCTCTTACACATATGCACATCTACATAATTGAAGATACAATAGCAGAGTAGTAGTGGAGTAAATCTATTTCATCTTTAGTGATCCCATCATTTTCTGTTTAGTGCTACACATACCAGTCATACCCCGTTATAGCCTGTGTACATACTATGCATATATGTTTGTGAGTGTGTCTGTGTGTGTGTGTGTGGCTGCAGGCAGGCCCAGGTCCTGTTGAAATCGCAGTAATCCTTGCAGCCGATAAAGCCCTGTTGGTGGCAGTCCGAGAGACCCCCAGGCGCTCACCACCCGGGACCAGGAGCTGTAAGCTGCTTTCTTTGTGTCAGCCGCCACATGCCACACCAAGACACAGCCAGCACTGGTGCTAGTGGGCAGTAGAGGAGATGTACACACACAGGACCAAAAACAACCAGTTAATCATGAAGGGGATTCAAGCATAAAACCAGAATGCCTGATCTAAAGCTCCCAATACAGGTCTCTATTTATTAAAATAACCCACTAAAACACACTATATGGTCCTTCCACACTGATACCGACACAGGATGAAAAGTTTTATACTGCAGCGAAGTTGCTCAACTCGAATGAACCACCTTAAAAAGTAGAACCTCCTTCTAATTCCAGCGTTTCACTGAAGAGGACTTTTCTCTGGTGCAACACTGACACCAGCAGCAATAATGAAAAACTGCAGGCAAAATCTCTTAAGGTGGACCGCCATGGATCATGAACTCGACAGGCTCAATGCAGTAGAGAAAAACTAATGCTGTAACTGGTGTGTAGTTGATATATCACTTGATATCAAATTGTTTAATATGGATTTCATTTTTTGATTTAAATAATTTGGAAGTGCAACATGTACACTGTACAGTGTACATGTTGCAGTACACTGTAAATACTGCTCAGTATTTCACCAAGAGAGGGAAAATATCCCCAGAGGTCATCAGAAAAGGTCAACACACTTTGTGCCAATGGCCTCCAGGCTCCTCTCACACACATACAGTAGTATGTAGACAGCTATAGGGATGCCAGCCAATCTGTATATGATGGATGTTGTTTCAGATATTTGCCTTTGCCCAAAGTAAAGTATAAACTACGTGCATCAGCACAGTGAACAACCCCAAAGTCACACATATACACAAGAGCTGCAACACCAACCACACAGAGTGAGCAGTGAGGAGCTCATAGGTCAGAAGTTCATTGATTGGTCAGGCAGATGACACACTGGCAGCTATGTGTAGGAAAAGCCCTTTTTTATATGAATTACTTCATTATTAAAAGAGTATGTTTGAGTATTGGCACAGTAAGACCACAAAGGGAACACAGGAAAATTATCTGAACAGATGCACTGAGGGAGCACAACAAGGTCTAAAGCTGACAGCCTGTAGCTGCAGACAGGCAATATATGGCAAACTTGAGATGAACAAAAACAGAAAACATATGATTAAATGTAAAGTTGCAGGAAATTATAAAGATACACAATGACTTGTTTGTCCAATTTAAAATCAGCTTCACTGCTTCTTCATCTTGAGTATCTTATGTATCGGAATAAAAGCTTTCAAGATCAAGCACATCAGACTATTAACCTAAAGGGTCCTATGGGTGAGAGAGGTAAAAAGAGAGAGAGAGGGAGAGAGCAGATAAGATAAAGGAGAGAAGGATGGAAACAACACAATTACCAGATGAGAGAGAGGTGAGATAACAGGATCAGTGAGACACACCACAGGACTGCTGCTTTGACAGGCAAGGGGACCTGCAGGGGTGTCTGGGGTGCACACATACACACACACACACACACACACACACACACACACACATACACTTACAAACATCAAATAACCAGATATCAGGGCACGAACATGCATACTGCATAAGCTCTAAAACGAGTTTATTTAAGAAAGAAGGGTAAAAAACATCACCAGGATACACCACCAACCTTTGTCAAAGTATTTCATATGGACAAATCCTAGCAGTCATAGACTAAGTAACAATGCAGTAGAGAAAGCATGTGTACCAAGACCTGTTACAGTGTCATAGGTCTCTGGGTTGAAGCCCACTGACCACAAACCACCACCACACACACACACACACACACACACACACACTGACGCTGCTGTGTCAAGCCTCACCACAACAACCCTCTTCACTTCATTAAATATCTCTCACACAACACAAGCTTCCCCCTTTAACAAAGAGTGCACCATTTTCTGCACATCTGCACACACACTGTATTACACTGATACAACTGATGCATTGAAAGCTCCACATACAGTCGTGATATCACATTAGCATGCATTGAGATGACTCACTGACCTGAGGAGTCTGGTTTTGCTGTCATGGAGGAAAACCCTTCGTTTGCGGTGATCGACGCCGCCCTCGGTGTCCATTCGTCGGCGGCACCTCCACCTTTTGTTTCCTTTCAGCTTCTGTAAAGTTGGGTAGCCTGGCCTTGGAGTCACTCCTTCGGGGTTTGTTGAGGTGTGCATTTTGTGACACCTGCTGATCTTCCTGAAGTCTCCCTCCTCTGGCACCGCGTTAGCTAGCTAACCGTGCTAACTAGCATGAATGCACAACCCGAGCTACAAGACTCACAGCTGACGATGACGACTCATTTGAGCTTTTCTAAAATAATTTTTTTTTTAATCCAGCTAAGATTAACTATTATTTATATCTTTATTTGTAACTACATGTCATTATTTATGAATTACCTGTCGTTATTAAGCACTAAGTAAGCTAATATTTCACAGGCTGACCTATCGATGTCGCCATTGGCAACTAACAACCAATCAGGACACGGGAACTCCTCTTCTTCTTCCTGTTATTCTTCTTCTTCGTGTTATTATTATTATTATTATTCAGTGGCCCTAATACAGCAAAGGAAATTATTTACTTTATCCAGGCCGAAGAGTAATGTGTTTCTTTGTGGTCTTCTCCCCATCCCTCCACCTAGTTTGGTGCAAATCATTTTAGTACCTTTTGCGTAATCGTGCCTACAAATAAACTAGAAAACATAATTTCCTGGCAGGGAAGAGAAGAGACTTAGGTTCTAATAAACCAGAACTATCCTTAGCCCAGGAGGATAAATGATTTCAAGGTTTGGGCCCAGTATTTTGGTCAGTGAAGGTCATTCCAAAGATGGTTTACAGTATGTGCAGTAAATGGATAATTGCATGGCAGAGAATTGTTGTCTTCTGTGTCTCTTTTTCTCTTATGTCTAAGAGGGATCGAACCACAACAGCCTAATTTACAGACTCCATAGTGTCCATCAGTAACAAAACATTGCCCTTGTCCTCATTCATATTTGACACAGATTAGTTTACTCTGGCAATGAAATGTCTCTTTTTCCTTCAGGCAGAGATGGGCTTAATGAAAACATATTGCAGGAGTGGAAATATAAAGCCTGTGCCAAGATTTTAAATCTTAGGAAAAAACCTTAACAACAAAAACTGATTGCACTAAAATTAAGTTTGCAGATCCAAAGTGGAAAAGCTTGGGTCTTTGTGCTCTTTATTTCTGATAAAGTCGACGAAAGATTTTGAAGGAAGCTGAATCTTGGGAAATTTTCTTCCTATTATTTTAAGCCACTCACACTCAGAGGGGACAGCCGATTCCTGTTCAGCAGCTTTTCAACTCAGCTTCACCTCAGCAACGTCATTAGTCTGCGAAAGTGAACATCTAAATTCTTATGGGAAATTTTGAATGATTCACCAATCACACTACTTCTGGATGGAGTTTGGGAGATTTTCTTTTTTGTTGTTTTTTTTTTTTTTTGTGATTAACCAACGTCAAATCGGCATCTTGCTCACGTCACAACAAATTAGAGCTGTCAAGTTTCTTAGGGACTGGAGGGCTGAGGCTCTGGCCAAGTTAGAACTAAGATAAACAAGGATGAGACTGGACATGTTTCAAGGAAAGGAGTAGAGAAGAACTGGAAGCTCCTGACCTCTTTTTTTTTTTTTTTTTTTTGGTGTTTGGGTTTGGACATTAGCCAGACTTTGGAGCCCAGCAGTTTACTGACTATTATTATTTGTCATGGCATCCTTTAGGTGATGGGAAAGGGTTGAGTCAAGTGGGAACGTTTGACAGGCACTGTGATTTTTTTTATGCTTACTCAATATTTTAACACATGCATGGCACCAGCATTTGACTCAGTACCCATGTTTTCCTCTAATGTTCAAGCAATCATTGGTGTGGCATAGCAATAGACCACAACATTCAAAATAAAAGCTGGCCAACACTTTGGCTTTGGATGTGTAATAAAACTGTGTCATTAAACCTAATACTGGGGTTTTGCTGAATTTCCCAATTTCAAAGTTCTGCCTGGTGATAGCTCAAAAGTTAAAATGTCAAAACAGATGGACAACACATGTAACTGATGAGGACTTTTACATGTTATATGAACTGGTCCTGGTCTGTCAGGAAAAATACTCTTATGTTTATGAACGACTGATGGCGAAAGGTGATTGGTGGCGTTATCGATAAAATTGAAAGGGAACCACTGTTGGCATACTTTCTCCTGACATGTTTTTTCTTATCCACAAGTTTCAGCTGCCAAAATGTAGCCAGAAGATAATCAGAGTAGTTGTAGATGATAGAAAACAGCTATTTTAATCAGTTTGGTAATAAACATTTGCTTTACTTAAAACTGACACACAAAATCATCCTCGCAAAAAAGGGACTTGGAATCAGGAATCAGAAAGACAATGTTAGACCGATTTGACCTATTTTCTCTCTCTGTTTGGAGGGGATGGTGTTGGAGTTAACAGCATGAAAAATACAACACACCTCTTATTTGTACCAATTCATTATAAAACTTGCTTCCTTGAAGTTTTGAAATTTTTTCTTGTACCAAGCTTGAATGCAGTCAGTTTTGCTTGTAAATACATAGACACCATGTTCATCCTCACCCCTGTGTGTTCTCTGTTGTCTCCATCCTCACTGACCACCAGCCTCCAGATGGGGAGAATTGTTTGCCATGGGGGTAAACAAGCAGACTCTGGGTGGCTTCTGTACTCTGGTCCCCCTTCTCCAGGGTCTCTTGAGGATGACTTGGTGAAGCCACAGACTTCTTAATGCTTATTTTCACCACAAAGGCAAAGCTGGCCAAGACATGTTTTTTACACCAACAGCCTGGAGTAATTTCAAAAGGCAAGGAAAGAAAGATTCATAATCAGATGTTCCCAGCTGGTGTAAGCATTCAAAAACCTCCAGAGTCAGAGGCCTAGCTCCAGTCCTCAAGGGAACCATCTTTCTTTGTGTGATTTATTCCATAAGATAAAACAACATGTTTTTGAATAGATCACTTCCATTTATGCATCCCCTCTTTTTCAGTTGTTTACAAAGGCCTGCACTTGTTGTACACATTTCCTGTACACTGCCAGGCCATCCTAGGGACTTAAAAGGGTGTTTTAATGGGCCCTGAGTATAACAATTTATGTTGGCCAGACTCCTCTTCATCTACTCACTCCATTTTCGTGTCACATTACTGTTGGCCCTGTCAGCTGTCTTCCTCGTCCATCTCCCTCGCCTTCCTCAGTTCGTCGCCCTCACGTTTTGTCCTCATTTCAACTTTAATTCTTCTCTGAGCCTTCTATCTTATTTGGTTTCACAAGCATCCAGCCATTTATTCATTTATATGTCTTTCCCAATTCCTGTTTATTTTGCACAACAGATTTGTGACAGTTTGATTTTACGCCTTTACCATCTGAGTCACAGTGTCTGTTTTCAATCATAGAAGTCCATTCATCCCAATAGAAAGTTACTGTCCCACTATAGTTCAATCTAAAGTTACTCTGCACTTGTTTGTCTGTGATGTTTAATGTACAGACTTTTAAGACCCAACTTAAAGAAGCCAAGTGGCTTTAAAGGTGAAATCTCATTGCGTAAAGTCGACTAGATATAAAAAGGAAGGGAAATACACAGTTTTGGTTTGCAGAAGAAGTAAAAAAGCAGATGACAAGGAAAAAAAAGCACAAAAGAGAGAGGACACAGCATGCACGACTGCGTGTGAGTTATCTTCTACACAGAAATTGGTTTGTGTGCATGCAGCCGCTCATTGTGTGCTTGGCTCCGTGCTGAGTTTGCTCTCTCGTCGTGTCCTCTCTCCTGTGTCCATTATGGTGATAAGGCCTCAATTGATGTGCTGCCAACCCACAGATAAAGAGCCACAGAGAAACTTTCTGTGAACATGCCGCTCCTGCAGACCCCCGCCACCCTGCCGGTGCCAGGCTCCCATCAACATCCCATACAAAAAACTCCCCATCCCTTCAGTCTACATTTCTCATCTGCTCTTTGTTTTCCTTTCTTCTCCTTCTGTTCATTGCAGACTCTTTCCTTCAGGCAGAAAAGGACACACTCTTACAACTTTGCAAGATGATCTCCAAGGCGTCAGTTTGTAAGTGTATGTTTTCTTTGTTCATTTTAGTTGAAACTAACTTTTTTACCTTTTGTGATCATACTATGATTTCCTGGAATGATTCTCAGAATCAGCTCAGCATCTTTTTACCAATGAACTGCCACATCCAAAGTTTGCTTGACTTTTAAAGTATGTAATTTCCAGATCCCCTTTTCCCTTTTGCCCCCTCTTCTCATCACCTGTTAACTGCGTAATGCATGCCTTTACAAAGGAAAACTTCCTCTTCCCTTACTGAATTTCTGTTCTTGCTACACCCCTGTCATTTCACTAACCTGTTCGCTACTCACTATCCACAGAGGAGATTTGAGAGGTGGACTTACATGGCCAACCCCTGACACACTTTGGACATTAAAAGTTTCTTCATTCACAGAGCAATACAGGGCACTGTATCTGCAGGCAGTGAATTTTACTGTACCTTCATGGTTACTTTGAATTGTGAAAACAAGTAGAAGAGCTGTTGAAATACAAACAGAAACATTAATTTTTGTCCAAGTACGTGACGGGTTTCATTCCAACCACCTCTGACCTCTTTTACATACAGAATTACAGCTGGCAGGAGGCAGTGAAGAAAGTTTTGGCTATTCTGAGACTGTTTGAGCGATGTGAAATTTTATGTTATCATGCTATCCTGATGTAGATTAAAGAGGTGCTTGACACAGATTTTCACGTGTCAGAGGATATTCTCTTCCTGGATGACATCAGCTGATGAAAGAAATGTTTTGTCCCCGATAGAGTTCAACCAACAGAAAAAGCAACCACGGTTTGGAATAGACAGGGAATAGATTCACAAAGGGGGTTAGTGAAAGAAATGAGGATCACCATGCTCTGTTTGTCAACAACGTTTCCCCTCCAGCTGTGATGGTGCTCATATGATTTTTCCACAGTTGTGAACAGTAGCAGCCAGAGCCTGGTTGGACTGTGATCCCAGTAAAATTGACATCTTTATACCTGATAAATCCTAGGAAGGACGAGTCATAACTGACGTGGTGGACATTGAGCAAAAGGTGAGGTCATATAGGCCAAACCCACCTAAAAAGGGATGAGATATGACTTCTCCAATCATAAATTAATCAGTGCTGATAAGAGCGATGTTGTTGTAGTGTAATACTGAACACAAATGGTGATGACAAATGTGCCAATAATTGCATTTCCATTCAACACACAGTGCATTAGTGTGTCTATAGGCCGGGAGAATTTGTATTTGAGGAAAGGTCAAGTCTGACCTGCCAGTTCCCAGAAGCCCACAGGAGGCCACATAGACTTGATGCATTCTCTCATCACTCAGTATTTTGGCTTTCAGTAGGAGTGAACAGGACCTGGAGCAAATATGTTCAATGTGGCTTTCCATATGTGAATGTAGAGACCCATTCAAACTGCATGTAATACATAGAAACACGTTGGACTAACTGGAGCCGGTCCTTCCTGTTCTGATGCAGCAGTCCTGACTCCAACACTCCTTACAACTAACTACTGTTAGTTGTAAGGAGTGTGCAGGCACTGACACCTGATAAATCCCTGAGTCGCAATTTTAATTCTTAAAGATTTGATTTTGAATAGAGAGTCATTCATTCTGGGAAATTCAGAAAGTCTGTCAGAGTAATGCAGTCACATTTTGCCAGGCACAAAACTCCACCATAGGACAACTCCTGGAATGTGTTGAGCGTAATGGATTGATGATGTTTAAAGTGTCTGTAGGTTTTTTTTTTTGCTCGTTAAAGCCACATTGGTTAAGTGAGGGGAGGGTTACGAGAATAGTTTACTCTTCAAAAAGTGGTTTGTCATTTTTGTGGTTTGCAGTGCTGAGTTTATTTGTTTCTTGGTTGAGCTCTTCCTGGCATCTGCTAAGACCAGTGATGCCCAGGGCTGGGAAATATAAGTGCATCTATCCTGTCAGTCTGAGCACAAAAATATTATGGCAATATGTGAAATCGGTATCTTATACAAATTATAAACATGAAATAATTCCTTTTCCAACATCATTTGAGGAATAACACAATCTTTCCACATCCACCATTTAGGAAGGAATAGGTAGGATGGAAAAATCCTCAAAATTCTTCCACTTAATCAAATTAGGCAAATACAAATAACCTCCCCTTTTATTTAGATTAACTAAGTACAGTAAAGCCGCCATGATTGCAGGAAATTACTTTTTTTTTTTTTTTTTTTTTTTTACATATTTTGAACATATTTTTCCATGGCTGATTCGCGTCTTCCCTCCAAAAGGTGGATTTTCACTGAGACTTGTGCTCAGAATAGTTCCAAAAGCAGAAGTATCCATGTAAATTATATCTGATACTCATATGCTCTGTGACCGTGAAAGCAGCAGAGTGACTGTCATAATATGTCCTCGGAACAATATGTCCTGGGTCAAATCATTGTAATCTTGGCTTTTTGTCTTAACCTGGATACAACTCAAGTATGGAGGAATTTGCTGAATTCAGATGGTAAATATTGTTGAGTGACTCTTCAATATCAGAGAAATATCATTCACCTCTTATCACTGTGGTGTCACCGCTTCTTCTTTAAGACTACTTCAATTTACAGCTGATCTTTGACAAGAAAATGAATAATTGAATCAGTGGACTCTGTGACCACAAGGCATGGTACAAACATGGTTATCCCCCTGCTGTGGATGTGGCAGGTTTATGCACAGAGTGTCTTCCAACGAAGACCAAAGAGTTTGAGAATAAGATGCCGTGAATCATCCAGATAAGGACGATACGGGTTGTTTCTCCTCAGATGCGTTCATGCTGTTTCATTTGGCTGAACACTCAAAAAGTGTTTAAAAAATTAGCTCAAAATCTCCCAACATCTTCACCTCAGCATTGTGGTCAGCATCTTTGAGTGATTTTTTTTCCAATTTATGTCAATTGTGAAACAATTGTGTCTCCATCATCATCTCCTCATACAAGTTTTAGTGTGACAGTGTCGTGTAGTGTATGAACATCTCCATCACTTTGGAGCACAATCTTCTGCAGGATGGTTCGTGGTGATGATACAGGAGGAACGTCGGCTCTCCAAACTGAAGTTTAAAAAAATGTCTGCGGCAGTTTAACCTAGCCTGGGGCATATGGCAGTGATCTGGCTTAATTGTCAAGGATTTCCATTGCTTCTTAGCAGTTTAATCATCTCTTGCCGATTCTTGTGGGCCATCTGGAAATGATATGCTCTCAATTAACTCTTAACTTTTCCCAGTTCGAGGTTTTTAGACCCTCTTCCACTTTGAAGTAGCTTCCAGGCCTACAGCAGACTGACGCTTCACTTGGGTTTCACCTAAGCTGCAGTGCTAAAACTCTGCTGAAGATGTCGGAGCTGCTGCTGTGACTGTACATCAGTTATCTGCCGGACCCATTTTTCTCAGTTGCACTTCGTTTTTTGAACCTCGTCCTCATTACATCTGAAAGTGGAAAATAGGGAATGATTGAATAGCTGTTAGAGAACTTCAGGACTGACTGGTGCAACAATGTCAAGTTATGAAGTCAGCCTGTATTGTGAGAAATGCCACTACATGTCATCTGTCTTCCTTTGAGATTTGCCCTTTTTTATGTTGATGCAGTCTCTCCACCATCATGTCTACAGCACCTTTAGCTCTTGCATTGGCGGTGTCTTTATAAAATTATCATGTTAGCATAATATGTCTCAAATGTAAACAAAAGTGAAAAATTACCAATTCCAATCTGCCACGCTTAAATAAGAAAATGAGGGCAAACAGCAAAATGCTCATAAAAACTAATTAACTTCATGAGGATGGAAAAAGTGATGAATGTTTTGCTTCGTTGCATTTTAGTCTCCAGATCTTTGCCAAGGCCATAATTTGCATCCTTGCAGTAATATTTATTTAGGAGCAGATGTTTTATTGAAATTTGGGGAGATGCAAAACTTCTATCCATGCGGTCTCCTTTAAGCTTCGCATCAACTGTCCCAGCGGCCCCGTTTCTCTTCTAAACAAATGATAGTATACATATGATGACTTTTTTGTGTGTGCGCCCACATGTGCGCATTTGAAACAGGAGTGGGTCAGTTGGAAGCAGGGAAAATCAGGCTTTTTGGCTTAAAGTCACATGGCAAGTAGCTAGCTAGGTGATGGCAGGGGGCCAGTTTTCCACCTTTCTGATGAGAACCATGTATCTGGTGCAACACGTGCAGAAGACGGTCTAGTGTCAGGGAATAACAGCGCCGCTGCTGCACGACCACCCTGATCCTCTTTCTCTCTTCTCGCTTCTCTATCTCTAGTATCTCCTCTTCATCTCAGTTACCCCTCTCTCTTTTATCTGCCTGTTTCTCTCTCCACACGTTCCCTCTGCACTCTCTTTTGGACGTGCACACACTCTTCATACGTACTGTAGCCCGGTGGCCTCCTCTGCTTATGTGTGTCCACATGTGAAGCTGAAAGCAGGTCAGGGGGAATCTGGGTTGGCTTGTTTTTGCATGGAGGTGAGCATGTCACAACAGAATTGAATACTTCCCGTGGTCCTTGACACTCCATAGGGCCCGCTGTATCCCTCAGCCCTCTGTTTAGATAAGGGGCCTTGGACCGTCCTTTTTAGGGGCCCCCAGGTACTTACAGCTGAGATGCAGGCTGGAGTGATTATTTGGACGGGGAGACATGCACGTGCACAGCCCTCCCCCTCACCCTCCTCCCAAGTTTTATACTTGCAAACTCACCAACTCAGCAGAGTATATCCCCAGTCATCCCACTGCAACCTCAGGGCCCTTTTCATGTTGTTTTCTTTGGGCAACAAACAAGTTATTGTGATTTACTACAGGATTTTATTGCAGAATAAAGCCTTTACGAAGCTGTTACTCGACTTGCTGAGGAGTAGTGAGACTACCAGGCTGGTTATAATGGTCCCAGTGGACTGAAAGACCCCACAGTTCTCTGAGCTGATTAATTCTCACCTTGTTTCATGTCATTTATAGATTTTTCAGCGGTTTATATTACTTGAGTGAAAAGGCATCAGCTTAAACATGTTGCTTTTATTAATATTACCCAGAACAATGAACAGCTTTACAGTTTTATTCCTCCAGTCCTCCAGAAATCAATGTGTGTGTGTGTGTGTGTATATATATATATATATATATATATATATGCGTGTGTGTGTGTGTGTCCATGTAGGATGAAGACTATGTGCTCTGAGGTTTAATGCCCTGTTGCTCTTATAGGTTTGTGAGATCAATATAAAATATATAAGGAAGCATATGCCATACGACTATAGGGAGGACTTTGGAGTTCCAGATAAATGTTGAAGATCAAGAGGAAATCTTCAGTCTAGAGGTTTTCTGAGAGCGCTCTTATCACCAACACTGCTGTGATCCTTTCTTAAACCTGTCTGGAACCTTTGTAATCCTGTCTTAAGTTTGAAAAACCACCAGGATCTGGACAGAAGTCGGGTGATAGCATCTTCAAATGTGCAACCCTCACTGATTACCTGCCATTGTTAAATAAGTTTACATACAATATGTGAACTACAGGATTGAAAAAAGTTTAATTGCATGGCAAAAATTGGATAGTACTGGAGATGAGAAGCTTGATACCACTAATGTCGTTTCTCTGGCTGCATATTTAGGACACAGAAAAGGGAGTGGCTGCAGTTTTATAGTGAATTTGAGGCACCCATCTTCCTCAGTTTCTGAGAGACCATTTACATTATGCAGGGAAAAGACATGGTTTCTTTTAGGTAAGCGATCTAACAAAGCGGTTTGGCTTTAAGATTTATGTGCAAAGACAAATTCCCATTCAAAAGTGAATATTTATTGTGGGGGAACAGAGAATCCATTCCTACACCACAAATAGTAAACATTTGTTGAGAAGGTTTTCTCACAGCAGTTTCGCATATTCTGAACGTGCAGTACATTCTCTCAGACGGAGTAGCCTGATGAAAACCGTAGTGTAATGAGGAATGGCTCATGACTCACTGTGTCTGTCCCCATTTTTACAGAGGTACCATGGCCTCAAGGAACCTCCAGGAGCCTGATTGAACTGACTTTTAAAAATGCTTTTGTGATAATCTATTCACAAGCAATGAATGCAATTAACCCGACTTTACCCGTCAGTTCATCAGCATCGTGAATGTCCACATGAAGCCAGTGACCCTGAATACAACTCGCCGTCATTAAGAAGACATGTCTGACAGAATATGTCCACCTGAAATGTGGTGGAAAGCCAACACATTCCATGGATTCCTGCCTGGTCAAAAAAAAAAAAAAAAAGAAAGAAAAAGAAAAGAAAGAGGATCATTTGTGGATAATTACAACCACATTAAGAAGACACATGTGATGGGTGAAATAAAGGGAAGGCAATTTATCATTATCATATTATTAATTTTAAGAAACTTATGCTTAAATCTCATTTCAGTATTAATCTATGAATCATATCTCTAAATTCCTCTAAAACTAAAACCCTCATCTCTTATCAGTATACAGTCATACAGAGATGCACCATTGCAGGCTTTAGAAGGAAGCTTATTCTGCAGGCCATCTGGCTTCAATGAGACTGGACAACTGGTTCAACACGAAAGACTCACAGTTCACTGGATTTGAAACTTGTTTACCAGCTACTACACACATGAAGAGAACAAAAATGCCTTCTTCTGAAATCCTCACCTTCTTCTCAAAGGGATAGCAATTCAACCACAGTGAATGACGTCCTCCACGAATTCAGAGGGAACTGACAACAAAAATATCACTATGACTAACAAACTTGTGACTTTGAAAGCAGCGACGCTGCAGTGATGCTGTTTATGCACATTTTATCAAAGTCATATCAGTATTGAGACGAACTTCATCATTAAGATGAGCAAAAACTTAATATTTTACTCCAAAATCAACAACTTATGACTCCACATCAAACGACAGCCAGCATGACAAAAATCTGTCACTATTCCAAAACCATCCGTGAGAGATTTATCTGTGTGGAGTCTCATGTTTATGTCCATTTTACATAAAAACATATGTGGCCTTTTTTACTTGGTGCCATCATGCGCAGTGTAAATGCAGAGGAGATGACGTTACAGCACACGCACAAATACGAACAGGGATGTCAATTATGAACGTGGAAACAGACACACAAACAGAATTCAGGTGCTATTAAAGCCTTTGCCAGGTTTTGATCACTGGTTTTGGTTTCAGTCATCACAAACAGACGCTCTGAGGTCCTTGAGCAAACACTTTGTGGAACCGACTACTCCTCCACACGTCCATGTGGATGCAATTCTTGGTTATTTAGAGCGGAAAGTCTCCACAGGGCTACTGGAGAGAAGTCGGAATTAAAACACAGCACAGCATCTCCTGCTAATTAGCAGCTCCAAGTTCCTTGTGTCTACTGTTTGACAGTGGATAGTAAACAGAGACGCTCTTTGTTGTGTCCCCAGATTGATCGGGGCTTATTGTCTACCAGCTCAGCTGTGTGGTTTCTCTGGACTTGTGGGAATACAAATTTGCCCTTTCTCAGTGCTTCAAAGTGCCTCCATTCATCCACTCTCTCACTGGTTGAATGCAGTGAAGTGTAAATGAGGTTATATTCAGAGGATCAAACCAACAGAGTGGGTGTCGAAAAGGGAGGGAAAAAGGCCCTGGCATGGTGTTGTGTCTAGGATGCCTGATTTGGTGATGAGCTGCACTCTAATGACCCTGAACTCTGCAGGACCCCACTTTGATCCTGCTCAGTGCCAGCAGCCACCTGTCTCCGACCCTTTAACCTCTGCTCACAAACAGCTGTTTAGACGTCAAAGCCCGATCCCGCTCTGCCAGTTCACCTAATCTATGCCAGGCATCACTCTTGATCCCAGAGCAGAGAAATCCTGAGGAAAAACACAGCACAGATTCACTGTGTGATCCTGCTTTGTCCCATTTACAAGAAGCTGAGAAAGGCATCCATCCATTGGCCCCGCCATTGGCCCCATAACTCAACTCCCAGCCAGGGCGTCTAGTTCACCCCCGCCCCTCAGTGCCTCAGCTTTGGCCATGTGCTGCCCCTCTGTTTGTATCATATCCATTCATGCCTGTCTCCCCTCTTTCATCTCATCTGTCTCTTCCTCTCTGTCTCCATCCTCTTCATGGAGACGGAAGTTTTGTTTGTTGTCAAACTCAAAGTCATTTTGGCCTGAATTTGGGTTTCTGGGTGGAAGTTTGCCACCTTATCCTTTTCTTTCCATCCATCCCTCCATCTCAGGGGAATTCTTTTTTTTGTGCTACTTTCCTTTTGATTCTGGGAGAGTCCCTCAAAGCTTAGTAAATATTTTCCGCTCTATTTAAAGGAAGTTCGTGTTTCGAATAGAGGAAAGGAATACTGTAAATTGGGACAAATAGCAAGACACACAGAGGGCAGCTTCTTTTTTTCCCTTCACGATGATGCTCTACCTCCTCATTTGATGTTTGGCTGGAGACAGAGGTACCTGCCATGAATGAACGGGTTGTACAGAGCAGCCCTTGTTCCTCCAAGTCCGTGCATCAGCTCTTTTTTTTTTTTTTTTGTTGAACTCATATTCCTTTTATTCCTGTCAGGGGCCTCCCATATGTGCTGCAGTGTGTGCTTTGTCAAGGAGGAAAGCAACTGGAGGAAAGAGCAATAGATATATCTCTAAGGAAGGTGCAAACCCTCTCTTTTCACTGTCCTGCCTACCTTAATGCTGAGTCTGCACATTGCCCCTGCTTTGGGTTGTAATGGAAAGTTCTGGAGATGCTGTAATGGAAGAATAACCTCAACAAATCTGACACACAAGTCCAGCCACTAATTGAAGGAATGCAGTCATGGCAGAGCAGCTGCTTTGTCAATGACACCAATTTCAAGCAGCGCGGCTACTGTTACTTCCGCAATTAAGATAACATAAACCAGGGAAACAAAAGAGGATAATCCAAACTACTCTTGTGTTTAAAGTCCTCACAACGTATCACTTTCTTCCATATCTGTTATATCTGATGCCTTTGTGTTGGGATTGGGACTTTAGAGGATTTTCTGTTGGAGTAGTGGAGAGATTTGTCTGCCAAAACTCCTCTTTCAGTCCAAAGACTCTGCATTCCAGTGTCTCTGCAGCGCTGCTAGTCGTCCAGCTTCCAGCACTCAGAAAAACGTGAGCAAAAGAAGCTCTTTCTACTGATTTTTTCTTGGTTTCGAAAGCTGTTTTCCTTCCCGGCAGCCCTCTCGTGCCAGGATGTTGGCTCTCAGGTTTGTGCTGAGGGGCAGAGCTGAAGTTGCCCAGCCAAGGGTGTGGGTCAATTTGTCTGTCAGTCAACATAATAATACCTGTAAACCTAAAATTGTTCCATATATGGAGCGATTCAAGGTTGTGCCGTTCATCCTCACAGTTTTCTGGAAATGTTGAGACATTTATGATAATTTCAGGAAGCTCTCAGGTGACACTTACTTGTTGAGGTTTCAAATGAGGCTTCATTTTAGATTTAAAATTACTGCTCAAGTGGCATTTGTTCTGTAATTTCACAGGGTTTACATTATTACCCTCAGAGTCTCATGCAAACTCAATGGACTATAGCTCATGCCTGAACAAGCTCGGTGTGTCAAAATCAGACAGCAGTCCGACACCTGCAGCTGAATATTGATCTTTGTCTAAACTTTGACCTCAGCTTTGGAGAAAATTAAAGGCTCCAGTCACCACTCAGCACAAGTAGTCAAGTGTACAAAGGATTAGATGTAATACTGTGGAAGAATGAAAACATCAGAACACTGAATAACAGGTCCTGTTAGGACATTACGTTGCATCAAGGTTCACAGAGTCCAGTCAACAGCCGCTTGAAAAAGAACAATCAGACTTTATTTAGTGAGTGTGATACAATAAAAAGTTTTAGTTTTTTTTTCCATGGCCATGAAAAACGCTTATGTCCGATTTACTTGATTGTGTCTGTTAATATCATCTGTCAGGGTCACTCACACATAGCTGCAAACAATAGCTTAAATCCACATGCAACCCAGTAATATAAAATTAAAATGAAGCAGCTTTAAACCACAGCGCACTGGAAAAAGGTTGACAATTGAAGGGCAGGACCATTTCTTTATCTGGCCTGTGGCCATAGTCAACAATATAATGGACAAGGTGAAGAGTGTCTTTTTTTATCTGAAAATGCAATAGGTTGAGCAAAGGTCAAGCCCTCTTGACCAAATAATATCAGGTCACACAAGAGAAAACATTTGCCTGTCCCAAAAAAGTTTTACTCAATGCATAAATTCAGGAAAAAATTAATTCAGCCTTCTGGAAAATAAAGAGAAAATGGGAAAACCATATAATGATCAAACTGATGTATTCATTTAGTAACTGAACTTTTTGCGTAGTAATTTTAATTCTGGGTCTTAATTTTCACAGATGATTTTAACAAGGCCTACATTTTGAAAACTAATGGCCCTGTACTCAGTTTGCTTGGATTTAGTGAAGATCTAATGGATCTCTGTGGCCAACACTTGACTGGTTTCCCTCCCAGTTTGGCTAGAAAGGAACCAGTCCCATATGACTCCAGTTATCTCAGATTCTTGGTTCATGAAAGGAGAACTTTTGTTTCACATTCTTGAACATGATGGGTTCATTTCAACCAGCACTCAAAGAAAATACACAGAAGGAAGTATGTTTCAGACTAAATGCCCTCCTCGCTCCTGCAAAGAAAACGCTGGTCGGGTTTCTTGGTTTGTGGGCATCTGCGTGTACGTAGTTACATATGTGGGCAAGTGTGTCTGCATGTGATCACACTGTAATAACCCAGGACCAGTTTCCACCAAAGAAGACTGACTTTATATTCACATTAAAAACTCCACAAAGGTTACAACCGCTGGTACAATGAAATGAACTGCAGCCCTGCACACTAAACACTTTAGTACACACTACCTGTTCCTCCCAGTTCCCACAGGAACTCCAAATTTCCGATCAGCGCATAATTATGACAAACTGTAACTTTGTGGTCACCAGATTAGTGATGAGTCCACTTTTGCTTTACCAGGTTTGGAGCCAAATGTGAGCCAATTTCTCCAAATGCAGGGAAAAGATGGGACTCAGTGGACACGTAATTAGCTGAGTTCAAGTTCAATATGAATGATTTAAAGCGTTAATGAATATGTACTAATTTTTCTTGACTGTTTGCTTTTGTATAATCCATTTGTTTCTGGCTGAGTTGCTCAACTGGCATACTTTTTTCAGTGTATGTGGTCTCTAGGAGACTGAGGGTGTTTCTCTGCACATCCACCTCCGGAAAGTGTGAAACAATGACTGGAAGAGTCAGCCCGCCATCCATTATTAACCAGGGAGTTGAATCACACCGCGGGGTCGGACGTTAGTCAGCCCTCATTGCTTCCTCTTTTGTTTCCTGATGAGCCACTGCGCCCTAACAAGCTCCATTAGAAGGCAACTTTCCTGATCGTTGCTGTGGTCTCCACCCTCTCCTGTGGAAATGGAGGGCGGCATGCAGGTGTGATGAGTACCACACTGGCGTCAGTGGTGATATCAGAGGGGAAGTTGTGGTTGGGTATTTCAGGGAGAAGGGGTATTTCCCTTTTGCTGGTGTCCAAGAGTTTGGTGTATACCAATTTCCGATATTCTTACATCATCAGAGACAAGTGTGTCATTGGGGAAGTTTCCGTTTTGATCATTCACCCCTTCTCTGTTTTCTCTCAGCAGAGATTCAGCTCTGTCAGACATTAATCACTGCTCTCGTGAACGGAAAGTGAATATGGGAACTGAACACATTTAATTCTATTTAAGACAGTGTCAAAAGCTTTATAGTTTCAGAATCAGTGTAGTTCGAGTTCAGTCAGGTTTTTTCCAGTGAACTTTTTCTGAGTGTTGTAAAATATGGCTTTGATAGTAACTGCAGCTCTTAATTACTTCAAGAAATGTCGGTGTATCCTCTATAAACCCCCCGCCCCCTTATCTCCCCGTCTCCCACCCTGTTTGCCTCTAAAGGGTAGAGTGGTTAGGTGACTCCATTAGTATTCTGACTTTCCCTGGGAAACAGTCTCGTAAACAGCTGGGAGTCACAGCAGGGGCCGCGCACACAATGCACAATGTGTGTGGGAAACTGGGACTTCATATGCCATGACAAGCTAAAGGCTCACTCCTCTGTTACGCACAAACCCACATACCTGCACACTAAATAGGCCGACTCACCTTTATTAATCAACGGGTTGCTTTTGGAAATGTTTTTAGTGTTTTTACTGAAAAACACCCAGGTGTGCACAGCAGGGCAGTCAGCATCACAGAGCACAAGCTATGACGAAGTTAGAGCCCCACACATGCAAAGACAGGTTTTATTCACAGTAGAAGAACATCTTAAAAACATTTCCCTGACTGAACAGCCATGTCATTGTAATTCCCCACTCCAAAACTGTTAGCTGCCAATTTAACAACAGTCACTGTTTTTGTGAATATTCCTGCAAATGAACACATTGTGATTTCTTGGAAAGATTGAAATAAGTTGACTCCTGATGTCTCATCCTTGTTGTCTCAGTCATTGAGTTAGAAGAAAGGTGACATCAATATAATATCAGAACACTCTTATTCTGGTTTAACATGAGAAATCACTGAGCAATTAAAGCTTTGACATGGATGATATTACAGGGCTCTGTTTTATTGTGGTTTTTTAGGGGGGGGGGCTTTTTCTAAAGGAGCCACACTGACCTTTTTACTCACAGCTCGCTGATGACATTTGAACTGTTGGTACCAATCAGTTTCTTTGAAAGCCATCTGAGGTGGACAACTTGAGGGCCTCAATATTTGAGTTTCAAGGGAGGTTTCAAGATTTATGTGGCCAAGTGTTCATTCAGATGCAGTGGAAGTGGGCAGGAGTGGTGACAGTTTGCCCTTTGACTTGGCATCCCCGGTGATAGACATTTTGCCAGGGTCAACACCAAATGCTCGGGGAGGCTATGTGAGACGTGGCTGTTTCTTATGTAATGAAGAATCTGGCTCGGTTATTGCTTGAAGACAGCAGAAAAGCACTTGAAAAGCAGCACATTGTTTACAAAGACCCCCAAAACACCTTGACTTCTCTACTTTGATGGAACTGATGGGCACATATTTTGAAGCGGCTGAAAGATGGTAACCCCAAAGAACAGGGCCATGCATCAAATACAGACAGTAACAGGTGGTAGGAACTCAAAATCACATATAAGCAAAGACTGAAATGGACATGAAGAAGCCGCCCAGCTCATCTTCTGACACGTGATGCTTCAGAGTCTTTTTCCCAAAGTGTCTGATGGTTTCTCTGCGAGCTTCACATTCCTCTCCTCTCCTTCTTATCCCAAAGTGGCCAATGCCTCAGGCCCTAAGCCAGGACCGTGGTTACATAACCAGAGCTAAAGCTATATATCTCTGCAACATATTTACCGTTGGTGGATTGATTCCTTGTTGGGCAGCAATGGCTGTGACTGATGGCTGGTTTTCATGCATTGCAACATATCAGCGGGGAGAGACCCTCTCAGACAAATATGCTCTGTCTGAATTGGAGAAAAACATTGTTCCTGATGCAGCTTTGCTTTTAGACACTTTTTATTTCATTAATAAAACAAATAGGAAAGTATTCCTGCTCTGTGGAGAGCAATGTTTATTCAGCTTTTAGGCACTCGACGAGATTCAAGCCTGTTGAGGCCTTAATGCAACACTGGCTCAGTTAATCAGGGTGCAGGAGCTCCCACTGACAGTTACCCTCAGGTTGGGTTTATTACCGTCACACATACCAGAAGGAAGGAGGTGACTTGTGGGAGTCTGCTAGTCACCATTAAAATTAATACTGTATGAATGAATATCCCACTGAGGCTCTTATTTTGAAAAAGAAATTATCCAGTGAAAATATTTAATCACACTTTTTTCTTTTTTTTTTTTCAAAAACCCTAACGCTTTAATCTGAGAAAAACCTTTAGTTAAGTGGAAAGTAAGAGGGCTCAAAACCAAATTTGCAGCCCGTTTACGACAGATATGTTCAGTGGTGCGAGATATGGTACAGGGCAGAACTCCTCATTCTTTCTCAGGCTTCGAATTATGTGAGGTATTTGGAAAAAAGAACTAAAATGGGTCCCCAGTGGATCCAGAGTGCACAAGGGTATAAGCTCTTGCTTTGGAAAAACACTGGAGATATGTCATTAAACTCAGAGAGGAAGCACAACAGAGAGGAGAGACCATCTTACAAGTTATTATAGAGGTGGAGAGACAAAATGAGAGTTAAATGACTCTGTAAGTTGCTTGGCTCTTGTCTCTCTTCCCATATTGAATGTCTTGTAGTGAGTAGCATCCACAGTCAGCCCGTGCGGGAGCCATCAAAGCACCGCGAGTCCCAGAGAAGGCATGTTTAGATTAACGTTGTAAATGGTGACAATAAATTAGTCAGATGAAGGAAGTAAGCAAAACATACAGAGAGCCTGATGAGGCCTTCGGTGGAAAAAAGAGTCTGGTAGCACATCCAGGATTTTAACAGAGGCACACACATGCAAATATACAAGATAAAGGCTCATCTGTCCAGACACATGCATGACACACGCCGAAGCCTTGTACAGACATGAAGCACCATCAGTCATCTTCCACTCAGGTCGTAAAGAAGGTGTTAAAATATCTCATTCTAATGGCATTATGAATGGGGTCAACCGTGTGGACACCAGGTTAAGTGACTCAGAAGGTTCACACACAGTGCACGCAGTGCCATTTTGTGTTTGTCAGTGCCCTCAAGAGCATGTGTGTTGTTTCTGTGAGTGTGCGTGGGAGCACTAACGCAAGCAAACGTGAATGTGACATCAGTACATTTGCAAATTTCAGTCTGCTCCCTCGCCTCGCTACCGTCCTCTGCTGGAACCCGGGTGGCGAGATAGGCACGCTCTTCTTCTTCCTGTATGTACACAAAGTTATGTAATTGTACCGCTGCAGATGATAGATGGGACGAGGCAGCGATGGGAATCTCACAGTGGTCGACGTCAGCACTGAGTGAAAAACCCCAGCACTGGGTTTGTCTTTGTAAATCATTTTTTGTGTGACAGAGACAGAGAAGACGGGAGGAATGAAAACAGCAACGAGAGATAGAGCACCCGCACGGGCCAAAGGATACGACGAGGCATGTGAACCACAAATAGAGATAGAACAAGAATAAATGAGACAGAGTGAGGCCAAGTGTTGACGTCTGCTTGACCAAGCGAGTATGAGAGCAGTTGACATCGGTGACAATGCGATCAGCTCAGGGGAAGGATTTTCCACATCTCCCTTCTCAGTGATTAATCTCCCTCCTCTGTGGAGAGCCTTCGCTGTCTGTACATTCTGCAGGCATCATACAACCTCATAGATTTGCTGGCCCCAACAGACAGCTGGCTCCTGGTCAAGCTGTTGGACACACTCTGCACATCTCCTGCCTGCTCTCCAAGCTACAGATTTAATCTTGGCAAAGGGAGGTCTTTTCAGGAAGAACAATGAACCTGAATTATCACTCTCTCCTGACGCACAGGATGATGTTCTTAACTGTGCAACTTTCAACAATCAATAAATTACAGCTAAAACAAAGCAGAGAGGATTTCACTGCCGTAGTGCTGACATCAGAATCTGAAATTACAGAGCATTTCTGATGGTTTTATGCTTCCTGATAAAGATTTACTTGAAAAGCAAATCCATGTAAGTGGAGTTGACACGCAAGCAGTTCAAAGAACCTAAGTGTGGCATGAGTTTGCAGGTCCAAAGTATGTAAACCACAGGCTTTGTTCGTAGATTTGATCAGCGTGGAACAATTATTCAGCTGCTATTAACAGAAAATTAATCATCAGCATGTAACTAGGTCATTTGTCATGAAAAATATCTAAAAAGTTCCTTTGCCATTATTAGAGTTTCTGTTTTCTATCATAAAAAGAATGTTCCTGGTACAAACCAACTTGGAGAGTTTGCTGCATTTTCAAAAATTATTTTCCATCCTTCCATCGATCCAATCTCGATTTCTGGCCTTTGCTATAAAAAAACCAGAATACACAATCAGATGAATCGTTCCTCTCAGGCATCAAACTGTGCCGCCAGACTTTGCACACACGCGTCTCTCCTCTCAGAATAAAACTCTGACTTAAAATTTCCTCAACACACGCAACCGAGCCGGCAGTAGTCATCTTTGAGGCCGAGCCTCCAGTCCTTGAAGCCACAGAGAGCGGCGCTGGGGCCCCGGGACACCCAGCCCAAGAATGCAAGGTGCAAGAGCAGCAATTTCACCTCTCGGCCGGCTGTCTTAACACGCCACACACGGAGGCCATCATTATGGCTGGAGCGCGCTCCAAGGCAAGGTTGCAGTCAGAGGAAGGAGAGACTAATGGCATGAAGTGGATGTTGTATGTTAAAGTGTATTTTATATATCAAATAAACAGAAGATATATTTGCTATGTGGAATGAATCATAAAGAATTGGCTGCACTCGTCGTGCGTGACCTTGGCACTGGATGTAATATGAAGTGAATTACAAGCAGCACAGTTTCACTATCCAATCGTAATTCATATTTCCATATTGTTGTGTTTGTCCAGGTGCGTAGCAGCAGTCTACAGGGCTACAGGGGGGCACTGAATGGGGTTTATGGGGGGTCTTGTTTCTAAGATAACACCAAAACACAATTAACGCCCTGTGACACACGAGAAGCACTTCCTGAGCCTCAGCTATACCAGCAGTTTCCCTGCCAACCAGCACCAGATAGGGGGTCTATTGTAAAAAGGTGTGTTTACTTTGGCCTGAGCTCACCTTTTTGCCATTACCGACCCCCCCACCCCTCCCAACACTGCACACAGGCTGGAGATTTCGCAGATGAAATTCAAGCCATATTGCAAATTACCTTTGTCACTGAAAAAAGCCTTCACCTTGCCCCTCCCAGATCCTTTTGTAAAAATTTTATTTTGCTGAGTTTCAGTGGCAATTTTTGGTGCGTGTCCGTGCCCCTCCACCCCTTTCTCTGCACATTCCTGGCAAAGTGCTGTAAAATAAACAGCGGGCCAGTGAATTTCAACGAGCTGAGATGGAGCGGGCGAGAGAGAAAACAAGCACACGCCAGCAAGAAAATGGGCAACGTGTAGAATACAGCACTCTGCTATTTGTTTTTACAGATGGCCACACTCTTATCAGGCCTCTGTGGACTTTCATTGTGGCAGCGCCGAGTACAATGAGAATGAAAGAATCAATTGTAAGGTGGAGTGAGACATCTGAGCTGAGCACAGTGGAGAGTTTTTTGGTTTTGTGTTAGTCACAGAAGCGCTGAATGCAGCATGTTTTGGCCTTGAGAAATGCTTTGTGTTGACTTGTGGTAGGAGGCCAGTGCTGTGGCTACTATTGCTGCTATTTTCTCCCTTTACTGAGCAAATCAGTCTTTGTCAGAGAGTTACAAAGCTCTGGTGCAGGTCATCCAGTTCTTCTCCCTATTTATGCTGAAGCTGCATCGTCCTAACAAACTGTTTCTGACTCATCTCTCTGCTGTTTGAACCTCAGTGTTGTTTTATGACCGGTATACATCAAGGCATCAGTGTTGCAAGCAGGGCGTTTTAGGTTTACAGTGAAGAAAGTTATGATCCGCACCATCCGGGGACCATCATTAGATGTGACTGAGCCTTTACTCAGGACTACACTTTAAACACCATACTCTGTGGATTTACTAACACACAAGACCGTCTATTTGCAGCCGTCTCTGCTGTACAATCTGTAATCAAAGATTTGGGCTCCGGAAGCCGTAAATACACACAAACACGTGTGCATTCATGCATGTGTATTAATCTGGTGTTGTACAAGTGTACATGTTCATGCAGTGGATGTTAGTGTGCACATGTGCATTCGTCTACATCTGTATTTCTGCATGTGTTTTTGCAAGAGGGACGGGGAGGGAGGGGAGGTAATGGGCAAACAGCTGGCCACAGCTTCTTACCCTCCATCCACCACATATCAGCAGAAACAGCTGGAGTTGTCACCGCGCGGACACACCACCTTCAGCAGGCAGCCACCTGGAGGGAAGGCAGAGGAGGAGAGGGAGCAAGCCAAGATGAGTGAGTCAGATCAAATTCATGTCAAAAGCATTTTATGCAAAACACACTCGCTGAGAAGCTTTCCAGAGTAACAAAAAACAAAAAGAAAAAAACCCACAGGTGGTCACTGAGAGGACAGAAAGATGAGGAAGAAAAGTTTAGAAAAGGAGCTCAACAGGCTGTGTAGAAGTGAGGGAAACATGGGAAAACACATCTACAGTATTTTATGCCCCTGACAGACAGAGAGGACAAAGATTATTCCAAGAGGTGAGGCTGGGTCTCTGTGTGGGTGCAGCATCATTTTAAGGAGTGAGGCTCTGAAGTTCAAGCTCCTTCCCTCTTACCTCTGTGGTTGCAATTTCCCCTTCTTCACTGTAACTCTAGCTCAGGCAGCTCATATGAAAACACTTTATCTGTGAGTTTGCAACGCACTTTGACGTCAAAAGGGTTTTCCTATGAGGCCACGGGGACCCTTCTCAACAGCGCCTGCCCACGTCAACAGAGGTTAGAGCGCCAAATCTCTCTTGTTCAATTGCCAAATTACTCTCATGTTCAGGACAGCCCTGTGTGCGTATTGTGGATGAAGATTTTATGGTGAGACACGAGCTCCCTGATGTAGGCCGGTGTGGTTATGATTTCCAAATCAAACATCAACCTTGTTGTGGTCAAGATCAGCTGTGAGGTCTGTGTTATGTTACATGCAGCAGATCTTGAATTTTTTCTGCTGCATTTCTAACCAAACACACAGTGATTATTACTTTTTATTAGGTGGTAAGTTCACTTTACTTGCTGTGCTGTTTTTGCAGCGTTTCCCAGAATTCATTAGTTAGTGAGTGTCTGCTCCGGTGCCAGTAAGTGGCGCTCATTTCTCTGTATATTCAAAGAGGCAATTTTGTCCTGAAATTAGCTTGTGTCTTCAATATCTTCTTGATAATCTTAGCCAAAGAAGGTGAATCTACCAAATAATTTCACTTGGATTTCATCTTTTGATCAATCAACTTAATTGTTACAGTCATTTATTTGGAATAGAGCCTCCCATTAGAACCCCCAGCCTCATTTTTCTGCTGAGAAGAATCACTAATAATCACTATGTTAAAGAGAGAGACAAAATGAAACTTTTACATGAAGATATTGAAAACTTTACTCGGTCCATTGTATTTTTAAGTGAGCATTGTTGGTTTATTTCTCAAGTTCAAAGATGTTTTTCCTTGACAGCACTAACTCTGAACTCAGTAGAATGAATAAACCCGGAGCACAGAGGTAAAGTGAACAGTGTCAGGCTGCAGACGTATGTTTCGGCCTGTAAACGCCCGGTTGTGCAGGTAACAGCTGTGGAAAAGAAAGCAACATCAGCCAAACAACAACAACTGTAACCTGGCCAACGCAGCCCTCTTGTCTCTGGTTCATTCAGCCTTATTGAAAAGCATGTTGGTCCATGCTAGCAAAGACAGGAGGACCAGTGCTGCTCTGTAATCATGCTTTTTCCCTCCGAACAGACAGCTGTGTAACCAGGTGAGTCGCAGAGCTTTCATCCTAATGACAACCCCTGGCTGACTGCTGTCAACGGGGCTAAAGGGGCTTAAGGCCAACTGCAGGGAGGATTAGGAACAGGACTGGGAACAGCAATAGGTTTTCCATGCTGTTCTTGGTTTTGTTATATAACGAAATCTGCCCTTTTGGAAAGCAGGCGGGCGCTGCTGGGTTAAAATCACTGCTGCCATCGCTGATTCGGACAGAGCGAGAGGCAATATCGCCAGTGATGCTGAGGTGTTTTCGCCAGCTGGACATCGAGCCAGGTGTGCATTATGAAAACACAACAGTGAGGTGACTGACATTGAAAAACACACATACTTGAAATGTCAATATACAACTAAATCCATCCACATGTCCTGATTAGTGCTTAACACGTCCACATGACCGCAGTGCTCTTTCACATATGGATCTTTTACAGAGAAAAAGTGCGGAGGTATGTATGTGTGTAAAACTGTTCACCCCACACTGACAGAAACTACAGGTCGACCAACACAGGAAATTTGTTGCAGCCAATAAAGTTATGAATTTCCTCAGGGAGACTAAATGTTCCCCATTGGACTTGGGCAGTGTACCACACAAAGTACAGATAAACACCATAATCATTCTCAGAGGAGTGATCATTTGAAATGAGATCCTTACAGGTGTTGTGCAAGCTCAGTGAAATGTGCATTTGCCCCGCAGACTGATGCTCTTTTAATGAGTGTCTGAATCCCGGTGAAGAGACCAAACTTCATTTTTCATTGCGTCATTGCAATCTGATCAATTTGTAGGATCAAATATCTCCTGAAATAAAATTGTATTTCCAGTATATTTTTTCGTGCAATTTGTGGACTTAGTCAGTTAAACCAGAGGTAAGACCACAACCCCCGCTGAGCTCAGAGCAAGATAAATAAGCTTGAGTCACATTTTAGGATTTTTATTTATATTATTTACTCACTTCCTTACATCAGTGTTTCCATTTTACCTTTCTGCACACTTTCTCTCCACTATATCTCAAATTGAAATAGAATAGAATAACATTTTATTTACAAATCATATGAAGCCTTTTAAAGATACTAACCTGAGTATAGAATGTGTCCATAATATAGTACTACAGTAGCTACATCCATGTACAGCCATGGATCAGTAAGTTTCAGTGGTATGAAATCCAATTAAACTCTCCAATATGAATGGTGGTTAAATGAGCAGTAAGCCAAAGATGTGACTAACTTTACAGCAGCTCACTTTCAGTAGTAATATTAACCAACTGTGTTATTGTTTACTCATCAACACCTGCTACTGTAAAGAAAAAGTCCTTGAATTTTTATTTTTTGACCCTGTTTTCAGGCTCTTTTGAGGTTTACAGCACACATATTTTGACATTGACATTGTCCATGTGTCAGCTTAGTCCCTCCTCTCCTCTCACACACGCACACACCTCCCTCTCCTCTGTCCATTTCTTGGAAGAGGCGCTGGGGAACTGTGGACGAAGCTGAGGCCTCTCTCTCTGCTAATCCGCTGATACACACACACCACCCACTTTCTCTCCTCATATATTTAAAGCTGTTTGAACTTTCTTGCTGAAGATAAAACCAAAGATTTTAATTCTGATGGAAGAAATCTCCATATATAAGATATACAGTGTTTTTTAGCTGACCTCTCCTTTCTGTCTGTTCTGCAGCACATGCACATGAAGGTTGAAAACATCACAGTTTCTATTCTTTAATTCATTCCTTGGGTTTCCTACAATCCCCAGAATGCCTTTCAACATCCCTCAGTGGACAAGTCTGGACTTGCTTTCATGCCACAGTTTATTAGAAACAGATCTACACCATCCAGCCAGACAGGTATATTATGCATAGATATTACAGTGATCAGAAACTATGTGAGATTAATGAACGCCCATCCCCAACACGCTGTCCCTGAATCTGAGGGGCCACATGTGTGGTCATGGAGCAAAAAGGAAAAGAATTTTTTTTGCTGCTGCTGGACTGTCTGGCTCGCAATAACTGCTCTATATTTTTGAAATTCAAGTATGCTATTGTCTCACAGAGGAGATTAAACAGGTTGCAGCCACTTTAACTGGCCTGCTGCTGTTCAACGGGAAGGTGCTGCTAAAGACCCGAAGACCTGATGATGGATCGAAACCCATCAAAAGCCCACGTGGCCTGGCAGAGAAAGAGGCCATCATGGTGTTTTTCTACGAAATCAAAAAGAGGGAAATGTGTCCAAGCCTTTCAATGTTCCAGGACTAAAAGCATCACGTTAAAAGTGTCTGTATTAGCCAAACACTCACTGTCTGCGATCTGTGTTTAGTTTAATTGAATAATTTTCAAACTTCATGGATATCTTCAAATATGTGCACAGTAATCTAGATGTTGGTTGCTTAACTCCAACATTTTGGCATAAACAGAAGGGTCCTGCTCTCCGAGGAGCTGTCTGCTGCAAGAGCACAAGCTGAGTGTCAGAGAGTGTAATGTGAGATCAGCCGCAGATCCATCCAGACACCTCCAGGCACCAGGGATGAATCCAGAGTGCCCCCTACAGCACAGAGGAGAAGCTCGAGCATTTCATTATTTTATAAGTTATCCTTTTATCCCGATCCATGCACAGGAAGACATAAAATATACTTTGGGCATCCTGCAGTCTGTGCAATGATAAATGTTAGCCCTACCTCAGCACCTTAGTGTACTTTTGCCCCATTTCATGTTAAGCTCCTCAGAAAGCTCCACTGTCTTCTTTTAACCTACTTACATGAAACAAATAGTCTGTTTCAGACCAGCAGGCGTAACTTCTATTGAGATTATTACACTTGTATCTGTGAAAACCCATCAAAGCATGAAGCAGCACACCTCAGTGCTGCTCGTGTTTTACAAGACCTGATGTGTCAGCAGGCTTGGCAGTTTTCCAGTGACCCTGATTGTAGTTTGTCATTGAAAACCCAGTTTTATTATGAACCTACTTCAGCTCCACTACCTTTACATACTGTGTCATCTCTTAGCTCAACTGTGAGTGCTCCTTAGACCGTTTCAGACGTTTGATGCAGCCGCAGTCGGCTGGTATAACTCTGCCCTTTCATAATTACATCTGTGAAAGATGCGGCGGTTTCAAGCAAGAAGACCACGACAAAGCAACCACCAGACGATGGTTTTATGATGCTCAGACTTGCTAATTAACAGACTTATAGTTGCCTGCAGAGCGTCACACCATTTAGCCACATGGAGATATCAGCTCAGTGACTCACGCCTCTCAAACAGCCCAGTTTCTTCACCAAATTTTCCAAATTGACATCAATGAAAAAGGTGTTTTAGAGCTATCCATCTTAGATATTGTTGAATGACAGATACTGTCCAATGACAGTCTGAGTGCACTGTAACGGCAGTGGATTTTCTCTCTCTCACATCTGTAAGGCTATAAGGCAGCTTAGTACACTTTTTACTCATCAAGTCATCTTTGGAAAAGACTGGAAAGAGTCAGCAGGAGTCAATATGTCCAAAGTACTGGCATCCATAGTTCATTTTAGATGTAGCAAACATGAAACAGTCTCTAACAACATATATGCAGCATTTTGCTGAAGTGCAGAGAGACACTTTAGACCCATTAGCACTGCCACAGTAACCACTATTAACTGCCATGAAAGCTCAAAACATGTTTTATACGCCTTATAAACGGCTGCCACACCACACTTGGTTCCGTGCAAAAGTCGAAATTGTTTCATTCAACACTTGACTCTGACAGGCAGTATAAAACAGAGATGAAAAAAAAAAAAATCATTCATAGCCAGCCATTAGCTGTAAATGTGCTGGCTGTCACAGTGCTGTTATAAAGGATGTTTCTTTTTATTGCAGCTTGATGGAGCTCTCCATTGTTCTAGCAGCTTCTTGCCACTTAAGGCCCCTTTCATCCTGCACGGAAATGAAGTGCAGAGAGTTGTTGAAAGGTGGACTGAGTGGTGGCAAAGCACTAATCCCTCATAGCAAAGTCACATAGGAAAGAAGATGAGATCGTTGTCCTGGAAAGTGGAAACAACGTGGATCAGATTTCTGCAGGTTTGAAGATGGATTTATGTAAGTGCTTGTATAAAATGGACCAAGATTTCAATTTGAAGATGGAGTTGCAGTGACAGAAACATTTTCTGTTTCTGTCACGCTCATGTGTCCTCAAATCAATGGAGGGTAAGACTTATAATAAATGTCAGGCTACTTTTTTTTATCACCATCTTATGTTTGTACGTTTAAATTTCCTACCCTTCCTAAACCAGTCTATGTAGCGGTCCAGGTCTCTCATTACATTTTCTCCCCCTCTCTGCTCTTTTACATTTCTCCCATGGGGGGAGTGAGTAGGATGTGACTGTTAGAGTCATAACAAGCCGGTGGAAACGAGTCAGACATGGGAGTCAGCAGAGGAGCCCTGCTGCTTCGCCCACCTTCTGATGACTTTACAATGTGACAAAACCGCTCATCCTCATCCTGGTTTCACTGAAGGGGTGACCCGGGTGCCAACATGCTGAAGGACCCGCAACAAGAAAAGATAAAATAAAATAACAATAGCATTTTGGCAGCAGGCTGAAAAAGAGAATGGAGTTGCAGTGCATTGCTTTATACATCTGAATCTATGTGTGGATGTGTGTGCGTTCATGGATCTGTTGCTCCCACACACTGAGGAACAACAAACCATCCAGGACGACCAAGAGCATGTCAACCCTCCTTCCTCTGGGAAAACCCACCATCCCACTGACTCACTGACGAGCTCAGCAGGCAGCAGGAGGCTCCAAACCTCCGATGTATCTCACCTTCATTATATACATTATACACTGCGGAGATGGATTTGCTGATTAGCATTAAACACAAAATAAAACTGAGGCTCATTGGGATGACTTTACTTTGGCAAAGATTTTTGTAGAAGCAAATTGAATAACTGAAAATCGTATTTACTGGTGGCACTGAAAAGTCAGTGATTCACAGGCATTATAAATGATTGCCCATTTCCCAAAAAATGATAATATTTCAGAACAAGCGTCAGTAAACTGAAACATTTCTTTTGCTCCCTAACACATAAAGAGCTGAGATGAAGTCAGTATCTTTTCTTTTCTGTATAAATTCATCTGTGCACTCACACCTCATGTGGACGGACAAAAGGAGAGTCAGCAAAAATGGGTGGTTTTTTCTGAAACTCCTCTTTTTCTTTATTTGTGAAGCCTTTGGCAGAGTCTAAACATTTTGGGGTGCGTGGCAGCAAAATGCAGATGCTGTGTCTACACTTCTGCAAATTAAACAAAAAGAAACAGGTCCTACAGCAACCTTTCCACCAAAGCCAAACATAATAAAGACTTTTTTTTTTTTTCTTTTGCAATTTTAAACTTTTTAAAATACTTTTGCAAAAAATCCAGCACATATTGAAAATGGCCATAAACACAGTGTGGTGGAAATAATATTCGAGTACTTCTAATGCTATTAAACTCTTGAATAAACAGACTGAAATGCACACACAGTGCAACAGGAGCTTCTCCGATGAGAGTCTGCTAACACTCGCCCCACTGCAGGGGTCCAGCTGTGGTCAAGCCAACAGCTGGAATGCAGACTGGTATCCCAAGGGCAGTGGGTTAAGAATCTCTCCGTCTGCCCCCCCCCCAAAACATCACTGGTCTTGGAACAGTGCTAAAACAACAGGGCTCTCTTAAATTAGCCCAGTGTGAAAGTCCAATTCAGCATTTCCTTCACGGTTCAGCGAGAGTTCTCCTCCGCTCTCCCTGAAGTCATACAGGAATCCTCCGTAGGCCGCAGATATGTGGATCCCATCCCAACAGCCAGGTGATGGAGATGGAGGTCTGGCTAAGCTTGACTTGAATGGCTGCTGACCAGCTGACCCACTTTCCATCTGACCGCCTGTTCTGTATTTTTTTTCCGTCTTCACATAAAAATCAGTTTGTCTTCCATGACAGTGACTTCTAGGTGTGTGATGATGGCTGTCACTAATTTAGACTGAGTATGAAATTAAATCACATTAAACTAAGCTGGTGGTTTTGGTTTTATTTATCCAGACTTGTCCTTGGAGCAGCACTAAGCATATTGTCGTCCCATCAAAGACAGAGCAACATGCTGAAAGCAGGCAGTCATCTCCAGATCTGTGACTCTCTTCTCTTCTCAGCTTCTTGTCCACTGTACCACTCTGATGGATGATTTGTCTGCACACCATGACTGCTTTAAAATAAGACACCGGTGTGGTCGGTATGCTTTTCATCAATGCTCAGTCCAACACGGCATCTGTGCACGCTTTCCTCTTGTGATTCCCCTTCTGTCAGACTGCTCTGGTCCATTTTCCCAAGGGGGCCTTCTCCTTTTAGATCAGTGACCCACAGACTTATGAGTGGCTTATCTGACCTACTGACCGGGGGCCCTGTCAGGCTCTTTGTCATCCATGCTACTGACAGAATGAGGTCATGACCTTGACTTAGCCAAAGAAGGCAGATGTAGGGATCAACCTCCGTTCAAGTTTATGACCAGAAACCCAAACTCTCGTTCCCCTTCTTTCCCCGTACAGTATCTCTCCATCTCCAGCCCTGATACTTCTCCTCACTCTGAGCTCCAAAGTTGTGCTAACAGATACAGTTAAATACACAGAATGGTGTCAATTTTCAAGTTCGGCTTACGATCCCGGATGTGCACGTGATGTTAATGTAAAGGCTCTCTGAATCGATTTCCACGGCCTGACTTCGTCTCCAGCTCTGAGTGAGAGCTCTCATATTGCCAAGACTCATTACAGGCTAAAGTAGAAGTACCAGATCAAGGGATCTCTGCAGCAGGTTAATTTCCTCGGCTAACCAAGTCTCCTACATCAAGTGGATCATCTTTCACTCCAGCGAAGCTCCCGAGCTCTGAAGTTTGCCACTGAGACTCGGAAGACCTCCAACTTTTACTTTGAAGTCGTCTGAATCAAAGTAAATGTCATTTGAGCAACAATACCTTAAGAAGACATTCATAAGGAAGATAAGCTTTCCAAATGGACTGCAATTTCCTCATGAAAGATAGACTTCCATAATCTTGAAAGGCCTCACATTCTGAATGACCCCCCCTCTGCCTTTTTCAATAACAGTATTACTCACTGTGGCAGATTATGCTGAGTCACAACACTGTACCTGCATTTCCTGCACGCCATTTCAGCTATTGTCATGGATTTCCTGAACCCCGCCCCAAAGAATACTTACACACACCCATGCCATTCATTGTGACACAACTGCTTATGCTGGGAATAAGTGAGGCCAACTCAACCTCCCCCTGACATCACACATGTGTAGAGCTTTTTATAGGCATCACTGTCCGGCCTGGCTGTCCCAGAACAACGGCCTTCCTGCATCACGGGCAGAGGGCTACGGTTAGGCATTCATATGTGAGATATAGGAGGAAATCGGGGTGTGTTTCAAGGAAGCATAAGACACCACTTCCTCTGGCAGTGAATCAAGGTAACCACGAGTTCCCACACATCAAACGCCTGCACTGATATGGTCAGACATCCTTCCTGATTGTCCACAAGTGACTGAAGATAAGAATAATCCATTAATACAATGGGATAAAGACAGCAAGAAAACATTTAAGTATAGAATGAAAATGAGCAGCAGTCAGGACAGCAAAGTTAAAGGGAGATTAAATGAACTGAATGGAGCTTTTAGCAGTTCACACTGTAGGTATTAAAGGGCGCTCCAATTTGCAGTTGAGCTTGAAGTTTGCAGAAGCAGCAGAACCCAGAGTCTCCAGGAAAAGGTCAAACTTCTGTTTGGATAAAAGCTCCCTCCAGCTGATTCTCAGTCCTGGAATGGATGGCAGAGGTCTGTAGAACTTCTGCGCCAAAAAGTCTGAAACGTGTAACATCTGAGATGTTCCTCTCTCTTTTGAAACCATAAAACTTTCAGTCTCCAAAAAGTGAAAGTTTGGCAGGTCTTTTTAAGAGCTTGAAACTATTTCAGAAGCCTAACTTATAAGAGTTTTTAAGAAATTCACAACTAAAGCCAAGTCAGGCTTGTTATGCTTATGATTAGCATGAAACTGGCCTTTCACTCAGGAAGGGGAAGGTGTTTCATTCTGTCACCTCCAGAATTTCATTAATTAATCAACGTCCAGATCTGCACATGAGCTCAGAGAGCCCGTTCGCACCTTGACAACTTTTAAGAACATTTATAATAATAAGTCTTGGGATATTTTCACATCTTCCAAAACCAGTTATTGACCTTCTATCATGTAACAAAGTCATATAGTTCATTTAGTGACAATTTTCCGCTCCACTTAAACATGCGGAGGATTTGTTGGTTTTTATTTTCCTGCCAATCAGTGAGAATGGAATTGATTAATCCCAAAATGCCGTTGGCATGGAGACAGTTGAAGAAATGTTATAATAACCCATAAAGCGGCCTACACTACAGCAGCATGATGTCAGCTTACTCAGGCTGTGTTCTGCACTCGTGTGTGGCACTAAAAGCAAACAACACCCTGCTACACAATCTGGATCCAGGAACCAGCCTTGCAGAGGGAGATAGGCAGAAATAGCTTCCATGTGTGGCTTATCTGCATTACAACCCAACAATGGAAAAATGGCAAAAAGAGCCCCAGATTGGGATCTTTGTTGACAATAGCAACAACGCAGTAGGTAACTGGGCTAATGACACTGGCCTAAGTTTCAACCCCAGTGATTTGGCACATGACCAATGACTTAATGTTTCACTCCTCGAGCAGCGGCTAAATCACCAGCAAACAGTTTTTTTGTTGTTTTGTTTTTTTTTTGTCGCTGTACTGCTGCTGTGGCACCGGCTCCAGTCCTCCACTTCACTGGCGCAAACCTCTTGGCAGAGGCTGATGAGCGGACCCTGTGCCAGCGCCCAGCTCTTACCATCATCCTACTGGAACTGTACAACCAGTCCTGTAAGTGATGTCAGAGAAGGACCCACCGGAAAAGAACAGCCCCGTAACAACCGGGAATCTGACAAAGAGGCACCTGTTACACATCATAACTCAAACGACAAACGCACTAATCACTCGTCAATGTAAGAGGGTGAGATAACAAGTGACGGTGTTGTAGGGCTCAGTCAGCGCCTCTGGCAGAGTCACTGGCAGCTGCCAGAGAGCAAGGGGGAAAGAAATCCATGCACAGATCAAATTTGCACTCACAGAAGAAAAGAGAGTCATCTCAAGTATCAAAACAGGGGGATTTAGTGCACTTGAACGTTTGGAGGGGGCTGACTGTGAGGGGTCTCTTGCGTGGTGTAATTCAAAACCTACGAGTAAAACACTGTGACAGGAACTACAGTTATAGCTCCACCATGACAATCAATGGAGCTGTAATTATCATTGATGTAGCCCAGGAGTGTAGTCAGCGGGGGAAATCATGAGCATGATGATGATGATGATGATGAGGAGGAGGAGGAGATAAGTTGCAAAGGACTCAGGCAGTAGCCAGACACGTGACATGATAAGAAACTATGTTACTCCCACCGGAACCCCCCTGGCTCATTAGGGACATCCTTTTCTCTCCTGGATAACAGGAGGTCAAAGGTTTGATCCACTCCGATGACGAGGAGGAGGACGGGGGAAGGAAGAGAACGAAGACAGAAACAAAGAGATGGTGAGAAGGTTGTTGCTTCCCCCTGTCAGTCCAAGGTGATGAGTGGAACAGCTGTTGGGAGCTTCCTCTTTGGCTCTGTAAATACCCCCCCACACACACATACATCTTTATTCAATTGCTAAGTCATCAGGCCCGAGTTCTGCTGGGTGGGGTGATGACGGGGGGTAATTACAGTGACACCTTGCTGGATATCCTCTCGTATTCCTGCCCTCAGGTCCAACCTTGTACTCCGGTGTTATTACCGCAGGGGTGCCCCACTGTCACAGGGCTTCCTGACCCATTAGTCGTATAGGGGTGGTATAGGGGTGGGGGGCGCTGCAAGGGGAGGATGCACTGGGTGTGTGGACAGTGGAGGCAGTATTTGGCACAGGATACTGAGGCCTGCTTTCTTTTTTCCTCTCCTTCCTGTGGTTTTATGGCCTACTTACTGGTAGCAGACTTTCATCTGGCTGTGCGAGGGGATCTCTGGTAGATCTGCTGCAGAGATTTTGACAATAGCTCCAGGAGGAAAGGGATCTCCAACAGGGCTTCTGGGATGGACCGGATGGCCCAGAGGGATGGATAGTTCTGGGGCGATTTAACACCCCTGGGTGGCCTATTAAGGTGTGAGTGTCATGCAGGCATGGTTGTGCACTGATTAACTTGGCCTAGATTGTTTAAGGATCAGCATGACTTCAACATATAAAAAAAAAACCCCCAAAAAAACTGGCAACTAACAAGATGAATTTAGTTGCTGCTGCCACTTGGCATTGAAGAGAATTCATACGAGCGTGATTCATCCTCCTCTAGAATAAAGAATGAAAGCCCAGGCAACTGTAAACTGCTCTGAGAGCTTGTAAAGAGTTCAAGAGCCCACCTTAAACTAATTCAGCAATTAGCCAAGCAGGGAGGAGATGATTAAACTAGTTATTGAGAAAACTGGAAACATGCACAAATTAAACGCACACCCACAAGATCCATTCTGTGAAAATGTACAAACTTCATTAGTTACAACAACTGGAGGGAAATATTAGCCCCCCGTGAAATTCCTGTTTTTCAGGCATGGACATTGTTATTATCACACTGAATTAGACATGACAGGGGAGAGTCAAATATGTTGAAGTGATTTCTAAAACTGATTCTCAATAATTGCGACAAAGCCGCCTGAATTGTAGTCAGATAAATTTTAGTTATTTAGTGGAGAAAGGGTTTCATTACTGAGCATGACCACCTGGACTCCAACTTGAATAATAATTTGGATAAAAACATGAGATGTAAGTGGGGCGCTGGGCAAAAGTTGACAGAGGATAAGCCTTGTGTTTCTAATTTTGTCAAGTGAACTAGAAAAGTTCAAACCTTGGTGGGGGGGGGGTTGTGTGGGAAAAACCTCCTGCTCCTCCCTGTAGCCCGAGAGCCGGAGGCCAGAGTCAAACGTGACACATTCAGCACTGTGATCTGGATCACCTGAGAGAGAGAGAGAGAGAGAAGGAGAGAGGCACAAGCTGACACAGAGTCAGAGAGAAAGTCAAAGAAAGAGGGCAAAACGCTCTGAACATCACAACATCTGAACACTGGGACTGTTGTCAAAACATCACCGGGTCTCCATGTGCCTTAAAGCTTTGTGTGTGTGTGCCTGTGTATGTGAGGCGTATCAGTGTGGGTTAATGTGTGCGTGGGAAAACCTCACCCTGGCAACCAATCCTCTTTTTGTGTTTTCTCTGTGTGTCTTTACTTCGGTAAAATGAGTCAACCTCAAGAACAATTCTGGTTTTTGACTCTGGATTTGGTCGCAGTATGTTGGTGCAACGATCCTCCACGACTTTTATCTTTCACCGCTGTGACATGAATCAGAACATCCTGCGCAGTTAGCCAGAAGACGAGAGGCGTTCTCACACGCTGCAGGTACTGTTTGCTCAGGAAGACGGTGACTCGATGTGGACTTTCTGTGCACATGCAGCATCCCTGCATGGATGCATTTAACCGGCTGGAGTGAAAACAGAAAGAGAAGCTTTGCTTCTGACGGAGCAGCTGATTTACAGAAATGTCCTTTAGCAACAATCACCACTTAAATAGGGACTGGAAGCAGACTGTTCAGTTGTCCTCAATAAACTCTTTATTTCGTCCATATCTAAACAGCGACCAGTTCAACTATTTCATGTGCAAAGGCTGCTCAAATAAAGTTTTTAACTTTTACCTGCAGTGTCATTTTTTACTGAAAGCTGCATTCTGTTGTTTGCTTTTTCCGTTGACAGGTGTTTGTTTGGGACCTTGCTTGCAGCCATTGGGTCTCTGGTGAACCTCTCCACCCAATGTTTCAGCATTTCCCCCACTAGTATACTGTATGTAAACATTAAACTTGATTGGGTAATTTTCCTGTCAAAGAGAGATTATGTGTCTGCACCACTATTCCCTCCGGTCTCCTCCGAGAAGTGTGTCACCAAAAGTGGATTCAAACAGAAATCAGATCGCTTTTGTTTTTCTCAGCAGTGCAAATATTTTGGGGGGATATTGAGTTTCTTTCTTTTCTTTTCTTTTCCTTTTTTTTTACCGCCCATTGCTCCAAATTGTCGTATTGGAAAAAATCCTCCACGTGGAGTCTGAGCCAGGAAAGTTTTCCCCCGAGCTGCAGCTCTGTCTGTTTTTATGGTGCGCTGAGAGGCTAATTGGCTTCGCAGACAGCCTTTCCCCACAGTGACCCACGGTGCTAACGGCCTCAGTGCTCATCCAGCAGTGACAGCTTCACTTTAGCTGCCTGAATGGCCTAGGAAAATGAGCGGGGTCAAAATAACATAAAGTCTCGGATGTGTGTGCGGCCCCCTGTGTGATTCTATGTGTGTGTTTAAGTAGGCCGCCAGGTGAGGAGCCTCCACAATGAGTCACCAGGAGACACTTATTAAATCCAGAAATCTGCCTCAGCAGCTTCTGGAAGTCATCGTCTCACATTTCAGGCCTGATGCACTCGCAAATAAAAGCCCGAGTGGGATGAGAGTGATGTTTGGTTATAGCCATACGTCATTTTTCTTGTCTCTGGCTTTGTGCGCTGATAGAAACGGATTAGTGCGTTTCAAGTCCGTGACAGATTTGAAGGCGAACCATTTCCAAACCTCCCACGTGTAACTGAATCACTGAAGAGCGGTTTTTAAAGTCAGAGCATGAGCAAGATTTTTGAAAATTTTATTTGTTTTAACATCAAACTCCCACATACATGGCAGTGTACTGACACAGTGGTCTTCTGCAGTAATTCCATGTGGAAGGGGGAGCTGAGCCAAACCATAATTATCAGCATTTCTTCACAGTACCTACATTACTCCTTCAATAGAGACTGATCACAACCAACTTATCTGATATTACAATGCTCCAGTGCAAGTGTGATGGTGAGGGCAGGGACGTGGGGTGGGGGCACGTGAGCATGCCTCTAACTCCCTGCCATCAAAACATTGAGGATGAGAAAAAAAAAAAGAGGTGATTTGGGATTTGGGCCAAACCAGAGGGGGGGTTGAGATGGTTCATAGGTGAGTATGTGTAGAGGTAACTACCAGGTTTACATGGCCAGCCAGTGCACATGAGCAAAGAAGAAAGTGTGTGTGTGTGTGTGTGTGTTAATCCTCAAAGACATCCTGTCTGCGCTCTTGACGTCTTGTCTCTGGCTGCAATCGCGTAAAAGTAGGTCACGTTTTTATTGCTTTTAATTATGTTTTGTCAAAGCCGGAGGGCTTTGGTCCCTGAAGGGGTTTTGGGGAAGGATGGTAAGGAGTCCCTGAGCTCAGGGCTGCAAAGTGTGCACAAAAAAACACATACATGGGCACATAGCACAGGCAGAACACAACAGAAACACTGAGATGCTCCACCGGTGCAGGAGCTCAGGAGAATTACACAGCTATCTCTGAGTGTTAAAGATTCATAGAGCCTGAAAGTGGAACATTTTTGTCTAATATGAGTGTAGTGTTGAAGCGAGCCAGTTTTGTGATGAATCCAGTTCAAATCCGGGTCACACCCAGAAGTTCGGTCTTATTTCAGACTGTTTTTAAACCAACCGATGATTGACAGCTCCTCATCCATAAACACATCAAAACAGATCATTATTTTGCACCACTTCAGGCACAGACTTGGAAAATATTATGCTCATTTTCTCTTTTACAATGCGAATGTGCTCATTACCTTCCCCAGCGAACATAACAATGTTTCAGCAAAGAATGTAAACTTCTCCTGCACTTGGCAGCAGCATCGACTGCAGCGGACTCCCGAGACCGGCTGCATTTACGTGGAGTTGTCTAATCAATCCAATCAATGACTCCCACCCAAGAATTTACAAGAGAACAGAATGAAATGATCTGATAAGACGCTCTGTTTGCACTGAAGAAGGTGGTTTAGTTTTTTACTAACAGAACGGGATTTACTGTGCAGGAGCCTTTCGTTAATTTTCACCAAAACAAGTTTATTTCCTACAATATTAGATAACCTCCTGAAAAGTAAATATAAGATACTTTATCATTTACCACAAACAATGCAATAAATAATAAATACACCTGCACACCTCACAGTTTGAAGGCACCTGTTCTTCGGAGGAAAAGATTCAAAAACATCCACACAGAGTTTCAGAGGTCACACACTTTAGATGTGTCCATTTTCTCTCATCCTCACCTTCTGGTGTTGCTGCATTGTGTGTTTATCAAGACATCAGTTCCAGACCAAAGCCACCATTTTTAAAAATATTCTGTGATGGATACATTAAGATCTCCTGCTCTGACCAAAGTATTTACATTTACATGGTCACAGATATACAGCAGATAAGTCTGAATGAAAATCCCCTGACTTTAAATGATTAATGTTGCCGTATCGACAGCAGAGCTGCTCTGCGTCAGAACAGACAGCAGACCGGTGCTGACTCTGCAGACTTTCACATCATGGCAACAAAGAGCTGAGATGAGCTCTGCTCCGAATTATCATGTGGCATAATTCATTGAAATCACTGCGCTTTAGTAATATTTAAGATGATTCCTCCAGAAACAACATGCTGCCGGGATAAAACAATATCCACGTCCTCTTTGATTGGGCCGTCTAATTCTGATTTGCGTCAAGTTTCTAGTTTTCTATTTTCCATCAGGACAAGCTGTCACTTCTCGAGTGCACAGGTCCAACCCATCCCTCAGAAATGCACCAGTCTATCAGCGCTGGTGATTCACATTAAACCACAAATGACTCAAAATGGAAAATCATGTTGAGCACAAAACGTATTAAATCATTATTAAGTCAAATCCCTGGTTATTTTTGAATTTTTGCCTTTTTTGATGTTATCGTGACAAGGGAGACAGATGGACGGCCGAAACTGCAAAGAATTAGAGATCAGTGCATCACTGGCGGGCCTCATAAGTGACTGGAAACAGCACAGAGGGAAACTCCTGATGTGTATCTGTTCGCCCTAATTCTGTTTGGGTTCTCATGAACTTGTTGCTGTTGTCTCAGTGTTCAGTCCAATCCAACCGAGCACCTAATCGGATTTTAAACATTGTTCACTGCACTGCTAGACCAACTCAAACAATACTTATGTTATTATTATGTTTGGCCTCTCCTAATTTTTCACTGGAGATCAAAAAATTAGGCCATGTTCATTTACCCTAAAACTGTTGACACTCTGAGCCCGACCTGCCAGATTATTGTATAATTTGAGCAGTGTAAGAGGCTACTTAGCCCTTAAATCAATCATACTAAACATTTTAAACCCAAAATAATGAAACTGCTTAGTGTGTCTCCATATGTGTGTGTGCAGGGACTGTATGTGTGTGAGCTATATCCACTCACGTGCATAAGGACACTTAAGAATATAAAGAGCTGCAGTTTTGTTTGTGCAGACGTGGCCTTGACCACCTCTGAAGCCCCAGAAACGGTCCAGCTGCTTCACACTGATTCACATCTGGGACGAGTCTGGTAGTGGTTAAGACGTGAGCACGTGCGCACACATGGGCTCCTACACAATCACAGACACACAGTAAATCCCCCACACATCCATACATACAGGAGACATTTCCACTTTCCTTAAAATGCCTGGCTCAGCAATGACTGAGTGTTTTTGCAACGCGGCCTTGTTGTGGCCCGTGACCTCCTTTTTTAAGTCTGTAAAATGTGAACAGACTTCGAGGAAAAGCGGGGAGCCTTCCCAGCGGGATGGAGGTGAGTAAACACACCTACCAGCCTCGCCTCTCCTCTCCTCTCCTCTCCTCTCCTCAATGCTCCTCTCCTCTTTTTTCTTCCTTCACCTCCTTCCCTTCATTCTCCTTCCTCCTGTCAGTGTTTGTCTGCTCCAGTGAGACTGACCCACTTGGCATGGGATCAGCAGCGGTGCTGAGAGAAGATAAACAGAGTATTTCTAACCCACACTGCTCAGAGACTCCAGCCAGATACAGTATATGATAGTTGTGTTTACAGTATCGAAAACTTTCATCTTTACATGTCTCGTGTACCTTGATTTATTTGTCACTTTTCTATTTTAATATTATATTATTTGCCTTTTTACATTTGTATTCAGGGTAGTTTCTGTTGCTGCTCCCTTCATCTTTTTCTTCAGGCAGCAGCTTGCTGCCCTGAAGTTGACTGTTGGAGGCCCAACAGCACCCTGTTGTTACTACGTCCAAGTGCCGACATTTAAAATTAATACCCGTCCTCTGCATCCTGTCCCTTTGTATTTCCTGGAGCTAATGGTGGGAAACCTCATTACCAAAATAAACAGCTAATTGAAGTCAAAAGTGATGGTTTGTATCTCATCCATAGCACGATACCGGACAGAACACACAACTGCCACAGAAGTTAGCTGCAGTTATTTACCAACTACGTCTGAACTGGAGTATTTTGGTTCACAGTAAAAGCATTGAAGCATGCTCCCTACCCTGTAATAATTTTATGCCTTTATAATATTCTTGTTTTGGTTCCAAACTCCAACGTCTGAAGCCAAAAGACAGCAAGACTGGATTTGTTTAAAATACCCAACTTGCCAAGCTTTGATGCTGCGTGACATTTTGTTTGAATGAACGCATATATTGTCCCTTTAACATGAGACTGATGTGATAATGTGAAATCTGATAGCGGATCCTTTCATTTTGCAACCTCCAAAAAGCCTAGAAGATTGATTGTTTCCCCGACTCATCCCTTCACACTCCGCCTGTGAAAAGCTTTTGCAGGAAAGGCAGTTACCAAAATCTCATTACAAGCTTTTTACTGATGCTTTCACTTGGAGCTGCCAACAAGCAAGACAGCTTACTACTGCTTCAAATACGATTAAAGGAGGGAGCTGAGAATGTGTTATGTATACATATATAGATACATGTGCTGCACTTCAGCAGCTTTAATGGAGATCACTGATGTTCATAGCTCAGAAGCTCATTCATCCTCCTGGTTGCTAAAACATCAAATAAAATGTTTGAATATTCTCAAGTTTCCAGTTTTGATTTGATTGATTGAGTTCGTGCAAACCAGAGAACAGACAGGCAGAACCAAATACACTCATTCATCCACACTTTTACACACAAGGTCACATATGATGAAAAGCTCGGTTGCATGGAAGGCCGTCTGACAGACGCTGCTAACCAGATATGAAAAATGTTCATGCACGCAGATGCTCATCTATTGTCCTGCCACTCTCGCTCAGCCGCTCGTCTGAAGCACAGAGCAATCTGTCAGCGTGTGAAATGAGCTGGAAAAGAACAAAAAATAAGACAACGAGAAGTGGTTGAGCGGAATTCATGAAACTTTTCCAAAAACTGCCCGACAAAATGATCCCACCGCACCGCACAGCCGGCAGCGAGCTCGCCTTGCAGCAACGCAAATACGTCTGAGAATGATCAATGTGGGCAGTTTCGGGTGAACTTGTCTGTGCAGACTTGACAACTGATTCGTCGTTTTTCCTCCCAGCGATAAACGGGGGCTCAGCATGGGATGTTGGCCTAATTGCAGCGACTTGCCATATGCTTTGAGAGAGGAGAACGATACATCATAGTTGGACATATGCATACAAACACCCATATGCACGTGCAAACTGGGATTGTGCTGAGGCCTGAGCTGGACCAAGCTGCGCTCAATCTATTTCTACGAAATAAATCCAACTAGCCCTGTGAGGAAATGTGTTCCCCTATTGGAAATACAGTACCTGTGTGTGTGTGTGGGCTTGTAGAGTTGTTTTTATTCTGGTTAGCTGCCAGATGGGTGAACTTTTCCTCAAAGAACAACACAATGAGTGCCAGAGAAATTTCAACAATCACAGTGAAGTATTTGTTAGTGATTTTAGGAAACTTTTCTGTCTAAATTTCCCTGATGCGGGAAACACCACGAGTCTGACACTCAAACCAGGTCAAAACAAAGTAAAAGCATGTGGAAGTGTGTTGAGTGAATGAATGAATGAATGAAGCCATTATGCTTATGATGCTCTATTCTGGGCGTTGTGTGGTCACACAGGAGTCGCAGCCGTCCACCGCCAGGCCTCCTGTTCCTCCTTTAGTTACACTCACACAGCAGGCCTTGTTGACTTTGGTCGGTCTGACGTTGTCACACAGCAGGAGCTCAGTGCTTCGCTCGGGCTCATTTCAGGGTGGAAAGTCACTGTCTTCCTCTCCAGAGAGAGGCCAAACAGGAATAGGTGATCCTCGCTGCCAGAGACCCAGACCTACGTTTCTCTAACTGAGGACGCTACTGTTCTTCTTGAATTCAAGAAATGAAGTCAATCCATTTTTGATATATTGCTACAGTCAAGTTCTCAGTTTTCCATTTGCAGGAACTTGCAGATCTTCAGAGTTTAAATTACTGGGATTTAGTGATCAGGTTTTGGATGCTGGCATGTAAACACCACGATCTGTTTCCAATTACTTGTGGAATAATTTGGAGCAATTTTAGAAATATTCTCTTGATACATATCAGATACTTGCGGTGTGCTCGGTTTGCTGGCAGGCTGTTGACATGTCAAGGATAAAGAATGAAAATACAAGATAAGAAGATGGACTCGGCTTCAGATGCTACCTGTCATTTTTGAGCAAATAACACCTCCAATCCGATATAATCTGGAATAATAAATCCTTTATGATGAGGAGAAGAGTGGAAGGGCACACACTTCCATCTCTTCCAGTCGGTCACATTCACCGCATGTATAAATTTCACACACATTTGTAGGTCAGTTATGTGGGCAACACACCAAGCGGCCATGTGCCAAAGTCTGTAGTCGAACCAGTCGGTCCTAACTGGAAATTCCCAACGTGAACTTTCCGTGGACGGCGTACAGTGAAGGCATCAGAGATACTTGGACTGTGATTCATCCTTCACCTCAAATGGGGACATGGACGAGAACAATATCCGACAGAACTGCTTACCAACCTCAGTTAAAAGTGCAACATGTAGCATTTTTTAAAGAGAAGTATATTATTGTGAGATTACTGGAGTGACCTTCATGAAATTTCCGCTAACAGCAGTATTTTGTAGCCTGTTTTTCCTGCCAATTGTATTGATATTGCTAATGTTTCTCGTGACACAGCGTTAGTTTCTTTTTTTTTTTTTTGGTTTTGGTTTGGATTTATTCATCCTTTGTGCTTCCTGCCTGCAACCACATTAGAAGATTTTATAGTTTTTTGCATTAAGAAAATGAAGAGTGCGTTCTTCAAACATGGAAGTGGATGTGAAATGACTCAGCTGCAGACCACCGAAGTCCTTCAGTGACAGAGCACAAAGCTCAGCCTGCAGCCATGCTGGAAATAGATTTTACTGATGAGGCTGTGAGGTCTTCCATAATTCGTCTTTGGTGTGATTGATGAAAATTACAAATCCTGCCTACAAATCACTGATTATTTAAACATACAGTTCTTTGAGTCCAATGTGGCCAAGGCCAACAGGAACACCAGCACAACGGTTCATCCCCCTGGCAGAATGAGATATCTCGCATGCAATGGGCAGGAAAGGTCAAAGGTCATGAAAAATTTTTAACAAAATACACTCAGATTTCAAAGTTGTTGTTCTTAAACTGACAGAAATGACAAAGTTTCAAACAAAAAAAAACAACAACTATATGGATAGAAAATGATCAGAGCAGCAGGAAGAAAAAACACCAACCTTTGATGTCTCAGCTGGATCTGAAAGGTGTACAAACTCCAGAAAAGGCCAAACTAAGTGATAGCCACACCAAAGAGAGGAGGAGGGAAAGAAAGAAAGGCCCGCTGCATCATTCACACCCATTAAACTGGAACTCATCAACTTCCACACATTCATTTTCTCCTTCTGCATCAAGTGTTCCCTCGAGGAGAAGAGAAAATGAACAGCACAAGTCAAATTGACCCATTTTGCCATGTTGGAGAACAGAACATCACGTCCTGACTGTTTCTGACCTGAAAGCAAACATTTGTTGGCCCTCTACTCCCTAAAACTCCCCGACAAAAGCAAAGTGGTCTCTCTTTGTTTCGATGTGGTCAGAGCAGCAGATGGCTGCGGTAAAAATTCAGAGATATAGGAAAGACCTCTCTCTGCTTAGTTGAACTTTTCTGGGTCTTGAAAATACATCATGTGCACACAAACATCGTCAGACACATTCACAAGCTTCCTTGTCTTCTAATTTTCGAACCATAAAAACAACACCCCCACAGTTAGACACTCAACAAATGTCAGCAGAGATACACAAAAATCTCCCTTTAAAGTGTATCCCTGCCCTGTCTGGTTAAGGATCTGTTTGCGTGACGGAGTAGAGACAGAGTTGATTGAAAAATGGTGCCGGGGAAGTTTATCTTCAAAGCATTAACCACATCCCAGGAATTAGTCACAGCCCAAACAATGAATTACCTGGAAGAAGATTCATGTGGTTTGTGTGTGTTGAGTACAATTAAAGGAGGCCATTGTTTTTAGTGATGTTCTGCTGAATGTTGGCCAAATACTGGATTTATCAGCCTTCAACACACACACACACACACACACACACACATAGACACACAACAGCCCCTCACCTTCCCCACTTACTCCTCCCAGAGTTCAACTAATGTAAGACTGACCGTAACAATTTACAGCTGTTTGAGCCTGTGAGTCCTAAACAGTAAGACATGCTCACATGACCCCCCAGACAGTGCACACACACACACAAAAGTATACAACAGTGAGTTAGTCGAAGCTAAACATCTACAAACCCTTTTCCTCAGCTCACAAAGTCTTTTCCTAAAGCTATGAATGTTATTGAGCACCATCATTTATTTTGCTAAAACATCAGTCGGAAATGAAGGAAGAAAATATTTCAGCTACAGATTTGTATTTTGTTCGTGTCTGGCGTGATCACCAGCTCTGTGTGGCCTTTTGTGGCCTTCTCCTCGTGATCTGGAGTGCAGTTTCTTTCAAACTGCTGTCAGATGTGCAGTACCTGAGCACAAACATGCTCAGTGGGTGATCTGTCTGCTGAGGATACAGACAATGTGCACAGAGCTTTGCAACACAAGGCTGTGCGTTATCATGTTGCAACATGAGCCAATGGCAGCAGATGAATGGTTACATGTGGTCTGATACCAGTTGGATATTCTGCCAAAGCTGCTGAAATCACACTGGGGACGTTTCTTTCACAGAAAACGGGACGTTCAACATGCCATTGGTACAACTCCTCAAAAGCTGCTGCATCTATGGCATCGGTTTGTGTGATGAAACCTTCCCGAGGCCAGCTGCAGACACACCGGAGCACCTCACCTCTCACTTACATTAAACACAGTGACATATTATAATGACAAATACTTGCCAGATTTTGAAAGGTGCATTTCTCCCGAAAAAAGGACAAGTGCCCCCGTTATAATTATAGTGTTAAAAGGGTTAGGTCGGCAGCGATGAAGCTCTCTGTTCGGCTCGCCTCCATTCATGACCCAGAAGAACCAACACTGACCGAGCTTGGCTGCTGCTCGACCGAAGGAAGCCCACTTTTAACTGCAAGGTGAGCCACAAAGGAGTTTTATTGAGAATAATACTGTTTCTGTAACAAACAGGGAATGATAACTGTATCTGTGCAGGATTTCACATCTTTTCCTGGAACCAATATTATTTCTTGGCCTTTTTTTTACCCAAGTTGCTAACTTACATTTAATTATTTTTCATATTGGGTCTGATTCTGGGAAAGAATTCCTTGCTATGAAAATAAAACCATGCCAGTTGCTGAAATAGTCTACTGTCACAACTTTTGGGAAAACTTGGAAATCCCATTTACACCGCTCTAACTGCACGACTCCAGCTTCATAATTTACAACATCTTTTTCTTTCTCCGCCCCGCGCCCTTTTGATGAAAACATGTTTTATCTTTGTTTTGTTTACATTCAGTCTGTCACATTATATGAGAGGCTTGACTTTCATGATTGTGGGTTTGCAGTGTCTCCCTCCTCAGCAGTCAAGTTGAGGTTGGAGGCTTACAGCACCGCGGCTCACACCCGGCCTGTCTGACTCTTTAAGGAGGCTTATTGGATTGTCCTGGGACTCTAACTGACCACAAACTGACACCACGACTCGGCTGTGTGGTTGACTGTGAAATCATAACTGCAGAAAACTCTTAGCGTTTGTTTTAAACCACTCTGAGTAGCAGATGGGTGGGGATTTGTCAAATTGAGACGGCTGTTTTTAAATGAGGCTTGCATACTTTTCAGAGTCGATCACAACTTTGCAGGGTTTGTTTTCTGTTTTACTAAAGTTATAAAGAAAATGAATTGAAGTCTGATGTACATTCAGTTCATCTGAAAAAATATGATGCAACGCTCAAACAAACCCAAGCTCATCAAAAATATTATATTGACATCTTCAAATTTTTACTCTGTGTGTGCAATCTGCAGCTCTGGAGCCAAATCTCACCCACCGAGAGGCGAACAAGGCTGCAAATAAAAATCAAACTTTGGTCAAAGACCCTTTGCACTAGTGACAACAGCCACCGTGACTTCTGTCCACTCAATTTGGGAACGTTTGCAGGAATGTGGAGCACCTCGAAGTGCACAGTGGAGATTTTGATGTGTCGGCGCTTCTGTAACAACAACTACTCCAGACAAATTCTTCAACGCTAACGTTGTTGCGGTTTCTGCAGGTCACAGATAGATGGCAGTAAAACACTATTCAACTCACCATGTCAGTGTTTTTGTGTATTTACTTTATTAGACATTACTGAAATAAGCTGCAAGGTGACCAGGAATGCTATCTGATTTTCATAGAAAGTGCATTAGATTAGTGTTATTGTGCAGACAATGGCAATTTAAATGATCCTTTATAAGGCAGTTGGTCAATAAACACTTTATGAAGGGATGGCTCCGATGTGAAGTAAGCTGTTTATGCTTCAGTTAATGGGCACAAACCACCGGAGTGTGTCTTTAGTGCTACTTGGAGAAAAATAGCTGCACTAACACTAAATGACTCCTCTCTGGACTGAACTTGCAGAAATGTGAATGGATCTGTGTTGTGACAGCAGTAGCCTCACTGTTAAAAGGTGGACTTGTTCAAACATTTGGATGAAGTGTGGAAGTAAAAAGAGCGTCCAGTGGTGTCTCTCTGGGACTCACACTGAACCCCAGGCTGCTCACCGGCCAGCAAGACGAGGCTGTGGTTATGTTGGGCAGCTCCCAGGTGTGAAAGTGGGGATATGTGTGTGTGTGTAACCCTCCCTGCAGCTTCTCCCCCAGGCTGTTCCTGTAAATAAACCCAGCTCTCAGCCCGGTTTGAATTCAATAAATAAACACCCTTACAGCTGAAATTTTCACCTTTTCTTAGACGCATCAGGCGCTCGCAATCATCTGCAAAGCTGCAAAGTTTGACGAGTGAAACCATGACACATCCCATCTAAGTAAGTAAATGTACTGTACCAAGACAAGGATTAGCTGCAGCCTCTTTAGTTTTTCACTCTGCTTGTGGAGATAAAACCTGTTGCGGATCTGCCAGATGCTTTGGTCTTGATAGTCATCACATAAAGATGCCACTCTGACATCTGAGAATGGCAATTAAATGGGAGACAAGGAACTAAACATCCCAGTCCCATCAGTCCCCATTAGCATCAACACTGCGGAAAGTCTATGCAGCAGAGCTTTTGCAAACCCTCCTGGCTCAGGAGTCTGTGTGCATGGTGTGAATCTCAATGACCGAGGGACATTTTGTGACCTGTAAAAATAGAAAAACACAATAATAATGCACTTAGTATGACCAGCGATCACCACAAAACAGTATGTTCATTCTTGCACCTGATCGAAGTGGCCTGATGCACAAAGTCGGTGCCATGTGTTTGTGGTTTAATGTTGTGTTCAACCTTCACTGCTGGTTTGTGTTTGACAAGCATCTGCAGAGAGTTCGTCTCAGAAAGTTGCCCATCGGGTGACTTTGTGTGTGTGTGAAGAGCAGGTGCTTAATATGATCAAAGAGGGAGACATTCAGGAAAGAGTGACAGGAGAGACAGAGACAGAGAGAGGGAGAGGGAGAGTCCAGATAAATACTGCCCTCCAGTGGACACAGAGAGAAAAGTCTTCAGCATCAGCTCAGCGCTGCATGCACGAGCTCAGATGGGCAGCAATCAGAATGTGAAAAAAAAGCTTTGTGTTGAAAATGAGATACAAAAGTGTATTCAGAGCCGATGAGCTCTCAGCGTGTTCTCACAGGGCTGCAATTTTACCTTTTCCACCCAGGTTTGAAGAGCTCTCTCTCTCTCTCTCTGAGATGAGATGAGACCAGGGATGTATCATTTGGTTGGACCAATTGTACAGTAAAAGTCAATAAATGTGCACATCTGTCGATTTTCTGTACGTTTGACACCGTTGTTGTGTTTGCTCATTGGACACTAGAGGGAGGCAGACCATTTCCACCATCTGCAAAAAGGAGACCTTGTGTTCAAATAAGGTGTGTTTCTAATCCATCTCTTTAAGATATCAGACCTGCTTTGGTGTTAGTGCTGCACTGGTTTCTTCTTGAACCAGTAGCTGGGCGGTGTTCACACATTATGACCTCCAGCAGATAAAATAAAGAGGATCAGCACGCCCTTTTTAAGGATATTTTGGATTGACTGAATAGTGAAGCAAACATTAAACTCTCCTGTCTCAGTCAGACTCCCCCCAGCTGGAGACACGAGCACAGAAAAGCAAACACTTGTAATTATTTGCACACAGTGTTTGCCTTCAGTCTGACTGCTGAGCTGCTGCAGGCTTTAAACTGCACAGTAACAACCTTGGCAAGTTCGCAACAAGCTGCTGTAATTTGTTGAAGGCTCCACTAGGGCGCACAAGAGTACAGCAGGAAAAGTTAGTGCCATCCATCCAGAGAACAGCTCGTGGGTTTTTCTTTTTTTTTATGTTCACATCTGATCACTTCACATATCTTCATTTTAAAACAAACATGAATACACTGTAGAAGACACCAGACTGACGCTGTGCTGTCAGATGAATGTTGAATCAGGTTTAGCACTCTGGTGCTTCATGATATATGGTGATCAGTTGTGTGTCATTTGTCTCTCACACACAGATGTTGTGTTTGTTTCCACTCATCCTGCGCTGTGTGGAGCTACACAGAGTGCACAGAGATCCCACCTTTATCCAATTCACACATCAAGGATGAAACATCTTCTTCAGCATTTCTTTGTGTGACAGCTCAGTTTTTAATGGATTGATATTCCAGGTGGGTGTGACCCTGTTCAAAGACAGTAGTCTGATCCTTCACTTCCTCATTTTGTTTATTTGCTGTGTTTGTTCTGTCTGGCTTTCTGAGCTCATCCATTTCTGGCTGTTTGCATTGAACCTCCCAGAGATCACTTGTCAATCAAAACGGGTGGGCGGTGCTATGATGTGTTTTTCCTTATCTGAGTTTGTGTTGATGAAAATTTAGGAACTATCCCGTTCTCCTGACACTGGACACTGATCTTATTCTTTTGCAGCATCAGGATGCTGCTTTGCACATCAGGGACACCAGGACATTTGTTGTATCGCAGTCAGAGGTGATTGGGTGGTTGTTCATCTAGACATTACTCTGGAGGCATGTTGATGTAGCTGGTAATGAAAGACATGAAAAAGTAGTCTAAATAATTTATAATTAGTTCTGCTCAAACCTGAAAAATACTCTAATCCTGGTATTTATGTTAAAAAGTGTGTGTCCGTAAAAGGAAGCCACTTTAAATTGAACACTTAAATATGTCATTATTCAATAACCCCTCATTCCAATTGTGACTAACGGCTGATGAGTCCTCTTCTGCTGGCCGTTGGCAGCGCAATAGGCTTTGATTGCATCTCTGTAATCATCCACACTTCCACTTGAAGTCAGTCATGTCCTTTCTGCTGCTTTACTTTTCATAAAATTACAGCTTTAATGGGGCTTTACAGCTGCTAAATACTGTTACAACAAGATCACTGATACATGGCATCTTATCACAGGCCCGGCCACCGTGATCCAGAAGAGGAAGCTGCAGTCGCCGATGGTTCAGACCTGCAGGTCCGGTCCACCTCACCTACAGACCGGAAAGGAAACTGCAGCAGGAGGAGCAGGTAAATACTATAAACCGCCTACAGGCAGGAAAGTCAAAGCTCTGACTCTGTTTGGACAAGAGACAGCACGTTACCTCCAGGTCACAGAGGGGCAAAATGACCTGTCCGTTAAACTGGAAACTCCTTTTCAGTTTAACGCTGATGTCGGTGGAGATGATGCTGTTGTGTAGTTTGTCTGGAGACATCACCAACATGTCTCCTCCTGAACTGATGTTAGCACGATTTCCCTTTCCTGAAGGTGAACAGCTCCCACTTGTGGGTAACCTGCGAAATGTGTGAGTTTCATAAGTTACCAGCCACTCCGATGAATTCCTGATTTTCTAAATGTATTCTCCACGCTTGTTTGCTCCTGTGTCCTTTCAAGTTGTCCGTTTGGGCGCTTGTTGTTGATGAAATGCTGCGCAGGACCAGACTGGACTCCTGATGATGTTTATAGTGCTGCCCTTGAGGTTACCCTTGCAAGGTTACAGTTTTAACTCATTTGAATCGAGCATGTGTTTTGCCCTGGCCTCTTTGAAATGAATCAATATTTCCTCCAAATGAATTACATGTGCCGGAGGGAGGAATTGCGGTTCACATGATTTTAGAAGCTTTGTTGTTTATGGGCCTGAAAATCCTGCTGAACTACTGTAAGTGAATTAAGGCGGAATTGACCCCAGCCCTGCATGGTACTGCTCCTATCTTGTGATAAGCTCTGATGCAAACACTGTGTTTCCCCTCGGGGAGGGGGGGGGCTGTTAAACCCTCCTCTATTTGCTTTCCCCTCAAAGGGACTATGTGAGGAATGCTGGGAATTTAACTGATCCTGGAGTGTCCCGGTATGTCTCCCAGCGGTCCTGCATGCTCACGTTCTGGGAACAGCCGAGCTACCTGAAACTGGATACCCCGCCGTGGGAAACCATGCAGAACAAAAATACTTCCAAGAAAATGCCTCAAATTGACCTCCAGCCTGAGTTGTGGAGTTGCTCTGATCACGAGAGGAAAATCACAGGAATTCACTCAAGTCACCATATTGAATCATTTCCTGGCACCTTCACCTGAGAAACACAGCAATGAACAGGACAATAAGCTATGGCATGTGTTTTTGAAACAGTGTTACAGCACCGAAACAAAAAAAACCTGAGTTGGATTTAAGCCACAGATTATGAAATCTGGGTGCCGTATTATTCAGGTAGCAAGGCAGACTTTACTCAACAGCAAACCTCAGAGGTTGACATGGGTTGGAGGGGGTGATGTTCCTTCATTATCCTGCTTAATAGACTGAAAAAATAGTGAAAATATGGCAGCAATCATCGTAAATTAATGAGATGAAGCTGCTTTTTTTATGAGGTTTTATCAAATGTTTAATAGTTTCACTTTTTTTTTCTTTTTTTTTTACCGACACATCACACACAGCTTTACAGCATGGAGAAGGTAAAGTCTGTAGAGCCTGGAGACCAGCCCAGTCCCAGACTGGGAGGCATCGAGGCACTTTTCAGGTCTCAAGCAGCCGGACCAGTCCACGTCCATGAGAAATGAACCATCTCTGGGGTTTGGTTACGCTCAGAGAAACAGTTGGTAATGCTGGCGTACCAGAAACGGACGCATAGCACCTTTAAGTTTTTCTTCTCTGGCTTTTGTCGTACTTCCCTCTTCACTCCGACTGATCCAGTCACACTAATCGGTCATCTCATTAGATTACCTCTTCATCTCAACACATTTATTTAATCTAACCACACAAATACACACACACACACACACACACACTAACACACACCTCTACCTTCTCTCTGACCTCCTCCATCAACTTCCTCATTGGGGTCACATTTAGAGAGGGGTGGGTAAGCAGCACTGCAGCAGAGGATTATGGGAAACCGTGAAGAGGCCAATGAGAGCCCTCCAGACGGATCGCTGTTGGGCATCGCCACCCACCTATGACTGCTCTCCAGCCGTTGCTGTGGCAACAGCAGCACTTCATGAGAGAAGATCCTACTTTCTAAAAGAGAAGTGTGTGCACGCGAGTGTGTTTGTGCGTGTTTATTTAAATCTTGAAAGCCCAACTCCTCAGCGTTGGCCTTGACAAAAGAGGCAGAAACACATGTCATGACCCTTCAGAAGGATAACGGCAGGCAAAAATAAGAGTTGCCTGAGCTGCATTGATTTTTCTCTTCAGCTCAGGTTTTTGAAACATCTGACTGCTGATGATGCTTTAAGGCAGCGATTATGTTGTATTTTTAATGTGAAAACAAAAGAAGTGAGTGGATGAAAAATGGTCGATTTTGTTCATGTTTGTATTGATGTGTTGTTTTTTGGCTGTGTGAAAGAGAGAGAGAGAGAAAATTTGATCATAAGAGAGAAAAGATTGAGTGCACTCGTGTTTATGTGTGTTTAGGGGAGGTAAAGATGAGAGATTGGCATGAGCTGTGCTGCTCATGTTTATTCATAGCAGTGCTGATCTCTTCTCTGGTTTGGCCATCTTTCTCCCATCCCTCTGTCTCTGTTTGTCATTTTTTACAATCCTCATATCATATTATTTCTCTCTCAACCAACTAAGTCAAAGCAACTGCAGAATATCTTCCATTTTTCCATCTTCCACTCAGTGCTGAGACTGTGAGCCTTCACTCTCTGTCATGCACACATTCAGGTGTGGGTAGCTCAATAGGAGGGAGTTTTTCAGATCCTACACACATGTGCACACATTTAGAAGTGAGTCGTGACTGGCGTGGAGTTGACTTTGCAAGACTATGATGGATATGATCCTGGATTGTGGTGAAGCTGATGAAGTGTTGCACAGAGACAGTTACAGGTGATGATTATCGATGAAACAGTCAGTGAGAAGATGGGCAGCTGTCACGAGACTTTAAGATAATTGAAGAAAAACGTCAGAATTTAAAGGAACTCGCAGCAAAAAACAGAACATACTCTTCCAACGCAAACACAACTCATGTTTTTAGGGTATGTCTTCACAACAGATGGAAAGAATCACCAGCAGCATGTTTCTGTCTTCTACAACGACGCCTTGTGTTTGTCTCACTGTGAAACTTCAGGGAGAGCAAATGATCAATACTACTTCATTTGTGTGTTTTATCCCTAAAATACAGCATTAAGAATTTAAAACAGGATAAAGAACATCAGAAATCTGTCTGTTTAAGATAGACTCATAAAACATTATTGAAGAACTGAAACGTTACAGCTACAGGCAGCTTCTTCGTATGATCTATTAGCATTCTGGTTAATCTTAACAGAACAGAATCCGTTCAGTACTTTTTCTTTCAGTTAGAAAAGCTGCCTGTGTCCGTCCCGTCATTTCTGCAGGGAAAGCAAGTCTGCTGTCCTGACTCCAACATTAAGACAAGTAAAATGTGTGAAAAGGTGCAGCGGACAGACGTCACTGTCCAGTGTCAGACGCCGTGGACAGAGACGGTCCTCGTCAGTCTGCATCAGGACTTTGGGTCTGTGGCGTTGTTCTAGTCTGGTGGTCCGACCCTGGTCTACCTGGGCTCTCTAAACCAGCTTCACATCAACCCCCACCACTCGAGTAAGTCCACCAGCACGACAGAACAAAAGTGACAGATTTTGCTGCCTGTAATGATAACAGTTATACATTTTACAGACATACACTGCTGATTGTGATCCTTCGTGGTTCTGCTGTTATTATCATCATCTTTGTGCTGCTGTAAAGAAAAGCAAACTAAACTCTTTCTCTTTTCCTCTCGGCTCACTCCTTTCAGAGATGCTGAAGTCGTTGCTAGGTTACCAGTCAGGGATGGGAGGCAGGGCCAGTGACACCATGTTAAACAAAAAGGTGTATGAGAGTGCTATCAGCAACACAATGAAGAACAACAAAACCTTGTGTTCAAGGTCTGGTCTGCTGACAAAAAGGTGAAACTTTATCTTGAATCCTCACTGTCAAAGGAGACGTTCTCACAAAACACACATTCGGCCACATTTATGAACAAGATTTGAGAGAAAGAAGCTCAGAAAAGGTTTAAAAAAAATGTTTTATTTCACCTGGTGCAAAATGAGAACGAAAACAAAAGTGTTGCATTGACATTTTATTCAGTGTGCGTAGCTATAAAGTCCAGTAAATGGACTAAAATGTGACAATATGATGTTGTGAATCTGAATATGTTCCATTTGACTCCGACTCGCTCAGAGACTTTGTCAAATGGATGAATTTGATGCTGTCACTTGTTGGCTTCCTGACAGATTTATTCCCTCATCTGCTGCAGACGCTCCCTGTTTGTTGGCTCGTGTGTCACAGTCTAAACACACCAACATCAGACCTGATCTGAAATCTGAAAACAGTCCAGCAGCCTTTCTTCTTCATCACCTGCCTCCTCCACCTCCTCCTCCTCCTCTTCTTCATCATCATTTCTGCCCACGGTCAGCTTTTCTTGACTCTTGTCCTCAGTGAGTGTGTAGTTGTACTTCTGCATGTGTTTCTGTGTTGTTTATCCCCCTACCCCCTTTTTTTTTCCTGTAAAAAGCTTCTGCCTGTTAAGACCTGGGGGCTGCACAGGTAAAGAAGGGGATTTAATGCAGTGTTACATTTTGCTGGCATGAGAGAAGCAGATAAATATGTTAATTATCATCTCTAAAGAAAGCAAGAATGGCTGCTTAGATTTGGTTCGCCTTAATTCTAAATATATGTGATTTGGATACAAATTTACATCAGAAGTGGGCGTATCTTTGCTCACCCTGTCTGAGAAAACAAAAGATGTGTTGGCAGGTTTGGAAAGTTTAAATTGTAATCCACTTTATGGTGCAGAGTGGCATGTTAAAGTTGGATCAACAAAGTACTGTTCATATGCCCATCTGAGCAGAATTATTATCATTATTCACACCAAGAATGAACCTTTCCCTGTTTTTGTTGTTTCAACATTATAAATTCTCTGTGCGTGCCAGCAATGGATAGCTTTTTTATTGAAATTTAATTTCTCTATTTGCATTGTGTTGGCAGCTTTCTCTCAGCAATTGCAGCAGGAATTAACAAACCAATTTGTGCAAAGCACAAACACACTCTCATCAGCAGGATTCACACTTGACTGTTGCCATGGCTCTGCGAATCTGCCGATGTCTATCCGTCAAGGCCAGTGTTTGACAAAGACATTGTCAGGAACGATGATTCACTTTACATTCAATAGTCAGGGTGTGTGTGTGTGTGTGCATGTCGTGGAATGCAGACTGTTTGAATTTGTGTCTCTATCAGGGGAAACAAGCATATGAAAGTTCAACACAATGTCTTTCTCGACAAGCAGGAGGTCCAATAAAAGAGGATTAGCAGAGGATTTGGCCCTCGAAACTATGTGATTCCTGCTGAAACAAGGTGAGCCCTCGACACACACCGTTCACCCACCATTCATGAAGTTGCATCAAACACAACAATGCAGTTGTTGGTCTGAATCATATCCGTCGAGAGTTGAGTCTTCACAAGCGAATAATATTTGGATTTTTTTTATAGATTTTGAAGAAGTTCCAGAAGGAACTGGTGCTGCTCGTTGTTTTTCACAAATAAATCCATCAGAAATCAGATTGACTTTGAGACAAATTCATGATGTTCTCAGTTTCATGTCGAGCATCTCACTGGCAGATACCAAATGTAGCATTTCTTGTCTTTGTTGTAAAGGAGGCAATGTGGCTGTTCTTTGCCAGAAGACGCCCACGCTCCCCATGTGTTCTTGTTCGTTACTCTTCTGCACAAAACATACACACACACATAAGCACACAAACACAACAGCAAAATGCTTTAATATACATAAAATTCATACTTTGCCTGGAGATGATTTTGTCTCCGTAGTGGGAGGTGGAGATGTTAGAGTGTACAGAATCAATTTTCAATATATCAGAGAATATATTATATGGAGCGTCTGCTAATTCCTGATTCTTTCAGCAGTGAGACCAACATACAGGGACAAATTTAATAAATTTAAATAAGTCAGTCTCCAGACTGACCCCTGCAAAAAAAAACCCCAACCAAACAAACAAACAAACAAACAAACAAAAAAAACACCCTCCCCTCAAACAAAGTGTGAGATTCATCACTGACAATCCAACAAGCACGTTCAACAAATGACAGGTGAGATTTTAACTTCTCTCTATTTCAGCCTTCACATGGAAACTTGTCGTTGTTCATGTAAATAATCAACGGCAACAACATGAGTGCCCTGAAGGAGACATGCACTTTTCTCCTATTTTGAAAAGAGATCCCGTCCCCAGACGTGACAACAAGCTGTTTCACTCTCTGAGTGCTGAAACCTTTTTATTTAAATCAGACTTTACAGTAGGAGGGGGGGCAGAATTAATCATCTTTTACTCTGACTGTGATCTTTTCCTGACTTCATTGTGCTCGTGCAGATTCATGCAGACATATTTTTTAAATGTTGGCACTGACTTTATGAGAACTTCTTCCCATAAAAGTCCAATATCGAAGAGAGAGAGAGTGTGAAACTGAAAAAAGAGAAATGTGGTGAGAATAACGACACTAATGTTAGCAAGCTCAGCGAATGAGCTTCCTGTCTTTCCTGGCTTTCTGAATGTGGGGGTTTTTTTTTTCCTTTTTTTTGTCACAGTTTAGAAAAAGAGAATTCAAATATCTTTTTACAGATTGAAAAGGATTGAAAATATGTGAAAGTAAATTGATCTTTAAAATGGACACACAGCAGGCCATGATCTGTTCAACACAGGACGTATTTATATTTAAAATAAACTCTTGCCGTGCATTAGTGCTGTTTCATTAGTACCGTTCAGATTGTTTGCTAAGTGCTTCAGTCCTCACGCACTCACCTATTATCACTGGAAATCTAAATTGTTTACTGCTTTTCAATTAACTCTTCAGCAAATTTTTTTCATGTCTGGGCACTTAAATCCAATCAAACAGACTTTTCCAACCAATCTCAGCTCACAGGCTCAGTGTGTTCCAGTGTGTTTGTGTTCCATTACGATTTGGGTTAGCACATTTACAGCAGCAGAATTAATAATTAATAACAATTAATAATAATTAATTTAATCCAGGGTTATGAAACATTATTTTTCCATAATTTTTACTGTTTTTATATTTATTTTTCTATTTTGTTGACTTGACCTTTTCCATCTTTGAAGACAAACATCAGGTGATGGATGGAGACAGATGAAAAGACACTTCTGCATATTATTAATGCAAAAATGACTTTCTACAGAGAACTGAAGAGATTTAATTGATGGTATTTATTTACAGATGTATGCTGGAAACTGCTTCCTCCAAGGTCAGTGATCATTCATTCATGATGACTCATTTGCCGAAAGCACAGATTCCCTGAAAATCTTAACTCATCTTGAAATGAATATTAGTGCTCTCACACATGCACCCCCACAGTTCTGCTGCTGGTTTGCCCACACACACGCGTCGACACCCTTGGCATGCATGGACATGCAAGTTCCCTACATACACTCCCCGCACATGTACACTCGCACACTGACACAAACACATGCATGCACACCGTGTGTGGAAGCGAATGTTGTTGATGCATGTCTAGCAGAGTTGAACTATGTGGAGGGGATCTTTGATCTCAGCCAGGCAGCCAACCAGCTCCTCCACTATTTGCATTCAGTCTCCTGAGTCTGTTGGCTTCTTGGCCCCTCACCAGCTTCAGATGCAGGTTACAGAGGTAGCCAGAGGGAGATTCCCACACATTCCTCTTTGTGAGAGTGTGTGCTCAGCATTGTGTTTGTGTGATTGTGTGCATGCACGAGTCTGTGTTGTTGCAGGCTGAGAATGTTACCGTGTTGTGTATTTGTGTGTGTCTGTGTGTGTGTGTGTGTGTGTGTGTGTGTGAGAGAGAGACAGGAGAATGAAGAACGAGGCCAAGTGAGTGTACCTGGGCCGGCACCACATCAAAGTAGAGAAGACTGACAGAGGGAAGAAGTGAGTGAGAGGAGGAGAGGGAGAGAGAGGGCGAGAAAAGGTGGATTGAGAAAACAAGCTCTGAATAAAGAAAGAGAGGATCAGGTAGGAACAGAGAGAGAGAGAGAGAGGACGAATAGAGTGAAAGGAGAGGAATATGGAGAGGGAGGAAAAGAGTGAGGCCTCTCCAGGAGGTCACTGAGTTTCTGGATCTCTGCTCCTTTTGTCCCACAGCACATTCCATAGCAACAATCTGACCAGTCAGCCAGTGAGCTGCAAAAATGAAAAGAAATATAGAGGGGAAAAACTCCCAGCCCACCTCAGACTGGTATAGAAACACTTCAGCAGCACAGATTTGATCTTAGACTCTCCCTCCCAAAGGCCTCAAAGTGATTTCTCTATTTTATTAGCTGTGCTTGAGTGGTGCTTAGATTTGGATTTCTTTTTAGATTTACTGAAGATGTACAGGATGAATGCAATTAGGAAGATTAACTCTTCACTACTTCTGGTAAAACTATTCATAAATAATAAAGTGCTGATGATATTAACAGTGGAGGCATGTATAAACTATATAAAGGGTTAAATCAGCGGCTGCTTTGTTTGATACCGGCTGGAAGGATTTAATGGTTTTGTTGTCATTTCTCCCTCAGGTGTTTGGGTGGAGAGCGTCAATGAATGCTTTGATTCCAGTAAGCAACAAGCCTGAAGCTGTACAAACATATAAAAAAGAGCTCGGCTTATTTTCTGTAATTGTAAAATAGTTTGATTAACATAAATGGTGTTCTTTAAAGCTGCTGTAAGCACTTTAACAGACAGCTCCAACACTATATGGGAGACTGCTGAAGCTCAGCAGTCTGATGATGGGATCACTTTAAGACGATTGAAAAAGACAGCACCGTTTGTGTTTCATTCACATTGTTAAAGTCTGTTTCCTCTGTCTCAGGCATTTAACTGCAGTGACTGTCATGAGATTGAATGTGTTTAAAATAATATTTTTCACCAATAACCACACCAGGCTAGTCCTCTAATCCAGCACCAGGACTTCGTTGTTTTTGAAACCACATCTTGGAGCTATATCTTCAGAAGACAAGCTGACTGACGAAATAAGAGTCCAAATTAAATTGTGCAACAAAGGAAGTATCCAAAAATATGATGCAATATAGATGTGAACTGTTCAGTGAAGTGGCCCTTTAAACTGATTTTTAAGATATGCAAATCAGTCCATGCCAAACACAGTGATTCGACAAATTACCTTCTGCTGGCTGATTTCAGTGCTCTTAATGCATTTCCCTGTGCAGTAAAGTCAGGGAGTTTGCTCTTGTTCCCATCGGTAATTTGAAATGTAATTACCCATCATTTTAGAGAGCTTCAGGAGCCTGACACCTACATCTCCCTCTCTGCCGCTCTGTCTTTCTTCCCCATTTTCTCTCTCGCTGTTTTTGTATGCTAGTGGAGGATTGTATATTTTCCACCCCCACACATTTTTGAGCACTACCCCTACCATTACCTATGTAAATGACTCAGGCTCAGACAGGCGGTTCACAGAACCACCTCTCCTACCTCATGACTATGAGTGCTTTTATATGCATGCAGGATACCAGATCTCATTCCTGCTGAGGTTCAGGAAAATATCTTTACATGCATCTCCATATCCACGCATGTCTATATGTGCAGGAATGAGCATGTAGGACACATGCAGTGTTACAACATGGTACTAAAGACATAAACGTCGGTGTTTGGATGAATAAATGCGGTTTGAGCCTGTAATAGCTCATACACTGCTCTGACTAATGCACATGTGAGCTTTTGTGGTCTTACAAAAAAACAAATATGTGATACTTTAACACAGTAAACCGTTAAAGGAAAGCAAAATGATATTGCTGAGACACAGAGTCATTATGTCTAGTTTACTGGTATAAATGAGTATTTTCCGAACGCTGATGGTGAGTTGACCACTATTTGAAATCTTTGACTCCACAGTTTTGGTGAAGAAGGAGTCCAGGCTGCACTTCTATGAATTTACTCTGAATTTTATGAAGCTCAGGATTTTGCATCAAAGGAGGCAAGTAATCATTATCAATTTGGTACATTCCAGTCTGCCTGATTTTTTTTTTTTAGGTGCACTGCAGTATTGTAAAATGAGCCTTTAACCTCACAAGCTCTTGGTTTGAAGATGAGATTTATTATTTTGGAAAACATCTTCTGAGAGTTTCGGGGCAGATTTTGCCTGTTTATTAATAGAGTCGGTCCAGGTCCAGCCCCAAGGACAGAGCAGGTACAGCTGAGGCCAATATTATTACAAATGATTACAGAATCTACAGTCCAAAAACACCAGGCAATTATATCACCTCCAGCAGCCAGTTTCTGACTGTGATCTGGATCATAGCAGCAGATTAAATATCAGCTTTCTGTGAGAATGACTCTAACGCAGCATGAATCGAAATAGTGATAAAATGAGAGTTTGAAAATGTGTCTGTCTCTGGACCTCTCTCTTCTCTCCAGTCTTATTTTTTGGTTTGTAGCATTTGTCAGACCAAACTTCAGCGCACAACCCAAAGGAGTGTTATTTTCCTCGATCCCCTGCAGTCTGAAATTGGTTTCAGCTTGAAATGCCACCCATGCTACACCAACTATCTGTGGACTGTTCAAAACCCCCTTTGCTTTTATTTACAGTTGTTTACCTCCGCTTGCCTCATGCACAGAAACAAAACAGAGACAAAGTGTGTGCTGTCAGTCACCTCTTTATCTGCCTCAGTTCTTTTACCATGACAACTCCAATTGTAGACAATGTATATTAATGAAATAAAACGAGGCGTCTTCTCTATCAAATGAAGGTTAATCTGCTGATTTTGATTCTGCAGCATCAGCAGCAGGTTTTAATTACAAATGTGGAAGCAACTGAAACTCTCCTGATTATCCCAAGTTTAATACTCAAACTCTTATAAACTGAGGAGAGTAAATACAACTGAATATGACTGGAAGAGAAACAGATCTAATAAACCAAATAAGAAAACGGGATGCACGAGATAATATGATGGTCACACTTAAATCTTGTAAACATTCATGCTGACTTGAAGCATATTGATTTTTAATGTCTGTAAAGGGTGATGTCCCCTCTTCAGTAACAGTCCAGGGAGGATCAGGACAGATTCAGCATCTTTTGTTTTGTCTCACCTTTGTCATTTCTCCTTTTAGCTCCACCCTGGTTTCTCCAGATGAACAACAAGATCCTCCTGGCTGAAGGTAGGAAGTCTTTAAAAGGTCAACACAGACGTGGAACAAAATACAAGAGTGACACATTGAAATGAATAGTTTAATGGAAAGAATGCCCGCTAAACAGGTGAATAACAGATCGAGGCCGAGGAAAAAAAACAGAAATGCACATATTGAATCCAAAGAAAGCAGCACAGAGGGAATTGAACACAGATTAAATACAATGTGAGACAATGAGAGACAGGTGGAAGACATTGGGACGGACTCAGGTCATCACACTGGAGCTCATTCACCACTTGTTTTATTTGCTGCAGCAGGAAATACAACAAATACAAAGCAGATTTCTTTCCCCGTTTGAAAAACAGTCCCACAAACATGTCCGTTCTGACCATTTTAAAGCTCGGGGATGCTTTTCTTCGCTTGCTTGCTCACATTCAGTCAAAGTGAAGCGCCGGTAGACTCAAACCAGTAATTTCTTTGCCATGATTAGATTTAACCCTGGTGATGCCACTGCTGACTCGCCTGATGGCTGCTCTGCCTCATACAACAGAAACAACAGGAGGAATCAAGTCCACTTTTTTTAATCTTGTTGCACTGCAGGTTGTTCAGATTCTCTTTATTTAAAATTAGCTTCAGCTGCTGAGGAGCCCAAACTGAAGTAACACACACTGGATCTTCATCTCTGAAAGCTCTTTTAAAAATGTGACAGTTTTACATTTATTTTATTAATTTTTTTTTTTTTTTTTTTGCTTTGCTGGAGCAGAAAAAATTAGTGAAAGTGAGGATTTCTATTGAATCCAACGTTATGTAACGAAATCACAATATGACGAGCTGTTCACCAAAGTTACTGGATGGCCTGTAGCTGCCCAGCCACCTGGTTCTGCATGTAATGGATGTAAGCGCTGCCATTACGAGCCCCCCTGTGGGAATCAGCATGAATCACAGGTGTTCAGATAAGAGCTCTGGCTGAGGATGCTTTGCTGCCCTCCTCAAGACATATTACCCCCCCAAACCCACCCCTCCCTCCTTCCACCTCCCTCGAAAAATCTACTTCAGGGGACACTGAAATGTGGGCATTGCTTTTAATTAACCCCACTCTGTGTGTAGGTGTACACACACATGCACACAATTGATGCGTAGGGGTGTGGAGTGGTCAACTGATGAGGCACTGTGGAGGCTGAGAGCTCTGGAGAGTGGTGTGTGGGTTGGAAGCCTCCTCTTCTCACAGTGAAACACACACACACACAAAGCTGGGGGAGGTGGAGGCAGCAGAGCTTCCTTCGTCGGCTGTCCATTGATCAGTGGAGAGGTTGGTAGACTTAAAAGATCAGTGTAGAGACTGGAGGAGAGCAGAGAGAGGGATGGAGAGGAGGTTACTGGGGTCCTGTTAGAGATGGGGGGGGGGGGGGGGGGGGGGGGGGAAGGCTGGACAGATAGAGACAGAAAGAGAAACACAAGGAAAGTGTGTGAAGAGATAGGGACGAGGGCGAGGGGAAAAATAAAGAGGCAGATCACGGCGTCTGGAGGTGCGCTGGGTTTACACAGTCTGGATAAAGCCTCCTGGTAAGCACTTGATGTTTCTGTGTTCCTGCGTGCGATGCATGTGCTCACATTGCCTGGGTAACCCATTTGTATGCCTGTCTGTGCATCGTGCTGCCCATGCTTTGCTGTTGAGCCACTGCAGAGAGCGAGATCCCAGACATTTGTCTCCACAGTGCAGCAGCAGCAGCAGCAGCAGCAGGAGGAGGAGGAGGAGGAGGAGGATGAAAATTCCTCCAGGTTTCCTTCCACTGCAGACAAAACCATCCAGACTATTATCTGTTCAATGAAAAACAGCGAAATGCTCGAGACTGTTGCTGCTGCTGCTGCTGCTGCCTCTGCAGGGTCCATTCAGACTGTGCATGTCTGCATGTGTGTCTTTGAGAAGGTGCTGCGGTGGGAAAACCACACTCAGACCTGCCTGTGTTTTCAAGTTTTTGTCTGTGAGGAAAAACGCACAGTGCTCATTCCTCAGACGCAGCTCGTGTGTGCATGAATTGGCATTTCAGTGTCAAATAGATGGGATGAACAACTAACACACCGACTGATGCTTTGCATTGTTCCATCACATCCACTCATCCTGTACACAAAATCATCAATGTGGCTTGTGCTGCAGGCAGTTTTGAAACAGTCCTGAAGTAATCAGTGTCTCTGTAGTCGTTCCACAGTATTATGAGAATATTCCCATCATGTTGTTGTACTGTTGGTGGAGACAGGAGCAGTGAGTGTTGTTTATAACAGCTGCAGGCTGTGGCCATGCAGTCAGTTTTATAAACCATCAGATAACCCTTAAAATGATCACAACACAAACCAGCATCCAGAACCACAATCAGGATGTTGTTGTTTAAAAAGATACTTAATCTAGTATTTGTCTGTTAAAACAAACAAACAAACAATTGGTCATGTTGAATCCAGAGAAGATGCATATTTCTAACAGGCTGAGAAATGAAAACAGAAAGTGGGATCAGAAATGCAGCACCTGTGTTGCTGTTTTATTTCAGCCAATAACAGTAAATCTGGGTGTGATCAATATTTCAGGGCCAAACATCCTGCTGCTTTTTAGATGGGAGTCATTTATCACGTGTCAGTGATCAGTCATAACCGGACTGAAGGGGCTTTCTGCCTCCTTACTTCAGTGGCCTGACATTGATTTTACGCACCGCTCTCTGCATCGCTTCTAACAGCCACTTGTAGCTCGTTGCGCTCTCAACTACTTCCACTTTGGCAAACGCTGGGGCCCCCCGGAGGTCCCCGGACCCCAGTTTGTGCACCACTGAGCCAGGCAGCAGCTGAAGAATCCCCCTTATGATATGGAGGCAACACGCGTTGACGTGTCGCGCTGCGCTTCCGACCTCGGAGTATCGGTATGCGTCTTTCTGCACACACACTCACACACGGCGCTCTCGGGGGGGACATGCGGCCGGCGGACGCGGTAAGTGGATCCAGTTTTCATGCGGGACTTTTATCTCCCGGAAAGGTGGAACAACTTTAGTCCGGACTCGATGCGTCGTTGTTGGAGGAAAAATGGGAAGTTTCTGAGACTTTCTGTCGGTCGTCAGCACCGCTCCGCCGATCCATGCAGAATTGCGCAACGCGGCGTGCGATCGGGCTGAAAAAAACAAACAAACAAACAAAACAAAACAAAACGTGAAAACAATTGAGGATTGCTGTTTTGTATTTGTTTTTTTTTTATTCATCGCTGGTGTCGGTGAGGACCGTCACTTTGGACAAAGTCCACCACGGTACGGGGTTAAGCTTTGCTTTGGCCATGCGGGGCTTCTCCAGGGAGCACATTTCGCTCTCCTCCGGACTGAAAAAGGGGGATTTTCACGCACCAAACTGTCGTCTTTCGGCACAAAGCTTCATCTGCTGCGTTGTTCAACAAACTGTTGTGTTTTTCTTTTTTTTCTAACTTTAATGTTTGTATCTGTATCTGTATGTGTGTGTGTGTGTGTGTGTGTGTGTGTGTGTGTGTGTGGGGAGGGGGGGGGGGGAATGCGCAAAGTGTGTGGTCTCCAAGCTCTCCACCCCCGCAGAGACTCGCACACACACACACACACACACACACTCGTGCATGTGCACACGCACGCTGTGTCTGTCACGGTCGGGCATGGATGTCTCCGGGTCTCAGGAATGCGCCCGGCGTTTTCTCTCTATTTTTCACATTAAGAGCAGTTTGGGAGCCGCTGCTCCTCTGAACCGCTGCCACCGTCAAGCTACCGCAATGCACTCTGCACTTCCGGCTCCGCATTTCAAATTAAGGGTCGAGTAGGCTCGCGATGGTAGTAACTAAACAGAATGACTATTTACAGGCTGAAAGTCACTTCCTGTTTGTTTTAGAAAGTGACAGGCATTAATTCTGGAAAGTAAGTTAAGTGAGATATCTAAGGGGACTGGACTGATAGAACAAACCATGATAATAATTGCTGACAGCTCTGATATTTGTTATGAATAATGAGACATATTTGTTTTTTTTAATAAGTAGACTAAAACCTAATATCTATCAGCTAAATATTCCCCAGCCTAAAGCCCCTCATCTTGAAGATTTTCTATTTTCATGTTATTTTCCTCAAATTTTCCTCAAAGGCTGAGCTGAATGCTTTTATTCTGAATGCAAAAATCGAGCAGTTTCCGGCCAGTTCCTGATGAACTGAGGCCAATTTGACTGTGGGGGGAGATAGGGAGGGGGGAATGGGGGGGTAGCCCCTGCTTGGAGAGGAGAGAGGGGGAAATTCTTGTGTTTTTGGTATGCGATTACCCAGCGGAGAACCCATGACTGAGGGGGAGGAGGGGGGAGGAAGAGGAGGAAGGCTGGGGTTGAGTTTAGGATACATTCCTGCTCTCCCTCTTTAAGTTAACCACATTATTGGAGCAGCTGACATGTTGCTTCCTCACATGACACACATAAGTTCCCAGCTGATGCATTACAACTGTACAAAGTGGGCAAATGAGCTCAGTGTGATACTGCAGGAAAGCTGCACGTCGACTCAGCCAAAGTGTCGTTGTGACAACCAACACCGAACTCTTGTGATGGTCATTAATGTTTGGATTGGGCGCTCCTGACCTGGATCACACTGCAACCACCCTTCCTCCACCTTAATGTGACTAAATCCTTTTCACATACAGGACAAGTAAAGTTAGCAGCTGTCAGACTGATGGTAAATAGATGCTGCGTTGTGTGTATTGAGCTGCCCAGCTGTTCTTCATTTAGCTGAGCTCCTTAACTTAAAATATTCAGATTCCGATGAAGCGGAAGGCAAAGACGACTGCTGGCTAGTTGCGTTTCTTGGGGAGATATTATTCATTTCCAGCTAATTTTAAAGATTCACCGCATCTAAAAATTGATGTATTGGTTCCTTTAGCGTTTAGAAAATTAAATGATATAACAGAGAGAAAAAAAAGATTCTCTCCCAAAAATTTCAGTCCAACGTCCTCTGCCTGAAAAGGTGAATTTACTTCAGCACTCTGATAAAAATGGTTTCCAACGCCTTTTCCATTGAACTCAGGTGGTCAGACACAGACGCACACACACCAGCTCAACTCAAATTCAGAAACACACTGATATTACATCTGACACATTAAAATGGAACTTGCCAGATTTGCATAAAACCAGCGAAGCTCTGCTTGTTCATCAGCATCTGTCTAAATTATAATCGCCCACTTGTTAACGACAATTACTATAATGGACTGATTGTGGGATTATGCCACCAAAGTGGTTTTAGGATACATCTGCATAATTGTTCTTAGCATATATGCGCCTGTGGGCTCCTGGCTGCCATTAGCTGATGCAGAGTGATTGAGGAGCCGTTGGATGCTTGAAGAACAACAGCGTATTGTGTGCCAGCTCTGTGGGTGTTTGGGGTGTTTTAAGTGTGCGTCCACAGTCCGCACTGCGTGGAAAATATTAGATTTGTTCTCTCCTGTCGCAGGGACTGAGCAGCTGAATGACAATCACTGCAGAGATTTCACATTTGGGGGTCAAGCTGGGGGGCTCTTGAACAAGGCACTGAACCGCCAACCTCCAGTGATGAGCAGCAGCTTGTATGGTTTGAAGCAGGATAATCAACATCGTGCTGATGGTGAATGAAGGTTTATAAATGGAGTTGATGCTGGTCATCCTCTGTGAATCTAATCAAACCGAGCGTTAGTTAGTGACATGACGATCCCAGTTCAGACCAGGGGGCCTGCAGCTATGGTCTTCAGATATTACAGGTCACCTAGTACATCGTTCCTCTAAGTTTGAATATAATGACCTTTATGCTGTCAAATACAAAAACATTAAGAAGACTTTAAAGCTCTCATTTGCCTCTTTGCTTAAATGCTACAAGACAAAACAGAGAATTGTCCTGCGTTCAGCTTTTGTCAAAAATCAGATCTGTGAAACTCGTGTCATGTGATCAACAGATGGACACACACATCTGTAGTGCATGGGGGACTGTAGCAGCGTGAGCCAGATCAACAGCTGAACCCAGCTTTCCTCTCACAGTCCCTGTTTAAACATGCAGGGAGGCTTTGGGGGGGGGGGGTGCTGAGCTGAGTAGTACTGAGGAAATCTGTTGAAGTCGTCCCTCCAGGAAAAGTGCAAATATCTTAATAAGATTCATTCGTGGAAAATTGAGTCAGCACAGAGGAAGTTATCATCTGTGCCGGTGTGTAATGACACCTGAAACCATCACGGAGGCCGCTGTTACTTCATCTCCTCCTCGTCCTACTCATTGCTCATCCCTTGAAAACAGGCCAACATCCCACACACAAAATCATACTCCTCTCGCTCCCTCCTTTTCTCCGAGCGGCACTCTGTGCTAATTACTCTTGGTTTCCATGGCAATGGGTAGCACCTCCTCTTCTCGTTATCTTGGATAGCCCATTGCAAACATGCCTCGCATCACATCGCTTGACTGAGGCAACACTTTATGCTGTTGACTAGATAGATTTTATCTGGCAGCTCACTAACAGACAGCCGTTCGCCAAGAATCAGGAACAAAGAAATGTCCATCTTCTCTTTCCTGAAAGGAATAATCTATCTTTATAGACTGTTGTCCATGTGTGATATAATGTGCATTTATTTGATGAAATATTGGATTTGTTGGCTTCTATGTTAAATTGGTATGAACTATATTTCCTAGAACGCCTTTCACCAGCTGGTCATAGTGTGTGTGGATAAAGAGCGATAACCACAGCAGCAATACTGTTACAGTAAATGCAGTAAGTTGATTTCTCTGAGCTTTAAATATGTATTTTAATTGACCTCTTACTATCAGCAATGTGCCACTTTTGGAGAATGTGACAAGAAAGTGTTAAACGCTTTAGAAAAATATTTTCTAAGGGAAGGTTTTGATGACTAATTGATTTACAGAACAAGATTTCCATTACTGATTGAAGTCAAAGTCTGTAATCATGTTGTTATAATTATTTACAGCATTATGGGTTCAGGATGTTGCACATTGGGCTCCATGGAAATGAGTTACTTTGACATAATCACAAGTTTTCTATATATAAAGATGAAATGTGTGAACAGTGGAACAGGTCAGAAGATGAGCAGGGATGGTAATTACAAGGGGGAGGAAGAACCCTGCGGTGCATTCAAGGACTCGGTGCGTTTGCACCTCTGGGTCCGACCTGAGAGCAGGACGGAGGGGCCGAGCGTCGGTGATTACCACAGTCCTCAGCTCATTACTCATGAAACACTCAGGAATTTGCTGTCTCTCTCTCTGACTGAACAGAGCCAGGATTTGTCTCAAACTCTCAATTCATTGTAGTTTTTTTTTTTTTTTTTTTGTGGTAAAATGAACAAACAGGGATTTATGATTTGAAGTGAAACACTGGTAATCATTCTCAGTATTAACTTTCTAACACTAACATGCAGTTTAGTTGTGTTGCACAGAATAAAAAGTGGGTCTACCCTTCCTCTTTGCACGTGCCTTAATACCACATTATCCTCAATGATCCTGGGTTTTATGAATGGGCAGCAGGAAGCTCTGCCATTGGCTGAGCGTGACAACCAATCAGTGAGTACCACTTGCAACAGAGGTGGGACTGGATGAATGGACGAGTCAGACATTTTTAGAGGTCAGGACCTGGTGTGTGTTTGTGTGTGACTCTGTAGGTCTGTAGGTCTGTGTGTGTGTGTGTGTGTGTGTGTGCTCGTGCCACTTACTTGGTTTATTGCAGGCATCTATACATAGCGGTGGGAAACGCAGGCAGACAATCGGCCCAGTTAAAATTAGCAGTCAGGGCCACCTGTCTGTTTCTCACAAAGGCGGAAATGAGTGAGCAGGCAGGCCAGAGATGGAGGGAACAGGGAGGAAGGAAAGGGGGGAAAGAGGGACGAGGAGGGAGGGCGGAGGGGCATTGATCACTCTGCTGGTTGAACTCCTTCTCTTGCTCTTTCTCCCCTTTTTTTCCTCACTCCACACAGGGAGACATTGTTAGGCAGTCTGGGTTTGAGCGGGGGGGGTTGGGGGGTATGGTGGGTCTGGGCCAGGCAGAGTTCACATACCTCTCTGCTGGAACGCAGCCAGACTTCACAGACTATATAGGTGGATAATATAGGGAGAGGAGAGTTTCAGGATTGTTCCAACTTTTTATTTATTTTTAACATTAGAGCCTACAGAACACCTTTTTGTTCTCTGCCACCTACACCCCCTCCGCCCCCTCCCCTCTCTTTTACTTACACTATTGTCACTGTATCACAAAACTCATGTTTCCTGCCTTTGTCGTTTCAGACAGCCAACAGGAAGTCTTCGTCTTCTTAACTGACATGCACATTAAAACTGGCATCTTATTTCCTAGAATCCACACCCACACTCGGTTTTGTTCCTGTGTGTCTCTGCCAAAGTAAAAGAGTTTGTGGGTGGGGAGTCAAATTTTTTTGGAGAAGAAGCAGCAAAATACAGTATATGTCAGCAACGCTTCGTGGCCCCCGAAGGATTCAGTTCTCATTGCAACGTTCAAATGTGTTAAAGTATTAAATATTAAAAGCTGGACACTTAATTTCCTGTGGGAACAAACTTAGCTGGTCTCCCTTCCTATGTGCAGCTTCACAGTCAGACTCCCGCATATAAATAAAATGATACTCACACTTGCTTTTCTTTTCCAGGACTCCCTTCAGACTTTGAACAAGAAGGAAAAAAGATGAAGCAAAGTCCTCCAGTGTCTGTCTGTGTGTGTGTGTCAGGCAAAATGGATGCTGCAGGAACCTGGCTCAGGCGGCCATCTTGGTTTTCGGCGCGGGAGCAAGAGGAGCAGCACTGCGCGGAAAGGCAAAGAGGGAAATGTGGAGAAATGGCACAATTTTTAGATATTTGTTTCCCAACATTCACCTCAAACTCTTTTGTCTGTCAGCAGTCATAGTTCTGCTGTTTGGATTGTCTGAATTGTTGGAGCCTTCGATGATTTATGTGAACTTTCCTGCAAAGCTCTTGTATGAACAGATGTAGATGAAATCATCGTAATTAGCCAAAACATTTAAAGCTAAAACCAACAGTGAATAGACACGCTGGCACTTCTGTGATGCTTAACCACTCCAAACTGTTAGACTCCCGTCATCCACAGTGAGTTTCTGTCTACATTTTTATGAAAATTCATGAAATCGATGTTTCGGTCAGCACCTTTATGACCTTTTGTAGATGTGATTGAGATGTGACCCTCATTGGGAGGATGGAAACCTGAAGAGCAGCTGCTGCAGTAACAACACAGGAAATGATCATTTCTGTTCAAAGGTGCAAAAATGGCAACAAAGTTCATGTCTGTACAGTTAACTCTTCCTGTATTTTACATTCAACAGGTGTCTGCACCATTGTTGACACATTGAAGGACTTCTCTGTATTAGAGCTGTTTTAGAGCGCTGCTAAAAAATTGAAAGTGAATATTTTTGGCTTCTTCACAGATTGTATTATATTAATAATGACATACCTGGTGTCCCTGGGGCTCCTCCTTGTTTGTCGTGTTCTCTCAGCATGGAGTTATTTTCTTCCTCATCATTTCCTTTCTTGGCTGAAACGTGAACATCAGACAGGCGGCCATTTTGGCTCCGACTGGAGCTGCAGAGCCGGGAGGGACCCAGCGGTTGCTCAGTAGTCAGTGTAGATCCTGTGGGGCTGGCAGCAGCTACATCTGGCTACTGGGTCTCTGCTGGCAGCCATGTCACTCAGGGCCAACAACAAAAACACACAGGTTTATTGTAAGACTGAACAATTGGATTCACTTTGCTCTGTAAAATGTTTTGAATCTATATTAGTGCGTTGCTGTCTAACACTGTTTTCCCACGTACAGCTGTCATCGTCTGTTATTTCAAAGAAATGTCTCGACTGCCCACCCACCGTGAAGAGAGAAGCCTCCAGCAGTTGATCTCAGTCTGGGATGGCAGGTAGTTTGGACAATATACAATAAAATAACGCCACACTGAGTGAGTCCTGGACCTGGCATACAGTGTAGGAATCTGTGTGTGTCAGTCTACAGCTACATTGTCTGCTGGGTTTCAGGCCTATACTCACACATTGTGTCACAAACATTTCCCGTGAATCCATTTGCTGTCAATAATAACTTTAAACACTGTGTTATGAGCCCAAAAGCATGGATAATTTGACAACTTTGTGTTTATTGACTCATCATAAAACATTCTTCAAACAATAAAACAATTTTAAATGTCCGTTTCTGTACAATGCTTGCTAAGCAATTTTATTTATATATAGAAAATGTAAGAGGAGTTGTGTTAAAATGACAAAACTCCTTCAAATTTAATGGCAGGTATTCTGGAAAAAATAACAGCATTCCATCGACAAATATTTTCAAGCAATAAATATGTATTTATAAATAGTTTAAATTTACATCAAGATTAGAAACAACAAAACAAAAATCACAAATTAAACTTTATTCCATAAGTCTATGTGCAACCCATTTTCTTTGTGACTTGGCTAGTAAGTTTGGTTTTTTTTTTCAAATTTTTTTATTTTATTTTTTTTTTACCTAAGAAACAAAAACAAACAAACAAAAGAACCCAAAACAACAAGACAAAACATAAAAGCTGTAAAAAAAAAAAAAAAGAAAGAAGGAAAAAAAAAAAGAAGAAGAAGAAACTCACCTAAACTCTTCACATTACAAATTTTTTTGGGGGAGATTTTGCTGTCCAAAGAGTCTTGAAATTACTATCTACCATAGAAAATGACCAGTTAGGCTAGTGCTCCTTATAAGGAAAAACTGAAGAAAATTTTGGGGAAAATCTCTAAATCAAAGCAAACATTTCATCCTGTTACCAGAATAGAAAAAGAGGGGGAGAGGGGTTGTCAAGTCAGTAGTCTTTTACGGGTGATGTTGCCAGTTGCGACAGTTAACAAGTATCTACAAAACATTTTTATTACGCATTAAAGAATCCCACTCCTCCCCCTCGCCCCCGTTCCCAACCGTTTTTGATTAAGTCCTCCATTAAAACAGGGCTGAACCATTGTCATTAGAGGGGGCTGGGAGAACGCTGGGAGGGAGATGAGAGAAACGAGTCCTGTGAGCGAGCTCGGTGGCACCCCCCTCTGGAAGGGCCGGGCCCCAGCACTTCAAACAGGTTGCATAGACAGACACTCAGCCTCCAGCCGTCGCCATGGAGACCAGCCATACGGGAGGGGCGGCGGTGAGGGTGGGGGAGACGGCCTTGGCTTTCCTGAATATCAGAAATGGTCCGTGTATGTAGATGTTCGTTTTGATCAGTTTTTTTTTTTATTTTTATTTTTTCCCTTAATCTGAATACAAGTTCCTGTGCATGGGCTTCCTGGCTCCACAGAAGAAGAAGAAAGAGGTGTGAACTAATGTCAAGATGAAGATGAGTGAAGAGGAGGGGCCTGGGGAGGAAGACGATACACAACAGTTTCACAGGTTACTGGATTCATCAGTTTGTGGTCAGCTCAGACACACAGACACATTGTAACTTTAACTCCTTTTGCATCATTAATTTTATGTAATATTTAATAACATTTTCATGGACTTTATAGTGTCGGTAGCAATAACCATCCAGCTTTATGCTCTTTAGACTCCAACAAGTTCCATTTTCTATAACTCAAAATTAAATAAAAGTCGGTGCTGTTTTTTTAATGGCTTCACATAAATGAAGAGGATTGTGTCTCCCTCCGTCTCCCTGCTGACTTACTAATGTGAACTGGTCGTAGACCTGCATCAGGTCCTCCATCCTGTGCTGTTCCAGCACCACAAAGTCATCAAGCGTGGCACTGCCTTTCCTGGCACAGTCCTGGCAGTGAACCACATACTGCTTCTTGGAGAGGAGCTCCCGCCGCACAAACAGCAGGTTGAACACCTCCACCTACAATGTACGTAAACAAACACTTAAATGGTGTCACACACTCTGAATACCTTCAACCTAAAGGCTGTCATGTCTCTTGTAAGTGAGCTGTGATTTGTGACTTTGGATGAGGACAAACGGCGGACAGACTGCAGGATGATGTCATCCACAGACAGATCCTGGAGCTGCTGCAGACAGTGAGTAATGGAACAATGCTTAGACACAATGACAGCAGCTGTTAAATGAGTGATGGAGACATTTCTGCTCAAAAGCTAAAAGCCCTGTATTCAAATAAAACCATCAGCATAGCTGCTAATTAGCGCAAACAAAAACAGAGTCCCCAGAGCAAACTGCACAACTGTGGAACCAATCTCCCTGCCAAGTACAACTCATATCTATTGGGCACTTTGTTCTTTAGTGAAACTCCAACTTCACATCTGGAGGATAAAATGCTACCAAGCTAAATGTCCTTTTATGGCCGACTGACGAAATAAAAAATCTGTTTCCCTTTGGGGATAATAAGATTCATTAAATTATATTTCTCCTGAAGAAACAGCATCACTTTTATCCCCTTATACTTTTGGTACTAATCCAGTATATGGGATGTTGAGACTTATTATCAGCAGGAGACGGTGAGACAAGTATCATCCACTAGAAAATAAGTTAGCACTGCAGAAATGTGAAATCCTGTTAAGACTCAGCTTGAATGTTCCTGTGTGCTTAACTGACCTCACAGATGGTGCAGTAGTGAGCCGGTTCGTCCCTGGTCCTTGGCCTCAGTACAGTTTCTTTGCCGGCCGACACCAAAGCCTCCTTCACCCACTGGCACTGCTTCAGCGTCCGCAGCAGGCAATACCTGGGACAGCAACACACACATCAAGGGTCCCACGCACAATCCAAACAAACACAACATGCTGAGAGAGACAGATGCTGTGACTCACTTGATCATCTCAAACAGCTTGTGGTCAGACACTTTGATGTTGCGAGCCATGTTCCAGGAGAGGTGCACCATGGGAACCATAGACTTGACGCTCTGGAGCTTATTCCACTCGTAACGCTCCACAGCCAGCTTGTACTGGTGAGCTGAAAGCAGAGGATCAGCGATGGTCATGCATTTTAATCTTAAGTGTAGTGTGAGCCTTGATGTGAACAGCCTCTTCTTTCTGTCAGTTTGATTGAAAACTGCCTCTTAAAGGCAGCTGGTGTCGACAGGAAATAAAATCCTGCTGTGATCAGATCGGCAATCAGCTAAAAAGGTCAATAATCATCTAAAAAGCATTTCAAACATCACAGCAAAGGTCATCAGGTCAGACATAATTCCCGTTTGACATGACTCTTTTCCTCCAATGTGTGTATAAACTAAAATTCTTTTGCTGCCTTAAATGGCTGAAGACTAAGAGGAAGAAATCAAGGGAATAATCAGAATCACAACTAAGCCCACATTAACCAATAAGCCATAACTCAGAAGGTACCTGTGAGAGGTCCTACGTTCCAGGCGATGTTGTTGCACCAGCCGATGGCCTGCACCCAGTGCACTGTGCCAGTGTTGAGCCACACCAGGTCGCCCGGACGCTGGATGAACCGATAGACGGGCACGTCGGCCTCGTACAGGTCCTCCAGGTTGGGCCACCACGAGCCCATCAGGAAGTTGATGTTGTTCCTGCAGGGGTCGAGGAGAGAGAGCGTTGTGAGGAGGGGTGAGGTGAATAAAGGAGGGATGGAGGAAAGCACAGGGGTGCACTTCATCTTACTTTTCACAGAAGTTGCTCATCACTCCCCAGTAAGGCTCAGGTACTGCAAACCACTCACAGTCTCCTGGTCCAATGTTGATGTTGACAGCACAGAAGTTATTGTGTTCCTGGTGACCTGGAAACAGAAACACAACCTCCTCACTGGAAGCAATGTGGACATCCCACCTGATGCTCAGCTAACAGAAGAGAACATGAAGGAAATGAAGTGAGTGTACTCACCTGGTATCCTGCTGCCGGGGACCTTCATGTAGAGCTGAACCGTGTTCATGCCCAGGATGGTGTGACCCACGTGGCTGAGCAGGTTGCCGGCTGACACGACTCGAGCGAAGGCCGGCAGCTTACTGAGCTCTTGGAGCTGCTGTTTCCACCTGGTGCAGAAACACCACGGTGAGATCACAGCAGCTTTAGGGCTGAAATGTCATTATGATGAGATGAAAGCCATACTCACTTCCTTTCGTCCGACACATCAATGTTAGTTCCGAACTTGATGTGCTTTAAAGGTCCCCTTCGTTTACGTGCAACACTGATGACACAAAGAATGACAATTTATCTTTAGCCATAAACAATACAGTACAACATCAAAACACTTCTGCCAAACCCAGCAGAATACCGGGACCAATTAAACGCAAAAGTGTTGAGCTTTTTGATGTAGGAAAGTAATATAAAGTAAATGAGTATATGGAGCAATATGAGACACCTCTCGGCTGATGCTGGCTCTGCGTCTGAGGGCTCCTTTAGTGCCTTCTTCTCATTCTCCTCCTGAAAACAAACGGGAGAAATATCAAACGATTTGAAGTTTTTATCATCACATGATTTCTTTCAGTCTGATGAAAAACTTGGCTCCTAAATATATTTTGTTGAAAGAAATACAGTTTCAGTGGAACTGACCCGCAGGGATTCCTGGAAGGACGCAGCCTGATACTGGGCATATTTGGCGATGGTGGTGTGGGCGCGGGCGCTTTCACAGCGCCACATTTTCTTGGTGCCTGTCGGGTCCCAGTTCTCATCAGCGGGCTGAGAGAGCTGAGTCCAGACCTCCACCAGGTGCTCTGGGTTGGCCTCTACCAATGTCTTTGTTGAGAACAGACCCAGGTCTGCAGAGAGACGGACAGTCTTGTTTGTTCTTGCAGTAAAACACACTTGTAGTTGTTTGGTGTTTTGCAGCATTACATCTTATTTTGAATGCATTTACCCAGTTTGAGTGCTCCAGCCAGTCCTCTGATGACAGTGACAGGGTTGGAGGGATTTGTGCAGAACTGGTGCAGTGGTGGGAAGAAAGCATCCCTCTTGTTCTCCAGCTGTCAGACAGAAAACAGGTTAATCCACACTGAGGATGTTTAATGGGACAAATCAAGTAAAACGATTTATGTTTACTGCTACTACGTGACATGAAGTCATGTTGAAGTGTCCTCCGGGTGTCACTCACATAGATGCTAGGAGTGGGAGGGTTGAGCTTGTCTTTGGCCAGGGCTGGTGAGGGCGGAGGGGGCAGCCGGGGCGGGGGGCACTTATCGAGGAGGATACTGCTGTTGGAGAGACCGTTCTTCCCCAGATTTCTGCACACACAGAATGCAGATGATCATTTCAATGGTGGCAGGGCCGACGATTTCACACAAAAGAGGAAGTAATTCCATGTTTCATTAGGAAAAATATGCAATTACACACCAGAGGAAAACTCAAAAAACAAAAAAAATAATACAATCAAATTAAGGAAGCAATTCAAGCTGAGTAATGTCTGCATGGCAACACGACAAGCGGTGGCCTTCAGTGTTGTTTACAGTTACATAATCATTTTTCTCTGCTTCTGCAGTTTCTCTGAGATTCCACTGGGAGGAGACATCTTCAAAACAAAAGCAAACTCTATAATAAAGCAGCAAACTCTAATGCAGAGCTAATAATTTTGGAAAACATTCAACAAACATACCAAATAATACAGTGAACATTTTGATTTATGAAAATTATTCATTTTTCACTCCTATCTAATGACCAAGACTTCAGTTTCAGCCAGAATCATCATCATGGCCGAAATTATGAAGCCTGGAAGTTATCAGCTACAAAGAGAATTTGCCACTTGTTGTGATGTGGTGTCTTGTGAACTTAAAACATCTCCCTGGTAATGGGATGTGGCGTTTGAAGCTCACCTGCAGGCCTTCAGCACGTCTGTGGAGCTGGGGTAGATGGATATTGACGACGACGACGACGAGGAGCTGTGTCCGTGTGGGGGTGTGGTTTTGAGGCCTGTGACGGTGGGAGGCTCAGCCTTCAGCGGGCTTTGAGAGTCCTCAGAGATGCCACCTTTGCCATTACCATTCACGGCTGGTGCTGCAGGTGCGGTGGTGGCGGCGGGACTGTGGGCGCCTGTTTGGGTGTGTTCTGAGGATTTGGGCGAGGGTGTGGCAGTGGATATGGCAGAAATGGGCGAGGAGGCAGCTGAGCTGCCCTGCTGGTGGGGGGTAGAGGGCAGGACAGCCGGGTGGATGTTGTTGACTTTCTTGTGGGACTCTGGCGTGGTGGATGCTGTAGATACAGTCCCTTCTGACGGTCCCCCACCCTCATCGGGGCCCTTCCCCCCCACCAGCAGAGCAGATAGTCTAGGATTGTCTGCGCTAAGGCTTGGCTTCTCACCACCTTCTGCCACCTTGCCGCCATCCCCCGAGTGGACATGATTGGCTAGGCCGTCTGCCTGTGCCGTTTTGCCATCAGCTGATGGCAGTGGCGAAGGCGTCTTGCCTTCTGAGCCTCCGTTGCCGAGGGACACGGCTGCCGTGACGAGGGCGGCTGCGGTGTTGCTATCTTTGGTAGCGGATGCACCGGTTGCTGCTCCACCTGAGGTAGAGGAGTGTGGGAGGGAGGGAGGGGATGGGAGGTGGTTGTGGGGCTTCTGTTGCGGCGATGGGGCATTAGTGGAATGTCCAACCTCATTGTTGGGGTGCACAGGGGCGGTGGAGTTGGGGGTCTGCGAGTGAGAGGGGGTACCCTCACTGCTCGAGCCTGTCGCATGTGGAATAGACCCCTTAAGCCCCTGAAAGAGGAAGAGAGCAGAAGTAAAGAATACAGACGGGGGAACTGGTCTTTTAGCAGGTTTTTGGAACCTTGGGGAACAAAACAGAACATGGTAGAGGGAATTTTAATTTTGTGGCTGCTCTCACCTGAGAGGAGTTTAGGTGCAGGGCCTGGTGCGGCGTGGCGTCCTGTATTTGCGTGCTTTTGCAGGTGTGAGGTAGCAGTGCTGCGTCGCCGCTGCTGGCAGGTTGCAGGTAAGGCACGTCTCCGTTGGGTCCTGTGTCCGTGGGCCCTGGCTGATTATTACTACTACTGTTACTACTACTCTTGCTATTGTCACCCACAGGTAGGGAGTCCAAGGGTTTGTTAGTCCCAGGGCCCACAGGCCCGTTGGCCAGAGGCAGAGGCGGACACAGGGGCCGGTGGGGTCGAGTGGGGTGGAGGCTGGGATTGGGGGAGGGGAGGGAGTTGGAGGTGGGGCCATTGGGGAGAGAGGGTCGCACCTGACCTCCTGAGGCATTCTGTCTCATCTATAAACAGAAAAACACATCCATAAAATATTTTATAATAGTTTATTTTTTTAAACCTGGGGAAAAAACAACAACAACACAGTGAACTACACCCCTTCAATTAAAATCCACTTTTTTATCTGTCAGTGAATTTTACTGTGCTCAGTTGTAGCTGGTTAATAAACTGCTGTTAAACACGCTGACGCCCAAATGTCGTAAAGCCCCATGCCTAGATATGACTGCAGCACAAAAGTTTATGGAGCGTTTGCTCTCTCAATTAATAATTTAGTCCGACATCAGGTTCATGCCTTCACAAGATCAGCACACACATATTTATGCAATCGTGATGTGTACTTTACATCCAGAGGACCTGCTTCCATGACACACAGCTCTTTATGCTTACATATTCATAGTAAAAATATGTTTCTGTGTCTGAAATATTCATGGTCTGTACACTGCCATAAATTTTGTGTAAATTATTCAAGTTTGGGGCTCTAAATTATGAAAGTGATTTGTTCCTGTGGGTATGCAGGTGCATGATGTATAAAGATGGAAGATGCCATTTCTGTGTGAGAAAAATTTCTGATTCATCAGATTAGATCAGTCACTCACATAAGAGTAACTGTAATTTTCTTTTCTTTTCTTTTTACCTGATGCTGGTGCTGCTGCATCATGGCGAGCTGAGCCTCCAGCTGCTCCAGCATCTGAAGCTGCGGGGGCTTCAGGCTGGCCCGGTTACTCCGCAACTGTTCCAGCACCTGAAGACAGATGGCAAGAAAAGCCGCAGTTCACATCAGAGCGGAAACGGGACGAGGCCTCTAAAGTAAAATGTGAAGTGATGAAATGATTCTGACCTGTAATTTCTGTGGGGAGAGGTACCAGTTGGGAACTGGCTGTGCTGGATTACTGGCCCAGGAATCAGCCTGAGTATCAAAAGAAAATAATATTTAAGATGTAAAAAGTCAAATTAAGGGTGCATTTGTGTGTGCTTTATTAATAATGCATATTTACCTTTGCAGGGCTAGAGGCTCTCCTCCTCTTAGCTGGGCAGGACTGGTCCTCTGCTTGGCCCAGTGAGCCCACGTGAGGAGGCAGAGACTGACCCGAGCCCCCACCCTCTGCACTGTGATTGGGCTTACAAGCCTGGAGGAGAGGAGATGACGCGGATGGAGGCAAGGGGAAGCAATAAAGGACATAAAGCCACAAAGAACAGAGGGAAAGGGAAGAGAGGAAGACAAAAGAAAATTAAGTAAGTGTGGGAAACACCGATGTAAAATGAAAAATAAAAGGGAAGGAGCGTGTTTATTATCAAGATGTGAAGCAGCAAAAGGCAGAGGTCAAAGAATGGCAAGAGGCAGAAGTCAGAAAGCAAAGAAACGCAGGGGATGTAGAATAGGGAGGAGAAAAAAGCAGAACAATAATGTCATTCTGTGTTGTCTTTCAAACTAACAAGCATGGCATCTAAAGCAAAACATTCCTGTATGTCAGGTGTTGCAACAGAGCAATAACAGCCACGGGGCATTTCTTCCATTTTGAGGAACAATGGTGCAAATTTGCCACGACTGCTTCTCCTCAATACCTGCAGCCCTCACAGCTGTCACAGTGAGTCTTAATGCAATTCACAGCAAATCAGCACGTTACTTATTACATTTCAGCCGATGTAAGGGAATTGCAGCTCTTTAAGGGCACAAAAGCATAACTCAACCTGTAAAGCAAAAGATTACAACACATTCTATGCACTGAGCCTTATTATCTCTGAGGGAGCCTATGAACCAGATGTGACCGCTGTGACTGTTGTTTTCTCTTTTTCCTAAAGCAATAGAGAATATACAGCATTTAAAAATGTTACACTTCAAAATGTCAAATCAAAAGCTGCCGTAATCAGTGTGTAATTACATAAATATAGAGTATAATTTCTCATATGATCCAGTCTAAAGACCTAAGTCACATCTGACCCATTTGAAATGTACCCATCAGTAATGTCCCTGTTCCGAACTGATTCACACTGGAATAGGTCTCACTGTGAATTGACTCTCACCAAGTCAAAGCTGCTAAATCAACGTATTCCAACGCTAAGTCAATAACACAACAGCGATCACACACACAACATGGACACACCAGAGCCACTGGTGTCTTTTCTATGATGAGCATGAATGAATGAGGTGGAGATGGACACTAGGGGGCGTTGCTGGGACTTTGTGAGCAGCTGCAGGACATCTAAGGTCAACGACTGAAGGGGTGTGGGTGGGAGTTGGTGGGTGGACAGAGCCAATGGGAAGCCTGGGTGCAATCTACGGCAGCACGACCTCACCGATCACACTCGGGCAGCACAGTCTAAAAGGCCAAACGTCAATGAGTGTGAGAATTAGAAACACAGCAACTTGACTGAGAATTAGAGCATTTTAATCTCTTCAGAAAGGCAATCTCTCCCAGTCTAAACCAAAGCAGATTAAGAGCAAACAGTGCGGTCCAGGTTCAACAACTTTGCCTCCCAAAACAGGATTTGTCAATGAACTGCAGGGGTGTAATCCTGAATTCCACATGGATTAATAGGAGCAGAAATTGGATGGGGAAGAATTAAGAAAGGCCTGCACACGTGCTTTGTTTGGTTTATTTATTTCACTTGAGCTGAGCGTGATGGGTGAAGTCGAGTGTCAACTATGCTGTGGAAAAGAGAGGGAGTGCAGGACGGGGTAACACTTGGCCAGACACCACCTCATTCAAATCCGATGCCATAAAGCTGCCATGGACTTTATTGCAGTAGCTACTGAAACGAGAAGTGAGCTTCTTATTCAGCTTCTGTCACCGTGAAGCAGTGAAGAAGTTAACTGAAAATACCATTCAGAGTATTTTTGATGCATGTTGCCGGCTTCTTTAGACACAGCATGGAGGGGTGGAGTTGAGCTCAAGTGCTACCCTTCAGTATGTACAACAGTGCATGCGCTTGTGTTGATCCATAGGTATGTCTGTGTTTACATTCCGATTATGTGTATGAGTGCCTGTGTGTCTGAGTGTGCACTCAGTCAAAGGGAGGGAAGGATGGGGAGGGTGTAAGTTGCTCTATCTGGTCTCTCACCTGCTGTGGTGCACTGCTCAGGCCTCCCTGCCTGGAGGTTAGCTCAGCTGGGATTGGTAGACTCCATGCCTCCTCAATAAGAGGGAGCATTTTACTTTTACCCTGTAGGCTACTGAGCTGGGGGTTACTCAACTGAGCCTAGGGGAATGGAAAACGACGTGAAAAAACAAAAAAAAGAATAAAACACAAGGCTTTTTTTAAAAAAAAGAAAACGATGACCTCAAAACAAGGAAATGGTCAGCAATGGTAAATAGGTAGAAGAACACAAGTGAAGCTAAGTTGGACACTCGCAGCAAAATGCAAACTTGTGTCTTGTCTGGTTTGTGTATTTAGGTCATGTACAGTATCAACCACACAGAGGTATTACTATTTGGATGACATTCAGCTACAGTAATCCCAAACACATTTACAACTCCATTAAAACAAGCAGCTGAGCTTGTCTTAATGTCATGAATTTATGCTAACTTAACAGGTGGAAATGCAACATTCCTTCATGCATATGTAAAGGAAAATGACATCGCTTGGACAAAAATATAGATGAATAAATTAACACGTGATATGGGGATTGTTAGAAACCCCAGTTATTAAAGCTGTGGTTGATAAATAATCCCCAACAAGGGTAAATTACCCTCATTTTCCCACAAGGGAGTTTCAGTTATAGTTGTCCATTTTCTCCTGTAACATGCAGGACTAAGGTTTGCAATGTGTCGAGGTTTTGAAAGAACGGAGGTAATAAAACCAGATAAAACAGAGCACTAACAGACACCTCCTGGATTTTATTCTATTTTAAATCCTGAATTTGCTTTGTTTTGGCTCCTTTGAGCCTAATGGGATAATCATGTCCCTGTGGAGTGATCCATGGACTGATTCAACATGACTGTGGCCTTGCAGGAATGTTAAAGAACTGCAGATGGAGTGTGTGATAATGGTGGTGCACAGTAAAAACCCTTGGACACTGCATTCACTTCTCCTTGTGCTGAAGGGAGCGCCTGCTTTCTTATCCCATTACTACAGCACAGAGGGGGAAATTCAATTCTTGGTTGGTGACAGGGATCTTTTAATGCTTTCTCATTTTCTGTCGACAGCTTCGCTGCCTGTCTCCTGCTCACAACCCTCATACGTCATCCCAAAAGTTTTTTGGAGGAGCTTCAGTTAGTTAACTCCCAAACTGACCCAGGCATTTTTCTGACAGATCACCATCTGCAATAAAAACCCTGCCTAATACATTTCTGAGGCCTTGCTTGGTTGAGCAGGTATGCTTGCTGTCAAACTGGGCAAAGTGAGCTCTGCGAAAACACTTTGACCTGCAGATCACAGAAGCCCAATAAAGAGCAGCCAGAAAATTTTATGAAGTAAACAACAGTGTGTCAGTTTGCACCGAGCAGAGTAGTGTCCAAAACCCCTGATGTTCTTCTCAACACTTTTACACAGAACAACGGCAGAACGATAGTATTGGAAAGTGTAGATGCGTGGCTTCACTTCCTTAATGCATTTAACTGCTTTCAAAAACAACAACAAGAGAGAATCCTCCCTATCCAAGGTCACCACATCCACCTTTGCTACATTTTACAGATGTACCACACCAGCATTTGAAGTTATGTATACTTAAATGCATAATATATATGGAGGTATCAGATTGAAGCTGCATCCAGACTGCCAAACTACGATTGGGGGCACATCCTGTTTTAAATTCCCCTCTCCACCCACCTGCAGGCATTTGATGCGGTGGGTTAGCGCAGTGGTGTTAGTGCAGCCCTTGCTGCGTGTGGCATTGATGTAGCACTTGATGGCATCATGCGGCTGGTTGCAGGACTCATACAACGTGCCCAGATCCATCCAGGCGGCGGCGTGGCTATGGTCCAGCTGCACGGCACAGATGTATGCCTGCAGAGCATCCATGGGCTGGTTCTGCTGCTGGTATAACACCCTGAGGTGAAGGTGAGGAGAGAAAGTACAGAAACAGGGAATGAAGGGGGGGGGGTGACATAGACAGTGAGGAGAAATTCCCATTTTTCACACAAAGAGCAAAGAAAATACAGGGATTTAGACAACAATCAAAAATCATTGAAAATGGTCTCTGGTGCAAACACCTGCTGAACAACTAACTGCAGCCTAAATGTTCCTTACCCTATAGAGCACCAGGTATCTGCACTGGCCTCTGATTTATCGATGGACTGCCGATAGGAGATGAATGCATCCTGGACCTTCCCAATACTAGAGTAGCACCTGCAGGGGACACAGGCTGTCAGGATGTGCAACAGACATGGGAAACACTTCAACATTCGAAACATGGCAAGTAACTGAAACATAGAGAGATCGATATACAGCTTCTTCCTGCACAGTTTCTCCATTTCAATATTCCATGACGTACCTGCCAAGGAAGTACCAAGACTGTCCAGAGTTGGGGTCGGCCTCCAGAGACTTCTGCAGACACTGGATGGCATAGCTGTCCCTGGTGGCTCTGTCCCCAAGTTGTTCCACTGTGTGATGCATCCAGCCTGGCAAATGTCAAATTATTCAATCAATCTCTGAGACAAAGAAGAATTTTCAAATCTGCCTCAATGCAAGGCCTTTTTTCAGTGTTGATATTAATCACAATTTTTTTAAATGACAGTGGAAGATTTCCATTTAAAACGCAACGCCTTAAATAGAAGAGAAACTGAGGTTTGTATTCTCAGTTTCACTGGAAAGGGAAGTTCCCCTACAATACTAAAATAGACGACATACACCAAACAATCTACAATCAACTTACCTAGCTGCTGCAGGGTCGTGGCCTTCACCTGTGCAGGAAGATCCTCCGTCTGCAGAAGGCTCTCATAGGCCTCCTTGGCAGCCCGGTATCTTTTCTGGATATGGGGAGGGGAGGGTGCCACAAAATGTACAGGGTGGGTTTGGAATAATGTTGTGGGGGAGACGGGGAGAACAAAACACAAGTGGTTTTTACCATTGTGGATTCAAATACGCATTACTTTTGTGCTGCGTAACAACACCAAATAATCATCCTGATGACCCACCCCCTCCTCTAAATTTAGTCTTTTGTATCCAAAGATTTGCTGCACGCAACGCAACTTCAGCTGCAGCACTGTGGTCTGATACAACACAAAAAACACATTAGCAGGAAGGCACAGCTACTGTACCTCTCCACTGAAACCGAAATTAAGAGAAAGAGACCACCAGCATACAAAAGAGGGGGAGACAGACTTTCTTGTTTCCGTGGCAACCCCCGTCGATCGGCTGCAAGTAATCTCCTATCCCCTCCCGCATGCTACCCACTCATGCACGCAACCTGCTTAATTTATCAGCACCTGGTTCAAAATCCACAGAAAAGCAGGCTATCGCTGGCATTCAGATACCCTGAAATTTTAGAGTGGCTTTCAAGCTTCAGCCTGAGCGTTGGACCATCAATCAGCATGCAGCTCTTACACTCACAATTACAAAAGACAGACAGAAAACAAATGACTTGTGTCCTTGGGAACAAACCTAACTGAAGGGAAGGTTAAATTCAAGAATGAGCACTTACCTGAATTTCATACAAATGAGCAATGTGGAACTGAACTGTGAAAGAAAAAAAGAGGAAACGTGTTAGCCAGAGGTAATTCAGCATTTAAGAAGGATTTCCCACCCCTTGTCAGACCCAGTCTTCCCCATAGTCTACAAGTCTTTAAAAAGTGCTGCATTGTCAATACATAGGTGTCAGAAACCCAAGGCTGCCTGTCTACATTAAGTGTAACAGACCAGATAGGTAGCTGTGCTCCTGGCAGCACCTTCCTTTGTCTGGAGCGCTGCAGTGTCTGATCTAAGCTGCCTGAGTGACTCTCAGCAGATGGAGAGAGAGAGAGGTAGAGAGAGGAGGGAGGGGGGGGGGAGAGAAGGGAAGAAAGACGGGGGCTGCCCTTGCTGTGTGTGTTAGTGAGAACAGGAACGTGGGGGGACACAATGAGGCAAAGGCAAACAGCAAGAGGTTGGGCAAAAATGGATACTGCTGTCGCCAAGGTAACAGGTACTGGGGTGGGAGAGATGAGATGGCAGAAGCATATCAAATAATGCCATTGCTCCAACCACACTGAGACCCGGCCACTGACCATAATCTAATACTTGATGTTGGAGTTTCCCGCATGCAGCATTTTGGATCTGTGTAAGATCTAAGAAATGTTCCTGTTTTATATATTTTACTCACTAAAACTAATGTCACAAGTAAGGCAATAAAGTATATTATTAATAGCTGTACATTGTGTTAAACTGCTACATGCTGATCTCCTCCAAGTTAGTATATCCATAATATTTATTGCTTACTTTCAGCTTTGGACAAAGTGCAGGGGTTGGAGTCAATCAAAGCCAGCTGAAAATGCTGCAAGAGAAAACAGGTATAAGTCAGTAAAAGCTCACCCAGCATGACAATTGACTGCCTGGATTCTCAGTATCAAAGCGACCCCCCCGTGCATGATAGTGCTGTATTTGTCAACAGCTGTCTGCAGCAATTCAGCCGATGGCACCTGTCGTTTTCTGTGTGATCATGCTCACTCATGGTGTAAATTCAATTTTAATGTTGACATCATCCGCACTCTTCCTGCATGTGCTTCACGACTAATCTGTACAGTGAGGGTGGCGGTTTGCCTTTACTTTGAGGCTCAATCTAGACAGTTAGTGTTAGATTAGAACAGAGATTCATGCTTATCATTCTTTTTGTTGGTTTAGGAAAATCAGCGTTGACAGGTTTCTGGAAGTGCTGTAATAGACGTACCTTTAGGCTTGACTCATAGTCTGTGTTGACTTTGAACATGAGACCCAGACGTAGGTGGATCTCTTTGGCCCGGGAGAACCCTGGGTCAATGTACAGCACCTCCTGGAATGCTTTGATCGCCCTGTGGGAGATATGATGAAGAAAGCAAAGAAGGATGTTTCAAAAACAGGCAGATGAAAAGAAAACAGGGTAAAACTGGACTGGAGGACTATGAACAGCTCCAGTTCCACTCTGAGGTAACACTTGTTCCCTTTTTCTGGAGCCAAGCAGCCGAACGATAGGTGTGAACACAACTTAAGCTGCAGCACATTCTGCTGGTCAGACAGTTGGCGCTCTTTCAAGTCACGTTGCATGCTTACCATCTTGAACTGAATACTAAAGATGTCCCTTACACACTAACTGGGAGACCAGCTCATTTCTTATTAACCTCTTTTGATGTGCTTTCTTCAGTCAGATAAAATCTAACCGAAGTTGCAGCAGAGCCAGTCAATGCAGGGCTGTATTTGCTGAGGGCTGGAGTGCTTAAAGAAATGCAGCATATGGCCCTTCCTGGTTGTAGAGTTACCATGGATACTACGTGGGACAGCTTCACTCAACGGCCATTTTTTTTCCTTCAACTGATAACAACACATGCATAAACATCTGCAGATTACAGCTGAGCCATGTGAGTCAGGTTTCTCCACTGTTTGTCTATTTAAATGGATTTGGCTGTTTATCAATAGACTGGTTTTGACCAGTTCTCTTAAAAAGGCATCTCTCTGATATCAACAGGTTGATTGCACTTGACTCCAGGTGAAGATGTGCAATGATGCAATGATTGACATAATGTGTATTATTTCCTTAAATAATATTGTAAATGTATGTTTATGGTAATATATAAATGGCTCAGCTACCCAGCTGCAAATCTAATGCACAGACTTGAGTGGTATTGATCTCCTCAGGTCATCTAAGTAGCTATTAATTTGACACTGGAGACACCCTTTGCTGCTATACCCTGATTCAATATAGATGAAGTAGTTTTAGGCGTTTATGTGGAATTGTTCAAGATGGGGAATCTACCTGTAATTACCATTGGCTCATTATTGTGTATGTCTTTATGCAAATGGATTAAAAAAGAAAGCTTGTACTCACCACTGAAAGGCATTATAGTGGAAGTAGACCATTCCCAGGCCATACAGAAAGGCAGCATTCTGGGTGGGATGGGGAAAAGTTTATCATTTAAAGGTTTAATTCCTACAGTCAGTCAAAGTAAAATTTATTTAAGGTGGCAAAAAATGTGCTGTAGAAAAAGTTAATCTTGTATTTTGCTAATTACTTAAGTTAGCGATTACACTCTCATTACATCATATCTTTTCCTCATGTTCCATACTAGTAAACAAAGCTGATATTCATTACATAACCTTGTGGCTAACGTTATAGTTCAGTGATCAGCTAAACCAATTATGAGCAATCAATTTCACCGCAAAGTGTGACATTTACAGGAAAAGAGTTCAAAAAGACTATGACTGAAACCGCATCTTACACCAGCACCTAACCCAATTGAGACCAACCATGTTTCCTGTGAGTGAGCCAGTGAATGTGTGGGAAAGACAGCACCTTTGTGTGTATGTCTGTCACTGAAAGAACCAAGTAGTATCACTGACTGAATGAAAAACTATGCAAACAGGCATGTGTGTGTCTTACCTTCCAGTAGTCTGACTGTAAACTGTAGTACCTCTGGTATGCCGATAATGCTGTAATTGAAGGAGAGGAAAGCTGAGAGTTAGTCGGAGGAGAGATTATGCAGAGTCAGCAATTATGTCAAACTGGAAGGGAGCCAATCTGCACACAGTGTGTTTATGGGACAGCCAGCTGCATGACTGCCATGTGCTAAAACATTAACTCAAAGCCAATTGAAGATCAGACAGGTGGTTACTGAGTGCACACCAGAAACTAACACAAGACAGAACAATTGACTAAGCATCTGCAAAGAAAAAAAAAAACATGAGGAATGGATGACTGTGCAAACCCCTTAAGTGCAGACGAAGAGGATAGATTACTCACCTTTCGGGTAATCCTCCAAGAGGAGGTTGAAGTGGCCAAGCTGGCAGAATAACTCTGGCTCCACTTTGCCCTCGGCTTTAAGGATGAGCGAATCATAGCAGCGAACAGCCTGAGAATGGGACAAGAACAAACAAGCTCAACTGTGTGCATCTGTCAGATGTGCATTCATGCATGATACTCCATCAGAAAGAAACATGTAACCGTCCATGTTTGCATCATGCAAAGACAAGAAATATGTGGGGACAAAGTGAGGGAGAGCAGAGGGTTCACAAAGAACTTGTGACAGTCACAGCATGGCTGACATCAGCTCCTGAATTCTGGCCAAGCTGACTCAAATTCTTTTCAGCAGATAAATATCAGCCCTAATTCAGTGGAATATAGTTTGCAGAAGATAAGGGTGCTCAAGCTTTTTTCTTTTTTTTTTGTTCCTCTTCTTTTTAAGATCTTCGTGCCTGATAAAAAGAAATACAACAGCCGCTGATGCATGTGAACTGAATCCACACAACAGTACAGAAATTTTAGCAGTGGACAGTATCTGCAATGCATGTGGCAAACAAGTCTGCACTGGCACCACATCTAACCTTTCTCTGACAGTTCTTGTGCGTTCACTGAGCCTCTGTGCAGCTGCAATTTATCTCTACTTACACAGGCACAGGTGAATTATTGTTCTGTCCTTAATTCCATGGGAAAATTTGCTCTATGCATGTGAACAATTCCAACCAGTAGACACAGTTGGCAGCAATAAGGCAGCACCCAGGGAACAGTATACAGTTTCTTAAAATAAAAATAAAAATGTATATGCAAGAGAGTCCAGTGCAGACCTGTGTAGATAATCCACAGAAACAGAGCTATTGTGAGACCGCAGAGGCTATTAATTCAACTCCTCTCCCTTTTGGAAACGCTACAATCTGAACAAAGCTTTACTGGTCAACAAACCATTTGGTCCAGGATAGACATTACATTGCTGTTAATTCAAAAAGTCCAAAACAAAACAAACCGCCAGACTGTCCAATTTAGCCATACGCCTCAAGAACGCTTCATTATAAAAAAGTAAATCAGTGTTAAACTTAACTAGTTCAATCTCCAAACTCGTGGTACAGCAGGCCTGGCAGCAGAGTCTGTTTTAAATGTCACTGTATAAAAAGCAGATGGAATTATGGGTAAATGGCTACATGGCCTTAAAAAAGAGGCTACAGACAAGCTCCCCACCACTCAGTTAAAAGGAGATGCCAATGACTGAGTTTGGACAGCTATGAGCAGTCCAAGCTGTAAAAAAGAAAACCAAATGCGCATTGTCCACGTACTTTCCCCACCGATGCAAACACACATAATTGTGACTTCGATGGCAGTCCAGTTTCTCTGGTGCCACACTGACATCACATTGAAGATGACTCAGCAGGTCCCCAATGCTGAGTGCCACTCTGCCATTCAAAGCCAATGAGAGGCAGCTGCACGACGCAGTGAACCTTGAAAAAGGCTTCCAAGTTTATACAGAAGTCGACAATTTCAGGACCTCTCATGTCGCTACTTTCATGGACGATCAACCTGCTTTTGATGGTCAAATAACCTTCAAAACACACACAAAGGCCTGCTGTTTCCCCCTGGTGGGTAGAGCCACCAATGCTAAAAAAGCTGTTACATAATCAAATGACATGACTATCATTTTTATATTCACTCCTCCACGCTCTGTGATTCCAGTGACATTGGGGATGTGGAATATCGACGACATCTCTCTCCAGCTACTCCATGCAATCACTGTTTCCATTCTATCATCCGCTGAGAAGAGTGAGGGCAGGAATACAGGTAGGTGTTCACTGAGCCTGTCTTCATTTTCTTTTGTATTTTCATCATGAACAATCTGCACCAGCAGCATTGAAAATTTGTAAGAAAAAACACAACAGCTACAAGAGCAATGGGAGGGGGTGACAAGAGAGATGATTTATACATCAAACTTTATTCTAACACAGAAATAAAAACCCAGGCTACTTTGAGTTAGTGTGCTCTCGCCTCTCACAGCAGAGACGTGAGTATTAAACAGCATCAATTTCAAAATGGCTCAAAGTTTTTCTGTTCCATCAGAAAACATTTCCAGATACAAGTCAGCTACACTCAACATGGCTTTGAGTCAGGCAAGGTAACAGAAGACCAGACAGAGTTATTCTGGTGGCAGAAGACGAATATTCTGACAGAGCACCTTTGTGCATTAATTTTGTTTCAACCTGTGCAAGGTTTCCTAGAAATACAAATTGGATTTGCCAAGTGTTGAGTCCCTGGTGGATCTGAAAACCTCGAAACAGCTTAAAATTAAGCAACCTCAGAGGAAACTGTCAGTGTGACCTGGGGGTTTGGGTGTCATATCAATAAATGCTGTTGTTTTCTTCTTGGTTTTTGACGCTGCAAGACAGTTGGGTGATACAATTTCCTTTAGTGAATAAAAATGCCAAGACCCATTTGGCAATAACATGAGAGTTGGTTAAATGTGGCTTTCAACACACTTGCAGTTTTTAGGGCAGCAATGTCCTGTAATTTGGCACCATTTTAAGAAGCCTGCAGTTACTGTTCCAGCAATTCCTACACTGGACCTGGTTTATTTTAGTTAGAGAAACAAACACTGTCATCAGTTAATGTGTTTTGAATTTCTTGCTGGTTGGGTGATTTGAACCAGCAACTTTCAAACCCAAAGCCCACTCACTAACCTCAAGGCTACCAAGCCTCCCAGGCTTCATGGGTGTGGGTGTGTGTGGGCACTGCCAATTATTGAGCAGGCCCTTTAGAGTTGTTTCAAAGGAATACTTTTATTTAGCTTTCACAGGTTCATTACAGTTAGTATTTCTTATTTTTCCCCTTTTATTGGTCACATATTTAATTCACTAAATAAGCAAAATTATTTGCATTAATAGCCTGAATTATTCATCTGCAGCCATGATGCAGACAACTGAGATACAAGGATGAAACACGGAAATGCTTGTTACACTTTGTTATGTGGTGATTGTGGCTTTTACGGACCTTATATGTCTGCATGCCCTGACTGATTTTAATTTGGAACTTCATGTAAGGCAATAGGGCATGACAAGACACCTGCTGATAGTGAAAGGAAGTGTTTTCAGTTTCATGCAACAGTGACCCAATTTACAGTTTAATTTACGAACCTAGCTTTAAACTCACAATGAGCCGACACTAAATTAAAAGTGTCGTCTTCAAATGACTTATTATAACTGTTTTGGCATGGAGGTCAACCACAGCGAGCACAGTCTTAATCAGTAACATGCTTGTTTGCTTTAGTTTGTCTTTGGAGACCTGAAGAACGTGCAAACTTCAAACAAACAGGTCACAGTCGGGGCATTGTGAGCGTTTACCCAAAGACTGTTCCCGCTGCCTAATCACTGAAAAAACACAGATACTGTCGCACCTAGACAATAAAAATAAGAGGACATCCAAATGGATATCTTATCTTCTGTCAAGTTATTCAAAGTTTACGCCATTGCAACCCAGTTACCGTTGGTGATAGTGACCCAGTTCTGTCAGCAGTGTTGAAGCCACGGTTATCTGCATGTACACAAAGCAACAGTGAAGCAACCAGGCACCGCATTATGCCAGTCAGAATAGTCACTCAAAACTAATGAGCTATGGGCAGAATCGGGAGCTATAAAAGTGCCCTTTAAAATGCTGCAAAAAAAAATTTGACAAAATGAGACAGTTCCTGCAAATTGATTGTTTTTAATAATTCTCAGCAGACTCAAATACAGACAATCTGACACTGGAGTCAGAGAAGGTTGCAGCCAACTGCTTGCAAGGCCATGTTCTGGTTCATTTGCCATTTTGTTTCCACAAGTCATTTGCAGGCAATAAAACTATTAAGATTCAATGTGTCACACATCATGTGTCTGCACATCAGCAGGGTTTTAACAAAGCAGACTGACCTACAGTAAGCCTCCTGCTTCTGAGACATCAACAATTAATGTTCTCCTTGCCTCCTGGGATAATGAAAAAGTAAAAATTACACACTAATATAGTTGACCTAAGCTACAGCGGGTACGGAAAGTATTCAGACCCCCTTAACTTTTTCACTCTTTGTTACATTGCAGCCATTGGCTAAAATAATTTAAGTTGATTTCTTTCTTCGTTGATGTACACACAGCACCCCATTTTGACAGAAAAACACAGAAATGTAGACATTTTTGCAAATTTGTTAAAGAACAAAAACTGAAATATCACACAGCCAAAGTATTCAGACCCTTTTCTGTGACACTCGTATATTTAACTCAGGTGCTGTCCATTTCTTCTGTTCATCCTTGGTTCTACACCTTCATTGAAGTCCAGCTGTGTTAATTAAATTGATTGGACTTGATTAGGAAAGGCACACACCTGTCTATATAAGACCTTACAGCGCATGTAAGAACAAATGAAAATCATGAGGTTGAAGGAAGTGCCTGATGAGCTCAGAGACAGATTTTTGGTAAGGCACAGCTCTGGCTAAGGTTACAAAAGAAGTTCTGCTGCACTTAGGGTTCCTAATAGCACAGTGGCCTCCATAATCCTTAAATGGAAGACGTTTGGGACGACCAGAGCTCTTCCTAGAGCTGGCTGTCTGGCTAAACTGAGCAATTGAGGGGAAAAAAGTCTTGGTGAGGGAGGTAAAAAAGAACCCAAAGATCACTGTGGCTGAGCTCCAGAGATGCAATGGAGAGATAAGATAAAGTTCTGGAAAGTCAACCATCACTGCAGCCCTCCACCAATCAGGATTTTATGGCAGAGTGGCCCGACGGAGGCCTCTTCTCAGTGCAACACACATGAAAGCCCGCACAAAGTTTGCCGAAAAAACACATGAAGGAAAGATTGAATGTGGCCAAGTACAGAGACATCATCCAACCTGACAGGACTGGAGAGGATCTGCAAGGAGGAATGGCAGGGGATCCCCAAATCCAGGTATGAAACTTGTAGCATCATTCCCAAGAAGACTCATGGCTGTATTAGCTCAAAAGGCTGCTTCCACTCAATATTGAGCAAAGGGTCTGAATACTTATGGCCATGTGATTTCAGTTTTTGTTCTTTAATAAATTTGCAAAAATGTCTACATTTGTGGGTTCTTTTTTTTTTTTTTTGTCAAAATGGGGTGCTCTGTGTACATTGAGGGAAAACTTGTGTCATTGTGTTTTATAGCATTAGTCTGCTGATAGCTGCACTGTTTTTGGATTTTTTTATTTATTTTTTTTCCCCCCAGTCATATCACTTTCAGTTTAAAGAAAAAATCAGCATCCAAGTCTGTATTTGTGGAAAAATGCATTACCTCAGCAGGTGTCTTGTCAATCATCAATTTTAGTAGTGTTTCATCTTTGTCATATGCTGCATATAGGAATTTGTAAGGTTGTAGCCACAATATAACATCAACAAAATAAACAGCATGATGATACTTGATTTTCTCTGTGAGCTCTCTTTGCCATGCTGAGTGCAAAATCTTGCCCACTGACTGGGATGGCTTGGTATTGTCTGTGTTTGATAAACAGAGGAGCAGTCTTTTGTTTGACAGAAGTCCATGCCATCCAGCTGATATGCTGAGTCCCCATAGGACCTGCACACATTTATACCGGAGGTGGACAAGTGTGGGAGTCTGCTGACTGTGCAGCAAGATCTGACTCCGACAATCGTTTTAAATGCTACAACCACCGCTGACATGTACATCATGTTCAGTGCATGATGTACAGAATACCACTCTGCTGCAGAGAGAGCGACAAAGTTTCCCTGATTGACAATGTCTGTAACAGTCATCACTGACATCAAACTGAGCCCAAACCATGAGATACAACGCAATGGGCTGTTCCAAGCTTGCGAAGCATAAACTTTCAACACTTAGATAAGAACAAATTGTGGGTTAAACTGCATCATCAGAGCTGTTTTTAAAGTGAAGTAAAACAATGATCAGGTAGCTTGGCTTAGAAATTAGGAAGTGCACAGTTTGATTTTGGCCAACAAGAACACGGTGACTACACTGCACACTGTCCATAGTCTTTGGCGAGTGTGGTACTGTTTGTGCTGCTTCACATTAGTGGATACACTTCTAGGTATCCCACACCACCTAGCGAGCAGAGCCCGGATGGTCCCTCAAACCACGAGCTGTCAAGAGCACCATCTTCTCCTCACCATCCTCAGCTGCGGATCCCTCACAGGAGGGTTTCTACTCTTTGTATGCATGTTCAACACAGGTGATGATGGGATCTGTGCACATAAAGCTGCCCGGTCCGGATCACACGCAGAACCAGTGGAGGGGCGGTGAAAACTGTAAACAAAGGATCCTGACGCCACATAAGTCAGCCAGAGGAACACGCCTTTACAAAGAGCCCAGACCCGGAGGGAAACTTCCCCCAACACCAGATTAACACACAAACGATCCGGGTCAACACATTCACATCAAATTGGTTACACAGCTATCAGTGTCACTCCGCCATGTCCCGCCATCTTGGACAGGCAGCCAGCCATTAACGTTACTAGTAACGTTTGTCAACTCGCTCACATCGAGTCCAAACGGGGGAAACAACCAAACCAAAAACCACCCGAACATGTCCAAGAGTCCGATCTGTGCAGCTGTGCACCGCCACAAAAACAATCAGCACCACCGAGATCTGTGCAAAAAACCCCCAAAACAAACAAACAACAAAAACAAAACCTCCCAGGTCCGAGCTAACCGGACCCTGATACCGTATCTGGTGCACCCAGGGACGGCTACAGCTCCTCCGTCACCTCCCTCCGCCACCCGAGGACGGGTTAGGAGCCTCTTAAGGATCCTTGGCTGGATGAGGTCGGATGTGAGGGTGCAACTCTCGCAATCCAAACAACCTCACGACCACATAAAAACTTTTTTCCTCGTTAGTGTGCAATGTGTTCCCGGTGATCAATGTGCTACACAAAACCGTGACGACGTTGTGCTGTTGGTTGCAAATACACAAGCATACGTTGTATTGGGGAATAGCTGCCCGGCTAACAGCGAAGGGCGGCTGCCCTGACAAATGTTAACATTATGTTAGAGTCGAGGATCTGGTCCGATCCAGGGGGGGTCCGGGGCCACTTCGGCTATCCCGGCTAGCGGCGCCGTGTAGCCGCAGGTGCAGGGTCACTCTTCATCGGATGAGAGGAGCTAAACAGTGAGCTAGCTGAACGGCTAAGAGAGGGGCTGCGGCTAGCTGGCCTAGGTCTCCTTAGCGAGTGGGCCACTTGCATTCAGGCTGGGCTTCGCTACTTAGAAAGCAAATTCACCGCCATGCATGCTAGGAGGTCGGGGTAAGTCCTGGCGGTCGGGCTGCGGCTGCTGCCGCCGCCGCTTTGACGGCAAAACACATCCAGTTAAGATTTTGCTACCTTCATCAACAGGGCCTTCGTTCTGGCGCCATCTTCATGAAGCTTCTGAAATCCAAACAGTGAGCTGCAAACAAGAAGACAACATAGGCGGCTCAGTATCACTTGCAGAGCGGCTCGTGGAGCATTTTCGACACGCGAGAGGCGAAAACTGTTAATTTTCAAACTGTGCGTGTGTGTGAGTGCACGGGGTTACTTTTCCGACCTGTCGATCGCCACCAAACTGTCCCTCTCCTGGGCTGTCAGTGTCGGAAAGTCCTCCTCTGTTTCACTCGCTTTTCCCGCCGCCATTTTCTTTCCCTCATCACCACCAGAAGAAGCCGAGCCGAGACTCCGAGCGGCAGCGCAGGCAGCGACGGCGAGAGACACACCGCACGATTGCATGGAAAACGGCGACGCGGGGCACAGACGCTTGGCTCCGCCGAATCGAAGAAGAAAAAGAAAAGCGGAAGAAAACAAAAACGATCAAAAAACTTTTTTTCCCAGGATGAAAAGATGCGATTCGATATAGTAAATCCTTTCGGGGAAGGGGGGGGGGGGGGTTGTGGGGGGTTTGGGGGGTTTGGGGGGGGGGGCGGGGGGGGAGAAGTGGTGGTGGTGGACAGAAGCGCTCTCCGGGTGGATCCTCAAACGTCACATCTTTCACCACAAAGTGATCTTGTGCTGCAGTTTGAATGAGATTTTCCGAGTACGGTATCCAAAGATGTGAGTATTTCACAATAAAACGCGTTTCGGCCGCGAGGATAAAGTTGTTATAATTGTGTCACCTAAACGAACCCACGCGCCGCTCTAGCCACGCCCTCTCCCTGCTCTCCAGCCAATAGGAGCGCCCCCATCCCACCATATGACTTCCCCCGCTATAACATTCTTCGAACTTAAATATTCATATTTTCCCCGCAAACCACGCATCTTCTGCATTGTTGTTGTTCTGAAAGGGGGTAGTACAACTATTTAACGTCACTCGTGTGCATTACAGTGCAAGGGCTTTCTTTTCCTGACCAATGCATCAATTATTACGCTGTAAAAACATATAATTTCCTATTCAGTCATCTGTATCGACACTTGTGTCCCAGTTGTAGTTTTCCCGTCTTATATTCTATTTAAACGATGACCGCAATGCATCATCCGTTCCCGGGTTTTCACACCATGCAGCTTCGTTTGTCAGAGTGCCATTTTTGTATTTGCTATGTCCACAAGTTACGGCGGGGGGTAAAAGTTGCAGCATTTGAGTTATAAAGTTGGTAAATTTCTCAGCCTTAATCAAACGATATCAGAGAATATGAACTGACGTGGCAATACATCACAGAGTGGGCGTGGCTTCGCATTGTCAACATCCTGATGACATAACAGGTTTCTCCAAAATGGCGACGGTGGACCACAGAGAAGGTTAGTGATTTCGCTCGTTCAAAACAAAGGCGTGTTTACGATAATGTAAGCGTGATTTTTATTTGCATTTTTCATTACGCTCTTTCCCTCAACGCTTTTAAGAGCCCAAAGAAATATTAGCGTGCCCCACATTGAATTGGTAGCCATTTAAACGCCAGCACGCTAATTAGCACTCCCAGTATTGAATAAAAAAATGAGCCATCGGAGTTTTCCAGTGCTTTTACATATTAGAAGGTACACTTTTAATTTGGAGGGTTAGGACAACTACAGTTAGAGCCCTGTTTAAAATATGCAATATGCAATACAAACGTGGTGAAGTTAGGCGAGGTGTAATATCGTTTAATGGGAATTCACAGATGTTATTCTCCCTAAAAGCAGGTGGTTTTACAACTGTACTTTAATCTTTGTTCCCTTTTCGTCCTTGACCCACAGCAGGCCAGGACGACCCCGAGAGTGAAGATGAGGTGTATGAAGTTGTGGACTTGACAGAATATGCCCGAAGACACCAGTGGTGGAGCAGGGTGTTTGGGAACAATTCAGGCCCGATTGCTGAGAAGTACTCCGTGGCCACTCAGCTCATGATGGGAGGGGTGACTGGATGGTAAGGTTTTGTCTGAGGATCCGTCTGCTCATGGGATCTCATCAATTGAGGCTATGAATGTACCATTTCATGTAGATCCACTGTATACCATTTTTATTATTCAAAGAACACCTCTTCTTTCTTCTCAACACATGCAGGTGTGCTGGTTACCTCTTCCAGAGAGTTGGGAAGATAGCTGCGACTGCTGTTGGTGGAGGGTTTCTTCTCCTACAGGCAAGACTAAATTACTACAATGTTTACCTCGCCTAAGTCATTAGATATTAGTGATAGAAAGTAATTAATCTTCTGAAAAAGCCATAATTTGTCGACCTACTTCGTTGACACCTGAAGATGTCAGCTGACTACCCTGCTGCTTAGCTTTCCGTCAGTGATAAGATCATTTTTGAGTGTTAGCTGGATGCAGGTCATTTGAACTCTGATGCAATGCCACCAGTGACTAGATTAAGTATGTTGTCAGTAGGTAAACTCAAAAATATACCTTGAAAATATCTTTATGGATTTTAATTGTGGTTTTTAGTAAATCTTAACATTGAGAACAAAGAAAAATACATTTCTGATGCCAAAAAGTAGATTATGATGTTTACGTATATACTCCCAGTGTATCCCAGAATAATCTGTGTCTCTTAATGACATTTGAATTAGATTTTAATTATTATTATTATTATTATTATGTAATATTGAATTTTCTTTTCCAGACATGTCTAGAGTCTTAATAAAGCACATATAATAAGGTATCATTAAAAGTCAGCATAAACTGCTACGTGGTGATGCAATAGAACCGAGAACAATTAATTTGATAAGGCCAGTCAAGGAATCATTAGTTCAGTGGAATGCAATTAAGAATGACTTATTAGCATAAATATATTGTCCCAATGCAATTTTAAACAGAATATATATATTTAAAAAAAGGCATTTTGTAACTGAAGTGTAAAATCAGGTAAAAAAACAAATGCAGTATTAAATAAGACATGATTTTCATGAGTCCAAACTACCTCTAGAGCATCAGTTCTTTGAATGTGAAACTTTTCCTACAGATTGCCAATCACAGTGGCTATGTGCAGGTAGACTGGAAGAAGGTGGAGAAAGATGTGAACAAAGCAAAGAAGCATTTGAAGAAGAAAGCAAACAAAGCAGCTCCCGAAATAAACACATTCATTGAGGAGGTAAAGGTACCTGTAACAAAGCTTGCTTTTTCTCTAACGCTTTTGCTTTGTAAATTGACTGATGCTGACGTAACTAAAGAAAAGGCACCTCACTCATCCCTAGCAGACTTTGGACATGTAATTAACTGGAGCTAAATTTGTGGCTTTTTTTTTTTTTTTTCCTTTTAATGATCCAGCCTTTTAAGTCTTTATCTGCAAAGTAGCAATGCCCTCTAGTGGATTCTTAGCCACGCTACACTTATTAGCTGTGACACAGCAGGCTGAGAAGAGACAAAAGACAGATATGTATTGATGCCAGTATGGATGTTTGGTGGCGTATCCACGCTGTTGAAAAAGCTAATCAGCAGATGGTTTTAATGTGTGATTTTCTAATCTTGATTATTTATTTTCCTTCATTTCCGGCCGCCCTCAGGTAATTAAATCCCATGTAGTCAGTATGTTGACTTTAATTTCTTTTCATCTTGCGCTCTGTTGTTCCTCTCTCCTCTTGCGTAGGCCACAGACTTTATAAAGAGGAACATTGTCCTATCCAGTGGATTCGTTGGTGGATTCTTTTTGGGGTTGGCCTCCTAAAGCTGCTGTACATACTGCATTCACAAACTGTGAATCACATCACTACATAGGTCACCTGTATCTCCATTGTTTACCTCTTAGCCCCATGTGTGCACTGATTTATCTCTTAATGAACAGGGGGGTTGTATTGAACATTTAAGCATGATCTGTTGTGACAGTGCTGTTAACAGTGGTTAAATGTCTCCTGGCTCATTCTTTCCTTTGGGTGGGGACAGTGGTGGTTGGTCAAGTACACAATATGAAGTGAGGGATCAGTTGCGAATTGGGGTACTCAGATTGTAAAAGACTCTCTTCTGTAGAGCCCCTCGTGGCCCTTGACAAATATGTCGAGCCTCCACAAACTGGCACAGATTCTTCTCAATCGTTCGTCCCCTCGTGTATTCTCCTGGCAGATGCTGATTTCATGTTGTTATAATTTGGCATGTGTACACACCATTGTAAATATATAGCTAACCCCTTTTCAGAGCTGTAAATACCCACATAAGAGTAAATATTATATAAACACCATGGAAGGCAGCAGAGTGGGAAGTTAACACCACCCCCCAGTCTAGTGCTTTGAGGTATTTTTTATATAGCTGTGAAGTTTGGCGAGTTTATGTGCCATTTAGCAAACACAATGCTGTTTTTAAATTTCATTACACTTGCTGGGGGTTTAAACGAAATAATTTTTTCACCCTGACCAGGAGATATATAACACATATCATGTGCATTTATCACCAGTAAATCTGTGAATATTCTCAATTTTAAATTGACTACAGAGAGTATTTTAACAGATTCCATATTCCCATAATGCTCAGCTCCACAATGCCTTTTAATGACAGGATGAGCATCTGCTGTACCCTAATTACCACCGACACAAGCTAGACACCAAAAGAGACACCAGTCCTGTCATTAAGGAATAATAATGGAGCCGTGATTCAGACTCCTACGCCCTCGCTATTGTCATTGAGCGTTTAGTAGTGTGAGTGTAGCAATAACACAACAGCAGTGCTGCCAAATAGTACATCATTATGTAAATTATCCACATAGGATATCTACACACAAGAGAACATTTAAGATGATAACAAGTTGCTTACTTTTTCGATTGCCTTTTTCTTCCAGTGCATTGTACGGTAATGTTTCAGATGTACGTATCTTTTTGAAAAGCCTATGTCTCCCAACTGGCATTTTGTACGTCTCATGTTCCCTCAGTGTTTCTATTTAATGTTCTTTTTCTAAAATTATTTGAACTGTATGAATTTTGTTGTGTGTCTCATTTGAAATAAAGTTGCCTGATTTTGTTTTGCGTAATGAAAGAAGGATGAAGCACATTTTTCTTGAGTGATATGGGTTTATTTGGGGACAGATTAAAAAAGGTGGTATATTGAATATTGTTTCTTAGTGATTGTGTTATGTATTTCTATGTTAAAAATATAGAAATGGATAAGGATGTTTCATCATTTTGCCAGTTCAGCTGCAAGTTGTGGAATTTAATGGTGTAAAAGCAGAACAGTTACCTTTTAATTGATTGAACTAGCAAAATTGCTCACCTTTTTTGCAGACTTTGAAAGATTTTGTTGATTTTTTTTTTTTTAAGATGGAGCTGCAGCCATTGACCTCCTCAGGCAGTCTGCTCCACTGATTGGTGGCGATAGTCCACATGCAGCTCAACAAAATGCTCAGGTACAATCTCGTACAGCAGATATCCTGCAGCATCCAGTTCAATTTATTGAGCAGGTGTACACAAGACCAAACCATTTAAGTTTTATGAAACAGATGCAGATAAGATTTAATAGTCTATTTTATAAACTGGATTTCTCTTGTACCATTTATTGAGAAAAATACATTGGCTTTTTGTCCATATTTTAGACTTTGGTTGTAACAACTCAAGAGTACTTGAAGCTGTTTCGCCAGTCTGCCCCAAACAGGTATTTATTTATTTTTTTAACATGTGTAACTCCATCCACAAAGAAAAAAAATCCTAACTTGTGTTAATATTGTAGAAGTTATACTTTAAGATATTAATTTGTTGCTATAATGGTCCATTTATCTACAGAAAATCTGTCTGGCACATTAACCATGAAAATGAGACGCATATAATAACTAACAATAAGGGGCTGACTGCTTCAAGTTCATTATATTTACAACAATTTTTCATGTGTGACTTATAAGCATAGTATGATTTGATATGTGGCCAGAATGAAAAGGAGGAATAAGTGTTCCCCGGGGCACCTGACTGCTGTCGTAGTATACATTTGCAAAATTGAATCTAGTCTGTTAATCACCATGCAGTTTTTTTTTTCTCCTTTAATTTTTAAAAGACATGAATATACACAGTATAATATTTACAAGAAAGGGTGGAATCTAAGAAGATTTTTCCAGAAACTGATGCACAAGGACTTTTCCTCCATGTGTAATAGTAATTACAACCACAGGGTTACCTGTATTTAATCAGAATCCAAATCCGTTTGGCATTCTTGGAAAAATTACTGTGAAAAATCTAATTTTAGGTTTAAAAAAACAGGTCCACTTTTGTTAAAAGAAAAATGTGGAGCATAAAAAAGGGACTGTAATATAAAAACAGCGTACGCATTCTTTCCAGGCAGCAACAGTTAATGTCGCTACTGCAGTATTTTCCATTTCCTGTTAAGTCTTTAGACGGGCATTTTGAAGAGCGCGCACTCTGTCAGTAGCGTCAGCGTAGTGATTATATATCGGCTGTTGGAGATCTGAAAGGAAAGTGAAAAAATATTTAGCACACTTGTAGCCTGTTCTGTGTATTGAAAAGACAAATGTCAAATGTAAAGTAAAACTCAATTTTATTGTGAGTGGTTTTGGTCAGAATCAGAGCTTACCTTGACTCTGCCGCTGAACGTGGCTGAACCCAGTGCTGTTGAGACCTGTTTAAGGTATCCTGCTGACAGGTCCAGCCTGAAGTGTCTGTAGAAGTGGCTCTTCAACCCCTGCATGAACCTCATTACCTCCTCAATATCAACACTAACCCCCTCCTCTTCCTCATTCTCCTCGCATGGATCCTTTCTCACACTGCTCCACAGCTCCCAGGCATCTTTGGAGTTGACTGTGTAGGTGATCTGCAATGGTGGCACAACTGGAAGAGTCCAAATCATTTTCAGATGCTCAATGCTGGATTCAGGGTGGCAGTTAGTCCATAACGCCACAAGCCATTGTAGACTGGTATTGCTAATTTCCAGTGGCCCAAAGCAGCAGTCAAACATCTTCTGGAACCAGGACTGAACCAAAGTTGTGAGAACATTGGACCCACTGCTGCCAAAGAGTGGCAGGCAGATGAAGTCTTTTGGGAGTGAGCACAGGTAATCGGAATTGCCATTGACACAGGTCAGCCAGCCGCTCCATACTGACCTCTGGGCTTCGCCCTTTTTGGCAAACAAAGGCTTTGAATGGATCTGTGGTGAAAAAGGGAAGAGGTAGAAACATCAATGTGCAGGTTCAGTGTCACACAAGGAGCACAATGCATACTCAAGATGCAAAAAGAGTAGAATTACAGTCCATGTTCTCTTCTTTAATGGTAGCTGAGGAGTTTGCTTTTACTTTGGTAATTGAGTTAGAGAACTGTCTGTCTGAATCTGTCCCTCACTGTACTTTTATCTGCCAATGAAAAGATTAAGCATGTTAAAATTAATTCAAAACGATCAAGTTTAAGCTGGAGTGGTTTCATGGCGAAGCTTGGGTTGAAAAACAAAAAAACAAACAAAATGAAGTCACTATCGGCCTGAGAAATCCTGCCCTTACCTGGATGAGGACGGTCTCAGCGTCATCCTCTGTCTCTGTCATTCCCTGCACGACAGAGAAAGACACCCTGAAGTTGCTCTGCGACCCATCCACTTCCACTGCAAATCCTTGCTGTCTCTCTGCAGCAATAAATGCTGATAGCTGTCTGGAGTAGCTCTTCAGCTGCGTGTGTCTAAACCGATACAAAGGGGTAACGTACGACAGCTTCCACTCCGATTTCAACAATAAGGCCAAATGTTCTGGATTCACCTTCTCCTGTAAAAGACAGGCAAGATGATTATAACGACACAGCATGTCTCTCTCCAGAAATCCAGCTATTTATTATTCGTGTTTAATGGGGAAAAAGCATTAGAAAAGAAACATGAACAATGGCTGGCGTTGACTTACAGTAATATAACGTGACTTTGGCACTCTTCTGCTGGTGCTGAGCCTCCGTGCCGTCAATGCCGGAGTTAGACCAAGGCAGCTGCGATATGACTGCCGGAAGCTCTTGCTTTTGCTCCTTCTCTTAACGACAACACTGTTGAGGGGCGTCCTCACCAAGCTGACAAGCACACACAGGCCACCATAATTATTATAATGGTACCAGTTAGTAATGCAGTTTATTTTGTGACTTGCAGCCCAATTGTGGCACCCTGTCTCCCTCTGTGTAAGCTGTTGAAACCATTTCTCCCACATGATGAAACGACACCCTAATAAACATTTCAGTGCAACATAAGGTCAATCTTAGATTCTATTATTTTCAGCATTATTTAAAGTCTGGTGGTCCCACTTGGGTGAAACAATAGCAGGTATACATTGACCAAAACTTTGCTCACAGTTCACTGTGTTCTTATGCAGAATTTAGACCATTTTAGTTCCACTCTTGTTTTGGAGAGGATGAACAACAGAGCCATAAAATGTGACATTTCTACTTAGAACAAAGGTCTTAAGAAATGGGATATTTGCCGAATAGAAATGTGGAAGATAACGATAGTTAAAATGTCTTGTACGGCATTTTAACACATTGCCACATTTCAATAGAAGCTAAATAAAATTAAAAGACTGTATTTATAAATGCTATTTGGTGGGACAGTCTTTTCATGCATATGACGGTGCCACATCGGTGACAGAGGAAGGAGTCTTAATCTTTATCGACCGAACTCAGCTGTTTTTATTTTAAACCTGGATATCAATAGAACATAAAAACAAAAAAAATGTATAAAATAGTATAAAATAGTTTTACCTATTTGGGAGTTGCTCCATGTCTTGCGTACCGAATGAAACCGGAAACAAATTTGAACGTCGCGCTTTCCCAGCAGTCTGCGCGGTTGGAATCAGCCAATCGCATCGATCCAAACAGGAAGTAGGCTTTTTAATGGATTTATTTGTCGTTTACCAAACATTTTTGAATAATAAGGAAAAGAAATAAATAATGTGTAAATATAAAAAATTAATCAAAAGGAAAAAACTAATATACGATTATCAGATCATCATTTTTTTACGTTAATTCGAAAAACATCACGTCAAATCATATCAACTGAAAGCGTACGACGGAATCGTGAGTAGGACAGTGGTTTGCACGCACGGCACGTATTACATCGTCCCGTGTTCGAGTCCGCTCTGCAGCCCTCCGCTGAATGTCACACCCCTGTCTTTTTCTGTGCATCATGTTTGCCTTTCTGTCGAAATAAAGGCATGAACCCCCCTCCCCTAAAATAGTCCTCGCATCTTAGAAGCTACCAGTACCACACCTTACGTTTCTTTTAGCCTGGACTAAATACATAACTACAATATTAGAGAATAGCTTGAAACAATAGCAAATTAAAATGACTGAGAGGAAAGAACGACGAGAATAGATGTCAGATAGATCTACTAGGAGCAAATTGGAGGCCGCTGGATTTACAATCATAAAATGTGCAAATGCATGTGTGCATGCGCACAGAACTCACTTTCCATCTGGATAAGGGGTGTAGTTACATGTATAGTGGTTAAATTTGAGTCTCTGGGGAATTAATGAAATTCTATGCAACATCCCTCTAGCTGAAAAAAAGTGTGTATTTGGTTTATTGTGTGAATTTCAGGAGTTGCCAGGTTCACATGTAGCCACCAGTCCCCCTCCCAGTTACCATAGAAACTGTGTGCTTTTCTTTTTTCCCTCTCTCTGCATGGTGTTTCCCTGCTTTCTTTTATTCTTTCTCTTGGTCTACCACTCACAGACCTTACTGACCTTACTCTGCATCCATTGTCTCCAGCCTTTCGTGTGCTAAGGCCCTGTAGTTTTGTAAGCTTGTCCACATTTCCACATTTTTATATTTCGTAAGTATCAACACATTGAGTGGAGGGCTGTTCAATGGTACATACGGTGACATACAAAATGATGACCACATCAACAGCCAATCGCATTATTGCTAGCTACTGGTGGACTTTAACCAATGGGGAAAGGTTGCAGATGATGCGTGAGCAGGAAGGATGGAGCGCCATGGAAACTATAGTGGGTGACATAAGAGAACAGCGCACTCTGGTGGCACCACATGTCTCTGTTTACCACCATGTGTATGGCTGAGTTCAACTTTCTGCTTCAGAGAGCAGCAATTGCTTGCTTACTCAAAAGTCACTCAGCTCTGTCTGATTCGTTCTGGACAAATAACGATGAAACTGTAGTGACACATACTTTTATTTTTTATTCAATCATGAACTTTAAAGTGTAGTTTTATTTGCAGTGGAAAAGATTAATTCATAAAGTAATCTGGCATTTAGTTATAGGCATGGTCATGCTTATGAAATTATATTGAGTGCTAATTGAATATTATGCATTCTGTGGGGCACTGGATATTGAAAATGTCATTTATTGTTTGCAACAGAGTAAAATTTGACGAAGTTATTATATAACTTTATGATTTTTTGATAGCATTAAAAAAAAAAATATTCCTCCCTATTCATCTGGATTAAGGTTCACCGGTTTGTATTGCAGCTGGGGTATGAACCCAGGCCCTCTGCACGCAAAGCATTGACTCTGCCACTGAGCTACACTCCCATGATACATAGCATGATTCCATGAAAGTATCCTCCTCCAGAGCCTGATGGTCTAAAGTTACCCATTGCCCACAACAAAAATTGGATTTAGATTTGTTATAAAATTGTAAATGCCTTAGCACCCCGGAGTGTTTGGGAAATACAGAAAATTACAAACGTAGCTTAACTTAGAACAGTTGGAAGAGAGAAAAACGGAGGGACACGACATGCGGTAAATGACACTGAGTGCACCCAAACCAGTATCACTGATGAAGACCTTGTGGCCTCCTGTTAATGGGGCCGTTGTTTTACCCACTAAACTACCGTTTTCGTCTTTCGTTGCTCTCCGAGAAAGTATAACATTATTTATTTATATGTGTATTTTTTAAATAATGAACTTCATCCTGACATTAGTGCACACGAAGCACCCCAACTCCTCCTCCAGAGCCTGATGGTCTAAAGTTACCCATTGCCCACAAGAAAATGGGATTTAGATTTGTTATAAAATTGTAAATCCCTTAGCACCCCGGGGTGTTTGGGAAATAGTGAAAACTACAAACTTAGCTCTTTGTTTATTAGATAGAACAGCTAGAAGAGAGGAAAACGACATGCAATAAAAGGCATAGAGGGGGACGCGAACCAGCATCACTGATGAAGACCCTGTGGCTTCCTTTTAACGGGGTGCATGCTTTACCCACTAAACCACCGTTTTCGTTTTTCGGTTCTCTCTGAGAAATGCATCCGATCACTCGTGTGACAGTGTGTGGGCCATGAGCTCTGACACAGGAGATAATTTGGAGAGGAATAAACTGTATGTTGAAGGATGGAGATAAGACGGCGAAAGGCTGACGTCAGTGATGGGGTTTGGGTGATCGACGCTTGCGCGCGACACACTGGATGCAACCGTTTCAGGAGATTAGGAAACTGCGCCTAAATCGACACCCCCTGTAGGACGCCATCTTGGCTCGAGCGAAGCGTACACACCGACACAGAGTACCCGCCTCCTTACTCCCCGGTGCCATCTTGGCTCTGGTCGGACCAGTTTCCCGAACTATTGAGGGAGGGGTCTGGCATTTCTGGAAGTCAGAGGAGCAGCCAGTCGAAGCCAGCGAACATCTGAACCAGCACCAGGACGGTGGGCAGTGTCGGCATCGGATACGCCGATCATCGCGGGCGGTGTGTGTGCAGCGGACCGGTGATCGACATGGTCGCGGAGGCCTTCCACCTGGACTCGGGAAGCTGAAGCATATTGCAGTCCGGTCACATTACGGATAAGCCATCTGCCATACCCTGGGTGTGCTCGGCGCGACAACAGCCAGAGCCAACCGGTTATCCCATCGACGGCTAGCTCGCATCAACCTAGCCAGCCGACCATTTTTTCCCCAAACAGCCCCGTTAGCTTGCGGCGAAAGGAGCATCTGTGGGTCGTCGCGAAAAGCGTCTGTGGATGCTGCTGAGGAAGTCTAATACCTGGCAGTATCCAGCAGTAAGATACAAAACCGAGGCATGCAAAAGGGGGTGTTTTTCTGCAAACGAGCGAGGAAATCTCCACGCCCTGGACTCTGGCTTGTGGTTACTGTTTAGCTAGCTCACTAGCTGGCTAGCTAGCCTACCGGGAGAGTGGCTCGGGAGAAGGTGGGGCCGCGGAGTCTCAGCTAATGTGGCTAGCCGGCTAACTTGGACTCTTGAGGGGCCGCTGGTTTTCTTGACACTGACATTGGGGTGGTTTATATCACCGACACCTTGCAATCTTGCAGAAGAGTGACCCCATTCAGCCAGAAAATACGCGATCATTGATTCCTCCGAAGCCGCGTGGGAGGGATATCTTCTGGAGAGCATCCTCCTCTACCTGAATGACCATGGCGGACGACGACGTGCTTTTCGAGGATGTCTACGAGCTGTGCGAGGTGATTGGAAAGTAAGTGCTGTCTTTAATACACCCACTCCCCCCTGTCTGTTTTTATTTTGTTTTCCTGTTGCCACAGGGACCATGCTTTAACTGTCTGGGTTCTGCTCTGAGTGGAGGCCTGCAGGTTTTTCAGTGAGAAACTTCATTGGGTTTGTGAGGTGGGGGTCCTGTCCTTCTGATGCACACTGGAGAAGCTGCAAGTTTTAACTAAATGTTCGTTGCTTTTTAATGCAGCTGGAGTAGAAATTAATGGTCAGTTTTAGCTGATGGCCTGGGTGGGAAACATTGTACATCTGGAGGCATCATCTGGCTACACACTTAACTTGTCTGCAGACAAGACTGTGCCTCTTTCAATCATGATTTTTGACAGAATGCACGCCTGCATCCTGTGAAGGTGTGTGAGAAGGCATAGTTTGTTTACTATGTGCACTATTGTGCAATAGCAAAGTTGTGTAAGTCAAGATGCAAGCCCAGGCACATCTGAATCATTAGAATTCAGATTTAAATGGGTCATGACAATTGACCTTTGACTCAGCACTTATTTTACTTTTGTATGGTCAGGCATGGCTCCTCCAATCCTCCTGGTAGAGAGTCAGGAAGGCTCACAGGCCCATCTCAGACCTGGGCTACCAGTCAGTCCCCTCCCCCCTCCAAGCTTCCCTCATTGGAGGTCTGAGGGTCCATTAAGTTTGTTGTAGAGGAAAGAGGCATACACTCTCAGGATCCACAGGCCCTGTTCTTAAACCTGAGAGTTCCTGTTTCTTTGGTTACTAATTGATGGTTGGTCCATGACTACTACCCTGGGTTCTCAGTAACAGATCCATGGAGCCACCAGCAGGAGTTTGTCCAGTTATTTCACAATACCAATCTCATATGATGGTAAATATTGGAGAGTGGAAACATATGCTTTGGATCCATTTGTCACTGTGGATGATGGATGACGGTTTTGATTTTTTTATTTGGATGAACTGTGACTAGATCGTTTTTTGATAGGTTTACCCTCCTTAGTTGTCAGATTTGTTTTTAAACAGTTCAGTGTGTGGCAAAACCTGTATTGGCTGTATGCCACCTTGCTAGAAAAAATGTAGAAACCCCCACATTTGATACTCCCTGCAGCTTTAAGCAAAAAAAGGAAAAATACTGCACAAATACTTTGCAATTGTGCTGTGCAGTTTTCATAGGTGTTGTCACCCTATCTTGGCAGTGACTGAACAATGGTCTGGACTAGGAGATAACTTAATAAGCTTGAGTAAAGAAGTGAAACGCCGCATTTCTGTCACAAAAATCCCAGAAAACTCTCCTTAGCTTTCCAGTTCTTTTGTGAAAGTGCAGTTGATGGATCAAGTGTGTTGAGTCCAAGCCACTTGGGATGTGTTGCAGGAAGATGGGGGGGGGTCATTTTTCCTCAGTCCAGAGTGGGAGGAGAAGGGAGGCAAAAACAGATCAATGGAGACAAGTAGAGTTGGGAATGGGATGGCCCTGAGGCTAAGGATATAAATAATGCCAGTAGACATTGACTGCAGCTCTCTCCCGCTCTGTTTTTATCCTTGCATTTTACTGTCAGCACGACTGTAGGTACCAGGTAGCACGGTGGAGCAGAAACCAGAGGATGTTAATTGATTAGCATTGAAATTAAAATACTTTTCAGCTAAAAGAAACCATCAAACCAACCTAGTGCATTCTTATCTTCTCTGGTGAGACTGTATCCCTGTATGTTTTGTATCCATTAAAGTTTAACTTGCAGGTTGGAAACAACAGTGAATAAAAGTTTATGAAAGCAGTGTAGCAATTCGACTCTTTAAAATGTATTCACCCCCCCCCAAAAAAAAATCAATAAATCTGTTCATTTGGATTTTATTAACAGTTTTGACACTGAAAACATTGAAAATATTTTACAGACAAAGTTCACCGCGCTGCAAAAAACCCCCACAACAACTAAGAAACTGTGTTTTTAAGAAACTGTTATTCTAATGTCAGTGGCTATTCTTTGCAGTATGTTATATTTAGATAATTGAGCTGTTTAACGTCAGGTTTGATAAGAAACTAACCATGCTGACTTTGGCATTGATCTAAAAATAACTAATTGCAAAGTGCAGTGACTTATTGACATTAAGATAAAAGTTTCATAAAAACAATGTTTTATTTTCTGTTTGATTTTTTTCTCGTTCTTCTTTTTCTGCTCCCGTCGACCCGGACCAACTATACAATCAGACCACACACTTGCGTTGTGCCTTTTTTTTTTTTTTTTTTGCGTTGGGCCTTCTCGGCCACCGTAGCAAAAACACCGGACGCGGTCAGAAAGATAAGAAGTGACGACACAGAAATGATATTAAGCCATAGTGTACGTGTGCGTGCGTGCGTGCGTGCGTGTGTGTGTGTGTATATATGTATATATGTATGTGTATATATATATATATATATATATATATATATATATATATATAAAAAGTTAATATCGGTTACTTTTGTCTTTTTATAATAAATTTGCGCGTTTTATTGCGCTCAAAACAACCAGAGGGGGAAATAAACGACATTTTATTTTCAACTTTATTTGAGCACATATTTATTTATTATTTGCAATGTGTGTTGTGAGCTACCAAACCACTGCATGTCGGGACATCGATTTAACCTTTTTCTTGCCAGGAAAAGAGCTGCTGCTTAAACACCTGTTTGTTTAGTTGAGGTGAAGAAACCAGACTTCACTGCTGCCTCTGGAAATTGAAACCACGCTCCGATGCGGTGCTCATTTTGAGATAAACGTGTTGCCGCAGCAACAATTGAAAGTATACGCAATACATAATATATAAGAAATAATTAGACGAAGTAAAATAGCTGTCAGCTGTGAGCTAGCCGCTACCAGCCGGAGCTGAGCTGTGTGTTCAGACCGAACCAGCTAACAGTCTCATCGGTTGGTGGATCCAAAATGTCCGCTGAATTCAGAAAATCTCCGGGTTCATAATCCTCCTCCCTAAAATGAGCACCGCGCCAGACCTCGGTTTAATTTCCGGAGACAGCAGTGAAGTCTGGTCTCTTCACCTGAGCTAATGTTTAGCACCTGCTTGGTGTTAAAGCTAGCGGCTCTTTTCCTGTCAGGAAAAAAAAAACCAAACAAACAAAAACCAGGGACTCAATGTCCCGACACGGAGGAGTTTGTGCACCTACAACACATAATATAATTTGGCACGATCGAAAAACAAACAGATTTACTGCAAAAACAGCTGAAAACGAAGCCCCGACTCACCGAAAGACGCTCAAACTCATTACTCTACTTCCGCAGTCTCGGAGAGCGCCGCCTTTTATGACGTAAGCTAGCGCGACGATTGAGGGGGAAAAAAAGGTTTTCGCGAACAGGTCACGTTGACTTTCTGCCTTAATATCTTTTAAAAGACATACAATCATTCAGAAACATTTTTAACACTTTTTTTAGATTAGGTCCCAAAAATCTAACCTGCAAGTTACACTCAAAGGGGATGACAGATCAAAAATCTACTGTTTATTCATTTATGGGTTTAAACGGTTTCACAATATGTCAGGCTTTAGTGACTTTGTTTTTACATGGAGCATAAAAGCGTTTTCAAGAATTCAAAATTTCCTCTATGAAGAATGCAATTATTGTAAGTTGATGAAAGTAATAAGTGCATAATCATTAGTTTGTCCTTTTACCTTGTGCCATGTCATTTGTCTCACGTTATTGGATGATCTTGGTGCTCTTGTATGCTCGTGTCTCTCACTGACCTTTGGCCTTGGCTCCCTTTAGCCTCGTACATAAACCCTATTATCCAGCACGTTTGTCGCGCTGGCTTCTATTGTTGTTCAGAAAAGTCATCTATTATTGTCTCTGATCCGTTTGTCTTGGAGAGGAGAAGCCTGGTTGGGTGGGATTGAGAGCACAGGGGATGTCATCACGGTTCATTGATCATCTTCTTTAAACTTGGATCCTAAAGGGAGCAATGTTCATGGTGATTTCTACTGAAAGACGGTTAGTAAGTACATTTGGAGAACATTTCTTGTACAAAGCGTTGTTTTATGCACAAAACTAGATTTTATATTCCCAGTTAGATTTTTGAAGATGCAACCAGTTTGTGGTTGGTTTGTGCTTTGACTGTTCACAGCACTGTGCACACAGCGAACATTGCTTCATGTGCACAGAACTGACACAGGCTCCTTGTCCATTGGGATCCTCTTATTTCAGAGCTGCCTTCTTCCTCTCATTATTTTCGACGGAAAGATGTGTTTTTGTGCTTTTGGCAGCATGGAGAACTTAGAGCCAAAACACAATAACTCAAATATATATGACCCCTTTAGTAAGTTTCACCCCCGATTCATCAGGTCTTATTGTTGCGTGGCAACGGTTAGAGCTGCATTGGTGTGTGTGTAGCTTTTCTATAAAGATACATGAGGTGTATGTCTGATTGCATGCTTTGTGCATGTAAATGTTCACCCAACTTTCTGTGGTCATATTAGCCTTATTTCAGAGGAAGACGACCAGACAGGTCAGGTGTTCAATTTAGCTTCTGAATGGATGAACTGCAGTGAAAGATGACACAGGCTATTTACAGACAAAGACTGTTGCACGCCCTGCAGTGTTACTTGCAGGTTAGATGTTTTATATGTGAAATATATATGTGGTACTTTATCTAAAAATAAGGGTTTTAAAGGTTACTGAATGATTGTATGTGTTTGCTACAGTAAGTTGCTCCAGTTTTTTCTTAACTTTTATCCATTTAACTCTGACCTGCAGGTTACACTTTAAGTGCTCGTTCTTTGTAGCATTTACACTGTAAATATGTGATGTGAATATAATGTGCGAAGCACAAGCCTGTTTTTGAGATTTCGGCCTTAGCTGAAGGATTGGTGAAGCGCTGAAACAATTTAATCCATTTCTGTAATGATTTTGTTTGATTCAGAATGAGGTTGTTGAGAAGCACTGCTGGAGTCACACTGCTCTTTATTTGAGCCCTGGGGTGCTCATTAGAGCCAAGGATATTGGGATGTGTGACTCACTCTAAACCAATGAAGTGATAATTCCTCAGGCTTATTCTGAGTTAGATAGTGAAATTGCTTGGGCAACAGTTTAAATCTTACATTTTCATTGATTGTTTCATAGTTTTTAGTGGTCTAATGATAGCTTGTCACCAAACAGATGCGACAAATACAAATGTTACACAAACTGCTGTGCAGCAGAATGGCAACAAAGCTTGGGTGAATTTGAAGCTATTACCATTTTAATTATTAGTCATCACGTATTTGTCTGGCTTGAATCAGGTTGAGCAAATTTGTAAAACAGATAAGCCAAATTAATCACATTGCCTTTCAGCATGATAGCTCTCATTGTTTTCACTGAATTGTTGCAATTTAACAAAAACATAACATCTCTGTGTGTGTGCAGTTGTTTCAAGTAGAGTAATAGTCTGTTTTTTGGAATCATTGTTTGGAGAGTTAGAAGTAGGAAATGTTTGGCATGCAACATTGGTTAAGTCTTCACTACATAAGTACACATGTTCACATGTTAAGGTAATCTTTGTTTTATTATGTTGAATTGGTGTCAGGGGCTGTTAATCCACCTTTGTAGTTATTTAGACATATTTTTGGATTTTCCATGAAGAGGTCTTTCTCTTATCATCCTGCCTTTTGTGTGCAAATGAATTTGGAGACTGTGGAGCTACAGATCCGAGGGATCCCCTGTCTGTAATGCATCCATTTTAATAAAGTGTCTTGAAGCAAAGTAAATGCATTCTTGCCAAGGTCATTAAAACAACAAATTTTTGTGTCATCTTCACATCCCTTTTTTAGAGGAAATGTGGATTAAATTTGTCAATTGTTACAAAGTTATGTTGCCAAAGTCCTTTCAGGTTGGTTTGAAAAGTGAATTTATCCAAGAATATACTTGTTTTGATACAGCACTTCTGAGAGTACTTTAATTAGAGTACCTCCCTACTGACCTGTAGTTTGGCTCTGCTGCCAAAACCACAAATCAATAGTTGTGAATGGATGGCGAAAAGTAGAAACTTTTGTTCAGAACACAAAGCTAGTAGTCTAAACAAACCTGATTTTCTTATGTTTTGTGTACAGGAAAGATGAATCTGCCAAAGCTTTACAACCTCCTGAAAGCATCGATGGTCATAATTTCAGTTCACATTCTGATTGTTAATCTGCAGCAATTTTCAGCTTTGTGCTTCCATAGGCACATTGGAAATGCTGAAGTCTTATAAGGAAAATCCATGACAAAACCTGAAATTGCATTACATATTTAAACAAATGAATTTGGTTCCATCTTTTTCTTTCACGATCCAACTTATTGTGTAAAAGCTCGCAAACCTGATATCAAATATTTTTCTGCATACCATACCTCCCCAAATTAGTGGCCCATAATGATGGTAGCTGCTGGCCACAGCTTTAGAGCAAAATGCTGCTTAAAGCAAAGGTGGTTGCTCTCAGGAGAGCAATACTGGCTGTGTTGAGTCTGCAGCTACAGATGTGTCCTGTCCCTATTTAGGAGAGAAATGATAATGAAAGAAAAAGGGTAGGAAATTGTATTCATGACCAGTGTGGATGGGCACCCAGTTTTTGATTTACATGGAACAGAGAACTGAAATGAGCCAAGGAGGGCTCTGCAAAGATTGCCACTCCGGGCTAATGTTTGATGGCTGCCGCTGTCAGATGTGAGCCATGTGTGGGCGTTTTGCATGATTCCACTCAGCACAGTGTGTTGTGTGTTGATGTCAGTACAGCATGAGGCCTCTCTGGTTCCTCACTTTGAGACACAACACAGACTCACACTCTCTCTTTTAGTCTCTTTCTTTTCTGCACCTACTTGCTCTCTTTTAATGCCTTGTTAATAGCTAGTGTACATGGCTGAATGGCCATTTGGTATTTTAATGCCAGATGATGAAAAGATTTGCATTCTAATTGTTTGAATACCCCCCCAGTTCATTCACAAATTGATTCTCCATTGCTCCTTTCCATTGGCGGCCAAGATTGCAAATGTGTTTGATGCATAAAATCTGGCAGGTTTGCCCAACCCCACCTCATTCCTAATGGCACTAATGAGTTTTATTGACACACATTAGAGGAATGCCAAGACGGCCTTAGCCTCACTCCATCATTTGTGTCTTAGTGGTTGTGGCTACTGGCTTAGCTCTCCAAAGTGTTTTTTAGGCAAACATGGATCTGAAAAGATGACAAGGTTAGGATGGGGGTGTCTTTTTAATGGGAAACACAGCTGCTATGGCACATCAACTGAGGTCAGTGAGGTTGTCAGACCATCAGCAGGACTCCGAAGGGAAATGCTTTGTGTTTTACGTTTCTCTTGGCCCAGCGTGCACATAGTGCTTGCATTCATTTGTATGGGTTAATCATTACAGCAGATGGAAAGGTGAAGCAGCTACAGCTGCAACATGCACATGTAAAAACAAAAAAACATAGCTTTTACTGTTGGTTTGACACTGATGCTGTCAGACAATTTCATTGGCTAATGCAACCCAACCAGCGCCTAGTAATGGCCACCACTTTGCTTTTGCAGAGTAGGTGTTGTGTGTGTGCTGTCTGTTTGTATAGTGTGTGTGTGTGTTCAGTTGCATTGGTTCCATCTCTGTGAATTGTAGACTTGGGAGATGTAGAGACAGCTGTAAAACAGCAGGCATGTGTGTGCCTTCAACCCCGTGTGGCCTAAGAGACGGCAAATATTTCAGCTTTCTCTGTTAGTTCCCACCACTTTGACACTGATTTAATCTCATTCTCCTTTCTTTGATGTAATAACAATTGACATCTCAAATCTGCCACACAATCATGAACAGTCATCTGGCAAGTCATAGCTGGACCACTTTGTGTTTATTACAGATTCACAGTTGGACATGCAAAGGGATATCATGTTTTATGGCTTCCATATGTTGGGCTTGATGCAATTATATAAGGAAACGCAACCTTACAAAATCCCCCAGAAATAAACCTCGTAGGGCAGCTTTTCCTCTCTCAGGTCTCTATAATAAAGCTGTTATTTTAGCTGTTATAGCTGCGGTGCACACTGCTGCTGTATAATTCCCACTTGCATGAGCACGGAGGCCACGACTCATAGTTAACCTCCCACTGTAAATCCACAGAGTTCTCAAGACCAGTTCTTGTGTGCCCAGTGAACTAGTGTGCGTGCGAGTAAATGTGCATGTGTTTTTGGTGAATGCTAACTATGTTTATGTTTAAACCAGAGAAATCATTAGCCCGCAGCTTTCTATTGTTGCATTATTGTTCTATTACTGTCTGTCTCTAACTCAGCATGCATACGTCCGTGTTTGTGTTGCAGGGGTCCCTTTAGCGTGGTGAGGCGCTGCATCAACAGGGACACGGGCCAGCAGTTTGCTGTAAAGATCGTCGATGTGGCCAGCTTCACCTCCAGCCCAGGCCTCAGCACAGAAGGTGAGGAGCACAGTTGGAACAGATGGGTGGCATTAAATCAATCAGGACTAGAGAGGATAGTTTTCAGGGATCTCATCAGTCACAGAGAATTACACTTTTACACAGAGGTATTTACATCTTGCAAGGTTTCAATAACTTGCAAACTGACCTGGCTCTCCTTGTAGGTTAAAACAAATTTGGGGATGATTTTGAAAACAGTTTAGTTTAGATTTGAACCATCAAGGCGCACACGGAGTGTGTAATGGCATTCTAACACATAAATGCACGAGGCATAATGTGACATGCACTGCACCAAGATAAATATGTTGGAACTGCATGCGTTGGGTGTGAGGGGATGAAGGTGTGTCTGTTGGTGAGGTTTCAGTTGTGTGTGAGATTTTGACAGATTTGCAGAGATTACAGAAATTGTGCCACATCCCACCACGTAGTTCGTGTGTGGTGTTGTCACTGAAGTCTTAGTGTGAGTGTGTCAGAGAGAGAAAGAGAGAGAGATGGAGATAAAGACCACAGGCAGGTGTGTATTGGTGGTAATTTTGGCGTTCACCATGTGCCATCTGTGAGGTCTCAGTCAGAGATTAGTCTGGCAGCCAAGAACAGCAAGACAAGGAAATGGCCCAAGGGAGGGAAAACTAGAAAAAGTGGAGATTTTAACCTGCTTTTTCCAAACCAAAGTCTGCACTCTGAATAATTTTGGTTAGTATATTATCGTGGTCCAAAATCTAAATTTAGTCACCCAAAAATATAACCCACCTACTTTGAGTTTTGCTCTTTTTTCACTGTTCCATTAATATCCCATGTCAGCCTGCTCCACCCTGCTGTCGCTGGGTGGTAAGGACCAGAAGGGTCTAGCTTACAAACGTTAATGATCCAAAGAAAGAAAGGTTCAAAGGTGTTTGGATTAAACGTTTTTTCTCAATGTCCATGAAGGGAGTACCTCCTTAAAAATCACAAATGAATAAAGTCCACCCTGAATAATAATTTAAAACTGGATGGATATTAAAAATCATTGGGGGCAAAGTACTTTTTATTTTTTCTTAAATTTTAAAAAACCCCAAAAGAAGAAATGAGCAAGTGGGTGCTTGAAGTGACATGGTAGGGAACTGGAGGGCAGCCAGAGTCGGGGAGCGATCCACGTACTTTAGCTTATTAAGAAAGAATCTGCGTCAGCATAAATGTGAGTGGGAAGAAAACGGAGACAGAGCTGCAGGGCAGGCCGAGCTACAAAGTGAATAACAAGCATCCATAGTTGCATATGAATATATTTGTGCACAAGCATTTCAGGGAATGAGATGGACAAAAGGTTAATAGCATCATTAAGAGGTTGGTAGTACTACTGAGCTAAATCAGAATGAGTGAGTGTGTGAATTTGTAGAATTTAAATAAGGACAGATGGAGCAAACTAGCAAGCCTTTGGTCAACATTAAACATTTATAGGGAATGAATAACAGCCAAAATATATAAGGGCAATTTGTAACAACATTGATTTAACGTTGTTCCACAAAGCGTCATCTAGCCCTCTGAGGACTGATTTGGGATCGGCCCAGTGGATGGCATCAGTTTAAATCAAACTGTTCCAGCCCTCTCTGGCTCCCTCCCTCTGTTTGAGTGGTTTCCTTGTTGTCGAATGGACACTGGGTAGCATTGTTACGTTCAAGAATAGACTGAGTTGGACAGCCCTAGGATGAGCTTAAAGAGGAAAGAAATCACAAAAGCAAAGGAAAGGGAGAATGCATCCTCTGTAGTGGGGATGTGGCATCATTCCTCCGTGTTGCATAATGATACTGGCCTGTCACGACTCAATGAGTGCACACATTCACGCGCACAAAGATCAGTAGATGAGGAGCAGTCTGTCTAAATGAGGTGTTTATAGAGCTGGGGGCTCAACAACTCTGCATTATGTCTGTCAGACGGCCTCAGCAGTCTGTATCTTTGTCTTGTCACTTGTCTCTCTAGTTTTCAGTCATTCAGTTTAATACTGAGTACTTCCTTTTCTTCAAAGGGACAGCCCCATTCCCCTAAGCAATGTTTTCCTTCCAATTTGGTGTTTGTATTTTATCATTTATCAAGACAGTCAAAAGATGAGGAATCCCATGGAGTTGTGCTGTAGTTGTAGTGGCAATTCAATCTGGATGGAGTGATAATGAGAGGGGATGATGTTGATGAGGCCAGATGTGTGTTGAATGTGCAATTAAAGAGGTTTTCCACTGGAGCGAAGTTGTCACATGTCACATGACTTTTTTTTTAACTGCATAAGACTTTTTTGGCTTACATGTGTTTCTGTCCAACATGTGAAAATCACCTTGTTTGCTCAGGATCTGTGAAGAGTGAAATGATTTGTAGATAAAATGTTCTCTACCTCCCTCTGGTGGTGCAATGGAGATGTGGCACATATGTTGAAGTTGAACAGAGTAGCACGGCATGCTGTCCTCTGCTTTTCATCTCCTTCACTCAATGCGCAAAGACGTTGAGGGATTTAACAACCACAAGTGAGCCTCTCAGCAGTAAAGATGCTTTTTGTTTTCAAACAAACATCGGGGAGCTCTCTCACCCAGAGCTCATTTGATTTTTGGTTTGCATTTGTTTACCACAATGAAATAGAAGTTGTGATTACATTGTGGCTGACTCACTTAAAACGATGCAAAAGTTTATTTTGTGGAGTGGGTGAAATGTTTGTTATCTTTGTTTTTCCCCAGTGTGCTTTGAATTTAGAGACAAAGGTCTGTGCAACTATAGCACAGCAACTCATTGACCATAAACATAATCATAAACTCTGAGAATATTAGATTAATGCCCTCACGTCCTGCAACTGCACAATTATTACGCTCGAGTGAATACTATCTGTTGCATGTGAACAGTATCTCACTATATTCTCTTTCTAATATCTGTCTGCCAGATCTGAAACGAGAGGCCAGTATCTGCCACATGCTGAAGCATCCTCACATTGTGGAGCTGCTTGAGACCTACAGCTCTGATGGAATGCTCTACATGGTTTTTGAATTGTAAGTCTATGCACACTGTCGTGCGTGACAAAATCATACATGAAACAAGTTCTGGGGTTTTTAACCTTCTTTTATACAAGTTTCTGTCAGGAAACACGAACACAATCACTGCTCAATTCTGTATAGGAAATTAGGTTTCACTTCAACTCAACAGCATCCAAAGTAGAAAAATGTATAATTAGAAAGTAAGTAATTGTAAAAAGATAAAAATTATCAGCAATAGCCAGTCCTCACAATTTCACACCTATTGCAGACACTCACAGCCAACTCATATTTGTGGTTTTAGTTATTTCCTTTGTTCAGTATGTGTGAAAGCTCAAGAATTGTACATGACTGTGATGCTGACATCCTGTTATATATGTCTGAAAAATACACTCAAGCTGGGACATTGTGTAATGATTGAACAGAATAAGAGTGAAATAATTGATTGCCAATCTTAGTGAATGTCATTTTGAGGTAAATTGCAGCGAAGGAACTGCAGAGGAAATATAAAGCATCAGCGTTGAATACTAACTTGAGCGGTGGCATTTGGCACTCAGAGAATTGCTCTTTAGTTTTCCTTTGGCTTATCTTGGAAATATAATCTTCTTAATCAACTTGCTCTGTTAATTTGTTCCCTCTGTGCATATTTTATTTGGCAAATGTGAATTCCATAGTTTCCTCAAAGCCTCCCTAAGGATGGTTCAGGCAGAACTGAGTCAAACTGAAATTTCAGTGCTTGTGTATCAATGCCAGTGAAGTAAAATTTGCTCTTTGGTAGCATCAATGTAGATGTATTTAATAGTAAATTTCAGTTTGAGGCTTGTAGGTTTTGTGTGCATGTTTTGTAAACTGTAAAGAAATCTGATTTTGTTTCATTCTTGTCCCAATCTCCTCTTTCTTTCCTTCCTTTAGTATGGATGGAGCAGACCTGTGTTTTGAAATTGTGAAGAGAGCTGATGCTGGGTTTGTGTACAGTGAAGCAGTGGCCAGGTGGGACGCGCAGTTTGGGAGCTCTTGGTCGAACATTTCAAATACTGGTAGAACTTGAAATAAACATTAGTATGCTAATGCTCTTTTCTGTTCACGCAGTCACTACATGAGGCAGATTCTGGAGGCGCTTCGATACTGCCACGACAACAACGTGATTCATCGTGACGTAAAGGTGAGGTCTCTCCCACCAGCAGATTCCTGAGGGCAGAATATGTCAAACTTTTCGCAACAAGGGTAATAGATTAGTTTCAAACCACAGACTAGCTGTTGATATCTGCTCTTTATGTTAATTTCTAGTTAAGTCTAGTTCAATGACACGCATGCTTTGGTCTTTCCACCCCAAAGCCCCTCTAGTCTGCAAAGCAAGGTCCTTGTAAATCATACTAGTCTGCTTTGCGGAACCAGTGTGGATTTGTTAGGGAGGTCTTCTGTTGAGATTAGCAGGATTAACCAACTAACACAAGGAACAAAAAACCACCAGACCAGATGGAGTGGGCCTGTAATGGCAGCCTTGTTTGCAGTGTAAATCTGATAGCTGTCGGTCAAACCTGAGTTAAATGGGGTTTACTTGCTACTGCCGGTGTTTACTTTAGCAGCCACCTCCCAGACGGGCCAGATGGGTGCCTTTAAACACAGTTGGGGCGATTCAGTAAGAGTTTATTGACAGATGATTGAACCGTCAGTCATTTCTTGGTCCCTTCTATTTAAGCAGACTGAGCTGTTATTTGGCCGTTACACTGTATTTTAAACGACCATTGTGTTAGATTTGTATTTAGGCATATGCATGCGTTTACTTTCAAATAGTACATGACGTTAACACTAGAAATAGTTTTATATTTTCAACAGAAACTATCACAAATGTACAATTTACATATTTGGGAACATTAACTTTGACGGTCAAACTCGTCAAAGCTGTTCACCCGCAGGCGGCAGCTTGATCAATCCTGTGCGGCGAAGGGTAGAGTTGGCGACACAGATGCTGGTTCTCGGGGTGACTGAGGGAGTGTTTGGTTCATGGCTGGGTAAAGCCCAAGGCACGGATGTCCGCCTGAACTCGGTTGTTGAGCTGTTGGAAGTCACCCAGTTACTGAAGCGATTTCCGAGCACTTGAAGGGCGGTTTTGCGTACAGAGCCGGACAGCAGAAAGTACATGACGGGATCCAAACAGCTGTTGAAGGCAGAGAATAACAGCATCACCTCATTGGTACGGTCCACCATTTGCAAGTAGTCGCATGTTGCCGTTTCGCTGAGCTGGGAGAGGATGTACACGGGGCGAAAGGCGTGGTAGGGCCCGAAACACAGGGTGAAGAGAAAGAGCACAAAGAAGGATTTCTTGGCTGTTCGGTTGTATTTATGAGAGTTGGGGAGGTCGGGCTTGTCCCGCGACACCCTCAGCAGCTGGGAGGCAATCTTTGCATAAGAGACCATGAGCATGGAGAAGACGAGCCAGAATAAGAGCACTAGGACGGCGTTGAAATAGGCTTTTCCCCGGGCTTTCTGCCGAAGCTTGAACTGGAAGCACTGTTTGCTGCTCTCTCTGTCCTCTGGCATGGCGATCATGGGCACCACCGCCATCAGCGCACCCCCCCACAAAGCTGCGGATACCACCCAGCTCCACGGCCAGTTGCGCCCCCACAGTTTCATTGTCATGCCTCTCCGTGCTCGACCTTTCCCCTTCAACCTCAAGTATCTGTCCAGGCTGATGAGGCCCAGCAACAAGATACTGAGGTACATGTTCATATAAAAGAGATTTCCCACCAGCTTGCAGGCCACAGGTCCCAGCAGCCACTTGTTTTCGTAGTAGTGGTAGAAGACTCTGAAGGGCAGACACGCCAGCAGCACCAGATCGGCCACGGCGCAGTTGATGAGGAACACTCTCACAGAATTGTGGCTGGAGTGCAAGAAAAGGAAAACCCACAGGGCAAAGAGGTTACCCACAAGTCCAAACACAAAGAAGAGGGAGTAGGAGACCATCAGTGGCAGACGGAGGGTCGTGTCATCAAATGAACAAGTAGTCTGGTTCGAGGAAGCAGCGGTGGTGGAAGCGAAGGGAAGAGAGGTAGAGAAAGATGACTCTGAGACGAGAAGAGGGAGTTCAGATGAGGCAGGGGCCAAATGTGGGAACGCAGCCATCGTGTCCAAGGAGTGCCAACTCTTGGGATATTTGGTGGGGCTCTGAGAAAGAAGAAGGAAACACCTTTCATCAGTTCATGATCTCTGAATAATCACTATCAGACAGAATCAAAGGTGGGGAGAGAACCATGCACGTCACTGCAGTTTCAGAATAACTAGTGATGAACATGGGGCGTTGGAGATGTAAAGGTCACACGTCATGTATGAAAATAGACTGAACTGAAATGATTTAATCAACATCACAAAAGAGATACAACTTTTGGAAGAGTGGTATCGAATACTCTGGAAAATATGCAACTTTACATTTTCTACAGTTCTTTACTCGTGGGAACGAGAGTCACGGCTGACAGAAAATTTCATGCTTGTTTGATGCACAAATTCCAGATTTAAATTATTGCAGTGTTCAGAACCTTTGGCTGGCTGACTGCTGCGAGCAGATGTTGGGATTAAAGCAGGACACTCACCAGCAACGTTCCCTCGGTGGGAGGCTCAACACAGCTGTAGTTTAAACGTTTGGGAATGTCGAGAGAAGGATGTGAGAGCAGCAGTCCGGTGTGCACTTTCCTCCATCAAACTTCAAAAATGGCAAAAGAACGAACCAATTGATCAATACTGAACATGCTAAAAAGGGCCAAAACTGCAGCACTTGTAACTTTTCTTTTGCATTTGTCACCGTTGTCTTCGGTTTGTGAGTGTATCATGAAGCTTGTGGGGCATCAGCTCCTCTCTTTTCTCCGGAAGTCTTGGTTCTCAGCTTGCATTCGGTCTTCACGGTTTTAGTCTTTTCTTGACTGAAGAGCTGGACTCTCCGCACCCTCTCGAGAGATGAGTGCTTAGTTTGCTGGTCCTCTGTCTGACTCTTGCTCTCTCTCTCAGTATGCTTCTCTGCTCTCACACCACTTTGCTCCACATCCTCCCCCCATCCCCCGTGTTCCCCGATAAAGAGAAGTGTAAAAGTCTTAACAGCTGTATCAGAAGACAGGAAGTGAGACCGCCAACACCACCACCGCTGCCGCTCCCACATTCAGCCTTTTAGTGCGACGCACGTATTGTGCAGCTCTTCTGAGCTCAGCAAAGTGCATTTCTGGATAAAATTACTTGAATTGGCACAAATGCTGTATTTACACACAATGTATTATTATTATTGCTATGATTAAGGGGTGGTGGAGTGTTTTTAATATTGGAAGGCATGCAGGGCTTGCAATTACTAATTATCTTCCTGCTAGTTAGTTGATGTTTTCACTGGTTCTTTGACAAACGAAGACGAGAGAATAAATGCAATTGGCCCGATGAACGTGCTGGTTTTACGAACTCCTTGTTGTTAGGGGTTCAAGCTGGCTGTGCTTTTGTTAGAAGTGTTTAGCCTGTGGTTAGTTGAATGTTTCCGTTTGTCATCACTGTGTCCATATGAAAAAAATGTGTAACTCTACAAGTGAGTTGCTCATCAATTTATTTGGCATCTACTTGTATTATTCAATTCATACACAAAGTGGAATAGAAATGTTGTTTTTGTTATTTAGTGGAGAAGTAGAATAGAAATTATGCATCTTCAGTTGATGCTTGCTATCCATTTTGCACCAATCAAATCCCAGGGCAAGAAATGTTTCCTGTATATATCAAAATGAAATTGTGGTTATTGATGTGCAAGCTGTCTTTTCATTGTGAAACTGTGGTTTAAGAAGCATCAATTGAACATACATCTTTTGCACTTTTGCACATTAGGAGGAAAGCAAAGTCATGCAAGAGCTGCAAAGAAATGTTTATTTAACTTTGCTGTTTGTCTGTGTCATTTAAAAACGAAGAAATTAACCATTGAACGTTCGAACCATCTCATTTTTTCCTCTGTAGCCTCACTGCGTGTTGCTGGCCTCGAAGGAGAACTCTGCTCCAGTCAAGCTAGGAGGTTTTGGAGTGGCAATACAGCTGGGAGAGTCTGGCTTGGTGGCTGGAGGTACAGTACGGCTGTTTTCTGATTATTTCAAGTGGTCAGTAGATTTTTAGTAATAATTTGGATAGTTGATGAATCTTTATGTAAACATGCACATACCCACCTTGAGTATCATTATGCACTTATGTGAATTGCTCTTAAAATTTACCATCTGCTCTTTCCAGGTCGAGTTGGTACGCCCCACTTCATGGCCCCGGAGGTGGTGAAGCGGGAACCGTATGGCAAACCGGTGGATGTGTGGGGATGTGGAGTCATACTCTTCATCCTCCTCTCTGGCTGCCTGCCTTTCTATGGCACCAAGGAGCGCCTGTTTGAGGCCATAATTAAGGGGAAATATAAGGTGAGAAATGGCCTTGGTGTTGGGCATATGATCTTTTTTGCCTAACCTCCATGCCACTTGCATGCAGAGAAAGCAGCAGAAGCCCGTAGTTTATGGGACAGACATGTTGCTTGATGCACTAATCAGTGGAAAATATGGTTGCAGCAGATTGCTTTATGGATAACGCTGCAATATTGTGCATGGAGCTGTGGCTAAACAGGGGCAATCAGCCTTATAGTAACTCTGTAGACTGAGACATTTTAACCAAACATTTAAAAATGTCCTCACCAAAAGCAAAGTATATTTTTTGTGTCCAAAGTTTACAGGCAAATGTGGCATAAGCTTGTCCCTGTGTGTGATTTTATTATTTATTTTTCCAGATGAATCCGCGTCAGTGGGCCCACATCTCAGAGAGCGCCAAAGACCTGGTGAGACGCATGCTGATGCTGGACCCTGCTGAGAGAATCACTGTCTATGAGGCCCTGAACCATCCCTGGCTGAAGGTGAGGCCATGCAGTCACTGCACTTGAAATAAATTCAGGTGCAATTGAGAGCTCTGAATTGAGATGTGGGTAAACTCTGGTATAGTACTCTTTCTGACCTGTAATAGTTAAAAGGAACTCAATGTCATCTTTAAACCACTGACCTTTGCATTGGTGACTCAAAACCACTTGTTTCTTGGAAGTGTAACAGCTCTGCTCTGCCCTCTGTTCTGGGCCTGCTCAAACACGCATGTCTTTCTGTGTGTGTTCATTTTGGTGTTTGTTATTTGCAGGAGAGGGACAGGTATGCTTACAAGATTCACTTGCCTGAAACGGTGGAACAGCTGAGGAAGTTCAATGCCAGAAGGAAGCTGAAGGTTAGTGTGCAAGAAAAGATCAGGGGAAATGCCCCCCCCCCCATGCCTCTTCTAATCACTGACCCAGATCTTCTCTTGTCATGTGTTTTCTTAGAGTGTTTAACAAATCTTTTTTCATGTGTCCTGTTTAAAAGGTCTGACCTCACAGAATAGTTTAATAGCTGTACTCTCCCTACTCTGTATCGAAGGGTGCGGTGCTGGCTGCCGTGTCCAGCCACAAGTTTAATTCCTATTATGGCGACCCCCCAGAGGAACTCCATGACTTCTCAGATGACCCCACATCCTCAGGTAAAGCTCATGACACAACGCAATCTCACAAAGGCGACAGTGGTGTCAGGATTATTGAGCAAACTCAACAAAGTGATGTTAGTGATGAAATGTAGTGTTAAATATGTCTCCTTTAAGGCGAGAGATGGAATGCAACCGAAACAATTTTAGCTGAGTTTCTATTTAAGCCCATGAATGTGATTTCTAGCCGTCTGTGGAGAACTTCCTCTCTTTGAGCAAAGACAGATGTTGCCCAACGGCCTCACTTCCCTGTCTCCTGCTGTGGACTTTCACTTCCTTTGATAAGACTCACGGCTGTTACCAGTGGTAGTTATCAGAAAACAGTGCCAGCACGTGTGCCTGTGCTGAGCAGTTGACTGCACAGAAAATGCAGCTGGATACACTGGCATGTATTCAGTTAGTGCTGAGGTCGGCAGTCTGTTGCAGACTGATGGCTGGTTTGCTGGTTTGTTTGTGTAGTTGGTCAGTGACTTGTGCCTTGGAGTAGCTCAGCAGATAATTTGTGTTTTTTGCTGATTTTCTTGCTGTGTGCCCCCCGCCCCCAAACTCCCCAACCATGACTGCCTACTTGCCTGTGTGCTGCTGACTCTCTGACCCTTTCTTTCTGTCATTTTGTGGTGGTGAACTCTGTGCACCTGTAGTAGCTATAAACTTCCTCTAATCTCAACCTCTTTTCTTTGGTGTTGTTTCTTTTCTTCTGCTGTGCCGTGTAGGACTGCTAGCTGCTGAAAGTACGTATCACACTCCCCACTTGTAGAATTGCCATGTGCTATATCGTCATGACATTGTGACCAGCTTTTTTTTGTTGTTTTATTTTCTCAGTGTTGAATGATTTGGGTCTTCCTTTGCTTCCTCTTTTTCCTCCTCCAAAACAGCTGCTTCTGTCCCCTTTTGTCTTCTGTCTATGTTTTTATTCCTACCAAATCCTTTTGGTGTGATGAATGTGCTTTTATTCCAAATGTTAACACAGTTGATGTACATTTTTATTAATGCAGTTGTGATCTGAGGGAAGAGTTTGTGTAATGAAAAGCAAAGGATAGGATAAGATGCTGTCAGGCTTTAGTGAACATCTGCTGTATTAGGTTTTTTATAACTGCACTTGCAATGTATCCCCAAAATTGAAGATGGAATGTCAAGATCCCAGCTGCTGTCAACAGGGGATAGTAGTGTGACTCATGGTTACTGAATGATTAAGGATGCAGTTTTGAAAAGCCATGTCCCCAATTGCAAGTGTGAGGAATGCAAACAAACAAGTAAAGTTAAGAAGGACTCAAATAGCTAATTGTTGTCATTGGAATCGTTGTCTTTCTGGCAGTTTTCTTAGTGTGGTTTAGAAAATAGTAAGGATGTAACCCTGTGGCTGTAAATGTGATTTATAACTAAGTAGCCTGTGGGCACAAACGAGTCAGTGGAATGTCTTTATGTGTGTGCCATTGTATCATGTTGGTTGGAGCGCTGTTACTTGTAGGCTCCAAATACTCTCCTTATGTAATACATGAAGTCATGTTTCAGATTAGATTTCTTTGAGTGTGTGTTTTTGCACTTTGACCATATTATAAAACTATTCTGCATTTGTTATTTAGGGTGTGGTGCCTCTAACCATCATCCATACTGTGACTTTCTAAAATTACTTTTTTCTGATTATTGATGCAATGTACTGCTGTTTCTCTGGTTTTGCTGCATGTGTGGGCGATGCAGCAGGTACTTGGGGTTAATAAGTAGTGGTTGTTTGTATGTGTGTGTGTGTTGTCTGTGTTGTGATGTTTGTTTGTGATTGTTTTTGTTGTTTTTGCTTTACTTTGTGCTCATTTCCCCTGTACATGGATGTGTAATGGGGTTGTGTGTCAGTGGTGTCTGTCTTGTTTGGTGTTTGCATTAAGTTTTGTGTTGAATGTTTGCAGGGACTGCTCTGTGTAGTTGTGAATGCTTCTGTGTACTTGATTTAGTCTGCACATATTTGTGAGAGTAACATTTCTGTGCGTGTCTTTGTGCGTGCGCTTAGGGGCAGTATCCCAGGTTTTGGATAGTCTCGAGGAGATTCACGCCTTGACGGACTGCAGTGAGAAAGACATGGATTTCCTGCACAGTGTCTTCCAGGATCAGCACCTGCACACTTTACTGGACGTGAGTACACTGTGGCCATTCCACTGTGCTGTGTAGTCATGTTCTATTGTACTTTTTAATTGAGATCAGTTCTTTGTTGCAAGGTAAAATGTGCATTTACAGTCCATGTCATTGTCTGTTGTTTCAGCTTTATGACAAAATCAACACCAGGTCGTCTCCTCAGATCAGAAATCCTCCGAGCGATGGAGTGCAGAGAGCTAAAGAGGTGAGGAGATTGCAGGTCATGCTAATACTCTGAAATGAGGGGAGATTGAAGTGGAGGATATGCATAGTTAAAGACGTATCCCTTTTCTTCTTCACCAGGTGTTGGAAACTATCTCCTGTTACCCAGAGAACATGGAGGCCAAGGAACTCAGGAGGATTCTCACACAGCCACACTTCATGGTGGGATATGACACAAAAACACACACTTACTTGTGTTAGTGGATGTGTGTGTGTGTGTGTGTGTGTGTGAGAGAGAGAGAGAGAGAGAGAGAGAGATTAAGTCCTACTGTGTGAGAAGTAGGGGGGTGTTTTGACAATCTGTAAAACTCCCTTGACCACAAAGCTGCTTAGCACCTGAGCTGGAAGAGCTATGGGAGAGGAAATAGACAATAGTGGATTGGACAGACCAGGAGTAGTAGGAAGAAAGGGCTAATGTGTGGATCTACAGTGATTTCAGGGGGAACTGTGGATGTATGTTGGATGCATGCAGTGGCCCCTGATGGACATGAGAGTGGATCAGTGATAGTTGGGCAGAAGGGGGCCTATAGTGGAGTTAATGGAAAGGTAGGAGTCTTTGTAGGGAGAGTAATGTATGCCTGTAGTTCAGATTTCATCTTGTGTGGGGAAAAGTGTACAATAGGAATGAGTTTGATGAGAGTTTGTCTAGTTTTTTGGTGTGTTTGTCTTTTAAATGGTGTTTATGTTGAATGTGTTATGTAGCATTGGTGGCAAGTTGGATGCTGGGGAGTTCCCCTTGGCTGATTCAGACTTAAAAGGAGCTGTTGCACTGTTGGTTTGGTTTAATCCAATTAGCTAATAAGCAGATGCTCTCTGACCTGATGTCATCTGGTGCAGACGCTGAGTGGTGTGGCTTTAGAAATGGGTGTGAATAGCTCAAGCTCATGGGGAGAGGTGTGTTTGAGTAGATAATTAGTCTTTGTTTTGACATCCAAATTAATATGGAAGCAGGGTGTGAATGTGCCTGTGGTGATTCTGTGTGTATCCTGCCCTCTCAGCTTCAGTAATGGTTACCTTAGGTAGAAATTGCTAACCAGCTGAGGTGTTGTGAGTGTGTATTGAAAGATGCATGGATTCTAAGTGATGTGATTGGTGGCCAGAAAGCAGGAGTAGGATGTATTTGTTTAGTTGGTTATTTACAGGAGGTTACTCCCACCTTGCTGTCTCACAGGTATTTTTAATGTCTTTTCTTTTTGTCCAGGCTCTGCTGCAGACACATGACGTTGTGGCCCATGAGGTCTACAGTGACGAGGCGTTGAGGGTGACGCCTCCGCCTACCTCGCCCTACCTGAACGGAGACTCACCGGACAGCACCAACGGAGACATGGATTTGGAGAATGTCACCAGGGTTCGCCTGGTCCAGTTCCAGAAGAACACAGATGAGCCCATGGTATGCTCAAGAGTCTTCTGAGAAATTGGATGTGAGATGAGTAATAGAGATGCATGGGTGTTTTTAAGGTGTAATGGACAGTGAAAGAGTAAGGGTTTAAAGTGTGTGGCAGCAGTCCATTAATGTTTTCACAGCCAAGGAAAATAGGAATGTGGATGAGAAAGGGAGTCTGTGAAGGACAGGGTACTTGAATGACTGCTGTTGTTTTGCTGCAAGTGTTTAGTATTGTGGAGATGTGAAAAGTTATGAAGTCCATGGTGTTTTGTCTGATCCTCTGCTTGTGTCTTGTAGGGTATCACGCTGAAAATGAACGACCTGAACCACTGTATCGTGGCTCGAATCATGCATGGAGGAATGATTCATCGACAAGGTAGTTATCTATCTAGCAACACCATGTTAGAGGGAATATTAGAGAGGTTTTTATGTTCATTTTCAGGTGTTGGTTGTATCTTTGATCAGTCTGTTTTTCTACTGTAGGGACTCTGCATGTTGGAGATGAGATTCGAGAGATCAATGGCATCAGCGTTGCCAATCAGACGGTTGAGCAGCTTCAGAAGATGCTGGTGAGTCATTGAAATGAGATTTTGTCTCTGTGGTTGGATTGTTTAGGTGACTTAGCCATTTCCTTGTCATTAGTGTTGTTGCAAGTGAGTTCCAGCTGAGAGGTGTCATTATTGTACACTGGCTGTTTTAGTTAATGTCAAGTGTATGTGCAGAGCTAGTTATTGTAGTGTGCCATTATATTTGGGTCTGTTGTGAGTGGGATAGTTTTGTGAGTTGTTGTTACTGCTGTGTGTGGAATGCAGTGTTAGTAAGGTTAGAATGCTATGGAGTTGTTTTGTCACATGTGTTATGGTGGAAAAGTCAAAGTGAGGTGAACCTAATGTGTTGACAGGGATAGTACTAATAGGGTAGTGTTAGTAGCATTAGTTTTTGTTCAGTGGCTTCTGCAGCATTAATGGTGTTATGGAAAAGAAGATGGTTTTCAGGTTGACATTGAACTGATTACCACATATGTATGTGTAATGTCAATGACTGTGTGTGGGTTTGAGGCTGTTAGCTGTAGTTAAACAAGGTTAAAGTCATTAGGGATATGTATGTGACAGGCTTTTCACTGTGGTTTAGATTGTAAGAGTTAGATAACTTTAGATGTGTCTTGTTCTTTAATGACATTCCAGCATACTAATAACTGTGTAAAACGTGGAGGGGCCTCAGAATGACAGAGTGGTGTTAGTTGTTTCCATATTTAGTAATGTTGAAGAAAAGACACATTGATTAAGTGATGTCCCTGCTGTAAGGTGTAGATGTCTGATCAACATGTAGTTTCTTGTGTAGTTATGTGCCTTCATGGGATTTGCTTAGAATGTGAATGTGTTAGGATTAGATGTAGCTAATGTGAATAGGAAAAAAAAAGTGTGTTGTGATTAGGCTTTAGCAATGTGCTTTTTAGAGCTTTTCTCCCCATGCATAATAGTGTGGCTTGGAGTGTTACAGATGTTTAACATTGTTGATTTTCCAGTTCCTCTACTGTTTAGCACAGCAGGTGATTATGGATTGTGAAATAGGTTTAGATGTTTGTACAGGCAGTTCAGCCTGGAAAGGTCCAATGTTATGACATGAGGACATTCTTAGATGAAGGAGGTCAGACTTTGCAGGCAGTGATGAGGTGTTACAATAGGGCAAAATTAGTTAAGTGAAATGTAATTGACTTTGACTGTTTGACTTTGTGAAGTTGTAGTGGTGGTGTTAGGGATATAGAAACATGATGTGTAATAGTGGTTGTTCATAAATGTGAAATGGGAGGCTTTTCTAGATGCAGTGGTGTCATTGGTGGGTGTTAAAGAAAAAGTTAGTGTTGAACCTTGTTTACAAGCATGCATTGAAGGTAGTGGTAGAAAATGTAGTGTGTTAGTGAAGTAACTGAAGTTGGGTGCTTTCACAGTGATTTCTAAGTGTGTCAGTGTGGTGGGCTGTTTGTACATGCTGTGAAAGTGTAGGTAGTGGTCAAGGAAGTAGAGCGTGGTTAGAAAGAAGTCTTTAGGAGAGAGTTTTGTACATAGATGTGCAATGTAACCAGTGAAATGTGATAGAGTTAGTTGGAGTTGTGCTTGTGTGTAATGATGTTGTAGTTGGAATGGAATGTTGCAAGTGTTTGACATATTATCTGATCTGTTACAAGTAAATAGAGTAAGAAATGTGTGGAGATGTTAGTTTTTAATATGTGGCAATGACTCTTGTTGTTGTGTTGCAATGTGTTGTAGTCTTTGGAAAGTAATGTATTTCTCTCTTGTTTGTTGCAGAGGGAGATGAGGGGTAGCATCACATTCAAGATTGTACCGAGTTACCGATCCCAGTCCATGTCATGCGAGGTATGCAATGTGTGGAAGCTGTTATGATGACGTGTTGTATTATACTTGTTGATTGTTTTATTGTGTTTGCAGAAAGAATCACCAGATGTATCCCGACAATCACCTGCCAATGGCCATGCAAGTGTAACCAGCTCTGTCTTGGTATGTGGCAGCAGATTTGTAAGAAAGAAATGTGAGAAGAACAAGTAGTGCATTGTATATGTTATTGGGCTAGAGTGTCCTTGTATAGCTTTGTAATAACTGTATGACTGGAACCTTTTTTTTGCACCAACCAGGACTTGCCATCTACCATTCAACCCAAAGGTCGACAGGTGAGATGTTTGCAGTTTTTAAATGTAGCATGTTGTAATTGTAGTATTTCCAGGGGTAGGGGTTAGAGTGTAGTAGAAATAAAGAAAGGTAATAAATAATGAAAGCAGTCATGTTTGAGACTTTTATTTGTCAATGCATGTATTTATAAAGCATGTGTATCTGTTTCTCCATGGTCATTGTTTTTAAGGTTTGGCCTTTCCATGATGAACATTGGGGAATGGGTTCCCATTGGTTTGGGGGTAACCCCCAAACCAATGGGAACCCATTGGGTAGGGAACACAACTGTAGACAATGGAGCAAGTGCTGGAATGACTGAGTAGCTAGGCTAATGGGAAAATAGTATGGTATCTGAGCAGTTTTAGGCAAAGAACTCCATGTCAAATGAGAGTTATCTGGCAAGGAGACATGTGCCAAATGGCTTTGCTCAAAGCGAATGGAGTGGTAGGGGTAGGATGGAGCAATTGAAGTAGTACTTGTGCAAAGGCAGGTAGGCAAGGAATACATGGTAGGGCTGTCTTTGTTACACTTCCTATGGTTAAGCACATTCATTTACTTATGCTAGCAGAGAGAGTACTGACCAGGAAATGGGTGACCAGGGACCCGGGCCTTTGCCCGGTGTCCTTGCTCGGTGGACTTGCGCAGGTAGACTTGCAGGTCTTTACCCACGAAGGTCTTCACACAAGAAGGCCTGAACAACGCCAGGCGTTGATCATCGCAGAGCTGACGTCACAGGGCTGAGGGCGCAGGGCTGAACGTAGATCTGAACACAGGCTGGACGCTGGCTGACGCTTCCGCTGACGCTTCAGTCTGCTGCCCCCTTACATAGGGCTCCAGCTCAGCGTTCAGCCAATCAGACAGCAGAATCCATCAGAACACCTGTTGAACACAGGTGTCCTCAATTGGCTGCTACCTGCTCAGCTATTTTACTCATCCCAAGAAGCTGGACTAACCTTAAAAGTGCCAATCCCTTCACATCCTCAGTCAGCACCTCTCTCCTACTCCCTCTTGAGATGACCAGTCACACTGCAACAGGAAAATGCAACATAGTCAATCAAAACACATTGTTGTTCAGTAACACATCACATCCTACTCCTTTGTTCATGCCCAACACAATTCCTACTGCATGACATGTGTAATACTCTCAACCCCCTCATAGATCTCCAGACCTGCTATGAAGGACAAATTGTCCATTAAGGTAAGCTACATCTGTAGAAGTAGATCCCAGCTCCTCCCCATTGTGGTGTCCCAACCAAATCTATGCAAGAACACTCAAAATCTTTCTTTAAACACTTTTGCCCCAGCTACTCATCAGTTTCAATGTCTACACCCCTTCCCACTCCAGCTTGCTCACCTGATTCACTCCCCTTTGCCCCAACTCCCCACATGCATTTGCCATCCAATGCAAATAGACATCAATACTGACCTACCTCTCTGCAAGTCCAATTATGACAAGAGGTGTCTTCTCTTTTTGTTCCACATGTCCCTCAGATTTACGTACGTGCTCAGTTTGAATACGACCCAGCAAAGGATGACCTCATCCCGTGTAAGGAGGCAGGCATTCGCTTCAGGGTAGGCGACATCATTCAAATCATCTCCAAAGACGACCACAACTGGTGGCAAGGCAAACTCGAGAACACCAAGAATGGCACAGCTGGACTCATTCCCTCTCCCGAACTGCAGGAGTGGTGAGCGCCAACAATCCATCAACCTACACTTCACAAGGTCCATTCAAAGCATCAGCCACAACTCACAACATCCTTTTAAAACCCACTGCATTCTTAGGGATTCACACAATCCACAACAACAACAACAACAACAACAACAACAACATGAATATTTACAAACCATGCACATGTCCCTACCCCTGCTCCTTTCTAACACAGCAGCAATTAACACTTTCCCCTAGCACAGTCAGGGAACTCAGCATTACACATTCTCGCTTTTGGCCCTTTCATCCCCTCACATAATTTTTTGAATGTCCTTTTTTTTCCTCATAAATCCTGCTTAACCAACCACCCCATGGTATTGCACTACTTGCAGTTCTATCCAATTGCCTCTTCAGAAACTACACAACTACATCCAAAAAAAGCAAATTGCTAAACTACAACATTGTGCCTCCAACACATTCAACACCTCTCCTTTTTCACATCAACATCACATTCTCTTCTCCATAAGTACACCACAGCAAACACACACAATGCACTCACACCCAGCACCTAAATCCTTAACTGAGGACCACAGTTACAGTTGAACCATAATGACAACATTCACTACATGCTTCTGATAACACATTAATTATATACAAACACACACACACACACACACACACACAGACACACACTCCCTCCCTCACTCACTTACTTACTTCACTCACTCATCACAAACAGCAATCACACATATTTTCTTTTTAAACACAAACATTGACTAAAACACTACCTCAACAGATACATTTAACACATCCTAACAACATACATGGCAATCACAATCTGCTGCCAGTGGAGGGCCACTAGTCAACCTACACCACTTTGCTCTAGACAAACCAAGAACCACACAATCACATTGCTTCTGTCCTCCAACAACAGCCAGCTGTCCTAGAAGAAGTTCACACTATGACAGATATTAAGAGCAGAAAACAAATACACTCCAAGCTTTTCCCTTCCTTCATACATGCACCAGACTTACATAACACTAAAACACCACTCCTATGAACTACTACATTTCCAGACATTTCTCACACATGTAGTCCACATATACTCAGACTTTTGACACATTTTACTTCTAACAACAAATGTTGTGCAGTGTAATGGAAACACTTATTTCATATCAACACCTCCACAGACATGACATAGTGCTCATAAACTATACAACCACAAACTGCTTGCATCCATCTTCCTCAAAGCTGACTGTCACAGAGAAGATTTAACAACATTTGCTATTCTTTCACAGAACACCCTTCTATGTGAGCACCTACAAAGCTCTGTAAAACTAGCTATCACCTTTCTACAACACAACTACTGACACATCACACACTGGGTCATCCCATAGAGAAGTGATAAAGTCTCACTAATAACAAGCCATACTGACACACTGCTTAACACCACACAGCCAGTGACCCTGACTAATCCTGCCAGGTCAACCAGGTTCATTCATCTGCAAACACCTAACTATTCACCACTCTTACAAACACTACCACAAATCACTGGACCAAGCCACCCCCACTAGTCTTAACTGGCCATAGCTGATCCTTCACCCCAACAACCTATCTACCCTTCACATCCATCCACACATAACACTATAACCAACTGCCTTCCATTCCAGGCGCGTGGCATGCATCGCCATGGAGAAGACTAAACAGGAGCAACAAGCCAGCTGCACCTGGTTTGGCAAGAAGAAGAAACAATACAAAGACAAGTACCTGGCCAAGCACAACGCAGGTAATGCAGCCAACGCTAATCACATCACAAAGTCTCACTACCGCATGTCAGTGTTCCCTACAAAAGACTTTCCTTATCTCTTCTTCTACAACTGACATAGAATGTCACAAACAACTGCTTTTGGTGTGAACTATTTTACTTTTGCTGTTATATTGTTTCATTCAATTTGTCTTCTGATAAAGTGTCCCTTAATTAACCCTTCCACTCCCACCCTCTGTCCATATTTCATGCTGTCTCTTACCCACTGACATGGCTGCATGTAAGTAACTCCAGACAGCTGGCATCCAGCTTCTGTGTTATTCTTCCTCCTCCTCACCCCTCTGCTTTTATACTTTATCCTCTTCCTAATGTCTCATTGACTTTTGGACAGCCACTACTTTAGTGTGTCATGAGCAATGAAAGTCTAATGACTATTTGCTTCAATCACATTGAGGTTACAAACAAATAAGCCTCAAGGAAATATTACTTAATTTGCACATTTGACCTTCACCAAACCTGCTCTGAATATGTCCTCAGGTCTTTCACTTCCTTCCTGATACCCAAAACCTCAATTTCACTAGGAAAGCCAACCTTCAATTATGCAGCAGGACACTGGAATTACTGTCTGCCTCCTTGCTTTTTCACTATTACAGCATGCAGAGAAACACTCATCACCCACTTTTCAACCAAGTAGCTGTAATTCTAACTCTGCAACATCTAAAACAGAAACTACATTGGGTATCAGGCCACTCTCTGTCATAGCAAGTAAATGATTCCACCAGTCCATGGGAAACCTGGATCCTAACTTCTCTTCTCTGCCCTGCAGTGTTTGACCAACTAGATCTTGTGACATATGAAGAGGTGGTCAGACTGCCATCTTTCAAGAGGAAAACGCTGGTCCTGCTCGGTAAAGATGCTAAAACTGCTGTTCATTTGTTTGTATCGTGCAGTAGGTTTATTCAAGCCTGCAGGAACAAAGCTGATGCCGCTGCCCCATCACCTCCACAATGCATCATTGACTTTGGACATTAAACTCATTATTTTACTACCTGCAGACTGTACCACACAGCTGAGCAATACAGAACGATAACAGCTCACCACTCTGTGAAAAATGTGTCACACATGACAACAACAGCAAACTTGCAACCAACTTCCCTAACGCACAAGTCCAACACACCGCTGCCCATCGCACAGCTGCAATCCCTCCAAACACACAACCACCCACTACAAACCACTACTCTCAATGTGATGTCATCAAGGTACACAACTGCCTTCTGCATCAAGGTTCTTCCAGTCACCACTGCCATGCTACATGACCTGATCATTGACACTTTTAATTGCTGACATCTACATTAACCTACCACAGACAAACAGGTGATGATGGTACCAGTGGGGTGCACTAGTCCCACACAAAACTATAACACAAGATCACTTCCACTGCTACAGTTGCAACAAATGTTCTACACCATAAGAGCCCTGCTTCTGCACAGACACCTCTAACAGTCACACACACACACACACCTACCTATGTTTTGCTGGTTAAACTATGCATTGTACACACATCTACACTTTCTTTTGGTTGATACACACTTCAGAAGCACCTATCAAATGCAGTTTTCACAGACAAATTACTGCTGATTTTATTCTTACTTTGCCTAAGATTCATTGCAGAGGAGACCGGGGACAATGTCTACACTTTTTGTGCTTTTTACAAGAAATCCAAATAACTACTTACATTATTCAATTTGCTACATTCCAAATATTCTACATGTCAACTACTAACACAATTTGTTTCACTGGCTTTATGGAGCTGCACTGGCCTTAACTCATCCAAAAGACTTCACATAGACTATAAAAATCATTACAACACAACTGTTTGTGACCACAAAGTCACACACATGAAACATGTCCCTCACAGAAAGAGACATCTCCCTCTATCTATAACTTACAGTCACTGCTCACCACATAACCAACTGGGAAAGGCTCTACTATTATGGCAAACAGAATCATCACCAGCAAGACTCAATCAGTTTCAACTTGCATCCCTCCATTCCCACACCTGCATTTTGGCGACTCAGCCTAATCAAAAAGATGCATAATTGACCTCAGCAAGAAACCCATACCCAAGTTGTCAACAGTATGCAGTAACAATACTCAGGAGACCTTTTTTTACATTACACCCAATCAGCCAATTTGCTTAAAGACCACTACCGTTACATGCTTTATCTGAGTTTTTCCTTATATCTTTGCTTACATAGATGAGTGACCATGTGAACCAACTCACAGACCAGCAGTTCAATCTGTTGTCTCTTTTCATTCAGGAGCACATGGAGTCGGGAGGAGGCACATCAAGAACACACTCATAACCAAACATCCCGATCGGTTCGCCTACCCCATTCCTCGTAAGGACACCCACAGAACACAGGAGCAACAGATCTGTGCCTCTCAACCTTTAGCCCTAAAACATTACAAGTAGCCACACTTTCCCCAACTCTCCCCTCCGCTTTTGTCCCCACCCAGACACCACCCGTCCTCCTAAGAAGGACGAGGAGAACGGAAAGAACTACTACTTTGTGTCTCATGACCAGATGATGCAGGACATCAGCAACAATGACTACCTGGAGTATGGCAGCCACGAGGACGCCATGTACGGAACCAGGCTGGAGACCATCAGGCAGATCCACACGCAGGGCATGATCTCCATCCTGGATGTGGAACCACAGGTAACCCATCCCTCCACTTCACCATTGTGCCAAACAACAGACACCAATAAGACTCATCAGTCCGTCGTCACAAACGCTGCCAACACCTGAACTCAACGCATCATTTGCCATATAATGCCAGCCCAGTCATAAATTACTTCGAGCTGAACATAAGTATTGTTTGTATTGCAGGTAAAAACTACATCTATTTAATTTCCTATCTCACTTCTCTTGTTTGCTAATGATGGATTGTCAAAAAGCATCATGTCCTTTACGCCATTTGCTGACAGTTTTGTTCAGAAGAAAACCTAAAAACATCTCTTTCTCTCTCACTTATCAGGCACTAAAGATCCTCAGGACTGCCGAGTTTGCTCCCTACGTTGTCTTTATCGCAGCTCCCACCATCACCCCCGGCATGACTGAGGTACACCTGCACAGTCACACACTGTCAAAAACTTGACACCTCAAAGCTAAAGAAAGGGCTTGAAAACCATCATGCTTTTTTTTTGCTTGGCACTGTCTCTGTCTCTCTCACACCCCCCAACACATTCCCTGTTTTCTTTAAGTGTGTCTTTATTTTCTTTGGCATGCCTGCTTTCGTTTGCACTCAAGGTTCCAAAGTGGTGCAGGAAACTGCCTGTAAGTACTGAGGACTGATGTCTGGACTGGTGTTTGGAATAGATGGTAGTCCTCTCAATTCCCTCCAATAAACCTCCCGATTGTGCACTTTCGCCCAACCCCACCTGCCCATTTACACTGCAGTATTAAAAGTCTTACAAGAGAGCTGCCCTGCCTTTTTAAAAAGACTTCATCATTTATATCAAATGATCATCAACTATGATTATTCTTTGGATTTGAAAGTCAAGCTAAAACAGTTGCTTCACCTCAATCACCTCCACATAAAGTCACCAATAACTTAAGTCCATCACTGCCAATTGTTACACATGCACATTCCAGAATGCAGACAAAGCCCATTCAAGTCCTCTCTTTTTCTCCACCCCTCAGGATGACTCTCTGGAGCGGCTTCAGAAGGAGTCAGAGATGCTCCAGCAGACCTACGCCCACTACTTTGACCAGACTATCATCAACAACGAGATCGACGACACCATCCACCTGCTGGAGGAGGCCATAGACCTGGTGTCCGCCACTCCTCAGTGGGTCCCCGTGTCCTGGGTCTACTGACACACAATCGCCTACTGCCCCTCAACCAATGCAGACACTCCACTTTGGTCAGATTCCCCAAAGTCACATCTCCCTCATCATAATTGTACGGTTATGTAGATTAACTCTTGTGGAAAAAAAACAGAAATGAAGAAACTGTTAACTCTGAAGCCTCGCTGCAGAGACTTCAACCTTCCCCAGTCCCTCTCCTCAACAAACAGCCTGAAAGGCCACTGTTGTGTACATATATACATATATATATATATATATAAATATATATATATAAATGAAATAACAAAAACAAGTGATTATGGTTCTGTCCTCGTATAGTTGAAGGGTGGGGAGTGGAGGGGGGTGGGGTGTGGTAGATATTTTGTACCTTTCTTTTGTAATTGACAGATGGGTGTTACTATCTGAGGCAATAGCGAGCATGACCACAAAGCAGTCTTATGTGGGTGCCTGTGGGTGCCTGTGTGTGCGTCTGTGTGTGCGCGCACCCGCGTGTGTCTGTGTGTTTTGACCTTTTAAAGCACTTCCTGCGGTACTCTGTGTCCTCTTCTCTGACGTCCACCTGTGACAAACAGGCCTAACTCTGAAGCACATATGAAGCTGCTACAGTGGCAACAATTAACCCCCTCAGCTCCATCAGAGCAAAGCAAAAAGCACAGGAAACTTGGCAGTTTCACACCCCCGCCCCTTTTATTTATTAACTTCACCGGCCCTCTGTGCCTGTCAGTTTGTCAAAGGAGCACACTGCGTCCCTCTACGTTGTCTTTGTCTCCATACAATCCATCGCCTCCCTATCCAACCTTTGTTTACATCTCAGTTTGCACAAAACGGAAAATGAAGAAGACGACAAGGCGTACGGCATTCCCCAACAGTTCTCACAGTTTTTGCTTCGTCTTGCTCCTCTACCACATCAGTCACCACATCAAGGAGACTCTCGAATCTGAGCACGGCACGACCCTACCGCTGCTACTACATGGACCCTGGACTGGTATACACCACAAAAAAGAAAAAGAAAAAAATAGAAAAGAAAGAAAAATAGCACCAACTCACAGGAAAGAAGAAAACATAAACTGCCTCGTTTGAGCCTCGGGAGAAAGTCTGTAACACCTATGCACACCCCTGGTTTCTGCCACACAGACTGCCACGGCGCCCCTTCTTTCCTGCCCTGGCCACTCTCCTCGCCATCAGGCAAAAGAGGAGGGCCTCTCGTCGGCAGGACGGACACAGTCCCCGAGCCACCGTTTCGGAGTCGTTAACTGTTGTCTTTAAAAATACAAGAATTGTTCTTGTTTCGAGGGAGAGAAAATAACTTAATTTTGTGTGTAAATGTTTCAATGGTGCGTACGTCTTGAGTGAACTACCAAGAGCCAGTGTATATTAACCCTTAAAAGAAGCTCGGTATGTGACATAACCTCTTCATGCTTCACCGGAAGCAGCACAACGGTAACTTGGTACGGTTCAGCCAGATAGAGAAAAAAATACATAAATTAATAACTAACTAACTAAACCCATGAAATGAACTGTTGCTGTTGTGCCGCTTCAGGTAAAGTGTTTTCATTTCAAGTCCTGTGTAAATTATCTCTGCAAATGACTAAAGCAGCTCTGCTGTATGAAATGTTGTTCTTTTTTGTTATTTCATTTTTAAAAAAAAATATATTTCCTTTTACGTGTTTAAAGTAAACTGCCTCGCCTCCCTTTCATTACAGCTGCGTGCATCTTATTGTTTTGTGTTCAGGCGTAAACACAGCAGAAATCTTTTTGGTTTTTTTACATGCCCTCTAAAAAGCAGTGAGCCGGTATCGTCTCGTTGCTCGCTTTGGAGGAGGCTCAGATGGTGTCTGCTGGATTTCTCAATGATCCCTTTTTAATGAGACGCTCCGCCAACTGGACTATGTAAATCTGGACTACGTTCAATGCCGTGCCCAGGAGGAAGACCAAACAAAGGCCTGCAAGAAACCATCTTCTGCTCATTAATAACTAAGCATGGCATTGTTTACCATTCTTCCAAAACAAAGCTGGGGTCAAACAGCTGCCAGGCCCCTGCTCAGTGATAAACCTGTTTCTTTCACACTTCTCAAGGAGACACACGGCGTCTGTTCATTAAAAGAGGATTGCGAAGCTTCTGCAGGACATGTTCAGGGTTTTACTCATTCTATGCAAAGCCTGTTCACAAGTTCATTAATGAGGTGGCATTTTCTTTTTTAACCAGGTTGGTTGTTTTGCCCTTTGTATGTAACGTGTGTTTAATGTTGCCCCTAAAGGATAATCATAAAGAGTCCAACAGTCCACACCTAGTTCACCATAATAACCCTGAACATGGAACACCCTTTCCTGACCACATGGAAGCACAGACATATCAGATTCTACCCTAACCTTGAAAGATGAGCCTCACATTAAAGGGTCAGTTCACCCCAATTCCAGCAGTAGGAAATGGCCCAACAACCTCCTTCTCTTGAGTTAAAGCAGCAACTATTTCACATAAACAAAAATTAAATGCAAGACCAAAACCAACCCCATGAACTTCAGGCTAAAATTCATTTGAGCCTCTGAGGACCTTCAGCAGCAGCACTTTCTTATAGAAATCCTCCACAAAATGACCAATTCCTGCTACTCACATTTCTCACATGCTGCCGTGTGCCATTTCAATTGGAAACGTTCACTGTTCTGCTACTTTGAAAAACAGAAAGAAAACTCTGCGTTTTCTACAGCACTTTCACATCCTACACATTAAAGTTTGAATGTAAAACAACACTAATCTACACAGCAGATGGTGCTATCTGCCTCGAAATGTCAAGTTTGCTCAACAAGTCGCTCTTTTTCTCAAAAACAACACTGAAACAAAGAGGAGCTCTGGGAACTGATGTTTTCACTTGTGGCCTTTCTTGCCACTGGGGCTTGTTTTAACGGGACATGAACAAGTGTGAGGCCCAGGTGACAATGAACCAAACGCCTCGTAGACAACCCTGACATATACAGCTAAAGGTCATAATAGCGAAAACTTTTAAAAAGCACTGATGTCCTTCAGAAGTCTGAATATTATTCAGCCCATTTGTGTCTTCAAATGATCTTCTTATAATCTACAAGTCGTTTGCATTGAGCAATACATTTTCTGCTATACTTTGTTACTATAGAAACCGATTCTCATCCAAGGAGAACCACATGGCCTTGTAGGATTGTGTGCTGCTTTAAAACTAAGGCCAAGGAACTGGAATAAAATTCCATCCTCAGTTGAAAAAGTGTGATTAGATTGGCTCTTTCAAAGCAATGCAACAATGTCTCACATACAAATAAGCCTCCCAAAGTGAAGGGGGGAATCAGTTCCTCACCAAACGCAGCCACGGCTGACCCAGAGGTCACCACCACTTTCTGATGATTTCTCAAAGGATTTCACAGACCGGGACATGAAAGGGGAGGGACGGGATCATTGAATCTGCAGCTACAGTGAAAGTCAACAAACATCCTGATTAAAGATTATAAATAAGCTGGCTCACAGGGTCTCACTGACCCTAAAGATGACTATTTCGGGCACATAGTGATGACATTATTCATATTGCAAATATCTGCTGTGGACTATACACAAAGTTTCATGTGGCGACATCTATACTTAAATGCTTTTCCAGTCTCAGACTGCTTTACAATAGAAGCCAGTCGCACACATACAAACCTACAGCACTTTCTTCTGCTGCTGCCTCTCACACTCAGCTTTCTGCCAGCCAAAGGCACCTGGACAGGTGGAGCCACACACAGACATCAGGTCTGTTAGTGAGAGCATATAAAAGGGAGCCTGTAATTATCAGACAGTCGCTCTGTATATTAACAAATCCCTCTAAACAAATCAACATTCAGTCAGCATGAAGAAACACACCGAGTGGATCTAGTCAAATATTAAGAGATATTAAATAAATGCTGCACATCAGAACGTAAATATCATATCACAATATAATATATACTCACGAATATACAGCCGGGTTATATAAGATAAGATAATTAAACCTGCAGCCTGATGGGCGGAGTTGTGGTGCTTTTATTGTGAAAATATTGACAGGGTTTTGGGGGGCTGGGGGTGGGGGGGCAGCCTATAAAGGAGGTGCTCCCCCCTCCCTCCCCGGATCAGTCCACAGCATCATGTCCTGCTGCAGGTGCGGACTCAGGGGAGAGGCGGAGCGGGGCAGCATCCTCTTCAGCCTCCTCAACAGAGGCGTTCCGAGTCCGGCTCAGACCTCCACACTCCGGACCAAGCCCCAGTCCTGCTCCTGCGCCTCCAGGAGCCGGCTGGTGTCCGTCCGGGCCCCGCAGTCCGTCTTCACGGCGGCCTGCCGGGTCCTGGCCAAAACTTTCCGTTTGGTGAAGAGCGCGCCGTGTTTCGGCGGCCTGCCGGCGGAGGACCAGCGGCGGCTGGTCCGCCACAGCTGGGCGCCGCTGCTGGTCCTGGGCTTGGCGCAGGACTCAGTGGACCTGGACACGGTGGAGACGCGGCAGACCGGTCTGTTACACGGGATTCTAACGCACAGCCGAGAGCGGCAGCAGCGCACCGACAGCCGGGACCCCCCCGGAGTGCCGGTGGGGGACGTGGAGGGACTCAAACAGTTTGTGGTCCAGTGCAGAGGACTGAGGATCAGCGTCAAGGAGGACGCGTTCCTGAAGGGAGCCCTGATCTTCAGTCCAGGTGAGACCGAGCAGTCCGATCCGGATCAGGTCCGGAGTGTTTCATGTGTCCATAACACAGACAAACTGTTTACAGTGTGTGTCTGTTTGAGATAAATAAACAATCAATAATAATAATAAACTGTACTGTCATGATCTATTATTTATTGATTTATCATTTTTACTGACTGACTGATTGATTGATTAATTGATTGATTGTTATGACAGCACTGTGTGGACATGTCCCCACTCTCAACTTGTCTCTAACTTCCTCCGGCAGCTGTGACGCAGCTGGAGTGTCGCGAGTACGTCAGGGCGCTTCAGATGGAGGCCGAGCGCGCGCTCTACGAGCACGTGCGGACTGCCCATAGGGCCCGCAGGCTGAGCGCGGTCCTGACCAGGCTGCGGTCCACGGACCCGCACACTGTGGCGGGAATCTTCTTCAGACCCGTGACCGGCACGAGCTGCGTGGACGAGCACGTGCTCGCCATGTTCAATGAGTGGTAGAATAAAGGAGGAGGTGTTTATTATTATTATCATTACTGTTATTATGTTACCATCATTCTGTCTGGTTGTCAGTTTACTGTCAGGATGGATGAATCACTGAATATAGCTGAGGTTTATTTTATTTCCAAACACAATGACCCCACTAAAAGACTGAAGGACGATAAAAACACCCAGAGGCCCTCAACTGTCCAAACTGTCCCCCTCCAGGCAGGACTGGACTGGGACTAAAAAAATGGCCCTGGCAGCCCACCGTGATTATTTATACAATATGCAAAGGGACACAACATACCAGAGGATATGTGTGCACATTGTGTTGTTTCAAAAATTAAGATAAAGCACAGCAGCCTACATAGAAGACAGTAACCATGTTAAAAAAAAGGATCTGTAACTACTACTGCTCCCACTATCTTGGGAGAGATGGCCACAGTGTCACAATTCCCATCTTGAAATGAAAGTGGATGTCAAAGAAACACTGCTAGAGATGTCTTTTCAGTGTTTAATTTAATATACTGTTCATACAAGTACACAATTATGCCCACAGTAAGACCGTATATCCATGTAAAATAAAGAGCTCCTCACAAAATGGCACCTTGAAGCATGAAAAACAGAGAGAACAAGAGATGCAGTCATGTAATAACTTCCTATGTTGAGCATTTCAACACTCTTAGCCTAAAATTTCCCCATATATGTGTGTCTAATCATTTTAAAACTGTTTTCTGATTGTTCTGTTTGTTTTGCATTTTCTGTTTTTATTCATTATTATTATTATTATTATTTCTACACACATCCCAAAACATTGTTAATTCCACGGGCTATCATCATTTCTGTGTCATTCAAGTGTCTTTCTGACTGCAGACACACACACACACACACACACAACAGCCCTCTGCCTTCCCTACATGAAACTTCCCTCTTCATTCTGCTAACATTTAGCAGGCTGACAGTAGCTATTCTGACCTTCTGTCCCTGCTGGGTCACATCTCTCTCCTCCTCCTCCTCATCATCATCATCATCATCATCATCATCATCCCCCTGAATAGATTCTCCTTCCTTCTCCAGACCTGCACCCACTGCTGCAGTCAAACTTGTGGTGACAATGGCAAACATATTAGTAAGTTTGGCCGAGGACAGCTGAGAAATTTTATTGGATTAGCCCAATGTCCTTCAAGAAAAATCAACCAGTGGGCCGCCGCAGTCGATAAAAATGATTTATAATAAACTTTTTGGTTAAATGATGACAGCCCAGGGCCGGCCCAAAAACGGCCTGTCCATGCCTGCTTCCACATCCACAACCCAACACTCCTACAGACCACCTGTCTCCACCACACAACAAACAGCCAAATGTCTACAACTGACCAACAACAACAACAACAACAACAAGCTAATTAAATATATATTCACAAAGTTAGACACTGACAACAAAATGGGGGGGGGGTCACAAGAATCTGCTGTATCTTTGTAATGAATGTTAATAAACTCAGAACACACTGTGGCCATTAGCGCCATGTTAGCCGTGCTCTTTAATGACCTCCTAAATATCATCATCATCATCATCACAACCCACACACACACACTGAAAGACACACTTACCCATCACACACGTGAAGTGAGCAGCTGCTGCGCAGTCGACACTGTAACACACCGCTGCTTTGGGCTCCATCTGTCTCCTCTGACGGCTTCAGTCGCCTGGCTTCCTGCTCCTACCTGAGGAACACCAGCCTGCAAGAGACCACAAAAAGCACACAATCCTGAAGCATCCTGCAGGAGTTCACCACAACTTTGTGTTCTTTCTCAGAGGTGCAGAGTCTGAGTGTGAGGTCTCCGCTTACTCAGGTTGAATTCTACATTTGCCAATAGTAACGAGAAAAATACAAAAAAGGTAAAAGCAGCAGTGTTGGAAGCGTCACATCCGAGACGGTCAGATTCTCCCTCATCTCACTAAACGTGGCTGAAATTGGACGAGATATTGAAACTTCCGGTTTGTGAAACCACAGTGACCACGTGACATTTCTCAGGCTCCCAGTCTACTTTCTTAAAAGTCAGCTATCAGAGATACCAAAGAGAAAACTTCTGCTGCTTATGACACTGAGCTGATGCTGAGTGCAGCTTCTCTCCAGGCTTTTCTTTCCCTCAGATGCAGCCTTTCAAAGCAGCAATACACATTCGAGCTCAGCTTGGGAGTTTTAGCACCACAATCTTCTGAGCATTTGCATTATCGTCTCTTTTCCCACCCAAGCATCTGAGTCTAACACCAGCTAAGCTCATCTGAGATCGCTGCACTTCCCTTTTGGTGCAGGATGTTAGACTGCAAACAACACAGCCAGCGGGTTTAAACACGAGCCTCAGGAATACACACTCGTCACTGATCCTGTGTGCGAACAGACTCACAAACCCAGAGCTCCTCTGAAAAGCCATGTACATGACGGTACACGAGTCTGCAGCAGAAACAACTGGCTGACTGTCTCAGCAGCTCCTGAATCCTCAGAGCTCCAACACCAAGATGTTTTGGAGATGAATGACAGTCAACAGAAGACCTGCAGGTTCTAGACGTGGGGCATTTTAAGGCATCAAGCTGGACTTCAGGCCAAGACCAAATACTAAACCAGCAGCCGAGAACACAAACAGCAGGTGAGCCAATAAAAGACATCTCAGGCCACATGATTTCCTGCTGAGACAACACAAAAGATATGTGACTACTGAGTCCACCTGAGGACACCTGAGGACACCTAAGTCCACCTGAGGACACCTGAGGACACCTAAGTCCACCTGAGGACACTGAGGCCTGAGTCCGCCGAGGCCTGAGTCCACCTGAGGACACTGAGGCCTGAGTCCACCTGAGGACACCAAGGACTGAAATCCAGGACCAGAACAAAACCCTTGGACAGTGAACAGATCTTCCATCATGTCTAAACATCAGAAAATGTCCTTTAACTGTGACTCCCACTAACTTTAGAGGCTTTTGTTTCACTCACATCTCTGTCTGAATAAACCAGTGAACTGAAATAAAAACATAAAAACAAACTAACAAACCAACAAGCAAACACACAAAACAACAAACAAACCAACCACAGATCTTAAATGGGGCTCATTTGAACCATTTGAGCAGAAACAAACTTTAAAGCCGTCGCCGTCGGCTCGGTTCACCTGCACGTGTCTCTCTGAACGCAAACCCACAAACACAATCACAACCAAAAAACACAAACAGAAACACAAAGACAAACATAAACATAAACATAAACACAATGAGGTTAGAGGTACTTGCCTTCTCTGATCTTGGACCTTTGAATGCAAAACAATCCAGCGCGACATTTTGTAAACATCCGGACTTCTCCATGTTAACCGGAACTCCTGATACACCTGACTCCTTCCTTCCTCTTACCTTCCCTCCTTCCTTCCTCTTACCTTCCCTCCTTCCTTCGGTGTGATCACAGCTCTCACTTTCTCTGTTAACATATAAAAGCAGACTCATTTAGGAGAACATGGGGTTTGAATCGGGGTTCGAACCTCGAACCTCTGGATGCAAAGCGTGCAGCTCCACCACTGGACCACATCTGCGGGGAAAGCAATACCTTAATTTTGAGCCATCTGGAATACGGACGTGATGATTATAAACCTGTCTCCCTGTTTTTATTCACAGAATGCAAATAATAAAAAAGAGTCACAGCTCATTTAGGGGCCATAAAGGATCTTTGTGTGATCCGGCAGCAGTTTGTCTAATGGCCGCCTTACAGGAGGACACTGCTCCATCCATCACACTTATCAGCTTCAGATGGCCAAAACATTTCGACTGGGCCGATTTAAGATGCGGGATTTCTCCCTCAGTGAATGAGCGGACCAACCCATCAGCCCACTTCCATCATAAAGGCTCCGACTGGCTCCTTCCCTCCCGGCATGCTTTGCAAAGGGAGATGCAGGGAGAGCTTCTTCCAGCAGATGACAGCGTTTCACTGTCCACGTCCTGATGTGTCCTCTGCCTGGAGGACAGGACACACAGACACACACAGACACAGTGTAGAGTGCACACTCAAAGCTGTCACTAACATTTTGTGTTGATGATGATGATGATTATTATTATTATTATTATCATTGTTGTTGTATATTTCCATGACTGTTTTTCATTTGCTCAGTGAGCTGCATCCAGAGTCACAGCAGCCTCCGACCTCCCAACAACATATAGAGTCATTAAAGTGTGTGTGTGTGTGTGTGTGTGTGTGGCGGTGGGGGGGGGGATCAGTGATCCAGGACCTGCATCACTACCACACACACAGACGCACAGGCATCATCCACCACCGTCACCTCTCCACACAGAGTTGGCCTGGTTCTTCAAGTGGAAGACATCTCACACAGGGCAGAGAGCTCAGAGCTCCAGGTAACAAGCCCCCCCGGGACCCCGGGGGGAGTGCAGTACACCTGCCAGAGTGAGTAATGCTCTTCACCATGTGAGTGTGTGTGTGTGTGTGCAGAGGAAGAAACAAAACATCTGTGCCTGTATGTGCACATCTTTCTCTGCAGCAGCCCCCCCCCCCACTCTGTGTCACATCACATACCTCAGTTCAGGGAGATGATTATGTTGTGACACTGTAATGAAGTCAAAATGATTTCATTTTGGGGGGGGGAGGCAAAGCTTAGGAACCCCCCCTCTCCACAGACACCATATGGCAACATGTTGGCTTAGATCAAAACATCTGGCGGCCCGTCTCGTGTTCACAGATGATGATGTGGATGTAGCTTCATGTGTCAGAAGAACTAGACGGGGGGGGGTTGAAGGAATCAGTCCTCATACATCTTTGGCTCCAGGTTCAGACCTTTCAATTGTAAAACACAGATTCAACAAATAAGAGTCAGCTGAGATGATAAATGATCAAACTCCCACAAACAAAAACAACAACTTTGCTTTATTTACTCTGACATCATGAAGTCAGCTGTTTTCCACGTTTCTTTCTGACAGTCTTTTATTTTAGGACAGCTGCAGCTCCCAGCGTCACAGAGGTCAACTTTGAAAGAGAATTTAAACCCTAATTAAACCCCAACAAAGTTCCTCTGAGGAACTGTAAATGTGATGAAGAGGAGACTTTTTAAATGATACATACCTGACTGCTTTTTGACTGAAGTGCATCAAAAACTAAACATTTTAAAGAAGAATATCTTCAGTGATGTATTCTCAGACATGTCTACTAATTTGGCCAACGGCAGCAGTAACATTCGACCAAATGTGAATGAACACAGTGTCACGTTTCCTCCACATGTACCTTTTCTTGCTTCTTTCGATGGCTGTTGCTGCTTTGATGGCGGCAGGATGAGTAAATGGCTGCACTGTGGACTGGCAGAACACTCCAAGTTAGAGCAGGGAAAAAAAAGGAAAGCATAGTTTATCTGCCTAGAAGCACGTTGGAAGAAAAAAAAAAAAAATCCTGTTTTCTTAGACATTAAAAGTGACACTTTCACAGAACAAACTTGCCTGTAGCCGTTTTCAGCGGACTAAAACTGCAGATACATGCAACTGAATCAATGTTGTTTTCAAGTGTATTCCACAAACAGCTCCACTCTTTAAAAGGTTCACAGCGCTGCATGCATTAAGCTCTCAGGGAAAACCAATACTGTTAAGGTCTACACTTGAACAGCAGAGCTGCATCTTTAAGTACTAAGCACAAAATCCATTTCCTGGTCCTGGAGCTGAACGGTGTCAGCTGTTGGTGTGACTGCAGCCGCCCGGCCGCTGAGGTCAAAGGTCAAGAGGGACGAGGAGGTTCTTGAAGCGTTTCTAGGTGCATCGACTTCTCTGATTTAGTCTGATTCTGAAATGAGGCCCAGCTGATTCAGTCTCCCAGCAGAAATAGGAGAAGCATCGATCGGTGTTTCCATGTTTTACGGGAGAAGACAGAGTTACGGTGGCTGGTGCTGCCTTGGCTCCTCGACAGGAAACCGGACCTGGGCGTCGTCAGCAATGTACGAGGCCTCGTCATAAACAAAGCCAGGAAAGTTATTTTAGCATGCAAACACAAGCACTCACACACAGCGCACACACATTCACTCACACACACACACACACACACACACACACACAGGACTGAGAGGTCAGATTATCGTAAATGTGGTTTTATTAATAATAACAGTATCTTTTTTAATGAACATTGCAGATACATATTAGAAAATAAATCAGAAACAGGAGAGACGTCGTCTCAAGAGTCGTGAAAGTGCCTGGAATAATTCTGTGCTATATATTGTCATTGTTATTCATCATCATCATCATCATTACCGTCTTCATCCTCAAAGCCATTTTGCCAGAAATGTTCAGTTCATCATGAAACTAAAATGTGCCTCACCCCACTTAGAAAACGCAAACATTTGTATTCAGGGAGCTTCTGAAAGCTGGAGCTCCGACGCCAAACTCCTGCCACCATCTCATTGATTGTACGCCTCCCTCTCAGTGCAGGACCGCTTTTTCTACTTTGAGGGGCCTTTTGAAAAACGACCACAGGTTTCATGAATATGGCTCGATTGTCTTCATCTGACTCACGTTATTGTCTTGATTATATTTACACAAAGAGCACAACGCGCTGATCTCTTGGACTAATCCACCTTTTTTTTTCTTTGTGTGTGTGTGTGTGTGTGGGGGGGGGGGGGGTACAGTCTAATTGAGGTGGATGAAAACAAGCCTGGGTGGAATCTGTTGGCTGACTGAATGAAGAGGAAAACCTCAGGCCTGTTATGAAGTACTACTTAAAAGTAAAACACCAAAGAGCAACCAGTGAATAATGCCAGAAGCCGGGGGGGGGGGGGGGGGGGGGGCGTCTACGAGTTCATCCCTTTGCATATTTTAGGGCACTGAATTAAACATCTGTGTACTGAGATGTGTTAGGTGTTTTAGTACGATGTTAGTGAGATGGCACAGCTGCAGGAGACGTGCACCCACCAGTGGATTCATGTGAGGAGCTCTTGTTTTGTGACGCAACGGACGCTTCGCTCAGGGAGAGATTTAAGTGAGCGACTACAGTTCACTTTAGCTCGCTTTGGTCTAAGATGCCTTCAGTAGCATCTCTATTGTATAGTTACACATGCTCCGGGGTGTCATCAGCATTTTAAATACATTCTCATAATTCTCTTAAGCATCGATTACTTCGTCTTTGGAAAGGGTTTGTTCCTAAAAGGCGATCGGTTCTTGTGATTATGGGTGAGTAGGTCAAAGGTCACCTAAAATGTTGCCTTTTACAATAAATTTTTACTAATATCAAGTCAGAGATCGTTGTTAGGTATTTCCCACGTTTTCAGACTTCTTATATTCCAACATCACATGAGCAAGGTGGTGCAGAGAAACTCAACAGACAAATCATTTCTACGGCAAACAAAGAAAAGAGCTGTCGTCTGAGGAAGCGAGGGAACGACTGCTGGACAGAGCGGTTTAGTCCTGGACAGCCTGTTTGGTCCTACAGAGGAAAGAGGGAACGGCAAAAGTGTCGGGTGACGCTGGAAGTCGCGGCCTTCCCTCGTCCATCTGTCCGACAGTGAAGCTTCATCCTTGTTAAATTAACTGCAGTGGCTGTGAAATCAATGGTGATAAAAACGCCCTCCGAGCTGCCGTCTGTTGTGTGTTGAAAATGTCAAAACTCTTCTTTTTAATGAGGAAAACGAACAAACAAACTTTTTCTTTTTATCTTGCAATATAAGGGATAAGACATTGAGTGAAGGACCTACTGATTTTTTTTTTTTTTTTTTGGAGATATGGGAATCCATGTAACAAAACATGTCTTTTTTCATTATGTTTCCTCCTTTCCTTCTATCTGGATCTTTACAGGTATAACTTCTCAAAGCAAATTTCCCTCAGTTACAAAAATAGACTTTTCTTTTTTCATAAAATAATACACATCATTAACTTTCAGTGATATAATCATCTGTTAAATCTGGTAAATAGCAAGGTTATATATTTTTTTTTAACTTAAATGTTATTGTGAGAGAAACATGGAGGTGTGAAGCCTAGCACCATGTTCTTCATGTTCCCCTCCACAGATATGTCTCCTCTAAAATCTTTCCAGTACAATCTTTTCCCGCTCCCTGCGCTCAAGATTTTGCATATTCTGGTTGAGTCCAAACTCTCAACCCTCAAGGCAGCCAGGAGAAACCGAGACTCCCAGAAACCCTAGCCAGGTCGTTCTCATCTCACAAAGGCTGCGACTTTAACCCCCCCCCCCAAACCCCCCACCCCCAACCCCTCCGATAAAAAAAAAAAAAAAAAGAAACCTAAAAGCTTTAGAAACAACACCAGCCAACAAATTAAGATAAAGGTAACAACAGTTTAACCAACACATCTCACAGGCCATTGCTTCACTTTTGTACAAACAAAAGAAACAAACAAAATAAAAAAAATATTGAAGAGTCCCAACTGATGATAAAACAGAAAGAAGAAACGAGTCCCAAACACTGATGCTACAAAGAATTAGAAAACCGTATGTACAGGACCCTGTATTCCTTGACGCGCCGGGTAAATGATCGTAGGTGTTGGCTTGTGTTACTTGACTGTTTATACAGGCATACAAAAAAAAGTTCTCCTTGCTTCTTCTTTTTTTTTTCCTTGTTCTGTTTCAATAAAAGCTTTTAACAGACCAAAACGAAAACAAAAGGTATCTGCCATCACTGATGTGTCCAGTGTGTCTGTCCTGTCCTCCCTCCCCCTGTTGTTCTGTGGTGCAAAATTCAACAGCAGCAAGCAGCTCAGTGCCATTCCAGTTCATCTGGCTCTGGTGCGTTCAGGGTCCGAGTGCCGGTGGTGAGTCCTCCTTGTGACGGTCTACCCCGCCCGGCACGGTCTCTGTCACCAGATCACGCTGGATATACTGGTCTCTCTGGGCAGCAGGGGCAGCATGGCGTTGTTGCCGTGGGCCTCCTCCAGACTCTGCTGGCGCGGCGACTTGGACTGCGGTCGCTGTCCGTTGATGAGTGTCATTGGGATGTTGCAGTAGGTGTGCTGGTTGCCTACAGAGGAGAGCGGCGGGAGTGTGCCGCCGGGCGGCAGGTCGTAGTCGTAGCTACGGTAATAGTGTTTCTGCCTCATCTGAGTGTGGCAAGAGTTGTGGAAGGTCGAGCGCAAGTCCGGGTGTGCCGTCGCCATGGCGGTGGAGGTGGCTGCCGCCATGGAGATGGCCGAGACGGTCTGGAGCTCGCCGAAGGGGCCCTGCTCGCTGACATCCAGCACCTGCTCGTGGGAGATGCTCAGGGGCTCCATGCGCTTGAAGGGCATCTCGTAGAGCAGCTGCTTCCAGAACTTGGAGTTGAGCTTGTTGCTGGACGGCCCGCGCCACTTGATGACCGTCAGCATCTTGATGGTGTGTTTGAGGGCCTCCACTTCCTGGTAGTTCATGATGCCGCGCAGCTCGGCGCACTCGATCAGAATGACCTTGATCTCGCCGGTCACCAACATGTTGCGCAGCCGCGTCTCCAGCTCAAAAATGCTCCAGCCCCTCCGCACGACATAGCTGGGCGTCATGACAATGATGAGCCGCTTGCTCTGGTCCACACAGCGTGCAACATCCTCGATGTAGGCTGGACACAAGGACACACACAGACACACAGATAACTTTGTATCAATGGCAGGACAAAGGTAAAGCACTTCCTGCTTGCATGACTTTGCTCAACTTGCCTTTGCACTGTAATTATTTTAATAGTGCGTGAGCCTGAACAGAGCTATTGGGTGATGGAAATATGATCAATCAAAAATACACAGGCAATTTAAAGAACTCTCTTGGCCTCATAGCGACAGTTACCAAACTGCTCCCCTTTCATCTGAGTTTCAAAAAAAAAAAAAAAAAGGCTAAAATTGTTTAAATTAAACATCTAAGGAATCTGAAAATCAGAGCTCGAACACGAGGACACCAAAAGGTTAAAATAAACATGTTGTGGTTTTATTCTAACTCGACAACATCTACAGCAGCTTCGGATAAGATCTACTTTCACAGAAACAAGGTGGTGGTGGGGGGGGTGGAGATCTCCTGGTTTTATTATAAGATGACAAGAAACATAACACACTTGAAGCTGAGCAGGAAACCTGTCAGCTTAAATCTGCATCTGCCATCTCCAGTTAAAAAAAGTCTGACTTTACAGTAAATACAGTATTGTTTCCCTAATTAGGAGCAGAGTTGCTGGGCTAATAATGAGTGTGATTAAGTCTTTCCCCGGGCCTGTCCTGTGTGTCAGGAGGAGGAGGGAAGTGTGTGTCTGTGTGTGTGCAGCTAATGCCTGGTCTTATCCTTCCTCGGTGGAGACAGAGAGTGGCTGGTAGATGGGATTAACTGAACTTCACTCAATCACAGAGCTCCCTCCTCTTGTGTGTCTTATTTGTGTGTGTGTGTGAGAGAGAGAGAGAGAGACAGTGAGTGAATATGACATTGTTTTCTGCTGGTCTTTAAGCAAACACATGTCACACCTCCTCTCCATATCGCTGGGGATGAACTCCTCCTTTCATGTCACACTCAGCCCGAGGCGTCACGTTGAGAGCCCTGATTAGAGCAAACTTAGATTTGAAGCCACCCTTTACTTCAACATGACAAGTCACTCTCTTTGCTGTTTGGTAATTGGTCCTTGTGTGATAATTTGCCATAATACCTCCCCGGGGCTAAAACTCCTCAGCCTCTTCAGTTTACGTTAAACCAATCAGGCAAAAACAAGTTTTTCTTTTATCTTATCATGGATAAAACAAATGAGAATGGATAAATGGATACTATATAATTAGCTAATGAGTCCTCGTTTCATTTTATGTTTTGAATTGATTATGCTGAAACCAACTCTGCCCTCTCTGGGTGCTGTCTGCTCACACTTTATGGCTTCATAGATTAAAGTCCTCCTTTCAGGGACCTCACAAGCTTTACAATCAAAGCCTTGCAAGTGTAATAATTGATTCCCGTCTACATAAAAAGAAAATCAATGCTAAATTACATGGGGCAGAAAATCACTGTTGCCCTGCTCTCTGCAGTTCTGTTTCAAACATTTTAAATTAAGACTTGTTGAACCACAAAAAATGTCAACTTGCTTCCACTAAAAATGTTACAGAAAAGAAAGTGCTGGTTAGCAAAGCAGATACTTCACAGCAGTGGAGTCAGATTTGTGCAATCTAAAACTAATGAGATACTTGGGGTGTATACGCCACGATGAAAAAACATTAAGCTGAGCGGCTAGAGCGACGTCCTTCATATTTCATGTCTGGGATGACCAGCTACCTGCTGGGCTCCAACCTCTACGCAGCAGAAATATGCTCCAATTCAATTGCCGGCACCATCAGTGACCACAGTTTGTCACAATAACGCAGCAGCTACACTTCAGGGCAGATTAGAGGCTGTGACATTTCAGCTACGACTCTACTCGGCCACCATATCTCAGACTGAGCGACTCCAGCCTCTGTTGTTGTGATGGTGACTTCGGTGGGCTGTTTTGTTACACGCAGCAAAACTGAAATTCATGAATGAAACTAAGGAAAATCACAGCAGGTCATGGTAGTTATCAAAGGACTCGGTGCCAGTTCAGTTCAATCGCACATAAGGATGAATTTTATCACGTTTAATTACATGACAACCTATGCCACTTATTATAAAGTGTTTGCATGTTGTTGACTTGTTTCAGTGTGTGTTGACACGAGCATTAAAAATCTGGGGTAAGTACCTCTAAGTAGCCTGGTGTCATCCTGGAAATGATCATTGGTGAAACCTAAACATAGATATTTACATTCAAAGTATGATCAAAAGATTAGGAGAGAAGCATTAAGAAAATAAAACAGTTCTGTCAATGTGGGGACATGGCGCTGGCATAAACTGTGTTTCTCCACACAGGTGATCCACCGGCGATTGTAAAACGGTAATCGCGCTGACCAGTTTATTCCAGTTTAATATGGGACATGTAGCATAAAAACGACAAGGAGAAGGCTTACAAGAAATCTATCAATCCAGCATATTGTGGAATAACACGGGACTGATCAGCAGCTCGGGAGAAGGATTGGTGACACGTGCTGAAATCCCAAATGGCCAGAGTGTGTTTATCTGTCGCTGTGGATTATGTTTTATTATATGGAGCGTTCAGATGCTAATACATTCCCAAAGGGAACGAGTGTTTATACGGCGGCACGCTGAGGCGCTGAACTGTGTCACCGGGCTGTAACGGTGTCAGACGAACTTCAGGTTCTTCTCAACCCTTTCATTTTTATGCCATTTTTCCCATATTACAACAGTCCCCCTGCATCAAGCATATAATCACAGCAAGGGATTCGGTTATAACCTTGGCACAACGCCACTGAGGAGGAACGTAATTAGTAATGGCGGTATGTGCGGGAAGACAAGCAGATGCAAGAATTCAAATGGAGACTAATGACCAATGAATAATGATATCATCAAACTCATCTGTGTGATGAGTTAATCAAAGATTGTAGCCAAACATGCATTAATATCCATGCATAAGGAGCTTTTTGACTGTACAGCTGGCATCATTACACAGCAGCATGCAGGTACAGCTTGTATGGAGCTGGATCAGGTACACGGACTGTAAAAATAAGTTTAGTTCCTTCTGCTAATTATGCTGCAGACGTCCTGAAGGCTATTATATCTCCCAGAGGCTTTACGTGGAGGAGATAATTCACTTCCAATACTTGAGCACGTAAAGAACCGGAACGGAGGTCCAGACCTTTTGCAGAACTTAAGTAAACTTTAGTTTGTTTTCCCCAAAAAAGAGGCCTGGTTGCAGGAAAGGCTGCAGGGACTGATCTCAGCAGCTGTTAGTGATTAGCTGGGGAACATTTTCTGAATCTAACTTCAACTAAATTGGTGAACGCCTGTGGAGTATTCAGAAAATCCTGCACTCTTGAGTCAAAGCGGAGGGCAAACTGCTGCACATAATTTACTGAACTGACCAAAGTTAGGCTTTTTATGCTGATGAACAGCTCATTTGTCTCTGGGGAGCTTAATCTATAACAATGGAATGACAAATATTAAGCTTCTCAAATAAATTTACTGAGAAAACCCTAAAAGTAAGAACCACCAAATTGGGTAAAATGCGCTTGGTTACTTTCCTTCACTCCTTCCATTTTACCTTGTTCACATCCACGAGTATTACCTGCCATCTACATCATTTCTACATCAACCTGCTCTTATCATAAATAATCCGCACGGCTTTCCATTTTCTTTAGTGTCAGATTCGTGAAATCCTTTAAATCTAATCACTTCCCCTCTTTCCTTAACACACAGAAACACTGAGATGCTTGACAAACTCAGAGAGGCGCTTCCTGTGACCTGACGCCTCCTCCAGCAGTCACATGGATGGTACGTTTCACCGCGGCGAGCAGGTACTTTGGCTCCCGACCTTCCTTATCAGTCAAACCCCCACAGTTCAGTCAGCTGAGTTTACAACACACCCCCTCACTGACACGGATGTTATTTAACAGTTCGAATCACAGAAACTCGAACGCTGAGAAAATATTTTACATGCCGTTAAATATATTATACAATCATCACAATCACAATCATCCCCACATAGTAAAAAAAGTATCTGCACATTGCTATTTTGTTCCTCGGCTTTGGGTGGCCTTCGATAGTCGATGCTTTGAGTCCATGCAGCATTGAGGAACAAGACAGCAGTGTGGAGCTACTGATTCTTTATTTTCTTTGTGCAGCAAATCCAGCACTTACTAAATATTTATGGATGCGTGTGTGAAGTATCCTCCTGCCATAGAAGTTGCTCTGATTGGGAATCATCGCTTTTAGGAAAACTTTAAAGAAGAACAAGCAGTTCGTATGATGTCTGCGTCACCATCGACTATATCTTATTTCTAATGAGCAGAGTAGCTGTGTCAGCAGATTAACTACCGATATTAAAGAAATAATCCAAAATGTTGACGTTCTAGTTTTGCTTTCCCTGATTTCTGCCCATTTTCTGGTCAAATCTGAAAAAACGCCTAAATGTCTCTTTTCAGCTGACTGATCCACTTCAGCTCTGCCAGTGGTTAGAAAAAGCTCATTTCTGAATGGTCAAATTAAAACAATCATGGTCTTACAGGTAGAGTTACGCAACAACAACACAAATGCATAACAGAAAACAACAAACAAGGCATATCACCACTGCACTGACAACACGAGCAACACCAAGTGACAAAACATTCGACACAACTTGACATCGCCGTGAGAGAGAGAGCTTACTTCCTGTGGGGATCAAGTCCCTGTCTGGAATGAAGAGTTTATACCCATAATGCTTCTCCAGCACGTCGGGGAGGATCTCCAAGGCAAAGCGCTCCTCCTCTCGGGTCTCCTGGCTCCACTGGTCCGGGTCCACTTTGGTGTAGGACAGGTAAGCGTCGTAGTCCTTGTTATCTGCAGGCAGAGGGACAGAAGCGATGTCACCTGACCATTCAGCCAAGTTTGTTAGCAGAGTTTTTCTATGCTGTCGAGGAGGCGCATGGAAAGAAAATAAAGCCTTGGTTTCATCAACTTAAATGAAAGCAAGTCTGTTCCCTTGAATACCAACATCACTTTTTGCACGGACATTAAAAAGCTCCCAAAACCACTTTGCTTCAATTAAAAGCGTGTATGTTCTATAATCTTTCCTGCTTTGGTCAGCAAAGTTATTCACTGCTATACTCCAGATGCTCACAATCCATTTTCATACTGGTGCACGGAGAGCTATTCATTCTGTGGGAGACTTCATTGAGGCAGGACGCCTCCATTACACTGACCTCTGGGCACTTCTGCCCATCTGAGTGCTTTTCATTACTGCTCCGTTCCCACTGATGAATAATGCTGCATCAATAGCTGCTTTGCCCAGTGTAGGCAAAACAAATTAAGACTCCAGCCTGAGCTAAATGCCCGTCGCTGCGTACTAGGCCACCAGATGGTGTGGGTCCATCGCTGGCATGGAAGCTCCGATTGATGGCAGCTTTGAAAGGACTGAGTGGAGAGATGGAAAGTGAAAAATGAGAGACTAATCTTTCGTCTCGGGCTGGAGTGCTTCAGTACAGTGAGGAACAAGGATGGGAACGAAAGACACGGAAGAGAGACACCCCGGGGGCTCCGACTACTACAGGAAGGAGATAACAGCTTCTGGCTCTGACAGCAACAACTTCACTTTCTGGTAACGGGCAGAGCAGGTCCTACTACATGACTATATCCTCACGCACGCAGCCGGGTTCAGAAAAAAAAAACAAAAAACGGTTTGCCAGACTTGATGTGGAATAACCTGGCCCGCCTGCAGAGAGTCCTGACCTTAAATCCATCTAGCACCTTTGAAATGAGGTGGAACAGCAGCCGTGAGCCAGGTCTTATCGCCTGACATCAGTGCCTGACCTCGCTAATGCTCGTGACTAAATGGTGGCAAATCCCTGCAGTCAGGTCCCAGAAATGTTGAGGAATTGGGAGGAAACCTACACGGATGGGTCATGGAGTTTTGTAGAGCTCCCTCAGTGAGGGAGAAAATCTCAGCTTGGGACTGCAAGGTCTATTACTCCTCGTTAATTTTGATGAACTGGCTCCTTATAATCAGAAAAATTGTAATCTGCAAGCTGCTGTGGCACTTTCACAGCCATGTTTTGTTCATGTTTTGTCGTCATATTCATCCGAAATGAAATATCAGATTCTACGTGTTTCTTTATTCACTAAAATCCTCATTTGTGACACACAAAAGGAGAGAAAAAAAAATCCAAACTGGGACACTGTGAGCTGCAGCCTTTGAGGTAAACTCATTAGAGACATGAGCTGGGTTTGGATGGAAGAGTTCCTGATTTCATTACGACTGCGGTCCCTCTTTATGGCGGAGCGGGAGCGGTGAGGTGATGTTCCTGCCATCTAATATCCTCTCTGTTTTATACGCCTGGCTCTCTCTGGGCGAGAACACTGTCAACAACACTCACCCACTTCCCGGTGGGTAATCTTAGTATTTGGCAAGCGCTCTCCACTCTTAGGTGACACCATGTAATTAATCTAACTTGTTTTTATAATGTTCAATTCATTTTACAACATCAGGGACATGAAGAAAAATAATTGAAATGTAACCTCATAATTGCCTCATAATAGTATAACTAACTCTGAGGCTTATATTCTGCTTCGCTGTGACATAAATCTCCTTCTCTGTTTCTCTCCAGTATCTTTTAGACAAAAGCTGTGTAGGCAGATCTGTGGAGGGCTATTTTAGTGGAACTGATTCACCCGTTTGTAGTGAGAACAGGAGCGGAGGGAGATGAAGGTGGAACGACCCTGTCCTTGGATCTTGAGGAGAGACCAGTGAGGGTGCAACACACCTCCATAACCACAACCGACACTTTGCCCTCCTCTGTCCCATAGGCTGGCTTTAAAGTGGGAAAAGGGGGGGGGGGTTATATATGCATATGTGAACACAGTTAGATTGTGAACTGTTGCACTTACAATGAAGAGTGCCAGGAGGGTTGGAGGCGTGATCTCTGGGAAAGCTCTGGGCTCCATTACATTTAATGGAGAGTAGATTGGAATGCAACACACACACACTTAAATCTGTTGCTACAAACGCACACGAGTTGGACTGCTAATGAACAGCAGAGTGCTTAAAAAAAGAAAAAAAAAAAACAAAAACAAAAAACATACCATTTCAGTTTCCATAATTTAATTTACCCAGAAGAACGCGTGTTTGCAGCAGAGGTTTGAAGGTAGACTATCTGTCAGATGCACTAATTGAATTTTGTTGTGGAATTTAATTCGGTCCTTGGTGCTTTCCTTAAACACAGTGCCTGAGTTCAAAATATTTACACGTTTTCTCAGACAGTCTCAGGTGGCTTGTTGGGTTCACACAGTTAAAAAAAAATTGAGCCTTGTTTACTCTTATTTACATGATTGCAGTTCACTAAATATTAGAGACACCTCTAACACTGAGCTGCGGTGTAATGAGACCATAAACATCTCCTCAAAACTTTGACAAAAACCACACAATCGTAAACCTCATGAGGGGATTAACTGCTGGTGCATCAGACTGCATTAACTTTTACTAGCTGGGCCTAATAAACTGACAGCTGCAAGTTATTTTCAGTAACAATTAGTTCACAATGACATTTAATGACTGAAAAAAAAAGAGCCAATGCTTTAGAATTTGGGGTTTGTAACTTTTAGAGAAAACAGAGTCATGTCAGATTGTGCGCCATGTCTATACAGTTTATGTCTGACAAGATGTGAGAGAAGTATCAGAGAGTAATAAAGGGCTTAACAGAAGAAACCTTTAATTCTTAGCACATTTGATGATTGTTAGATTTGACAAAAGCATAAATCACCATGTTCCCTGAATAAAGTATCTATGTCCTTTTCTCTCACCCAGGCAGATGGTACACAGTGTAAACTCTCCATTAGTTTGTTTCTCTCATTACATCCGACACCATCGCTTCAGAGAATCAAGACACCACTTAACTTTCTGAATTCAAACAAGCTTCTACGTAATGTTTACCCCTGAATGTTGAACAGGAAAAAAATGTACCAACTGCTGTGCTCGCGGGATGTGAAATCCATTAATGCTCAGGGCTGCCAAACTACACCGAACACAGCCGCAGCTTCATAATTCCACGCCACACTGACAAACACTGTTATTCGTATTTATGGCTGAGTGTTGATGAGTTCCCACCTCCTTGACAAGCTTGCTCGGCTGTTGTCATCATGAAGCCTATTATTGATTCCACTGACACCCACACAATGTGACAACTGAGTGGTCTTTAACTAAATTGCGCTGCTGACAAATAGCTGACAGTCTGTCCTATTGTTACGTAAAGCTTACAATTGTACATCCAGCAGAGGAGAGGGGCAGGTGTTCAATTAGTACTTTGAGTGACCGCAATGAACCACCAGCACTTTCTTGGCAGAGCGTGCAGAGATATGCCAGAGCAAAAAAAAAAAATTCTGTGCGCCCGACACGCTGGCTAAAGGGCATTATTGATGAAAAATGTCAATGTGTGCAACTATAACTTACGTGCAGCTACTTTTCCCTGTCAGTGCAGCGGTTGCCATAGAGATGGGAGCTCAGTAAACCACCTCCTGCCACCGCCCTGCGACCATTTTGTCTCCCCTTGACTGGCAACCGTTTCCAGTCTGGCTCCTATTTGCTCACTCCCCCTCCATGCCACGCTATCCATATTCTATGGAAAACTGTCACCAGCATTCAAGACACACCTTGAGGTGCAGGTGTGTGTGTGTGCACGGCTGAGAAAGTGCGTGCTGGGGGTGGCAGCAAAGTGCTCTAATTGACTGTGGCGTGGAGGAAAGTATCTGCTGTGTCTTATTGAACCTGATCCCCTTTATACTGGAGAACAAATTGAAAATCTGTTTCTCTCTCCGAGCACTCACTCGGGTGGCACAATTAAAGGAGACAATTGCTGTTTGGCATGAAGTTCAAGGCCTGACATTTTTTTTCTTCCCTTTTTCCGACACAACTGCCTCTGGGCTATCCATTACGGAAAAGCTCGGCTTTCTGAGGCTGGAAGCTCAACACGGCTAGAGGTAATGACTCTTATTGAGATGTCTGATGCTGCAGCCATCACAGTCAGGCAGAGCTGGGAGTGCATGCGGAGAGGAACAGGGTACAGAATACTTTTTACCTTTTAACACTCATAACTCTTGCCATCTCTCCTTCCGCTGCTGATAGTCCCTCAGCCTTTCCGAGCTAATCTCATTCTCCCTCATTGCAGCACTGCTGCTTGAGAGACTCATTACAGGGGAATCAAATTAAAACTTGCTCCCTGTCTTGGTTTGATGCATTCTCAAACCAAGACTCATCCACCGGGCCCAATAGGAGGGTGTTTTTTTCTTTTACTATTGCTGATTGGGCCTTTGAGTCAGTGTTTCTGCCTGCTGCAGTGACTGTGTTTGATTTGTTCTGGCACGCAGACGCGTTGGAAAAAACATCCAGAGATGTGCAGAATCACACCGATGTTTTCTTTATGCACAAACACCAATATTACACTTCTTCCCAGGATTTTTTTTTTCTTTTTGATGGATAAACTTGGACTTGCCCAAGTTTATCTTGGTTTAATTACTTTAGTTAGTCTAAGAAACACAACACTTCCTGGAACCTTTTTCAATAACTCCAGATAATGCAGTTTTAAATTAAAACATTTAACAAAGTAGAACAACTAACAGCAAGAACAAACTTCCCCTACTGGGAAAAAGGTAATTGTACCACCAAGGCTGTGTTTTCACTGAGATTAGCCCCAAATAAAAAACACAGAGTTTTTATTAATTTACTCCTCTACCACTATTATCATCATCATCATCATCATCATGGCAGCAACGAGGAATGAGATGACTATCGCTGCTGGTTTTCATACATGACACACACAGAAATATTTAATACACGACTCCCTGGACAGTAGTATTGCTTGTGAATTAAATATCTTGATGAAGAAAATTAACAGACAATATTCATTAAAGCAGTGATATTTATGCTCCAAACACACCTCTATTTATTATTGGTCAGGCTGAATCTGGCTTTCTGAGGCTATTATCAAAATGTTAATTGTGTTTGCTATTACAGATACCAACCAGTGTGACTGAGGCTACTTTCAGAGGGATTGGCATAAACAGCTGGTCTTTTAGAGATTTGGTAAGTCAGCCCCGAAAAAGTCTAAATAAATCAATAAAGCCAAAGAAAGATATGAAGCTATGAACAACGTGACAACAGCATGGTGAGGGTTGACTAATACCGCTTTGTGAAAAAATATTCACATTATTTTGTCAGCCAGCAGAATGATAAAGATAAAAATACACAACAGCCAAATATAAATATGCATAAAAGCACATCAGCAGGCACAACTGCATTCAAAGTGTTTAAGCCATCAAGGCTACATTTCTCTTTTAAATCTAAACTCTGCTTCTTCATCTGTTTGAGGCTCCAAAACGCAGCGACAGGGAACTGTTTAAAAATCTGAACTTGATTACCCAGAAGTCATACGCTGTGATGCCAGGGTGCAGCGCCCAGCATGAACGTTTTCACAAAGCTAACCCGTGAGTAGTTTTTTTTGCGAGGATGCAACTGTGACAAAAAAGGAAGCAACATCAAAGATCAGTGAATTGTTTTTCTGCTGTTAAGGAGACAGTCTATGGAATCATTTTCATGAAATTTTTTAATTTAGCTCTTCTCGAGAATTGAGAAGAGTCACTGAAAATGACAGCAGATTGTAAGGCTCAGAAACTAAAGCTCTTTTCTATTTCAGCTACTATGCCATTTACAGTGAGAAAACCGATGAATATTTCCATACAAATATTGCCACATGCAACTTCAAGATATGAAAAATAGCCCAGGTGTTTTCTGAGTAAGAATAAATGTGTGCAGAGCAGCACTGATACTGCTCAGGTTTGGGATTTGGGATTTAATCCCCACAGACGAATGACAGGATGCTTTCACAGCAGTGGAAGGTGCTTCAGAAATCCTCCACCAAACAGCAAAAACTCTGGTATCTCAGATTGCTGAAGATTATTATATAATGACCAAAAGTAAATTGTGTCTACCTCCGTCTATATCTTCGCTGCCAAAGTGGTTCCTGTAGAAGAGCATGAGCTCGATCCTGTAGCACTTGTACAGTGTCACCAGACAGATCAGCAGCATCAAGATGGCTCCCAGACCTCCGGCCAGCTCCACCGTGTACATGAGCTCAGCTGATGTACCGAACACAGAGAGAGGGAGGAAAAAAGACACACCATTAGTTTAAGTGAAACCAAGAAACCAGGCAACCAGCATCAGATGACCTGACGTGTATTTAATAACAATACGAAAAAAGAATGCCAGATTTTTATTATTCACAATTTCTTTCTTTCTATGATTAGAAAAGCACCAAAGATTTGGTTAAAACTACACTTTTTTTTGCCACAGTTATTTTAATGTTGTTTTCCTGATCTTGTCAAAGACTGTAATTCCCTCTATTCTTATATTGTATGAAAACTCATAACCTTTTCCCAGCTCTGTCTCTACCCCCCCCAGATCCATATTTCTTCTGAAAACCATTTACACTTTAAGCAAAACCTAACCACGGAGCATCAGTACTTGTGAAATATGAGTCATGATGGATAAGTCGCACCACATGTTGTAACAAGTGAAATGACTTTGCCGTACTTCCACATTTGTTTGAAAGTGGCTTTTAATAATCTCCAACAGCTACATTCAGTCATTCTCTATTTGCGTTGGTTGTTCCTGGTTTTCCTCTCCATTTTTCCTCATTGCTTATTCAGTCAGTGTAACTGGACTGTATCCAGATGGCACATATCTCCAACTGGAATGAAAGTACAGCCACTTCTATACCTGTCACATAATGCCTCTTGGCTTGATTGGATAATGAAAAACTCACACTGAGGCCAGCAGTGCAACAATAGCATGTGACAGATCGGGCTGCCACACTCATGAAGATCGGTTATATGTGTGCACTGCAGAGGTGTGAGGTGAGGTAAAGCTCCTCACTGTTAGCTGAACTGCCTGTTCGCGGACAAATCGAAGCGATCCGCTTGTCCGACCATCTGTCATCACTGCAGCCTGATGTGAACTTGTGAAAAGCATCAGTGGAAATTAGATTCACAGAAGTGCCGGACTTCACTGTCAATATTTCAGCTTTACAACCACATTCTTTCTAACCACAACATGTACTGTTTTCGAGGCCCATGAGGGGAAAATATTCCACAGAAGTCAGACTGCTGGAGTTATTCAGGAGGATGAGAAGACATCATTTACACCACAGGACAATGGACTCGACCATTAGACTCCATGGTCTGGTACCTTACCTTGAAAATCAAGTCGTTTGCTTTATCTTTTCATGATCTTGTCTCTTTCTCAAGGCTCTTCTTTCTTTCTTACAATGTTTTCTATTGAACGTCACTCCATCTTTTACACTTCAACATTTCCTCTTGGCTACAGTTCACAAAATCTGGGTGGTCAGCCTTCATTGGCTAACTAATGGACAACGGTAAAAGGCTGGACTTGCCGCAATGCTGCACACACATAAACATGGACGGCAAGGGCTTGCGTGCAACGCCATCCATCACCGGCACCATTTAACCTCGTTGGAGTGCGCAATGCCCGTCCCACTGCAGGGACCATCAGGCTGACAGCGGCCATGATAAAGGATGATGCTCTGGAGAGCTAACGAGCAAGGCCCGCATTGCCTCGTCCCATCCGTCCAGACAACGACCTTCAGCAAGCTCTCAGACGGACAGACGAGTGTGTATGCAAACAAAAGTTCAAACAAATCATGGCGGCGTTAACACAGTTTTTTTTAACACAGGCCTCTGACTTCTTCCTCATGTCTGAATGTTTAATTTTCTAAAAGAGGCGCTGCGGCTAACAAGCAAGGCGAAAAGCCTTTTCCAAGCAACTCCATTTCTCCCTCACTTCCTCGTGGTTCTTCTCCACATCCACTCTGACCTCCTGCCTCTGATATGTGGACAGTATAACAAGCCAGCTGCTCCTCAAGTAGCAGAGATTACAGTGAAGGAGGCCAGTTCTTCTCTGCCTGGCTTCCATATCGTAGCACTGCTGCAGTGGGACAGATTAAGACAAATTAGCTCCTGACAAATAGAAGGCTAGATTTGATGGAGCCACATGGCGTCAGGTGATTCATCACCCTCTCTGCCTCTATTTCTGCATCTCTGTCAAGGGAGGCGCAAAAAGGGGGCGAGAACTGTGGAGAGCTGAGACCGCTATTCTTCACTTTCACCACAATCAAGAAGCTAAATGCTACATGAAGCTTTTTACTCAGTGGTGATGCCACTGTTGTGAGACCAATACATTATCTGAGGATGTGTAGCTATGACAAAAAGTTGATCACGGGCAAGCGAAGAATCACAATGTCTCAACTACGAGAAGCTGAACTAAAAATGTAAATAAGCACTTGTCTCCCTTTCCATGTTAAAATACATACAGCATATTCTGATTGATGCTGCATCATTCAAAGTGTTTGCATGAGACGGAAAGAGAGGCGAGTTACAAGAGAGTAAATAACAAATTCACTTGGAGTGTGCTATGTGCTTTTTTCACACCTTCAAGAGACAAGCGAGGAAAACTTTGACGCATTTTGAAAAGCGGTGTAAACACTGACTGGCCTTGTACGGCGCCGCACGCAGATGCAGCAAATAAAAAAAATGGAAACAGGTCAATTTCTTGTAGACCAGCAATCCTGCGAGGACCGGACTAATCCCTCCTGGTTTATTCTGAGATTCGACTGTACAGCATAAACCCCTTTAATATAGTGAATGGAGGAAAACTGGGCTGCCATCAAAGCTGAGTCCAAAGCTGCAAGCTTAAAAGAGAGGAAAAATATCTACTATGTTAATGTATTCAACACTGAGAACTTTAAGGCTACAGAGACCCGCCTTAGCCTGGCCAAAAAAATAGAAAAATACCACATACATAACCACATTGAAGTGTGGATCTCTGTTTAAAATCATCCAACACTTTACCTCTCCTCCACCTCTGTGAGCTGAAATCAAGAGGAAAAAGTCAAACATGTTTCATGAATATAAAAGACCGGGGGAGAGGAAGAGGGCATCCGTAGCCACGGTGAAGGATGAAATGATGTTTGAGTGCGAGCAATCAAAAGGAAAATTTGTGTGTGTGTGTGTGAGATGGAAGGGGTAACTTCCAGACAGTTAACAGCTTGTCTGGCATCATAAAACCGGGGGCTGCCCCTCTCTGAAAAATGCCTTTTCTTTCTGTGCAAACTAATACTTCCTCAGGCCGGGTTGGACAGATTGTCTCTCTGGACTATCTATACTACTGTCCCATTTCTCCTGACCTGAGGCAAGAAACTACTGGTCAATTCCCACAATCCCACTAGTTGTTCTTCTCTATGCTCAGTGAATTACTGCGAGTGAGTCACTTATTGTCAGTGTGAAGAGTGTTTTTCACCTCCAAAGCTGTAAAATTCCATTATCACATACCGAGGCTTTGTATTGACCTCCAATATTCATGTAATGTGAGAGTCTGAGTGATAGAAAATCTTTGATCTGTGCTGTGAGTGTGCGTCAGTGCCCAGTCTCACCTTTCTTGGCGAGCTGGACGTTGGCTTGTCTTCGTCCGTTGCCGTTCTCCACATAGCAGGAGTAGTTGCCGAGATCGCCCTCCTCCAGAGAGTTGATGGTTAAAGAGATGGAAACCTCCTGCTCTCCAAGGTGCTCCCGGATTGTCCTAGAGGGGAGAGGAGAAGAGATTCACATGCATTCATGTTTTTGCTAGTGTGGGTGTGAGCGTTAAAGAAATTATGACTTAAAAACTTTGTCACTTGGTGCATCATCGGTTTCAGGAAATCAAGGAGCTTGTGGTGGACAACCAAAGAAACAGGAGGCGTCATCATCCTGACTGGGAGAGGGAGTGAAGAGGTTGGATTAGTCTAATCAGTCAAAGCCATAAAACATTGAACTGCACCCACAATGTTGTAGTCCTGGTCAGGATGGGACAGATCGAGGGGTTGTACAACATCTGATGTTCTGGTAAACACCTGCCATCTTCAATTCTCAGTATTAACACTGAAATCATGTTTGTTTCCAACTATTTAATGTCCAATATTTGGATGCAGATGTATTTTTCTGTTTTAATCGTGGGCTGGCGGCTTTTTCAGAGCTGCAAAATAAAAATGGGAATGGTGGCTTGGTGAAGTAGGTCTGTCACTCTGAAACACACCATTTACAGCCATTTTATTCCCTGTTAGGAAAAAAAACCCATTCATTACTGCAGCTTTAATTAATTGACTATGATTGCTTGAAGCTATTGTTGTCAAAAAGACAAATACCCCAGATGGAAATTAGATGCTAAAAAGTGCCCCCCCAAAAAATCCTGATTTGCCTCCTGAATTGCTGGGGGAGTGATAAATGTGACAAGCAGGGTACATAAAGTGAAGATATCACAGGAGAGAACTGTTAATGTCTCTAGCTCTGGTCATTTTCACTGAGAGAATGAAAGAGTCAAGAATAATTGTCTGTGCCCTTCATTTCGCTGTCATTCATCTTAAGTAATACGTGCAGGAAATGTTATTCTGCCGTGACAAAGGACATATGGAGCAATCTGATTTGGGCTCAGACAGATCAGACAGCACTGAGCTTCTGTGGCGCAGTGGCAGTGATGAAAGCAAGATTTACTATTTAGGCCAAAGACAAGCGTTAAAACATGAAGCTGCTGATGGTGGAAGGCGAGCAGCAGTTAAACAGAATGGGCCAAGTGATACATATGTCTGCTCAAAGCTTTTACAAGTATAAAACTCATGGTTGGTGAGACAAAACCAACACACAAGCTGTTTCATAAAACACGACTTGAAACATTTTCCCAAACATGGAGTTCAGAAGCCTCATCAGTAATTGTTAGGTGAACATAAACCTCTTACAGTCTGATGGTGATGAGACTAAATATGTAAAGCTGGAAAAAATAATCTCTTCTGTTTTTAATTTTAGAGTCCCAGTAATGCTCTGTGACTATGGTTCCCAAATAACAATGTCAGATTGTTGCCAGATTTCTAAGTCAGTATACCAAAATGAATAAATTAATCATGAAAAAAAAATATGGAAAACAATAACTCTTGACTGCAGGCAGTCAAAAAGTCATAAGTCCAGAGTATTGCCTCTTTAATAAAATATGGATTATTCTGACAAAAAAAGCTTGCCTGAGGAAATTTCTGTTGTGTCCACAGTTTGCATCCTAAAATTCATAAACCGTGACTTCGGAGTTATCAACTTCAGTTCAATTCTGAGTCTGAGCCGATGTGATATTTTCTCAGTATAACTAGTGTGCATTTCATACTATAGCATTTTTACACCTAAATCTCTCAAATCATAAATATGCAGATCACCATCTCAGACAGAGCCTCGGTTTAATTTCAGTCAGTATCATCTGCTGCCAATTGTGATTAACTCTTTTTTGCTGACTTCCTCAGCTTGGTATTGTTGTAGTTCATCAGTCAAAGGTAGGAGGTGACGGTCCGTGACTGACAAGATGCCCGCATGACACGAGTCATGACAGATCTCCCCCGTTTAACATACTCCTCTGTTGACTCGCTGAGCCCCTTGATGTTTATTGGTGCTGACATGTTGATACACTGTCTTGATGCGCTGCAGCGCTGACCTATCACAGAGCATTTTGCCACGAGGGTTAGTGAGAGGAAAAAGAGCTCTTTTGATGTTTTTTGTTAAACAGAATTCAGTCAACACACAAAATACCAGAAACGGCCGCTCTGTTTGATCACAGTCACTCTAACACTTTGCTGCCCTTTTTTTTTTAAGGCACCCACTGGACACTTGGCAGGGTGTTGTGGAAATCAGCAAAAAATACAGCCACCTCTTCATTATCAGCATCTTAAAGACCATCATGCTGTGGCATGAAACTGCTGAGAAGCCACGACAAAGAAAAAAACACGACGACACTCCAGCCCTCCAAATGTCGAGGTATGGCTTTGGAATGTAACACGTTCGGGGACTCTTCTGCTGCTCTTCTTCACTAGCTCTTTTTTAATGATCTGATCTGTGGTAAAAGGCAATAGCTGCTTCCTGATCGTATACAGGAACATTGTTTCAGTGCAGCAGGATAAGTAGAATTTCTGAGCTGCAGAAAGAAAGGTCAAACGAGACTCTTCACGCATTGATTGAATTTGAAGTATGAATAAAAACGACTCCGCTTCTTTGCAGTCAGACTCTCAAATGGGAGGTTATATTATCATGTTAAATTAGTCAAAAAAAAAAAAGCTGTGCTTTGACATCAGTATGTATGACATTTTAAAAATTTTTATTATTACGTTAAGGATCTTAGTTTCTCCTTTTTGATTAGGTTTTACTAATAAACAGTAAATCCAGAGTAGAGCTGAGTGCAACGGCAACACTCTTGGATTTACTAATTGTGTTTACTAATTTACCAATTCCTGAAAACAGATTCTGAGCTTTCTATAATGATCTTCTCATGCACCTTTACAGGGCAGCAGACTTCAGCCTGGGTTACATTTGATAAAAAATTTTTTGGTTGAAAATAATAATTGTTTATACTTCATCAAAACAGCCAGCCAGCTGTCACAGAAGGGGATTTAAAAAATAGATTTAATATGAAGATAACAATGCACACTCGGTTGTCCTCATTAAGAGTGGCAGAGACTCACAAATAGGATCTTTCTCACCTCTGCAGGGCCATTGTGGGATTCTTGGTTTTGGAAAGTTGGTTGGACGTAGACCTCCCTGGTCTGACGTTGAAGTTAATCTAAATTAATTTTAAGGGTCTTCAGGTCTACTGGACCCTTAAAATGAATCTCAGCTAAAAGTCTTGAAAGAATATAGTAATAAAACAAAATGTAATTGAGGTGGGAAAAATCATTTCACGCACGGAGGGAATGGCTTCTACCATGATTAAACATTTCCAGCAGGATGCATTAGGAATACGGCATTGTAGCTTTTCCCAGTTGTAATTACACTCACTTAAAAAATATAAAGAAAATCACTGTCCCAGAATCAGCTAACGTAAACAAATCAAGCAGCTGGGCAAATAAACTCAGCTGTAGTTCTAAAAGTTCTGTTAAAGTATCAGTAACAAACTTTCATGACAAAAGGAGGACAACAGGAAAACAACAGAGGTGAATCTCCCCTGCTGGGCTGCTGTGCAATATCATGGATGATATATGTGCACATAATCTCTTTAAGGTTACAAAAATTGCAGCTATTTCAAAGCCATGTTTAATGATGCATGGAGCTAATAGTGTGAAAAGGTGCGAGTGCCACTTGGGCATTCGTCTCCAGCCTGCTGCAGGGCAACTGAATATGAAAACTCATCTAATGCCTGTTGATCAATGAACAGACTAAACAAAACAGATTGAAAAATGGTGCGGAGATTTACACAAACTACAATATAACCATCATTGCCATGGCAATATCTTACAATAGCTTTACAAAGGGCTGCTAATAATTGGTATCTCACCTAAAAAAACTTGCTCGTAGTGAAATTTCTGTTATTAACCAAGCATAGTGAAGAACCATTAGAGGTAATTATTTTGTAGCTACATGGACTAACTGCTTTGTAAAAGCTCCTTATGAAGTTGCAGTTTTCAAGATGAGTTTCTGAAGAGGGGCATAAAGGTGACTTCTGTGCGAGTATATAAGTGGAAAAGAAATTAATTTAGTCTTTTCTCTTAATTCCTGTGACTCTTTTCCAGCACTCATCCTTCTCTATTGTGCAGCCAGTCAGGCAGAGACATGGGCTCCACAAGGTTGGGATATAGATCCATGCTGATGGCTTTTTAAAGAGGTGGCACCCATGTGTAACACAACATAGACTGAGCTGAAACACAGTGAGTCTCAGAAAAGAAAAGAAAAATCAATCTTTGCTTACAAAAAGACTCATCTTAGTTAGTGAGAGGTTTGAATGGGGGCTTGTGTGTGTGTTCTGTGAGTACTAGTCAGGATTCGTGGGAGCGAGAGCAATAAAGAGGAACTCTCCCACACAAACATCTGGCAGGCAGCGTGTAAAAAAAGTCAAGGACAGTTGTGTGCTGGTGCTGCGTAAATGGGTGGAAATTGAAGTGCACCTGGAGTACTGATGCTTGTTCTACAGAGTGACTATATTGCTGCAACAATATGACTTAGTGTTACCAACGCACACACTTTGGGGTCATCTTGATATATGAGTTTGAGTTTAGATTTCTGACTTCCTGTTCCATCATGTTCCAACTAACAAAGATTCGAGATCAATTCTGCTGTAAATCCTTTATCATATAATTAGTTTTTTACACAGACCAGAGTCCATCCGAGGACAAGAGACATGTGGCCGGCATCATGGAAACCACAGCAGGAGTGAGAGCAAGCGGCTCTGTGGCCAGGGGACGGAATATTACAGCATCAATATTCATTTACAACAAACAAACAAACATCTCACATAAGCTTGGAGCGTTTTGGACAATGCCACCGCTGAATGTGCTGCAACAGGAAATCATCAATGCCATGTGATTGTGTTTTTGTTTAATATTATCTCATGCCCTCTCTGTGTAGCAGCTATATGGTGGTATCTGTATTATGTTGTGCTTGCAACACCTTGCTGGCTGCTGCCTGATAAAACAAAATCCCAGCTGGTTGCATTCTGGACTCGACTATATAAAGGTAGATTTGAAGTAGATCGCAGAAGCTTTTCCTGAAAAATGTGAAATGTAAAGTTGTCACTCACTATCGGCACCAGCTTGGTCTGTTAATGCCACACTTCTGAATCAAGTAGTAGAAGTGTTCCAGTTTTAGGGACCTTACGTCTCACTCAGAAAAGTAATCTGCACAAAATGGTAAAAAATAAGCTCCAATGGAGTTGCTTCCTCATTAAACCAGCACATCACGAGGCTAAAAGGCTTATATGATTATCAATCTGTTTTTTCTTGGCATCAATGTCAGATTGTATTCAGAATTTGTAGGTTTGCAGCACTAATAGACACCAGAAGTATTGCTGGGAACATTAATTACTGTTAGAAACTCAACACAAACTGCAGGTCAAAAGGTTGTGCTTGCAGCTGGAAGTGTTACTTCCTCTGGTCTTCATGTCTGAGGTCCACAAAGTCCTGTTCTGCAGCCACAAAATTTTATATCAGCCCTGAATCTCAGTGGTGAAAGACTATGCCGAAAGCTCCATTTCATCTATTACAGACGCCCCTTTGGGGAATTCTCCTGTGTGATTAATTTCCATTTCAAAGCTAAAATCTTGTGGAATGATGTTGGGGAGTGGGTTTGAAGTGGCGCACAATCAAATGGGAGCCAAAAATAAAATAAATAAAAACACTCAGAGGGAGACAGCATCACGCGGTGGAACACAACAAAAAGAAGCACTTGAAAAACGTGCGGCATACACACAAGCCTCTTCAGTTACAAGCCGTGCACACACGTAGAGACAGAAGCTTTTCAGAGCAGTTCATGGTCACAGGATTGATCTCTTGGCTTTGCCTTCATTTGACCATCACATGAAAGCAGACTATCTAACCACATTTGACAAACTCCTCAGTATTCTTCTTTCTCATTATGTTTATACCACCTACCCAATGCTGCCACCTGCCCCCACCCCCTCCACCTCTGCCCCCCTGAAATCCTGTAGGCTCTAATTGGCCTGGTGTCCTTCACGATGGAGTGTGGCGCTGAGTGCCGGATGGTGCTTTCTAGCAGGCTAACACAGACATCTCCAAATGCCAGGTCACAGACTGGGCCACTAACTCTCCTCCCAGCCTTGTCACACTGTTACAGTTAACCTTTTCATGTGATTGCATTTGTCAACAACAGGGATTTTCTCGTTATAGGTGCTCCGTCAAAAGAGTAAAGTTTGATGGGACATGCTGCATTTCAATGTGGACAAACCTAAAAAAATATCTTGTTGAGCCAATTTTTTTTTTTTCCATTGTTTAAGTTACAGTCGGTTTATTTTACTCATGAGTTGGTGTCTTTGCAGCCATTAAGTTTCTCTTTCTATACTGTATTTCATTGCTTGTGGCTGGAGGTAAACTGTCAGGAAACAATAGATGAATGTTCTCCAGAATTCAAGTTTGTAAGTTTATCACACTGATATAAACTCAGCTGTTCTCCATCTACAACAGATGCATCAGAGTTGTATTAAGTTACTGCTCGTCAAACTGCTGCTTTAAATTAAAACCATTCAAAAGGGAAATTATTGGGAGGCTTTTAATGTGAAGCAGTAACAGGAAACAGATAACACCAGCTGTTCTGGTATTTCTCTGAAAGCAGCTGATTGAGGAGCATTTGCTGCACAATAATCCAGTTAATTCAAGGATACACTCAGGTTGTCTCTCCCCTAAGGTTGAGAGAGTTTGCCTCCAATTAAACATTTCACTAGCAATTTAAAATGTGGAGAAAAATCTACTTCATGAAACATGAGGTTTCCTGACACACACATTCACCAACAATACAATTTGCCTTTCCTGTAGATGTGACTTTTAAACACTGAGAAACAAAGCTATCCGCAACAAGCAACGGTTCATTATCATTTTTGTTTTCATACTCGCTAAATCTGACACGGCTCCTACCTTCACCTTACTTTCTGAATGCCCTGGTGGTGTCAGCAGAGCAAAGAAACACATTTTGGAGGATTAAGAATTTCCTCTTCACGGCTAAAGCCCTATGACAGATTATTTGTTACTCGCATATTTGTAGGAGCATCTGGGAGACCGTGACAGTACCATGGCACAAATGCATAAATTTCACTTACTACATGTTAATTTTGAAGCAACACCTTTCCTGCTTTGGTGTCTGCCGAGGTATTAATTTTTTGCATTTGACTCTATTTTTATGTTTTATAATCCTCTTTCCTTCAGGAAGTCTCTCGTCTCTCCTGTGCTTCCACAATATGGGATAATCAGATCATGATTAACCTGTCTGTGCAAACAAAGGTGAACAAAATAATGTTGTGTCTTCATAGATGAAAGCTTACACCTCTGAAGAGGAGGCCATCTGAGGATGAGCTCATGAGCAATTTTAAGCACACTTTCTATGTCTTGCTCTGCTCCTGTCAATCCACAAAAAAGGGAAGCTTTGACCTTTTCCACAAGTGACCCCTAATAAAACAAAGGTCAACTATAACTAGTCACTAAGGGTGTGATCTGCCACTACTCGGAGCCAGTAAATGAGATTTCATCATTTAGATTTTGTCCTGCATCCGCTGTACTTCTTTGTTTATGTTTAATTTTAAACTTGTGAATAAAAAGGTGCTGGATTATTCCATATGCCAGTGTTTTCTGGCAAAAACAACACATGGTCATGCTGTTTTTCTTCACCTTTTCCAATATGAGCTGAACCCAAAACAAAAAGCCTCCACTGAAAGAAAACATCAGCCTGTCATTCACTCAAATGCTCCATGCAGAGGTGTAATAACCAGAAGTTGTTTTTCACACATTCAGCTACTCCTCAACTTTTCCAGACTAACAAGCACCACCTTTCAAGTTCTAATTCAAATTATCCAATTATTTATTGCCATATTTACTCAAAAGAGATGAACGTGATGACAAGAATTCATATGAATTTTTCTTTCACTGTACATCCTGTCTTCTATTTATCGCCCAACGGCTCAGGAGAAGAAGATTTCTGTTGTTATTTTGCCCAAATAAAATGGAGGCAGCACAACCTAAAGCAAGGAGCAATGAGGCTTCCTACCGGCCAATTACATGGCATGGCTTGACGGCCAGCTTCAGGCGGTCGTTGTGTCTGGCCGTGGGGTTTCCACCTGGCTTTGGAATAAACAGACCTCTGTTTCCAGCCAAACGATGGCGGTCACCTAAACGGAAAAGGGGGCTAACAATGACATTCAATGGGAATTTCTATGTGTTGCGCTGCGTTGCTAGATCTGCCTCCTCTCACTGTAAATTTCAACAGAAAGTAATAGCTTTCCACTATTACTGCCTGAACTGTGCAAAAATATTTTGTACATGATAAAGAATGCATAGCGATCTGCATTATTGAACAGCTGCATAAAGCATTCATGGATTTAATTTAAATGATAGCCTGGTAGTGAAAGGTGCCTTTTATTGTTCAGATTGTTGATGTGTGTCCACATCGTTGTGCTGAGTGGGTTTAAAGAGGTGTTTACCACTTAAGCCCTCAGGTTCTTCACTGCTTTGGAAAAAAGAAATTACCTCATGAGTTTCTTATATGTGATTCAGGCTCTGCTGCTGCTACTATTAACTCAGCTGGCAAATCTTCACCGTGGTTCATTAAATTTTGTTTCTCTTTTTTGTTTAACCGACAAAAAAAATGTTTTGTGTCATAAATCGTGTTGAGGGTCTTACTTGATGTCACTCTCCTGGACCCGCTCCTCATCCAGATCCTCGATGAACTTGTCCCCCTTCATCCAGTAAATAAGCGGACTCACGTCGCCGCTGTAGCCAAAGAAAGCTTTGCACGTCAGGTTGACGGGACTTCCTGTGAGAGACGAGAAACAAGTCATGAGGTAAGACCAGCACGGACCGGCATGGCTCTGCTGGGAACCCTCTGTTAAATTATTACTCTAAAGACGACCATGGGGAGAGGAGTAGTCAAATATACATACATATACATGTCCACTTTTCATGGCATATTTTGCATTACTTCCAAAAATGGTGTGAGTAAAAGGAAGAAATAAATCTTTCAGGGCATGTTCATACAGAACTCGAAGCTTTTTTTTATCTTGATGACATACATAAAAAAGCAGCAGGGTGGACTATATAACACTTTTGGTGCACTAAAATAAACTATAAACTCCCTATAAAAAAAAGAAGAAACAATTTTATGCTGGTGAAAGCAGCACGTCAGGCTCACCAACAGCCACCTCAGCAATATATATGAAACTAACCAAAACAACAACATATAAAACTGGGGCTACACGCACACAAGCACACAAATATGTCAAAACAATACAAGACCACACTTACTGTGCTTTTTTCGCTGGTGTTGCTGCACATCTGGTGGAAGCCTGATACCGCAGCAAAGACCAGCCCCACACATCCAGACTCACATGCACCTCCTGTAATTAAACCCTTTTGTTTTCCCTCAAAAAACTCCAGAAAAGCATCTAAACCGTATCTCCATCTCCAGGGATGCCATTTTAAAACACCCCAGACCTTTCTCAAATTCCCCGACAGCCTCTTAAACTTTATAACACTCTCTTGAACCCCCTTACATGGCAACATTGCTGTGACTTCATAAAAGCTCTGATATTCTTGGGCAGCCTCTGTCAGATCTCACCTTAGAGCTCAACCCTGCTTGGCTGCACCTTGTATTTTATTACATTTTTTTTCAATTTCTCAAGAGCATCATATTGCTGGAGCTGAAGATGAAAAACTTCTAGATTGAAAAATATATATATATATTCAAAGTTTGCAATCTCCTTATACAAGCATGCATGTACCCAGGTTGGGGGGAGTGAAAAAAAAACAAAACAAAACACAAAATTGTAAATGATCATCAACCAGAGAAGATGCTAAATGTTTTAACAAACAGCAATTAGAGTAACATTGGGAATCATTTGCTCCAATGTTCATTCTACCATAATCCCTGGTTTGGTTCCCAGCTGCTAAATTAAATATCACTTTGTTTAGCTCAATTGAGGCTCCACCTTTTGCACCTGGCAGGTAGCATCGGAGCTTTTTCACTGAAGACAGCTGCCTACCGACAACAAGACCAAACAGGACCAAACAGTCAAGTGCTCTTTGTGAATTTGCTTTTAAACTATACAAGGCGATTTGATCCTGTCAGTGCATTTTTATTCATTGAATACTTATATATAGTTTGAGTTCAAGTTTTTGAAAATGACGATCCTTGAAAATGAAAGGTACATTATGTAGGCTAACGTCAAACATATTGTAAAAGTAATATTTGAAAAAGCTGCAATTTTGGATGTTTATTCTTTCGAAATTTGTTTGTGAGGCTGAAATATTTGAAGAAAATGGTTAATGGACAGCTGAAATGGGACCGTTAAACACCGACAAGCTCAAATAATCACATGAAAGATGAGTGGAAGATTGAAAACAATGACAGAGAAAGGAAGAAAGCATTCTTTAAACTCACTCATTTTCCTGCACTGGCAGAGGCCGATGTACTGACTGGCTTTTTGGGATGATCAGAGATAAGACAGTAAATTTGTATGAACAGACCCGCCTTCAGATCTGCAGGAGTTTTGTATGTCTGCTCAGCTCTTTTTGAACGCACATCGAGTATGGATGGAACGAGATAAGCCCTTTTTAAACTTGCTTTTTCTCTCATTGCCTGGGATTAGAGAGACCTCTCATTCTTCTTTTACACTTATCACACACAAGCTGCGGCCGCTGGTAAACCCATGGGTGCTGCGACAGGCTCAAACGTGGAGGGGAAAAAAAGCACATCATCAAAGCTGGGAAATGACTCTGATCCATAAAAAAGCCACCAGTGATCAAGGAGGCTCCCACAGTTGTGTCCAGGAAAGCATAAAGGTAATTCACTATCTCTTCATTAGCACTCCTTGCTCATTGGCCCTTTGGCAAGGACTCTCAAGTCTGTATAATAATTGGGTACTTGCTAGTTCAAAGATAATAGGGATTTTACTTTACCAAGGCCTGCGCTAATTTGGCCCTCCAGTTCAAGCTGGTGAGCTCAGATGATAGCAAAAGCCTTAACAGAGAAAACCTGGATTGGTGAATGAAAAAAGGCCCCAAGTTGGAGGACAGTTCTGCATTTTGTCTCTCAGCTAAACAAAAATAAGGGCTGCGTGTGTGTTAGTTTGTGGTTCCTTCTGTGATTGTGAGTTTGTGTAATGGGTGGGGGAGTGTTTGAGTAAAAGGGGCAGAGATAATGTGTTTTGGGGATGCTGAGATGTTTCCTGGATACCGCATGCACAAATTCACACAAACACATGCATATTGCTACGCTTCCCAATTCCACCAGGGGTCTCTATGGTGCTACAAAGTACGAGGGCTGTTGTGCAGGAGGGGGTAGTACATGAAACGACAACAACAAGAAAAAAATAACAAAACCCAAAACGCTCCATTTTGACAGGTGTGGACAACAGTAAAAGGAAACATGGATCCTTTTGTTTGCCATCTTTGAGGTCAAGAGGCTTCACCCATGGATCTGAACAGCATGTTGTGCTGTAACACTGACAGCTCTACTGCTGTGCTGGCAACAGCCGTGGTGTCACTCTCCAAGACTTATTCCAAGGGGCTCTTGGTGCATATGGCTGCGTGTTATTCTCTTAACGAAGGTGTGTTAATTTGTGCTGATTTTACTGCGAGCAGCTCAGGCTGCATGGGCAGAGGTCAGGCGCTCAGTTTGGGAAATGCACAAACTGTAATGTGGGGATTTAAGCACAAAGCCATTCAAATTCCAGTTTCTTGTCTTGGTCGGGGGGGGTAAAGTGAGTCTAAATGTGATTGTCTCCTCTTTCTCTTATCTCCCTGCGCCTCTAGAGCCTCTTCCCTCCTAGTCACTGTGGCTGCAGGACAAAGACGTCAGCAAAGATTCCTGTGGCTAAGCATACAGACTGGAAGCCAAGAGACCATGAAACACCACAAACAAGGCAGAAACTAGGGAAGAGGCACCGAGTCAGACAGAGACAGCAGCCATGCATTTCTGTATGTGTTTGCAACTGACAGATGGGAGAAAGAGGGCATACGTGTATGTCAGCTGGGATGTGCCACACACGTGGTTAAGAACAAACTGTTTCACACTGAAAGACTTCCCACAGAGTAAATATTGCATCTTATCGCTCCTGTGCATAGAAGATTACACAGATCACAGATCAGATCAGTATATCTGCATGCACTGTGCACACTATCCATGTCAAGTTAATCTAGCAGCATTTCCTCTTCACATCCAAACAATCTGGCTCTTGAGTAAAAAAAAGCTTTTCTTCCCCTTTTTTTGTTGCTTTTTTGCTATTAACACTGTTGAATAAATTAAACCCTGGAGCTAGAAACTAAGCGTTCCAGGTTTTGTTTTTTGGTGGGGGAGAGGGCATTTGCAATCTTAGCAACAATGAGGATGCATATAACTTTCTGTTTAATGTTTTGGGTGAGATGGGAAGCAATTTAGGAGCTGGCAATTAAAGACAAATAATGCTGCATGAAACAGCACACTTTACAAATTACTGGTAATCTGCACGCAAGTTTAAGTTCCCTGAAAGTGTTTTTTATACCATATTAATGTTAATGGAGGCCAATGGCGGCCTGGAAGATTGGGTGGGAGAATCACATTTTAATATCTAAAAACATTTAAAACTATAAATTTACTCTTGACCTTGGAAACAGCAGGTGACAAAACTGAGTCTCACCACAATGTCCATTTAGTAGCTTTTCTAGACTAATGAAGTTCATGAAGTGCGCCAAGAATGGAAATTTATAACATTTACATTCTATGATAAAGGGACACAGCCCCTAATTTAAGAGACGTGTGTGTTATATGGCTTTAAAACACAGATCTGGCAGCGTTTACAGTCTCTATCCTTATCCTTTGGAAGAAAGACAATGATACTTAAGTATAGATGGGCAACAAATAAATCTTAAAATCCAGTTGGTTAACATAGTAAATAACAGGCTGTGGCCTTAACGGTCACCTGATCTTAAACTGGCTGTTTCCCTCAAAATTCATCACGAGTACCGAGATAAGAAGTTGAGAATATCTTCAGAAAGAATACTTTTCGTCCTTTGGCAGAGAATCAATGTGAAAGAGCAGCTTCACCTTTCATTTCACTCTCTTTTGTGCATATGTATTTTGAAAGCAGAACGTCAAAAGTGTTTCTTCAGTTGTAAAAAGCTTTTGCCTTTTTACTTTGGAGGAGATGGCCAGCCAGTGCTTTTCAAGGACAACTAAAACCTCTTCACAAAATTTCAGAATGACACTTGAGTCACTTTCCTCCCTGTGTCCAGATGGCACGATATTCACTGTTGTCTATAATTAGCCCCTCCTTTAATGCAAAAGCTTGGGCTTCACATGAAAGGACTCGGGGATCGCCCTGTGGCCTGTGATCAGCTGGAGAGCGAGGGACTGATCTGGACTGAGGAATAACAGGAATTGAATCAACTGATAGCATGATTGGTGGTGGTTAGCTAGGGGTTTCCCAGATTTGGCAGGGCATCTGGGAAGCATTAAGCATTATTTCTGAAAATATGAGCATCACCATCATCATTTGCTCCAGTCAGTTAGGGGTTACACCGGTGAGGGAGCCTTGTAATTGCATGGGCGGGGTACCCGCTCACATTGCGTTGCCAGGCGGTGTAATTGTCTCTTTGCTCAGCATGTACTTTGTTTTGTTTATTTCAGCCTATGCCTCTCTAATCATACATTTTGATGCATCCATTGACTGCTCTGTGTTCAGTATTTATCTGGCGCCTTCCCCCCTGCGTATGGTCAATCTCCTCTTATTCACACTTGGCACTGGTCCTCACTGTCACTAAGCAGGCAAACTACTACAGTCATTCCCCCTAATTAATGCAGGTAAAACAGATATACAGTAAAGGGACAAAATACAGCGTTTAAACTGTTTTTGTGTCTTAAAATGTGATGATCATAATAGGAAATGCTGTATCATGGGTTATGAAATAACAATTTTCTCTGCTCTGTCTTACTTCTACTGGGGACAAGCTGTACCTGGAAATTAAATATGGTGGTATTGGACGGGAAAGGAAAAGGCTGGAGGTTGGGTGAATAACAAGTCCAACATTAAGCCTTGTGGAACAGAGCATGACATTTGCAAAGATCAACACCCACTCTTTGCATTGATGTTCCCATAATGCACTATTCTTCAGTACAAAAGCAGCGTCTACTATTGCTGTCCGATACAATGAAAAAATCATTATCAATGTTATACCTCATGTTGCTTATAATCTTGCATGGACAAGTCACAGTTGAATTCTCCAAATGAAAAGCTCATTAGACATTAATGAAACACTTAAAGGGTAAGTGCCACAGTGAAGGAGGAAAAGAAGTTAATACCACAATCGGAAGAGCAGAAAATGATAATAGAAATTGCCAAGTCAGCTTTGAAACAGACGTTATTTTTGCTAATGGTTTTGTGAGGCAACATTAAGTGTTGAGCTGTTACTGTTGCAGCTAAACTGGCTGCTGATCCAAAAACATTTTAGGGGATGAAAAACAAGAACACAAGAACCTGTCACTTACAATATTACAGCAGAAATAAGTGAAGTCAAAACTTTCTTTGAAAAACCTGTCGTCTTCCCCAAACCTGATTCTTAAGTTTAAATGCTGATGCTGCCGTTTGGGAAGAAAAGTGCCTTCACAGTGAGAAGGCATGAATTGGTTACCAACTGAACGCTCACTGGGCATTGGTGCAAGACTACGCAGGCAGAGGAAGAACTCCTGACGGGCTTAGCCTCAAACAAGAAAGACATCTATAGAATCGCTAAGCGGCACCATGTAGCTCTGCGACTGATGGAGGGCCAGAGAACTGGGGAAAATACAAGATGTGGTAGGGAGGGAAACATAATAATCCCACACACAATGAGAAAAAGAAAGTGACTGAATAGCAGGTACCTTGAGACCTCGCTGGGTCACCTTTGCAGCATGCACAAATCCCAATCAGTCCCATTTCCAGGCTGAAGCTCCCTGTGGTTAGAAACTCAGCATGGGCCTACTTTAGAAATGCTTTGAATGAATTCTTTTCTTAACTAGTGTCCAGAGGATCTGAACTCTTTTCTATCCCCAGATAGCACATCTTTCATGTTCTTTCTTCTAGTGTTTTGCATGACTGCAAATGCAATATACTCATGAAAAATGGGAGGTTTTCTGCTCGAAGAGTCCCCGTCTCCATCCGGCCTTGCTTATGTTCACTCAAATTTGCTTGTTAATGATGAAACGTTATGACTCATGGCACTTGCATGGCTGATTCCCTGAAGCTGCCGAATCCATCAAATGCTATTTCTATCCTGAGTTTGGCTCATTCGTGACAAATTACAGCAGGCTAGAATTGTGTTAATCACACCAACACATGCTAAAACTGCTCAATAACACTCTCAGTAAAAGGAATCATGTACATCAACCACAAACTCTCATCTTACATTTCAGCTGCTGTAGAGGCAGACGACATGATATCACTGTGGAAATAGTCTGGACCAGCAGACATGGGGTGTCAGGAATAAAAATAAGTGTTAGGCACGGACCATTGGTTTATTCGATGCAATGTGTCATTATGGAGGACTGATCTTCTGATCTGGAGGCTTCACTTTGTCTAACCGAGCCTGTGACATGCTGTGCGACTGCATGTTGATTCAAGCTTTGCACTCCTTCAGGTATGTCTCTGCAGCCTCTTGCGTGATCAGCTTTGTCTCTTGGCCAAGTCACAGTGGAAACTATTTTATCTGACAGGACGACACAGCAAAAACTATTTGCGCCCTTGTGGTCACAAAACTCTTAGTGAAGTTGTGTACTGGTGTCCAGTGATAAGGCCTGACTATCAAACACAGACAAAAAAAGACATTGGACTCATCCCCAAACTTCAAGCCATATACCATCCTTTCTACACCAAGCTCACATGTTGAGGGCTTGACCAAGGCATTGATTGGATGTGCCCTATTGCAGCAGAGAGGCCCTCATCTCCTCAGTCATCAGTGAAAAGAATCTGGTCTCTAAATGGTCTAGTGAAGCAAACTCACCAGCTAAGATCAAGACAGCTTATCGTGCTCAGTGAGCAAGAGAGAGAGTAGTGAGTGGAGAGAGTGGCTGCTATATCCATACCCTCTCCTGGGGAGTCTGTAATAAAAACAGGACACAGCAGAGTGGTTGGGACTGTAGGTGCTTTTCCCAGCATTTCAGGAGAAACCTTGTTGGATATCTGAAGTGCACATGAGCTGAATGAAGAAGGAAGACCAGACAGCAACTTAACCGAGGCAGCAATGTGAAGTGAATGAGTGGAACAGGTTTGAAGAAGCAGGAGGAAAAGCTGCTGAAACTTATCACCTCAAATCTCGCTGCAGAAGGAGCGAGGGAGGGAGAGGGTGTTATTGGCTTTGGAAATCATTGCATCACATTTCTCCAAGGAGAGGTGGATGAAGTAGAGAACTGGGATTACATGGTGGGGACTGTGGCACTCTGGAGGTGGGAAATACATGAACTGAGATGTTCTTTGAAATATAGAGGCGTGGGGGTGAGATGTCAATACAACACATTTTCCTAAAAAATTACTCTGACTATTCCAGACATGTGGGAAAGGTAGAAAATCAGTTTTTACTTTAGGCCCTTCAATCACATATTTGGAGCAGAAAATCTTGTGGAAATTGATATTTTCATTTCCATGGGAAGTTCTACTAGATGTTTTTTCAATATTTACTAAAATTTCAAAGAAAAACACACAAATGTTTGGTGGGCTCTTGTTTGCTGATGTCTAAGAATCGTATCAGTATTGTGGATTTATTTGTTTTTGGCCTGTCTTGTCATTTCTACACAATTTGAAAAGGGGATTTTACAGATACAGGTGCTAATGCTAACTGCAGATGTTAAAAACACATCATTTATCAGTTGCAGGGCATCACAGTACAACTCTATTTATCCATCCCTGTATTCATTGTGCCATTGTCTGTACTCATCCTATTCATCTCCTCTTCTTTGTCTTCCACCTCACCTTTTCGCCTTCTCTCTTGTGCCTTGCAGCGTGTCTTGGGAGAGCTTTGTACATAAACAGGCTTCTATAATGAGTGCCGAATCAGGATGGGGACAAACAATAGGACTGTGTGACAGAAGGACGCTGCAGGAAGTATTCTCAGGTAAAGGTTAAAGCTCTGTTGAGAGCAGGCATCATCTACACAGCATCCTGCTGCTTTCTCCCTGTCCGTCATGTTCACCAAAAAAAAAAAAAAAAAAGGCACAATAAGAGATTTCTGACTGTGTAAGCAAGTGTGTGGTGCTCCGGTGCACAGACAAGATAATTGGAGTGATTTGTACTGCCTATGCTGCTGTCAAAAGAGGGTGTGTGGGGATTTTGGTCCATTCAAACATAATCTGAAAACAATGGGGATTTAATAAACATGAAGAAAGAACATGTTTAAAAACCTTCCATGTGTCCATCTGGATAAATTACCATAACATTGACACAAGCATCTGGGGATGACAAAATGTCAGCTTGATAGGAAATATCTGCTGTGATAAAGGCGACAAGAACTCTCCTTGGGGATGCTGACAAGACCGGCTGAATAGTGCATTGGCAAAATAAAGGATTTTAATGTTGTAAGGTCAGGAAGGTTGTCAGACCATGATTGCTGAATGTCAGATCGCCATCTGAATAAAATCTGAGTCTTGTGAATGGCCATCTAGAACAAATAACCTTTAAGGCATACTCTCCAATGACCTGATATATAGGGAAATCACATTTAACGCTAGTCACACAGAATAAACCCTCGGAGCCCTTGGCTCACCCCGTGATTATTCAGACATACATCTCCGCAGCCACCGTGGATAATCAAATTGATTTGCTTGTTCCCACCCGTGACTCCTTGCTGCAGTATATTTTCCTTATTAAGCTCTCTGAGGATCTAACTATTCTCCTGCTTGGTTTGTACTGCAAGAACTGGACAGTGAGGTCACAGATAGTGGAATTTGCTGTTTTTCCGAACAGATTTTTTTTTTTTTTCTATATTTCTAACATCAGGTGGCTTCATTTTCTTATAATCTTGTTTCATGAGACATTATGTTCAGAAACATGGCTTGGTTTTTACTGAGGGAAGTTGTACTGCACCAAGCCTGCTGTGACTCCATTTAATTTAAAGTTCTTTATCAGGGAAAGCATCTCTGTAATCCATGGCTGTTTCCTCTCTGATCCTCTATGCCAGACTGAGAATACACCAGCTCGACTGCTGGAGCTATGAATCTGTGGTGTCCTGGCGTCTGTGAAGTTTGTATTCACTGCTACCCAGCCGTCGCTTTATTATCCCAGCTCTTCTTTTCTAAAGGTGACATTTGTCTAACTGTTCAATCCCTCCAACACGCAGCGGTGCAGTTTGGGACCTATTCAGCTTTATAGTCCCACTTTACAGTAGGTGTGTGCTGAATTTAGAATTCAGATAAGAAATGGCATGTCTTGGAACTGCTGGGCACTTAAACCCCCTTGCCATCCATTTAATTAAAAACAATACAATAAATTACAAGCAATGCTATTAAGAGGTTGGAGGGAGGCAGAACAGGAAGAAAGAGGAGGCAAGATAAATTATGACCTTATGCTGGAAAACATTTTAAAGCAGGGATATCACTGCGTGAGCATAAATTTAGGAGTGCCAGAGTGCTGATCTGTCAATCATGCAGTGTTTCTGCATGCAACAGTGAGGGATTTCCATATTTCATAAGTCAAACTACAAAACATTTAATCTGTTCATACAAGTACATTTCAAAACATATGTGACAGCTGTCAAAAAGCTGCTCTACTGTTTGAAAAACAAAACAAAACAAGAAATGTATTGCTCTTTTGCCAAATTTCCAACACAGTAATGTGCTTGTCACCTAAAAACCCTTTATCAGTGGTTGCAGCCACTGGATTTCACCTCCAAAACAGACTGACAAATATCTTTTTATAATCTGTAAACCAGCAAGCACATTAGGAGCTTTTGAGCTTATTCACTTCATCCACTGTTAGACTAGGAGCTTCACCACTGTCGAGATTTAACCGGCAATTCCAAATCCACAGTGCGATCGTTGCTCAGTATTAATCCACAAAACATCTCAAATACTGTGTAAGCATGGTTTCCAATAATATCAGAAATAGTATAAACACATCAGATACACTGCTGAGGCCCTCACAAGCAGTTCAGATGGAGCACTGAGGGCAAGAAGCAAAACAAGAAACTGGACAACCTAAATCGTAATTTAGCTCTTATGTGCTTTAGGCTTGTAAGAACTTCAGTTCAATACACAACCTGAAAACAAGTAAAAAGCATGTAAACACGCAGAAAAATCCAGGAATAACTGAGGTCAGTGTTTCATGAGTGTTAAGACAAACGTGTCTGTGTATAGACTGGGAGAGCTAAATTGATGAGAGTGATGGAGCGCTTACATGATTACATTACACTGTTATTTGTCTATCGTGACGGCCATTCTTGTGCAACTTCAGTGCTTATGTGTATGTGTGTGTGTGTGTGTCTGTGTGTGCAGCACGCAGGGATTGGTGGTGTACATGAGCAGCATACTGATGAGCCCCAGCATCCTCCGATCAAATTACACCACCTAATCTCTTTTTTCCCTGTTGCCCCTCCTTTTCTCAGCTTCTCTCTCTGCAGGTAAACAACTTGATATTTCACTGCTGCTACAGCAGTTCAATTCCCGATCAGAGCCTTGCTTTGTCTGTAAGATAGCCTTTAGATACACCTGCTCCTTTTTAAAATCACCAAATATTTATATCCATCCTCAACTCTACGTCACCCACCGGAAAATGGCACCGACCTGTGCCCTCATTAGATCCTTTCCTCATCAGGGTCTCAGCTTAACCTCACTTTAATTTAGTGGAAGACTACTGATCACAAGTCCAAAGTTAAATGATAAACGTATTAAACAAAAATAACTTCATGCTCAGCTGTTGATGAGTTAACTGCCAACACTGATGAGATGAAACTCTGCATTTATTTTAAGAGCAGCACATGCTCTGGTTATTTGTTTATTTCTGGGCTACACGCTGGCATTTTATTTTCATCTTGGTTATCTCTGGGCTGATATGTAACATGAAGTGTCAAAAAAAATTAAGGCATGATGAAATAATCATTCTCATAAGTCATATGAAGAAACTATTAAATTTGAATTGGATAAATAACTAAGAGATTTTTAAAAATTTTATTATTAGGGAGCGTGATGTTTTCTCTTTTGCACACGTTGATATTTAATTCCAACTTACTTTTTTAGTTGATTTCAAAATGTTTTAACAACATCCTGCATCATGTTGAATTGCTGAATAGCGGCCACTGCAGGAGTTTGACTCCCCTCCGTTCAACTGAGGCTGCAGGGGAATATACATTACAGCCCAGCTGGTAGCAACACTGGCACACCTCACTCACATCACTTAGACAAATTGACTCAAGGAAGAAATAAATCTAAATTTACAAGGAGGAAGTAAGAAGTAAGGAAAGGGAAGACGAGGCATGGGAGGCTACTCTCCCAAAAATAATAGTGTTTGGGGTGTTTCAGTCTGAACCTAAGTGGTGCACTAACTGAGTGACTGACACATCACCATCACTAGAGCCAGTGTAGCTGAAAAGCTCGGCCGCTTTGCCTCTTTGCCTTAACATCTTTTGAAGAGAGAGGTAAAAGAAGGAGGGGTAAAGTGAGACAGAGAGGGAGAGAGAGAGACTGATTTAAAGAAATAAATCAATAGAGATGGAGAGAAACAGCTAGAGTGAGAGAAAAAAGAATCCATAAAACACAGATTAGGCTTCCTGAACCTGTCTAATGTTGAATGTCTAATATCAGCTGCTGTGTTGTAAAACTGACATACAGAGCAGAGGCAGGGTCCCACTGAGTCGCTTTCTGCAGTACAAACCGGGATACCGGGGAGCTTTTCTGGAATCAGCACAGATGGACAAAACCTTCTTCTGAATGCTGAGTGGCTCAGTGCGCTGCTAGACACCAAGTCCAGGTCAAATGCTTGCAGAGGTGAAGCACAGCAGGGCTTATCAACCAGGAAGTCAAAGGAGTGGAGGCAGAAATGAGGTGGAGTCAAAGCACAGAGTCGACTAATTGGAGTCAGCTGCTCGGGTGGCTTTACTGTAGAGCTTTCGAAAAATATAGCGAGATGCACTCGGATTAATAGTTAATTCTTGAATCATTATCCACATCCTAAGATAGTCTGTAGATTACACTGGGATAAGTCATTTAGTCTGTTAAATGTAAATATAAAACAATATTGGCTTTACGTTGCTCCTGGCTTGTGAACAGGATATGGGGAGACACCACTGAAGATCTCAAAGGACAATGTACGAGCGCTGAAATCAAGAGGCTAAATTGGCATGATGAAGCCCTGAGCTCTGCTGCTGTGAAGCTGGTGGGGTGGGGGGAGCTGGGGGTTAATCTGAGGCTGGGTACTGAAGCAGTAATGCCAGGGCTCATGGGGAATTACTGGGGAGATTTGGAGGAAATCTGCTGGCAGCAATTTCCCTGTCGCTTTTATTAGCCTAGATGTGCAATTTGCTGCTGGCTGCTTTAATATGACAGGCTACGTCTTGCTTGTGTGTGTGTGTTTTTTTTTTGTTTTTTTACACCACCCCGTATGAGCAGAGTGGTGATTCAAGTTCAAGAGATGCAGAGGAAGAAAATAAAATGTGTCACTGTGTGTTTGTTATGTAATAGAATATGATACTGTACTCATTTGAAGAAAGGTCAGAGGTCATCCACTACAATTAAATGTCTAGCTTAAGGGTACTTTGGTCATGTTGTGGTCAAAAGATGGTTTCACCGCTTTGTTTCTTGGCCCCCTGGCTGCTCCACAGCCTAGCTTGTTTGCATATGCATTTGTATGTGTGTGTGTGGTGACAAATTGTATTTGCAGCAGCCCATATCATCCCTGGGGCGCATGACATACAAGCACCTCAGCACATATTGTCTATCTTCCTCTCACACACTGTCTCTACAGTCTCCGTCCAGGCCTACAGGCTCTCAGCTGCTTAGCATGTAAAGGCTGAGGAGCTGACTGATGCTGAATAAGAAGAAAACATAAGTCTCAGAGTTAATTGTGAATGTCACGGTCAGGAAGCGGTCAAAAAAGCTGCAGATTGGCATCAGGGCAACCCGGTGTTAATGTCTCTGAATTATTATTCAGACCTGCTGACTTGCTTAAACATCACTTGGTTGGGGAGTCAATAGTTTCAGAGAGAGAAGCACGCTGGAACTTAATTACTAAGTATTGTATCTTTCTGAGTCCTTGAAACAAAGTCTGTATCATTCAAAGCATAGTGAATCAAGCAGGGAGAGCAGGGAATGATAGGCAGCAAGATGTGAATGCATGGAAGGTACAGAGTACATGTGCAGCATCTTTGTTTTGATGACTGCTTCTGATGTTGAAGTCAAGCAGCTATCCCCTGCCACCGTGTGTCTCATTATACCGGGAGACAAACACCAACTTCCCTATAAAATAGTAAAAGCCCCCCTGCATTTGCTTTACATTACAAAGGAAATGTACACTGTGAAGAACGACTGCAAGGAGGCCAAGAGAGTCGCCAAAACTGTAGGAATAATGTACAGGAGCTGTGCCAGGACAAGTGGGAACGAAGGTGGGAGGAAGCCGAGCTGCAGCTTACAGCATCACCACGTTTCAATCAACAGCAGCTCCGGTTTCTCATCCTGAGTTGGAGACAGACTGATGGAAAGATGGTAAACAGTAAAAACTATCCAACTAACAGTTTTAGGTAGTTCATGTATTTGTATTTTCTTTTCACTCAAAAAGCACAAAATGTTTGCTGACTTCATGTGTAACTCTTGAGGGTATTTTATCTGACATCTGTCAAAATAAAAGGAGTTTATCATTGTGTAAATTATATGAGACAGTCAGTTTAGATGAAAATAAGTTTTTATGTCCCACTATGTGTTGGATACGTAGAGTGGAACACACCCTGTTCTCTCTGGCTGTATCCCACCCCTCATATGGCAGATACAAACATTGCCCTCTTATCCCGCCTCATCTTCAGACAAATCTCTTCCCATTAAGTCAAATCACAGATATGTTCTCCCCCGTCACATTATCAGTGCATTATTATACCGTGTGGTCTGTACATCAGTCACACAACGCATCTTGGTCCTAATTAGACTTTAAATAAAACTATGGGACACTAATGGGAGTATTTACTGTGTTCCACCAATTTGGTTTCACTTTGCCACATAAACCTAGATTCATTGAGGCCCTGACCATCAGGTTGGTGGATACTGTAAACACAACATTACTGCTTCTGGAATAGGCAGAAGCAGTAGTCCATGTGTGGCACTGTGATAGAGTCAAACTGCTGTGCCAAAAGCATAATTGGCCCCCAGCATCAGACCCACAGTGACAGCAATCAGGCTTCAGTCCAGTAGTTTGGACCGACTTCATAAAGACCCCCCTCTGACATCTCAGATTATGTTTGTTTGCGCGGCTACTCTCACATTTATGTTTATCTTGTCTGGTAATTTATGACTCTCTGCAGCTCTATTGGGAGCCGTTTGGTGCAACTCCACATCTTTGGCACTCTGAACAAAACATTCAAAACGCAAGTTGCTTAAATTAGAGGGAACCAATTAAGAGAGCAATGGGTGGTGAACACAATCAAAGGCAACATGTCAGCCATCTAAACCCATTTTCAAAGCATAATTGGATATATAAGCAATTGTTGAACAACTAAAATATAATTTACTGCTTATTTTTTGTGACCAAAAACACAACATAAGGATGTAACCAACTGTACATGCAGTAGTCGCTGAGAGGCTTTTTCCTGAAGTGACGTGTTTCTTTTTTCTTTTTTTTTTTTTTTATAGATTTTATAAACTGCTGCCTGCTTCTACACACTGTGACTGTTTATGAACAGATATGCTGTATGTCAGCACATCCATCTTTCACTTAATTTCTTTGCATCTCTCCTCTGTGGACAAGAAAAAATTACAAGGCATTTTTCTTATTATCTTGAGAGTATTATAATAATATGATGGCTCCTATAATTTTCATATTTATATCATGGGAAAAGGTAGGAGCTTTTCCCATTCTTAGTCAGGCACGTCCTGAATTCATCCATATGGATGATATTTTCCTTTTCTGAGGTAAGCCCCAAGGGACAGAAAACTGCCTGTCTGGCATTCTTTGGTCCAAGTCTGGGGAATTTGGTGATGGAGGATAAAAAGAGAAGAACAGAGAGGTGCCATATCTTTAGGGACAGAACTAATGAAGCAGGTAATGAATGAACCTGCTTCCCAAAACATCAGCTCGCACAGCTGGAGTATAATAGACTGCAAGAACAAATCAGTCACTGATAAGCTCGGTTGTGCCTTGCTCACTAGAGTTGTTGGCGTAAATAACACAAACCATGGAAGTCCAACTCATTGAAAAATAGGACGATAAATAGCTCATTGATAAACAGATGCAAGAATGCAGTAGTTGACTTAAAATGTCTAAACACCTGTTTTTAGACAAACAGGCGAACAACAAAACAAATATTAGCAAATACAAACTTGTCATGTATATCTTAATATCAACGGGTCAAATTCCCCCAAAATGTTGGCTCTTGCACTTCCCACCATTTGACTTGATTGAGGCTTTTGTTAAACCGTCCATGCTCCATAAAAATACCCACGTCTTTCAAATTAAACGCCTCCAGTTTATCATGCAGGTTTTATGGAATATATTTGTTGTTTCCTACCCTAAGCTGGTAACCTAAATGTTATGAACTTATTTTTTTGGCTGAATATTGATTTGAATTTTGCTTTTCCAAGACAAATAACTTTTAAATTTGAACACTACAGACATGCAACATACACGCATATGCATATATCTGTTTTATAGATAGATACAAAGATATAATATGATATCAGTGCAATTAATCACAGTTGAAATAAAGTGGCAGGTGGCCTCCCTACTGCCAGACCTGTTGTCCTGTGGTGCCCTGCTGCCCCCTCCTGTCCCGATCTGACTCACCCTTCTGCTCCCCTACTGGCCATTGTTGCACCCCATCAAGCCCAGGGGAGCCACCAACATAAGCCCAGACCTCAAACACCCCCTTCTATGTGTGCGTGTGTGTGTGTTATAAACCTTAAGGGCGTTTCCGCCCTCTATCAATGCAGCCCCCGCTGAGGGTGACACCTGCAAATAACAGTTTAATAGCTGAGTAATGTCTCTGGCCTCCTCCCCAGCTGTGCCGGGGCAGCCTGGTGGGCCATGAGGCAATTGAAAAGCCTTTTTCCCCTCTTAAATGTATGCACACCAACATGTCCATGAACACATATGTACACAGACTGTATACACTTTTATAAATACACACACACACACATACAGACTGATGTGAGCTGATAAAACAGTAAAACCGGGGCACAAGTGCCAACAGCTGCCCAGCGAATGGGCTTATTCATCATGTATCTTCATAGTCCACCTGCTCATGCTAATGTTTTTTCCTCCATTACAGCGATGTGTGTCTGTTGATGTTGTACAGTGCATCCTCTGAGCTGTGCAATCTCTGCAGACCAAACAAGTTTATTATAGGGGTGAACATCAGAAATGTAATCCATACATTTCACAGAATAGGATTATTACAGGAAAATGCTTCTGCGTGGGGTGAATATTGATTCTGCTATCTAATGAAATATTCCTGCTCGTAGATCTTGATGATTATCCACTTGTTGAGATTATCAAACACTCCAAGTCAACTGTGCGCGCATTCAAGAGATTCTGGAGTCGATAAATATTTAAGAGCATGAAATCAAATGGCCGCAGAGGCATGCCAGGCTGAAGAGCAGGTTTGTTTCTGCGTAGTTTCTCTGTACGTGTGTGGCTGCAGCCAGATCTGTAGTTATTCCAATGAAGCACAATTTATTAAATAGACAGTTATCCCCTAGCCTGCATATGCAGCAGATATTTTATCTGTAAGTAAATAAATGTGAATTTCCCTTCTTGGCAGCAAGTAAAACCTCGTTGGGCAATTTTCACAGTGAAACACAATAATATCTGGAAGACCAAGCACTCCCTGGTGAAATGGGAAAAAGGAAAAGATGTTTCAGAGAAACTGCCAGGAGACTGGCATTTTAAAAACAGAGTAAAATTCAGTTTTACCAACGTTTGATAAAATGATGAATTTCACTGGCTCTCCTGCTGTTAGAAAATAAATCTCATGCATGTAATCTATTGACATGATAAAATCTCTCATATTTTGAGATTATATTTTACTTGACTGATGAATTCTCTCTAATAAAATTACATACTAATGAAGCAGCAGCCAAAATCTTCCACTTATTGCCTTGACTCCATTCACATGAACTCATGGGATGTTCACTCCAGCTGATCAGACTAAACACACTGTGTGACTGGAGCTGCATGTGTCAAGTTTTCATACAGCTGAACAAAGACAGATTCAGAATTGCAAAATTAAAGCTCAGAGGCTAGTGGTCAGTTCCTTTTAGATTTCCCTTGTCCTAAACAAAGTTAGCATGCCAGAAATCCCGGGTGTTTTTAATCAATTGTACACACAACTATCAAAACAATAGAATTGATCTATTACGATAGAGAAAACTTGGGTTCTTGTCTGACCCTGTATTAGATAAACATTGTGTCCTTGTCGTTGGAAATTCCTAAAAAAGTGCAGCACAAGATGCTGCAGCCAAACTCCTTCGTGGCACAACAAAATCTGAGCATATCAGTCCTGTAATGAAGTGACTACAGGGAAATGGCCACTCCAAATAGGAGAAATAGAAGCCACACACACAAAAAAAAGCTTTGCTCCCACAGCAATACATAATCATTTTAAAAACAGCCAGCTATAAAGTTTGCAGACCTCTCGGTTCATTAGACTCAGGTCTCCGAAGTAATTAAAACTAAATCCGGTGCCTTTGACCACTGCAGCTCGCCTTCCTTTCTTTGTCTCTCAGGCATTCTGTATACCTGTACTGTCATCCAAACTGAGGGAGGTCCAGAAAAAACTCAAATATAGCAGAGTCTGTTTGTGGATCTTGGGCAGTACGACTGAAAATGTGTGGAAATGTTTCATAAAGCCTTTCTCAACTTGGCAAAGAGCTGAATTGTAAGTAATGTAGACATCAGGTTTAAAAAAACCAAGAAAAATGCTCTGAATAAAAAGAGACTCCAGTCCGCTGCATCAACTTATATGACTTAAAAAAAAAAGTTTGTTTGCAGTGGTAAATTTGCACAGTCTGTTACAATCGGTTGGAAAGCTGCCATTTGATCAGCAGACCAGACAAGAAACCACATAAAGACTGCTGGAAATGGCGAGTTTCCAGCCTGGTCCGGAGATTAAGGACAGATATGGTCCAGTTTAAAAATCGTGCTCTGATCTCTTTGTGATCTTAGTAGATGGATAAAACCCCAAAGAGCAGGTAAATGCTACATGACTTACTATCACTTTATGCATCTCTGCTTTTAAATTTGTTTGGGTTCATAACCAAAGAATTTGGGATTAATGGTCCCAAAAAGTGGCTGATGATGTCAAATTCAGTTTCCGTGAGCCTTCAAAAGAACTTCTACTTAAGTGTGAATCTGAAATCGACTTGAGATAATACAAACAACTAAAACAACCAAACGGTACAACACTAAAATGCTAAAAGTTGGATAAAGTAGTGGGATGTGAGGAATGACCTGTTGCACTGACTGACCCTTGAGTGCGTTTCCCTCAGCTGTCCACGCTCCCTTCCTCCATGTTTATTTATGAAGAGTTATCCCTGAGGTCCAGATTTGTGATGAGGATTTACTTGGCTTGATTATAATGATAAAGTGTCTTATTGCATGCAGGATAATGAGCTCCTTGACATTTGCCTGAATAATTTGTGCTTTCAAACAGTCAAACAGATATCAGCATATAGACTAAGGAGACAGAATGCATCTTGGGCTTTTCACATAAAGAATATCCGTCTAGCAGCTTAATTACAAATGACAGATGGGTGACAGGGTCACAGCAGATGCACTCACTTAGCTCTAAAACCACCATTGCAGTACCAAAAGGAGAATGGCAGCAGTGAATAATGGGGGTGAGGAGAGAGGGGAGCAGATAACGTTGTGACTATGCTAATAAATGAGGAGAGAATGAGTAGATTGGAGAGTTTTGATAATCACAAAACCTTTTGATTTCCAGCTCGTGATCGTTACCCTCAATAAATTCTCCCAGATACACGCTGTTTCAAAAATCAAGGGGAAAAAAAAAGAAAAAAAAGAAGTGGGGCCCGGCAGACACGGACATGCAGTGAGGAAACTTGAGGGAACACTACATCTGTCGGCCATGAGAGCTGAGTGGCATTCATCCTCCTCTCTTTTTTCACTGACTTGGTCAGTAAATCACAGGCCTCTTTTTTTTTTTTTTTGCCTTTCCTGCTTTCTGCTGACGTCAGCTTTGAGTGGTCCAGACCTAAGGAGGAGGCATCCATCACCTTTTTATATGTCCAAAGCCTTGGCTGCTTAATGCAGCCTGAGATAGGGCAAAAGACAATCCAATCAGCCAGCTGAAGATTCAGTCCTGCCACATTCCTGTGATTCTGCTATTTTTGGACTGAAAAGTGCAGAGAGTTGCAGAAAGGGGTTGTTGGGAAAAAAAAAAAAGATCCAGCGACAAACCCAGTCGCTGCATACTGCCAGAGTTGACTTAGACTTTATTGTCCCCTTGGGGAAATTCTTTTTCACAGCACTGTCTCCATTTAATATCCATCATCAACAAAAACACAACAAGAACAAAAGCGCACATTTGGCATGTAATAAAAGATGATCAAGCAAGTCCACACTCTAGCCTGTTCATCAAGGCCTTTTGTTCAGGGCTGCTATAGTAGGAGGGATCAATTGATACATGCAGGAGAGATGCAGGTAGGTCCAGCCATAATACACATAATATTTGGTGAGAAGGAAATAATTCCCTTTGAGGCCATTCCTTAATGAGACCACAATTCAACATGAACATAAAAGTGATGAGCAGTCTCATCAGAGAAAGAATTCCCCTAACATCAGGCTGGAACGGGAACAAGATAAATTTGGAGCCATTTTCTGGAAACAGCCTCTCGAGACTAATAAGACGTTCTCAGAAAGAGAATTAATGTCCACTGCATTCTTCCCCTCATTGTTCATCCCTTCAGAGATGCATTCATTGTCAAAACAGGCAAGCAAAGACAGAGTGTAAACAGATTATGCCGGCCAGAAACAATGGCAGATAGCCGACATTGTGCCCTAGCGGTGAAAAGAAGTTTGAATGCCAGGAAAACGGGAGATAATCTACTGCCTCACAAATTTTACAGTTTCAAATCCTGCGCCAGTCAGTGGCTCCCTAACCTCTGTTCAGATGTCCAAAACTGTTTGTGCACACGCCTGTGTGTGTGTGTGTGTGTTAGTGGGTGAGTGGGTGAGTGGGGGTGTGTGTGTCTGCGAGGGTGGATCCAGTTTGATCTCACAGATAAGGACAAGATTTGAGAGGATATACTTGTCCAGGAACTGCTGTTACAAGGCAGGTTATAAAGGTTGTTACTGTGGCAACCGTACGCAGGGTTGATGATGCCGGTGGTGAAGTAACTCCAGAAAGTCTTTTTTCCCCTTTTACTTTTCAAAATGAGAACGATGAATGATGTGTGCACACGGAGGCAGGAAGGGATGCTGATAAGACCCGACTATGAAGGCAAAAACTTGATTGGACTATTAGTTATGAGGAAGAAGGCAACAATGCCCAATATGATTACAAAACTGCTTCCTAGAGGATGAATTGATTGCCAATTTATGTGATAAAGACGGTAATAATATTAATTTTCTAAAAACAAACAGATATGCCACCTTAAAGTTGTTTTAAATCATTTGTCTGTGAATGTTGTGGTTTTATCTTTAGTACACTGAATCTATTTCTACTTCAGACACCATTAACTGTAAATAAAAACAGATTTCTGACAAAGCTGGGAGTTGGACGGCTACTCTTTCATTCCCTGCATAGTGTCTGCAACCATTTCCGTTTGGGGCTGCGCACACATTGACCTCCTCTGCACTGAGCTTACTGTGTGCAGCACTTTATAATAATAACACTAACAATAACAATTTGCTGAAGGCGAGTCAGATTGCAGTTAAGAAGGGAGATTCTGTCTGGAATCAACACAATCAATACAATTTGTTGTTGTCACCACAACTAGCTGACAGTGTCATGATTATTGATAAATAAAATGCTCCTTATAATGCCATGTTTACACTTTAATTATACTGAGAAGCACAATGCAACGATAACACAACATTTTTGATCATTGCTATTGACGATGCAGATTAGAAAGTTTTGTCACAACTTCACCTGCGGCTGCGGTGGATGGAGAGGGGGAAGTTAAAACAGGTGTTGGTGGTGGGGTGGTTTCAATGAGCAACCCATTTTCTGTTAGTCAGCAATGGTTGGTAAGCAATACTTAAAAAGAAAACCATCCACCGTGATTATCTAAGACCCAAACTGACTGTTGCTCCTCTCACTGATCACAATCCAGTGTTTGACAGCCAACTCCATCAAAGATAAAAAGGCTCCAAAAACCAATCAACACACATAATGAAGCTGATCTGATGATCAAACATCATTTCAGAAGACTTTTTTGCTCTTTCTGTCATCTAAAAAATATGCGTCCACACCACGAGAGGCAGAGTTTGCCTGCTCAAACTTGTTTGTATTCTGCTGCAAGGGGATATTAAGATTCATATCATGTCTGCTTCCAATCTTGATAAATGGAAAGAGTCTGCAAAAACTTCCCTAAATGTCCCTCTGGCATGGCTGGGGAATAAATTGAGCTAATCAAGGGTGGCCCCACAATCACTGCATCCACAAAGTAATCAAAGAGTCTAAGAGGAAACGCAGTGTGCATGTAGATGCAGGAGGGTGTGTGGATGTGTGTCAGTTTCAAGACATCTCCTTGACTGGGCACTGAAAGCCACCTTAGGGTGTTGTGGCTGTGATCGGTGAGTTCCTCCATTCATTGTATATGTGTGTTGTCATGGTGCATGTAAAAGCATTTCTGTCACAGCTGTATGGACACAGTGAGCAAAGAGCCAAGTGTCTACATTAATAACCACCTCATTCAGCTGACAGGCTACTCAGGGAAACCCAATAAAAATGTAGATGTACATTGCTGCGGTGAAGATGCATGGCAAACTAAACGTTGACACTCAATAAAAATGAGCTCTTCTGCTCAAATGGCTTCTTTATGTCAGGATCCAAACCTCAGTGGACGCAAACAAATGACTGAGAGGGGGATGACTTTGCAAAGTCCCAGTTAGCTTAACCCTCCTTCCTCCTTCCCTGTACAGTTTTATTCTGTTCAAAATGAAACAAGGCCAAATAACAGTCTATTCCTCTGGGCCTGATGACCGTGGAATAAATCCTGGGATTTGGGCAAAACACCGCACCTGCTTTCCTTGCTAATGGGCACGCTTGCACTCTCTCCAAAAAATGTTTCCTGAAGCCAATTTAGACACTGGTGAGGATATTCTCAGAGGTGGCAATCGTAGCAAACAAATAGTGTGTGTGTGTGTGTGTGTTTCTTCAACCCTTTCCCCCTGTGGAGATAGAATGAAGCGTGATGGATAACCACTTCGCCAAGCTGCTGTTCTTTTCCATGAGCCCGGGTCTGGTCCCAAAAGTGTCGCTCTATAAAACTGGGTTGGAGAAACAAATTCTAGACAAATTCAACTTGATCATTTCAAATGATATGAGCTCAGAGCTCTAGGTGGCACTTTATTTCCTAAAATGGATATTTTATCTGAAGGCAGAGCCAAACTTTCCACATTTTAGAAGCTTTTGCACCTTAAAGGCCACATATTGACTTTGTGTCAGTTTTTTAGCCAATCTCTAACTACACAAATTTTATTGAAATGAAGCCTTATTGAACAAGCAAGAGAAGCAACAGCTTAGAGGTAAAACAGCATTATGTCCAAATATATAAAAGAAACTGTTAAACCTCAAAGTAGATATTTTACACATAACCAGAAGCCAAACTGCCCATGATCACTCAGGTTAGGGTGCTCTTTGGTGTAAGCTTTCACCAGTAATACACACCTGTTCCAACACAGTCCAGTGCCCTTACTTACCACCAATGCTAAGCATCAACTAAATATGTAAGTCACCTTCTCACCTGTCATCACAAAACAATCAGTTCCACTAAACCAACAGGCAGTGCTCAGCTGCCGCATAATGAAAACATGACACTGGAGTCCAATGTGAGGAAAAGGCACAGAAAACTGAACCAAATCATACTATCGAAAGGAAGGAAAAATGCAAATCTGCAAATTGAAATGGAAAGCATGTTCCACCTGCAACCTAAGTCAGCCCCAAGGTTCACTTCCTGAACAAAGGCAAATGTTTAACAAAATTCTTCGTCACTTTCTTTCAACACACCAGCAGGAGACCTTGTGTTTCTGTGCTACCAAAGGGCCCTGACGGATCGAGTCAAATTGACGTCCTGTGAAACACAAGGACAAGCGTCTCTGCAGGTAGCATGAAAACCCGCCTTTCCTCTTTCAAGCGCCACCCGGAGAGGCCTGAGTGCTCAGTCAGTCTGTTGAAAGCAGCGGCGGTGAGCAGCACATCGCTGTAATGGCTCAATGATGGGAACTTTACTGAGGGGACAGAGATAGGCTTTTTCAAAAGGCAATGAGCCATAATCCCTCTATTTGTAACAACAAGAGGGTATTTTAAGTCAGCGACAGACCCAAAACCACTCTACTGCCTCTCCCTCGATCTTGCAAGAGGCCTGCTGAATGAACAGAAGTGAAGCAAAGGACCCAGACTTGGATTTGGAAAGGAATAACACAGATATCCTCACAGAGCTCCGCGGTTTAGAGGGCAACCGAATCTCTGTCAGAATTAAAAACAAAGTACTTTCACAGAGCTCTGAATGTTCCACAGCTTCGGATGTGATCACATTTTTTTAGGAGTGCAGTTGAATTATTTGAAGTGTGCGTATTCAGGACAGTCTGCATTGTGTTTTCATACCTGGGAACAATCACCGACGATCAAAGGTAAAACTCAGGAATATAATTTCCTGCCTGTTTACATCACTCAGACAGGAAAATGAATGTTGTATGTGATGTGTTTGATTCGTAATGAAAGGACGGGACAGTCATCGTTAGAGTGCAAACTCAGGTGCACGCACACACGCACACACACACACCTGCAACTCACAAACCACATTTGATTGTTCGTACTGTTCGCCTCGGTTCCCTTCCTTTACCTCATCCCTCCTTCCCCGACACTCATTGCACTCATCTTATCTCTGTCGACCCATGCCTCCCTCGCTCACACGCCGCTGCCTCTCCTGTTAAGAGGCGGGACTGCTGTGAATGAGCGGGCCCTTCCTCTGCACGGCGCAGATAGAGCCTTAATCTGAAAACCGATGCTCAGGAAGACGCTGATTAAAGGAGACTGATGAGAAGGAGGAGGGCCTTATCACGGACAGGGAAAGCATCTCCACTCTCTGGGCTAATTGTCCGGGGAGTGAGTGACCAGCTGCAGGGCAGAGATTGGGTCACCTGATGGTTCGCCTGTCCACACTGTCCCTTGAGTTTGCTCTCATTTCATGAACTCCATGTTGTGATCCACTGAGTTCCCTCAAATCTACTTTGGCAAAACCTGCCCTCACAAGAAGAAAAACCTGATTAATTTTTGAAAAGCCATCTCGAAAGCGTAGCAGTCCCAGAGGTACAGGACTAAGTAAAAGTATTAATTGAGCTTAACAAAAGGAGCCGGTGAATCACTCATGGGATCTCTGATTCAAATGCCTTGTTTACACAGGACTATTTCCTCATGAATGACACCGCACTGACATTTGCAAAAAGTTGCTGAGATAATTTAGCCACTAAAACACGTCCAAAGCTTCAGGCCAGCCTCACGACAGTGTGGGTTTGGTCAAGAACAAGGACAAGAAATAAATTTTCAGCTGCATGTCTGGAATGTTAGAAGCAACACGTCTACGGTGCGGTAAAAACTCAGCACACTAAATATAAATAAACACACACACACACATATATATTCATATATATGTTCATAAAGGTATAATCTATTGTAGTAATATATTCTGACCCCAGAGGAAATGTTAGATTTTAACAAAGGTCGCTTGAATAACATGTAACGTGACTTGACTTCTAGGTTATTTTAATTGGTATTCAAGGTAGTTTCAGCCTATTTTCCTAATCTATGTAAATTTCACTGAGATATTAGAGAAGGATAGGGAATATATTTCTTGCAATCTCTCCCACCTTTGTAATTTTATTGTTACCTTTGTAATTATCGTTACTTTTCTGGCAGCTCATGTATAATTAGGCCTTAAGAGGAACATTTTGGACCTAAAATGAAATAACTTAAACCTCAAATGAGGCAAGGAGCGCTGCCCTACACGCTACCACTACAAGATGTCTGTTGGATGAATCCTGGTCCCTTGTCATTTCCACCACCTTAACCCACCGAGCTGTCTGGATTTGCATAAAACTCTTGTCACACAGCGTACAGGTGCAACTCCAGAAGGAAGGGGCTTTTCTTTTTTTTCCTCCAAAGTGAAAAGGAGAAGTGCTAAACTAGCATCAGGTCTTGGGGGGGGAACTAATTTCCTCGACCCAGATCTGCACCACAAGCAGAACAGATGCGAAGGCCCTTCAACGTGCCAAGTTCAAGCCCATTTCAATATTTGCTCTTCAGCAAATGTAATACCTGTGACATTAAAATAAAGCTGCTTTTGCTGGATTTGAGCTTCAGCTTCTCAGATAAAATGAACAGAGAATGGCAACACTTGAATCCTGACAAAGAAAAATTGGCTGCAAGTGCACTTCAGACCCAAATCACAGACCAAACACTCAGTCCTCTTGTACATGTAATTTTTAACACAAGATCTTCATAAAAGTCTTCAACAGAGAACTTGATTCGAAGATTTTATGCTACCAGTTGTCAAACAAAAGCACTTGTCAGCTGTTCCTTCAGACACCGACATGGAGGGCCAAGATGATGAATGTATGAGCTATCTGAAGGATCACGAGTGATCAGAGAATATCTGAGGTAAGGATATTCACTAGTTATTCTTTAGACATATTTTAAGATAAACCCTAACAACTCCCCTATTGAAGTTGAAAAATGCAACTCAGCAGGAAACTCCAGAGGAAGATGTCAAAGATGAAACTGTCAAATTTCTCTTATTTAACAAGTGCACGCCGCTGCATGCAGCCTCTCACTAAAACCCAGTGATTGCAAGTGAATAGAAATAACGGAAGACAAAAGGATGCCCACAGAGGTTTGTGTGTCCGTTCTGTATGCACTGAGGCGCTCCATGTTCACAGTGTATTTTAACTCGCTGTGCCAGGCTGCACAGCGAGTTAAAATAGAAATATGGTGAAGATAATTGAGTCGATAAAGAGGAGTGCATCATCCGAAAAGCATAGCAACTATTCATTCTCTGCCATGTACTTTTACATAAATTTACACACAAACATGTCGGTTATTTTGATTTACAGAGCGTCTGTTTGTAAAGCATGAATGTTGAACCACTTCGTCAGGCTTTGATCGTGTCATTTTTCTAAAGTATAAAACTGTCAGAAACCTAAAATTATTTTTGACGAGCATATTAAAAAATGGCAATGTACAATTAATAAGGGTGGAGTTTTGGGAGCCTGGAGCTTTGGCTGAGGTGATCTACGAGATGTTCTGAGAAATCTTTCTGTGAACTTGGATGTTTCAAACTTGTAGTTTTTTTTGGCCCTGAGGCAAAATTTATATCTACAGCAGGAGGGTCACAACGGCTGCCAGCTCATGTAAAAGGCAGCTGTTGAATTGAAACTTTTATCTTCAACATTTCACTTTTTTTCTGGATTTAAAGGAAGAAAAAGTAGTCATGGCACCAAAGCAGATGGAGAATTGCATTATTTTGTATACACAGTTTCAATGGGACCTTGACTTGCGATATATCCAGGGGGCATAAAAAGATTAAAAAGTCTGTCTAGATATTCACGGACTACTTTATCAGGACTGACAGACACTCTGTGGTTCCTCCTTGTGCTCTGAAAGCAGCATCAGATGTTGAAAATTCCTTTCCGAGATTCTGCTGGATGTTTGATATGACTGCATCTGATCTTTTCTGCCGATTTGTCAACTGCACATTTTTGCTGCCGATCTCCTCCTCTAACACATCCTGAAAGTGCTCTGCTGGTTTCAGATCTTGTCGCTGGCTCCAGAAGTTCACTGACCTTGTGCTCATTACACACGTGTAAGACGATGCATGTAGGAATACTCGGACTGTGGCATTGAAACAATGGCTGATTGATATAAAGGAAACGCTCTCCACACACACCACCACCCGCCGCCTGGACTGTTGACACAAGGCGGGTTGAATTGATTCATTGTGATTCTGCCATCTGCTGTTTCAGCACAAATCCAAACTCATCCGGCTGGCTTTAATTTTCCCGGTCTTCAGCTGTCCGGTTTTGGTGAGCCTCCGCCCGCTGCAGCCACAGATTGTTGTTCTTGGCTGACAGGATTGGAGCCTGACATGTTCTTCTGCTACATTACTCCATCCGCCTCATGGTTCGACATGTGCTTTCTGGCTCTGCACAGTTGTAAAGAGTGGTTATCTGAGCTTTTGCCAGCTCCCACCAGTCCGCCCACTCTCCTCTGACCTCTCTCATCAACAAGGTTTTTCTGTCTGAAGAACTGCTGCGAACTGGATTTGACCCCCTTCCCTTCCCCACACCTTTCAGACTAAATGGCACCTTGAAAATCCAAAACCAGTAGTTTCAAAATCAGCCCGTATGAGCTACCACTGTTAAAGTCATCGTGTCGCTCTGCTTGATGTGAACAGGAGGTTGACCTGTAACTTCACATGATGAACACCATGTGTATGTCTGCTTGAGGGCCCACATGAGTGTAACTTGTAAGCTTCATCCTATGAGAGAATTACATTTTTTTGCCTCTCATGTCCTACAAGATCAGTCTGCTGAAACTATTCAAGCAAGACAACAACACAAGAAATCACACGACTGACTAACAAATAACATCATGACTCCTTGGTGCTGCGAAAGGATGTTGATCCACCAGATCCACATTAAAAGATGGTTTATACCGCAGACAGTGAAGATGTGAACCTGGTCAGATGTGTGTGTTTTGTGAGATGAGGACAAACCATCATCAAGAATTACAGGGGCAGAGACACTGGAAGAGGCGGACAGTAAGAATTAGTGGTACACAGAAGCGGAGCAAGACAGAAAGACGGAGGGGGAGAAAGTGAGAGAGAGGAGAGGGGGGATATGCACGGTGTAAATCACTGGGCCTGAAGCATGGTACCAGGCCTGCCAAGCAGCTGTTTGGTATGCAGTGTGTAGAGCCTGTTCGCTATCGAAGTTGACATCCCGGGCAGAGGAATTATGATGAGAGATGATTGTATCATGACTGTAATTGTAAATGTAAATCCTGCAGTGTGGCCACCTTCTTTTTTGCGCATAACGATGAGTTGCCCAAACAAAATTTACATTCCACTTCATATCATGCTGCGACTGCATTACTTTGACAAACAATAACCATTGACAAATGAATAACATAAAAGGAGATGATTAACTCCAGAAAAGCAATCTGGGTAGATAATTTACACTGTGCTCACATGCTGAAGCTTTCCCAGACAGCAGTTGTTTTTTTTTTTTTTTTTTGTGCATGTATGTGTATGACTTTGTTTGGCAGCAGAGATTTATACTTGCATGGTTAATGAGTCACACATTCACCTCTCTGTTATTAGGGCACTTTGGATTTCAGTCTAAATTTAAACAATCTTTTCTTTGTTATAGTGTAACTGGAAAACTTTTCAGTTTCAGTCTCATTAAAATAAAGTGCCACGTGATGAAACACCAGATGATTCTTCTCATTTTCCCAAAAACAACAAATATGTGCCACATTAATTGGCGCAGTGTAATCACTGGCCTATGGTGATTCAACAAATACACAGACAGAATACCAGGTACGGTCTATCGCCTTCTCTATAGGAGTCCAGAGGCATCCATCTTATGCAGGCAGGGAAGGAGACTCAATGCAACATTGAGACAAAAACCACAATTACCATACACAAATAGATGTGTGCGTGCACAAGCTACTCATTTTTCATCAACCAAAGAGGTAAATGAGCTAGCAAAGTTGGCTCAAATGATCCTAATTAAAGAAGCTAATTGATCCTGCTCTCCTCATATTGCTCTTCCTTTATTTAAAGGGCTGCATATAGCACTAGTTCACACAACTACACATAGCTTCTGTTGCTGAGGTGTTGATTGGCCACCTCAAAGTCACAAAGAAACCCTCACTTACACATTTAATGGTACAGCCTCTAACCGTGCAAATAAATGTTTTATCTTCTTATCTGCCTGACAACAGCTTCAGAAAACAGCCTGATACAACTGATGCTGCTCACAAGACTAAACCATCTGAAAACACTAACAGCCACATTTTTTTCTTCAAACAATGTCAATCTCCTTTTAAATCTTTTATTGGAACTAGTTCTTATCTAAAACATCAAAGTTCAAGAACTGTCCGAAACAAGAAAAGGTGCCTTTCATTAGTGAGATTCTATTCTATTTTATTTTTCTAATGTCTGCCTTTATTTTTGACGACAGTTTGATCCTCCTCAGTGAGGATGATAGCAGTCCAGGACAAATCTGTGAAGAGATGCTTCACCATTTTTCACAGATGATACTTTTCAGCTCTTTTTTTTTCTGAGGCCGTTCATTTTTCTACCTTCACTTTAAGATACTTGATTCAAGTCTGGGACATATTTGGCAAGGTCATGGTTTTCAATTTTTTCTTGCTGTCTGAAGGGAATTACATCATCATTGTCATGTTGAAAAATCACATAGACATTTGACACTGTGCATCATCCCCCTATCAGCAAACTCCCACGTTCATGTTTCACTGTCAGCACTGTGGTAGTCCTGGTCAGATCACACCAAACATGCTGGACCCCATCTGAGCTAAACGAGTTTGTTTAGCTTTCTTCTGACCAAAGATTGTGCTGCCAACACTCACCAACCTCTTTTCGCATAATTATTATTACTTTTTTGGCAAATTTTAATCTTGCACTATTTGTCGACTTCTATGAGCAATGATTTACTTCTTGGACGCCGGCTATAGTGGTGGACTTCATGCAGTGTCTTTCTCGCAGCCTGATCAGTCAAAAAAAAAACAAAACAAAGCAAAACAACAACACTCGTTTCTACAGATAACCCATGTGCCAAATTAGAAGCTCGTACCGTCTGTTTTTCAAGGAAAGGTTGCAAAAATATTCTGTGCAGCATTTGCGGACGGACACTGAATTTTGATTTTGAGAGTATAGCTCTTCGTTTATCTCATATGAACTGCTTGAACTGCAGGTTGGATTATTTTCAGTGGCCTATGGAGTCTCCTGTACCCTCCATCATATTTATGAAACCCCATCAAACCAAATCCAATTTGTTACTGTGGACAAAGGTGTAGTCCCCTCTGTGGTCCCGAGGTTACGAAACACATACACATACCGTCTATATTGGTATTTATGTAACGTGTGCAGCTCCCTTAAAAAAACATGTACTGGCCAAAACATCAGATTTTGCTTTCAGGTTTTGAAAGACTCTCTATAACTATAATAACTAGAAAGGCAGTCACAGACCTCAACCAATGTCTGAAAACTGCCAAACAATATACACCAGACTTCAGAAAAATGTTTTAATGGGTTAGTCCCTGGCACAGGTTGCATGTCTGCAGCTAGTTCAGCTCAAATCTTCAAAGTTCAGATGGGAACCAGCCATTTTCCTCGTACTCAAAACAATTTGACAGGTCTTGCATTGGATATAAGAAAGCAGCAGCACTCCTAAAATGCTGCCGTCCATGTAGCCTGAGTTGTAAAACAGCTTGAACACAACAAAAGCCGGAATTTCCCACTTGGATTTGGCTTTAATGTTCTCAGATTATCGAAACATACCTTTTTATTTTCTCTGCTAACTAACCAACCATTCAGCTAATGAGAAAACAACCAGTTTTTTCTTTTCAGTTAAGTTAAAAATCCTCTTGTTTATTAGCTCTATACAATATTACACGCAAGCCTGCTATCTATCAGACACCACACTCTAGAAAAAAGAGAGCCCCTTTTTTCCCCATTTCTTTACTTTCTGTCCATATCCTTTCCCACTGAAGTGACTGGCAGCACTGGTTAAATCTGCAACCCAGAGTCCAATTACATGGACAGGGTGTGAAGTGTATGAGTCCGATTACGGACCGATCCTCCCAGAAATAAGGACTCTGTCACCAAGGGTGCTTAAGGCCTCATAGAGCCAGCCAAGCCTGGCCACAAAGGAGAGTGGTATTCTCTCTTCTGTCACTTCTCATTGTTGTGAAGCGGCTGCTCTCCAAGTGAACAAAGTATTCTGCAATCGTAGCAGAAAGTGTAAAGACATAGACTGGTATTTACATTTGTCAACCATGCAAATATAAGCATGCACAACCAGACAGATATGGATAAGCATACACATGCAAACACACTTTTTCTCTTTCTTTCTCAAGTGACATGCATGATTGCACATCCATAAATATTTGGACATGAAAAGGCCTATTTATAAATGCTAATAAACTGAATTTCATCGGAGTTCACTCACATCCCTAAACACAACATCAAATAAACACTAACGTTAATAATGCAGTTCCCATCACAGTGGTTAGTCTTATCTTCTTATAGAAGATGAAGCCCATAGCATAGTCCACCAAGAATACTAAAAAGCAATTATTACCCTCAGCTGTGGTTAGCCCCAAATTAATGAGGGAGAGTGAGACAGTAGACATTTGGGCAAAAATAATAAAAAAAAATCCTGCAGGATAATTTGTTTAGCGTGTTGGGGAAAAAGTTCTCCACAGAGAGCCGTTAAATCTACTCTTCTAGTGAAGTTACAAAAGTGCAAAGGTAACAGTACCCCGGGCAGAAGGAGCCAAAATCAAAAAGTCTACAGTTTTCTTTATGATGACACAAAAAACTAGTTTCCATGTTGTGGTGCAGTATTTGAGAACATTTTCTTCTTCTCAGCAGGTTAGGATAGTGATTGCTCTCCATGTGTGGTTGACAAATGAGTCAAGCTGTCACCAGGAAGAATCTCTCCTGTTCTGGCACCACTGGGGCCAGAGGAGGCTGACTTTCAAGTTGGATGGTGGCCGGGGGGCATCAAGTCAGGGCTAAACTCTTCTCCAAGTCCCCTGGCTCCACAGCTTAGGCTGCACACAAATATCTGTGCATAAGTGTGTGTTTATGTAGGAGGGATGTGCGTTGAAAGGTCAAGAATCAGCCCACATCCTCCTTCAGAAAGAGGAAGGGAGAACAGAGGAGAGCTGGGTGGTGGCTGTGGGTGGGTGAAAGTAACTATCACCACAGTAAACAGCTTGACAGTACACTCACCCCCAGTTCTCAAACTTCTTTAGCTCCAATAAACATGCATATTATATCAGTGTGTCTTCATTCAATTTTCATAGACTGAGGGGACATAAAGTGACATTTGACACATATTGTACAAACACATTAAGAAAGCTGTGTCCTCTCACTATTAGGAGTGAATACAAAATAGAAACAAATTGCAAATGAGTGCCATAAGATTAAAAATAACAAGGAAGTTAATTTTATATTTATTTATAAACACAGAAACAATAACGTCTAATGATCATGATGAATAAAACAACAAAAATCTGAAATCATGACTGATGTACTACATTTTTCTGGCACTTCGAACTGCATCTCACATTCGAAATCATTTGTAGATGGATTGAAACAATCTCCATGACAACTCAGCAATAATCACCCACTGATGAAAACTGTGTGATGTGGCTGAAACCTCCAAACAAGCTTGTAAGTGGACCAGCGATAGTTTTTTTTTTTCTGCAAACCACAGCTTTGAAAGACAGTAGACAAATGTTTAAAGAATATTGAAGATGATCTGTCAGCAAAACAAATACAGTGAAATGAGTAAAATAATCAATAAACTGATCCTACAAACGAGCATTTCCTCTGGAACCAGGCCTGATATGTTACTTCTCTGTGCAGCAGATTCCCACTGCTGTCCAAAACCTAAGAATTACCTACAAGTGAGGCAAATCTCTGCAGGAGGTGATATGTCCCTTCGATGAACAGACACCGTGGTTTACTTTGTGTCAGTGCTGCATAGACTGTCCTGTTGCTATAAATACTCACTAACTCAAAGTGTGATGTATGTAATATCAGCTGAAATCAGACCCCAAAAATATATGATGTCCAGCTGTTTATGAAAACCAATTTACACATTCGTTATTGTTGGTCTTGTCATGAGATTGTTTTCCACAGCAAATACAAACACTAAAAAAGTCCCTAAGGTTGCTACTACCAGGGCTGCAAAATAGAAATAGTTTTGTGGTTTTGTGAAGTGACCCTTTAAACAGACTATAATTCCACCTCAGCAGGGCACCTTACATAATCACTTAAAACTTAAAAACCTTTACAGACCTGCTGTGTTTCATTGCCTCACACACCCCAGCCAGGTTTGTTATTGCAATAATCTAAAATCTGAGGAGCAGTTTCATTTTCCCGATTGCACTGTAATCTGTACAAACCAGGCTCCTATATCAATGCCACCGTGCATTACCACTGACACTCGACTGTGCTTTGGTAAAACATAAAATATCGCCTCATAAAGGTCTTATCAGCCAGACAAGTGGACCTAAGTGTTCCAGACGAGTGCGCTTAAAGGCTCATGGTGAGTTTAAAGGATTTAATGATGTCTGGCCTCAGAATAATTTTAACTAAATTCACACTACAGCAGTCTTTGGTAAGCAATTAAGTACATGGGCTTGCCCTCCAGTCCATTTGCCAGGTCTTAAGAAATATGACACAAATACAAAGAGGCAGAAAGAAGAAAGCAGCAAAGAGAGGCAAAAGGTAAGGATATTTTCTTTTTTATATTTGTATATTTGTGCTGGATGGAAAACATATAATGAATGAATGAAGACCTGCCTCATAAAATAATGTTCATAATCAACCAATGAGCAGCTGTCAAAATCTCAACAATAGGCCCGAAGAGATAAATTTGTGCACTTGTTTGTTTTAACTCATCCATTTAAATCCGTACAATTATGGACTAAAGCCTCAGCTGTCATCTCACTTAGCAAATCAGACAGTGTTCAGTGGCAGAATTCATTCTCATTAAACAGTGGACAGAAACTCGGCTACTGCTGTCCAGCTGTTTGTTGTTTACTTGTCCTCTCAATTAAGTTTTAGTCATACAATTTTTCCCGATAACTGCTAATGTTTGTTTATCCTTTGCCATACCTGCTGCTTCTCCACTCAACAGGCACTTTTCAATCAATTCCCCATGAGACGAACAAAGAAAACAAACACAATTATTCCTCACCACGGAAATCCTCTGTTCTTGCTTTAGTCCTGTGTCTCCTCGTGATATCTACCTCAGTCAGAGAAGTCCCAGCAAGGTAAGGATTAGATTTTCCTTACTTAGACCAAAATACCTCAGCCCTATTAGATGCATTAAACTGACACACTGATGTTCCAAGGTGAAAAAATAAAATCAGCATTAAAATCCTCTCCTGTATTATATAATTAAAACTGACACAATAATGTTTTTGGATTGAAAACAAGTCCTTTTAAAGCTGTGGCCTTCAGCTGTTCACATCAACAAAGCGGCTAAGGAGCTCGTCCCACTAAGCAGGTTGTGACTCTTGATATTAATGAGTATTTCATGCTGCTGAAACCGTCACAGACAAGTTGTTCTTACGAGAGAGAAAGATAAATGTGAAGAGGTGATGTTGATCCGTTATTTTCCATTCCAGGACATTTCTGAGTGCACTACGACAAAAACAAACACTGAAACATTTGTTCACTGTCAGTTAAATTGATGTCAATTCTGCCAAACAACAAACAAAAGTGTTAATTACAGAGCAATGCCAAATACAGTTTTGTTTCCAAAGACTCTGTTACTTTAAAGACATGATTATTAGACTACCAATAAATGAAATGGGACTTTCAGCACCAAATGCATAATCATAAAAATATTTATCTGAATAAATTCAGCGCAAAATACTACAAGAAGCAATTTTGATTCAGTTAAGTAATTTACACAGCAATACATTATCTAAATAACAGCGTCAAGATGCTAGTGATCATACCAGACCAAGTAAAGCCGTTGGATCCAAATTCCTGAGTGCATTCAGCCAACTGTGGTTTTTTTCAAAAGTTACAGTCTTCCTTTAAGCCAACATCTGATTTATAAACTCTAAACAGACCTGCCATCCTACACGTCCATTCAGTTATAGCGCTTATGCATTCAACATATTTGTGTAGTTGCTCTCCCACACTACTACAGGTACACTACTTCAGGTCTAGTTCTACTAAAAGCTTACAGTATTAATGGATGTTTTGGTTTGAGCTGAATCAATGCAGTGTGCAAATTGCTGACAATGTCATCAGCAACTGTAAATACTGACAAACAGACAAACCTGAACCCTACACACCCCAAATATACAGTTGTAGACTGTAGTTGGAAATACTTTTGTTTGCTCTCTATCTCCAAAAAAGGTTTTAACAAGAAGTGCAGGCTAATTTATTGGGCTGGTCAAACCTGGCGACCCTTGTCCAGCCCTCATTGTGTGAGAAACTACTGTGTAATCAGCTGCTGTGCAGATTCATTCATTTTCATTGTATCTGTGCTCCATAATAAGACTTTGGTTAAATTTCACTATGCTGCAGTGGGATTTATGAAGAACTCAAAAGGGGCTATTTGAAAAACTGGGTCACTTTGAAGTTCAACATTTCCAAAGCACTGACAATCTACTTAGACCATAACTTCAAAACAACATATTTCCCTAACCGAGTACACTGGAGGACATAGAAGTTTCTTGGTTGTTCCCCCCTGACAGCAACCAGTGTTGACCAAACAAGTTCATATCAGTATGAATTTCCTTCAACCTCTTCAAGACTTAAAAATGTGATGGAGGAAGTTCATTCTTTCATCTTGTACTGCTTATCCGTTTCGGGGTCTCAGGGGCTGCTGGAGCCAATCCCAGCTCACATTGGGCCAGTAGCGGGTGCAGCTTGGACAGGTCACCAGTCGCTCACAGGACCAACACGCAGAGACGGACAACCACTCACACTCACACTCAAATCTACGGGCAATTTATAGTCACCAACTAACCGAAACATGCATGTCTTTGGGGGAAACCAGATTACCTGGAGTACCTGGAGGAAACCCACACAGGCACGGGGAGAACATGCAAACTCTGCACAGAAAGGTCCCAGGCCAGGAACTGAACCCACAACCTTCTTATTGTGGGGCAACAGCACTAACTATGCCGCCATGCGGCCCATGGAGGAAGTTAAATATTTAAAAATGACGACTTTTGACCAGAAGCAGCAGCTTTGGAAATTCAGTGTGGTATTCAGTAAATATTCAACAAAGGCTCTAGTGGAAGCCATGGGGACTTCCTAGTATGGATTTTTCTTAAATAACAGTGATAAAAGTGTCCACTGCATAAAATTTTGATTGCACTGCTGTCAAACCATTCAGAAAAGGAAGCACCTCACCAACTGCTGCACAGACCCCCTTAAACATGTCTCTCAGCTGCAGCTGTGGAGCTGCTCAACGCCAAACGGAGTGGATGATTTTACTTGCAAAAATGAGCTCCCACTATCAAAGGTAAAGGTAAGGTAAAAGTGGGAATGTGAAGCCGGCTGTTCCTTGAGAAAGAACCTGCTGAATACAGAGCTGCAAGTTGGCCTTAAGAACCAATGACACACTTTTGGCCTTGCCATTTAATAAGAGACTAGGAGTAATACAGGCCCGAGGAAGGCTTTTCAAAACGCCGTGCTCATGCTGGTGATATGAGTGACAGAGTCACAGTTCTGTCAAATCTGAAGTAAGAAAGGATATATTTTGCAATAGTTAGAATAGATTATACACTGCTAGTAAAAATACTTAAATATGTGAAGCAACATTTCAAGCTCATATTACTTGCTTTACTTTGGTAGGGCACAAAAAAGCTCTTGGATCATGTCATTACTGAGGCAGTGATTGATAAACTAGACTAAACATGTTTGGCACGACTGCAACCTCATCTCTCTGAATTACTGAGTAATGCAGCTCTACAGTGTGGACTGGCTGGAAGATTCTAACCCTCCCGTTAAATCCAGGAATAGTCTGAATTTTCTGTCCTTCGGTGTTCATGGCTCAATAGAAAAGTCTTTCAAATTCTTTGAATTCCTCCCTGTGGCTAAGGACAATTGAAGAGAGTTGCCACAACCCACTATTATTGCTGCTATTAAATCACACAGTGGTATCTATGAGTTGGATGTTGGGGTATAGTCGAGGACAAGACGCTTAAAATTAAATATTCAATGTTTATGCTTTGTCAGACTACCTTTCAGGACAACAAAAGGAAATTACAGGCAGAATGACAGAAGTACAAACTTTTGAAAATGTAACAATTTAAAATACAGAAGAAGTTAGTAAACACAACAAAGTGTTAGCAAGCTCAGTTTGTCATCTGGCCAGAATCATGACCCCAGATGAACGCTTCTGTTGCTTCTATAAATGTGCCTGTTTCTGTTCGATATTTAAATAAGCCATTTTTTTGCCACTTGTTAAAATGTTGGCCACAACAGTTCAACAGTTTTAAGCAGCTTTTACTGCCCCCACAGGCTAAATACATTTATGAATGGTGTCTTTACTGCTGATGCTCCTTAAATAGAAAATACCCTTAACGGCTCAGTGAAACAAACTGAATGCATATTTTTATACTTCACACTGTTGTCTTTCTCTGGGTGAGCTCTGACCTTGACCCAAAGCTGATAAATCGTGGTTTGAGCTCCATGCCCCTTTGCTTCCTGGGTCGAAGAGATACGGAGCATGCTACTGACCTGGATGGTAAACGGTGCGCTTAATCTGAAACAATGTGCATTAACCCCTGTGATGTATCAAGAAGCGTGTGCCAAAAGGGAAGTGGAGTAATATGGCTCAAGAAAACCAAAGCAGAAAAAGGATAAACAAGAGAAATGAGTAAGAATGTACGTACCCTAGTCTAATGACATGAGGAAATATCTTCCAGTATCATGTCTAGAGCTGTTCATCCCAGATTGGCACCAGTCAGATGGGAATCTGGGATGAATCATTATCATAACAACACTAATGACTAGATCAATCTGGATCAATATCCATAACTAACCTACGTAAGGTCCTTTCACTTAGTCATTGCTTTTATACATTCAAGACACGAACCCATAATTGCAAATTTTTTGTACCTCTGCTTCATTAATGCCGAACTGCTGAACTTTTTCTCCCATCACTCTCTAAATCAGATGCTATTGTGTCCTGTGACATTCGCACCCACCCAAACATCTTGAATCAATAGCCTTGGCTGGGTTTTTAGCTAAAGTCACAGAGGCTGTAATGATGCTTAACAGCCCATTAAAATAATGGAGACCTGCAGGATGTTGTGGGTGACATGTCAGGGTCAATCTGTGGCTTTTAATGCCCTAGAGATGTATGTCCGTGGTGGCCAAAGGTACTTTACATGTCAGATACATCAGTGATATTTGACCTTCTCCTGCAGTTTTCATATATAAGGGTAAGTTGGAATCTAAAATTGTTTTGTTGCCGAGCGAAATAGGGAATCCTCTTTCTGCATGCAATACGCAGTGAACAAAATGTAAATGTAAACATTCACGACAGCTCTCCCCAAGCTGCATTGGCAAACAACTGCTGGCTAAATTTCTTTTTATCTTTGCACTAGTGTTTTGTGACCTCAGTTGTATGAGAGGCTTGTTCTCTATTGTTTGCCTATGCAGCAAAATTGATTAACATTGGTCTATAATTTCAGCAAAGATTTGGGGACAAACATTGGGAACCATAATCTTGTACAGTGTGACAAAATGGAGCCATAATTACCATCAACTGTTTCCCAAAATGAGTCTAAATCCAGTCAAATTGTGGTCCATTAAGTTGTACGTGCATTTGCACTTGCATGTGTAATTGATGATCATCCCTTGCTAATCAAAAGAGACGCAGTGTTGCTGCAGATGGCAATAACAGGAGGAAGGTGGTGCTTGAGCGTGTTTATGTGAGGCTGCATGAAAGCCAAAGAAAAAGCGTGATGGAGCAAATGAAAGGTTAAGTGAGGCAAAGTCCAAGTGTATATTATTATTAGATAATATGGATGCAAAAGGATCTATTTTGTTTCCTCTGAGTGAATGAACCTCATTATTAAAAGCATACAAACCTCTTAGCTGCCATTAGAGTCTCTATTAATATTCACTGATATAACAATTATGTTGTGTCCATATGTTTTTGCAGAAATACACAAGACGCACTCCCACCGTTTACTTTACTTGTTTACACGGTGTGATGGATGTGTGTGAGTGATACAACAATAATCCATCCTTCTTACAACAAAAATGCATGCATGCAGACAAACATACACCTACATATGTACATTAATATACACACACTTTATGAGATTACACAACACGTTGCTCGACTAATCCCACATGACACGAATACATCTGGCCAACAGGCAGATTTCACAGCCTTCAAAAGCCTCACCGTTGGGGAAACACTACAGCACACAGACCTTGGATGCTCCTTTTCATGTTAGCAGCCAAGCAACACATAAATAGCAGCCATTTATTTCCAGTCAACAGACTGTTTGAGTCAGGACTCTGCATAGCATAAACCAGACATTACACAAGTGAGACTTTGGATTGTCAGCTAGGTGAGGATGGGCTGAGTGCAGAAATGTCACACAAGTGCACACGTGTCCCTGCACACAGACACACACATACGAGACTACGATTCCTAAGCAGTCTACTGTGCTGCTCTTTGCCTTTATGCAGGTTGACACACTCATTTCGCCGCTTCAGGCACTGATCGCATTTCACTACTGCAAAAAATAAAAAGGGATCTCCATGGCAACAGCATGTGCAGTTTGTTGGTTGTAAAGTGTGTGATGACATCATTCAGACATCACCCAACAACATGGATCAGCGAAACCAGCTCGTGTGTATACCTTTACCCATCAATCAAAAGCTCTCAGAAGAGGAAAAAAGGGAAATCTATTGTGAAGAGTCAGTGGCCTTCTGCCACAAGTTAAATATGATTGATATAAAGTGTTGTGCAGTGTGTAGTATGTTTAAATAAAATCTTTTTGCCACAAACATTTAGAGTAAACAAATGACTTGCAGACTTTGTATGTAAATAAACATCTGACCACAAGAGGATATCACGACTGAAACAAACTCTATTTCTAGTCTGCCACTTACAAATTCAGCACAAAGAGAATAATGTGGGCATACCGAAGGGATTGTCTTTCTAACACGCCAAACAAATGTAAATCAAATTGTTGCTGGATTTGGTTTGATACATCAGAAGAAAAAAATATACACAGTATATCTGGATTTTACTGTCTTTCTGAATGTCAAACTATAATTATCCATCAGTCTCTTCATCCCTTCGCCCTCGTAACATTAGAAATGCCCAACTTATCGACCTACCAATGTTTTCAAATATCTTCAGGGATATGAGGGCAGGTGAGTATATTGCCTGGGATTGTCTATGAATTAAACAAACACACCCCATTCAGTGTCTGTTCAGGATGGTTCCTGTTTTCTGACAACAGGCACAGCCATTCCTCTCTCCTGGAAGATGACATCTCCTAGGAAGTCAATATAAAGAATAATGGTTGTCTGAAGCCAGCAGAGAAAGAGAAAGTAGCAACAAATGCCTGCAAGAGAGGAGCCACAAAGGCAGTTAATCATGTGATACACACACAGGCAAGGGAGTAAAAAGGAAAGCAACACAAAAGGAAACAAGGATGAAAAGTTGAGAGCATTAAGATGAGAGGAGTCAAACACGGTTGGGAAGGAAGACCGATAGAGAGATGCCACAAGCATGAACAGATGGTTGAGAGGAGAGTGAAAGAGAGGGAGAAAGTGAGTGAGGGAACGACAGGCGGACAGAGAGAGCGAGAAAAATCTGGATCAGGCTGAAAAAGGCCTCAAGTTCACTTTGGGGAATGCAGTAAGTAGGACAGGCAAAACTTAAATTCCAAAAAATGAGACCCAAAAATAACCCACAGGAGAACAAACCACCCGAGCCTTGGAGCTATATGGTCAGTCAAAACAGAGCCGGCTCTCCTGCTTTGAAGAACCGTCTACTCTTTTGGATTCATAATCTACCTGAGGACGAGTGCAGAGAGGGGTTGAAATCTTAATGGTAATCTATGCAAATTCAGCTTTGAGGGGAAAATGATAAACAGGGACAGTCCAGATGCAAATTAAGTCTCCAAAAGCAGCCAGTTTCATTCTTTTGTGTGCCAGGTAGTGCCATATCACACTCTGTACACATCTCACCATTGGAGACATGCTTGTTTCACTCTAAGCCACTAAGCCTTTTTTTTTTTGCAAACCTCGGCCTCACCCTTGTCTTCTCACCTTTTTGCATTCAGACAGTATAGGAACAGTTCCCATTCTTTCCTCTGTGCTTAAGCCAAGAGCAATATACAGTAAGAGCTGGTCATTAATTCAACAATTCCCTCATATCGTCGAATTCCTGAGAACCTCATTTGAACATAAGAAATGATGTGACTCATTAAGCGGGTTGAACCAATACCATTATGTTGTAATATGAAACCAATCCTCATGGCCGATATAAAGCGGGCCTGTGGCGGTCATCTATCCTTCTCCACTAAACCCTGCACTTCCTCTTCTGTGTGCTCTGCACTGCTCCACTATGAAATCTCTAACCCGTTGATTTCACATCCACACACAAAGCACCCCAGGAGGTAACGTGCATTGGTATTCTCGACCGAACGTGGAATGAGAGTAGAGTGGCTGGCTGATCGACAGCTGTTGGATGAGGGTAGATATGTTGTATTATATTGTATGACAAATATGTCACAGAGATACCAAGACGCAGTGCCGCTCTGTGCGTAGTCAGGCGTCTCAATTACAGCATGATCCCTCACGCTGTAAAAATTTAAAAATCACGTCATGCTTGAGCGTAACAGGATGTATGTTCTATATGTATTTACTCTCCAAGAGATTTTAAGACAAGTCTCTTTGCTGGAAGCTCACTGAGTTGAAAGTTAATTGGTGGATGTTCTGTGCACTCGAAAAATAAATAAAAAATTTCTGATCTCTACCGATGCAAGTGTATATTCAAGGGAAGTCTAAAGTGAGAGATCAACTTTAAAACATTATTAATTCAGCAAGGATAAGTGAAAAGGAATATCTCTGACCAAGGCAAAACCAGCATTTAAAATAAATGTAGTATTTTGACTGTCCTGCCTTAACCCCAGAAGAACGTGCCTCCTCTAACCATTTTCTGTTTTTCACTTTCAACACAACTGCCATTATTACCCACCTTTCAAAAATGAGCACCAACATTAGAAAGTAAAGTTCAAGTTCAGATGGTAAGATATATGACAGCCAGTCAGAATGTGTTGACGTGACATCCGTTCTGACAGGGAAAATCAATACTGCAGAAGCCATACTCTATTGTCAGATTTAGACAATTTCTGTGAAAAGCACCCCGCTACTCTGTAGGTGTGTGTGTGTGTGTGTGTGTGTCTGCATGATATTTCAGTCAGCTGTCAGACATGCTGCCTTTAAATATTTCCAAAATACATGTGTCTCAAATAAAAAAAGCATGTTTTATGGAGATTTGGTGTAGAAGACCATGAAAAAGAGACAACCGTAGCGAAATCAGAGAAAACAATTCATTCCAGCCAAACCACATGTATTTTCGATTCCTTTGTTATGATTACATTGAGCTCTAGTTTATTTTTTGTCATTCTTACATACAAATTCCTGTTTCCACTTCTAGAGAAATGCATATTAATCCATGGCTAAAGATAGTCCCTGAGCATATGCATCATTTACTCCTGTTTGAGTCAATGTTTCTCAAAACTACAGAGCCCATCTGTTTTAGGAATTGACTAAGAACAGATGTCTCTGACTTCGGTCTTTTCACCGGCTCTAGTGTCTGCTTGTTGTTGCTGCTTGTTGAAAATTTCACTTGAACTTTACATTGGAGAAACAAAACTATTCACTTAAATAGATTAACATATTTTATTTCTAATATCAGCTCTCTGTTGTGCAAATATGCCCTGTGTATCTGTATTAAATAGGAAAAAAGACGAAGATGAAGTAAAAATGAGTGAGACTTCAGACTAACTCTTGGCTCCTGCGTCCAGTGCCAACAATAACTGATGCACACTGTATGTATAGTATTGAATTTAATTTAGCTGCTGCACAAGAAATCAATTCATCTTGGCAAAAGCATTGTGTATCAATATTTTGTGCTCATTTTAAATTATGTGGAAAGTGGCACAAACTTTACAAGACTGTCCCTAAAAAGTTTACTTGAATATTACGTCCACTGGCTGCACTTTAACAACACAGATGATGAGATGAGGAAAAATCAAAAGCTACAAACACTTGACCAATCAATACGCTTAAGAATACACTAAACATGCAAACATGGGGACAGCCTGTGAAATATCTTGCCCTTTCTTTTAATATCCTTCTGATTCACACTTCAGCCTCACTGTGCTCCATCCCAGACAGTGTCAGCAACAAATACTTTCTCATTATGTCAACAACTGATGATAAAAGTGATGCATTAAATTGTGCAAAACCTCTTCAGCCATTTGGATAAGTAGCTACATGTAACATTGGTCTATTATTCTGTTTTATATATTGGAACTAGTCCAGTGTGCAGAAATTGGACTGCAGTATATTTAATGAGTTTTCTGCAGAATACTGAAATGAATGTAAACTGTATTTAATGATGACTAATGAATTAAAGCTTCAACTCAGAAAACCCTGAGAGCAGAAATTAACATAAATTATTGCGTCTATTAGTTTTGTAGCAGCCATGTATGTAACATCAACATAAAACATTAAATGTTATGAGCATAAACATCAGATGGCAAATCCACAGCTGTTCCGAACACAACAGCTTCTGTACATCTACTGAAATGTTTGTCAGAAGCAGAAGAGAGAGCAACAGCAAAACTAACAGTAAGGATAACTAAGGACACACACATTCACACATTTACAGTTGTGGCGAGGAGAGAGATGAGTGGATGCACCATTGTCGGGATATTTAGCTTCATTTTCTGTAACTACTGATGTAAAAGGTAGCAAAGGATCAGGGTAGGTTTGAGTGTGTGTGCAAACACACTTGTCTCTCGCTCTTCTCTCTCACAATCATACATACACACTCCCTGTGCACAGGCTGCTTTATCAGTTGATGAGTCATAGCTCTGGGACAATCCACACACATGCAGGGAATACAATAGAGCATCATAAACACACCTACATGCACCTGCAGAATACACTTTTAGACACACGCAGACACACACACACACACACACACACACAAGGTTGACTTGGCACGACCAAAATTCGCAGCCTGGGGCCTCTGAAGCTGCCTGGTGTTGAGAGGTTAGTGCTGTTTTTCTTGGACTGTGCTAAATATCAGAGCCACCTGCTTCTTCCATGAAATAGGCTAATTAAGTTCAAACAAGGAAAACGTATCTACTCCTTCAACCACCGACTGGGGAAAAGTTATCGATTGTGACACCCAGTTTTGGGAGGTGGACATTATGTTGAAGTTTATGTCATAAACAAAATCCAAATTTTACTTCAGTGCCACTTTCATTATGATACTTTGAAGCCACTCCAAATTTATAATCTGTCTGCATAAAGGCCAAGTTAACTGCTGGCCAAGTTTCTAAATATACAAAACTCAAGATGTTTGTGTTGGAGTCTAAACTCTGACTTTAATGAATTTTGGTAAAGCTGCATCGGGCACTTTGACGTCCCCAAGTGGCAGTGACAGATAACAGCTGAAAATTTCACAACAAATTTCTGTCATTACCAAGAAAATGTTGCTTGTGATGTGAGGCAGTTAGGCTTCACAGTGGCGTCGAGGAGAGGAGATGGTGGAGAAGAAATCCAAAAAGAGAGAGAGAGAGAAGAGGCAATACAGTAACAGACAAGAAAATGAAGTAATGGAGAGGCAAAATTAGTTCTTCCTGTTTGTTTGGACAATCCTTCTGTCTGTTTATGTATTTATGTTTCTGAGAGTCCTCTTGCCAGTCTGTGTGCTTGGGAGTAAGCCCCCCTCAGTCTTTAGAAAACAAAATCAAATCCCCAAAATGTTAGACAAGGTGCACAAAATGTAAACAGATCCTTTGAGGGACAGTGTTTGGCAGCAGCACTGAAAACTAGCAGCTCCATCCAGCGTGTTAAAGGGCTAAAACAGCATCAGGCCACCTGACCATGACACTGATCTTTTGTGTAACCAAAAACAAGATGTTGTATTTGCTAAATCCTAATCATGCTGCCTTAAGGGAGCTTTGCCAGTTGCATGGTTCTGTGGTTTGTGTATCTTTTCTGTGTTTTTAGGGGACCTGATGGGATTAAATATTAAGTGTCTGATGCTACATCCTTCAAGGCCCTTTGTGTTTTTATTCAGTTTGAGTAATATTCTATAGAAGATCTGTCAGAGACACGTCCCTGTTTTCATGTGATGAAAAATAAAAATCCATGCCTCTGAGGGACAATTAATTTGGAAAAAAAAAAACCTCCTGAAAAATCTGTTGTTGATGCCTTTTCACCAGCCGCAGCAACTAATGGACCGGGGACCTACCAAAGCACAAGTCCTCTAAAAACACTTTCTCTTAGATATGTTGCTGACATAATCGAAATCAATATCAATACTGTGTCACTTCATGGAAGGATGCTCAGTATCTTCTATCTAGCTGGCAGAAAAGGAGTGCGATGAGTGTTTTTGAAAAAAAAAAAAAAAAAAAGGAGAGCGAGGCTTCCATGTTAGGGTTAGGCTGAGCCTCAGAGATTAAACCAGGCTGCTGCCAAGACAGCTGGCACAGCGGCTCTGCTTTTCTCTCAGCAAGACCCAGAAAAGAAACTCAATCTTTTTACAATTCAATTTTTTTTTTCTGTGCACTTTGGTTTCATTGTTGGGAACATTTTGGCTGCATCCAAAAGCGATATGTTGAAGTAAGAATGGAGTAACAATTTAGAATTTCATATTGGCAAGTTTTTCTTATTTCACTGATTGAATTCAAACGTGTGTTCATGGTGAAATAATGTCACAACACAACACGACGCAATTATAATTTGTAAGACTATTTTTATCCTTCGATGCTTAAACATGCTCTAATATGTCGCAGTATGAAACTGGGCCACAGTGGTAAAATGCTGCTGATGTGGTTGTGAATGTGACTAAATTCACATTTATGTATACTATAGAATCTGCTGAAAAAAATGGTTTACATTTCATACATTTCTATAACAGTGCAATAAATCCTCTCCATTTAAGACTGTCACCCGATATCTGTCTTCTATTGATGTTTTATTGATGGTAATTAGGGAAAAAATGAGAAACTATCTATTATACATATTTTCAGAGGTTAGTGAGAACCTACATTACTATTATGTATTTTCCTCTCCCTATATCTGATGTTGATGCAAAATAGAATGAATGTATTGATTAAAAATGATAAATTAAGTCAAACATAAGCACATGGACACAAAAATGACTAAAAACAGCATTAGCTGAAGGAATGCCAGCATGTATACAGTCATGTCTCTATAGACTCTCTTCTGATTTATTCTGTTCTATTCTGGTCTATGGAGAGGTCAGGATTTGCTAGAATCCCTCCCACTGCTGAGGAAAAACACAGCGTTTCTTTACATCAAGTATAGAAACAAGGTGTTGCCTGACTCATGAAAGTTATGAGACAAATATCTGTATCTGCAACATTTCATCTGACACATTCCCCGTAACACAACTGCCCACAGGCCAAACACAAGACCACAACTGTAGATGGAACAGACCAACAAAAAGCGTGTGAAAACTGTATCTATGTGGAGAAAGACAAATTGGCCTGTAGCAGATTGTTTGTGCTCATAAAATTTCCTGAGGCGTGAAGGTGTGAAGTGGTTAAAGCTGCATAAAACCTTTGTGTGTGGCAGAACACAAATAGGTGGCTTTGTCAATGCTAAACATTAGCTTGGATTTCTGCTTGTTTTAAGGATGCTTATTTTTTCTGCAGGAAACATGCAGCAATATCTGAAGGAGCTGTATGGTGCCATCATATCTCTGCTCTTATGCTATCTCATTTTTCATTTGCCAAAGTTTGCAGCCACTGTTACTTCCCTCCCTTCCTGACCCTCAGAACCTGGTCCTCTGGCTCTCCGGCTGGACATCAGTGAATGCTCTATCGCTCTCTGTCTCTCAAACACAAACGCAGAAAAAACTTGGCCGAAAAAAGACCAACGTGAGACCAGAGAGAGTGAGGAGAGAGCATTGCCCAACAAGGTCACACTGGGCAGAGAGGAGACACTGTCATCTCTGTCCAACCTGGAAGCACAACCTCATAAACGCAGCCAAAAGGAAAGCAATATGTCCACCTCTTTGGCTGGAAATACAGCAAGGGTAATTAGTTCAACCAGGCAACACACATGTGCTGCCAAGGGAATGATGATGAGAGGACAGTTTGCAGGGTGTGCATTTTATGTGTGTTGAACAGGCTTCAGAGCAGAGGCTGATAAATTCTTGAGAACCAAAAATGCAAGCTACTCATGTTTCATCAGCTCTCCAGGGGGGAAAAAGCAAAACAAAACTTCTGAATAAACACTGCAGAAAGAACTAAACTTAAAAATAAAACTACACAATTTAACAAAGAAATTAGAGAACAGGATTTTCTCCAAGTCGCTAGAGCAAATTAATGTCTCCACTGTCTGCTGGCAGCTTAAATTTTTGAATTGTGGCTCACAAAGAGCAAGGTGACACCACTCTGTAGGGGTTAAACAGAGGGCCAACCTAATGGCTTTAAAAATCCTCTGCTTAACTGCCACACAAAAAGCTGCACTTAAATTTAAAGCAGGTGGCTCTTCGATTCCAAGCCATCACACACTGCCGAACTGGTTGCAGAATGAATCTTCCTGCTATTGGTAATCCATATACTAGGTGTTGGCTATCAGACAGGGTGTATCACGGTTGAACTGCAGAAACAGATACATTATGCCACACTCAAGACCATGAACAAAGTACAAATGAGGCAGTGTGTGTGTCTGCGTTTGTGTATTTGGAGAATCTTTGTCAATTTCAAATGGCAGCTTATATCTGCTGTACACACTTTTAAAAGAGCAACAGCTGGTTTGGAGCTGCACAGACTGCACCCCGTGAATACACGTGCTGTGGAAGCAATGGACACGTGAGTCACCGAAAGGCTAAATAAAACAAAATACAATAATAAAACCACAAACCCTTGACTTTAAGGTTGCAGTGTGCTGAAACAAGCCCCAAATCACAGAGCGAGCACCTGAGGGGGTTGTTGTACCGAAACAGAAGGTTGCATAGATACCACTACGACAGCCTGAACATCCTTAATCTGAAAATTTCGTGAAAATCTATTGTGCAATTCAAAGAAGCCAGTCGAAGTGAAAGCACCACTGTGACTGCAAGCATATTTTTGGTCATATTTTAAAACCATAAGCTTGAGTGGAGGCTTCCTGCAATGTGTACATTTTTTTGTACCAAGATATCATTTTAAAAACACTGACAATGGACGTTGGATATTCATAGTTGACAGAGCTGTCTTGGGGAAAAAATAGAAAACTTTACAGGCCAAGATGAAACCAGACTGATATGTTTCTAATTTCTACTCATTCAAATATTAAATCTGATTACAAGTCAGTAAATAATGCTTTTTAAGTTTCTTGATCAATATGCTATCAAATCAAATCTAAAAATGAAAGACTAAGTGACAGCCGAGCACTTCTCCGTCCATCTAGGGCATCTTGTGGATGAAATATGATTTGCTTTTTGTATTTTCATTTACAAAAGAGCAAAGACCATCTTCAATCACTTATACTATCACTCTGCATCAAAGGAAGGTTGATTTTAGACAATCGATCGCAGCATTCTTGCTTTCACTGTTATTAAAACTGCATTCAGGATGACGATGCCACAGCATTGGTGGTGATATGGACTCAATTATTCAGCCGGTAGATGAGTCGAAACTCAAAATAGACAGTCTTACCCATATTACTTCAAATGTTCTGTGAAAAGCCAGTTCCTGTTTAAGAATCCCTCCTCAAAAAATGTCACCATCTACTGAGGTTACAAATCTGACCATGACAGAAGTTACACATAGATTCAACGCCGGAACATTTTTACAATTAAACATAAAAACAGAAAACAACTACGCTACACTTTCAGTAAACTCTATGCCAAGGCCCAGTTTTTGATTAATAGGTCCACCCAGAGACGGGAAGCAGAGCTGGCACAGACAAGAGGCTGTATATATCTTAATACTCAAGTGCCAGTTCTTGTTGCTATTTTCTGCTAAGGAGAGCAAACGCCTTCAGCCATTTTTCCTCTTAGTTTGCCGAGACAAGTACAATGCTGCAGGTGGGAGATGCTGACGGGAAGCAGAACAGGGGAACGGTCAATGTGGGACAGCAGCTTGACTTCGGAGGTCAATCATGATCCAAAATGTGAACACAGTGTCTATCTCGCAGTCATGCTCCGGTGAACTTCCTCAACTACTGAGTGAAATTAGTCTCCTTCAGTCCAGCAGGCTGATCAGGTCTCGCTAAGCACTTGCACTCACCGTCCCCCTCATTAATGTACTTATGTTAAACACGAATGGGAGCATCCCCTCACCAAGAATCCCCTCCAATCACGTCCGGTACCCCTCTCTGATATGACAGTCACGATTTACGTCTCCACGCTGCAGGGCATATTAACCATTTGGGACAGAGTGTGGTCCTTTATCCACTTTCATCTGTAATAACCTAAAGTAAGACACCATCGTATTTCATCCCCTCTGTGAATCTTAAATGATCTCGCTCATGTTTCCTCACTTACTATGACACTTTGTCCAAACTCCCCCTACCTGCATTTTTCTTTCATTCTCCTTCCTCCTCTCTCTTCGTCTTCATCTCACTCTGTCTTTTCCTGCCTCACGGGCCTTGAGTCGACCTGGAGATTTGCCAGGAATGCAGATAGGAGCACTCGCAGATGTACAATAACTTGAGGGGAATAAATATGCCCTAATTGAGAGAAATGATGTAATATTGATCCCAGGGCCTTCTCAACCCTTGGCATCGATAAAGTGTTCTACTGAGCCTGTGACATTTAGAGGGATGGCTGGTGTGCATGTGCATGTGCATGTTGATGATAAGTGTTGCTGAGGCTGTGCTGTGTGAGACTACAGATATTTTTTTTGTGTGTGTGTGAACTAAAAGGTGTCACATGATTTGGTGAGAAAATTGAGACTCAAAAAGCACAAACTAAGTGTGAGGTAGGAGAAGATGATTTGTGGCAAGTATAACACAAAGCTGCTGCGTTGTATTGAGTGACACTTGGAAGAAATTTTTCACTTAAAAGTAGAGAGGGAAATAACAAACGGTGTGTAGCGTTTGTACCTGTGCCAAATATTGGTGAGTAGCTTTTGGGTTAAAGTGAAAGCAAACAGAAGGGGGTTCTGCACACATCCAAACCAAGCATTTTGGCTTTTAGGTATAAATGTTTAATATTCAAAGTTATTTAACTCTAGCATTATGCAAATTAAGCCAAATATGTCCATTCCTTGGCCCGGGCTACAAACAAACTTGACAAAACTGCAGATGCTTTCAAATCAACCCTGTGTGGAGGTTAAATAAACTTGCCGGTCTCAGTTCATTAGGTGTGAAAGCTGTCAGTGTAAAAAGCAAAAGCAGGACAATTACAGGATTTTAAGTCAGTAGAGCTGCGATTTAGAAAATAAATTAGCATTACATCCTTCAGCTAATCAGTCAGAAAACTTTTTACAGTCCAGAGAAATAAACTGTAAAAGCCATTTTCAGCTCACAAAATTTTACGCAATCCTACACAAAAGCAACCATATTAGGAACTTTGCATCCTTTTCCTTTAAGCTTAATTCATGTCAGGCTGTACTTTCGAGTAAAAATATTACCAATGAAATGGAAATAGAAGTCTAAAAAAGTACCTGGAGACAGTAAATGATTTGTAAAGGAAAAGAAAAAAAAAATCAATAAACCATGTGATCATGTAATCATTATGTCTTCCTGACCCTTCGATGTTTGCATCCTCTGTGGTATTTACCTTGAACATGATCCATCATGTTTAACTATCTGTGGTATGGTGTGCCTTCATCCCTCTGCAGATTGTCAACAGGACTTCCAAGACATCAATATTAATCATTTAATATTAAGAATGGTGTCTGGATCAATGTGAGAAGATGGCCAACATTACACCACGAGAACATCAGAGCTTTTTGTTCCACAACAATGACATGATCAACATTCATGGACTGATAAAGTCAACTAAAGGTTGTACATTTCAAAACCATCCATTGGTCAGAGTTTCAGCTACATTCTGTCAGCTAGATGAAAGTTCACATTTTTATCTGCTGTCGACATGCAGCTCATCATTCCTATGTACAGTACTGACACTGTTTTACTGAGCATTTAAAAATACAAAATAGAAAGTAGAAAATTAGTCAGAGATGTATCAGATTTTCTCAGTGAGAGCTAAAGGAAATGGGAGATTCACAGCAAATTGACCTGCACAATAGATGTGTCTCATTACCAAACGACTGCAAAATCCAATTGGATATGGATATGTTTGTAGACTCAGTAGAGGATGACAGTTTTGTTCTTAAAACAATATAATTAAAAACGTTTTACTTCTTTCGATGATTGTCGGAAGAGCAATGTTCAGGTTACATAGTGATTACTCAGCAACCACTAAATAGGGAGGTTTGGCCTCTGAGAGGAGAGCATATGCATATTGTCAGGTTATTATCATGAGGCTGAGAAGAAAAGGGATGTGCACAATGAGCCTTTGTGAGAGGAAGTGAGAGAGGTGATCTCATTTTTCTATGTAATTAAAAGGATCTCCTTTGTGTTACTTAGTGGAGATTAGAAACACTTTTCTCCAGCAAGTGCAGACCACTACAGGAATACTACGTGTATGAGCCAAGAGGACAACAATGATACAGGAGATGGACGAAAGTAAGCAGACACTTTAGCATTACATAAATATTTGATTGTAAAACAGAACAGTTTCCACACACTGCAGGCTAACATATGACTCTATGCAATTTTGTGTTCTCAGTTAGTTGCTGAACTACTGTCCTTTGAAAAACAACAAATTCACTCTTGTCCCCTAAAGGCACTGTGTGAAACAAAGCAAATCACTAACTGGTGAAAGCTACAAGAAGACAGCAGTGTTTGGGAAAAGTGAATCAATTCTCACTCACTGAATATCACAGACTGGTGATGAAGGACAATATTCAGGCGGATGGCTTCCTTAAGTCAAGCATTCATGTGTAAACTTCAGCATGGAGGGAAAAAAAAAAGAAAGAGGTGTGGACAGCATCACTGCTTCAATTTGAGAAAACACGCCGTGGTGTCATAATGTCAGGTGTCAAGGGATGAAGTGTGATATCCAGAGGAGGGGGGCAGCTGAAAGAGCTTGAAATTTTAACAGCCAATGAAGATCACAGGGGAAGGTGTTGGATATTCCCTGAATGAACATCACAAACAAAGTACCACTGTGGTTGTAAATTCAATCTCACCCAAAGTAAAATGTCAGGATAGGGAGGCTAGTGTGGGCGCAAGTGACGTGTTACCTGGGCTGTGAAAACAGCGTTAAAACTGATCAAACCTGGCAACTGCAACATAATAAAGTCAAAACACGTCGGCTTGCTTTTGGAAGACGGTTTGAATCTTTTGCTGAATCTGGTTCAAGAGCTTAAAAAGTGGTTCTATTGCACATTCATTCAACAGGAAAAACACAAACATGCATCATGCATTATGTAAATTAATCACCCCATTGTCAAAGTATTTAGTGTTTACAAATTGTATGCATTAGCTGTCTACTAGAGAGAGACTCACACTGCAGATAGTCTGCTTGGCTAGACTGCAGTCATTTATTCTACATCTGCACAAGACAGAGTGAAAGCATTGTGCATTGAACTGTCAGACTGCATTACAGACCCAAACTGTATCTGATCCTGACCTGTCCCACAGCGAAGGGAGTGGAAATTCCAAACACATGCCTGCCGAGGGCTGAGGAGAGCGTTTACACAACATGTTTTAATCAAGCATTTTACATGTAATCAATTATAAATGAAGAACCACGTCCATTAGGAGACAGAAAAAAGGGAACGGGCCACAGACTAAAGGTGCGCACTGATTAATTCAGCCCCCCCCCATTTACAGCTCTCTCTGTTCTATCTATTAATCCCTCGAATTGTACAACGAGAGCCTGAAAAGTGTCTCTCTGCATTTGCCTTCCCCTGCTCCTCTTGCTTTATCCCTCTCACCTGCCCAATTAACTGTCATCTGAAGTCATTTATGCTTCTACATTTTATGGGAGACTGAATATTAAAATTCTGCCCAAACTACCAAAATCCTAAAAGGAGACACAGGGTTTGACTGAGCTCCCTGTGGTTGACAAAAGCATTCAGGTCCAACACTGAGAGGAAGTGACAGGCACTTGTACAGGCAAATAATCAAATATGTATTCATGTATATGTACATAGTGCTGCTGACTCTGTGTAGAATATCAATGGCTTCATAGATGGAGGGAAGAAGAGAAAAACTGATCTTATAATTCTCCTCCAGTGAAAATCTAAATTAAACTATATCTGACACAGCCAAGAGGATGAAAAAAAGAAAACACAGAACAAGTACAGTAAAAAATAATTAATCTAAAATCAATTAAAATAATAATAAAACAATTCAAGCCTGATCTGACAGCCACCGCATAATGGACTTCAAAAATCACCACTATCCAAGATAAAACACTTAATCAGATGGGAAAAAAGCTAAAGAGGCTTTTATCCATTGTCAATTCAGAGCCACAATGATTGGCCATATTTTCTGATTGCTACCTTTTACCTCAGCAAGCCAGTTGTGTTCATCGCCCATGACAAATTCACTTCAAAGGAAGCCTCCATCATGACCCATTTTCTCTTCACCAACAGCTGAGCTTTTGCCCAATAAGGCACAAAGCGAGAATTTTCCCATGAGCCCCTCTGAATCAAAAGCTGGTAAGGCTACCAATCTGAGGCAGCCTCATCAGGCGCAATTGGAGGAAATCATTTGTGGTACGGTAGGAGCACAAATTTGAAGGTAATTTGATGAAAAGCGATGGAGGACTTCTCCAAAGTATCACTTTGATTCATTGGTGCCTCATTCCAGCTAAACAAACATGATCGATCCATGTTGCACAAACAAAAATGTGATGAGCATGAAAACAATGAAGAGGCTCTTTATAATATCAGAGGAGAAAAACCAGAAGACAGAGTTTTCTTTCAGTGACTCATCCCGTTTCTTTTCCAATGATAAAAGTTCAAAGCTCATTCAGAAAGTTGCTTAATCTCAATCTTAAATGCTTAATCTTGCACAAAATCTTGCACTGACGTATTGGAGATTCAAACATTTTAACACTCTTATTGCAGGATTGCGTGAATGTCAATAAACCCTCACACTTCCTGCAAAAGCTTCACATTAAAAGATTATACAACTACAGCTGCCGGGCATTTTTGTACAACATTTACACAGGAAGTGTTGAGTTTCACTGGCAAGTAGATCAACTGTGAGAGAAAACTAATCATCATTTGTGAAAAAAAGACAACCCAATAGCATTTCTGTGAAAAAAGAAAACTTAGCAGTGCTGAGATTTACTGCTGTTGTGCTGATCGATTAGTGCTGACTGAATTTATCAAGACGACACAGGAAACAGCAGCAGGTGGACATGAGCAAAAAGCAAGGCCATGTTCTGTTTTCAGCTCTGGTGAATAAAAGATTTACAGAATGAACCAGAAACCCACTAAAGTTATTCACTAATTCCATTTGACCCCAAGGAAGGAAGACAAGAAATGACATATAGTTGTTAAGTAGAACAAGACTGATTTCTGGGGAATTGGCTTTGATGGACTAATCAAGAAATCTGAAGCAATGCCATTTTGATGAGTAGGCATATGCCACAAGTATGACAAACAATTAACCAAATCAAAGATATTTCTTACCTATCGTCATCTCTATGATGCTGGTTTGCGCCTCTGAAGGGAAAATGATTTTTGGTGGCTTGTCTGTTAGCGGGGCTGTGAAAAAACAAACAGGAAAAAAGAGAGGGCACATTTAATTTCATCTTTCTCAGTCATAGACAGTTGGAGTATGATTTATTCATTCAAGACCAACATACTAGCTACGATAAAGTGCCAAAAAATGCATGGATATGTAATATTTAAAGAGTGGACAAATAAAAATTGGATGAGTTACTCATCAACATCAATACAGATAGTTTCAAAGCAACAGCTGCTTCAGAAATAGTGCTATGCTTTCTTTGCATAAATCAATATGTAAGTGATGATACGGCTTGGACGTGGACTGATGTAGGAATTGTGGTGCATAAGTAGTCAGTCATTTCTGAGTTGACATTATATCCTGGAGTAAGAATCATTCACAGCTTTATTAGGCCCAAAAGGTTCAATGCTATAGGAGATTCAATAATACGACTGAAAACAGGTGTTTCTTGAAAAAGCATAAATGGTTTGAGTACCTATTAGCATAGCAACCAGAAAGCATGTGATATATATTGTCAAAATGTCAGCCATGAGAGAGCTGCTGCTTTAAACATCCCAACTGCCTTCAAAATACACCAACACCAATTAGACAGCTGCTGAGGAAAAAAAGATGTGCACTTAGAGGCTCCTCATTATAATGGTTCCCTAATTGGTTCTAGTCTTCAAAGTGGCATCAGAGAAGTTTTATGTGTCTGCACGCTTGGAAATACTCCCAGGGATAAAGCTTGTTTCAGTACAAATGGCTCTTGGTTTTGACTGAATTGGTGATAGTTGAGCTGACCTAAAAAAAAAAAAAGTTTCAGTAAGAAGCAACAAAGTTAAGGAAGATTTTGGGAAGTTTACACAGAACTGTATCACCGGTATCTCACTACTGTGGGCATATAACACCACAGCAGATACAGACAGAGTTAGCAGGCTGCATGTTGTGATCAACTCTCCCTGAATTTCTTATTCTTCCATTTCGATCTTTACACCACTACGATTCCTGAGGAGGTTTTGTTTCAGGGTCATGTCAGGTCATTTAACTGGATATTTTAACAACAAAGTTCGACTCTCAACTTGGCGGTGACCAAAAACAACTTGATTTATATTTTGACAGCCCAAGTTATTTTGGAAGGTTGTGGCAGAAAAATATTTTCAGCACCATCTCAGAGAAACATTGAAATAAACATTGCAGACTTTCCTTCACACAATGCCCCCCCCAAAAAACAAATAATCCTTAATTAGAAATTCAGAAAAGAACCACAGTGCCTGGCATGTTTCAATACTGTGCAAAGAAATCTCATTATGTTAATTACCTTTTTCTCAATGAAATATGCTAAGATTTTTTTTTCTTCATTGTGACATAAAAAGAGCTGTTCCACTCTGATGATTCGTCCTATTCAAGACATTGAATCTAAAGGGAGAAAAATTGTGCACAGGAAGGGATATAACATATATTTATAGTAACAAGAGAACACAGCTATGGATACAAACATCAAACCTGGACCCAGAGATAGTTGCCTTTACAAATTAACTATGATTGAACATATGTTTAATGATATAAATATATATAAATAATAAATATGTATATTTTACTGTTAAATTCATGAGAAAGGTAACCTGTGGGCAGGTAGAAAGATCTAACATAATATATATTTTGTCATGTGAGTACTGTCACTGTTGTATGTTATGATGAGTGCAGACGATGGCCAGCATAAAATAATGCCATTAAAATTTACTGTAAATGGGAGGTTGTATTAGAGGGAGCACACAGCAGTGAGTTAGCTGCTGTTTGAGCTGAGGGCTTTGTCTCCTGTGTCCATTTCCTGTGATAGTTCTCATTTCCATTATTACATCTGAGCGAACGGGATGACTCCATTGCATCCTGATTAAAGGGACATGGCATACTGTTGACTCTAGTCACCTCACTTTGCAATTTAGGCAGAGAAGATGGATGTTCTTGCAGTTAAAAAATGTCCAGACAGGTATTGAGAAGACAGACACTCTCATTTAAATATGAATTATCATTTTGATACAGTTTGTGCTGAGCCAGATGAAGGTGAAATCCCAATTCAGGGAAGTAATCAAAGTTGTGGTGTGCTTTTAATAAGCACAGAGAACATCAGGTTTATTTCTGGCAAGTCTAAAGCTGAAGGTAACAAAGCAGAATAAGGCTGTTTAAATATAGTCATGATGCTGCCCTTCATCTGAAACAAGGGCAAACTGCTGTTGTGGCCTTCATCAGTGGGATCCCTCCATGCTAGAAGGCATGCAAACGTAGATGTTCACACAAATTTGAGCTGCATTAGTGAATCTGGCTGGTCTTCAACTACAAAACCATAATTCTGCAGTGGGTTATTATGAGTGGGAGTGGGCAGGCTCTTTGCTGAGGGGATAGAAACACACGAGCCTGACCCACTTCACCACACACAAACAGCATAAGCACATTACACATGCTCACGCACACACACTCCTGCACACATAAACATGAAAAGACTTGTGTTGATATCAGCTACGGAGAAAAATCTTTACAGTGTCCCGTACAGGCCCTGTGATCTGCTCTCGCTGTGATCACATGATGATGGATGGTGAGATGGAGTAATGGAAGAGAAAAAAAAAAAAAGACCTCGTTCTCTCCCATTAACTCTACCATTGGCCCCCGATGTCTTGCAGCTTGTTGTGTGTCTTTGTTGCTCTGTCTGTCTCTGTTGCTCTCAGGGGTGAGAGCGAGGAAAGATGAAAAAGGAGGGAGAGGGTTGTGGTCCAGTGTTCACACCTCATTAAAGACCACTTCAACAGACATAGATTAAGAGGAGTACTGTGTGTTGCTTTGTGTGTAGTAGCATGTTTGTGAGTGCGAGATCGTTAAAGGAAAGACGCAGCATGAGTTTCATGGGAGAAAATAAATTAAAGCATTTTTAGAAGGACTTGAGAGGAGAAACCTTGTTAGTCATACACATGCAAAAGAAAAGAACTCCTCTTTTTTTTTTTTTTTTTTTAACATAGATGGTCCAGCCATCTTGCAAGTTATGTCTCTGGTTCAGTTTCTTCAGATGATTAATGAGAACTGGTCTGATGTGAAAATCTGCCGGATATTTTCTGACTTGAAAATAAATCACGCTTCAAGTGACCTGAAGGTGACACTTCAGTATAGAGCAAAGGTTTATGTGCATGAAATATTTTTAATGTTATGAACTTAGCTCAAATGAAACTGATGAAAAGCCAATTATCATCAATACACATATCTGACAATAAAATCCATGGATACATTAGGCAGGATTGGCCCCAGCAACCCCCTGACCCTGACGCATTTATGAACGAATGAAAGAAAATCCATGGATGGATTAGTCAGGACATTTTAGTGCTGGGTCCTTCATGGGGCACTGAGCTAATGCTAAGTTAGGCGTGCTAACTGCGGAGATGCTGCTATAATTTGCGGATACTTTGCAGTTATAATATTTCCAAATTTATACTGCGTCAACATGATAAAATTGAGCGACTGGCACTAAAAACAAAGCAAGTGGCCGAATTCCATATTAGTCCAACAAGGAGTCATCAAAAACACCTAAATTAAAGCATTTGTTGAAACAGCAGTATTATTGAGCTTCCACCAAAGGAATTATCAATGAAGAGGAAATAAGACTTATTTTTTCTGATAAATAAATCACGTCATTAATGGGTGTTTTCCTTTTTGAGCCTTTGTCCAGCAAAGTGGAAGCGAGGAACAAGGAAGTCTAAAAATGTCTCGGACCAAAGTCAGGCAGAGTTGAGAAAATTTGTGATGATTATCAAACGATGACCATGAAGCATTACCAGGCAGAGATATTTAGGAAAACTGCTCGAATACTGGCTGTCTTTGCTCACTACCACATCCTACTGTACTTTTCCCGGCTAAATAAAACAGGACAATAGATGGAAAAATGCCATTATTGTGAAATTGGGCTGAAACTACCAGACATCAGAATTAACTTTCAGCAGATAGACTACACAAATTGTAGTGAATACACAAGATATGAAAACCAGTCACATGTACAGAAGAGAACAAAGATGCTGTTGTTGTCTGTGTTGCTGCTGTGTAGGAGTTACTTTCTATACTTCTGACCAAATAACTGTTATTTTGGAGGGAGGACCTGAAAGCAATGAAACATCTTCCTGAGTAAAGTGGGTGAAGTGGGGTAGAGTCGAGGAGATAGAGTTTATCTCTCTGGTTTAGCCGATGGAGTTAAACCACCATAAGAAGAAAACAGGGAACCACTCAGTGATGTCATTTAGATTTCTCAGTTTTTTTTTTAGCAATTTCAAGTTTGTGCTGAGAGAAGCTTTAGATGCAGGACTGTTCTCCCGGCGTGGCCTTATTGGGCTTCAGCTGTGAAACAACTAGAGCGAGAAATGTCTGATACCATTTTGTGTTGTTCTTAATTTAGATGAATAGCTCATTAGTCATAACTGGTGTGCAGATCTCGTACAACTGCTCCATACAGTGGTAACATCAGAAATTAGCTGCAGCAGCTTTACTAAAAAACTCCTTCTTTAAGATTGACTCACTGCAATCTTTGAAGGGTACCGACGAACTGTAGCCTAATGTGGCATTCAACGCTACAAGCCTATAACCAACACGGGATTTATCCGTGGATAAGTGATTTTTATGGCAGCCTAATAATGGAACAAATCTGATCAAACAACATCATGTTTTCTTCTCCTCAATCATCCAGTTGTGCTGACAGCGTGCCTGCTGTGGGCTCATTCTCTTGTTCTTAGCTGGAAGATATGAAACTATGCTCATCTACTGCAATGCTGTTATGACCTTGTGCACACCTCTGTTCTTCCCTGCTTTCATGAGTACTTGGTAATATCTTGATGTCTTGAAAATGACCTCTGACCTTACTCATTGATTTCACCTTTAGAGCAACTGCAGAACCACTTCTATATACTGCAGTGACAGAAAAAAGCATGTCTGAAATGCTACGTCCACCACGTCTGGCACCAGCTATCACACTGCATAGATCAAATCACGTCTTGCCAATTGTAAAAACAAAATGTAACTAAACTGCTGTGTTTCCGTTGAAATCCAGCGACTTGTTATGATGGATATTTTTGCAAAAGATAAATCTTTTATGTGAGAGATAAAGCTGCTTGTTAAAATGAGCTAGATGCATTGGGAGAGTTCCCATGTGGAAATGGTGATCTTTGAAAGCAGAAAATATATTATATATACTGGAAGAAAATTTACCCTAAAGAAGTGACATTGCAACACTCTACGGATACTAGTTGAGAAACATCAATCTATGAAACCCACAGGAATGGAAGATAATAAGGGTATATAGTATTTCCTTATTGAAAAAGGTGGTGTTTTAGATGATCTATCAAAGCAATTGAACATGAGAAGGCTCACAGGATGAGACAATACATTCAGGGGAAATGATTTAAATCACATAACTGCCAACATGTGAAGTGGCTTGAGTGATTTCACTCTGCAGTGAATCATTACATAATTACCCACAATAGTCAAAGATGGAAATGCTGAGATTTTTGAATTTAATGATACTTTGTGAACCTTGAAACGCTGTAAACACTCGAATAGCCGCTCAAAAACGGTCACTTGGATCTAAACATGTATAACTGGGATAAAGCTGCTTGTTGATTACAGAGGCCTCGACTCGTTACTCATCTTCTCCTGCAGCAGCGACCGATCGCCTTTGAAATGTGTCATTCGCTTGGCGATGAGAAACGTGGGAGGGAGTAGGTTGATATGTTTCAAGCTGTTTGGTCTAAAATATACAGGAGGGGAGGAGTTGAGGTTGAGTCAGAGAGGAAAGGGATACTGGCAAAAAAGAAGCAGACTTGCAAGAAAGCTTGGGGTGGTTTATGAAAAGCTTTTGCAGCCGATAGAGTGGGAGAGAGTGAGCTGAAAGAAAATGGAATGAAACTTGCTGCTTTGTGGTGTGTGTGCGCTACGGGGCAAGTTTGGGTCACTGCTTGGGCGTGAAGATGTTTAGTGATGGAGGCTGAAGGAGGAGGGCAGGAGAGGTTAACGTGTGCATGCATCTTGCTGACAGCCTCATCTCTGATTGCCATCTAAGTAAACTTGCTGGACTTGTAGATTAAGCAAACATTCAATGTATGTTATTTGATTTTGTTGGGACTGTGTCAAGCAGACGTTTTCACATTTAAAACAAATTGTGAGATTAGAGATGCTTAGAGATGAAGTTCATTCATCCATTCATTCATTCAGCCAATCCCAGCTCACAGTCAGCGAAGTCGGGGTCACCCTGGACAGGTCGTCAGTCCATCACAGGGCCAACACACAGAGACAGACAGAGACCAACAACCACTCACACTCACACTCGGACCTACGGACAATTTAGAGTCACCAATTAACCCAAACATGATGTCTTTGGATGGTGGGAGGAAACCGGAATATGCAGAGGAGACCCACGAAGCACGGGGAGAACATGCCACTGTGCTGCCCATGCTTGGGAAATTATATTCAGAAAAAACCTTTTTGAAAGCAGGTGATATAACTGCTGTTATTATCTTCTTTCTTTTACTGGAAAACTTTTGATGTTCACAAATTATTTTTACAAACATTATAGATCTATTTTCATTCTCTCTTTAATCTTTTCTAACTACTAAATTTACTCTGTTGGTTAAATTTGAATCTGGTTTCATAACCACAAAAATCAAAAACACTTTCATTTCCATAGATGTGAAAGCTCTTTTCTTTTTTCCATGTGGACGCACACGACTTTGAACCGTTGCGTAGCAACAGATGCATGTCTTTCCTCTATTAAGCATCACAAATAAAAAAGAAGAAAGAAAAAAGAAAAAAAGAAATGCTAGTCACAGATTCTTGCAAAGTGAAAAATCACATACAATTTTATTGACACCAGGTTAAGTGTTGTCCTTAACAGCAGCAGAGGAATACCTCCTGTGTTTGCCTTGATGGGCAACAACAAGGCAGCAGCCGTGAGGCAGAACTACATGAAGCTGATGAATATTCTTCAGACAAGCTCTAATATTTTCACACAAAATAGATAGTTTGGACGAAATTACACAACACATTCAGTTTTATCTCCAAGCAACAACCCGACAAACATGGTTATTAATATGTTGGCATTATTTACTAGGTCTTAAAAAACCGTCCACCGTCATCAGTGTCTTTAGAGCACCTGATGCCTCATTGTTAGTGTTCAGGTGTAAAAATAGATGGCTGTTCAAGGCTCAGGAGGACTAAACTGTGTTAACATGTAGAGTCCTGCCTTTGCACTTCCCACATTAACATTCTGGAAAGCTTTTTTCCTCTGTAGGGAAGTTGTATTCTTGCAGCGAGAAAGCAAAAGAAAAACAACTGAATTTGAAATTGACAGAATGAAAATAATGTAACAGACATAATTCACAGCAGGGCTGGCGTACAGAATAGTCAAATTGACAGTTTATGGAGCAAATGTATTCAAGGCAAAGAAAGTAATAATGGAGTTAAACAACAGGAAGAAAGCATATCCCGCTCAAATCTTCGATGAGCATGAATATGCTTGAAAATCTAATATACATGCCAGCAACTTCTATGCGGCAGAGTTGAAGAAAAATGCACTATTGATTCATAAACCTTCCTCCATATTCTGCGTTCTCAGCAAGCATCACTTGCTGTTTGTCTTAGCTTTAAATCTAACTACTCGACAGGCAATACCTATGTACTTCCCTGTAATTAAAAAGTGAATTAATCTTGAGCTCTGGCTGTCATAAACTACCATTTTCCCCCCAGTCTGCTTCCCAGCCCCCCCCCTCCAATAAATATATTCAGAGCAATCAATAGAGGTATTACTATGTATATATCACAGTGGGAATTAGCTTGGCAGGTTGCCTTTGGCAGTGCTACACTTCCTGCTTTGCCCATGTTGTCCTCCAAAATGGCCGTCTTCAGTTTCTATATAAGGATTTGGGCACATTTGGCAGCAACATGTGTGGGAGTGTTTGGGCAAAGAGCTGCTTAGCTGGAAGTTGATTTATAAACATTCGAGAACAAGTAAATGAAACAAAGTGCGGACTTCCAAAAGCTGCCTGGGCAGCGATGCACCAGGGAAGGAAAGGAGAGGAGAGAGAAGAAACACCACTAATCTGACAAGTTCTGCTTACTTGAACATTTCAAATAACGTAAAAGAAAGTTGCAATTAGGCAGATGTGTAATCCAAGGCTGTGTGCTGTAATTAATCATGATTGCGTTAATTACACTTTGTTTTTGCCACACTGAGGACTAAAAAGAGACAAACAGCAGAGGAAAATATAGAAGATGAGGGATCTTATGCCAAGTGGCACTCTACAGCCTCACAGTGGCTACATTGAGATTTCATTGCAGTGGATATTAAAAATGCCAATTCTCTCCCTGCGGCAAATAAGTTCTCTCTTATTGCAGCTGCCCCAGAAGAGTGAATTATTTCTCTACTCCGTCTGTAAAAACTTGTCTTTTAAGTCCATTATTTCCCTATTTTCCATAAGCAAAGCCATGTCTGATACAATCTTTTAATTAAGATTTTACAAGTTGCTTCCTCCAGCTCAAAAATGATTTCTTTCAGTATTGCAGCACGCCTCCCAAGGACAAATTATAATATCTTTGTTTAGCTTGGCAGATCACTCATCTTGCATATCTCATCTGCAGCAAGGACTGCTTTGTTGTTTACTCTCTGCTGCAGGAAATTCACATGTCACAAACGACATACTGAGCATCCCTATAACTTTCTAATGGAGACTGTTTAAAGGCACAGTTCCTCAGCAAAGTTGTTGGTGTAACTGTAAAGTCAAAGTTCGAGTGCAGGTACAAGCTTAGCTGAGCATGATTTTTTAATTACCGGACTGTGCCACAATCTATTTGCAACACTATAAACAATATTCCAAATATTTATATGCTTAAATGGTCAACAACTTTCACCTCAATTTATTCAGTCATACCCCGATTAAAGTGATGCTGGTTAACTGTGCAAGAGAAAATCTCAACATAATATTAGTACCTTCACTATATGGCACCTTAAAACTGTTGCTACTGATTCAGTATGTGTACCATCATGATACACATTTTACTTCATGTTTACTTAGAATTTGAATATATATCTATTTAGTTTGATTCATTCTTACTGCAGATAAACTAACGAAAACATTTGACCTTTGCACCGTTGCTCCACAATAGGAAAGTCGTGGGTTCAGTTCCCGGCCTGGGGCTTTTCTGTGCAGGGTTTGCATGTTCTCCCCGTGCTTGTGTGGGTTTCCTCCAGGTACTCTGGTTTCATCCCACCATCCAAAGACATTTAAGTTAATTGATGGCTCTAAATTGCCTGTAGGTCTTGAGCGCAGACAAATGTATAAGCTGTAGATTTCAGATTTTCCTTTGGCTTTATCTCCAACAACTGCACGGCCTGAGAGCGCTTTGAATCTACCGAGTTTCCTGCCAGCTATGATAAATGATGGAATTGAATTGCAATTAGAACAGCTGACTGTTGAGGCCAATATGGGAGTCCCCTTTAGACAAAGCTTTACTAATGGTCACCAGAAACTCAGGACAATATTGAAATGCTACCAGCCTCCCCTGTGATGCTCCTTGGAAATATATGTGCAGTCTTGTTTGTTTTTGAGCATCATTTGTGTCCGTGTGTTGATATTAAAGTCCGATCAGGCAAAAACTTTTTTACAAAGCATTTAGCATTAAGGAACAATTCTATTCAGAATTTGATGTGTAACTGACTTGTCATCGTTAATGAAAGAGGATCGTGTTGCCCAAAGAGAAAGGACCTAAGCTGAAAGTTGGTCAACGCATCAACAAAACCAATTATTCTACAAATCTGTGCAATTCAAGAAGCAAAATGGGTCCAAGTTATTTTCAACCCCTTAAACACTAAGAGTCCTGGTGATCCAATACTACCCTCAGCAGAGTTTATACAGTGATTGCGGCGATCTATCTAACCCTTTATGTTAGTAACTGCTGTATAAAATCCATACTATGCCTCTGGGCACACTTAACTGTGATGCAACACCTACAAGTAACAAGTAAAGATTATCGGTTAAATAGTCTGTATCTCTTACATAATACAGTGTGCAACAATCTTTTTCCCTGCAGTCTGCTCTTTGTAAATACAACCAAACTGGAGTGGAGACAACACATTTCCCTGCAAACATTCCAGTCAAACAAACTGGGTCAATCAAATATTGGCATTTGACATTCACTATTCCAAAGCATGATTGGAGTTGCCTGAAATGATTTTAGCAAATGTTTCTGGCACTCAGCACAGCTCTCAAACATCCTTTGGAAAGTGCATTAAGTATAGCACAACCTATCTCTGGAAGAAAAATATGATTAAACCAGTGAGCTTAAGCACTTCCATAAACAAGGATATGATCGTCTTTAATAATAAAAAGCTCTCAAATGGATGTTATATAAGCAAAAAAGAAATCCTTGGCCAGGCAAACAGTTAAGAGGAATGACATCACCTAGTGAAACCCAGCCAAAATATGCTGGCTAAGTGTTGTATGTTGTACTGGCACAATGAAGCTGGGATGGGTCAGCCCCCCCCACTATCTATGTAGCTGAATTTAAGCAGATGCTCCATTATGACCCTCCTACTCAAATTATATTCTGCCATCCTGACACACAGCTGATTCATTGTGATCTTTTTTCACACCGGTCTTCCAATGTTGAACCCCCCTCTATCGTTTCACCCTTCTTATCACAAACACACTCATCTGACCTTCGACGCAGCCTAAGGCTGAGGACCAACACATGAAGCTGGGCTTGTATCATCGCTGCAAGTTCAAAATGACACACTGACCTGGCAGGCACATGATTGTGATCAAGTGACATCACAGATGCTTTCCAAGTCCACTTGGTTGCCAGTGAGATCTGAGCGATCGAATGAAGCCTCAAAATCCTTACATGGTAAATGTGAAACATTGACTTAATTGGATGTAATGATCCTTGGATCTATTAAAAAGCAGATCTGACTGTCTGTCCTGAAGATTTCTAGTAATAGTGCAAATGATTTTCAAAATAAACTAAAAGGATGTCATTTGCTACAGAGGACAATTCAAAATAATACCATTAAAGGAAAAAGGAAAAATCCTCCACTCTAAGATACTTCAATGTTCTAGATGGATTCACAACCTATAATATTTACTTCATTGTTTTTTATTAGTTATTTCCTGTCTGTATTCTGATCCATTCAGAGCTGTTAAGGATACTGAGGGTAGACTGTCGGTGCCACAGTGTGATTGTTGAACATCAGTCCAAAAATGCGAGGTCTAGAAAGAAGCGTTCCATCCTTAACTCAAACCAACACAAAACCCAGAGTTTTAGGGAAGATACTTTAGATCCCCAGAGGAAAAAAGATATTAAGCTCCATTCAGCTGCACTGGAAAGATCTGGATATGACATTGTGTCATCTACATTTCCACACAACACCAAACCCCACTCATACAAAAATTCAGGCTATAGCCAAGCTTCTCCTGCTCAGATAGAGATCCAATACACTTGTTCTTTTCAGATTGTTTTCTGTTTTATTACCTCAGATACTTGGATTCCACAAGTATGAAGATCGGTGAATCAAATATGACTATGCAGTCATGCAACACAGCTGTCAGACTTCCCTACCTCCAGCTTCCAGCCCACATGTTTTCTCAACCTCATGCCAGCGAATGTTTGTTTTTGGTTGTACCCCAGCCACGAGCTGCTAAGTGCTCCCTAATGTAAGTCAGGGAGCACCCTAACCTCCCTCACCTCCCACGCCCCAAGCATACAGCTTCAACCTCTCCAAAGCATACAGTTGGCAGAGAGGCTGCTTAACAATCTATTTATTATTGGTCCTAGTCACCCATTCACTGAACTTGCCAACCACAGTGAGTCTCTCCACTTGCCAGCCCCAGTTTTTAAAAAACTCTGTCTATTTTACTTGAACTCGGTTCCAACCTCCTCCCCCTCCTCTGCTCATTGCCAGTGGCCTGTTTAATTCCTGACTGGTGCCATTTCTGCACAGTGACCCCCTACTGCTGAGCTATGAATCCCTCCTCCCCCCACGCCTCCCATCCCCCTTCCTTCTCCCTTCTCCCACTGCCATCCCCCCTCTTCCTTCCTCTCAACCATTTTGCCAGTGGCCCAGCAAATCTCCGGAGGCAGGCGGTGCCAAACCTTCCAGCTGTTCAAACAGGTCAGTGGTTGGTGCAGGGTGCCAGCAGGGATAGCTTTGCCATTGTAGTGCCCTACATCACTGCTTTGTGCTAACGCTTCCCGGATCCACTGACCCATTAGGACCTGCAGGGTCCAAACTGTACCAGAGCTCAACTGAGAAATGGAGGATTCACATACATTTTACTGCCTCAAACCTTTTCTGTGTTTTCAGTTTTGCATGTAGAAAAGAAAAGAATTTGAATGCTTGATGAAGATCAGGGCTGTATGAAAAAAATCACTAACTGTAAAACAACCTACTGTGCAAAACGATGAAACACACTGTTCTTTCCTCGAAAAGAGGTGATCCCAAAGTGTGAACCTTCATTGATTTCATCTATTAAATTCCCTACACTCTTCCAGACTGGTGTTACACATAGAAGAGGGTAAGAGGCAGAGGCATGTATGTATGATTTAATCCTCTGTAAGACATGAGCGCTGCAAAAGTGTGGAACTAGTTTGAAGAAAGCCATTTCTGATTCTTTTTTTCTTTCTTTTGTTCACAAAGCCACATTGTTATTCAACCAAGAGGTGACACAATTTTTGCACCCAGCACTTTTTTTCTATTAAAATACTTGTTCATGACGGAAAAAACATTTGACAAAAACCTTCACTGTCCTTCACACTCAACTTCTAAAATACTGCTTCTCTCAGTAGGATTCATGTCAGGTTGTGACAGTATGAAACAGCATTTCATGTAAAAAATTTAAAGCTAGCACTTTTTATTTTCCTTGATTTAACACGCTTAAGAATATCAGACACTAAAATAGGAAATCACTGTCAGCTCATTTGCTAAAGTTAAGGTCACAGTTTGATTTGGATTTACAAAGTCATTGTACAGAGTATTAAAGAAAAAAGAGTGGAGGAGATAGGTAATGTATGCATGAGCAATGAATTGTTTTTGCATGTGAATGGCATCAGAGTTCAAGACAAAGTCAGTTTGATCAGAAGTGGTCAACATGAAGTTAGACTGCAGTTCTACTGTGTAAATGTTATTCAGGTAGATGGCTGATGAATGCTAACTCCAGCAGGATCTTGAAATGTGTAAAAGATCAGCTCATTGAGATTCTCACTGTAGAGTAGCAGTCAAACATTAAAAGACCTGATGCCCCCGACGGGCTCCAATCATTACTTTCACAGTTTGTTTTTTATACAATTGTTAAAAAAAACTGTCAAATTACAGTAGATTTTATGAACACATGAAACAGCGCTCGATGGTAGCTAAAAGAGTGAAACTTACTTGAATGATGTGTTTACGTTAAATCTAGCAGCAGGATCCAAAGCATTTCATTGATTTATTTTTCTACATTTCTCTGGCCATACATGGCTTCTCAGAGAAATTCTTACAACAACTGAACAGCAAAAATATCTGCTCAGTAGGATTATGCAGCAACCCCTGCAGGCCAATTAGTACAGAATTCATGTTGGGGGGGGGGACAAAAGAAAATCCATGTTTTAATCATAATAATAAGATGTTTCTTTGTTATTGTGGCATCATTCCCCAATTATAAAGGGGAAAATTAAATATTTTAGTTTTACCAAGATTCTTACCATAAAGAATAAGCTATTTTTTTCTCTTTGTGAGACTTTCTCACATTTTTATGGCCCATAACTGGTTTTATTTCAATTAGACCTTCTTTGAATTATATCAAGTAAACGTTGCTTGTCATTTACTGTTAAATGAGTTCTTCTGTTGTTATAAGAACATATTTATCTCATAATAAGGACATAATTACAATGACAATAAATCACCCAGTGCACGAGCTACATGGAGATATGAAATGACTGAAAATATTCATTAATTACTTAAAGCAGATGTTACAGCTTTTTTGATTTTTCTTTTTTCCCCTCATGTGGAAGCAGCAGGATAAGCTAAAAACACTGCACTAACACAACACTAACAGACTGTTGTCATGGTGAACACACTAGTAAATACGGTAATTGTCTCTTTACACGTCCAACAACATTGGCTTTCACTCAATGGCTCATAAGAGACGAGGCATAAAAGTTTGTCTGTTGCCTTTAATGCAACTGTGCAAATGCATCGGCCATCTCCGACACGAATGCACAGCACACACAAACACCAGATCAAAGTACTTTCTAATGTCATCGAGGGGGCATTTTGTGTTAATGATTGGTCTGTTCCTGTATGCACTGTAAGACATAGTTCATTGAAATTACAATCTAATATAGACATGCTCCAGATCTGTCACGGAGAGAGCTGAGATGTATTAAATCTAGCTCTGTAAGCCCCATGTGAGCTGAATATGAATTAAACATATTTGAAGTAGATGAGTGACTCCTCATCAAGTATATGGGGGTGGCTTTGCTCTCTCCAACACACACACGCACGCACAGACACACAAACATACACACTCCTCGACTGTGCTCTCTTTCATATCCCTGAATGTGGCAAACAGATTTCGCCCACAGACACACCTGACCAGCCACCTCTTTCCCCCTTGTGGACCTGAGCTGCTCGCCCACAGACATTTCACATTGAAGTTAATTTCCGGACTTATCCAGATGATCAAGCAGTATGTAAGTGAGGTCTTGGCTCTGCTGACCTGTGTGATGAGGCTTACTGCTGTGCACAGTGGACAGTGACACCAGTACGGGCAATCAGCACAGTGGGACCCGAGTTCGCACATGTGAGTGTCTAATTTTTCTTGAAAATCTGACCGGATATCATTCTCACTGTTGAACACGATGGCCTCGCTTCTTTATACCAAAGCACAAGATCAGTTTCCACCTTGCAATCAATATGTCGCCCATGGATTTGTTCCAACCCAAAGATGCTGTAATGATTGCTCATGGTGGGCGGTACGGATTGCTTCAGAATAGGCGTTTAAATTTAATTGGCTGCTTTAGCTGTCAAGGAGTGGAGAGACCTGATTCGGCCAGGCTGTCACACAGTGGGCTTTAATTGGCCCAAGGACAAAACATGAGGGAAACGCATTACCTGAAGTGCTCATGCATGAGCCATCATAATTTATTACATTGACATTGTAGTCTGAAATGCCATTAAACTTTAAAATAAATTAGGAAGTCAGTGTGTTGTGAGACTCTTAAGTACTAATCACAGAGTCCTCTCTTTTGCTTATAACATAAATCTTCGTATTTAACTGCAACTAAGTGGAAAGAAGAGAAGGCAGAAGACAAAACACAATGGCAGCTTACAGCTTCTGCAGTTTGTCCAAGTTTGTCTGTAACAAAGAGCAGTCAAGTCTCCTCCAATAATACAAATACCTATGTCAGCAAGCCTCAGACAACCTCTGCCTGGAGTTATCTAGATGCATCTTGTTGACAGGAAATCACCTCACTTGTGGAGCACACATCACTGAGGAAATGGCAGCAGGCTAAAGCCTCTGTCTTTATTACTGTTACTTTTTTCAGCCTAGATGGGAAAGGGGAAAAAACATAGTTGGCATTAGGAGAAGCTGGAAACTTCTTTATGTCTTATGTTGCAGCCATTACCTGTGTGAGGCCAACAAACAACAGATTTCACCTCAGCTGAAAATGCCTTTCCACCCTACCGTACTGTACCATCACACAACTAGACAGCTAAAAGACCACTGAAAATCATTTTTTAATCATCAGTTTCATTAATTATCAGGTGGTCATCCTTCAGCCCGGGACCCCCGTAATATTTTTCTCAGTTTCATTTTAAATACGCTGCCTTTATTGCTTTTTTCTAGAGAAACATTGTGCTGGCTCATAAATAAATAACATGCAACGCTTCAAATACGCCCTTAGTCACTGTTCTGCCTCCACGTCCCCCTCCTTTTAAACTTCAGCATAAGCCTGCTTTAGTGCCATTAAAATAACTTGTCATGACAGTGCAGCCTGGGAGCAGTGCAATCAATTTCCATTACATCAAGGCCCAACTGGGCATCGCCACTGAACTAAGCGCTGGTAAGCAATCTCCCTGACCAAGGGTGGGTCGTGTGGTGGTGCGTTTGTGTGTGTGTGCGCGCAGTGTTAAGGATGTGTGTCAGCTTCAGAAAGAGCAAGGGTGGGTGGTGTAGGAAGCAAGAGGAAGGGCTTGACTTCACAAACACAAGCCTCCACTTTCCTCCCTATGTTCCCTGCTTTACTAATAGCAGAAAAAATAATATATATATATATTTATTTTATTCTCTAGTCAGGCAGCATGGCGACATAGTGGTTAGCGCTGTTCCCCCACAATAAGAACGTCGCAGGTTTGATTCCCGGGCCTGTCTGTCTCTGTATATTGGCCCTGTGATGGACTGGTGACCTGTCCCGGGTGACCCCACCCTCACACAATGTGAGCTGGGATTGTCTCCAGAACCCCTCCGCGACCCGGAAACGAATAAGCAGTAGAAGATGAATGAATGAATGAATGAATAAATAAATATGCTCTATTCAAAGAGACCATTTTGGCATCTGAAATTATTTCAGTTTCATTGTCGTGTTCCAAATAAAGAAACAAACCTAATTTTCCATCATAATAACATGAGAAATTATCACCACCTGAACAATTCAGACTCGCCTCAGTGCACTGAATCTCTCCCCGAAGTGATTTAAAATGCACCTTTTGTAAAAGACCAATTTGCAACTAATTAACATTAGAGTAATTTATGCTGCAAAATTGATTTTTGCTCACTATAAATTATGCAAGAGTCCCTTCCGCTGTCCCTTCCCACCTTCTTATCTCTCTGGTGGAATCAGTGGATTGACACGTGGCTAAAGTGTCCTTGATGGGGCATTTCTGCAAACTGTCAAAGATAGGGGAGTCAGGTCAAGGGGGGGGGGGCGGCTTCAGCCAAGTATAGATACTTAAACACAGCATTAAAGTCATGGACACCACTTTTATGACAATCAAGCAGAAAGAGTTGATTTAAATGTTTATGTTCTTAAAATCTTAATGGGATAAGGGATATTTGATTTCTACACCACTCACTGGGGTGTGGAATTAGATTAACAGTAGTTTAGCACAGATTTTCACATCTCGAAAGCTAAGGCACTAAGCGAGTGCTAATTGGCAGAGTGATGGCATTAATTATGTAACACGTCATCTTAATTAGCAATCCCAGATGTACGCTGTTTCAGAGGAACATTTGTAAGCACAGTGAGCTAACTGATAGACATTTGAGAAGATGTATGACAGCAGCCCACTGCAGAGGTGACAGACGATCCAGGATCCTAAATCAGCTGGAATGGCAGTGAACAGCTTTGCTGGTGAATTATTGCAGGAAAGAAGTTGACAAGTTGAGGGGATATTTGTATTTCCTCTATTATTTATTTGAAATAAAATAAATTCCGCCTCATTCCGGCACCACATCTCCCCTGCACTTTTTTTTATTCTGCTCTTTTTACATGATGATTAAAATTTATTATACAAACTTGTCTTTTCTGTGGTTCACTTTCGACTGTCAAAGGAAGCACCATTCATCAAAAGCACCATTTTGCCTGTCAAATCACGAGGAATACATCAAATAGCTGCCCACTATTCGTAATTACAGCCTATAAGCTCCTGATCACACATTCATGCGGGGGGATTATTGCCTGGGATTCTGTCTTCCTTCTAAAAAACAGGCCAATCAATGTGCTGCAACGGCAACACAGGCACCAGACCACCTGACCTTTTTGAATATTTGCACCATCTGTTCAAACCAGCATCACATCTGTTGCTTGGTTTCACCTGCTCCATGAAGACCCAGTCTCTGAGGCAAAGAGGTTTCGGTAAATATTCACCCAAAATAGGTCTGACTTCAGATTCACATACGCGGGCTGATTTAATCACAAATTCACAAAAACCATCACAAATGATATATTAAGAGGACACAGACAATGACAGCCAAGTGCACCAGCCATTTTAGTTGCCAAATTCAGTGCCCATGGGCACTATGCGCAAATGAGTTGGCAAATGTGGAATACATGGTGAACAGAGGAGCGTGTGATGATGAATCACTTTCAGCAAGTCAAATTCTTTGTGTGATAACTTTTCAATATCAGTAAAATCACGCTTTTGCTGTTCTACCTGCTATTTAGTTAGTTCCAGTGATGTAAGACCAAACGTGTCTAATAAAGCAGAGAGTGATGGTCTTACAGTTAGTCAGAAAATGTATTTCACTGCTCAGACTTTCATCGCTGAGTTACAGTATGAACAAAATTGCATATAATGAAAAAGCCGAACCCTCAATAAATGGACAAGAGAAACCAAAGAAATACACCAACTCTTTCGCCAGTTAGAAAATTAACACATGACCATTCACCACATCTACACCCTTTGGTCTCTTCTGTATTTGAGCCCAAATGGCTCATGAGGAAACACCACGTTCTACCTCCTGACACTGAGGGGTGTGACGTAATCATATTCAATCTGGAGAGGTGCAAATCCCAGCTGTTTGGGTTCAACCACTGTCTGTGTGGCATTTTACTTATGTGCTCCAGGCTTCAGTTGATGCATGCTTTGTGACACACAATCTGCTTCTTGACATAAAGGCACATGACCTTCTGCCTTCCAAGTGAATGCTTCCATCAGCCATAAATGATTGCAGAGACCTGCCGTGTGAACAGAATCTCAGATTGTACTGGAAGGCGTAATGTGTCATTCAAGTGACAAGATAGTGTGGGCTGCTTCAAAAATGAATGCCATCATAGTCCGACCTGTATGTCAGAAGAATGTGGTCTACGGATATCTTCAGGGTGCGATTTGTGAAAAAAACAGAGAAGGGGGGGGGGTGGTAATTTTGAGGAATGCTTTATTCAAAAAAATTCCCACACAACAGCGGGCGAACAGTAGGCTATATGAAAACGTTTTTTTTTCTAGCCCCGCCCCCATCCGATTTGTTGTCTGCGAGCGCGACGCCTCTAACTCATCAGATCCAGTCAGAGGCTGGATCAAAATCACACAACCAGAATGCACATGGAATCTTTGTATTTTGGCTGTTATTAATTATGATGTAACGGTGAAAATACTTTGAGTGGGGGGGATAAATTTTGTCCCCACCGAGGATGAAAATAATTCGGCAGAGGGTAGGGCGTGTAAACCAGCGCGGGGGAAAATCCCCACCATCCCCACTGGCAAATCGCACCCTGGATATCTTCATATAAATCACACCAGAAACCAAATTTTCATGGTTAAATTTCCTTCTGTTTCACTGAAGAGTATAAAAAAATACAATAAAAACACAATTCCACTGATGCACAAGCATACAGGATGAAATTATTTGTGCTCTGCTGTGAAATGCTTTGCTTTCCTATGTTCAGTAATGACATCCGCTGTACAATAAGTCTACATTACTCTTACTGTCCAAACAGCACCATAGATGCATTATGTCCTCCAGTCCAGCCTTGCAAACCCAATGTCCTAAATCTTGTGACAAAACATCGAGGGAGATAGTCCGTTGTTTGTTTAAAACTGCATTTGTGCCCAGAAAGTGCCACCTCATCAAACAATGGTACACTGATCAAAGTCATCTCACCTTGTGGAGAGCCAGCCAAGTCAAACTAATTCCTGGAGCTCGTCCTCGGCAGTTTGTTCATGGTGCTTGTATTTGGCAGGCCAGGCCAAAAACCAGGCATCCATATACTTGTTGCCAATTACCTGTCACTCTTTCATGGAAGCAAACAATGCAAACAGCATAGATGACCTCGGGATATAGAGGAATCCAAACATTAGGAGATGGCAACATCCCAGCTCTGACTCAATGAACACTTTTATCTGCAGAATTTGCAGTGAAATCATAATGTTGAAAATTAAAACCCCTTCGACAGATGTCCACGTATCAGAAGAAAATCACAGCTTGAACTGATACAGTATATTTAAACTAAGAAACCACTTCAGACTGCCCTACACGCATGCTTCGTGCTCAGATATTTTCTCCTCTGTGACTCCCACTTCTTTCCCTGCTGCAATCTCTGCAATCACTTCCCCTGTGTGCTGCTCCTTTGATGACACCAGCAGGTGGAAACCCACCAGGATGCTGAGTGTGCACTACCACATACACATACCACTGCTGGATTGATCAGAGTGCAGGATTGCGTTGACATGCCAGGCTGGGTTGTGATGGCAGGGGAACACATAACAAACAGCCTGCAAAACCACAAGGGAACGGGGGCATCGGTGAAAGTTGAAGCCAACAGCTGGATGGAGTCATCAACTACAACACTAACAGGAGAATGGATAACTGAGTTAATCAATTAGTAAATTAGAACAAAAGATTTTACAAAAACATTGATATTCAATGACTAAATACTACCTTGCTCTGGTTTCTCAAATATGAGAATTTGAGGAATGAAGAGGAATAAATCCTTTGTCATCATGTGATCATACATATTAATGCCATTTGAAGATCTCATCCTTCTTGTATGGCTATATAACTCATAATGTATTTATTAAATTAGAGTTCAAGGGCTAATTCTTCACCATAAATGACAGCCAATTGGGTCCTACACCCAAATTCAACTCACGTGAAATGGTCAGTGGTGGGAAATCTTCACGGAGTAAAGTGAAAATTGACAAGGAGCTTAACCCAAAACCTGTGTTGAATCTGTGAGCTTGAGCATGATAGCAAGAAAATAAAATATTGATCACATGACTTACAGGTAATACGTTTTCTAAGTAACTTTCTTTCAAAAGTGCAAGATTGTGAAAGTGCAGGTCTCAGAAAAGCACTTCACTGGGTTTTCACGGTTCTTACACTATTCGTAGTTTCACAAAGGGAAGAGTTCTCTGCGAGAATCCTCTCATTTTAAACTTTTCCCTGACCTCCATGTCTCTGTCTCAGTGGAGTGAAAAGGAAAATCCTGAATGTAAACAATAAATTATGTTAGGACATTTTTCAGCATATAGCTGCTTAATTCCTTTAAAAAAAACTGACAAAGTATTGAAGTATTGAGGAAAAGCCATCCAGACTTTGTGGTGCCATGGTTGAACACACAATATAGTCAGCAGTAAGGTGAAGAAGACGAGAATAAATCCCTGTCACATTCAGGCTTGAGAGTAAAGAGTGTCCATTGCTGGTTTAAAGAAAGGCATTTGGGTTCTGCCTTTCAACTTGCGATTGATATTTGGGCTTCAGTGGTGTGGCAGTGTTGGGATGTGACAGGGGCTGAATCTGAAGAAAGGTAGATGGCATCATAAATCTTAAATTACTAAAACTATAATAACAAAAATACCTTGGCATTTTAGATTTGGAATGCTGTTTTTGCTTTATAGTGACATTTAGGTTGATGATTTAGTGTATTCTTCCTCATAAAGACAAGCATAATAAGGTTACTTGTGAATGGAGTATCCTCCACATGGCCTCCAGAAATGCTCATCCAATAATTCATAATAATAATAAAAAAAATCATTGTGTTTCTACAGCTCTAAAGCTCTTCTTTCGACTCAAAGTAGATTTCAGGAGCACACGCATTATGGTAGTAAACTGTGTAAATTTGTGACCATTATTCTGTAATTCCACTCAGATTCATGGCTTTTTTTTTTCTATCATGCAGCCTGTCGGCAGGAGGGAGGTTTGGGCCATTATCATCACCTGATCTCAGTGGAGAACTAAAAGGAATACATGCTGGATTTGTAAATAACTGAGTTTGAGACAAATAAACTGTCTCTTGTTGACTTATTCATCATGTGGACTAACCACATGATTTATTGCAAATGCAGCTGGGTAACTTGTCATCAGCAGGACAATAATGTTTTCACACAAAAGTTATTTTTGTGCAAATTACATAGAAATGTAATCATGGAAATACTATTAAAAAAGCCAAGTAATTACAACAGCTCCATCACCCACACCGTTAATGTGGTGCTGCACATTCAGAATGGTATAGTCACTGCAGTGTGAGCTTTACAATTTGGCAGACACACACTCTTCCACACAGACATATTGTGTCATTGAAAACTTCCCTCCTCCTGAATTTCCCTTCATGCTGTTGGATGTTTCATTATGGGAGATGGAGACTAGGCTGCTCCAGGCACCCATTGAAAAGCCAGAAGGTTAAAATAATTCTCCTGCCCATTTTCGCAGCGGCTGGATGTTTGAGTGACAATCTTGATTAATCCACTGAATTCCCACTGTGATGGGATGCCTGGTGAGAACAGCACACATGAGAGCCAGCACCACTGCCTCTGAACATTGTGATTGTGTGAGGATCATAATACGACGCCAAGGTTATAACATAAAAGCCGCCATAAAAGGAAAACAAAGCAAGCACTGACATCCAGCGAGTGTATTTCTTGAGGGACACATCCATAACTAATGGCCTCAAATCAAAGAGAAAACACCAAAGAGCAGGTAGTTTGACCAGTCAACATCTTTACTTTGGTATAACAAATAACTCTTCCTCTTGAAGACAAATGCAGCATCAGTCATAGTGGGAGAGATGAATTCAAATCTCAGCAAATGACGAGCTTCATTTTTTATTCATAAGTATGTCCTCCTAATTAGGAACAAAATACCAAAGATAATATGTTACAAAAAGGTGAAAAAATGAATAAAACCCCATTAAGTGCCTGCTGATTACACAATATCAAATTCAGACAAGAAGAAAAGAAATACTTTCTCAATCTACTCGGTGCAATGCCTTCTTTTTTCCGCCAGCACCTTGGCCTGATTAATTATCTTCCATCAATTAAAGGAGCAATTATATTTCAACCTACTTCATATGCTAATGAGTCAACCCAGAGATGGAATAGGAAATTGGTAATGGCCACCAAATGGTGTTGGCAGGAGATACAGTTTGCTGAATAAAGGCATAGACTACTGACACTGAGCTGAAGAAGTAAACAGTATATTAGAATTAACAGGGACACTGAGGCCCTGTTAACATTTTAATGCTCAACAAATGAGTTGATGAATGAAAACTAAATTGATTTTTAAAGTCCTCTCACCCCCACCACCAAAACAAATGGCACGTTTACTTTTACTCAGCACAACTTCAGCCATTTAGCCGTTCCTGCAGAACAACAGACCGGACTGAAGCACAGCAAAAATCAATATGTTTCAGATGTAACAGTATCTATCACGGTGACGGGGCTGCTTCTATCACGGAGTAATGACATCTACAATGTGCCAGGTCAGGATGCAAAAAGACAATGATTCCAATATTGAAAGGATAAGTACACCCAACGGCCTCCGATGCCCCAACTGGAGGGACTTGGCTGTGCTTCTAAGCTTACGATGAGTTTGATGCCTCAGCATTACTGTTTTTTTTCCTTTCAGAATTTCAGCTCATTAGCTTGCTAACACAGCATGGTATGTTATCCAAGGCATTGCTATCTTAATGTAAAGTCTGATTTACAGATAAGAACACAAGGGGAGGATGGAAAAAAGCATAACCGCCTCCACACTAAGACTTTTGATAATTCATGCTACTAGCTAATTACCACAGACTTTTATTTACATTTGTGTGTTCCCCTTTTTAATATCTCTGTCCCAGTTTACACCACATTCTTGTCTCGATGTGTGGCAGTAAAAGAATCACAGGAATATGTACATTCCTTTTAAGCAACTGTGCTAAATAGGTTCATGTAACAGTCAGTGCCACTGGAAAAGCTCGCCCCATGTTTCACATGTCACTATGGTCCTATTGTGAGTCTTCCAAAGCAGCCTTAGGAGCTCAACTTATTTTATGTTTGTCAGTCAAGCTTTTTAAAAGAACTGCATTACTGTACCACTCCAAACTGTCCCACACATTTACATTTCGAGTTGTGGGCAATAGTTATTTTTCCTCTTTATTACAATTAACAAATTGTTTTGACTTTGTCCATACTTGCTATGTTATGAAGCACAGCATGAAAACCACAAAACAACCTTGTTCTTTTCTTAAATATTATGTATTTATTCTCTATTGTGTGCACTTGCACTTGCAGAAAGTAGCCTCTGGCTTAGAAAAGCTCAGCAGAAAACACATATCAAAGGAACGGTTCCCATCATTCAGGAGCAGTGTTTGAGCTGAGGGAGCAAAATAGTTCCTTTAGTTTCTAACCAGTCAAATCAGTGTGTAATATCATTCGATAGGAAGCAAGACATTGAAATAGCACAACGCTATTGAGGAAGAAACTACTGTTCACTCAAGAGAAATTGAGGTTCAATCTGATAGACTAAACAACTGTCAAAAGTGTTAAATGTAAATTATTTTAAACCAAAAAGCGACCACAGAATCAAATCTATCTACTTAAAATGCTCAGACCTGAAGGACAGGGAAAATATCAGGTAAATGCAGCACTCAGCCTTTCGGGGAATGCATGAGAAATTTCATCTGAAGAGCTGTTTTCATGATTGTCTTTGGCATCTCAGGCTTTTGGGCTATTTAGACACTCGCACTGCAAAGCACGCCCTATCCCTTCATCAACCAAACTCACCTCATTGCATGCTCTTTCAAAATAAGAAAAGCTGGCAAACAGCATCAGTCCCAGCTCATTAGCTAAACTGACGCTGAAGTTGTTGCTCCTCTCTCTATCCATTTCGTCACTACTCCTTTATTCTGCAGTGTTTAATCTACAAAATCAAACAAAGCACCTTACAAAGAAGTCATAAAACCCCAAATTTCATTTAAAAATGAATGTCACTTCCAATCACTCAGCAAGGGTGCGTATTATGACTTTAGCTGTGCTCATTATAATCAAATGGAATCTGACCTTTTGTCCCACTGCTCTGCTTTGAGAGGGGCTGTGGGCTGTTGATAAAGAGGGGAGTGACAAAGGTTTTGATGGGGAATTTGAATTATCTGTGGGAGATTGATGATAATATTAAACAAAAGTTCATGTATACTTATTCCAGATAAAAAAAGAAAGCATGCCGATAGAAAGGTCATTTCTATGTGGAATACTTAAATCCCTTTTCCTCAGCAGGAAAATAATGAAATTGAACATAATGAGTAGCTGCTATCATAGGCTCGCTTTTGTCTCCTCTGTTCTTCACCTTTTTATGTTCGGCGGGTTTGTTGAACTGCACTGTCACTACTCAAGAGGAGTTCTTATGCGCAAGTTGTTGGTACTTGCAGGTAAAAATACTTGGCCAGCAGTGCTGTCAGAAGGTTGGCAAGGCAGATTTGTTGTCAGCATTAATGACTACAATTAACAAGTCTGTAATAATCAATTTAACTACTTCATCTGTATTGACCAAGACACTCATTGCTTTACCAAGATGCAAGGGCTCTCATTAGTATTACGGAAGAAGAGGTCATTAAGTCAGTGTTTTGAGACGAAAGATGTACAACAGGATTTCCCAACCAAACTGGCTGGGAACATTTCAAAAGATGAAACAATATTCAACAATAAGGGATCACAAAGCACAGAGTAAATGACTCTGTAGTGATCTGAGAGTGTATGGCAGCATTGACTGAGTTTCTATGGGCATATAAACTATATGGATAAGATAAACAACAGTAATAATGAACAACAATAACAGCCCACCTGAGCACTTCTGAGCAGCAGAATGAAAGAAATGAATTACTCAGTTTAATGGTTTACCAAAGAGCACATAAAATTGCAGAGTCCATCCGCTTTTTTTTTTTATTTTTAACTGCTCAGTATTGTGGACACACAAGACTAAACCTTAAACTGAAGTTTCTTACAAGTTTAGACAATGGCAAGTCATGGTTTGTGAAGTTCCCCTAAAGACACTAATAGACACAGTATGCAGAGTATTCTCAGTAACTTTGTGAAACTGGCATTGCGAGAACATTTTCTTCCCTTATTAGTTGTGTTGTGACGTACTGTTCAATTTCACACTTCTTTTCACTGGTCCTCTAGATGGGTATATAATGGGGATAAATGGCTGACAATTTCCTGAACAATTGAACCTTAGAATGGTTATTATCATGATTAATTGTGAAAATTAGGCAAATTGGGGTCTTTCGCACAAAAACGAAATGACTGTTAAGACTGTTGGAGGACACTGAATGGGTAGAAAAGCAGCGGCTGTTACGTGCCTGTTATTTGTTGAAAGTTAAAGTTGATTTGGAGTGGACTGATTCAACGCTAAATGCTATAGAGCTCTCTACAAGAACAAAATCTACCTCCCTTATAGGATGCAATGTGTTTCATGTATGCTCAGACAGTGACAGTGAGCAGACAGGAAAAGAAGATAGATCAAAGGAACTGAGTAGTTAGCAAGATCATTGCAGCCACGATGGGTGACAAAAGAAAATCCTGCGTAAGAAAACTCAAAACTTCTTCAATCGGAGACAGGAAATAAAAAATTAAATCCAAAATTCAAAGAAAAGCATCCAAGCCTGAAACCAGAATTAACACTGCCATTACTTTCTAAAGATGAAAAATATTCAGAGAGAACAATGGGAGCTTGTGTTATATCGTGCTTCCTCTAGGAAAGATTGCATCTTTCGACGTGTAGCAAAACACGGTGCTAGCTGTAATTATTTATTTGTATCTGTGCAATCCGTAGGATCATAATAACAATAATCTTTGTTCACTGAGCACTTTTCAAACTCTACTGTATGTAAGTGTTGAACGGAGGGAAGACATGAAAAATAAATAAAACAATCAAGTGTATAAAAACTAATAGGGGAAAAATTAAAGACTTAAAAAAAGGCCAATAACCTGCTGTGGTAAGATGTGACCTACGGCCTCTATGAAATTAGACTGAAGAATAAACGTCCTGTAAAAGTTTTAAGAAAACGTAGAAACCACACTTATTCATCCATTTATTTTCTATCCTGCTTGCTGTGCGAGCTGGATCCTAACGCAGCATGATTTGGGTTAGACAGGCTGCCAGTCTATCATAAAGCATAAAAAAGACACATTCACACCTGTGGGTAGACTGAATGTGAGTGCAAACTCACACATTCACAGGTGGAAGAGTCTATTTCTTCATCATAAACGATGCTTCTACTGTCACGGTCTAATCATCCATCATTTTTTGCCACCTGTTTTTGAATGCTGAATGTCTCCAAAGTAGAGAGAGTAGAGAGAAGACTATTCCCCCTAGATAACATTTTGAAGTTGGTGAGAAAATGATTTATGACTTAACTTGGCCTTTACTGGAATCTGTCTTTGTCCCTTTCAGGGGCCTATAAAATGTAATCAGTTAGCAGTTAACAGCCAACACTTAGCGTGACCCTCACACCCACAATGTGAGCTCGCTGCCGCACTTAAACACAACAGTCCCTCATTTCTGTTTCAGACTGAGTCATCTTACATTTCTTCATATTCTCGAAGATTTGAAACAGAACCGGAAAGTCAGACAGAGGAGAAGATGGTGTCGTTAATCAGTACAAAGCACAGGAACCCGTTTATTCAAACAAACGTGAGCTGTACGTTCACAGGAATCGATTCTGATGGGGCAGTTTTGTAATATAGGACCAGTTCAAATCTGGCAAGAGATATGATCAAGTCCTGCTTCTCTTATGATTCATTTTGTTCACAGATTTGCTATTGAAATTCTAAAATACTACTTAACAGCCAAATAAATAAAGCAGTTAAACTGGCACTATTCAAAAACAAATTTTAGTCAATATCAGCTCTTCGTTGCTGTTTACTGATTACAAACTTAACATGGCATCACTCAGGAAAATTACCACAACTACTTCCAGTCAGATAAGCTAAAAAAAGTGTATAATTAGGGTTCTTCCCATCCATCGTGCCTGCTGTGTCAACTTTAGCTGTGACAGTGTCAGTGGCAGGCAATCTGTCGCCCACTTTAGGTTCAGGCTTAAATATTTCGACAGCCATAAGAAAAAGTGCTGAAGTGGCTCTATGTGAATTCCACTACTTAGCAATTAAAGCAGCCTGGAAGTCACAGAGACAGCTCCACTATTCGCAAAGGGTGCAAGGATCAGCTTTAAAAAGCTTAATTTTCTTAACAACAACAACCTGAAGCCCTTTTTATCTGGAGAAAACACTCGCCACACAGAAAGCTGTATACAAAAACAGGGACGTACTTTTGTGGGATAGCTTTTATGTTTATACCTATTAATAAATGTTAATATATTTGTATTGCGGTTTCAAGTGTGCTGCTCTTTTCTGCACTGTCATAAGTCTGGTTCTTGGTTCCTCTTACAATAAAATCTGCCTGTAAAACATCTCAACCAAAGTAAGCAGAGTTGACTCTTAAATAAGATTTGGAGCCAATAAAGAAATGTCAAACATTTTCTTTACCTGTGACGGATAACTCAGTTGTCCTCCGCACCACAAAGTTCCCAAACTGGAGTTCACAGGTGTAATTCCCTATGTCATCTTCCCGTACTTCCTTGATGGACAGACTGTCCCTCCTCCTTTCTATGGTTTGTCTCCACTGCTTTGGCTTGCACTCCTTTATTCACAATTCAGGAAAAAAAACATGTATGAATGTTAGAAATTAAGCAAATAAAATTTAGTTTTACTGTCGGCTTTCATAGAAAACAGGTTTTTAATTCAATACCTCTACTCATTAGGACATGGCTAAATCCAAAGAGGGCTGCTTGGGGATTCAACTGTCATGAAAACTTTCCACAAACTGATATATCATAGAGGAGAGACCTCATATTAAAACACAAATTCTCAGCAATTTATTCCTAAATTGTTTGCTTCACCCCTGTTTGTCCAGATTCTAATAATTTTTTAACTGGGATTTATGAGGTTGAATGGCTTCCCGTTCATCACTCTGAGAGGAAGGCAATACTACTGGAATTCATTTCATAAAGCCATTACAAAGTTTATTTGTTGAATCTGCTTTACTTTGCTAATAATCAGCTACTTTGAAATGAGAAATTTACTTTATTGGGCTGCACCATCAATACCACTGTCATGAGTGATGCTAACAGTTAGCTGCAGACAAACCCGTGCCGCACGCTCACAAAGAAATTAGAGAAGTATTACCAGTTTTTGCCTGTATTTATAGAGTGAATGGTTCTTTCAAAAGGGACAATGGAAGTAAATTCCTAATGCAAAGTCCTGAGACATTCCTGATGTTTTATAATCATTATACTTTAACCAGCATACCAGCTAAGAAGGATCCAGAGGACACTGCACCAGGCACCACACTGTAAGGTGTAAAATGGACCTCCACAGCTACTATTGTTTAGCTGGAGCATAAGTATGGACTTTGACAAACAGTCAAGGACTTCAGACTTTGTGCCCCTGAACACCTAAGGCAAAGGAAACTGGGGCACAGAGTCTAGTTTCAAACTGCGATCCAAGACGGGCCTCCCAGAACTCAACCAGCCGCAGTGACAAAGGAAGACCCAATAACTAGAGGGTGCAGAGCCACAGTGAATTTCTATTTTAAATTTTATTCAGTTGGAAAGAAAAGAAACTACGCACTGTCTTAATCTGGCACACTTTCACATTTGATAAATTGGTACGCAAACTGCACATAGCAGCTCCTCCAAAGTGGCCTGCATGTCAGGGCTGACTGGGTAAGTTACACTGTGGACCCTCCATAAGGAGGAAGAGGAGTTCATGTATAGAGCCAGGAGATTTATTTTGGGAAGATATTTATTTTCTTGATACTTGTAGTTTCAGAACACAGAGATGAGACAGTAATTTGCTTTAAATAAAGCTCACCTGAAGTAGGTTACTCTTCAAATAAATCACTAATCTTCCTGTGTAATTTTTTTTTGTTTGAAGTGGCACTACAGACCCGTTTGGACAATATCTTACATTTTTCTTTTCTTTCTTCTCAATGTGAATGACCAAAAATAGAATAATTATTTGTTCAAAATGAAAACAAATAGTTGCATCTTACCTTGTACCACACAATCTCAGGCTCCGCTCCGGGCTGTATATAATCCTCAATGCCGGGGCAGGAAATGTCTTTGCTTTTGCTCAGTTCAGCCTTCTCAAAGAACCTCATTTTGGAGTTGTAGCAGAGGTCCGTGTCATTCTCCGCCACTGTGAGCGACATGGACACCTTCATACAATACGTGGAGTTCCTGTGAAAATACAAAGTTGAATAAGTCCGAGAAATTAATGAGTTTTATCATATTGAAATCTTGCAGAAAACAATGAGCACCATCCGTCCATCTCATGCTTAAAATAAACTCCTGGTCTGTGTGATCAAAATCTGCACAATGCTCAATACCAGCATTTCATAACGATCATTAAATCCAGAGGAAGACAGAAAGAAACCTTCATCTGGAAAGTAATTCATGTTTTTCACCATTTTTCGGCCATAAACCACACACACACACACACACACACACGTGTATATACACACACATATAGCTTTTATGTGTGTATGAGAGGCAGGGACCCGGGTGGTAATATGGAATGACAGCTCTGAATGTCAACAGCACTTGAAGATTGATTGAGCCTTTTGTTTTCACGTGTTAAGCAGATACAGTGCGAGCTAGCAGAAAATTACTTACTACAATTGATGTACTGTAACTGCTCAGGTCATACACATAAAGAAAGGGAATAATAAAACAAGGGAAAAGGGCATAAAATGCAAGATTACTTGTAATGCTTGGAGGCTACATGCTTGCCTGGTTGTGCAGATCCATCCACGATGGAACAAACAGTTCATTTCATTCCTTGGTATTGCAATATACCGACAGTAATTTACACTGTACCCTCATCGGAGACAGCTGTCTTTCAGTTTTAAACCGATCTGGAATCCTGATCAGGCTTAGCCCTGCCTTGCAGAGCTCCAAAGCCTAATGTGGGGAACGTGCAGCTGCTGAGCATCGACACAATCCTGTTTGGGCCATTATTGGGACAGTGATTTGGAGATTGGGCCTGCTGTTTAAACAATTCTTAACAAAAGATGAGACTCAATGAGCGCATTGATTCACTCTGAATGTTGCTGCTATTTGAAGGAGGGGAACTAAAGCACAGGCCCTCTAAGATCAATGAATTCAATAAGAGCACCTTTTCTTCACCCAAACTGTCTAATAAGACTGTCACATTTGACAAGTACGATGGCCTGACTGCAGTAAATCCCTCCTGGTTATAAGACCAAACAAATTGGCAGTATTTAGTAAAATCTCTTTGCTAATTTTACAACTAAAGCTGGTTACACAAATTGAGCTGAACCAACAAACAATTACAAACATGTTAAATCCTGACATAATTGTGCAGCATTAGCTGCTTTATGGATTAGTACAACACACACTGGTCTTCGCTACAGTGGTGGAAAACAATGCCTCGCCCTTCAGACTGGCCAGTGGCGTGCTGCACGCTTGAAGTAAGTGTGCCATTTTCATGAAGCCCAGATGCAAATGTGACATGATGTGGAGATTATCCCAGAAAACTTCTACCAGATGGACACCTGTGCAAATGAGATCCCATGGGTGCTCTCTCTTCCCTGTTAAATATTCTGGGCAGCACTGATAAACTCACCCGCTGTAAGAGAGAGAGACAGAGAGAGGGAGAACTATGTCATCTGCTACGCATGAATGATCGATGGTGTGGGCCAACACTTTGTCCTACAATGTCTTTCCAAAATTTCACATCCATCATGACGCCTTTTGAGCCCGAAGAGCCAGGTGATCTCTTGACTATTCACTAAGCAGGTGTAATATTCATGAGGACTATGCAAAGCAAGTAAGCAGGAAAACTATCCAACTGCTGCATACTCTGGAGACTGCACTGCTCACTACACACCGAGCACTCGATGCCTGTGGAGCTCTGCATACTGCAGATACAGTGATAACAAGCTAGGTGATACCATGGCATTAATGGGTGAGGATGTCTGTCAAAACGTGTCAAACTGAAGGGGATATGCAATGTCATGGCAATGATAGATAACATCCTGCATACATCAACTCAAAGAAGTGTCAGGATGACAGCTACTGTATATGGCTGGAGGGCATGCAGAGGACTCGAGCTGCAATCTGCAGCAAGTGCAGTGAAATTATGTGCAACGGTCAATTCAGAGTTAAACTGCCTGAAAGGTTTATGATTGTCAAACTGCAGCAAAATAAGAATCTCCTTTCTGTAAGATAGTCATGGGATTCCACACCAGTTAAAGTCTCAAGTTAACCTATAGATCTGTGCATGAAACTTTTGCTACTGTCAGAGTGAGAGCCCTCCTAATCATGTCAGAAACAAACCATCTACACTTAATACATGATTTCTTTTCATCTTTTGTTCTATTGAATATCAGTAAATCTACTCCCAGAATGAAACCAGATGGAAACCGCTCTGTAATGAAGCAAGTGTTCGCTCTAATATTAAATAATAGGGATCAGAATTGATGTAAAATTCTCCTGGGAATCTGGGTCACCTGTGGGGAAATTAATGAACTAACTTAATGAATCTCTTAATTAAAATAACTCCTCTATAAAAGAAACTGGATGATGAAATAATTGCTGATTACTCATTAGAACTTACTTTCAACTAACAATAACGCTGTTAAAAACAGATGTCAGAGGGTGAGAGGCTCAGAGATTGAAGGTTGCCTCAGGATGCCTTTATATGGCAGATACCAACCTATAGATAAACACTTTAATAAAAAGATTTAATAAGAGGTGTATTTCTGTACGGTGACATTGAAGCCTTGACACAATATATAGAACAGACACAAAACCCGGCAGTAAGGCGGCATAGTGGTTAGCACTGTTGCCCCACAATAATAAGGTTGCATGTTCGGTTCCTGGGCCTGAGGCCTTTCTGTGTGGAGTTTGACGGCGTGGGTTTCCTCCGGGTACTCCGGTTTCCTCCACCATCCAAAGACATCATGTTTAGGTTAACTGGTGACTCTAAATTGTCTGTAGGTCTGAGTGTGAGTGTGAGTGGTAGTTGGTCTCTGTCTGGCTCTGTGTGTTGGCTCTGCGATGGACTGGTGACCTGTCCAGGGTGACCCCGACCTCGCCCAATGTGAGCTGGGATTGGCTCCGACACCCCCCACGACCCGAAAACAGATAAGCAGTAGAATATGAAAGAATGAATGACACAAAACCAGAGCTTTCCTTTCTATGCGTAAGAACATGGCTGTGATTCTCAGTGTCTGAAAACGCTACGTTATTCACCTTAATATCTTTTAAATGTCACGTCTAAAAGAGACAAGTAAAGCAAGTGAAGCGCTGAAACATGAAACCTCTGTCAGCTTATTTTTGAGAAGATTGTCATTGTTAGAATGGCAGCTTCCCAACTGTCTCATCATCCTTCAGAAAAAGGTTAAGATGTTTCTCCACTCGAGCAAGCACAACCTCCGTCACAGCAGCATTTTGGAAAAAATATTCCTACTGTAATCAGGGCATCACGTTCAGTGGAGGCAGGAACATCTGCTCATTCATTAGTCTGTCTGGGTATACTGGTGAGTCTACAAAGCACAGCATTGGAGTAAAACTTTTAAATGTATGTGAATGTGAATTTTGAATTTAATCCGTGCAGCAATTAAAGAAAGGAGCCCAAATTGATTCAGGTTTCTTGTGTGGAGTGATTTGAACTTCCTTTGTTTGTCAGATTATTGCTAATTGTGCCAATTCCTTCCTTCAATTCATAGATCTGAATGTTTCCAAAAGTGCATGACTGAGTGAATGAATCTGCATCTAAAAACTTATGTACGGTCACTGTGACCTCACTGTCCAGTGACTGAGGTCAAATCAGGTCCAGGTACAAGTTCAACTCAAGTTTCAGTTCTGTAAACTTTTAGCATCTGCAACAACTTCCATACAGTGTGTCACTGTCCAGTGCATCAGCCCTCAGTGTTCTTCTGCTGCCTCTCCTGTCCACACCAGGCCAAGATGAACCCAGACCACGGTATGGTTGGCCCAGTTATCCTAAATCAGTATTTTATAGTGTCCGTGTAATTTATGGCCAGAGCGAAGGTCACAGTGAGTGGTGGGAAGACTAGGTCTCCTACCTGTGGCACCCGTTCATAACTCACCTGTCAACTGTAGCACCAAGCCCAGGATGATTAAGCACCCCAGCTCTCTAAATCTGACTGCAGTCCAACTTGCTCCTACTTAGCCCCTGTTGAAAAGTGTGACACTTGTCTGCCATGCTGCAAAAACCAACCAAATGTGGCCGCAATTTTAATCTTTACCAACCTCCCTCTGTCCACACGCCGACCAAACAACCATCCCTCTTTCTCCTCTCTCTGTCTGTATCTGGTTGTGGCTTGTGTCTGTCCCTGCCTCCGACTGCCCAGTTGCCCTTTTCTCTCCTGTCTTGTAGTACACGATTTCTCAGGGAGGAACACACACCTCCGTGGATAATTTCATTTCACCATGCTGTGGAAAACATGTCAGCAGCTGTCTGCACATGAAGACTCACACATATGAGCGTGCACGCAATAATTAAAGATAAAGAAACATTATTTTTCCCTTGTGTGATATGTAGGAAAGATCTAATTTTGCATTACAAGTACAATTTTATTTACATTGTGGAGTGTAGTTGAGGTTCCTAAACAATAAAACCTATGAATGAAGGGAAATCCAGTAATACAATAGTGAAGAAAACGGGTACAGTATCTGTCTGCATCTGTAAAATGGCCCAGTTTAAACCTCTAACACTATAGAAACACATTTAAGTCACAGAGATAATATAATTAACAATAAAATGAGGTTCAAGCACGTTTGTAACCATTCTTCTAACCTCATCCAAAGCTTACAACTTGTCGAGAGAAAATCTTTGAACAATTGAACTGAACTGTCATTATTCATTATTTCAATTGGAATTATTTCCCAAAAAAAATCAACAAAGACAACCTTGGTACCTTTTCAAGGAGCACCTTCAATACTAATGTTCTAAAAATAAAATGCAGAACATTTGCACACACAAAAACAATCATCTTGTTCCAAACCCTGCATAAACCAAATATGTCATTTTCCAGTATTTTAAGTCTGAGAACGCCTCAAAGACCTCCCCTTGAATTGTTCGTCTCAAGCTGTCAGTAGCACTTCTTGTGTGTGCAAACACATTACTCAGTTATTTCCTATTCGATGCCTTCAGGGAACTAATTTTCCATTCCACGACACCCTCAACTCATCTTTATGCTGGCAACCTGATTTCATAACAAGCATAAACAATTTGTCTCCATTGTATTCTCTTCTAACTCCGTCATGACCTTATTCATTGGTCCCCAGGCCCTCTGGGTGTAATGTATGAGCAGCATACTGCTATGCATATCAAATACTAACAGTCTCATTGTAGCAAAGTTGTATCCAGAATTGGCTGTGGACCACTCTGTTGAAAAATGTAAACCACTTGTTGTCTGGTGCTGACTATCATTAAGGTTTTGGCCAAACAAAGCAGCTTCTTTGGAAGATTGAAACAGGAAATGTTCCGCAAAACCGACAAGATGAATAACAGGATGACACACCTTTCAAACTTTTCTAGACCGTCACAGCATTGAGGAATTATCACCTGTATTTATTCTGTATAAGCGACAACAATGCTGATTATTCCACAGCAGGAATGAGCGGTTGAACAACTTATGATATTATTTCACTAAGCTCCTGTCATCCCTTTAACATGTAAACCCCAACTAAAGACGGATGTTTAAAAATTAACAATAGCTTTAAACTGTGTGTGCAGTGCATCAGTTTCATGGTCTGTATCAAAACAATGTCGAGAGACCTGGCCCCTTCAAATAAATACATTACCTAACAAAACAAAACAGTCCAATAATGGAGATAATCACGTAAATGGCAGCAATAAAAAATATTCATAAATGTAGTATGGAATCTGTTTTCTCCTCTAAGAAGCCTTAACAAGACAACTTTGGAGTTGCCACAAAGAGTTTCACTCTCTTTTGGAGGAGGCACACTTTCAGTGCAGACCCATCTTAAACTCTTTAGAGACCATTCCCTGAAATATTTATGTCTACCAGACAGTCACTGATTGTGTATTACTGCTGCGTGCTCATACAGTATTTTGCAGCTTAAAGTGTTGCCAGACCACCCAGGTCTGTATTTTCTGTTAATTTTTAGAGGGGGGGTTCATTATGTAATTGTTTTTTCTCCATGTCTCTCTTCCACTCCGTTGAAGACGCATATGTGAAAACTCTTGGCTGTAATACATACTGAAAAGAGGAAAAATAAGAATAAATTGCTTATGGCTGATTTTAATAGAGCTTTATTTCTTCTACCAGTGCTGCTTATTAGGAACACTTTATTAAATCTAATGCAGTCTAATTCAATAGCCCTGCACTAAATCCTCCCTAATGAAGGGTACAATGTTCAGCTCCTGTTTAAACTGTTTTCAGGAGGTGTTGTTTACAATGTACGATCATTTTGGAGGATGTAGTTTGCTTTTAATTGCTTTGCATGATACAGAGAGGTGTTTCCGTCATTCAGCCATTCCTCACTGATGTACATGGGGTGGATACAATAATAATAGTAATACCACCTGTCCATATAATGCAGAACAATACACGTGGAACACAAGCTGCAGCCTCTAATGAACGTAAAGTTGAACCAGCACTTCTTATTAAATGATTTCATAAACAATTTCAGCACAAATGTTGAACATTGTTAACTTCACAGCATACACGACTTTGCAAATTAATAAATGTTCTTTCCATAAATAAACAGCTTTTCAAATGCTTTAGAATATGCCATATGGGCAATGTTTAAATTTGCTTTTTCTGTTTATGGAAATTGTTATTAGGTTTGTTCTCTCTCTCTCTATTATTCTCTCAACATTAGGAGTCGAGTGAGCTGTGAATTTATTTGACTGACAGCAGTGGTATTGCACATGCCCCTCCTTGGAGCTCTGCTGTTCACAATCCAGAGGGGAAAGACGGGAGGCGGGAAGAGGGGAGGAAGAGCTGGCTCTGGTGCCAAAGAGATTGTGCTTGGGGAATGGTATTTCTGACATTTGTCTGGCAGATAAAAACCACCATCAGATATGAGGAATAGAAGGTCAGTGTCTCTGCTATCAGATAGCACTGGTTTGGCATCTTGTTTGATGGCTTCCTCTGCTCAGTCTGGACCAGGACATATTGGAGGAGGATTGCAGAGGACAGAACACAAAGTCAAAATATCTATCCCATGTGGTCGTCTGCTGTGTGGGATAAAACTTCAATAAAATTGAAATGAAGTGAGAATATGGTACGTGTCTAAGCTTAATCAAGTAATAAAGAAATAAAAATTGGTCATATTTGACCTTCTGTTGGATCGCTCTGAGCAGTCATGCAGACTGTGACAACAGATGTGAGTCAAGAGGTCTCTTAGAGAATAATCTCCACAGCCAACCTTCTACCCCTCTGCCCCTGTAACCAGGAGCCTTTTGAGTTCAGCTTAATCAAATGGAATCGAGCGTGGGACAAATGTCCAATCAGAAGGCGCATGAAGGGCGTGCAGAGAAATTGGTTGAGACCGTAATGCATGCACATGGTGGATTAGACTTATATTCCAATTTCTACAAAGACTGCCCCATATACATCAAAATTAGTATATGTATAGATGGACAGAAAGCAGTAATGTTGGCCACTTTTGCTGTGTAACTGAAACACTGCAACCCATTTCCATTAAGCACAATATCACATCGTTCTTTTACATACTGTAGTTATTGAAAACCTAAATAAAACGTCTGGAGTATGACAATATTTGCTGGTGAACTCAGGCATGAACACCTTTTCAGGTGAATGCTCAGTTTTCAGTAACTGGAAAAGACCTAGGGACATTTATAAACTTTAGCATTTTCTCTTGGTTTATACTTTGCATTTGTGAACATAATAGTAAAGAATACAGGGGCCATTATTTAGAATGATATATGCTTCTAAACCCTGAAGGTATCTCAACTCCGTAGTTTCAGCTTTATGATCCTGCAGCTCATTCAAGAAGAAAGAAGTCCTGCTGTTGACAGTCCTCCTAAACATTTAGTTAATGAAAAGTTGAATAATAAAGGAATCTAGAACGAGTAAAATTTTTTCGATATACTACAGTACAAGCTGAAAAGAGCACCTGGCTCCATAATGCTAACTATCTGCGTATATAACTTAATTCAAATTATGAAATTAAAGTCTACATGAACAGACTCCAGTGACAGCACAACCTTTGATAGATGGTAACGGGTAACATATAAAGGTGAGGGCTGTAGAGAAATGATACAAACTGTAGAGCTGTTTTTCAGACATGCAGTAAATTCAATAGCTGGTTCTAATTGATGATTAAATAAAAAGTTTAACTGAAATGTTTTTGGGATTATCAAGGGGAAGGAGAATGAAACTGCACCTGAATCCTTAAATGGATCAGGTCCGTTACTTAATGATGTCAAAGGCAGATATTTCTAAATAGAGATTGAGCCCATTAACTTAATATTTGGTAAAGATTATTATTATTATCCATATCAGGCCTCTATTATAGCCTTCATTTAGCATCATACCAGTTCACAGGTTGATGGTACTGAGAGTATAATGAGCAAATGGTAAAATATCCATCACTCTTTTTAAGGCCTCTGACCCTTTGCAAGAATATTTTAGAAAATATTTTTTGAGATGAAAGAGCTGAATAAGGATAAAGCAAAAAGAAATATAAAAATAAAATTCCATTCATTCAGATGTTGTTAAAAAATAAATAGTGTTTTAAGGCCTTTTTCCATTTCTGTTCTAGATGAAGGTCTATTACCCTCCTGCACCGGGACCCAAAGTGGTTTCATCACCCTCTTCTTTGACACTACCATTGTAACATAAGACATCCACAGTGCATATCTGGCCAAGTCCACGCTGCCATATCACAGCTGAATAAAGCATAGTGTGAAAGGTGGACAGGACCCAAACAACAGCCCATACATCATCAGACAATAGCTGCTGGAAAACAGCCTCCACTAAACCACATACAGCCAACTAAAAGGCTGTCCGAACACTGTGTCGACACTCTCTATACAAGTGGAAAGAATACTGAATATAGGGGAGCGGCATCAATAACCCCTGGCTGGTGGGTGAGGCGTCTTGGCAAATCCATATCACACAATTAACTAAAGCCCCACCTGGACACTGTGAATAACGGCTGCCAGTGAATTGGCACCAACTCTCTTTGCACCTCCTCAAGTAGGAATGTGAAAGACGCTCCTTTCTCAAACCAGTCAGGTGTATCTAAGATACTCTCTGTTAAAGTTTCAGCAAGTTTCATATGCTGAATTTAGATTGTGACCATGGGAGACATTGGGCCTTCTAACATTGTCATCTATTAGCATAGAAACAGGAAGCAAAGTGTTGTGATCTGTGATCAGTCATTTAATTCTTCCTATCCATTAAAAAACTACTGAAATGAATAAATGACTATTGTGAATTGCTTTATGGAGCTGCTACCAACACCAAATTATTTAAAGAAAATAGATTCAAGCTAGCAGGGTACAGGTTACAGTGGGTGTTGATACGTCTGCGGTTTCTTAACATTATTGATTGAATAAGTATTTTTTAATTTCAGTGTGAGTCCAAAGCCTGATTTAAATGTGACGCAGCACTGCACAGCACTTAGAAATAAACTCCACCATAAACTAAACCATAAGGGCATTACAGATGTTTCAGCCCTCCTCAGGAAGGCCTTTCCACAGCGCTACAGCTGACCGATTGTCTCCTGCCAGGTAGCTTATAACACAAACAGCATCCTTATATTATACATCATCCATAACCCCTGGCAGCACAAACCGTCCCTTCTGCTCCTTAGTCTAGCGTCTCTCATTGACTTTGACAGCTGGGCTGGATCAATTGGACAGGCCCTGACTGAGGCTGAATGACAGAGTGTTCCAGACGGCCCATTCTCACTGTCACTTCCCTGAGAGATCACCAGCCACTCCTGCCCACGAATACTAATACAGTCGACATGGGGCCGTGGTATGGGATGGTAGGAATGGGTTTTTAATGTGCATGCCTTCTTTGTGTTGGTGTGTACAAGGTTGCCAGTTAGGATACGCTCACCAGCAGCGATTGAGTCTTAAATAAGCAAATGGGCACACAGACACATGCACTTTGTTATTTCCCCTCCCACTGTTCTTTTGCTTTGCTTTGACAGCCCAGGCCTTGCAGGACATGCAGGAAACCCATTAATAAGCCTGGGACAGTGGCAGCATGCCAACTCCAGTGAACAGGGTCAGAGGTGAGACATTAACTACCTGCCTGGAAGTGGGATCCTGCACGCGCTGCTACATCTGCCCTTAATTTGACACTATAATCCCTGAACCTTCCACGGCCATCAATACAGTGAGATATGTGTGTTTGTTTAGGCATATTTCTGCTTCAGTTTGTGTGTTGGATCAAAGCACCACGCACACAACAGAGAGATTTTAACTTCAGAAGACCGAGGTGAAATACAGGTCAGTGTTACAATGAAATGTAGATGAGCTGCACAGTGAAATAAAACCCTCTAAATCCCAGTATCATGGCAGGCATGACGCCAGTGTTCTGGATTGAAGTCATATACTTAATGAAAAACTTTATTTTATTTTTATCCATTAGTCTTAAGTCCTTACATATTTCTTGCTATATTTCTATTGTTTAAGTGCCTGTAACTAGCCAAATTTCCCCGAGGATTAATTAAATGCCCTGATTCTGATTAATCACAAAAACAAATTAGCAATTAAAATCTGAACCAAGGCACTTATGATTTTTATCTGTAGATTGTCAATATCATTTTGGCTCAAACTGGAGCAGACTTGATCAATCTTGTCTGATCAGTCTTAAGGCCAGAAAGACAGTTAGAAATGGCTCAACAATCCTCCTGTATAAAACAGCACAAATGAATAGCTTTTCTATGTTAATATGCCAAGAGAGACTGGCCTGAATGTGGGTGAGTTAGCGGTATCCTCTCTAGTAGCCTAAAATTCCAAGTATTTATCCGTTTGTACTCTGTCACTCTACAGTAAGTGACACACACTGCCACTGCAGATGTTTTCACTCTGCATATGAAAGAGCTCCTCAGGGTGTAACCTCTGAAACAGCTGAGTGCTGACCTCGATTTGACACACAGCACTGATCATCTGCTCCCTTCCCCTCCTATACTGTATGTGGCGTGAGGGTTCCTTTATCATATGGCCGTAACGCATTCAGATCTGTGCACAGAGCGCAGGCAGACATGCAGAGAAGGTAGAGTGTGTGCATATGTGTGTGTTGATGTTGGCCTGTTTTCACATACAGATTGGAGGCACATTTAGTTCCTGTCAGTAGCAGCTCGTCTCAGGGGAGACGAGAACTGACATGTTGTGTATGCCTGTTTGTGTGTGCGAGTGTATTTGTGCCGGTCCAAGCACACGATGATGCCCTCTGACACCCTTAAGTGCAAGTGAGCAAATACACAAAGACATAACGAGTGCAGACACACTGTTTTATGTGTGCGCATGATCAGGGAGACAAGAAGGCCAGAGGCGTAAAGTTACAGGCTATGCATCGTTACAGATTTTGACAAAAAGATCATGTTTATATGCATTAGTTTGCATGCGAGTGCACCATAGAGAATGAAAGAAATAATGGTGCAATAATTGAGGAACTACACTGTAAACTGCAACATTATCCATCAGGGTAATCTGATGGTATGTGTAGTCTCAATTTTTTAATAAGTAACAAACTGTGCTGATGTTTTGAGATAGTTCTGCTTCACAGAATTCACACATCTTCTAACAAGGAACAGGAATATGACTCAAACTGGATTAAGAACATGCCTCTTGATTAAGAAGGTACTTGAATTTCAATGATGAATTGGTAATAATTGTGTTTATCTGCACGTTCTTATCATACTTTCCCAGCTGCTGTTATATCTTGAAACTTTGCTAATGTAAAACTTATGAAGATGTTTGTGTTCTCTGCAGTGCAGATGGGTCTCTGTCATCATCTGCATTATGCCACATGGTGTCCAAGCAGCTCATAAAGAATATTTCTATTAGACCTCACGTAGCTTTTTTTTTTTTTTTTTTTACTGCAACCCAGTCAGTGATGATAATTTGGTTAGAACAACAGAGGGCACTGAACCTCTATCCTCAAAAGACCTGTGTGACGTGACTGAAATGAGAATGTTTCACCAATATATAAATTCAACCAGCACTTCATTAGGAACATCATATAATAAGAGCACGTACGGCCATCGATGCTGATGGATGCATCACATAAAGTACACCACTCTGATCCACTCTGGTTCCCTGGACTCACTGTCATGTTTGTTAATTCTGTATGAGATGGCTTTTGCCTTGTAACATGGTGCATCATTATGTTGACAGTGACAATTAGGAAATGGAAAACTGTGGCCATAATCAACAACAACATTCAGATTACAGCATAGAAATAATGCCTGATTAATGTGTAAAGGAGCCTAAAGTTCACCAAGGAAACAATCTCTGCACCCCACCACCCCTAGCCTGGGCCGACCGGGCCTATGGACTCAAGCTGTTGACACAAATATCAGCAGAAATCCAAACTCATCAGATCAGCCAAGTTTTTCCAGTCTTCAACTGTCCAGTTCTGCCCAGTGCACACTCAGATTTCTGTTCTTGGCTGACAGCAGTGGAGCCTGTTGTGGTCCTCTGCTGCTGTAGCTTTGATAACTACAGTTGTGAAGACCGGCTATGTAAGTCCCTTCAGCCTTTTTGTCAGCTTGGACCAGTCTGGCTAATCACCTGTGACCTCTCAGCTCACATGATTTGTTTTAGCTTTTCATTTTGACTAAACTCAAAATAAAACAGATACTGTGGTGAATGAAAATATCCAGAGATCAGCAGTTTCACACCAATCATATCACAGTCAAAGTCACACACATTTCTGCCTCATTCTAATGCTTGCTGCTCACATTATCTGGAGCTCCTGAACTCTATCTGCAGGGTTCTGTTCACTGAATTTCTGCCACATGAATGCTTCATTTGATAATTATATAAAAAGCATGTGTTTTGTTTTTTTTTTCAATAAAGTGCTCGTTGAGTATATATATACCATGATATGCGAACTGTTTGCAGATCAGCTCATAAGACATTGACCTCTCATTTCATGGCAGCAAACAGGCAGAAGCAGTTCATAATACTGCAGCAGCGTGTCTTCACTGTGACAGTGCTGATGTGGGTGTCTCATGAATATTCCACCCACACTGTTCATCTTTGACTAATGCAATAACACCTGTGACAGACAACTCACAGAAACCTCTTCCTCACTATCCAGAGATCGTGTGGACAGGAGACATGGATTGACAGCCTGTGTATTCTTGATGCCATTTGAGGATATAAAAACTGATAAAATTATGTCACTGTATGACACACACTACACTGTCTTGCTTAATGCTGGTTTGGTGTATTTGTGGCAAATTGGTCTAAAGCTTCAGTACGTGATATAATGAATTAGAATGAAGACAAATGATAGCAGAATCATAAATCTGATATACAGTATAATAAGGCAAATACGATTTACAAATTGAGAAATATAATTCTACTTAAGGGCCATAAACAATAACAATAAACTACTGCCAAGCCCTTCTCCTTACTTGTACTAAGCTGATTCCCCAATAAAAAATGAGAGATGGTAATGATGACAAATACTATCATACTAGTCAGTGTATATATCATTTCTGATGTGGTCTGCTTCAATATTCTTGCATAGTACTCTGTCACACTGGTTTCTACCAATACTCGCATTGAGATAATAACATCATGGGGGCCAAGAGTGACTGGGATTGAATTGTTATAGCATGCTGAAGTTTGAAATGTATCCAGTGAGAGATAATTTATTGTTGTGCAGTGATTCATATGATCCGCCGCTGAGCACTCTAATTCTCGAGGTCCCTTTATGTTTCAAAAGGTAAGGATCCCCAAGCAAAATCACTGCCAGGAGTCTAATCCAAATATGATATGTTAGCATATGCAAGCTCTGATCATCTATAGGACCCACACTGCTGAGACAAAAGAGACAAGCAATTCTCCAAATTGGCTGCGCTGCTTGGGAATTGAAATGAGTCACGTCAGCATAACAGCTCATCACGCTGCTACGTGGTTGTAAAATTGGATGAATCCAATTCTGTGATGTGTAGCATTATTGATGCATACACTAAAAGGGAGAAGGCAAATGCATCTGCAAACATCAGACAGTACACCACATTCTTAGAGATATATATGTATGTTAATGAACAGATACAGGATGGGACAATAGTCCTCGTAGCTGCGTAGACTGAAAATGTGCTAAACACAGCATTCTCATAGAATATCCTATTTTAAGTGAATCCAGCATTTCAATCCATATATTTAAACGACATGCTGTAGACTGTGCCGCCATTGTTGTTTTTGTCATTTTGATTTTATTATAATTTGTGCAGCTGTGTTTCGTTAAGCAGGACAGAAAAAAACAGTGATTCTATTTTAATAACTCGGCTTCTTTATATAAATTTCTGATTTATATGTGCTGAAGCGATACATTTTCAGACATAAAACCTATCTTTGCACTTTATTTTGATCTGTTAGTTTTATATATATATATATAGAGAGAGAGAGAGAGAAAGATATATACAATTTTGGTCCAGCCCTACACAACAGCCACTTACTGTTAATAGCTTAGCCTTTAAATGCAGCTGTTAAAGTGTAATTAAAGCACGTATAGTGGATCTCTTTATGCTCTGAAACTAAATAACATGAACACAATATATCATGTAAAAAATGTTAGTCAGCATTTTCAAGTCATTTTCTAGGACATACAGCCTCAGCACTTTTAGTTGATATATGATATGAGAAAGGAATCAAAAGGTTATTCTCAGAAACCGTTGCTCTGTCAGTCATCTGGACTGGGCCCTGGTCTTATTATCAGCTCAACAGAGCTCATATTATATCCTAATACAGGACACAAAATTGCTGTGATTGGATATTCCCATGTGGTTGATTCTAATGCATTGCTATGCACTTCTGAATGCTGCATTAAACCAAACGTCATACACACACACACACACAACCGCTCAGTCTAATCCTCCCAAGGCTTTTGTGCCGGCCCTTCCCCCTGTTAAAAGCTGCTGTATAGAGCTGACTAATAAGCCAGTCAAGGGAAAATGCCCTTTACCTACAAGGTTAATAAGTTATTACAATATAATCAAGCATGTGCAACTCTGCACATTGCTCAGCTTATTCCTCAGCTTAAAATGTAGCAAAACTGATAGTAAACACAATTCATTCTTTTCTCTCTATTTTTATTTTTTGTATTATGGCTGTTTAGTTCATTTAAATGGAGGATTTGACTTATTTCATACTTTTGGGTTTATGCTTTCAGGGCAGACTCTGGGATTTCAAAATGAGCTAATAGTCAGTGAAATGACATGGCAGCTTTAAAAAATAATTTCATCACTACAATCACATCCTAGGCTTTTGCAGTGTTGCTGTACCAGAGCTAATCAGTGTATCCTATCTGTTTCCTACAAGGCAGTTTTGATCTGCTGCCTTCAACCTAATGCTCTCAGCTACCATAAATGCTTTGATTAACACCGAAAATCACTGTACTGCAAGTGATTATAGCACAAATCTTGGCAATTGTAAATAAAGGTCAATGCAGTAAATATTCCATGTGGGTGGCAAATGTTCATCATAAAGTGTTAAAAAAGCTCTTGTCCTGACTGTACAGAGTAAAAACATAGAGAAAGAAACTACAGGTCACAACGGTCCTAAGAAATTCCTGTGCAATGCAAAAGTGCTCCGTATTCAGAATTACTATTCTTTCCCTCTATGATGGGCAAATAAATGTTGCCCCTTTATTTGCTTCTGAATGGTGGAGACTGGTGACAAATCAGCTCTACTCGTCCAAATCAAATCTCGTGGCTCTACTTTCTGCGTGATCACACAATAACTTTGAGCTGACCAATTGGCTACTTCAAGAAATGCTGCTAACATCACTGAATGGAGAATTGTTGGATTGGTGCTGCCTAGTTCTATTCAAGGCGGCTGCCACAGCAAAGGGGAGAGTGCTAATGGTGCTGAATAGTAATAGCTGAAACCTCTTAGAGTTGGGCTTGTGAAACACAGCTAAAAAGAATATTATTCACTGGATTCTGTTGCCAGAGTAACAAATGTCCTGAATCCCTTGTTTTCAGGTTGAAGCTGTTTTTGGGGAGGTGAGAGGGGGGTTTCTCTGAATTCCAATAAGATTACACTCCTATTTTTCAAAATTGTGTTTTTAAAGTTTCACTTATCCAATGAAAAAGAAGTAATTCTGGGCTTCAAGGCAGTCTTTTCTTTCCAACTGGCTACAGATATCCTCCACGTTAATGAAAACTTCTGCCAGTATGAGCATGCAAAGCAGGTATTTCATGCTAATATGGAAATCATGAATCAAACAACTGTCTACCTGCACCATCAGGCAAGTGGAAAAGTATCTTAAAAGAGTATCTTAGCGGTCTTCCCTTTCCTGCACTGAATTACCATCCATTCCCTTTCATATCACTCCTCACTTTTTTTTTTTTTTTTTTTGAAAGACAGACTAGTGAAGCTGAAGAAATATGGATTTTCCAATGGCACCTAATGGCTTACTGTTCCCCAGAGGAGAATAAAGAAACAATTTAGCATATAAATGCAAGCAAAAGGGACTCATAATATTAGATGATGCTCTGTGGAGTAAGGACCGGTGCTCTTTTGGCCTGAGATGAGAGACTTCATTAGGAATCAACGGGGGAGGACTTTAACACAGCTTTACTTCTGCCCACTGGGTTCCAGAAAATGTTATTTATCCCCACTATCGTACTGACACACTTCTGGCACAACAAGAACAAGATTGAGGGGTTTATCTTGAGTGATTGTGCCAGTTAAAGGCAAAAACAATAAAACCAACAACTTATAAGAAGACAGCAGAATCCAATGTGTGTCCAGGGAATGCTGTCAAATAAAAAGTGAGAGGAACTCACCTTAATACGCAGGAGTAGTAACCCACATCGTCCAACTCCGCCGGTCGAAACCATATTGCGTCTTCCTCCTTGCTCATCCTCGTGCCGTCAAAACTGATGGGTTCTTCAAAGTCCCCATGTCCTGCACTTTTGTACCACATAAGGCTGAGTCCTGCACTCTGTGCATGGGTGTAGTTGGCCCGGATATATCCATAAAATAAAGCACACTTAATCCGCACAGGTTCTCCCAGAAGCACCTTATATTTCAGATAGTCCACCGACCAATCTGTGCAGCCTTCCACTGAAAGAAAAAGAGGGAGAAAAGTGAATTAAACAAAGGCTCCTTGAGGAGTTGGAATAATTTTTGAACCAGTTTACATGGTCACCAGGGCCCACAAAGGAAATTTGTTCTCGTGAAAAGCGTACATGGCAACCAGGACATGACCAATTTCAGTGTTGGCATCACTCTTTCTGCTCGTGTGCCTTGCCAGCAGTCCTGTAATCATTATCAAGCAAGATGCTCTTTTTCTTCATGCAGCATTGGACTCTACAATGTTGACTCTTTGTGTTTGCTAATCGATATTGCATCACTAATATATCCCTTTGCATGTTCAGCTCTGAGTATTAATTATTACACCTAATCACTGTTGAATGCAACCGTTGCCTTCTTCACCTTCAATCATTACTGTTTTCATATTTGACTTGTGTGGCTCCATCTTTCACAGATTTGACCTGAGAAAATAAGAAGCTGACATGTCTGCATTCATTTTTTAAAGCCATCAGACTATCCCTTGTGTCTCAAATGTGATTTTCAGTCATATAAATAGAAAAGAGTAGTGCGTCCCTTCTTGCATCACTGCGTATGCCACATGTAGTCCATCAGTAGCCGTCAGTCAAGACTGAATAAAAACTAAAATGTTCATACACAACAGGAAAAAGATTTATTTCCCATTTGGGGGTGAATGTAACATTCATCTGGAACACTAAATCCTCATTCAACCTATAGTTCTGACCAAGTTCTTGCACACTAGTGAAAACTCACACACACACACACACACACAATACCAACCCCTGAGTTTCTGATTGCGACTTTAACATATAATAAGGGTAGAAAAGAAGGACAGGTATTTTTAGATTACCTCCTGGGTATCAAGCAACGCACACTGGGTGGTTTTAATAAATTTCAGGTGGGCGGTTTGTCTCATGAAGCGAGGTTAATGGCTTAACCAATTAACTCTTAGCTCGACTCTTTCTGATAAAACAAAATGTTTTGTCCTTCACTGAGTGAAATAGCCAGCACTGAAAAATAAACTCATTCTTACAAAATGGGTAAAGCTTCATAATGTGTAACTACAGATTCATTCTGGTTATAGTTCACCATACAGTCTTGTGAATGGTGATTATACTGTAGCTGCATATTAACTGTGCTCAGTTGCAGTCAGTTATGACAGTATTCGTCAGTGATGTTTTTAGAATGATGGAAAATTCAGCAGCTAAAATACGGTGAGAGATCTTTTGACATGGAAAACAGCTACTAAATAGAAACAGTTACAGCCAACTTGAACTTCCTTTGTGATACCACCAGCATGTAAAAGTATTCTATTGACACTAAACCACTGAATATTTCATATTTCACAGTGGGCAGATAAATACACAAACACACTATTTATGTACATACATGAATATTCTATCCATCAGATGTGGGCTGCCACTATTCAACATATTTTTGCTGCACATCTTAGAAATTAGTTAAAGTCTTCTAACGACTCTTGAGTCATTTGCAGATTTCTATTTTTTGCAATCCGTCTGTGCTCATTTGAGACACAGAACAACCCGCTTCTCTTGTCCTTAAAATAACAGGGTTCAATATGAATCATAAACAAGCTTTCGACCAGCTTCACCTTCCCTTTCTACGTTTTCCATCCTGTTCCTGAGATCCTCGTTTCCATCGCCTCACCTCAGTGCACTGCTCTTCCTTTAAAAACAGCTGGTGAGCACAGCTGCTGAAGACTCAACAGGCTTCACTAATTGAGCCTCTATAAATGTTTTATTTACCAAAGGAGCAACTCGACCACCAATCAGCGAGGTGCAGTGTATGTGCAGTCGTTATGGGTAACCAGGGAGAGGTGGGGAATTGATTTAACAATGCTGATTTGTGCTATCAAATTGTAGTGTGTGCAGGGGTAAGTATCATGCTGAGGGTGGAAGCAACAACGCTGTTGTGTACTTTGTGTCAGAGGCGACAAAGGAAAAGAGCATACTGTACTAAGGGTCCTCTAAATCACTACATTGTTGAAAAATGAGGATCACATTATGTGAAATTGAGCCATTTTCAAAGTGGCTGCAGAGGAGTTTAATCTGAAAAGCTCCATCACTTACCAAAAATTTGCAATTTTTTTTTTTCTTTGGTGCCAAACCATCAGACTAAAACAGCAAAGTTCAATTGTCAAGATTGTGGGGAGAAATCCATCACCGGAGTGGCAGTGAGACCTTTTGCTCCACATAAAAGAAGTCTCAAGAAACCGCAATGCAATGCAGTAAAAAGTGGATTCTGGGTAAAGGCTATCCACTTTTTCCCAGATGGAAAACATCACAGATGTCCTGTTGTTGCTTTGACTGTCTTTCACAGTGTCAGTGTCAGGTTTTGTGGCTGACTTTCCTGCAGTTCCTGAAGTCAGGTGCAGAGGTATAACAGTATACTGGTAAAAAAAAACTGGGTAAAGTGAGAATGAAGAGAAGGGGATTGATGAAGGCCTAATTGGTCATTTTTGCATTTGATTGCCTCCATTTCTTCCTGTTATTTTAGGTTCAGCTCATTTTGCCCACCGCCGTGCTAAACCTGCAGCATCTTTCCTAATCTCACCTGATGCTAAATCACGGACAATAAATCGCTATCTCCATTTGATTAGACCGAGAACGCTGCATTCAAACACAATGCTTTGACGCAGACCTCAAAACCTCTTTTTGATTTCCTCAGTTATTTGGGTCTTCCTGCAGGAATGAAAGGGGGAAAAAAAAAACCCCAAAACCAACTATAATATATGGGGCGTGAATTATGAGAAAAGAAATTAAGCAAATAAAAATGCAGGAGAAGGTCTGCTCTCCAAGCAGCACAATCCCTTCATTGTGATTAAGTCTAACTGTTGCTATGGCAACAAAGGGTCTATCCTTGCTTATCAAGAACGTGCTAATTAGTTTGTGGATGATAATAACTTAAAAGCTTAAGGTAAGACAACCGCAGCCAAGATGGTTTCAGTTCTAATCATGTGTCCTAATTGAGACTCTGAAGTGTTTTACTCTCACAACTAATAAAAAACAGCAGCTGGGTGTAAAAGGTCAAATAAGAAGACAACAGCGAGAACACAGAGCACGATTAGTTTGGCAGAAATGTGGGCGTGAAAAACAGCTTATCAGTCAGATTTCAGTCAAAGCAACAAATCTCTGTTGGCACAAGAACTGCACATTATGGGATGACCAAAATCCTTGGGATATACCACCTGGGTTCATTAAACGTTTTGACAGAAAAATCTAATGATTTTGCCATTAATAGAGTCATTTTGCTAACATGTCAAGTTTTGTACTGCACTGTACTAACGTTGGGTAAAGGTTATATTTACATTGCAGATGATTATTACATATATGAAGCATGGTCATTGTCAAACATGTCAAACATTAGAATAGATTTTACCTCCTAATAATATATAAAGTCTCTGCTAAAATACTGTTTAGAAATGAATGGATTACTGACAAATATGTTAAATAATGTTAATAACATTCAATTAAAATACATATTATCTTTGATTCCAGTACAAGTACTTTTCATAATTAAGCTGTATGAGTGGTACTGAGTACGATCAGAGCAATCCTCTGCAACAGTCCTTGCATCCGTAATATATTCTGTCAACCCAGACACAATAGAAGAAGACAAATTTACTGAATTGCTTTCAGTTTGGCTGTACAGACTGGATTTGATACCAGAAAAAACACAGTAATTGCGCCATTGCCAAATATCAGACAGCCTGGCTCTGTCATTGCCTTTCCCATCAGCACTGCAAATAAATGCTCAGTCCACTCATTTTTAACAGCTGAACATTTTCCCTCTTATTGAAGAAGAATAACTGCTCACACAATGAGAGAGACGAAGTAAACGGCTTCAAAAGAGTTATTTCTGATGTTGTCTCAACAGCAGAAATTTGTTATTAAAGTAGATATTATCATTTTAAATGGTACCAGGGCGCCTAAATAAGACGACAAGCACTTAAATGTAGAATACTCCAATCTTTGGACATAATAATTAAATCACATACATATCAGTGTTCATCTGATAAAAAGACAAATGGGATTTAAAAAAAGGGGGGGAACGGTTGGTTACTACTGGAATCACATGCAACACACACAAAAATTAAGAGATGCTTCCAAAATCCCCCTCAGGTGTTCAGTTACTGCAAAAAGGTTTTGAAAACACCTATTTTAACTCAAAAAATAAAAACATCTCTTAATTCTAAATGTATTTCCCTTTGAGGGTGAACATCAGCCCAGCAGTTTCCCAGTGGTTTTTGTATCCATCCCTCATCCTGCCACAAGGAACTTGTCAGTACAAGTATCTGTTATCTTCCACTAGCCTCAAATTGCCAGTTTCCTCAGACTTTTGACAGAGGGTTATCATTCATTTCCGTAAGTGAGGATGGGGATTCAGCATAATCTGTTGGCAGGAAACAAACATGGTACAAAGCCTAATTGAACTCAATTAACATTTCCCTGCTCACCAGACTCCATTCTGCTGGATCACAATTGCTAAGGGACTTGGCCAATCTGCTGCGTGATAATAGGAGCCACAGCAGCTCCTTAGTGTCTGACACCATCAAGCATACGCAGCGTTTTGAAGCTTCACTATATGTGACCAATAAAAGAAAAGGGGATAATTCTTCAGTCGCTGTCCAGACTCACAACAATTCTGTTTGTCACTGAGAAAAATGATAACTGGCAATCGTCAGGTGTCATGAATACAGAGCAAATGTTGACATGTCGCTGCGCATGGAACGGAGGATTTAATAGGACATTCAACACGCCGACATTCACTGACAATGCAGTCCTCTTGCCGTATCCCGATTTAACCACGCCATTAAACAAAGACAGGTCCATTTATTAGGCCTGCTTTGTTTTTATGTTTGTCATGTTTGTCTCTTTTGTACAAGTGTGTAAAGGGCCACATTTAGAAAAGGTTCTCATCCTCAGGTTTTATGGTTGTAATCAAACCAAAGATGTGAATTATATAAGAAAAAACACTCCTCTGATGCCAAAGGTAATTTACTGCATAGATGCATTTTTTCATATTAAAATATATGACTAAATATCATCACTCAAGGTTTTGGTGCAAATTTAGATTGCAGATTAAATTAAATTCATGGCAAAGAAGACTTTTACAACACAGGTCTTTGGAGTTTCAAAGCTAATTATACTTTCAATAGACAAATTATTAAATTATTAAAAGCAAATCAGCCTCAAAGCATCTTCCACTCATCTACAGGAGCTGTTTCCTGAATTTAACATGCATCATCCAATAGTTTTCTTATTTCACTGGCTAGTTTTTTTTTTTTAGATATATGGCCCAGAACACTGTAAATTATATTTTAAAAATAAATCTTGTTTATAGCTGACTGCTGAAGTGATTTAACACAGATGTAACCAAGAGGTTAGTAAACTTGCGCACACACACACACAAAAAAACAAAAAAACAAAAAACCCAACAACTGGGATGCATTTCTGGATTTAAGGGTACCATAATAAAGTTTAACAAATGTTGTGTCATCGCGTTCCTGCTCCATTTTACTGTCATATGAGATCGACCATGTGCTGGAGACGAGGTGATCAGCTCATAAATTGGGTTACAGGTCTGCTGAGGGCTAATCATATGCAGATTGAGTCAGGTCACCACAGAGACTCCCACAAAGTGTCTGTTCTCTCATAAGCACTCAAGGAGATGTTTCGCAACCATTTTTCTCCATAAAAGCACCGGTGTAATTCAATCAGAAAGGCGTGCATACATTAGGCTGAGGCTGATTGGATAAACACACAAGCACCTGAGCACACATTGAAGCACACACACTCACGCACACAATCTATGAGGTGACTTGACATCAACCTTTACTTGCCCTCAAGAAGTCTAGTGTCTTAGCTGGCCTGGCTCCAGGGTCCCTAAAGAAACTTATCAACTTCACAGCCACTTTTGCCAGGGGAGGAAAAAAGATGTCTCGAAATCTTGACCTGCCATTTTCCACCTTGTGAAAACGCTGTCGCAGCAGAGTGGGTCTCAATTAAGAGGAAAATAGCTCTGATGTGTGGGAAAGGTAACCTCTCAGCTGCTGGAACGCAGGGGAAGATTACCTACATGATTGAAGTAGCTCCAGCGGGTCGAAAGAGAAAATGAGTCATCAGCCAAAAAAAAAAATCTGTCACATCACTCTGCATGTAAAAATATGTTCACAGACAAACACAATGTAGGACATCTACAACAATAATCTATACTTGGGCCTTGTTCTTGAAAATAATAGTTTTTCCAAATTGGAGCAGAGAAAATGAATGGCTGTACACTGCTGTTGTAATGGCACAGCAACGGCAAGGAACTGCAAAACGCTAAAACAAAATGACCACAATTTTGGGCCATATAGTGGCATAAAGAAGAATCTGAAACTGCTTCGTTATAAACAGCAGTCTATAAATGCATAAAGAGGCAGTGTAGAGAGGCTGAAGTATTAACAGTCAAACAATTCATTTGATTAATTGTGGGGCTGAATTGAGGAATGAATAATTAGCCTTGCTCAAAGCTAGCATAAAGTCAGGAGGAGAAGTGAAAAAAAAGAAATCCTGCCAGCACCTCAAAAGCTCATTAATCAGGTAACCTAAACCACAAATGCCACGCTCACTGACTGTTTCTGGAAAGCCATGTTGCAGCAACTTCCCTAAAATTACAAATAATAAATAGCCAAAAATGTTTTTGGATTCTGTGATAAAGAAACAAGATGCAACATTTAAATAGGTCAGCAAAGTCAGAATTCAGTCTGAATGATAAACTACATTGTGACACAGGGATTTATTACAATGAAGTGGTTTGGCTAATCTGGCAAGTCCGTTTGTTTAAACCCTGTATGATCTGCCCCAAACTCAACAAATACAACCCAAGTGATTCAGTGTTGGTTTGTATCTTCTCATTTCACCAATGGAGAGTCAGATAATAACTGTATTCCCCAAATTGTTAAACCATTCCTTTAAATTCAAAGGAAAAAAAAACAACAACAAAATATTTGCATAATTTTGCTTCTTAAAACAACCAAATTTTGAAGATGTATTGTAGATGAACTGCACCAGGTTATTTCATGATTGCAGTGACATTTACCTCCAATCCTCCTCCGTGTTCCTCACAAGTAGATAAAACAGCTCAGTCTCTCCCTGTCTCACCTGCACTTTACTCTCATGACACTTCATCTTCATTTGAGGTTTGTCTGTGTCTCCCTTTCTTTCTTCACATCATCATTTATATGCAAATATTCATATGTGATTGGGGGAAAAAAAGAAACAAATTTTCTTCCTATCGTAAAATAAATATTGCCTGCAATCTGGCTGGCCTCCCTCTTCTGTATCAGATATGGCTCCTCTGATTGGACAAGGCCTCCAGAGGGACCAGCGCCTGCTGTCTCCAATCATGGGTTAAATGCTGATGGGCACAGAGAACACAGAGAGGAAGCTGAGAGGAAGCTGATAGGAAGAGAAGAGGGCATGGTTGTCTTTGCCAGGACAGACCCTTTCAGGCAGGACATTAAGGAAATGGGTGCAGGGGAAAATAATTATAAGAATAAGAAACACACATACATAGAAGTAAATGTGGGGAGTATGATTTTTGGCAGAAATAATTCAGGTGGAACACGAGACGTTCACTTTCACTGTCACATTTTATAAAGGCACGTAACAAGTGCAGCGTCTTCACCCATTTGCCAACGACAAATACAACCATCAAATGTTGCCTGATCTTCCATCAACTGTGTGCAAAGCATTCAATTTTTTTTCCATCTTGTGTTGGATAATAGGTGAGTCTGCAATTTTTCCAAAAATACCTTGTCTTGTTTCGCCATCGCTAAAATCAAATACAACAGAACACATCTCTCCAGCTGCAAAGAGCAACATGAGTTATACCTGCCGAAGGCAAATATGTCCGCTGAGCAAGTTTGTTTTTAAATTTCAAAAAGAAGTCAATGGCACTTGACACTTTGTTGTTTGCAAATGTATTTCAGGCACATATTTCTGTGCATGGGATGATAAGTGGCCCCTCCTGTGTTGTTTCTGCACAACACAGTCATTTCAGACCTCTCAGTCAAACTGTGACAGGTCCTGTGATATGTTTGTCTTCCTTTTTGTTTGAGGGCACAACTGTGTTGACTTTTTTTTTCTTTCCAAATCTCGTGCCTTACCACTGAACAAGAGGAAGATGATAAAACATTTAAATGTTAGAAAACATTACATGAGGCGGATATTCATTAGTTTTCATCAGGTGCTTATTTGCAGGATCCCTGTGATGCAAACTACAGAGAAATAAAAATTTATAGATAAAAACTGTTGCTCGTCTTCCTTTCAATGCACTATGAAGATGCAGTGCAGAGAGTAAATGTCTAACCTGAATTCAACTGCAGCAGCACATGGCTCTTCAAAGCAGTATGTAAATCAGTCTGTTTGACTCTAAATAGGTGATTACGCCTGTTTTCCCTTTTATGCTCAAGAGCACTCCAGTCAATTTGTGAGAAAAAAAAGTCATCATGGTCCAGCAATCATCTAGATGCAAGTCTGACAGTGTCTTCATCATCATGTCTACTACTCTGGCTTTAAACAGGTGATTATGTTTCCAATAAAACTATGAAAATATTCTATCCATATACTTGTATCCATATGTTTACTCCCAGTTTGTGGCTATTACAGGGGAACAATTGACAAGGAGCAGATGTAGAAATGATCCTGTTATGGCTGGGGTGTCTCCTCCAGAGAGAATACTATATAATCAGAAAATCCTCCTTCCGTTCCCCACGGTGCCGGTAATCATCTCATCTAACAAAAAGCCTTGGGAGGCGTCGAGACACAAAACATAAACAATGCCGACTCCTGGAGAGGGGAAAAAAAAAAAAAATCACTGAGTGCTGCATTGCAGACATGACTGTGCACATTGGACAAGAGTGTGGATAAGACATTTTTCAACACACTCTCACCCACCCACACAGGTACAAAATACACACCAAGAACACACACGCGGAGAACAGGCCACACAATCCATGCTGCCTCCGCTGGCAGCCCTGTCAGCCTGTTATTCTATGCTATATAATGGTGGTGTGGGTGCGCTAAGCCGGTGACTCAGACCCGGTCCACTACAGACACCGACACACCATTTGGGTGTTGTGCTCCGATGCCCCCGTGAAATGAGCGTTGGTGAAAATAGAGCGTGCCCAGATGGATAGAGTGCCTTGTCACATCAGCCTCTGCGCCAGCCGTCTGTGAAATGATAAGATGGTAAGAATATGTAACAAAGCAAGCAGCAGGCAGCATCCTGAATTTGTCTCTCATTTTTTCCCACACTGTTAACTACGAGAGCATCATCTCTTTCTTGATTTTGCCTTTGTACTCCCTCTCTGTGCTCCCTGTGTCTCTCCGTTTTACCCTTTCCCTATCTCCAGCCTAGTGAGAGTGGGAAGGGAAGGCTGCGCAAAGAGTTCAAAGACAAGGGAAGAAAATTATAATGGAGAAATGATTCAAGCTGCAGATCAGCAAGGACAGCGAGGTCTCCAAAAGCCCCACAAGGATGGGTGTGTGTATGCTGTAAATCACTTCATGTAATTCCAATAATTCATGGGACATAAACAGGGACATGTTTTTTTGATAGGTATGTCTTGAAGGCTAAAAAGTGAAACAAATTCTGAGATGCGGCAAAGAAGCTGAAAAAAAAAAAAAAAAAAAAGCCAAGCACACAAAACATACACATTTTCAGAGACACAAACTGAAACACATACTTAACGTGCAAAAGAATGTGCGCACGCACACACACACACACACACACAGAGGTACTGTACACACTACAGCGAAGGATCCAGGAAAACCTAGTGGCCTGGAACAAGAGCAGAGCCAGAGCTTCCCATTAGAGGACATTACTGTCAAACACTGGAACGAAAACTACCTGCTGTACACTGATTACCAACCTACCTCCTGCTACAATTCAATTACAAACTAGATAATATGATGCACTGCACTCATTCTCTGTGACAGTGTTCAGGCAGTGACATGAAAGAGTGTGGACAGCCAGCAGAGATGTTTCCTGAAATTGCATAGGCATGTTTCTTACACATTTCTGCACCAGAATTAGTATTTTTGACCTCAATTTTACATCTACTGCCTTGATTGAATTTTTCAGGATGACAGCACAGTCAGCCCAAGAGGCTTCATAGCAATATTTCCACCATACAGATATTACAGGTAAGTAACGGGGGTTAGCAGATGAGAATTTATCTTTTCACTTGGTCCTTGTTCCAACGAAAAGATGAAATTGGTACAAGTTTTACATTATTCATCAGATCAGAGCATCATAAAACAGATTGAAACTGGTTTTAAAAACTAACTGGTCAGTGCTAAGCTCACTCAACGTTGCATTGTAGCATTTCAACCATAAATCTTTCTGTACTCTACCCTTAAAGCTATCCTGAACAAAAATATAACTTTCTGTGATTACTTTAGGTGGACATATTAGCAGTCCATTAAACACTGTTTGTGTTTACAGGTGGAAAGCCGATGAGGAATCAGATCTTTGCCACTGTACCAGCATCTCTTGTCAGTTGTTTTGGGGTGCAAAGATTTTTGGGAAGATATTTTATGCCTCAAAACAGAGAAGCTTTTGGTGCAGTGTCTTGTGTAGAAGTAGAGCTTTGCTATCCTGAGGCCAAAACTTTGACTTGTCACTGACAAAGGGAAGTGGTCAGTGAAAATTAAAAAGGAAAAAATAATAGTGTGGTGCAGTAACTAATGTTGAATACAGGCCATCAGATTCTCCCAACATTACAACTCCAATTATTGGGCAGACTGTGGAAGAAAGCATGCCTCCAAATCACATATTAACTCATTCAAACTTTAAATAAAAAAAGGCAAGTGAGTCATTTATTGTCCCAGTCAATGTGAAGGCCTTCAGACAGTGAATTATTCAAAGTTCTGGTCTGCAGGTAAACTGCTCTGAAATCTCTCCAAAATAGGCTGAGTGTCACAGAAATCTAAAGAAAGTAATACAAAATAGAATAAAAAAGCAAATCATTTCAATTTGACCTTCGTTTCCATTGTAAATAAATAAAGAAAAATAAGGCATATTCAAATGAATAATACTAAAACACAGCAGACAGGCAGTACTTCTATTCAGGTCAGAAACACTTTCAACTGTGAAACTAATTCAATATGAAAAGTACATGAGACCAATCTGGTCATTTTGAGCCACTTTTTAGTTATATAACCAATGCCGCATAGTTACGGCCTCACAACCAGCTATAAATTCCACTCAATACTCACATAAAGAACAACTCCCTAAACACACAATCTGCAATGCCCTTATCCCAGAGTCAACCAGCTGATAAAAAGCACTTCATTTTCTTGATTTGCCATCCTATTCTGCTCCAATTAAGCTTAGAAAAAAATTCATTACCATGTGCTACAACATGTCTATTCCCTCAAAATGGACCTATAGTTGAGGCACAGTGAGTGGGGTGCTGATGAGCTAAACAAATATATCCAAGCACAGTGTCAGCAAATTAGATCCTTAATGAAAATTGAATTTACAATAAATCCACCTGGAGCTGCCACAGAAGGGGGGAAAAAAGCAAAAAGAGGAAGGAAGAGGCAGAGAAAAGAAAAAAGCCAAGAAAATGAAAATGGAGATTCTGGCACTATGAGCTTACATTTGCATATACATAATGAATTAAACTGGAGTTCACTGCTTTAGATGGATGACAGTCTGAGGGGAAATCTGGGAGCTACTGAAAGAACAGTAATAAAAAGGTTAGAGAAGAGGTGATTCTTATTTCAGGGCAGGGAATAATCAAGATTTGACTCACTGACTCACCATTGCTGTTGTTTATACACGCATATATACTGTAAAATATGTGCTGTATGTCTGTATGAGAAAAGTGGAAAGAAAAGAAGAAAGAACTGAGTGCCAATTAGCGCCGCTCACTCAGTTAGGTTGACAATAGCAAAACAAAACTCAAGAAAAATCTAGAGCCCTCCAGTGAATGACTCTGTGGGCTTGTTAGTGAGAATTGGGGGTTCGGGCAAAGTAACAATGTAAGTGTAATCCAATATACACAAACTATCTGCAAAGGTGGCTGACTGCACTAAATGCGATTGTTCCTCGGCTGTTCAAACTGAGTTTCTCATTTGTTAAGTGCTCCCTCTGCAGCATCTAGATGTGGTTATGCAGAAGTGAGGCCTCTGAAGATGTGTCCAGCATTAAAAAAAATACAAAAATAAAAAGTAAAACACAAGTGTATTTTCTTTCAAGGTGCATATTGTAGTTTGCAACTTGTTTATAGCTGCAAGAAAAGGTTATCAGATTTTGGCCGTGACTCCTCCCACCAAGCTACGATTAAAATTTAGAAGTAAACGTTGAAAAAATAATTGACTTTTTAAACCCAGTTGATTTTTATGAAATGTGAGTCCTTCCAGCCAACTTCTCACAAGGATTTTATCCTTTAATAGAGCGAAACAGGCGGTACACAATTTATTTCACCTATTCATTTAAGACAGAATACATAGTTTGGTGGCAGCGATAATGTAGATTTATGATGTCGTATTGTGACTTCACAGACGGATTTGGTTGTTACATCCCAGTTTCAACAGAAGGAAACAAAACTTTGTTTCACTGTAGTTGAGGGAAGTAGTCTTATCTATTTATTTTGCAACAGGCTCTTCACCTTTTTGTTTTGTAGGGCACTGAAATTTGCACTCACTGCAGCTGTTCCCTTTTATTAAGAAACTATGGTCCTGAAACAGAAGGCCCACCAATAATCACAAGGCTGCTGTTTTGGCATTAGAAATGGGATACCAGATGGTTGTTTCTACATCCGCTGACCTTGCTGGAGAATTGTACATCTATAAAAGAAACATAAGGGAAAAGTACTTTTCTTCTGCAGTTAAAAAAAAAAAGTCAACTTTGTGAATACAGAACATTCAAAGTTTAGTGACTTGGAACTACATGCAGAACTTCCTGTTCCCTCCCCAAGGCAACTTAAGCAGACAGCAGAAAGGGCAAAAGGTCAGAGTAAAGCAATGCCAACTACAGTATATCTGTGCAGGAGATGCACTAGATAAAAAGCAGTGGCTCTGGTATTGATCAAACGCTAACACCGGTGCTCCAGTATATCAATCAAAGCAAACCAGCTCCACTGTTAAGGCATCAATAGTTAAGTATGCCTACCTGGATTGCAACCACAACAGATTTTTCATTTTCATCTTTTTTCACATCAATGGCAATATGAAAAGTGTTTTTGTTTTTTTTTTTATTATTATTATTCTTTTTTTTTATTTGCTTCTGGCTCATTCATCCTCCCTTGGCTTTGCCTGTGCCAGTAATCAAGGAAAATCAAGGAGGCAGTGCCCTTGGTTGGACTTTAGACAAAGAAAAAACACAATAAAGGCTTTAGGCTGTAAGAGAGCTATGAAAGAAACATAATTCCCCTGCCGGGATGAACAGGATGTCATAAAGAAATTGAATTTAAAATTTTCTTGCAGTTAAAAGGCTAAAGAGGTCCGATGTGATGGAAAATGGTCGTCATATTAGACTTTGACAAGGCTTCAGGCCAGTGCCTGCTCAAAGATTTGATAGAGAAACAATTTATTTGATATAACTAAATATTCTTCCGCTGCTTCTACAAACACACAAACTTGTTTTGCCGATTCATATTATCGGGAACGTTTAACAGGAAAAGCATGAAGAACATATTTAGGTTTCAAACAAAGGTTTTTGTAAAATTGGTTCAAATGTCAGCCAAACCGCCATTTTATATATATATATAAAGTCAGTGCAAATGAGATGTGGTTGTCAAGTTGTCATCTCAACTTGACAACTGCAGAGAAAATTATAATATGAAAATGCAGTGTCAGTATTTTAAGAGGGACACTGTCTTCTTTTTTTCACTATGCCAGAAAGTTGCTGTTTGCAAGCCACTGTCATATTCATCTGAAAACTGCCTCAGTTTTTCCACTGGCTATGTGTGTGTGTATCCGTATTGTGGAATAATGAATAAAAAGATGAGAATTTCAAAAGAGTGACTCAGTTTTAGCTCCTCACTCAGTATCCTTGAGCAAGACGGGGGCTGGATGTTTAGTAGCCCTCCCTGACCTCTGTACCTGATTTTAAGAAAAGCAAGCAAATCTAGTATCTCCCTGAAAAGACCGACGATACAACAAGGCACAAAGAGACAAGAAGAGAAACAGCAAAGTTTGTTATCTGAGATCAGACCTTTATCATGCCTCTTCTCCTCTCTGCCATCTTGCTTAGCTACACATAATCTAATAAAGCCGAAATGTCATAAAAATAACCTTAAAAACCTTTCAGCCTGCCAAATTCTGACACGGGGCCAATCGAGATGCCATCATAAATTCTGCAGTCTGTGATTCTTTTATAGACAGTATGGGAAGAGGTGAGCTAAATGGATGAGAGAGACAGTTGCCAGTAATGTAAGGGAGGAAAAGAAAAGGGGGGGCACAAATACAAAGTGGCATAGAAGAGTGTCATTATGTATGTATGTTGGATAGATAAAGACAAAAACAGACTCAAAGGCAGGCCGAGAGCCCATCTCCTGACTGCGTGCATATTAATGTGGCACTGCGGAAATCCAGCCAGCCAGGATGCAGCCAAGGTCACCACAGATTACCAGGACAATGACTACACAGGCAGGCCAGCGATTACTGAAGGCACCCCCCCTCCCTCTCTCTTCACCATCAGCCTATCTGTTGGTGCTATCACCCCTTCACCCATCCACCCGTCTCCGAGTCCTGTCTCAATGAGATGGGTGATTACTAATAAACCAACAAGTTGCCCCTTTCTCTGCGATCTGCGAGAGCGGGAGGCGGGCTGAATACATGAATTTTTATCAGGGTGCACATAATACCACGGGTTGTGATGATGTAACAAGACAGAGTTTCTTGCCTCTTCTTCACGGTCTCTCACAGTCGAATCTTCTCCCTCCCTCACTGCTGTATCTCTCTTCCCAACAGTGTGGGTGGGGATGACAAACACAGGAGGGAAAAAAAGGCTGTGGTGTTGGGCTGGTGTCAATGTCGATTGATTACTTTAGCCACCAATTGTGGCGGAAGCTCAGGCCAATCTATCCCTCCCCCTCCCTTGAACAAACTGTGTCATTGATGGGCTATTTTAGGCCCATGTGTACCATTAGTGCTCCTGGTGCCCACTTATCCGAGCTAGCAGGGCGGGATCATGTACACAGTATGTCATAGAGCATTGTGGGGAGAACTGGCAACACAAATCACACATGTTTGAGTTTAACACACACAAACATGGTTAAAAATGCACTTGGAGGCACATTCCCTTCTTCACAAACCTTATCTACTCACACTCAGACAATGTGATTGGAGTGGTGTTATAAAAAGCTAAACTTCACCATCACACACATACACACTCGTCCCTGTCTTACTATATTCGTGGAGCCTTGTCACTGACACAATGCCTTCCCTCGCCCCCTACCACAACCTTAACATCACAGCTGAGTGCTTAATCCACTGCTCTAAAACTGGGTCTTAAACAGACATTTAAATTTCTGGAGTTTAGGAAGCTGTCTGATCTCACAAGTATAGTGGGCTTCAGATTTTCTGACCCTGAAAACAGAATAAAATGAGCGCGCACACACACACACCAAAACAGAAGCTTTTCAATTCACTTGTTTGTTTTGGACAACCTCACAGCACAACTTCTGATCAGTTAACAAATAAAGTTACCCGCAGAGTCTGAATATACATCTCCTTGTTGAGTGACTTCACAACCACACAATCGATTCTACACTTTGATGATCTTCTAATGAAGGTAGTAAACATGCAGATTAGAGACTGTTAGTCGTCTTTCTTAATGTCTTTCCTCCACCATCTTTATCTACTATCCACAATTTAGGGAACCATCATGAATAATAGATCCCAAGATAAATTATGTACTTTGTCTAAGGAGCAAAAAATATATTTTTGGTTCACTTTTCCTGTTAATATGGCTCCATAGAAAATTATGACAACAGTTAGCCTTACAGGTATACAGGTATGCACTGCATACTGGATCAGCACCTTTCATTACTTCAGCAGCAGATAGCTACTAAAAAGTGAACAGTTCATCTTTGTAGTCAGTATTATGGGAAAGTGACAAAACGACAAAGTGACCAAAATGTGACAAGAGATTTATTTCGCACAACTTCCTCATCTCACAACTCCAGGGGTTTTTATATTGCATTCATTGATCAATCTCTCATGCTTCCTTTATATTTTTAGAGGACAGACAGCGGAGGTGATGCATCTTTGCAGGTAAGGAAAGGTCCTCTGTGACAGGGGACGGATTTAATGGTAGTTCGTCTAATTTCTAAGCCGAGGTGGCCATGAAGCTTTGACCTTTGTGTGGCGAGAGCCAGCCTGCAGAGACAGTTGGTGTTTAAAGTGAAACCATTACCACCGCCACGCTAAGTGTAACCTCGGGCCCAAATGTCACATTTTCAGGTCAAAATGCCAGCTTCGGTTCAGGAACATTTTTCTCTGAAATAAAGTTTCATTTAATTGCAATTTTGGTATTGCGACCATTTTTTTTTCTTTTCTTTTGTTTTCCAAAAAAGTTTACCAGAAGGTTTTGACAACTGTAATGCTGTCCTATATCACATTCCAACTTCATCTCTTATTGTACAAACCCTAAACAGCTACCCAGATTCACACACTGACAAGTCCAGCCGGCTGTAATGACTTCTCTTTTTTATTGGAATTAATCTGTCTTGCAGAATGTTTGAGGAGATAATTAACTGGTGCTTTCATCTTCATTTTAACTGGCATGTTCGTTAATGGAGTTGTCGTATCCGGTAAGAAAAGAGATCTTATATTTCTGTTAATGAAAATAAACAAATAAATTACTTGGACCAGAGGCAATCACTTCAAGGCAAGGTTTTGGCAGGGTGACAGGTATCAAGGCGTGCAGAGCCAGATTCATTAGTTCAAATCGGGCAATCATGTAAGGATCATATGGGCGACACGAACGTAATGATCATGATAATGTCAGCAGGCAAATGATAAAATCAACAGGTCCCTAAGGCCAAGCTATCAGCGTTGTATCCCTTCATTATTTCCTATGAATTTCAACATGGCATGATAATCATGAAATTCTTCTCAGGGGATTATTCTCAGTAGCTTCCGCTCACTGTGTCTTAGCAAAAAACACCCAAACATTTGTTCCTGATAGTTTTTGGACGACAAAAGCTCAGTGGCACACAGCTATACAAAGCTTAAGCTGCACACTCTACAACATAGCTGTTCTTATTTACTTATGAAAAGACAAACAAAGTGGACCAAACTAAAGCACAAAATAAAAAACAATGCTAACTAAATGAGCTTTTTATTTATGTATGAATGAGAAAATACCCCATGAAAAAAAAAAAAACTTCATATGAAAAATCTTAATCCTAAATAATGAATTAGAGTTTCTTTAGAAAGTATTCACACCACTGTTTAGCAGATTTACATTTTAAATGGTTAATGGCTTTTCCTGCTTTAAGGCATTTTTGCTATTATATTTCAAATCATAAAGTGAGAGCACTAATTCATGTATTTAGACTAATTACGGCACGATGCTGATGCTTTGAGGGCTCTACTTGAGTACAAGTCTAACCCTTGCTCAAATGACTGCACATTGCTCAGAAAAGCAAGTTTTCTTCGTATTAGGGCCCTTGAGTTACAGTACATGTCATCAAGAAAACCAAATGACGAAACCTGAGCAGCACTCTGTAGACATCTGTGATGAAGCCGTGGTGGGACATAGATAAGGACAAAGATATAAAACAATTTCCCAAGCTCTGCATGCTCCCAGGAGCACAGCGGCCTAAATAATCATGAAATAGAAAAAGTGTGAACACCAGAACTCTTCTGAGAGTTGGCTGTCTGGTGAGGCAGAGGAGCCGAGGAACGGGAAAAGTCTCAGTTGAAGAGAAGACAGAAGAATCTGACAACAGAGTGGCAAGATGGTTCACTTTTCACCAATGACCAAAGATGACCTGAAGCACAAGGCCAAGGTAATGCTGGAGCAATTCTGGGACAAGTCTCCAAAGCTCAGACTTTACCCCCACAGAACGTCTGCCCAGAGACTTAAATATGGACATTCACAGACTCTTCCCATCCAGTCTGACAAGGCTCGAGATCTGCCAATAAGAATTGAGAAAAAAAAAAAAAAAAAACTGCTCAAATTCAGGTGTGACAAACTTTTAGAGACTCAAGGAAGACATGAGGTATAACTACAGCCGATGAGATTATATCAAACAAGTGAATTAAGAGCGTGATTAATTTTGTAAATAATATTTCTGATTTGGATTTTCAATTACACTGCAAATATAGACTAAGGGGCAAAAATGGCATATAATCAGTTTACAATTAAATTTACAGTACAACAAAATGTGCAAAAAGCCAAATACAGTATGCATAACACCCTATTCTTGCTGTTGTGCACAATCAGGGCTGCATTAAACTAAATATTCAGTTGAACCTGCAGAAGAAATTGAGAAGTTTGCATACGGTTCGGTAATCCCAACGTTCTTTGAGTAAGGTTTTTATAGAATGGTACTTGAGGATACTGGCTTATCACCTTCTGTCTTGTCCTCTCTCTCTCTTTCGTTCAATTTCACTCCCCTCTTTTGACTCTCCTTGTGTTTCTCCCTCCTCTCTTCACTCCAGCTGTACACAGTATTTGCATATCAGTCGCTGAGGAGCTGTTTCTCTGGTGGCAGTGGTTGTCGCCCTAGAGTATTCTTGTCTGGCATCACAACACAACTCAGAGATCAGAGAGCCGAGCACTGTGCCTCTTAATGGGAAGATCTCCCCCCACAGGCTCCTCTACCGCATGCACTCTCTCCTGCTATCATTTAATCCTCTCTCCTCACCTCCTCTCCTCTTTCCTCCAACCCGCCTTTCCCCTTTTCCTTCCGCTCTCCCCTTCTGCAATCCTCTCTCTGTCTTTTCTCCTCCTGCTCTTTTCCAGTCTTCTTAATCTTTCTGAATCCTCTCTTAACTTTTATTCCCCCTTCTTTCTCTTTTCTGCTCTCTTCCTCTCGTGTGCTTGTTTTGAACACACCAGAACCAGGACATGGGTCTCTAGGGGTGCTGGGGCTTCTTATATAACATTATAAAAAATTCACACATTGCATGTTCTTCTTACAGAGAGAGAAGAAGAAGAAGAAGAAGAAGAAAGGGGGAGGAGAAATGTGGTTCGTGGGGGCTGCAACCACAAATTAAAAATAACTTGGGAGTGTGGAAAAGGGGGTTGGTGAGGGGGCAAAAAAGTAAAAGTACAAAACAGTCTACAGTACCATTTTGGCAGGTGGGATGATGAATCTTACCACTGCACATGATCAAAACCCAGCTAGCCAGATTGTGAACTGCCTCTGAAACACAGTACAGGAGGAAGGAATTGCTGCACAATTCCTTTTCATATCCACCACGACATCTGCATAATGCATACAGCGCAAAACCATTTCTTCGCAAAATGACTTATTCAATAGGGACTTCCTCATGAAAACAAAAAACAATACTATTAGCATTAAATTGATGCCTGTCTCAACACAGCCCTATTTCCATGTTATCAATCATCAAAGGGGAGTTATTGTGGAAGCCGTGAAGGATCCTGGAGCCTAATGGTGCACCACTTACAATATTCCCCCCTGTCAACAGAAATGAAAGGCAATCCAAACACACATCATAACAACATTTAGCTTCCCATTCAATAGGCCGCTCATTTTTTCTGCTAACCACAACAAGTTGAGTCGCAGAGGCACCAACAATGGACTCATTGGTCATTTTCTTTTTCATGCAGGCATGTAATATAGCTGATTTAAAACCCATAAAAGCCTGTTTACACATCATCTGCAGAGCTTGAATTATTAATCGACCAGAGTGTCTCTTTCTCTCTTCTCCCTCTTCCTTTCCCGCCGTTCCATGATGTCACGTGGGGACATTAGTCATTAGTCAACTACATGCTAGAAAGGGCAGGACTCTGAGCACGAATGTATATCTTGAATTGATGTTGCTGAAACATTTGACTCTAATGAACATGTGCAAGGTCAAGTCAATAAGAATAAAGAAAGAAAAAAAAAAGACAGGCTGAGAAAATGTTGAATCCTTTTCTCTTTGACTCTGCTGTTCAAAGTCCTTCCATCTGCTTCAGCATACACACACACAAAATCTTATCTCCTTCTCTGATTCTCATGCGTTTCTCCGTTTTTGTCTATCCCTGATTTTCTGTCTCTTGGGTTGAGCTAAAGCCTGACGTTGCTCTATATGTGGCCGAGCATGGTTGTTTCTCAGCAATGGAGCCCTTATGTCTGCAATGTTAATGAGGAATTATGAGAAATTAATTAAGATTAAAAAAGGTCCCAAGGTGAAGGACTTGTTTATTACAGTGCCATGTAAATCTTCTATAATCCGCTACCACAAGAGCCAACCAAACACTGCGAAAAACTGAAAACGCACCAGATGTCTGCACTGTTCGCTTGGATTTATACTATAATATAAACTATTCAGCAATTACCTTCTGATACACAACAGCATGTACACAGTACTATCACTAGCACACACTACAGTGTAACCGCTCGGCTATCTGTTGTTTCCTACACTCACTATACAGGCTCACAGCAGTGAGACATGTAGATGAGAAAAAGGAGAGGCAGCTCAGGGACGGTTGGACAAGCCTCTGACTTCAGCTAATGAACAGGTGAGGAAAACAGCGGCGGCGCTGGATTACACCGTGTCATGCGGCGCCACAAATCCCGCATTAGTGATCCATCCTGTGCTGTGTGCTGATTTGTTGACTCATGGAAAAATGCCATGACACATTTTCCAGTTGCCTTCTTGTGTGTATCAGTTGCTGCTTTCGGCGTTGCCGGTTTTCAACACGCCAAAAAAGGTCACAACAATGAAGTCAGAAAGTTGATCTCCTTATGCAGTGCTTTTTAACCGCATGTACACATGCTGGGCTTCCTGTCAGGGGCTGTCCTTCCAGGTTGGGTTCATCATTATTTAAAGGTGAGAAGACCAGCTGTGTTGCCACAATGGACAGAAGCTCAAGGTTAATCTGTGTAAAAAGAAAATGTGGTCATCCCATGAAATAACGGCTGTGCTGTGTCTCTTAGCATTATGTGGTAGACGCCAGCAGAGTGACGTGACACTTTACATCAAACATCTCTGTCTCACCCATCATGCATCTCTGGGTTAGGGGCCAAATCCCGTAGAGAATTGGATGCCTGACATGGAGTCCACAGCAGCTCGGGCTCCAATCACACAACAGAGTCATCTCTCCCAGATGTATGCACACACTGACACAGCAGTATTCTCCGTAATAAATAAGAAATGAAAGCATGAAGTGCTGGCTGGCTGGCCCCCAAAAAAAGTTTAGCGTCAAAGTCATCTCCTCGTGGCTTTTTACCCTTCTTCTTACTTCTTCTTTTTTTTTTTTTTTAAGCTTGGTTTCTTGAGATATGATGCAGACTCCCTGCGTCAGTGTAGGAGGACTGTCACAGCAGGTAGACACAAGATGCTTAATATCTGCTGAGTGAAGTGCACTTATGAGAAGTGTGATAGATAGGAAGTCAGGGATCAAAGACTCTGGTACTATGGCCGTTCCATAAGTTAACAGAGAACAGATGAAGCAACTCTCCACTGAATGTAAACATCTTAAAATCATTTTGACACATTAAACCACAAAGTTTCAATTACTGGCCTTAAAATGTTTCACTGTGATTAAGCTACAGCACATACTTGTACACTAGCAGTAATTAGTGAGATAATAATGTTAAAATAGCCTTCATTCCACGGGGCTGTTTTTGTCTATAAAATATTTGACCTTCCTGATCTTTTTGTGTGACTGGATGCCCCACATAACTATGTAATGATATCAAAGTGCAACAAACAGGAAGTTGCGTAACTTCAGATTTTCCGCATACTAATCAGCTGCTCTGACACCCCAAAGCCAATAAGGCTTTCATTATGAAGGCTGGGATGGGGGGTGGGTCATTCTGTGAGACTGGGGAATACCAGAGCAAGGCATGTTAAGCCTGTTTATAAAATGGCTGAAAGAAATGGGTTTTTTTCCCCCCCCTCCCTGATTCCTGTTTTAGGAAGCAATCTAGCGTTTGGAAATTTGCATTTCTTTGCAGGAGAGACTCATTAATTCGGAATAATTGTGGAAACTGTGCTATTTGTTCCACTCTTGTGACTTTTAATGCACCAAAGAAACAGGGCTGTTGCACCAGGGAATGACAATCAGAGTTCTAACAACAAATTCAAGTTGCTGCAGACGGGCAGACCTGGACGTGGGTACAATAAGTATAACTGATCATAATAGTTTTATAATGCCAACTGCCCATTTATTAATTATTCAACTAAATTCACAAGTAAGTTTTTTGTAGTTCTTGTTCTGCCATTAGGTTTAATGAACTATGAACATGATTTAGACTTTGCTTTGTGTTTACATGTTCCAATTTTAAGGCACGGATATTCTAAAAGAAAGAAAAATGGTCACATTAAACTAAATAAATAATAATTAGTAACATATGATCGGAGCGTTGATGACACTTGAAATAAAAAAAGAAATTCTATATGATGTACCTCACTCAGACAATAAACTGCATTTGACTACATTAGTTAAAAAAACATTTTCTTCATGGCTGCAAATATAATACCAGAGCAATAATATCATATAATAGCAGCCTCCTCTTTTTTAGGGAATGGATCTTTGGAGACAGTGCCATGCAGACTGCTCAGGGATATGTAGGCATGGAACTTATGGGAGTTCAATTTGGCCAATTAGGTTCATGACCTTTGACCATAAAACTGTATTTGCTTCCTTATCTGTGTGTTCAGGATCATTGGTCTGCTCCACTGTCCTAAAACTGTCGTCAACTAGTCACAACCAGCAACACTTGTTGATTTATTTCAAATCAAAGGTGCAGGAGTGCAGAACCTAAGTGGTGACATCACTGCTTTAATAGTTCCTGTTTTGGCTGTACCCCATGTTTGTCTTGCGGACACATGAAAAGCAGAACTTAAACCAAAAGCAGCAAATTGTACCACATTCAGCAGGTATGCAGTGTGCATCGTTCTAAACTGCAGAGCTTTGAGTTTCAGCCAACAGCAACCATTTAATCTTAAGTGTCATCAAAGCAAAGCAAGGAACTGGAAAGGCCACACAGCATCTGTATCTAACAAATTTACCCACAATGCTGCCTGAGCTGAAAATAGCCCAGTGTAGCACATTTTGCTGCTTAACTACACAAAATACAACATTCAACACATTATATTTTGATATAGGTGGCAAGTTATCAAATTACCTCAGCAGCCTCACTGTATTTTAAGTTGCTTAATATTATACGGCAAGACAAATTGAATAATGTGTCCATTTATATTCAACTGAAGGGAAGCAAAAGCAATTTATCCAAGCAGCATAAAAGCAACCCAAACTGTCTTTGAATACAGTGGATGCTCACATGGACAAGGATGCTTTGGATATTTTCTGAGAGCTGTAAAAACCATCCCAGACTTCTCCGTTACAATAGATGTGCACTAGGTCAGGCATTTTTAAAGTCCATAAAATCTTAATGCAGTGAAAAAAAACACAGGCACTCCAAGCACTGAGGCTTGAACAGGGTGGGACCATCGAAAGAGAACTGTTTCCCTTCAAATATACTGAGCTACACTTACAGTAAAACAGATGGCGCTTCCATGATTGGGAAAAATTGTTTTAAATAAGCAGTCCGCCATCTTCTCTTCCTAAATCCTTTCAGGCTGGTCCCCTAACTAGACACAGTTATAGAATACACAGTAGGATTTCACCACTGTGTGTTGGCCCTGATCCATAATTTAACTAAGAGCTGATTCAGAGCACAACTTAAGAACTATGTATAAACTTTTATTATTGGTGCAGAGCATAAGAGAGTGTTTCTCCCTTATTCTAAAAAATGCTGAATAAATTTTTGCTTGCTCATTAAAATTCAGTTTTGTGGAGTCAACAAAATGGCTTGGCCCTAAAAACACTTCTTTTCTTTTTTTTTTTTAAAAGCCCGCCAGTGTTCCCTGCCATGTTGTGGCAGTAAAAGATATACTACAGTATATAACCATCACCAGTAAGAGCCTACCAAAACCATAACAGGACACATTAGAAAGGTAAGCAAACATTTGCAGCATTTCAGATAAAAATGCTGATTCAATAGACTTCCTGAATTGTTTTCTGTCAACCTCTGCAGGTGTGCGAAAGATTCTAATTTTTTCTGGGCCATTTAAATGAATCAGAGTCATGCATCACTGGCACCATCAAGACTCGATGAATACTTTTGCACATGAAAAGTGAAGGTGGGGAAGAGGTGGCAGTGAATCCATTAGCCTTGCTATGTCTCACTGACTCCATTGTTTTATTCTTTTTCCTGGCAGCAGAGGATTCACCTCTGTGATGCTGCTGCACAGAGAAGAGTGGGGGCGATGAAAAGCAGGAGCCTGGGCCACACACAGATCCAAATGAGAGCAGGAATTTGGATCTGCGTGTGTCCCGGGAAAGGAAATGAGTGCTTGTTGTTGTGTGTCTGGCTGTGCATCTGTGTCAAGAGGGTATGTACTGTGAATTGTACTGTACTGTGAAGTCACCGCTGGGAATTGAGGTCACCGTAACACAAAACCAAGCACAAGTCAGACAAGAGCCTGCAGAATCTGAGAAACCTCACCTAGAAACAAAATGCGGATATTTTTTATTGCAACTGTTGGCCTTGACCACATTCTCCAAAGTGCATTATCTGTCATTACAGCAACCGAGGCCTTCCCTCTGAAATAACAGATTCTGCCATGTGTAAAAAAAATTTACTACTTGAGGGAATGACACTGCCATTAACTGCCATTTCTAACCTGCAATAGACTATTGTCTTCCTAAAACATTACAACACAGGTGGGAAGTAAAATGTCATAAAAAAACAACAACAGAAAAACTACATTTGAATGTAACACATATTTGATAAACTGCACAAGGTGACTGCACTCTGATTTAACTGCAGTATTTTTCCCTACTAAGTGGATCATTGGATAGACCTAGTGTACACATAAAAACCACAGCTTTTAATTACTCTGTCTTATCACCCGTATCGCTCTTCTCTATCAAGAGATAGTAGTTACAGTAAAAATTGACAAAGATATATTTAGATATGTCTGCAATTCAAATATAATAGTATAATACTTGGATCATTTTAAAAATTTGCTGTGATTAATACTATATTGTAACACAGCAAAGTTTAATTTAATGTAGACCAATGCTTTAATACACCTATATTCATCTGTAATTATAGGAGGAACATATAATAAATCAATCTGACTTGGCATCATCAGATTCAGACATTTATTCCTGATTTAATGACACGTCTTGACTGAGCTCAATTTATGCATCATCAACGAGTTTTCTGTGCTGCCCACTCTCAAGTGTCAACAGGCCTTTAATCAGCAGCAGGAGAATATCTCAGAATGAACTTGCTTTTAGACAAAAAACACATTTACATATTGCCCTCCAACTGTGAGCGTGGTCTGTAAAGGTAAAACTGCTGAGAAAACTCCAGATTGGTGCACGACAGCTGCTTTGTTCGAGCGCCTACTGCACTGGGTTTTAAGCAGCACTCATGATATTTGTATTCAGCTGAAGCCCTGATTGCACTTAATGGCATTAGAGCCACATGGAGATATGATATGGACAAAGTTAATGATAGATAGACTATGTTATGTGGAGCACTGAGGACCTCAAAATGTTGGAGTTCTCATAGACGACAAAGGGAGGTTAAATCATATTGGATAAAAAGTCAAAGAGATAATGAGTAATATTCAAATGAACATATTTTCACACAAGTGACACTTGTAATGATTCATTTGATTATGAAGTCATTAACAGTGAAGACAATCAAAGGCTTCAATCATAAAATACTTTTGATTAAATGAATTCTTCTGTCACGAGCAGTATGAGGAGTGATGGAATAGTTCTTGTACTGCGCTCACTCATGTATTCACATATTTGCTGCGTATGGAAATAACAAAATGAAAGTCTGATGAGAACAAGCAGGTTAGGTGTGTGACTTGTGGCGCGAAGGAAAGGTCAGCCACAGTGATGAACTCTTCAGGTCAGGTAACATCAAACTGAACATTAATCACTCTCCTGTAGAGATCCGTCTAATCAAGCTGGTGTCTTTGCTTAATACACCTATTTGTCTACACAATGCTGATGTCTATAAAAAGTCAGGGAGGCATGCTCACCAAGTAATAAGCTGTTCTGTAATGCACAAACACACACACATGCCGGCCATTGTCCAACCTTAAATGAGGCCTGCAATCCAACACACTGGGTTTTACTGCTGAGGACTGCAGCTACAAGACGGGTGTCGCAGTCCTAAATGAGTCCAAGTGCCCAAATGGGAAAACTGTGGATCCTAAATGAGCCATTACTAAAAGAATTTGGATTCCTCCCACTGCACACAGAGAAGCTGGAAAATAATATTTTATTTAGAGTTTAATTGCAACTTGTGGCCCTGACTGCCCCATCAGACAAACTATAATGGAGCCTATGATCGTAATGGCTACTGTTTTCATCCTGTTTCTCTGTGAGATCCTGGAGCATATAGCAGGATAATCATTTGTCCTTTTCTCTAGCAGAAAAAAAAAAGACAAATGGACCTGCAGTGAGCACAACCTCAGCAGGACAAAGGCCCTGTCAATTCTGTTTTTGAAGCCTTTTCTCCAAAACAGCACAGAGGAGCTGTGGTCTTCTGCTGCCGAATGTGTTGTATCAACAGATTATCATTTTACTGTTCATATCAATACATAGGCCTTTTATAAAAGGCCCTGCCTTTATTTCTTCAAAGAATACAGACATTTGTATTATTTATAGCATGTATAATACCACCTGAATATGTGTACCGAATTGGGGAAATTGAAGTCAATTTAAAAACAAATAAAACAAAAAACATAAATAAATCAAAAATAAAACGCTGGATTAAAAACATTTAGTAGTTTATTCAATTTTCAAAATGAATTCCAATACCATTTTTCCCATTTGTGTATGATTGTCCATCTACAATTTTCTTCCTGTAGTAATCGTCCAACTATTGGGATAATGAAGCTTCTGTGAAGTTCATGCCCCAAATAAATGGCCCAAATTGATCCACCAGCAAGAAAAACTATATTAGCTCTTTGCTCATTATCGTATGTCTGACTGTGAAACTCTGAAGGCCCGGCTCACAGCAGGATTTGTCATGGGGCTGCTGTCCACTCGCTTCACTTCCATCTGCAGCTGTGAAAATTCATCGGAAGAGTAGCCTTTCACTTCGCCCTTTGTTAGTGTGCAAAGAATTTGGATAAAAGAATAAAAGGGTAAGCACATCTAGCATCCTGAAGGTCTGGTCAGGATCCCAACAAAAGGATAGTGAACTCATCTGTAAGGTCAACGCTACAGGAGTAACATGAAAAGAGTGTTGTTTTGACATCACTCTTCTTTAAGTCAGTCTCATGCATCTCATTCATGGAGGAAAAGATAACAACGAGGCAAGAAGAGACCGCCTGAGAAGTGATTGTCAGGAGGAGGGAGGCATGCGGCAAATGACATGACACACTTCCAAAGGCATGCTGGGAGAGACAACAAATCCACCCACATCTTTATCTGTGATCAAAGGAAAGATTTATAATCCTCCACATTTGCAGTCCGCCCTCCCTTCCCTATCTCCCTGCCTCCTCACACATTATCTCTCCAAGTTCAGGCTATCAGAATGAATTTGCCAGCTGACTTTTTTTGACTCTCCACCAACACGAGGTCAAAATTTCCCCAGAGTGACACTTTCATCGGGTCATTTTCTGCCTCGACCTTCTGCTACTTCTGCCCTTTCTGTGGGATGAACATGGATAATGTCAGTTATCCTCTGACTCCTGGTGCTATCTGAAGATGAATGGACACGCAGGGCACATGTTACAGTCGCTGCTTGCCTCGGTCTCATCTCTGAACTGACAGACAGCCAGCAGAACACATTAATTGTAGTTCAGGCTCCAATACTGATTGGGTCACTAGGTTTGGCACACTTGAAGGAACCACAAGGTGAAGCATTGGGAGCTTGCTGACATTCCCGTTTTGTCTGGGTTTCCTGATCAAAGTGATGGATGGGGAGGGTTGGACTTCTTTTGTGTATTTTGACCGGGGAGTCCATAAATAAACCGGTAGATAGACCGAGAGGCAATGCAACAGTTTCAATGTTTACACTAACATGACACACAGGCAGAAATATATGTCATGTGCCATATTATTATGATTCATAACCCCTGCATCAACACAACGACTATCCTCAAACTCTTTCAGAAACCTCTATACACAAGCTCTTTCATTTGGCTGTTCATATATAAGAAATTTACTTCAAACAGGATACAAGGCAAATAATATAATTACTCCCTGACGGTTAAATATTTTTACAGCTTACCAGTACTGGGTAAGAGGAGGTCAAAGTTGACTTCTGTAAAGCAGACGACGGGACATCAACCACAATCCCCAGTGCTGGAGTCACACTTCAATGCTCCCGTCCAACAGCTCACACTTTTTGTCCATCTACAACTTCTGCATCTGTTATTTAAATGGCACAGCTTCTATTTGTACTTTTGCTAAGGGCTGCTTGTCCAGAAAAGGTAAACAAGTCTTTTAAGAAGTTGATAAAATGGCCAAAGCTTTTGTTTTTTCTGTGGAAGACAGGCTTAGTCTTTCTCTGTCTGCTTTTGTTTGTGTTGATGGTTAAACCTCTTTACTCTCTCAGGCAATATATACACACAAAAAGAAAAATAACTGTACTCATAACGCAGAGTATCCTCATAGGTGCTTTTGAAACCCACTTTACCAGAACTTCTTGTGAAATAAAGAGCAGATTATCACTGTTTTCTTAGAGTTAACTTTCTCCCTCATGGACAGAACAGCAAGACATGCAAGAAATGCATTAGCAGAGTTAATCAACTACTCGGCTGTAAGAAACTTCCACTGACACTGCACTGCCATTGTCTGAACTTCATTTAAGCAGGCAAATTGACTAACAACACACTTTCATTCGCAGTGACAGCCTGGCACAGTTTCTGCAAAGCAAAGTTGGACTGCAGCACTGTTACGTTATTTCAGAACCATTGGTGCTATTGCTGTTAAATGCTTTGCTCAAAAGCAAGCAGACGGCAGTACAATATGTATGGACGAGACTGTGCAGAAGAGGTTTCTTTGAGTTCTCACATGCACAGTGTGCCTCCTATTTTAGATATTTGAAAAAGCTACTCTTTTAACCACAAATATGTTACCCTGTCTATTAGGGTATCACTGCCCCAAAACTTCATTTTGGTTTTCTACTAGACTGGAACCAATCTGCACAGCAGGAAGCCTTCCCCAAAGCCTGGGGTATACTATCTCTGTCTCGCAAGCAGCTCAACAAGCCTCTATTTGTGCATCCATTTCTATACTGCTGTTGCAAGGTAATGCATGATATATCTGTGTAGTGAAAATCTATCCATGACAGGCTTTTGTAGCGATGATATGCCAAATCATTTCATCCATCTATAAAATGAAAACATGCCACCAGTAGCGCAGAAAATACAATTCAATAGCACCGAAGCATTAGAAATATGAGCTTTTACATTGTATATTGTTTTTTTTGTTTTTTTTTTCCAGGATTCCTGTTGCTCCACACTGCAGCTCTTCTCCCTGGGTTAGAAACCATTTCACAAAGTCATGGCAGGTTAAACATGATTCTAACCCTGGTGGCTTTGTTTCCAGAGGCGTGTTGGCCCCAATTTCTACAGGCTTACCCTCTGAAAATGGAGTAAACCTGGGGCTAATTGTTGTCAGTGTGAAACAGGAGTTCACAATGACAGTGGAATCATATTGGTATTATTGAGCTGAATGTGTTAGTCTAATCTGGTCTATCTGCTCGTGTATTTTGTTGCGGTGGCCGAGAGGAAGACCGTACATCAAGATAAAGCAGCCACGGGAACTTTAAGCCCTCTTGTCCCCTCTCTGTCAGCCCCTTTCCCCCTGAGATGACAACAGTCAGGGCTTAGTGACATATTAAGTCATAACAAACAAAAGAATCTAATCAAAATTTAAGATAAAGTGCCAATACCAACACCATTAAACCAGATAAAACTGAAAACAAAGGCAGCCAGAAAACCATGTAGAGCTTCAGGATGTGCTCTAATTAATTCTGAAGATGACTGTCATGGAAAGAAGTTTTTCTATATACATGTTTGTAAGTAAATACCGAAGCTGCTGAGTTAGCTTGATGTATTGGCTTTGTTGATGCAACTATTCCTTCACCGAGATACGTTGCACATATCTCTTGTAGAGAAGCAAGATTACTGTTTTAAATCAGCAATGCAGATTGCGTCTACTGCTGCAAGCATGAGACTGTATGGAAGAAAACAGAAGCATGGAGGACGGGACTGAGGCTGATAAATATATTCAAAATAAACATTTGACAGATTGGAGCTGCTGAAACAATTCTCTGAGGCAGAGATGTTCCGAGGAATGAAATTATCTGACAAGTTTAGTTAAATCTTGCTGAGCCAAAGAAGCACAGAGTCAGCTCATTGGCAAATGCAAATGCCAAAGACAGAAAAATTGACACTTTGGCATTTGGAGGTAGCTATGACGAAATCAAAACAGTATTTAAATGCTTTGCTACAGTTTTGCAAATAAGGCTATTTCATCTGAAAGTTTTCGTCTAGTTGACAAAGGTGAGAAAAGAAGCTGTAGATGGATAATGGTTCGCCACTGAAACCACAGAATAAGTCCTCAGTCAATAAATACAAAGAGACCAGCCATCAAGTGATGCTGCTATTTTTAATCACAGTCTAAATGCTGAGGCTGTGGCTGCAAAACATTCAGTTATATGCATCAAGAAATAATTTCCTGAATTTTGTTCTTCAAAGGCAGTTGGCAATCTTCCATCTGCACCCAGGGTCACATTGAATTATTACACATTTGATTTCATGCTACCAGCTGCAGTGTGTTTATGCAGCTAGAACCAGAAGAACCTGAAGGAGAAATCCCACAAACCAAAAACATATAACATTTGAAATATCCCTGTGGTTCGAACCTCTGCACGTGCATTTATTTGAGAGTGTCATCTACGGGGACCTTTGCTATGAAAGCAGCAGGGCTCCTTTTGGAGTGAAAATGTAAATTTTAAAACAACAGGGAATAAGCCTAAAAATGCAAAGCTTTGTGGCATAACAGAGCTATTTCATTCGAGACCGTAGGTCAGAAACTGCTCATGCTGCTTTCGTAAAAATAAAGTCAAGCTGCAGTCACCTTAAATATGGAGTCTAGCATAGAGCACTGTTAGGTGCACCACAAGCACACAGCACCATAGCACTGCCAAAGCATTAAATGTAAATACTCTCTAAGTGCTCCTGTCAAAAGCCTACAGAGAAGAAGAAAAACTTCCCAAGGCCAAAAAAACAGCAAGAAAACCAACAGTAATATGATTGATGGTATTTCACTGGACTTTTAAGGGCTTATTTAGAATCTAAGGTGATGGTGAGAGCACCCATGGGTGCTATTTGTCGCTATTCTCTGCTTCAATCTCTCCAGGCTGTCATATTAGTTCAAAAGATATTTAACTTTCTATTTGGAAGTGCATGGCAGGAGCTGCTCTGGATATATTAGGTGCGTGTAAAAGGGGTTAACTCGACTCAAGGCTGTGGGTTTGCTGTGGTTTGAAGATAGTGTATCTCTGTAAAGTGGTCTGTGGAGACCTCGGTGCTGAAGGAAGAGCTTAGTGCAACCACATCAAGAGAGATGGGTAACTGAGACAGCCGAGTGACTCTGCATGTTCCATCTGTGTGCATGCACGCACCGCTGTAACTCAGACTGTATTAATTGTGTGACTGTCACAGCAAAGTAAATGTGTGACTGTCGTTGGACAGCTGAGACCCGATGTCTGCACAGTCGCCCACTCCAATATGTCTGGAAAACCATGTGAGAGCTGCTCGAAACAAAGAGAGAAATATTCAAGGAGAATGTCTCCCACAGGCAATGATCCCTAGTCAGAAGCTCAGAGAGAAATAATCGCACATATATCTACGAATTCATGTGTTCAAAGCAGACATAGAAGAAATATAATAGATATAAGCAGACACAAACAGCAATTGAGAACAAGTCTTTCCTCACCTGAGGTGTGACTTTGAACCATTTGGAGACAGTTTAAGAGAGGTTATCGTTTTCTTCTACTATGCTTCAAGCAAAATGTCAACGTTTTGCCTCTTCTATTATCTGACATCGATATATTTTATTATCTGACACATGCAGCTGCTCTAAAAAATGAACATTTGTGACTTGGGGCCATTTCACAGGTAATCACAGCTGACTAAATGGACCACTGACCCCTATAGCTTAATCCGGAAAGGTTAATGCATTAAAGATGGAATACTTCCAAACACTAAAATATAAAGACATTCTATTGAAATTTTACTATTACTATGAATGGGTATGTACACTTCATTACCTACATTTTGAGTAAAAAGTTGTTGCACAGTAAAATTGTGCCAGAAAGTTTTGAGAGGAGAAGAAGCTAATATAAGATAATAAGACCCCAATATTACAGATGTAATCACAAACAAGACAAGCAACCTGGCTGATGTGGGACTATTTTATATCGATAACGCCAAGAACTCCTAATTTGGAAAAGTGGTTTGAAGTAACGTGCAAATTGGCACAATATAAATAAAAACTGGCTTGACTAATAAATTGAATAATTTAAATTTTTGATAGAGATTTGTTACTATTGTAAAATTCAACCAAACTTTTAACGCCAGGAAGAATCCAAGTGTCTCCTTCAATATTACTCATGCATAAAATACTGCACACAACTATATTTACTACAAGATGTACTGCTTAAAGGAAAACCTGATTCAATGAATCCAAAAAACATCATAATGAAAATGACAGGAGGAAAGGATCTAATAGACCACTCTGCTAACGGCTGCCCACATGTGTACGTTCAACCATTACGTGTTAAGCATTGGTGGCTATTTCATTCGGAGAAAAAGACAAGCTATCAAAGCTTCCTTGGAGATTTGTCATAGATGAAGAATTGGTCTGTCTGTCCTCTAGCAAAGCTCTTTGAAAAAGAGCAGCAGAATATTGCCAACGAGTGGGGATGAGATCTGTAATGCTTTTCAGTGTTTTTTTGCCCAAATGGATGTAATATCAACATAAAATCCCATTATATGTCAGGGTTGTAAAAGTTCCTTTAAGTGCTTTGACAAATTTTACAAATCATATATGTCCAGTTTAAGTTAAACACAGCATCAAAATGATGCTCACTGTTCACACTTAGATATAAGGGCGTAAACGAACAATGCAAGTGTCCTGCTGGCCGTTGACACTCCTAAATGTGCCAATGCATCGTTTTCAGGTTACATCTAGTCTAAGCCACCTTCGACGCTGGCCTTGGAAGACCACTCAAGAGACATTTCCATTAACAAAGAGAGTAGTTGGGGACACCAGGAGGAGACCGCCGAGGGAGGAATGTATATAAAATCAATAGAGGTCTGCAGAGTCCAGCAGGGGCAAACATACAGTACAGCAGAGCTCTGTAGGGTCTGCGGCAGGCAGCACTTTGGGTCCCTGTTGTTTGAGCTTCAGGAACAAAGGATGGTTCAAGGGATGCAGTCAGATGAAAGAAGCATGTATAAGAAGGAAGGGGTCACCTAGAAGGCCAGACTGAATAAACTACATGAGAGAAACACACAGGGGAAAAGACTTGCAGGGTGGCTATGACTGCCGAAATGTGTTCCCTGTCCTGGGATCTGTAGTGACCACAGACTTAATGCCAGTGGTGGCTGATGAAGCTGACACACACCCCCGTACCCACATACAGCCCTTTGTGCTGCTGGGAAAGGCCCGGTTGTCACTGAAAACACAAGACTGTGCACAAGGTTTGAGTCTAAACTGCACAACCTTACAAAATGTCCGCAGAGCACATTTTTCCATTATTCTCATGTTTGTCAAACATTGTCAAACATTATCTTTCAAACTGTGGGGATTATTTGAGTTGTCCATGGAATGAGTCACCACCATGCATAATGATATCCTTACATAATTTAGGGTACTCAAATATTCTGTTTGTTGGCTTGGTCTGCGTTTACAACAATCCTTATGAGGTTATATACAAATTATAAAAGAATATGATGAGCTGTGATATGCTGATTTTAGCAAAAATGTTGAGGCATGTCATCACTTTCTTTCAGTGTTTCCTGCAGTCTAAGCAAATTTGCTTTCTTAAATTTCAGATAGTTTTTTTTTTTGTTTTTTTTTTAAATCAGGTAGAGTCTGTTCTACTACTGTCATGCAAACACTTTTCAACTACATGTTCAGCTTTCTTCTGCTTCTAATTATTCCCTCTATTTTAAGAACACTTAACACAGCTGGAATTTCTCGAGTTGAGCCATGGGTTATATTTAATGCGTGGGTGGACAGAGCAGCAGCGAAAAAAGTGGAGGAGGAGAGTTTTTGCTCTGGTGACAAAAAGGTGAGGGGTGTCTAAACTGTATTCTGTGCTTTTGAGTCTTGCTTTGGTAATCTCTGCCACCGTTTAGACTCCCTCCCTGTATGATGACTGAATGTTGGAGGAAATGTTGACTGGAAGGAAAGACGCCTCTGCACTCAAGATGTTTGTGCTGTCAAGTGTTATGATGCAGCCACTATTATCTGTACATAATGTCATGTCACCTGTTAGGTCACTTATCTATAGAGAGGAAAAATACACAGCTGCCAAAATGTAATAGAGAATAGACAGTAATATACATCACCAAGAGCTATTTTGTACCATTAACATGGATGTTTTTCTTGAAACAAAATATGAGCACCAACTCTGCTTACTTGTCACTGAATTAAATCTACTTCATCAAAACTCTGAAAAACTTCTTTGATCCCAAAATAGCTCAGCAACTTTTGTGCAGTCAATCCAGAGGCAACACGGGTCTTTTTACTATTCATTATTCCACAACTTATGGCCAAAAACCCAACAAAGTAATATTAATAATCTTGAGGAGGAGGGTAATTTATTTTCCCTGGCATGTAAAGATAATTAAGCATGAGGGCGGATGGGATTTTGAGCTGCTCACTTGTTGCCACCTCACATGTCTTGGCATCATTCCCAACACTTTGAGTTTATGTCAAAATACAATTACTCACCCAATAAACCACCTTCTGCTTGTGGCAAGGCCTAATCTGCATTTTGCAAGACCGTGGTTAAGATGCATTTCAGTGAGCATGGTATGGAAATTTAACAAGCTATTGTGAAACCAATTAAATGCATGCTTCAAACAAAGTTGTCTCTTATGTTTGGACAGGAGTGCTCATAGTTTCCTGTGGATGAATCGTATGTGTGTTCATGTTAAACTTTTATTTTAAATCTTAACTTAACCATAATGTAGAATGCCTCTTATAGAAAGACAACAGTGAAAGCCGTCCATAGACTGACTCTATTCTTACTCTAGTTCTTATTTCACAGTATAATCACCAGCTGAAAAATCCTGCGTAGACTTTGCCAAAACTTTCTTTTACCTTCTCCATGCACAGTGTCTATATAAGTCTGATCTGTTGCTGGGAAATTTTTGACTCATTCTCATGAGAAACACAGACTAATTTTTATTTCAATAAAGACAGTGAGTGGGCGAGTGAGCACAGTGCAGCACAGTTCAATATGATCTGATTATAGTGTCTGCTGAGAAGACACCACCAACATATCCCTCACAACAGCTTTAATGTTTCCACTGTGCCTTTGTTTCCTATACTGAGGTATCATAGGGTTCCTATCACTGTCAGTGGACACGCTGGCAATATGTCGGGTGCACTGTGGCCTGCCTGGGGGGACACTGACTTATCTACAGCTGTTCCCTGTCACAGTAGCCCATAATTGGCCCCCTGCTTCTCAATAGAGAGTGTGTTCATGTCTGTGTGTTGGTGTGCATACATGTGGGCACCCGCAAGCTTGCCTGTCAAACTCTGTCAAAATGACGCACAGATTCATGGGTACCAGGGAGCCCTGAACTGCTATGAAGACATTCTGTCAGCTTAGAGATGCTGGGAACTGCTGAGATAGTTCAATCTGCAGGCATTTTCACGAGGTTAAGGTTGGGGATTTTCAGGAGGGATGTGCCATATCTGATTGCAGTGGAATTGTGCAGAAATAGTAGATGTGTGTTCTGAAAACACATTGCAGGGAGCAAGATTGGGCCACAATTGTGGAAATGTGATACAGATGACCACTTCTTTGTTATCAGACCAGGAATGTGGGCTGTGAGGCTGAATGAAGCAGCTCATACCCAAGTCGTGACTTTAATTTGAGGAGGGTTTTACAGTGGAATGTAGTGGGGATCTGAGCAGCACGACTTGCCTCCATGTAAACAGGATTGTATGGGATGTTGTACTCAAACAGCCAATAAGAAAAACATAATAAGAAGAATTTAGGCTGGATTCAAAAGTGTGGTTTCTTTTCAAAACACACAAACAGCCAAATATGCATCAACCAATGAATATACTGTGGCAGATTGGATCTCTGAAGTGGCTGAGAAACTAAATCCACACAATGTCTGACAGAAATGCCATAACTACGATGTTATCACTACATGTTGCACAATTTCGATATGGAAAGTAAATACAGGCCACTGTGCTGTGACTTTCTGCAAAGCAATAAGGCTATATAGACTAGCATATGCAACAAATGAGAGCATACCTTCATAGTCATTTGCAAGAGGCTGAGAAGAGGCTGCAAGTAAACAATGTTAATTTCAAAAAGGTCATGCACTAAAAACTCAGAGAAGAACTTGAAAATACATTTGAAACAGTTTTATCTTCTCTGGCTTGTTAGCATAACTCTATAGCTTTTTAAATTGAAACTGTGACGCAGAATTAGCATATCATCTGACCTTCCAAAATAACAAATGCAGTGGTTATAATTGAAATTAGATTAAAAGCCTGACCTGCCTGGGGGAAGGAATTTGCCATTACTGTGTGTTTTCACATCGTACTGCTAAAGAGTTACTTTCAAGATGTTCAAGCAAACTTCCTAGCTAAAGTGAAAAGCTGACTTCAGCTACTGTGCTTCAAATACATGAGCGCCAGAAGAAAAGTTCAACTATTTGTGTTTTTTGACCAAAAGGGAAGCAAAGACAAAAGTCTAAAAGACGCATGATATACAGTAGCTCATGTAAGGAGAAAAAATCTAAATACTGAAACCACAATCGTATTTTGGAAAAGCATTTTCCTGCTACACCTTTTTCTATCTTCACTTATCACTCCAGTCCCTCCCTCACTCTCGTCTCTTTATTCCCTTGAGGTCAAACATTGGAGGTGCTGCTCCTGTTGACAAGTGAGCCCTGGGGGAGAGGACGGTAGCGGAGACTCTTGTTGCTGACACCTGTGATGTGTCCATCCTCCAGAGAGGGGAGTCTGACAGTGAGGAGACCTATAAGTGGAGGTACTGTCAGATTATGCAGTAGCCCTGGAGAGTGGGTGGTGGTTGTGTAGAGGTGGGGTATGAGCTTTGGCTGTACATGCTCAATGTTCAATCATAACTGTTGAAAAGGCTGAAAAGGCATTTATACTGCGCTTAAAAATAATAAAAATCAGATAGAGAGAGAGAGAAGGGGTCATATCAACAGAGGCCAAAGCAGGTGAGAAAGACAGTAAATCATCACAACTACCTTAAGTGTCTCAATACGGGCCATAAACGCATCAACTGATAATTTCAATGGGGCTGTCAGGGGGACAGCATCAGTTTAATAAGTTTGACAGAAATTTTCATTTCTCCGTTTGGTGTCAGGGTGCTGAAAAATGTGAATTTATATCTTACTCAACGCAGATCTGAAATAACGTTGAGTGGGGATTTCACTGTGCAGCATTAAATCTAATCTAATTTAGTCTTTTCTGTTGTTTTATCTTCTAACTTTGGCAAAAAAAAAAATATATCAGTCTTTAAATTTGAACATAAAACAGAAATGGCTACAAAACAACAAAACTTGGGTGGTTTGATGCAGGAAAAGATTAACGTTATTAACATTCACGACTACAAAAACCATCAACCATCAATGATTCACTGAACATCATATTCTATGTACATCACTTATTTTCATTTCTAGACTTCAAACTCTCTAGATCCTGCTGCTGACCTTTTTCAACTTTTTGTACAGCTGCTGTTTGTAAAAACAAAAACACTATTATAAAAGGATAAAGGATTTATTGAAGTGTTTGTATGCCTTATCGGCTACAGCCACATCCATTGCCTGCTGGTAGAATCCAGTGGGCAGCTCCTTATGGTTCACAGGGCTAATCTCTTTAACCCAAAAGTGCCACTGCACCAAGAAACCTGCCACTGAGCACTCCGACAACCCGCCAGTCACTCTGGGAAAACAACTCCTAAAAACCAGCTGAACTTCAATATAATGTTATCTTTAAATTGTCAAAGAGTATTTAAAACTTATCTGCACTTCACAATAGATTTTGCTGCTAGGAAGTGGAAGGTGAACCAGCCTCAGCTCATTTCTGTCGATTGATTTAAAGACGTAAAGGTATCGGTTCTCTGAAAGGGAAAATGGGATACAGTTTTTCATTTAATATAGTGTTTGTAGTTTTAATTCATGCATGCATTTTCACACTAGGGTGATCAAGGCTGAAAAAGCATTTATAATAAAAATGCATTTGATTAACGACTACGTTTCCTGGTGAAGCTTGGTTATTTTTTGCTTTGCTGCAAGAAGAGGATTAGAAGGACATCTAATTAGCTAATGTAGGTTAAGGGGGATGATTTACATTATGTTTAATGCCCTGTCGATCATCAGTGATAGTGTTAGGAGTATGCAGCAGGAGAAGACAGAGATGTATGAGATGGACATGGGGAGTGGGCGAACAGAGGGGATGAGAGCAGAAATAGTCATACTGAAGAAGGGAGATGTGAAAACAAGATGAGAAACGACAAAGTGTGGAAACTGAGTAGGAGAGAAAGGGAGACGGACGCTGTAAGAGACAAAACTAAGAGTGGAAGCGATGGGGCGAAAGTGCATAAGGAAAAAAAAGGGGGGGGGGGGGGGCAGAGGCACAGCAGAGATTACAAATTCGCACGCAACCACTCTTTTCAGCTGACACAGGAGAAACTCTACACTGTAGATTCACATAACGAGACCACTGGACCATCGTTAAAATCCAGAGGCCGAAAGACAAACTGAGCCTCACCTGACTGTCAGCTGGTGCTGCCCCCCTGAGAAAACACGCCTTGTTGAACCTGCTCCTCTTCTGTCAGCAATTTCATAAATAATTCACTGAGCACTCTGGGGCAAGAGAGCTACAGAGTGTTCAGTACTTCTCTGCTGTCTTTTCCGTTATTATTTTATTGCCCCATATTTGCACCGCACTAACAAGGTGCACTCATTTACATATTCTGAGGGTACCTTGGGGTGCAGGTCATCAAAATTGTCCATTCAGAGAAAATGCGGGCAGTGTTCTGTCGAAACGTTTCAGATTTTGGGGGATTTGGGCTGAAAGTCATGCTGCAGTTTGTTTTCAGGTGTGTTAAGATGCAAATACAAAGTGAAGAAGCATCCAGTTTCGGGTCAAAAAAAGTAGTGTACAGTAGAAAGGCAGGAAGAGACAAAAACGCTAAAAAAAAATAAATAAATAAGTAAACGGAAGCATTATGGAAAACCCGAGTGATAGCCATTATCTCTATCATTCACACTTCCTCATAGGTTGCACCAAGGTCCCTGCTTGCTGCCTCATTTCCATAATCAGCCCTCAACAGTGGCACCAGACACTTGTTAAAGCGACACTGAAGCAGTTAAGACTCTCTCCTGCTTCCACAAGTGTTAAAAAGGGCCCCCGACTGAAGGGGAGGAACGTAGTGGACATTAATTAGGACAAATTTTGATGTCTGCTGTTAAATGCTTTTCATCCTTCCTATACTTGTTAAGGACATTTTAACAAATCTATTAAAGTTAAAAAAGGAAATTTAACAGAAGCATTGTGATGCTTTTTGGAATAATTGTAAGAGGAAATGTGCCCGTCATGACTTTTCTGTCTGCATTAATCTGACAAACATATATTTCTTCAATAATCCTTCACCCTAATACTAGAGATTCTTCTAATTGAACCATTCACCGATAACAGCAGCTACAAGTATTTGCTTGCATTTTGGTAAATATATACGTGTTATTGTATTATTGAGGCTTGTGTTCAACTATCAGTAGCATTAGTGGACTACTGCGTTAGTACAGTTGTTTCTGGAACAGTCTGAGTGTAACAAAGGATGTCTTTGGGAGCACTAACTACAGTTTGATCAGCCACCTTTTTTGAAAGCATCGTATATGTCATATCAGGTTTTTATGAGTTTGAGAGCCTTGAGGACCTTGAAAGGGGAGTAGAATCAATAAATATTCATTCAACATGTACGCTTGTGTGCAGTGCAAACAAATAATACACTTTATCGCTGCAGCTGTGTATTGAGAGCTTGTTTCACAAAATAGGTTATAAGCCAAATAGAAGTAAACATTAATATAACTGAGGTTTGTCAAGCATCAACGCAAAGAGTGAGCCTTCCACTTCCTGCAGCACGCCAAATACTTTTGAAGCATGCTGAGATTGATACACACTGCTATGTTACAATATACTGAATGACCAGAAATATTCATAGAGGCGTAAATAAAGTGAAATGGAATATTCTTGCCAGCTATCAGCATCTGTGATGTTATTCCTCACTACGGAGCTGGTTTTGTTTCCTGCACCAATGCTCACATCATGAAAGATGAATGCACAAATATGCATGACGAACACACATACACAAAACACTACACAACCATACTATTTAGGATTTTACAACCTGCACACTAGACCCTAAAATACCTCAGTGAGTACATGTCAGTTTTACTCCTATTGTTTACCAGTCTGCTCTGTGGAAAGCTCATGTGGAGCCAGAATGGCTTCATCAGAGAAAAAAAAAAAAACCTTACTGAACTATCCTCCCTCTCTATCCTTTTCCCCTCAGAATGCACCCTATTTTTTTTTATCATCACAGCGGCTTCTTCACATGGCCCTAAATCTTTCTTCCTCACTGTCCCACCCACTACCATCCCTCTCCCTTCTTATCCTCTCTTCCACTCCTTTGCTTGCTGCTGCAGGGTTGAAAATAACAGCTTCAGTGTCAATGTAGCGATGGAGCATGTTTAATATTTATTTATTTTTTGGTAGTATGTTTTGCTTTTTTTTTTATAATTTAGATGATAGAAAACTAATCTGAATATGATCCTGAGTAAGAACATGTCATCATTGACTCAATTTTCATATGAATCACATGAGGCTTTTTTTTTTTTAACAATTGATTAAGATTATTCTATAAATCTTGTACTGTAAATTATTATGTGTGGTAAATACACACTTCCAGCCATATTTGTACTTGTGGCAAATACATTGTACAGCTAAATAGACAATCTAACACATGGTCTCAGTTGCTCACCTCCACTCCTTTGTGGGACATTCATCCAAATTTAAATGCAGTCTAAAGTCTAAATGGAAGGATTTTCTCCTTCCATTTAGATGCTCGCGGTCCACTTTTCAGTGCGGTTGAGGTCAGGCCTCAGTGTTGTAATATTTGTCGTAAAACGTTAAAAAGGGGACTATGATTTATCAAAACAATCTTGAAAGCACAAGATGACTCATTTATTATGAGAAAAGACAAGTGGATCGTGTCTAATTTTCTGTGTTGTCTGATATCTGGAACAATAAAAGGTCCATTAGGCACGTTTGACTAATTTAATTGCAATATAAGATGAAATTAGAAGCAATTTAAGACAGACAAGATAAAAAAACATGAGCACTTACATCTATTTCAGCTGGAGAATCAAATCTATGCAATCCTTTGGAGCAGTTTCACTGTATTTAAATCTGCGTTCATCCATGTAATCAAAAACTACTTACTCTTACTTGTGAGAAACTTTAAGTGTTTTCTAGTCTCTAAGAGTGAGGTACACTTTGATCACTAAGCAGTGAAATTTGCATTTTTCAGTAGCTCTCTTTGATAATCATTTATCAAACTGATGAATGGTTGTCATGTGACGACCGTGATGCGTGATTTGTATAGGCTTCACAAATGCCAGGCTGGAGCGGATTCTTTACAGCCGCCGTAACTGTTAAGTGAAAAGCAGGGAGGGTAAAACCAAGCTTCATTGGTGACTGAAAGGTAATTAGTATCTTGGTGTTCTGTATTACAAGTACAAAGTACTTTTCAGCTGCTAATGATGAGCTGCCAAGCGAAGAACACACAATTCATTTGCTGCGCTGTTAATAAGCAGAACAAAGAAGAGAATTAAACTAAAAAGTAAGAAATGAAAGTTTACTGTCAGGTCAACGGTGCAACTTTTTCCTGTTCCCACACACCAGAGAGCAATTCAGGAACTGAACACTAACAAGGTCAGTATTCAGATACACTGTACCCCCACCCCCCCCAACCCCCAACCTCCCAGGTTTTATTGCGGTAATGCATTTAGACATCTAACCTCGTTTCTCCAATATGAGCTCATACATGCCTGTACTTTCAGCCGCAGGGAGCCACTGCAGTTTACCATGTAGGGTTCACTTCCTTCAAAGAACCACAAAGTGTCCTCTCTCATCAGCCTCCTATTTTTCATACAACTGTATCACCCATTACTGGTGATTTTCTCTGCACAAGTGAACTGCCGTGCCTTTTATCAGGTCAGAGGTCCGCAGAGATGCTGCAATGTCTGCAGTGAAAACCAGACAAACAGCAACAACTGGGGATTTGGTCTGATTTCACAGCACAGCAGAGGTGACTGACAGCTTGTAAGATTCATCCCCGGTGCATGATAATGGAGGCTTGGGAAGTGGCAACAAAATGAATTGGGTCTCAATGGGCTCATGTTCTTTGGTGAATTGCTTTGAACTATTCTTAAAAGAATATCCCTCAAGTCATGCTTTGAATATTTGCTGTGGCATCAGTGGTCTTACTCAAATGCACAGTGAGAGCATTTCCATAGGCTTGTTTTGATGTGCTTTTTGCATTTCATAGCAATGGGGGAGGCACAAGAAACTCTAAACGCACAATTAGAGCTAAATTGAATTTCTGAATTGTAAATCTTTTTTCCACCCTTTTGAATTTGACCGATCGCTCCTGATCTTGAAAACTGACAAAACAATGCACACTCAAGGACCACTTACAGCTATATATTAGCTCCTTGAGTATTTTGACCACATGGTCAAATCAGCAGACCTGGACCATCCATGAGGAGTATGGAGTGGCTAATCTCCATGGTAACAAAAACCAGTCTGATGATGAGGACCATGTCATATGTTTAAAAGCTCAACATAAATTGCATGAACCTTCAGCTTCAGATTGTTTTGTCAGCTGTGTCTGCTGCTTGAGGTCAGAGACTGAAAGGAAAAGATAAATGAAAGCATGCTGATATAATTTTGGGGCAGATTTCACCAGTGAAATGATCTGCTGCAGCAGGTTTAAAGAAGACTTTCTGTTGTCAGAATAGGCACATTATGGAAATGCATGTTGATCCACGTCTTATTTTGCCACAAATTCAACATGCCAAGCCAGCAACTCTCAGAGCAACTCGTCAAAAAAGTCACTGTACTCATTAGTTCCAATAGTGAAGGAAAAGCAACATCTACTTCAGCTTCAAACTTTATTTCTGGACAACTGGACTGTATTTGTCCGTGGGGCTGAAAATCCTTCAGGCGAATCCCTGATCCTCCTTATCTCTTCTCTTAGCCTCTCCAACCAGGTCTTATCACCTCCTGGACAGTAATTAACAGGAATTACATAGAGCTCCTATCTGCTGAGCCCACGTCGTTACTGCAAAGAGCCCTTTCCCATTTGGGGTCTGTCTGCTGGGAGATTAGCACTGGAGGAGAGCTCCTCGATCAAGAGGCCTTACACATCTACTGTGCTTTTGTGCCAAGCTCAGCCAGAGCTTCAGTCACTTGGACATATAAAGTCCAAGCTGGTTGGAGGGGTCAATTCCAGTGCTGTCTTGCACTTTGTGCTCAGATGCAAACATAAGAATATATCTGCTGGTATTTTGTTTGTTTTTTCGTTAAGACTAGTGGGCTTCCCAAACAGGAACATGTGTCATCAATCTTTTCCCTGACATAATTTATCTTAGTGTTAAAACTAACATTATGCCCCTTTAAAATCCGTATTCAATTGAAAAGTACCACACTTCTATTTACAAATTCAACTCCGCTGTGAATTCAGTGCCTTTTTGGTGTTAAATTGGAGGTTTCTGAGCATTAAAATTCATCACCTCCAACGGTGTGGCTTGTTTTAATAGAAAATTAACATTTTGGTTAAAAGCAATTGTGTAAATTAAAAAAATACAGATGAAAAGATCGACAACTGTCCACAAAATATCTCTTGTACTCGATCTTTTCTGCCTCCCTCTCTCTCTCTCTCTCTCTCTCTGCACACTCCAAATGTTTAACAGGATCCTTGAGAAAAGCCTCTCTACTTCTGTTTCCGTGGCAACTGGCATGCATTGGAATTGATGACAACTCCTGATCGCCCACTTACTTTGCACTAAAAACGCTTTTCCCGTGAACTCCGCTGGAGCTATTTCCCCTCACAGAAAACATGACGCCACAGCTGAGAGGAGACTGAAAGGAGAAATTCTTTCCATTTGACAAAGATTTTCATTCTGTCAATCTGGAAACACAAGAAAGGTTGACAGGAGACATTGTTTTAGAGGCCTAAAGTGACCAGGCCTTAAAATTAGGCTCCAAAGAAATGGATTTACAAGATGAAAGTGGCCAATCATTTAACTTAAAAAAATGCACCATGACAGACATAACATGGTCTCAATAATTCATGGTCTGCTGGGGGCCTGTGGGGTGATTTTATCTATGTGAATCAGGGTCTCAGCATGAATCACTGTCTATTTAGCTCAACCTTGAAGCTGCAACCTCGTCTGAAGGAAAGAGGGAAACTCGGTCCTTACTCAAGTTAACTAGTTAAATGTTTTTGTCTAACGGTGTCTCTATACCGTACACTTTCATTCTCTCCTATAATTAACATAGACGGGCAGCCAGACAGCTCTGGAGGCCAGAACTTGGAGCAAGACTGCCCGCTGTCACCTTGTTGCCACTGTAATGGGTTCAGACGAGGTCCCCCGACACACGACAGAAGGGAAATGAATTCATAAAGACCAGCCTCATGTACTTTCCACTCTACCTCTGCCTCCTTTTGCCCTTCCTCCATCCCCACCATCCCTCCTCCCACACAGCCTTGTTTAAACTGTTGGCACTAAACAACACAGAGAACATATTCAACATAATCACACTGCACGGACCAGCAACCTGATGCACAATTCATTCAGCTTCATTAAAACCACACACACGTACAGTGACAGAAAATTAACAAACACATTCTTAGAGTGTCCATTAAAATCCATTCATTAACTCTGAACCACATTTCATCCACTGTTGGTTTGTCTGTAAGTGTTTAAGACTCAACAATAAAATTGCAAACACTTCAAAAGCCTGTTGTGAAGTCAACAGCGTTGTGGCAACTTTGGGCGCTTGTTGAAACATTCACTCAAGTGCTTTTACCTTTGACAGCTAAAGGACTGTGTAGGCAGGCCACTCTGTCAAAGGGCTGGATGTTATGTATGTTAGCAAGAGGCAAGACACTGCGCTGTCGACCCAATTAGGCAGTTTGGGCACACACTGACTCCATTCTGTAGGGCTGAAAGAGGTCAAACAACATTTAAAACAGAGCCATTTCACTGGCTTGTCCAGCACACAGACTGGCAAAATTTGGATTCATTGATGAACTGAAAGGCAAGGATGTCCTTTATGCTAAAGTCATTAGGGTTGGATGTGCCCACAAAATCTCTGTGGGAAAAACGTCCACCCACTGGCCAATTTAACTTTTATGTTAAAAGGTGAAAAAAAAAAAAAAAAAAAAATCACTCAGGGTCTTTGCAGGAGCACAATATTGTCACAACTAGCTTTAAAAGTGGGTGTCCAAAGAGTCATTTCAATGACATTAGCAGTCCAGTGAATGTTTGGGGTGCCACATTGTTCTGATGACATGTTCTGTGTGCTATTTTGTTGGTTTAATCCAATTATTTGGTGACTCCAGTATGCAGAAACCTTTCTTTCTTTTATTCCACAGTCAATAATCCTTAACCCCCCTCTGAGTCACTCTTAGAATTCATGAATGCCCACTGAGTTGCCAGCCCCAAGCAAATGTACTCTGATCAATTGTACACGGTCAGCATGGACTTTTGATTGGATAATCGGCACCTCACTGCCTCTACATGCAAGAGTGTGTTTGCGTCTTTGTGTGTGTGAATAGAATCGATAATCAAAGCAACAGGAGGTGCATGTAGCTTGAAAGCTGATGGAATAAGCATGGTGGACTTTCAATCTAAATTCAATTTACTCAGTTTCGGAATAAATGAATAGTTGGCAGACTTTGTCGTGGTCAGCGTTGAGTGCGTATTAGCAGGGCTTCTATCTATGTGTCCGGTGTGCGCTTCAACTCCTGTTCACATGGGTGAGCAGAGTTTAGGGTCACTTCACAAACACGCCTATTGGAGGTTGAAAACACATCTACACGGTGTTCTAGATGAGCGCTCGGATCCGTCATTAGTTTCTCTTGAGTGTGTTTTTGAAATGGTTAAACGTTCTGCTGCAGCTGCCACTGCAGAGGTAGCCCACACGACGAAATTAGGTCATTTAAATCACTCAATTATAGATGTTGACATTGCATATGCATTGTATAGCTCTAATGCTGGGATCACAATCCCATGATATAAAATGTTTCCTAATCCCTCCTCCTCCCCTCCAAGCTGGAGATCAAAAGAAATGCTGGAATTGCTTTCTATGCCATATTTGAAATGGTTTTCTGACAGTGTAATACCAAAGTAATTTACTTGGTAGCATTTGGTTTGTGCTATGAATTGCAGATATATAGTTTTCTTATTTTGTTTGAAGTGACTGAGCCATACAAAGAGTCATCATTAGAATTTTGCATTGTGATTCAAATTAAACACCAACACATGCCTTTGACATAAATTAATAATGATGAGTCATGTTACTAAAACCTTTTTTAGATATTTTTCCTGGATGTAACAGTGGTTTTATGGATGGGCCCTAGAATACATCGCTGTGCTTTTTTTGAGTGGTGAGTATTTCCTATATGACTAATGTCAGACTTCAGGACCGGACTGTTTGTTCTCAATGCCCTGTTTAGCTCCCTGGTGGCAGTTTTCTCTTGAAATGGTTAAGTCTGACTTTGAGATGGATGAAAAATATTTGGGGTGGGAATGGAACATCACCTCCTGGTTAAATAACTCCTGCGCCAAACAGTTTCTTTTTAAAGTTAATCTTCTATTTGCATATTAAAGGCAAAGAAAGATGCACACAGAACCATAATCCTTAGCTGTCCTTGTGTTTTTCAAGACCAGGCACTTGGTGTACAAAAAAAGAGAGAGAGAGCCTTAGAGAGCGTTGCAAACAGCAAAAGGAGGCCCTTTTCATGGCTATATCACATGCTTTTAACGTCGCTGAGGGTGGCATGCACATTAAACATTATAATCAGACCATATTTGAATTTCAATGCGGAGCCAATGGAAGGTGGTGGAATGGAATTTGGATACTTTTATTTTGGAAATGAACTGGAGTGCATCGGGGCTAGAACTAGGACAGATGATGTGTCAAAAATCAGAAAAGCATAGCACCACATACCGCTTACTGCTTTGTTATGCATCTCAGCTGTTTGTCCAGATGTGTTTTCATTAAACCTAGGCAAACAAGCTGTAGGTCGCAGACTGCTTCGAAATAATCACCATCGACCCTTTTAATTAATTGTCTTTGCAGGTGCAGAGAAATCTGTAAGGTCAGCGTCCCTGTGAAAGGAGTATTAATCATTCATCAAGCTGTTCCCATAGATCTGTTTTTTCCATCATCAGATTTGTCATCAGGAAACGATACCATCTCCACCCGTCATTAAGCTGCATGTGAAAGAAAGAGAAAAATAAAAATTCTTTGTCAAGCAGCAGCTAGGAGACTTCAGTTAAACTATGGGCCTCATTACATACGCTCACAGGCTAACACTTCAAGAATCACACTTAATTGGCTGTCTGAACATTGTATTTTTATATAGCAATTTATATTAAGTGTTTTTGATGTGAGATGATCTACAGAAGTAAACTTCCATGAAAGGCTGAACTGTGCAGAAACGGCTTAATTACTCTCTGGCAAGATTGCTTGCAGAGTATAGGCAAAGGTTGAATTTCTGAACTGGATTCGGAGAGTGAGATTATGCAAGCTTGTGCTGAAGGCGCAGTTACACTAGGGACACTTTCTTGGCTACTGGCAGGAGTCAGAGTTGCAGAGTTACTGACATCCGTAGTTCCACTCAGTTAGCAGAAGTTGCTAATAGAAATTTGACTCTTTACTGAAAACAAAATCAACAGCCTCCAACCAGAAATTTGGTGTTGTTCTGACTTAAGAGGGTCCTGCTATAACGAAAGGCAGTTTCTTTACATGTCTCTTCTCTTATTAGCTTGAAAAAAAAAAAAAAAAAGATTATGAGCAAATTGTGTGTATCCCAGGACCGAAATCTGCCATGTTCTCCAACACTTTTATTTACGTTTCACACGTTAATAGAATCTAATAGTTTTAGAAGGCCACCGGGGCCATAAAAGCATTTCATGGCTGTTTGATCCACAGCGGAGAACTTTTCACATTTACTGAGCTGCCGTTATATGCCGTATATAAGGAAATAATTGGAAAACACTTCTTGTAAATTACAGATGATGATGCCTCCTTTTACTCTCATAGAAAAACAGTCTTGATGGAGCCCCTCTCCACGTTTGCATCTTGAATACAGAGGAGCTTTGGCAGTGCAGTGTCACGCCGCTCTGCGATTGGCTGATAGGAGACCAGGAAGGAGGTTTATCCCTGGGAAAGGCCTTGGAGATGACAGTAGAACTTAATTAATATGTAGAATTTATTGATCATTGCACTGCAGGGAAATCAACTGCCACCTTCCACCATTTTTTGGGCCCCAGGAGGACTGTAAATAAGCGGCCTTAAATATTTCAACCATGCACGCATCAAACACAAGCAATAAACATGATTGGGAAATGTGCGACAGAACTTCGCAGCAAATCATGGCAAATGACATTACAGGCAGGCTTACAGGGAACAGCTGAGTCAAATGGATTTTTAAAAAACAAAATTTGGTGAATCTTAATTAAATAGCATTTATTTCCTGAAACAATAGGAGTTTTAGCTCTGGATTACATACTTTCCTGTGAGAGGAGAGTTCCAGGTAATTCCCTGCTAATTACAATAAAAATGGTACACAGTTGAATTTCAATGGTACCTGCTTGTATCTTTAGAGTAAAAAACACTGGCAAAAGAAGCAGCCAAGGCCTGGAGAATAGAGGCAACCTGGTTTGTTTCCAAAATTCCTGCAGTGCGTCAGTCTCCTGCAACCAACAAAGGCACACTCCTCAGCAAGTGAGTTTACATCCTTTCTCCCTCGCACAAAAGAGGGAAAAGCCCCAAACTTGGCTAGACTCCCTTGAAACCTGTAAAGATTCACTCTGCCTCAGCTTGTTGCAGAAATAGGTTGATTGTGCTTCGACCAATCCCATTTTGACTAAAAAGAGAAAGGGGGAAAAAAGGAGAAACTAAAGGAAAGAAAATATACAAAGAGAACAAGAGAGTAGTGTTTTTTGTTTTCAGCTGTAATTGACGTGGAGACAGGGAATGAACACAGTGAAGAGAGGATGTGTTCAAACTTTCTTATAAAGGCGCATTGAAAGAGGCCACACGCTGAGTGCCTGGCTGTCGCAAGAGAACTTGACAGCCTCATCAAATGCTACGTTGTTGGGGGACTTCCTGCATTCACAAAACTTCACCTCTCAAGTGACCACAGGCTCATTGCTTAGGGTAGGCTAATTAAAAATCGCAATTCATGCAGTTTCTTTCATAGCAGTGACACTGAAGGCAGGAAAAGGCCACAAATTTCCCATCCAGCGGCTTTTTTAGGTGCAGTCTTTTTCAAGACAATAGTTGATTTGCAGGGTCAAATTGGTCAAAGGCAATCTGGCACTTCATCCTACAGTTTCCCTCTATAAACTTTTTCTTTGGCTTACATGTTGACATGTGACAGTAGTTAACATTTGTATCAGTTTTTTTTAATATATATATATGAATATATCTTACTAACTTTTACATACTGCCTTTTGCGTTCTGTAAACACGAACCCTGACATGAGACATGATGATGGACATAGCAACAGCAGATGGCACTTTCAAACAACGTGCAAAAGTTTCTTATTCAGAAGATCAATCCAAAAAATAATGCTAATGAAATACTGTTATGTAAAACTTAGATTTTCTGTGAGTAATAGCATGAAAAAGGCCAGAATGGATTTTGAAGGGGATTTTAAAGACAGTGGATCTCACATGTTCATCATTTCTCCAGGGTTCCTTATCAAGCAGAAGGAATCATCAAACTGAATGAACACGTCTTTGAGGATATTTCCAGCAAAGACAATTTCGGTACAAATCTTCATCTTCAGGGTAATGCCATTCACTAACTTTCAGTTTGTGGAAAAACATTCTCATTGCTGTATTGAACAGTTGCTTATAATCAATATTCCCGTTTGGTGCATGATTAAGTACATGAGTAAGCCGTGGTCCCTGCCTGATAGATCTTTCATTTTATTTACTCATTTGTCATTACATCGCCTTTAACGTGTATACCTTCCCTATTATTCTCCCCAATATGAGAAATATGCTGTTACAGCAATGAAAGCACTGTTTAAATGGGGGAAAAGATGAAAATCTAATGTTTTGCCCGAAGCATCAATCATGGGAAGTGATCTCTCTAAAGCTGTAAGTCTTTAGATATACAATTCATAATGTCGCACACAGATGGCTAACAAAGTTATTCTCTTCATAGGAGGGAGGGAAAAGGTGGGATATAGTGGCATCTTTATGAGTTTTTACCAGAAAAATATTTATATGAAATGTAATTTTGCATACAAAATATCATTCTTTGGTTGGTTTCCTTGTCAATTTAAATTACCACGAACTGTGAAAATCAGAAGGTGAGGTCTGAGGCTAATTATAGAAGCTGACAAAGTTGGAAAATGACAAAAGACAATGTCGCCATGCAAATCGATGAACCTCACCTCAGAAATCAAGGGTAACTGAATTGCATCAGCACAAAACAAAGTTACTGCTACAATCAATAGAAAACCAATGTAATCTAAGAGTCACAATGCCAGACAAAAATAAATTATGTCTCTGAGATTGCAAAGACTAATACAAGTGGAAATCAAATTACAAGTTTGTCTGATTTCCACAAATAATTGGGGGAAAAAACTCAATACTTGGCTTTTTTAACAAGAAGAGGGTCAGCTCTCACTTCTCAAGGCAGACCTTTTATCATGGACCACGATAACCTGTTATTTAGCCCAACATTTCTCCAGTCAAACAGATACTGCAGGTGTTTCATTTAAAGTCCAAGCATAGAATTGCCTATAAACAGAAATCATAGATGGTTACAAGAATAAAAACAAACAGCCTCTTGCGTTAAACCAGTTAAAATCTGATGATGAATATGGGATTAGTGTATTTTTTTAATTATTCTGAGACATCTATCCAACTCCCCAGTGATCCTGTCTGGCCTATGGGGGAAAGTCGGCAATCAATGGCAGCAATATCCATCACCTCTTATTCACAGGAGGTTGAGAGAGAAATGCTAGGTGAAACATAAAGACAGCCAAGGTGACAGAGCAAAGTGGCAGAGAGATCATAAAGAACTGCAGCATTACAGGTATGAAAGATTTTTTCATTTTACATTTTATATTTTCAGGGGGAACTAAAAATCACAATTGTGACAGCATTAAGGAATTATATATGTAACATAAATACACAAAGACTGTGTAAAGACTGCTAGATTGGCAGATACATGGGTGTAAGAGCGATGCAGTAGAAGAGGGAGTACCCACATAGATTAATCATGTATTGCAGCCCCAGGTTAAAATGTGTGATATTTTTGGGTGCAGTCCCATCGCCACCTCCAGGCAATTTGCATAGTACTGAGAGACTACAGCTTCATTTCCCCCTGTGGCTCAGCTTTGTGGGAGCTGTGCAGTCAAGGGGAATTAAAATAATTTCCGGGACCAGTGCTGTTAATGTCCAAACTGCCCTAACCTTCTTATAAACGTTACTTATTTACTTTTCATTTTCAATGTTTCTCTCTTTTTTTTTCCTTTGGGGAGTTTTATCTCTCTTAAAGTCCTCTTCCTTAAACCTGAGAGCCAGATTTTCTTAAATTAAGCATGTGGCCAGCCTTCTCCATGTTTAAATCCTCTTTTGGACTAAAGCTCATTATCATCCACACATATAATCTCTCAAATTGGTACCAGAGTCCCCAGCTGTTGCAGTGGGCAGCATAATTTTGCTAACAGAGTCAGAAATGAAAGCATTATCTTTCAGGGAGAAATATTAAAATTGAGATCATGCAATATTTCATATTTAATGCTCTATGACCCCACTGAACAGGTAGAGGAAAGCACAACAAATAAAGGTGGGAGAAACCAGGCTTTTAACGTTGTACTATTGTAGTCACTTTGGGGATCATTAATTGCTTTGAAAGCAATCAGAGATATGCTACAAATTAAATAAGGTAGTTTTAAGGGAACAAATATGGCAGTATAAAGTAGTAGAAAGCAAGAGTAAAAAGTTTTTCATGGTGACTTCATAAGTAACAACATTTTATATTTATCTTGGAAAAATTACAGGAATAACATACAGAGCGGCTCAGCTCAGTGTTTAATTGTTAAATGGTTTATGATAGCAAAAAATTCTCACTACAAATGAGGCTAGATCACCATGGTAACCTGCTGCACAGCTGACCAGATCCTGAGAGGGTTAACTTCAGAGGATCTGATCAAAGCCCTCAACTGCACGACAACCGACCAATCAGATGACTGACAGAAACAGTCTGACAGGGACAAAAGAGCTCACAATAAAGTGACAAGTAATTAATAGCGAGAGACCTTTTAACAGATCAGAGACAGAATCATTTCACTGTTCGAAGCTTTCCCCGTTTCTTTTTGGTCTGAAATCAGAACCCTGAGCTCCACACTAAAAAAATAACTACATAATCCCAATTCTTTCCTTCTCAGCAGGCTTTTACACTCTTATATCATCTTTGCAACTCAGAACAACACAAGATGACTTTGTAATGATAGTTGGAAATGAAAAATAAACCTTCTGTTGCCTTTTCTGGAAAAAAAAATGAAATAAAATTAAATGAAATGGGTTTCATTAAGAACACACAAAGGCTAAATAGAAATGTTGTCATCGGTGATATCTGCTTGACTGACAGGTGTCTGACCCTATTAGCTCTACCCACAATCCAACCCCTAAATCTGGATTTCACTAAACCTAAATCCAATCATCCCAGAGGCTTCACACTGTTTCACACACAAATACAGACAGACGCCCTGTGCAGCGGCCTGCAGTGAGTTTTTAACACCTCAAACTGCAGCTATATGCCTCATCTTCACAGAGCTATAGCTCACTACAGTCCTTCTTGGCGCCTTTTTCTAAATTGCAGTGGTGTTGTAACATTATTACAGGTCAGGAAACGGACCACAGATGGACGATTCTGCTCATACATCAGATGATTGATTGTCATCCAAACCCACGACACATATCCATAGTATCCCTTGTTGTCAAGAGGCTGGCAAGCTTGTTGAGTGGCTTTGTGCGCTCCCCCTGAGCAACGAGAGAAAAAACAACTCCATATGGGAAACCATTACATTTCTAATATCATGTGTGTGATCAATCTCCCCCGCGGAGCAATAGAGGCAATCATTCAACATTTGTGGCAGGCATGTGGTATCGACTCGGGAAAGATGAACCAAGGGTATGCATGGGCATGTGACCCTGATGCAAGTGTGTGTGAAATGGAGAGCGCTTGAATTTCAGCTTTCAGTTTTCAATCTCACCTGGATGTGCTTTGGTCAGGTTCAGTGATAGCGGTCAGTCACAAACTATTATCGCAGGAAAGCTTGACCTTGAGCATACTGATCTGATGGCAAGTTTACTTCAGTTTTATTGCAATTTTTATAACTTCTGTGAGAATGTGTAACAAACTGGAGGAGTAGAAAGGGTCACCGCCGCTGTGCTCCCTCTCAACCCTCCAAGTTCTCGTTGACAGCTTCCTGCCATATTCAAAGTCCTTTAATATCAATTACAAAGTCAAGTGGCTTGCTATAATTGAATTTATGCTATGCGCTGATGTCCCCTGTTAGGAATCACTGTCTGGTGCAATTAAGAGCAGCCTCGTTATTGGCCAAACTGTGAGTAGCCCCATTAATGTGGGGGGAAGGTTCTATCCGATCACTGACATATTAATGTTGACGTCCTCCCAGAGTTGAGCTCTGTGATGGGTGTGACGACTGTAAATTTAATTGACTGTCAGGATGACCTTGATTCTCCCCCCTGTAAGAACAGAAGAAAATCAGCGAAGAGAAAGAAAAATATATGCTGCGGGCCCGCAGCAGACGCAGGAGATAAATACACATGGAGAGACGGATGATGAGCAGCTGCACCATAATGGGATCCAAGGTCTTGTTGTGGTGGCGTGTTTTATTTACAGCTACTCTTCATCAGAGTGACATCCTGGGCCCTCGGACCACCCTTAATAGAAATTGGAAGCAGAGACGGATTCCTATATTGCATTTCCAAATGGGAGCACATATTGCAGACCCACTTTTTACATATGCATGAGTAACAGAACGATGCGTTCACAAGGGGCGAGTGTTATGGGTAATATATCGCTGGAATTACTGGGAGACTGTGGAAAGGTAAGCATCATTTGTCTGGGGACTCATCAATGTCTGGCAAAGAAATTGGGTCTGATGACTATACAGCAGAGAGGAAGATAGAGGCAAAATTTGTCTCAATCAATGTCACAGAATATGATCATGAATCATCTGTGTTCACCAGGGGGACACGTTAACAGGTTTTTTAAGGGGCAACTTTCAGTGAACATATAATGGAAATTTTTCTCTACTGCAGAGATGAAACTGTAAATACTGAGGCAAACAGCTAGCGGCTGCAAGCAGAAAAGCTTGCCTGTGTTTGAAAATGACAGCGCTGTTGTGAAAAGATTGAGATATTGTCCCTGCGTCGTCTCATGGTCAGCAGCTGACAGCAACACTGTCCCTGGTTTGCCTCACTGCAAATCAGCCAAGAACAATAAAAAACTAGCCCTTTTTAGAAACGCTGTAACTGCTTTGGTGAAAAAGGGACATAAAAAGAGATTTTTCCTGATATCTTACAAATCAAATGAGTGTTAAAATGAATCAAGCAAGGACTGAGAGCAAATTCACTGAATATCATTTGAAGCTTTTCTCCAGGAAGAAATCCAGTTCATTCAGGAGATGAAACGCTGGCCTTGCGGTCACTGTGACAATACAACAGCAGTTCCAATCCTTAGGACAGCGTCTGCGTCATCAATAGACATGCTGTAAAACTGCTCCGAGGCAAGAAGCACCACAGTAAATCACAGCAGATAACAGAAACTCCTGATGCCTGGAAAGTAAAGGTAGCTGATTGACTACATCTGAATGCCAGAGATAAGACTTAGCAAAGTTCAGGCTTAATGCAGACGAGTGGTCACGCCGTTGAAATGTTTGAGAAAACTACTTAAGCATTTATGTAATCTTCAGCCAATTAGGTCGTTTTTGCAATGTGTGTACATGTTCTTTTTATTTTATTCTGTATTCAAGTCTGCCAAAAGTCATTCTCAGTACCCTCCAAATCTCCTTCTCACTCTGATTGTAATCCATGCTCAGAGGTGAAAAAAGAATAAATACATAGTTATTACTTTCGAGAGTCCAAAGTGAGACCTTAAGTGAACTCTCAAGTTTCTATTTCATTTCAAATAAATGCAGCTCTGCGGTGCACAGAGAGGATTCTCCTCCATTCAGCTCACTGTCAAGTAACCAAACAGGCACATGCAGGGATTTCTCAGCTATTCTGTAGTACGGTACATGTGACCAACAAGGGAGCTTATTGTGTGTTTAAGACAATAACAGCATCACAGCCCATTTTCAGAGAGCTGCTCTCTTTCTGACCAAGAATAAAGGATAACGGATAAAGCCGGATAGAAATTGTCCAACAAAGCTAGAGCTTGATCACATATCATAGAGTTCGATCACTTTTCTTCACATAAGTCGCTTCAAAATTTTTCAGAATTTTGCTACACATACTTGGTGGATTCTAGCACATTTTCCACCCTTATATCCTGGAAGTGCCCTACAGAAAGAAGCCCACTCTGTCAACTGTTCACTTTTTAGATTTTCCGCTCAGTAGTTGAAAAGCCCAGTATTTGTTCTTTGATCTTCAAATCCTGGAAACTGTCGTGTGAATTCAGACCAGAAATAACCAACAACATTAATTTGTCTAACAATTAAAAAAAACACCTGCAGGAACCAGGATGATTAATGCTATGCACCATTTCTTTTGTGCTATACTCATTCATGACACATCACACACTCCTCATTTTGCACTAAAAGGTAACAAACTTCAACACAGACAACACCCCTCAGTAAAACAAAATTCAATACAACGTGAAAACATCCCACATCAAACAAGTGGCATGGAGTTCAGAGAGCAAATAACTCCTGGGATGAATTATACATCGTGGATTGCCCACCATCGACTGATAATACACAGCCATGTAAAAGCATCCAAGTATGGGGTTTTACTTTAACATCTAACTGGATGTGCTGCATTAAGCAGAAATATATGCAATTATTCTGTTCGCCCAACCATTCAGGCTATATCAGCATTCTAACAAAGAGGAGCCACAGCAGAGGACAAATGGATACCTTCTCCTACATATGCATGCTGAGGATTAGTATGGCCAATATGCATTGTATGTTTTTGCACCGTTCCACCCTGAGTACAAATGCAGACAAAGCATTACTCAAAGAGGAGTGTTTTGAATTTAATCATATACAGATAATAGCAGGGTACATGCAGCACTATGCAGGGTTTCTGGAGTTTGAGTGTGTTTATTTGTGTGTGTCTAAGTGTGAGCCCAGTGAAAGGGAAAGGGAGGGAGATAGCGGATTCATTGTCCCTCAGGGAGTCAATCAGGTCATTAAGTTTCTGTTAACTGGCAGACATGATATTCTACAGTGAATTTCTTTCAACAAACAAATGGCTATACATATTACTCCAGACAAAGCTACGACTGAACATGGAATTAATTTCAAAGTATTAGACTGTGGTATCAGAAAGGCAAAACATTACAAGAAAAACCTGAACAGCTGCGTGACCCAGCCCAAGCTTCGCTCGTCACATAACACCAGCAGTGATAAATGTTCATATAAAAAGGCATACTGGAAGCAACATTTACAGTTTTATGTGAGACTATAAGTCTGATTTTATCCAATCTCCATTAAATATATGACTAAACAAACTGCAGTTTCATCTCAGAGACAAAGGAGCCCAAACACCAGAAGTGTTTCTTTCAAAATGCACCTGCTTCCATTCCAGGATACTCCTCTCACCCCAAATGCTGTTTTCCATTCCATAAAAATCAAAGCAATTTCAAACTAGTTTTCATTGCCCAGGATACCTTTTACAGTGGTGCTCTAACTTGCAACCAGCACGGTTCCTAATAAAGCTGTAAAATCTGAAAGAAAAAGAACAAGAACAAGGACAGGGGTCTGGCTCGGATGGAGTGTTCATTTATCAGTGGTCGCATTTCAAATCCTTGCTCTAGGCAATTGCTCGTAAAGCATCCAAGGAGATAGCCCATGGGGACTTCTGCTGGAAAAGCAGAAAACCCTTTGATGAGCCTTGGGCACTTCTGCCATTTCTGCACCTGTGTCTAAAATACATGGGTAAAAACTCAGATGCAAGCAGCCTCTGGATAGTGAAAAAACTGACTGTCAAATGGTTTCCTGTATGTTCCATATTAGCCAGAGTGGATGTTCTTCAGGCATATATCCACACTCATTCAGAAATTATTATTCAGCTCACAGAGGCATGTGTTAGCCTTCGACTGCAACCACCATGTTTAACAGAGAGTACAACAAAGGCTACAGTCGCATCCTTCGACACAGATCCACAAAGTAACTCACTCATATGTTCATTCATCTGTTCACTCACTCACCCACAAACAGTTCACCCTTATACCTAGGGGGTCGATCTTGATTAGTTCACCTCCTCCGTAGAATACTACAAAACTATAGATAACGCAGGCATGAACTGATAAAAAGATATAAGTTACATAATGACCACTGTATGTGTCGAATAACAGTTTGCAGATACTCTTATTTTATGTGGCAAACTGTGTTTTTCTCATCTTTAACAATTAATTAAGCTAAGTTAACTAAGCAACACATTAGAAAATACCAATAATGACATATTTTATAATCATTCACTAGATTGAATATCCAATTGCTGGTGGACTTGAAAATCAAGCTGTTAAAAGACAGTTCTGTTTCTCATCTTAACTGATTGCCGGCTTCAAAAGGCCATGTGATCCCTCTGCTGTTAACATGAAATGATTCGTGCACTCAGGCCAAGACAGAAAACAGCCTTATAATCTTGGCAGGTTCCAGGGAATCAAACGTCTGTACCAATTAATGTAGCAGTTGCAGATATTTTGGATGTCGTGAATACAATAGGAATTTGCTTATACTTTTCCTTCACTTTCAGAATTTCAGTCTGTGATTGAAACAAAAGTTACCGTAGTTGCAGTTAAAAGACAAAACTTACCTGAGCCTCTCTTTGACACCACTTTCAGGCAATGGACCACAACGGCATGAAGCAGGATCAGAAGAGGAATGGGAGCTTTCATTTTTTTACCCGTCCTACAAGGAAACAAAAGCTTGCATTATTACTCCGTACTGAGGCAAGCTGTGAATACAATGAAACTTCAAAAAAAGAACAGATAATAGACGATTTTGGCAGGAGATGTTTGATCAAAGCTTGGAAATATATATATAAAAAAAACTCTGCAAGTTCTCAGCCAATAATAAGAACTTTTCCAAGCCCTAAGGTCAGATGGAAAAAACTCCTGTGTGAACTTCTATGTGCAAATTCTGTTCTCCAAAGCATTTGGCTGCCTGCTTTATTATACCAGTGTCTCTTCAGGGACTTACTGTATAATGAGGGCAAGGCTGTTGATGATACAAATGTCAAGATGCATTTCTATCAAGGCAAACGTGAGTTTACTGCTGATCCACTTTCTCTCACAGGCAACATGACATGCTGCTATCATTACTGTTCTTATTACTAACACTACTACAAATAGATGGATCATTATTATTACAATCAAAACAACCTGCCTGAAGGCATTTGGGGGGACTGACTCGGCCAGTTGAGGATATTTCACCTTTTCACTCTGATAAATGACCTGCTGGATTATGAGGTTGACAGATCGGACTGAACCTGAGCACACAGAAAGATCAAAATGAACATGAACAATGTTTTAGTGAACTGAAACCTGGTCTTTCAGTTTTTGAGGCTTTGCATTACATCGTGAATCCCCTGAGATTATAGTCACGTCTTGAGACTCTTGAGACACTTTAAGTTTTAACTTGATCGTTGACAAGGAGAAATATCCGCCTACGTCATGGAGAGCATTCTTGATTTCTGTGTGAGGGTTTTTCTTAACCTTTTACAACATTTTCCCCTCATCCGCAGCACTTGTGTTCCTCAGTCTTCCCAGTTGTTTTGTTTTGTAGTTTTCTGGGTTTTTTAGGACATCTCCTAAAATCAACGCCCTCTTTGATATTTTATTGTTACTTGGTCACCTCTTTTCTTACTTTATCAACTTTGAGCCACATGTTAGCAAGGGTCCATGTGCTTTTAAATGTTTGTAGTTTAGGCACTAGTTGTTAAAATAGCACATAGTGTTGCTGATGCAAACCTAATCAAATTTTTATTTTTGAACAGTATCTTTCTCAGGCTTGGAATAAATAATAGCTGAATGTTTACCAACAAAGTGACGCCAAAGTGATTGCTTTTACTTTTGAAATTTCTTCTAGCTAATGGTTGTAATAAAACGCTGCAAATGACCATCATTTATCTGTGCAAAGCACACTCAGTTTAATCAGAACCAAGAACCAATGTGGAAAAAAAGCTCTATAAATAAGATAAAATTGGTGACCTACGGCGATGACTCCATTATGCAACAGTTATAAAAGCCTCCTCTGTGATATATTTGCTCATTCAGGCCCTCCAAGAAACTGTATAATTCTTTTGTTTGGATAATCATTGATCTCCTAGCTAAAAACAAAAGTGCCATTTTGGTTTTGACTTGACAAGATGCCAGTGAAGAATACAAGAACTCTGCCATCGGCATTTCAGTCATAACAAAGATGCTTCACATAGATTCCACAAAGCTGCATCAGAAAAGCTTTGAGGGGAAACTCTGACAAGCCACAATGAGACACTCACAGAGACATGCAAAACGGGCCAGCAGCCAAAGATGGCGACATGTTGGCCGTGTTCTCCTTGTCAAAAGCCCTATTGTCGTCAGCAACCAATGCCACCTCAGAAAAGCTACACAGCACCACACAAAAATCTTATCTTTTTAATTAGTTGTCCATGTTGGGTGCAAACTCTGCAACCAGAGCTGTGGTGTCCTTCTTTGGTTTTAACACGGAAGACACAGCTGAACCGCTGGTTTTGCTCAGTATCCCTCCAGGTCAGAGTGATATCCTGGACTGCTAGACGTCAGAGTAAAACACTTATTATAACTGAAAAGGTTAAAATGTGCTTTTGCAGTGTACGGTAATTATTTTTTTTGTTGATGGTGACTCTACTAATGAGCAAATACAACCAGTGAGTACACTGATGATATGTTCTGCCTGTATGTGTGCACAGAATAGAAACTTTGGATTATAGGACTGAATATATTAACCCTTCAATGCACGAGTCCTCATCATCTGAGGACTGAGGTTTTCTGAGATTGTCAGAGAGTTCAGATTCTTGCTGTGTAAAATAATGTTTCTAATGGGTGATCCTTCTGACCCATGTGTTGTCCACAGTAAATATATTCCTGACAGCCACAATTAATAAGAATCACAGGTTCCCATGAGAGTCTATAGGAAATGCATGTGGGTCATTTTTTGGCCCACTTATGGAGGCTTGGGTACCTGGAATATAAAATTAAATGAAAAGATATTGCAAGAAAATGTTGGACCTATTTGAGTATCTAAGGGTTAAAGAGACCCCCATCACACTGAACCATGTTGTGTTTTTCTTCATAGACATAAATTAGGGTAAAAGCTCAGTATCATCAAAAAAGCCAGAACAATGACAGCTTCTGAAAGTAACCAGGACTAAATACTGCCCTGATCTCTGACATTTCACATTAGCTCATCTACTAATCATTATTTCAAATATAAAATCATCAATAAATCGCCACGAATAAATCTGAAAAACAATGGAAGTGGGAAATTTGAGGAGTGTTTTTCTTTAACTAATTGATGCTCATCAATCTTCTGTCAGTCACATAACTGTGCCAGTAGAGCTGGGGTAGGTGAGACGTTTGAGCCTTCACTGATGGTGATGTGGGGGAGTTGAGGTGGTGTTGATGAGTCTTACAGCCTGAGGTAAGAAGCTGCCCTGTAGTCAGCAGATTCTCGGGTCTCTCCTGCCAGATGAACAGCAGGATGAACAGCCTCAGCCTGGACTAGACTGTCCTTAACTGTTGTGTGGGCTCTGTGCATCCACTTCATCTCACCAGCGCTGGGCAGTGATACAATAATGATGATATTCTGGGTAGATTTCAACATCCACACCAGCTCCAGGGCCTTCCATGTTACAGTGCCAGGTTGTCACACGGCCAGTCAGAATACTTTCTGTTACCTATCTGAAGAAGTTTGAGGGAACCTTGAGCACAGAGAAGGCTAAATCTATTCCGCAATATTCACAGTGGGAACATGTCTGCTCAACCCGGCTGTCTGTGGTTTGTTACTGAAGAAGTCCAGAATCCAGTTACATAACAGTTCTGAGACCAGGAAACACTCAGCTTGTAACATAGGTACTGTTATTTCTAAGTTGTGAGTAGATACTTGAGGATCTCTGACAGACAGGACCAACAGCTTCTTAAAGTGCTGAGGGCCACAGGCTGATAATCTCTGAGGCAGGGCGTTTCAGACTTCTTTGGTTGATGGACAATGGTGACGGATTGAGGGATTTTCTTGTGAGAGCGATGTGTTGAATACATCAGGTAAGACATTAGCTAAGCACTGGGCACACGTTTCTAGTACATGGTCAGTGTCACATTCACTCTCAGCATGGCCTTTCTCACATCTGCTGTACACACAAGGGTCAAGCCCTCTGTTGAGGACATTAAAGCAAACATAAAAGGGTGCTGAGGTGTTGGGCAGCCAAGTCTGACACGTATTGATGCAAGCATGCTTGCTTTTATATCCATGATTGCCCACCAGATGTCTATACGCACGCGGTGAGGTTCCTGTTTAGACTCTATTTCATGCTTTTGCTTTGTGCCCACAAAGACTGTCTTCTATCTCATTCTGGTTTGCTCACTTATGCCAACTTAAATAAAAAGCCACCTTTTACACACTTTTTATGATAAGGACAGGATCCTTATCATATTTACTGCCTGTATCATTACACCACGATTAGCTGAATTATGAAAAATTGCTGATGCAAGGTTCTCTTGGGCACCATATCCAGGTCCCTCACAACGGTGGATCTGCTACGGCTAATGATGAATTAACACCAGATTTCACAGATAGCTCCAGTCTTTAAATTCATTGAGTTAGTAGAAGATAAAGGGAAGCTGGCCCCGAGATGGAGAAGAAGAGGAGTTGCAGCCACAGTGAATGGTAGAAAAAGGAGAACAATAAAGTAACAAATATTTATTCAACCAGATTTATGAAGCGTTTCCCCCAAACAGTTAATGATCGGGGTTTATCTTTCACTTTTTGCGTCTGATACTGACAGAGACTATTTTAGAAGATTAAAAAAAAAAAAAAAAAAAAAGCTTCTCAAGGACTTATCGAGGTCAAACTCTCACTTTGTTATCAGTGACCATGAAAAGGGTGTCAATGTATTATTGTCACTATCGTCTTACTTTTTGGCACATGGTTATTAGCCTGTGATAAGCGAAAGTTTCAGTGTAGCTGTCTAACTGTCAGGAGATATGATCAGGAACACAATAGAGAAGGAAAAAAAAAGGAGTTATCCCTCTTCAACAAATGAATGGATACAGGATGTCCACAAAATATGAAATCTCAGGAAAAAAAAAACAAAAAAAAAACTGTCCTCTCTTGGAAACCTCACAATGAAAGCTTATCCTGTCAAGCATCTCAGTGTGCCATTCCTTAAAGAGAGGCTCAATGAAGAGGCCCTGTCACCTGCCTCTCATTCTTTGATTGTTTTTTTTCCCCTCAAGCATCCCACTTTCTCCCCTCCCTGTCAGTGTTTCCTCCTCAGCAGATTCATCCAAAATTCAATTACTCTCGAGGAGGGTTCAGCCAGAGAAATGGGGCACTCTCTCAACACTCCTGGGGCTCAGAATTAGCCCTGAGGAATGCATCGCCCTCTCAAACTCTCACACACAAACAATTCCAGCAATCAACGAATGCGCCTGTGCTGCTTTACTACAGCTCACCAGATGGATATTAAGATGATGATTTATACGGCTCTCTCATTTTGAGCCTCTTCTTGTGTCGCACATTTTCTCGGGCTGTTTGCAGTGAAGGCCCTCATGCTCGATTCTGAAAAGCAGCTCATATCTGATGTTTCTGTTCACATCTTCGTAGGACGTCACCCACATCGGATACCAATGGGAACTGACAGCAAGAGGCAATATCAGGCATCTGCTTTCTGTACCAACACCTCTCTTGCTCGTTTGGAAAACATTTTAAATCAGTGTCTCCAAGTTTCGATCAACCCAAGGTGTAAAACCGAAACAATCCGAACATAAGCATTCATTTTTTTTTCCTTGATGGATTTTATATATACTTCAAAAAGAGCAATCATTTCCTACAAGGATTCCCTGGGTTCAAGCTTTTAAGTTTATGCAAGATGCCATGAATCACATATCCAGATTTAAAACGAAAACATTCATTAGAACTGCGACACTTCGAGTTTCTGTATTAACATACAGCCTCTCTGTCTCTGTGATTACTCACCCACCTCTCCCCCATATCACCCCTCTGCCCCCTTCCTCCTACCTCGAGTCGGAAAATTGGTACTCTGCTTTGCGAGTTATTAACATTTCTATTTGTGAGGAATACTCTTCAAACCCTTACACACTTGGCTGACGCACACATACACCCACACAAGTCTGTGCTTTCCTCACTGAATTATTCCATTTCAGGTTATCTAATAACCTTGCAACCAAAAGCCTCCATGTTCTTGACATGCATGAAAGAAGAGAACAAGAAGGAGAGAAGAGGTCGCCTCAACATCGCAATCGACATCTCTGAACATTTAACACCACAATTGTCTATGAATAAATGTTTATTCTGCATGAGTGTAAAAATATGCACAGTCCTTATCCTCCTGGGAAAAAGTGAGAAAAAATACCATGGTGTACGTCATCAGGAACCCAATTCAAAGATGACTAATAAACAATTAATGCACAAACTGTGTGTAGAAACATTTGATAATGTCTCTTTGTGTGGTGAGAATAAAAAAGACAAAACGTTTGTCATGTTGAGACTTTCTCAGAAAACGATCTGAGGTTGAAATGTGATTTCCGAAATAACATTCAGTATTAAATAATCAAGATTCAGTTCATCTCGAATGAAGAATTATAACAAAACATTCTGAGGACACATGATCCTCATTGAGTGCCCTCAGCTGTATCCTTGTTGAGGTGAAATGGTAATTACTGCACACTGCAGTGTACTCTTTCCCACTGAACAACTTATGTAATTCAGCACAAGTTGCATAGTCATCAGTATAACTTCTAAAGATGTAAATGAGTTAACAAGGTGCATATGAAAGCAATACCATTTTTAACCAACTCTGTATTTCTATTCACATTCCCTGCCAGTCAGTACGGCATGCATTATCTAACCTTTTCTTCTTTTCAAAAATGACAGCTTCAGAGTTTTACAACAACCTGTCTGCCTCTGGGTTTAAAAAAAAAAGTATTTTGTTGCTGCAATGTACTTGCTGTGGAGAATTCCCCACCATTTATGAAATCTTTATTCAGCTCTCTACAATGGGAATGACAAGTGTTGAACTCAACAAATGGTCAAATAAACAACTGGCCTTAAAATTTAACTGAGCTCTTAGCTTTCTATTTGACCTCAGCAGTTATAAAGCCAGCGGAAGTGACAGAAACCACACTCTATAGGAGAAATATGGCAGCCATAATGTAATTTGTATTTTTATTTCCGCCCACAGCATTTTAAGTGACTTCTGTGGACACACAAACATGTGCACACATACAAACTATCTTAGTCCCACTCCCTGAGCTGCCTGCTAACTAGATTCTTTATCCTGCCAGGCTGTCAGGGAAATAAGGATGACATTAAATGAACGGAGCTCTCTCTTTGGATATTCCAGGCCAGTGGTGGGAGGACTGAGCCAGTGCCTGCTGGAATCACTGAGAGGAAAAGGTGAAAGGGGAAATGAGGATAAATGAGCATTAGAATAGTGAGAAGAAGGGAGGATGAGGAGTAGACATGAGAGCTGGTAGCAGACGTTGATGCAGCAGAGCAGCGAATGATACGGGAATACAGCATTTTCAGAACTAAATTCTCATGCAAATGATCTGTGTTTTGACGTGATCATGACTAATACCTGCATTTTTCCAGAAGCATCTATGTGATGACGAGAGTTTAAAAGGGTAAATGAATTTGCAGCTTTCGCGCAGCATATTTTCTATTGTTAATAGATGTTGATTTTTCAAAACACAGACAATTACTCCGGGTGTCAAAGAACTGTTTGTTTGCTCACAGCTGCTATGGGCACTAAAGCTGCTATTCAAAGTTTTAAATTCACTGTGATAGATAAGGATTTAAAGCAAAATAGCACACCAATGATTCACACACTGCTAATAGGGAAGATGCTGCTTTCTTGCTGCATCCCGTGTTATTTAGTGCTCTTAGAAAGAACACCATTTGCCTCACAATTGCCCCTTAATGCAAATAGTTTTATCAGCAATCCGTTTCCCAGATCATATAGCACACTGAAGACAGTAAAAAGAGCTTGACAGTCATTTTTTAAGCAAAACTGCTCCCTTGATATTGTAGCCACAGCAAATTTTTCTCAAGGCAAAAAAATAAATAAATAAACAAATACCCGGCTCATCAAACAACTTTAGCAACTCGTATTTGTACTTACAGCAGCTATGTGAAAAGAGCCGTGTCGAATAACTCAGATTAGCTCTTCCTCTGGTGAAAGAATCCAAAAAGTAAATTAAACTCAAGCGCATATCTGCCTCCCTCCCAACTTCATCTGTATAGCTGATGTCAATCAAACGCTCAAACACAGCCCGAGTTAAAGGTCTGAAATAGGATTCAGAAAGCATTTTTACAGTTGCCGGTGAATGGCACTTGCTGCAGGGTTATCTGTAGTCTAACACGAGCTATCTATAGCAGCAATAGGTGTACTTCAGAGAAACATTCCCACTGCTAACTGAGATGAAAATTCATCAAGCCGAGGTAGACACTTCCAGTGGCAACAATGAGATATTCACAGGCTGGAGCCTTTCTCTCTTTATCTCCCTCAAACACAACCTCTCGCACACGTTTTTCCTCAACACCTAAAATTTAAATCTGTGACACTGAGACTGATCTGCTGCTGAACCGCCGAGTCTCCAGCTAACTCTATAGTATGCTAATGCTATTCATTGGAGAGCATCAAAGTCTGAGCTCTTCAAGGACCTCTGACTTTAAGAAATAAAAAAAAAAAAAAAAAAAAACACTGCATATTTTGCACTATAGCAGTCACAAAGGATTTCATCGGATATGTTTTTTTCAGTGTGTCTTACAAGGATATAGGACAGTACCTTTTTACAGGTTAAAGAGAAACATAAGCAGCAACAAATAAAATCATAAAAGTGAGAGAAATAATACCCTGGCAGATACTGTAGTTTGCCAAATCACTTCAGCTGAATATACTGTCTGTCTCAGTAGCAGAACTGTGGGCTGATTTAAGGGGGCTGAGACAGAGGATTGTCAGATTATTACCACAAATTAATAAACGTCTACCCCAGAGCAACTATAATCATTAAGGCTGCTAGCTTTATTTATCTTGCTGATTTTTATTTTTATTTTTTTAGCAAACCAACCTCAAGGAAGATTTAACTTTACACTCCACTCAATGGCAACAACAAAAAAAAAGCCTCTGAACAAGTCTTTTCTGTAAATGATAATGTGCTTTTTATCCGTTTCTGTGTGTTCAGGTTGAAATGACTGGACTTCAGCTTTCACAGATTATGATGGCCTTTGAGTTATTTGACTGATACATTCATTATTTGTATCAAGGCAGGGAAGCTGTTTTTAAGTTAAACTTAAACTAAAGCATACTTCCCACTGGGTCAGATAAGCAAACAGCAGATGGAAAATAACTGTTCATATGGTGTATATTTATTCAAGAATCTATAACCACATTGCAAAAGTATATACACACACAAATCTGTCAATGTGAAAGTCATTCGTCTTCACTGCACCTCTCCTCAGAAAATGTTCCTTGCTCGTCTGAAGCAAATAGGCTTGCAAGCAAAAATAAACTAAACCGCTAAGGTGAGCGGACATGTTGTAGTTACCGCTGAGAATTTAACGGCGCAATGCAAATAAGCTTTCACACAATAACAGACGACCCACATCTCTAGCTAGGCAGCCGAGATTCAATATCTGAGGACAAAGAGTGCTGCGTCCCCAGGCCCTTCTTGCAAAGTGGCCCATAAATCAAGAACCCTGTTGAGAGCCAGTCTCTGTGGGTCTGGTCCAGCAGGGGGTAAGCAGAGCCGTGCTCTGTCTGGGAGGACAGCACACCAGTGACCCCGTCAGCCGTGATGCAAAGAATGCATTTAGAAACATACAGTTATGGCCATCATTAGACAAACAAAGGACTGGATTATTACTGGAGGCGTGATGTTTGAATATAGATGATGCAAGAGCTCAGGGTGTTCAGCCAAGCATGTAACTGAACTAGGTCAAATTGTATTAACTTATTAAGTCATGAAATATCAAAGCTTTCACATTATATGTGCTGAGTACTGGAGAATGGAGAAAATCATAGGAGATTGCCACTGTGATGAGATTAACCAGATTTATCACTCAAGAACATTTCAATGTCAAGATGCCCAGAACACAAAGCGGACAAAACACTAACTGGGTAAACATATTAACTGTAACAAACACATAATTGATTAAAAATTTAATAAAGAGCAAAGTTTTCATCATCCAGACTGTAAAAAAATAAAGAAACACCACCACAGAACCTGTACTGGAAGGTACATATCTGCTGCTATAATTACTGTCAATGTAACAACACTGTCAAATTAAATTTAGAAACCACTCTGTACTGTTTGGCATCTGATATTCTTTACAGTCATTTAAAACTCTAAATGTTCTTTCTGGATTGCATTTTAACTTCTTACCTGTATCACATGTTTTAATTAATGTATTTATTAATTTGAATGTAGGTGCTGCTATTATTGGTCTGAATACAGACTTCTGGCTGTGTCAGAAATTAACACCTACATAACAAACACATGCTAATCATGTACATGCACTTGTTTAATTTCTGGATATTATACAGGCACAGCCTCAGTTGGAGTCCACAGTGCCTATCTCGCCCAAGAGGTGGGGTGAAATATATGTATAGGATTTCCTGTAACTAATACGTTCCCCCAGGTCTCGTGCGTAGTGACTAATGACAAATGAGCGCTCCTTAACTTCACTCACTATTAATCCCATAATGTGGTTTTTCTATTTAAGGCCCTGTCTGGTTAGGAGGGGAGAATTTGAAGCAAACACTGTAAGGATCATTCCCATGTATGTGTTCATATCCTGCAAATAGGATGTGTGCATGGTTCCAACTTATTTAGAGGATGGATAAAGCCATTTCTTAACCTTTGTAGACACAGTATCCTTAATGGGGTTTTAAAGGGCTCTATTGGATTTCCTTAATATCTCAACAGCATGCATTTATAACACAGGTGAATAAAGATCAGTAATGATGGTTGTGCTTGATAGAAAAATTGCAGTTGTAGCCCTTTTGCTACACTTTTATCCTCCGAATGCTTTAGCTACCACAATACTGTGTCTGCATCTTTTTTTTTTCCCTGCCAACTGGCATTTTGCATGATTTTTTATCTCCCTGCCAAGGTATAGAATGTCACAACAAAGCCTTCATGAATGAGTAAACACAGATCCAATGAAGAGAGGAGGGGAAATGGGAGGAAAAACTGCTCATTTTGCTTCCCCTAGCATGCAATTTCCATCCTCTATCCACATTTCTCTAAGAGCGATCTAAAACACATCAACTTCATCTTTCTAGGCTGGATGGGCCTCAAAGGATCACCTCAAGACATGGCACGATGGGGATGCAAACAAAAGGATGAAAATGATAATTCCTTCCTCTTGCTTATAGCAATGGGCTTCTCTTCTGCTACCGGTTAAAAATGAGAAGAAAAAAAATCATTTTATACATCACATGCCCCTAGCAAAGAAAAATACTGTATATTGAGGTAATTGATCATGACTCAGACTGCTGTTTCATCAGAGGGAGTGCAACATGAGTTTTTCATCCCCTCTTTCTTCATTTTAGCAGTGTTACAATTGACCAGCAAACATTAAAGCTCCAGGGCTTTCTACACTGTGGCTGACCCTGGGTCCTTTTATTTTTCTGGTGTGACAAATGTGAAAATAAATGCTTTTAAACTGCATTTTATTCAGGTCAACGTTTGGGTTTAATCCCACCCCTTTCCCATAAAGACACAGACATGGCTTGAATCTTTTTTTCCAAGAGACATTTGGACATTATGCAATGAGTATTCTTTTTAACGTGACATTAAGTGTTACTCTGTTGAGGATAAAATGTTATTACAAGCAGAGTAAATAAAGCCAGTATAGCAGCAGCAGACACTCAGCTCAGATCACACAAGGAGGCATTTAGATGATGGTCTACAAAATAATTTGCCCATGAAAATAGAGAGTATTTTTTAAAACCTCTCCACTGAATAATACCATAAAAATGTGCACTCTGGTATCAAGGGGCTACATGCTAAATGTGAGTGTGGGGAAGTGGCCATTTATTTTTCCATACTATCTGGCCGGCCATCAATGAGCAATCATAGTTCATATGTTCCCTGAAAAGGACACAAGGGTTCCCTCTGCAGAGAACAGATTGAAGGGCCCTCTGTCTTCCTTTGTTGATCTGAACTGAAGAACATACGTTATGATTACTATGTTGTAAATAACATCTTTGGTTATGAATTGCTGTGCCTGGATAAAACCTTGCAGATATCTGCCAGCCAAATTTTTGCTTTATAGCAGAAACAATAGATGATGTCATTTGGATATAGGCAATACGGAAAACCTTAAACAAGATATACTGTATGTGTTCAAATAGCAACATACATACACATCTATATATTATCTTAAAAATTGTAATTGGATAAAATTACCAGAGTCTATTTTTTGCCAATTAGAAATTTTAAATATCAAGTATCAAAATAAATTGTCAGACTGATGCCAAAATCCAACAGTGCCTTAGAGCAGTCCTACAACGTCAGTTTCCCAATCTTTTTCCAAATACTGCCCACTTATCTCAAAAATGTCAGCAGCACCGCGCCTGATCCCATGACAATTTGATTGCTTGCAAAATATCTTTCCATGCTTCTACAAATGCTTCCAATATGGCTCACTTGACTTCAGAAAAGGTTATTTGGTTGCAACAAGATGGAACAAAACAAATCCTCTGACCTAAAAAACCATACAGGTTGTTTTTTTCCAACCCTCTGATACCCCCCCCAACCCAACAAGGTGTCTCCTGAAATAGCTCCATTACGGTGGCAGATGTATCAGACCTTTGCTGCCTGTTGGCATGGTTACTATAATAATAATAATAATCATGGCTTGGTTAGGTTTAGGAACAAACTCAACTTGATTAGGTAGTAAAAATAAGTTCTTCTCGAACAATAAATGATCTTTGTCGAACAGAAATAATTAATAGAAACAGCATAATATGGTGCTTCCAAATGTGAATCAAATACTTCTCTCCTGCATCATATTATCGTAATGACCTGAAATGAATTTAATTGCTGTTTAGCATAACCATGATAATCGACCTATAGGCTCGTTTTTAATGGAGGACAGCTTCCTGAAACCTGCGATGTGAGTCCTAATTTCAGACAACGCTTCTTTTTCAAGGGTTAACAAAACAAGAAGGTTTGTTTCTTATGGAAATACAGCAGTGATGGAAAATACTTGGAGATTTTATTTCAATGAAGTCTAAAAATGTACTTAGAGAATCAAATTTTGAAATTCATCCTTGGTAGTTCTGCTTTGTAAAAACAGAATGACTTGCCTCATATTTTAATCTAACTGATCTACCACACTTGTCAATTCATGACATGATGGCAACAACAAAAATAAGATCAGATCAATGCTGAATGATTGCGATAAAAATGGAATGAGGCGTTTGAAAGGATGAATCTCATCTTCACAGGAACTGGATTTAACCAATTTTGTCTGTTGCTGCATCTAGTCAACAGCTCCTGATGCTCAGATTTCACAACAGTCAATGAGCCTGCACAGCCATGATAGGTGGGAATGGAAGGTGCTCAAGCTGAAGCTCTACGTTTCTTATGTTTGTGCACTGAAGTATGTTGTGTGTTTGCGTGCAATCTGGATCACTTCTCATTATTCCTGTTTCTCGCTCACAAATCCTCTTCAATTGCTCCAAACTGCATATCAAGACAAGTCTTATTTCCACCACATTCATGAACTCTTTCATTTGAAAGCCTTTGACGGTTGGCCCCCTGATTACAAAGCCAAGGCCAATAGGCCTTGGTGACAGCTCCTTGAAAATTAAAGGTATCAATCAAGAAAAGGAAAACACTTTGATGTCTTCAGGTCCCCAGAGAAAGCATGGTAAGCTAAACAGAACTGAGGGCCATTTGCAAATACTTCTTAGGGTTTATTATAGCTCATTTCACTATGAGACAGGAAGCGTTTGGCTCAATAAAGAGGGAAAATAAGAATAGATGTCAATTAAAAGAGGTAGTTAGAAGTGATGATATTAAAAGGTCGACAACGACATGAACAAGATGATGTTGTAACACAACAATTAACAGGCACCTCTTGGCTGAACACACAACAGCCACTCAGTGAAAAACTGCAGAAGATCATGCAGAAATTCAACCACATGGTTCGTTCAGAAATCTAAAAATTCAATTGAAGCATTGAAAGTGATACTTGAAATGAACTTTCTTTTGGAACAACAACTTCCACGGTGCATATTAACATGCTCTTTAACGCTAAACTTATTTCATCAGGGGGAAGAGGGGGAATTCAAGGCCTCTGGGTAAACTTGGCCAGCATAAAAAATGTGCCAATGCTGAACGACATAATCTCTGTCTCAATCAATTTCTGTAGAAGAGCACTCAACTAAGCTCAATATGTAGCTGCAGGGCTTCCGTTACATGGCCACTGCCGCTTGCCTATTAATTCATGTCCCCTGTTGCTCCTGTGGCAAAGCTCTACCCCAGATGTTGGAGATGAATAAAGATAATATTAAAGTACCATCATAAACTGAAAAGAAATCCTCCAAAGCTAAGTGTGTCAAGAAGAATTTACAGAGGCAAGATTTAATGCAGAGCATGATTCAAGTGGATTTTGCGGTTGAAAAATTATACAAAATCATAAAATCATAACATTAATCAGGTGATGGTGCAGCCTACACTTCCTGTGAGCCTTAGCAGGTTTGTAACAGATTTGCAAAGCTGTAATGGCCAAAGAGGCGTCTCTGCAGCATAAGCTGATGAGATGCAACTTCCAAAGCTACAGTACCTCCTGTAACGCTCATCTGTAGCAGGAGAAGATGGTACAAGGTGGCTTTATTATTTATAAGATAGCATCTGCTCTAACTTTACATCAGTATCACTTCCAGATTCACAAATATGTCTAGGTGGCACAGCCCGGTCTGGTCAGGGCCAGAGTGGAGCTCCAGCATCCATCTGGGCAATCATAAGCCATCATCCATCCAAGCAGGGGAGGGAAGGAAATACTAGCAAATAGGAGCGGCACAGAGAGCGCTGACCGGCCAAGCAATCACTCAGCAGAAATAATTTGAAATAACTAAGCCGGTTTTTCATGCACCCCTCCTCTGACACACGCGCGCACATGTGCGCACACTCACCAAACACCCACGGACACGTGCACTCCTACAGGGGCGCATACACAAACACACACACACACACACACACATATATATATACACGCATCTCACAAACACATATACTGCTGACGCACCAGGGCGAAATGCAAATGCGCGCTGTGTTACACAATTACCGGCGAGAAAAAAAAAAAGGCGTAAAACGAAGAGCTCCGATCCAGCGACACTGTAACTGCTCTGCTTGGAAAATGAGGATTTACTTCAGCAGACCACTTCCACTGTCGTACTGCAGCCGTGAACAGTTCACTGAGGAGGCTCCAACCGCAACTACAGCAAAGAGAGCGCCTGGGATTCATGCGTAACTGGGAAAAACATGTTCGCTCCAAATGCGCATTCAAGTGCCGCATATGAGGAGATCTTGAATCCGTCTGTTAAAACTCGCTGATAAGTAGGGGATGCAAATCTGTCCTCAAGAAATGTCCGTGGCATCCAAATGAATCGACAAACTGGTTTAAATATGTCCACAGACGGAACCATACGCATCGAACCAACTTTGGGAAGGTGGAGATGAAAAAATAAATTCAACTTACCCTCAGGCAGTTTCCCAACGATAGCGTGCGCTCTGCTGTCAGATGTGATAGCCCCACACCATCACGGTGTATCAGAACCTGTTTTAGTCTACAGAGTAAAGCAGCAACGTTTAAAAAAGAAAACAAAAACAACAAGGAATCCCAGTTGAAAGATACTCCACTTCTCCAAAAAGAAAAAACACAGCGTCTATCCCAAAATTACATATTGCCAGCGTTGCCTGGCACAAATCAGATGAGAAAAAAAAAATACCTGCAGCCAGTCACTTTCAAACAGCAGGAAAGAGGAAACTGCACAAAATCATGACAGCTCGACCAAATCAATGAAGGGCAATTAGTCTGATTATCCTATTAAATCAGTGTGTCAGCCGCTCACAGCCGCACACCCCCGGCTGGTGAGCACCGCTTTCAGCAGGACTACACAGGGCTAATTTCCGAAGTGATGTGCACTAAAAGACATCGGGATGCTCTTTCTCTCTCTCCCTCAGAGTGCCACTGTGCCAAAGAGATGCGTCAAGTGCCACGACTTTCACCGAGCTGCCACAGGATGTGATACGATATGCCATCAAAATAATAGCACAACCGAATGGAGCGCGCATCCCTGGGAAACTGTTCATCACACAATTTAATCCGAATATAAGATGAAGCCTTTTGCAAGCTACCAAGATCTGTCCTAAAGCTGTTTGTTTATTTTGAAGGACACACCGGAAGTGTTGTTCCCTTATTCCGTCACACTTGATAATGCTGCCACTATGAATGCTCCCGAGCAGACCTGCGTTCCTCCGGAGTCTCCATCCTCTGCATGGCGCACTGGCTGAAAGCTTCCCGACAGGCGGCCTTCAGGAAACTCATCCTCATTATGCACCTGTTTCTACACACTCAGTCGCAGTCTGGGAATTATTTTTAGTGGCTTGTGTTTGTTGAAAGCGTCACATGAGCCGACAGGCAATGCAGTGCAGATTCCGTATGAGGATAGAAGCACTGCCGCCCAATGGAAATCTGAGAAAAGGTCTGAGATGCACTGTGAGAGGGGAAAAAAAAAAAAAGCCACTGTCCCTAACTGGTCACTTGAGTGTCAGCATGTTTCTATTGCACAAAAGTAGTTAAATGTGAGGCCATTGAGTAAAATTTCAAATTAAAACTAAGAGACAGGACGAGGGAAAGCTCTTCTTTTTACATTGCCTAATTAATTACTTTTTTTAATAGATTCAAGATTCAAAGTGTCTTTGGTATTATAAATTTGACAGCAGAGCTAATTGTTCACTGTATTAACATGCTGATATTTGTAACACTAAAAGAGGGAAATGCTTTGCAAAGACAGCTTTTTTCCCCATTATCTATTTCTGGTAGGTTCATGAAGGCAATCTTTTTGTTGTTGTTGTTCTATTGATGATACAGACAAAATAACGCTTCAACTACATTCATAAAAAGGTCTCTCTTCAGAAATGTACATAATAAACATTACAGTGGGTTTAGTTTACACCACAGGTAGGATATCTACATCTGACTTCGTTCCACAGTATCAATATTAATCATGGTCTTTTTCTGTTCAATATTAACTACACACTATGTGATGAATGTGACAAGTCCACTGAAAAGCCTGAAAGGATTTCAATCTGTGCAGCTCAGGTACCTGTATTTATCACCAAGGACTTACTGGTTCCAGACAAAACCCTGAATCACTAAATATGATGTATGGACAGACAGGCCGGTTTACCGTCCTCCAGAATTACGTAGGTGTTCTACACATTAAGGACTTATAGGTAAGTGGATCTGGCTGTTGGCCAGCCAGGCCGTCAGAAAGGGACTCGTTTGATTTCTCCCTGACTGGGCTACCCCTGTCAAGACTTTGGCCTCTGGCATTGCATTTCTGTGAGGCGAATTTCGATGAGGGGAGGGCTTTGAGGAGGAGAATAACCACCCTAGTTGGACCGAAAATGTGCACTTGTGAGCTTTCTTTGTCATATACTGACCCTGATGTGAATAGAGGTTCCTTAATTAGCAAAGAAGTGGACAAACACGGCATTGATTCCCCCTTCTGACGTCGTTGTCTGCAAACGGCCACAACTCAGTCAACTAGCAAGTGAGCAACTTTGAGGACAACTGTTTAAGGAGGGTCAATTGTTTGCAGCAATTTTTGAAGAATTGGGTGAAAGCCTAAAAAAAAAGTGATCTTTTGTTGGAATAAATCTTTTCACAAGATTTAACTTTCGAAAATCATGAAACATTTCTGTGTCATGTTCTGTACGAATTCGACAACTCATAATAAGGCTTGGGTAGTTTAGTCATGCCTCAATGCAGGCTAATGGTTTGATGAATTACTAAAGACAGGAATATATTTCCACTGGACAGCAGTATAACACTTTCTACTGCTCCAATTAAAGATGACACATCCTCTGATGTCCTGGATGGAAAACGTCATTACTGCTTACAAAAGAATTAACTACTGAAAGTGAAAACAGAAATATGTATTAAAGAAATGGGATCATAAACTGCTATGAAACATTGAAATATTAATCCATTCAAGACTTCAGTTTTCTTAGCATGGAGACTTGGCTTTTGTGGAGTCAAATTTTATACAGTTGTGGCAAAAGCAGTATCTCCTTGAGTCTTTTGAAAAACCTTTATAGAAAAAAGCTACAGCACCGTATCTGCAACAACAAAAAAAGAAGCATCTCAATCAGGTCTTGAAGTTGAACAAGTTAAAAGGACAAAGTCAGGCTGATATTTATGTAAATGTGTAGTGTGTGAAGTCCTTCTCCCCTAAGTGTGGATAGACGATGAGATGAATAGATATGTTTAAAAGTATCTTATTTAATGACTCAAACCAAAGCTAAACTACAGACTTGGCTTTTCAACATATCTGCAGGACTCAAGTAATGTTTGATCACATATGATGATACCATTACAAAGTATGACTCACGCAACCCTGCTGAAGAAATAACAGACTAAGGCCTACAGAAAGGGTTATATGATCAAAACACAGCTATATAAAACTATTAACTCTCAGAATAAAAGAGACAATTCATAATCCTCAATTCAAATTGGCTGCATCATATTACAAGTGATTTTAAAACATCGCCTGTGATCAGGATGCAAAGTTGATTCTGCAGTTAAGGGGGGCCCCCTAACTGACAATCGCGAGGGATCTTATCACATTGTCACAGTGTGGTCTGACACCTCATGAGAGATGCATCAAAACATCAAATGAAAAGGCCGCCTGCCTCACAGAGCTACTCTCCCATTGTTTGCCTTCATTCTGCTTTTCTTTTCTGTCTCATGCTTGCTGAATGGCACAATGAAACCTCCGAAACTGGGCCCAGCTTGACAATTTAAGGAATATAAATACCCCAACACCATTCCTGCTTTTACAGGAGATAGATGTGGTAAAGCCAAATTATTAGTGCAATTCAAGCATTTCTTCTCAATGATTATTTTGAGTGTAACCATCTTTTTGGTGAAATTAAAATAAGCAGGATGAAGCCATTGCAGCAAACTGTGCAAGGCACAGCCATATGTCACCTCCCTGCTTCCTCTGCTGAATATCTCAACCTCATTTCGACTGGGAGTGATAATCAGACATCACTTTGTGAGATGGACTGTTTTCAGAGAAGGCTACAGATTTAATTGGGGTAATGAGGTCACTGGAGGAAGCCTCGAAGCCCTTCTCTAATTACTGTCTACCAAACACAGAGTACCAAACAGCACAGAGCAAAACACATTTCAACATGACAAAGTTATTACAGAGTACCACAGAGATTAACTAAGCGTGACCCCTCCTATTAAACCAATAATACATGTTTTAATTTGTTCCTGTGCGTGAATAATGATAGTGAATAAAGTGTGAACAAAAAAGGTGGTCATTTTCATGACACCTTTTATAGAGGACGAGCTGAACTTGAACAAGTGCATTGCCATCATCTTCTAATTACAGTAAAATCGTTTAAAGTGAATAATGTCTGACAATATGAGGACACAGCATCTACTGCAGAGCCGTTGTCTGATCTGTGTGTGTGTGTGTGTGTGTGTGTGTGTTTTAGGTGATCTCATGATGTAGTTGATCCATAATTCACCGTTCATATCCAATTCAGCTCAGCATCCCAAATGAAATTTATAACTCGACATAAGTTTAAACGTGATAAACACGGAACTAGCAGTGCTCCTTCTGCAGTACATGTTTTGGACATTAATGTTTTGAAATCAAAAATGCTGGAAGAGATGCCTCGGACCAGTAAGTGATTTTCATCAGTCTACAGAGACTTCTTGGATGTAACAGCAGTCTAGTCTACTCCCAGCTTGTTGCACAAACACTTCACTTTCAAGTATTGTTGTAGCACCAAGTGACCAAAATGTTCTCCATTGTGTCTCTTTCAGCATGCGCTGGAAAGCAACATATTGACTGATACAAAATCACAATGAACTGCTGCTGTGTCAAACAAGGAGGGGATGAGACACTTCATGCATGAAGGAGGCCGAAGTCTCTGACAGTAGAAAACTCTCTGTCATGTCAGCTGTGGGAGTCCATTTATGTTAAACAGCACGACTGAGGGAGTTAAGCATTCATAGGAGCAAGTCCAGGCTTTTTTTTGGAGCTCGCCAACTATCTTGGATAACTGTGCTGGTTTGATGTGCATCTGTTATGTCGAGCAGTGTGATCACACCTTAAATAGAGTGATAAAGACGCACTGTCAGTGGTCTACAACAAAATCCCACCTGGATCTTTCCTTCCTCTCCAACAGTGTTCTTTCCAGCATTATGCAAGTCAGGAAAGGTCACTGAGCTGACTACCTGCTTTCCTGAGAAAATAAATGCTTGCACACTATGGCAGAGGTAAGCCTGGCAGATATTTAAATAGCCCTCCTGGCCTATATCTGACAGTTCAAATAGTAATTCTTGTCAGGCTTGTCAGAGGGAAATTAAATGCATTTTTACTTTTGTGCTTTGAGGAAATTTGGGGTGAAATGCCCCTGACTTGAACTGAACGCACAGAGCACCTGAAAATGCAAATGCAGCAAAGTTTGGAAACACAATCCAAGCCAAAAACAGAAGTAATTTTTTGGGTATAAAGCAGCAGATGATAGCATTTACTGATGCATGTAAAGTGTGGCACAGCAAAAAGTACGGATGACAAACTTAGTGCTCGAATTTTGCCTTTTTCATGCTGATAGACTTTTGACTTCTTCAATTTTACAGCAACTTGAACCTAATCTACTCCAAATTACTAAAACCTGGACAGAGACTACAATGTTACGTTTTTGTTTACAAGTACATTTTTAATTAGGCTGTAACTTATAAGCTGTAGTAATAAGTCGAATAGGTCTTGTGTGTCATGATTTAAACTAATGAAAACAAACCCCAACTGGGCTTCCCCAAGCACTATCCCCATCCCACCCACCTCAAAACCAGTCTCTGCATTGAGGCGTAGATCTTTGATCTGTTAAAAAAAGAAAAAAAAAAAAAAAAAAAAGAGTTGCTTTGCTCCGCTGGGAAGTGATGAAAGCACGTTCTTTGACTACAAGTGTTTGAAGCTCTCTCTGCAACTTTTTACTTTCAACAAGGTTTAGAGTAAAGGGATGGAGTAAATAGTGCAAAGGGAGGGGGTAACCTTGCTAACCTGAGAAAAGGCTTTGAGGGGAGAAATGTGCAAAGGGACGGATCATTTTTCCAGATAAATTAGCCGTGTTATGCAAAGATCCTCAGTTGTCCCGAACAGTGCAATTATAGCCACATTTACAGTTCCTGACATTAAAGTGTTTAATGTTAATCTTATTCAGAAATGTTCTTGATACAAAAATGTGTCTGCCTCTAAATGCAACGATGTATTTCGCAGTCACAGTTATAATCAATTTTCTCTCAGATATGGTAGATAAAACAGAAAGGCCGGTCTCTGTATAGTCCCTCCAAAACAGATTTTGGAAATGCAGATTGGCTGTGTATACAGGAGTGCGATCTTGTTTGAATTTAGCTTATACATATTTTGATGATGCAGCTCAAGGAGAAAATTAGGCCCTGCATACATATCCTCAGGGGAGGGCAGGATGAGTAATATGTTATCTGAGGCAAAAGAAGATATATGCCTAACATTCTCATTCAAAGACGATGTGCAGCTTGATGTGATGTTTAATCCTGCTCAGATGTCGCTCTGATTTAAGTATAAATTTCTGTGTGCTCTGAATATGAAGTCTCTCTGGGCTCCTTCATATCTCTTTAAAAATCACTGCAGCTTAAATGTATATGAAACAGGACGCAAAATTACCATAATCTGTAATTAAAGATTTAAAACATTACAGATTCTTTTTCAAATGATTTCACCCTCTGCTGTATTATGTACCAATCAATGGCTAATTAATAAAGACAGATGATTAAGCATTCTCGACTTGATGAAGGTGTGCGTGGCAGGGCCTTGCGACTGTTTTACTAAAATGTTACCCAACCATATACCATGATGATATTCAGATTATATTGTGAATTTTCGTGTATTTTATGCCTTGAATACAGATTCTGATAAACAATACCTCTACTAGCAAAAAATTGTTTGACCAGTTTTATTGTCTAAATATTAAAACACTCCATTTGAAAGAATATTTTTTTATACACGCAAAAGCTAATTCTTCTTTAGAGGCTGAGCTACCTCACCTCACCAGTGGGACCTGCTATGACTTGCTGCTGCTAATTAGTTTTATTGTGATTGTAAAGGTTTTTTAATGGGATTCTATTATTATGTACAACTATTATTTAAATATATAATTTATTTATTTACAGTGCGAAGCGTAAATGGCATTAAAATGATATGAGAAAAGAATTTTTATGGCTTTCATATGTCTATTGTCCTTTTATAACTCAGCAGAACGTTTGTTGGGAATGTGAAATCTTGGGCAGAAAAAAATCCTCCATCAACCTCAACCTCACGGTAAATCATTTTAAAAAATCCTCCAGAAAGAAGTATATGCAGCTCATAAAAAAGAAATGAAAAATTACAACTGAATGAGGCTGAACAAACTTGATGAGGGACAGATGATATATTATTGCCTCTGTTATATGGGTCACAATCTTCAAAGCCAATCGTTTATGGCATATGTGTGTTTAATGGAATGTGAATGCACCAGTTTTGACTGAGCCACAATGTGCTGCATGTTTCCCTGAATTGTTGTTTAGAGGGTAATTGAGTGATGTGAATAATAAGTAATTCCCGGTGAGTGCTGTTTGGCTTTGTAGTGGTAACCAGGCCCTCCAAGCCTTGCAGTTTGATTTATGAATGATGCATCAAGAGGTCCAAATCAATATATTCAGTATGCTGAAACAAAAAAGGCTCCCTACCTTCATTTGGACATCACGCTTCACTTAATTAATAGAAATAGACTCAGGTGGTCCAGCATGTTAAGACTCACATTGAAATGTGTGCCTCAAACTGAAAAAGAAATATCCTTTCATACTGATGAGGAAAGAATAAGCTGCAAATGGACTGCTGAACATTGATTTAACCGAATTTTGGGGCACTGCTGATTGGTATTGTTGCCAGTGACAAAAAACAAAAGCACTACTTGTACAGGATTAGATTAATGTAGGCATCTCATGTAACTAATAAATGCCCATTCATCTGCTCTCTCTTCAAATACATCATGCATCCCACACAGCTGGCAGGAGAGCTTGATTTTCGCACATTGTTATCTGCTGCTCAGTGAGACTCAATATGCAGGAGTGCAATGCTCTCATCCAAGTGTGTGAGATATAGGATTATCCAATTTAAGATATTATGCAGGGCATATATCACCCCGGTGAGACTGTCAAAGATGAGTAAGAACCACTGGTTTGTGTTGGCATAAGTGTAAGAGGGTTGGTACATTACTCCATCTATTTTGGGAATGCCTTGCTGTAAAATTCTTCTTCTGTGAAATGGTATCCATACCATTAGACAGTCCCCCCCCCCACTGTATTGCTTTGCAGCCAAAAGCATCACAGCAAACACTGTAAATAAATAAATGCTGTTGACCAGGTCTCACAATTCTTAGTGACTCATTTCAAGTGGAAGTAAGAAAGGTAATCTGATTTCTCTAAAGGACATTTGATTGGTGGACCATCTGTACTTGATTAATCCAGAGTACGCCAGCCGGATGAGGGATCTTGATAATGGACTGCAAGAACATCCCTGAATTGTTTGATTTTAATTATCATTGACTTACTGATGATCCTGTAAACAGATGCATGTCACCACGGCAACATCCCTCGTCTAACAAAGTAATGAACTGAAATCTACTGAAGACGACAAGGAGCTGACATTGATGCTTAACATTTGGAAACCTCGTCGTAAGCAGGAAACATTCAGAGTTTGAAGTTGTAATCTTTTAAATTGTAATTCCTAGTTGATTTAACACCCCACACGGTTAATGGTGGATGCAGTAAGCGTTAAAGCAAACACTCCAGCCACTAATTTGTTGGAAATACAAAAAAAAAAGCAGCAGCTGGTCTCTTCCATCACACCATGTAACCAAAACCTCATTCCAATGCAAGGAGTTTTCCCACAAACCAGCAGGACACAGTTTCTAAAGAGAATTAAACAGAACAGCTGTCGCTTTAAACTCTTTATCTAACAGTTTGGTGTGTTTTGTGTGTGTGTTTGTGTGTTAGATGTTTATAATTGATCTGCTGTCATGTTATTTCCAAGATGCATTTTTGATAGACAATCTCAGTCAAAATTGTGCTTCCTGTGATTGCCTCAGAATAGGCTTCCCCATCATTGGAGCAGAGTAAACAGCGCAATGATATCAGCGAGATGAAATAACAAAACATAATCCTGTATTACATACACGTGTTTACTGTCAATCTCTTGTGCTGTGGAGGCAATTTCAATCATGCGCAGGGATGGCAGATTTCACCATCAACAATAAAATCTACAACGCTGAGAGATGCAAGCAGGTTTAAAGGCTACGGTTAAAACACGGCATTCATAAAGCGAGTCAAAAATTGCTTGTTAAAACACATTAGTATTTGTAATTTAAAACAAATACGTATTACCTTTGTAAGGAGAAAAGTGGGACTTTCTGCTGACTTACGTGCAGTTGTTGTGAACTTCTATGTAACAACCACTCAAGCAGCTGCATCCTTCAGATCTTCCACGTTCACTTTAGCACTCAGCCCTCATGTTGGTGAAGAACAGACACCACCATTTATTTAACACTTAGTGAAAAAGCCTTCCTATACTCAACAATGAGTAAACCCACAAGTTGTGCCTTGTCTCCATTAATTATAGCTTATGCAATGTAGCACATCATATTCTAAAATTATTCTGCAAGGTTGAGCACAAAACACTCTTCTCTCAACTACAGGGCCATGTTTTTGTTCTTTCTTCAGTGTGGCCTCGGTTCATTTGGACTTCATACATTTCTAATGGGAGCTTTTTATGGCGCTAGAAACATCCCAGCTAAGACAGAGCACATCTACACAACCAAATACATCTGAAAACTTCCACAAACTAGCGATGTGCAGTTTGAAGCCACTGAAGAGTGAAATGCCGTCTTTACAACTGGATTTGAGGAAAACAGCAAATCCTGAATGTCATTTGAAGTTACACTGAGGAAAAACACAAGCATTTTAAAGGAAGTGCCCCTGAAAGGAGGGGGGATATTTTCCAGCACAACACTATTGTCTCCACCAACTGCCCTTGAAATAGACAGACCAGGCCTTCAATGGGAGAGCAACATTTTTTCCACAATTCCCAGGGCTATGATTACGGATAAGACTTCCCTCAGGCAATTGTGAGTGAAGGGCAGATGAGGCAAAGAAGCCTAGCATGTGGTCTAACTATGGGCCAACTAATTGGCTACGAAGCCAGATTCAAAAGGATGATTTCTTTGTATACATATGGGAAGCCACATTCATAAACAAATAGCAAGACTGACGGATAGAGCATGTGCCTATTCTCCATATCGAGAACAACTCTTTTTCATCACTCTGCTGGCAGCTCCTGGCAGAAAATGGCAATCAGTCTCTGAGTGCATATAACACAACTTTGGAGAGCCATCACGCTAAAGGCCAGATTTGTTTGAAGTTCGTTTTGCAAAGCATCAGTGGCGATGACCTAGATTTCCTATCTCTCGTTTCTCCAAGAGTGCAGAGAGAGACAGCCTCGTTTCAGCCATTTCCATCCTCTAACTATGTCAGCTTGCCTGTAAACATTTGGCAGAGTGTCACATCACTGCGTCGCCCTGTTTCCCTGCAGACAACTCCCTTTTCCTGTTGTCAACTCTTGACTCCCTATGTGTTTGCCCCCTGGAATGGAGGTGGATTGCTGAGGAGTTGTTTTTTTTTTCTTTCTTTCTGTCTTTTTTCAAAGTTTTTCTAAAGCCTAACTGAAGTGACCTGCAATACAAAATGATTAAAAACACTAAAAGCTCAAATAAATACATTATCAAACATGTCATATCTCAAAGAAAATGCTGTTGTATATACATGCTTTTGTTTCTCAAGATTATTCAAATAAAATGTACAGTAAAGGTTCGGGGCATTTAGTGAAATAATTAAGAAAAAACACAAAGATATACGGGTCAGAACGTTCTTGTTTACAGCCATGTTGTGTCCTAAGTCTCCTGCAGGGATAGACCATGCAAGTTCTGACCCATGAGATACAACACAGGTTAATGCCTTCCAAACTGTCTTCCTACTTTTCCATTCATCTGCAGTCTTCATGTGTCTGACTCACTGCCTGACAACAAACACAAAGAAATGAACAAATTGCAAAAAAGAAACCAACACAGTTGGAAACAGGCTTCTTGCCTCTGAGGTACAATGTTTACTTTGTTCATATCTAAAAGTGGCCGCAAAAAAACAAAACAAAGCAGGCATTAGCCAACCATTTCTGTCATCCTTTTCTTTGCATCCCTTCTTCCGACTCCTCTCTCTCCTTCCCACACACCCACGAGGGACAGTCATCACTGCAGAGTACACTGGATTGAATGCACAGGAACAACATTAAAAACTGCCTCAGCTCAACAGCAGACTCATCAAGCCACAGAGAGCGTGTGCCACGGTTTTAATTATGCATGCTGCACGACATTACACAGTCATGTCAGTCAGGGAAATAGTGCCATCTTCGCTATTTCTGTTGGAGCCTTTTGTTGGTTTCCTTGGTGATGTTGTAATCTGCTAGCATAAGACATTTATGGTATGCTAGTCAGAGTTTCAGGTGCTTTAATTTCTTCTAAAATATCCACCCTACTCTATGGCAACTTTGATTAGAGAACTTGTTTGAAAGCCGACCTCAGGATGCCAGTGAAAAACAGTCTCAGGAGTGTACTGCATTTGAGCTTTTTCATAAAAAAAAAAAAAATTAAAAAAAATCAACTAGACACTGTAGCCTTGTGTGTAGGTTAGGGTTAGGGGTTATGACTATTTAGCTCTTTCTGCTCTTTCTCTGCAATAACAAATGCAGGTGCAAATGTAAAAGAACACCTAAAGTGATGGATTTGTCTGCCTCCTCACAGCAAATGAAGAAGCAACTAAGTCTGAGTTTGAATTGGTTCCTAAAAACATAGAAGTCCATTTGCATTTTGTGTTATGAAGAAAATTCTCTGAAATCTAAGCCTGTAGCATGTTTTGTTTCTATCAATGTTTCATGTTAACACCTTTTTAACGACATCTCCCCAAGATTAACAGTCACATTGAAAAATTCTGCAATGCATGATCGATTTTCGTAAAGATTCAGCACCAAGGAAGAAAGTAGGATAAGAACTGTAAATTAAACATGAGTTGCTGTCAGTTTTTTACTTAAAAGTAAGTCAAGGTTTTGGTTCATCACTGATGTCAGCATGTCAAATGAGTCTTTCCTCACAACACTAGGAACCCTATTAAGCAGGCCACCAGCGATTAAATGTGTCCTTCAAATGCAGGTGTGCAAACTCTGGTGGGTGCCTGTTAAGTTTTTGGATGTTTAATGTATAATTTGTTTGTATGGTCAAGATAATAAGATGATCAACCATTTTTACATCCACCCAAGAAACAAGGTTACTCAGTGACACAAGTAGTCACTGTGAATAACAGCATAAGTGCACCAGAATCAGATTCATCACCTATTTTGACCTTATTTTATTAATTATTATAATTATTATTTAGATGTATTTACCAGTTTTTCTTTTCAGAACGATTCAGTCCTTGATGTATGAGAATACAACAAGAATATCATACAAAGTCTCAAATTTACATGAAATGAGAGCCTGTATTAGTATTGAAATCGGTCTTTTCACAAGCTCTGGTTGGTATCATCATAAAAGCCTGCACGACCTGACCTTTTACTTCCAAAGATGACTATCAAGCAGAGGGAGAGATGAAACACTGTGCCTGTTTTGAAGTGTTTACTATTTTCCTTTTGCCTGTTGGTGAATTAGACCTTCAATATTTGAGAGAGCAGCCTCTGATACACAAAATAAAATTAAAAGATGGTCAATAAATGTTTTTTGAGTCACAAATCTATTAATTGGACATGTATTCTTTGAAATGAATGTAAAGCTCATCGCCAAATTTGCAGTCTTTTGGATTGCTATCATTGTTTTTATTATTCTATACATCTGTGCATACAAATCACCTTCATTGTGGTTGTACCGGCAAGATGAGAATCTGAGGTTGATTGTCTCGTCTTCCAAATTGTGAAAGTTTGCTAAAAGTTTTGCTGAGCTTTTCAAAATTATATTCCTACAGTATTAATTATTGATGGAAACCGCTGCTTGTGATGCTTGACGGTTATTATGAACGCAAAATCTTCCAAAGTAAAAAAAAGATGATTACATGAGAGGCGCAAACGTGGTCTAAGGCTCATGTCAGCCCTTTCAGAATTAATGGATATCAGATTTTAGGGCTATCCTAGAGAAGATCAGGGAGAGGAACGACATTTCTTGATCATGACAGATTTTCTGTTCAAAGATTCAGCCTGTACCGCATGAACAACATCTGACTCTGGCATTTCAGGCAAAAACTTAGATGAAATATTTAACTGGATGTCTCTGCAGAGTTTCCGTTCTCACTTAACAAGCTACACCACCACACAGCAGTTTTCCTCTCCACAATTTGTACTGACCAGTTAAAAAGCAGCAATACTTAAGCCCCCCAAAAAAATTAAAAATACATTCGATTTTGCAGTTCTACAGCAGAATATTTCTCTTTATGCTGAGAATGATTTCTTTTTGGTAAGCGTTGACATCTTGACAGCTGTGTGATGTGCCTATCAGCAGTGTACTGTGTGCAGCTGCAGTACAGCCTCAGGCCTCCAGGGGATCCTGTGATCACAGATCTTTTGAAAGGACTGGTAGTTCAGTGCTGTTTACAAGTGAAGGACACTTAAATATGATTACTGTTACCACAAAGGTCCCTTCAATCTTCAGTACATCAAGTCATAATACTATGTTCATGTGATCCAACATGACATTCTGTATATCCACTTCATATACATGGAGAGTAGAAAACAACAATGTCAATGAAAAGACGCCATTTTCCATCATAGACTGTAACTATGTCCCAATAATTTGTACAAGATCTGGACTAGGTAACCACATTATTGTCAAGATCAGGGAAAGTATGCCAATTTAAGGTATTTCAAGGTTTGGCTTAGGTTAGCAACTACAACACTTGGCTTTTCTGTCTCGTGGTTTGAAAAATTCTTCTCTTTTCATCAGCTCCCTTATCAAATCACAATGACTGAATAAAGAGATCCAATATAAGCCTTCAGTGCCTGGACTCACAAAAACTGCTTCCTACTGAACACCTCAAAGACAAAGGAAATGATCGTGGATTTTCAATCGTGGGGTGGACATCAAGGTGGGAGTACACCGAGGCAAAGGGGTGGACTGGTCCCTGAAGATAGATGCTCTATCCTCTACAGAAAGGGGCAGAGTCGCCTCTTTGTCTTAAGGAGGCTCAGATCTTGAAAGATGCTGCAGGTGTTTTACCAGTCCGCAATGGAAAGTTTACTGTTCGATGCTGATCCTTTTGTTTTCTGCTGTTCAGAGACAGCAGAAAACAAAAGGATGCAAGGCAGCTGGACAAACGTGTAAAAACCTGGCTCTGTGATTGGACCAAATTAGACTCACTGATGTCTATGGTGGAGCGATGCACACAGAGGAAGGCAGAAACCATCTTAAAATACTCAATCATCCAATTCACAAAATCCTAATGGATCATAGAAATCACAGGAATGGATGAAAGATACAGAAAATCATTCATTCTCGCTGACTTTACAACTCCTGAACTGTTAGAAGATAGGTTACCAAACAGCAGAATTTCCCTCAGGGGAGTAATAAAGTATTTCTGATCCTTGCTACCTTGATAAAATTTTGTCACTGTCTGCTAGAACTGAAGTCTGCCCTCAGATCTGTCTGGCTCACACAGGACTCTGTTTTCATAAGATGGTTATCTTTGTTTTTTCTTTTTACACATTATCCTTTCCCAACTTAAATCAAGCATGCATCTGAGAGCAAATGTGGTCGTTATGGTTTGAGGACTCATTGCCGTCCCACAGTTTTTGTTATTTTCAAGATCATACTTTTCCACTGGCACAGAGAAACTGAATTTTATAATGATGGCAGGAAAAACCCCTGTAGCACTTCAGATACTAATAGCAACTATCATCAAGTTCAGACAAACGTGTTCAAGGTGACAGTACCTCCAGCAGGTCTTTTTAACCTTTGTGAAAAGCTTTTAGTTGACTGCACTGTTATTCATCAAAAATGATTTTTTATTCTAAAATCAAATAAACATAAATGTCCAGTTCTCTTTAACTGAGACAGAATAATATATCTTAATAAATCCTGAGAGTGTTTTTTATTACATTACATACAATACATAGTGGTCAAAAATACTTAAATGGCTTTGATAAACAGTTTGATGTGTCCAAGGACACGAGCAATATCAATACTGCGTGAGCATTTCAAGCAGTTATCTGAGTGTGTCTTAAGATGCTATACTTCAACTCAGTCACAGTTTAGAGATTGCTTAGTTATCTTCACTATCTTGTCATCTTGGTTGCTGCATGCTCAAAACATGTTTGCAGCATTCAGGACTGAACTCATTCTATCTGCTGTTGCATTAAAACGTTCAACCAAGTCGTGGATTTCAACTGTGCTTCAATGGCTACAATGGCTACATCTGTGACATGTAAATATACTTTCTCTGTGCTACAAAGTGACATAAAATAGATACTTTGGCACCCGCTGTAAGCGTCAATGTAACACGGGCAATGGGCCACAGATTAAAAAGAAATGAATACTTTTCATGCGTTGATAGTTCGATAATGTGATAAGTAAAAAATAATTTCTGGAAGCAAGACATTTTTAGGCTATTAGCACAGTTCAGTAATGAGCTATCTTTCTCAAAATAACATCTGCTATGCTATTAGGTTCAATGAAAATACATCAAATACAAATTATTCCACATTCTTTGGAGCCATTCAGGGATTCACAGTTTTGGTGCAAGGCCAGGTTGAGCCCATGGATCCCACTTTCAGCAGAAGCTCAGATAGGGATTTCTGAAGCTTTTGTTATCTTTATTGTCATTTTGCTGACACAATTCCCAACTCAGCAAAGGTACACAGATATGGCCCCGGATTTGCGGATCGCAGATTCCTTACAAAGCAATACCAGCCAGAGGACTTCACAGGGGGTTGGCTCTCAAATGATTTCATACCGGAAACTTTTTCAAACACATTTTGAGAGAACTCAATTAAATTTTCAATTCAAACTGACAAACTTAATTTATCCGGGCAGTTAAATATTCCTGTCAGCCTGTACATAGAATAAAAAGCACAATGTAATACATAAACACAGAGGACTGCAAGCTTACTGTACATCAAGCGTTACTAAAATTTGAAAGAGTATCAACATTTTAGATTTTCCATCTTCTCACACACACAGAGCATTTGTTTACCTCTGCACCAGTTCAGCTGAAACAGCCATTCAAGGGCAGGAGAATGAAAAAAGATGATAATTAACAAAAAGCTGAACCTCTTATTTGGACTGTAATGAAAGCAATTTGTAAAAACTACCTTTGATTAAGTTTAAGAATCTCAGTGCAGATATTATCTCTTAGACATTTTGCCAAATAATATTAGAAGGCAGAAAATTTAGTTACAGATTTTACAACGAGATAACAAACCAAAGATACTAATGTTGAAATCATTCTTTCAGTTTCCATGCAGCTGCGAGCACAGGGATCCTATCACAGAAACCAATAATTTGGATTTTCGTAACAGAGGCGGTTGATTGAAAAGGCATCATAATTGGGCCTTTGAGTTTCCATTTTCCAGTTCTCATTACCTCATTTGCTTCATGAATCCTAGTCTGTAAAGATTTTTTTCCTGTATGCTCATTTGTGGGAAAGAAAAAATGGAAGCTAACAATAAAGCTTTTGGAGGACTCAAAGGGAATTAAAGAGAAACGCTTCATCACTGAGCCAAAAGCTACGTTGGACGGCACTACAATATGAAGTTCTACCTCCAACGGGTCTGCCACAGATGGAGACTGTAAAAGGTCTTTATAACAAAATGTTCTATGGAAACCACAATGAGGAGTGAAAGTCCACTGAATGATTAAGTAGGTGTGCTCAGTTTGTTTGTTTTTTCTTTCATTATCCCTTCAAATTAAATTGGGTGATAATTTCCCTCCATCTGTTTGATTGACTCAGATGAAGATTTTTGGAAAAGTACCCCAAAGCAATTAGTTGATTAAATTTTGCCTGTGACATTTGCCAATTGATTTTTTTTTTTAAATACGTAACTATTTCTGCAGCTGGCATTGCTGTGCGTTTGTTTTTTCTTGTGTGATACTTCAGGCACATCATAAGCGACTTAACAATATGAAAGTCGCTCCTTAAAATGCGACACAGTGTAATGTGCAAGGAGCTTATTGTGGCACAAAGCCAAGACAACAGTGGTTTACCACTGTGTTTGCCATTAGTTTTCTTAGCAAGCAGCTGTAATCCAATATCTAATATGACCAACATAAATAAGCTTAAATAGCAATGAGAACTGCCGACGGAGGAGATTCTTCTGTCTTTTCTATAAGGTAAACCATACTACACAATATCAAACTGTCAACTATTTTCACAGCAACCATTTGTTCAGTAGAAATCATCCGAAAAACTGGGACCTTGCTTCTGACACAATATGTTGCTGTTAAAATTGTGAAAACGTAATTTCTCCAGCTTGTGAACATACAAAATAAAACTCCATTCAGAGTAGCAGTAAGCAATTACTAAAACTAATCTCTGTGAAAACTTGGTTACATAAAACCACAACTATGAACATGGATGAAGGTTCATGGAGGTGAAACAATAGTTCTCAATTTCTCGAACAGAAACATTCTTACAGTGCTCAGTTCCTCGTGAAATAAACAGTGGATTAATCTGCCGCTGCAGTTTACTTTAGTAGTCTGCAAGTACCTTCTTTTGATTTTTATTCTTCCTGTGCTCTATTTGTTCATTATCACTTCATTTAAAATAATGATCTAAGCATCTGTGTGCTGCAGAAAGTCAACGTGTGTTGTTACAATGAGCAGACAAAATTAAGACACTCATTGGAATAAACGAATGTATGATTGTTCAAAACATGGGATCTGCTGGTAGGTGAAGTTAATTATTGATAGTATTGCTAAAGCCTAGATAGCATGCCTGGGAGAAATACAGCAACAGGTGAACAGCTTTGATTTTGACTTCAAAGTGTGAAGCACGAGGATCTCCTCTGGCCTACACGCTCTGCACATGTCGTCTTTACACTCAACCTTAGCACTCATACCCCATGATTATAATATAATGACCCCATGTGATACAAGATGAGGGATTACACAGAAACCTTGTCAGGAAAAACGGTGCAGGGATGTATATCAGAACATCAGGAGGTTACCTGATGTGAGAGGCAATATTTCTGAGTAACTGGTCGAGGCCTGGCTGCAGCTATGAAAAATGAAGAAACATTACTGCAGTGATCTTGTTGATAACCACTTTAATGGGGACTAACAAATATTAACCTTGTGAGCTGCTCAAAATGTTGTTTAATTTTATACTCCTCATATTCTTATCAGTTGAATAAGTCGCAAGTATATGTAATGATGTTGCATAATGAAAAATGACATTTTAGTGTTAATAAAAGCTACCTGTTGAAAAATTATTATAAAGAAGGCGAAAATGTCAAGTCAAGGAAAATATCTGATTGATCAATAATTCACTCTAAACAATAGATCACTGTGGATGACAGTGAAGAAATAATGAAGGAGAAAACTGATGCACAGCACCTTGGATGAAATACCTCTATCACATATGTTATCTGAAGCACATTCAGATATCTGACAAGTGGCACTATCTCTGCTGTTATTCGGAAATATTACCTCAGGTTTACACACAAGCTGACAGACTGCATGCGGCACAAAAAAATATCCATCTTACACAGTAATAAAAACACTTTCTTCAACAGTGTGAACATGGATGAAATTGATGGCTATTTTTGGACTCGCAGCGATCCTCATAACCCCTTTCTGGCCGGAACCATAATCATAATCAATACAGTCAGAAGATCAAAATGTCCAAATTGTAGCTAAAAATAATTACAATCTCCTGTCAAGTCTCTTAGGAAGCACATTTTCATGACAAAATAAGCACTGTAACAATATTTTGATTAAAACTTCTTGGGTAAGGTCAAAAGATTGTCAAAAAAAAAAAAAAACAAGTTTTGGTGACGGTCTACAAAACTGTCTAAACATTTCTGATGACTTCCCCCGTGTTCATTCAACAAGAAAAGATTTCAAAAACTCACTTAAAGCATTTGAGCAAATGGCTGTGGTCTCATTTTCTGGTGACAATAGTCAGTAATGGAAAAGACAAGTCCCACTAAAAACTGCTGAATCTTACATAACAATCTCACTTCAAATATCATCATTAACTTCCCAAAGCTCAAAATCTTACCAGATGGAGTAGTGACACTTGTCTTGCGTGTCGGATCAACCAATGTTTTATTATCTATAAGTTTTTCTTTATAATAAAAAGGTAAAAAATATCAAAAACATCACATGTCCCCTGGTTTTGGTAGCTGGGCCGGCCAAAGCATCCGTGCACTGACTGATTGGCTTGAGACAAAGTAAGGATTAGAAATGACCTTCTGACTATAGGTGAGATCTAACCGAGTGTGACCTTCCCCTGAAACCTCCCCGTCACTGACACTAAAATGCCCGATTGTTTCCAACTTGTACACTGCACACTTAAAGCCTTTATACTACAGTTTGTACCATCTTCACTCTCCCAAGGTTTTGACTGAAGGCAATTTAACAGTTAACTCTCTTAAGCAACATGCTCATCCTTTCAGTCATTTAAGAACATGATAAATTCAAAGAGGTTTGTGGAGTTTGGCTGAAGTACATTACAGCAGGAACAATGTACGGCACGGATGAAGTCTGCACTTTCTGATCTGAATCATTTTTCTGACACTCTCTTTGCAAAACAACTAGCAAAATTGGGCTTGTATAATTAAAAGAAAACAAAAAACAAAGGCATATCAGTTTCATTGATTTTTCTTTTTCTCCAGCCCAACAACTTTCATGAAAGTCACATTCATTTTTTTCATTCCTCCTTGCAGATATCATTCATGCAGTGTCTTTGTTAAAAGTGACCAAGGGCAAAGTGGAAATATGTGACCCTCTCTTCTTTTCAATGGACGGCTGAGCTCCAGCACTGCTGCCAGTGTTAGATGCCAGCATTGATAAAGCCAGAGGCAAGATGGCAACGGTCCACCCTGGAGCCTGAATTTTTAAACTGCTCACTGCCTGCAGCTTTCAGATGGGCAGCGAGTGCATCAAAGAACTCCGTCTCAGCAAACCCTTCAGTTTTTGGGGGTTTTATTTTTGGTGCTTAATATAACAAAGGCGAGTTCTGACAAATTAAATTATATAGACATAAATCTTGTTTTTGAAAAAATGCCAAAAAAAAAAAGTCTGAGCAGTACTTCTTGAGATCCACATTTTAACTTTTTTCAGCCCCATCTTCATCAGGGTGGGTATAAATATATACGAGAGGTGAAACTAAAATTCTGAACCCAACAAATGAAGCTATTAGATGCCAGACCTCAAAACCAATCCAGTCACACAGTCAAACACACCCGCAAGTCAAGTTTAATGGTTTCCTCAAATCTCAAGATTGCAGATTCTTTATCTCCAAGAAACACCTGAGAGCGCAGTATTAAATAATCTACACCCGTTATATCAGCAGTTATATTTGGTTTTGCCACTGAATTGCTTATCGTGTTGTGTTTTGCCCAACATAATTAAAAGAAAGAAAGCTGGAAGAAAGTCACTTTGTGGTTTTCCAGCACAGAAAATGGCAGTCTAAATTTTTTTTTTTTCCAGCATGTAAAGATGAAGTGAACAGTAGCTAAAACTGCTTCTGAATGAGCTCAATCATGTCCTCAACTATTTTTAAATGTTGACTTCAAAATCTGAAGGCCACATTGCTTTTGAAATATCAACAATTAAGCTGTAACTAATAAGCCCATCCTGAAGGTCTGGAAAGTGGCCCAAATTAGTTATCTCCTTGCTGTCCATTTGGATGTACAAGCTTTACAAAACCATTACTCATAAATCTCTAAGTTCAACACATTTAAATTCCATTTCTCAGTCATTTTAGAACACCACCACATTTTGAATTACCAAAAGTTTGCCGCACGTCTGCAAATCTGTTCCAAAGGAGACGACACATTCTCTCCTCTACAGTTTTCCTCCCTCAGCTCTCTTTGTCTTGTCCTCCCACCCTTTCCACCCTGTTCACTCACTGTACAGAAAACTTCACCCTCACATTTCTCCTCCTCTCACTTTGGTATTTTTAATTGCTATACAGGCCTGTTTCCATAGGGGATGTATACTGTCTCTCTACATGTGTGAGTCTTTGTTCATGAATGCACGTGTGAAGTAACAGTATTGCTTCCACTTTGAACCCTTTGCAACGATGGTGAACAGAAACTGTGATCTATAATTTATCTGCCATGAGACCTGTGAGCAGGGAGTGTGAGTGAGAGAGGGTCAGGGAGGAGCCTTGAAAACCACACAGGTCATGAAAAGTGAGAGAATGACAATCAAAAGAGCAGCAGAAACCTTTTTTGGGGGGGTGGGACCAGCTATAGAATATCTACTTATTCCTGTCAGTCCTGATGAGAGACAAAAAAAAAAAAAACCCACTATAACCAGTTTTGATCATTCAGTAGTACTTAAAAGCTGTTCCTGACAAGATCACCATGCTTTATCACAAAGTATGGGTTTCTAGAAGCCTGTGGACACTCTTTTCCTAAACGAACTTCTGGTCACTGGGATAATCACATCGCTGCCCACAGGAGCTGGGTGACTGACTTCAAACTTTGTCACATCAAAACTTCCTTAAGTGAGATGAAGCCTCTAAGTTCTGCTACATCTTTTAGTCATTTTCCTCTCTGTAGTTTGGTGTTAAGAATTATACAATTAGCCATTTGACTATAGTTACATCACTTTTGGGTATTAAATGACATTTCTTTAATGCAACTTAAACACTGTACTACTTGGAGCTGCCAAAACATGAATTTGCCTCTTAGAGCTTTGGGTATTCAGAAGGGAAGTGAAAAGTATGACAAATTAAACAGATTAGTTGTAACTGCAACATATATTGCTAAATGCAATTTGTCCTGCATAAATGTGCTGTAGATGTGTCTTTTGTCTATTTTCCCTTATCTCCAACTTTCAGACTTAATTACTGGTGTGAGTCCAGGTGGAGCGCACAACACAGAGAGGAGGTGCAGCACTTGCACTGGTAATTATTTTGTACTTCACTGCTTGTAGACAATCAACTGAAAATGTAAGCAGCAGCCATGATGACATGGCTCAGCTACGGGCTGCTCTGGGATGATTACAGCTAAGTCTTTAAAATGGAATAAACAGAGAACATTAACCATCTTGACATGAAGGTCATCTTTGTGCTTATAGTTGAATGAGTCACGTTTGTCTCACCACACAGGATATTTGACTTTAATCAAAGCAATTGCATCAAATCAAATGGGATTATCTGGACAAAGAACCAGCTGCACCGGCAACAATATTACACCGAAGTAATGAATGTAAATCACAGCCGGATGTCTCTCCTTATAGTTTTGACTTTGGAGAGAAAGGAAAAGGCTACTTTCTGAAAGTAATTATGATTTGAGAGTTTGATGGTTACTGTGGGAGCAACATATTAAATTATTTCTAAGGGAAATTTCATACAAGGATTAAATTTTAATTATTGTGCAAAAAAAAGGCACAGGTTTAATGATCAAAATAACGTGACAAGTTTGAAGGTTTGTTGAAATAAGCTATTTTATATTGATTGTATGCAAAACCTGTTTACTTGCACAATTGTGAGTCAGTTTGTCCTGATATTGGTCAGATTATCTAACTCAGGAAGCCCTGCAAAAGGTATTTCAGTTAAAAGTAAAATTATTTGAACTTTTAACTGTATTATGGTCTGCTATCAGCTGATACTGTCAGTTACGATTTCAGAAGTTGCTGAGGAAAACTACAGACAGCCAAGTTGTGCATAAGTGGCTCCAGGTGGAACCAGACCATCCATCTTGTCCAACCATGTTTTAATGTAGTTAGCTACAGTCATACATACGAAAATGTGGACATAAATACAAAGAAAGTTAGCAGGAATTAAGCTAATTTTTTGTATCTCTTTCTCTAATTTGGCAACCATAGCTTTGCAATCACTGCAACTATGCACTGTAACATCATTAGTGTGATAGTAAATGTACCTGTAAACAAATTTGACCAGCAGAGCAAAAATTCATTACAATCTAAAGATTTCTCTGAGTGCTGCTAAATAACCAACAAGTGCACTTAACAAATTCTCAACTTTCAACAACCCAGTATTACTATTTTCCAGAAGTTTTTCACCTACATTAACATCTCGCTGCCATTCACAACATGTTGGCAATTTCAGGCTTATTGAACATCATCATAGAACTCACAAAAAGCCTTTTTTATCTAACCTCCTTGAACTCAAAGAGAAATATTTCAATCTCTTAACAATCCCCAACACATCTAGCATTCTAAGACACTTTTTAAAAAACTTTTGTGGACAAGTAGAGACCTGTAACCACTTTAAAAAATTTCTCAGACAAGTACAAGCAGTCACAAGGTTCTTTTTCTTTTTTGAAAAGTTATTCATTACAAGCTGTCACTGGCCAAGTACACGAAGAAATGAAATTATTTGGTAATGAGGTTCTGTCGACGGCGAGAAAATGACACTGGATAAAATGGGCCCTCGTTGACAACTGATTATTGTAAACTACACTTCTTGAAGCAAAAGTTGAAGAAACTTTCACACCAGCGGTCACTTATTTTACTTACACTAAATAAAGAAAAGCATTAAGATACCACATAAATAGAAGCAGATGCAAACTGCATCACTGTTCATAATTTTTAGGAGCTACTTGCCGTCTTTAAACACACAGACATGAGACGTTACTGGCAGAATCTTTCCATCATTCTCCATGAGGGCTGCTAATTTAGTCCAAAGATCTGTCTGATTATTCAGAACATCCGTCTGTGGGTGTGTGGTAATTGCAAGTTGTGCGCATCAGTGTGGAGAGAGATAATCAAGGACGAGCTTAAACGGTACAACCACTTTGATTAGCTGAGAAACGTTTTCCAACATCTGTCACTATTCCTGCACCATACCTGGCAACCTTGACAGTCCAGAGAAATGAAGATATTCAGTGTGTGTGTGTTTGTGTAGGTAGGTATGTGTGTGTGTAAGCATTTTTCTTGCATTGCAATAAATGAAAAGTTGTATTTAAACTAAGCCAATAAGAAAGAGAAACAAGAATGGGCATGCAAGATGCTATGAGCTGTCTTCTGTCACAATTCAACACCAATATCAAGAAGTACATTTAAACCTGAGGTGTGATCAGTCATTATATCCAGAGTGTAGCCCTCTATTTCTGTCAGCCCCTCCTTTTGGCTTTGTGCTATTGGAATTATGCCTGGTGGTATATCAGCACTAGTCTATAGTCATCAAACTGTAACCCTGACCAATAATTTACTTTCTAGGCTTGTTAAATACTGGCCTTCTAATCAGCGTTACCAGCTGGTGTTGGACTGATACAGCGTGTGTGAAAGGCTTCCATAAAGATGTGAAATGAGGTGGACTTTTTTTCTCCTCTGTTGAAAATAAGTGAAGCTTTCTGTGCAGTTTAATGTGAAGTTCCGTATTTTTAAAATAAAGAAAATGTTGTGATACAGAATCAGTCATTCGAAGAGACTCGCCCTTCTCAGATGGTTGCTGGGGCTGGGGATGTGGTGGGGAAAGGTAAATTACAGAAGGTCTGTAAATTAATAAATGAAATGAATACTCTATTGGGGTTAATCAATCAGTGAGTGAACTTGGTGAGATAAATCAAGTCCAAGCTGGTATTCACAGCCCATGGGTGTAGGTCTGTGTCGGGCACAGTAACAGACTGAGTGAATAGATAAAACAGGTGTCTTCTGAGAGATACGCCTGGATGAAAAGGCACATTTAGACTTAATTTCGTTGGCCCTGCTGGTTAGTGACTGTTTGGGGAGATGAATGACTGCACCCTTTTCATACTAACAGCAAAAGTTTGCTGCAATATGCAACACAGTACATTCTAAACTGGGAGGAAAGGAGAAATAAACCTAAAACTGTAGAGCCCAACTGCATCTGGGTGAGTCCAGCTTGTACTGTACATAGTTTTTTGCTGGAATGTATCATTTATTTTACAGCTAAAGAAATTACTATTGCTGACCCCAGTGTTTCACCTGAACATAGTGGGAGGACCCAAGAGAGAAAAGACATTTCGCTGCTGCTACATCAATTTGATAGAAATCTTGACCATGTTACTTTCAATTCAACACAAATAACCAAAGCTTTCCCTTCTCTCCCTTTCTTTCCTTGTACAAGCTGCCTTAGCTTGCTAGACCTCCTGCTAAGCTCCCTTTCTTGTAGATATCTTCATTTATAACCATCCAGATTTAAACTCAAACATTACACAGTGCTGAAATTGCAGCAGAAACACCAGTGAGTCTGTCAACACTCCAGTATGTTCCGATTTATATTCGTAAACAAGCCCAATCGACAGATATTCTGCATCCTACAGCAACGATAATGTGATGTACAGATCCGACATTGTCAGGGTCAACATTAATTTCCAAAATCCGGCTGGCAGTAATTTGCAGCAGTAGAGTACATAGGATACATACAACATACTACATTTTCACCCATTGTTTTCCCAGCAGGGTTTCACTTTGTAAGTGAAAGGATGGGGCCAGAGGATTTTCCAAAATGACCCAGTTCAAGGCAGTTGATCCTTAACTTTAAACAGACAGACAGATAGATAACATCCCTTTGCCATGTCAGACATTATTTTACATTTGTATCAAATTATGAGGACTAATGTTGGGCTCTTGTGATAATAAAATTAAAAAAAAGCATATGAACAGTCTTGAGGTTTGTGTCTTAATACAGTTTGTTGCATCTCCATTTAATAATCTGGACCCAACAGAGAAGTAAGCTTGCATGTACTCTCCTGAGTGACATATCGAGTTGACTCCTGTTAATGTTTTGCTCGGTCTGTTCATCTGAAGAAGCTCTTGCTCATCTCTTCCTTACATTTTATGTCAGCCATGGAAATAATTGATTCCCTGAAGGAACCAGTGAGCTACAGTGACTGTCCACTTTAACATTTAAGATGAGAAGTGACTTGATCAAGTTTTAAGTGGCAGACGGACTGCTTTGAAACTGAACCTTTGAATACGAGATGTTCAAGGCTTCATACCTGGTCAGTCAAATGGAAAACTAATGTTCCGGCTAGTCCAGCAGGTTGAAATGCCAAATGTAATGCAATGATGAGGAGAAGGGCATTCTGGTGTCTTTCCTTCTCTCTGTCACCAGTGCTCACTGCTATCCATGTGAAGCCGAATTACCGCAGTGCAGGCATAACACCTCACTGTGTGGTCTGCGTGGGTGGCTTCCTACGCCAACAACATATGAAATTCAGCTTTGTCAAAATTGAAAATTAGTAGACATTTGATATGTCTGGCTTTGCCTTTAACACGTAACTAATGTGAAACACTAGGAAAGGTGTGTGGGCAGCATGTTTTCCTTAACTGTTAGGATCTTTTTTCATGAAAACATGAGACAGCCTTTACACGGCCTCCATGAATTGTATTTACCTCAGTACACAAGGGGCCATGACTAATTGTTTAAAATGATTTAGTGTAGATTAGCATTTTAATTAGATTCAGAATTTTTTTGTTTTTTCAGGACTCCACTGTGAACTTAAGCAATAATTAAAGTAGATCAATCTAAGACAATAATTTTATTCATCATTAACTGTAATCAAAAGGCATTCCCAAAATGAAACTTCCCCCTCTCTCTCTCTGTTCTAGTTTCATTGTTCAAAGTGCTGTGTCTCTGCCCAAGCCCTCCTTCAGTCTGGCTTATAGTCAATAATAGTGGCTTCAGTGAATATGAATTTCCCCTCTACTGTGACCCTTTTTTATTATGGCTCCATCTTGGCTACTAAAAATATTCACCTTATGATTAAGGTGGAGACATGGAACTATGGTTTTCATTACCACTTTAAAAAAGCATCCTCTATTCCATGAGTCTGACTGTGGAGTAAGATTTATTATTTGATTATTTACCTATTCAACCAGGGGAAGCGGCATATTAAATCTCCTGACTCTGATCATGCAGATTCAACAGGCAGGAGCACTCTTGAATGGATTGGTGCGAGGGAAAGGGCCACGAGTCCTTCATAAATAACATCGACAAACTCTCTCAACTCCACAAGGACAACTTCGCAATAAAGTGGAAGTGATGGGGGTTTGATCCGAGCTTGAGGTTGAAATGGTTTGCTGCCACAACCTAGTGGGCAGAGAACTCGAGGGCAAAAGATTACACAGGAGTCACTGAAATAATATTGGACCACATAGATTCAAGACAAAAGCTTGACTGTTATGTACTTTAAAAAGCAGCTTTTTAAATACTTTATCCACCCCCCCGAGACAAACCTGAAAGACTTTCCAAAAAAAGCCAGTCCCTTTTCCCTCCACAGACAAACCACTCTTCACTGAGCACACATCAGCAATGCAAATTAACACCTAACTTTCCGTTCAAGTGAATGCAGTTCAAATGACAGTACAGTCATTTTTTTCAGGGTGTGTGTTTAGCAGCAACTTGGAAATGGCTTCAAAGTGATTGGTAGTTCATTTGGGATTATAATGTCTTTCAGTCACTATTGGAATACAAACCCAATAAATATAAATAGCATTATCATGTCTTATTGTGCTGCAGACTGGGCCTAAAAGGCATATTGCGCCAAATGAAAAAAAATGCCACACTGTAAACATCCCAGCACTTGACAAGACTCACAGGTGTGTGCTTCACACATCATCAAGTCATCAAAGAACATCAGCATCCTGAGTGGCAGTAGCATTATTATATATGCATTGCCAAAGCCCTCGGAAACTCTCAGAGTTACATAAGAAGAAAAAGAAAGAAAACAGTTGGAATGCGTGTTTCAAGTGAAAGTATAAAGTGTTTTCCACTGACGGCATTATATTCAGTGAGCAGCTGTAGTGCAGATGCATTGCAGGCTGACTAATGCCTGCGTATGCATTTAAAAACGTTTGTCCGATTTCAAGCTGAGCTAGCCTACCACTAACATACTGCCATGCACCCTGTGAATTGTCTCATTCTGAAGCAGATAATTATGATCCTTTTATTCTGCTCACTGTTCTCTTCCCAAACGTTATTAATCCATTTTAGAGAGGGAGAGGACATGATGACAGATGGGATACTTCTAGTGCTCGTGTCCTCCCTCTCTGATTGCAGCGACCCATCCATACCGCCCAGGGGGCCATATGTGCTGTACTCCTCCTTGAAGGAGAGCAGGGAAGGGGCATGGAGACACGCCAGCTCACAGTAGCCTTGTTTCTAATACATTGCCGAACATGGGTTTTGTCACAATTCAAGACAATTATCCTTCAGGTCAGGTTCCCGACCATATTTTTCGAGTGAGTCATCATGCCATTTGGTTGTGTACAAATCATACAAATCAAACCATTTATTCATTATTTCATTGCCAGAAGAGATGGTTTAGTCATTGGGTTATTTTTCCCAGTAAACAAATAGTCACAGTAAATCACACTGGATTGACCTAAGTCTTGACAGGCACCACGGGGCTCTACACTGAACAAGTATCTACTGCCAAGACTGCAGGGCTACTCTGTCATGTCAGAAAGTGCTTTTATGGCTCATTTCTAGCAACATGTGCCATTCCTATTGACCCCTATAGCCCCCTTCCTCTTAACAGTGCTACTCCAGAGTGATGCTATTGAAGGAATAGTCACCGAGATTATTCGTTATCACTGACGTACAATATCTTAGGCTGAAGAGGAAAAAGCTGGAGAGAGACTGAATGCCTGAACTTGCATCACTCTTCAAGGAAATCTGGCTCCGTGTGCTAAAGTCTTTGGTTCTTGTCAAACGGTAAGATTGTAAAGAAGTAAGGGGCTGAAAGGACTGACAAAATGTTATGTAAATACGATTTGCACTTCTAAGCGCATGGTGAGAGAAATCTAGTAAATGTATTTTATGGTTATTGTTAAATGCAGTTCTTGGACTCTGGCCCCATCAACTTAACACAGCACATAAAGGATCAGAGTAAATCTCGAAAAAGGCTACAAGGTAATACTTCATTCAGCAGAGAAACTGCACCCACCGCTGCTTTAAAGTGCAGCTTCCAAATATCAAGGCCATTATAAAACCAGAGTACTCTTGTGGCTATTCAGTCTCACTCCATCAAGAGTGATATGAACTTACTGATCAAATCTGCTGGGTCCAGTCTGTTCACTGCAGTCCAACTGGCTAAAATGTACTTCACTTTATAGAGCCTGTATTGCCTCTGGCATTTGGAATCTCTTCACTATTCAGAATAATTGAAATAACAGAGTTTAGTGTTACCGAAAAGCAAAAAATTTTCTCTTACTTTGGCTTTTTAAATGCAGATTATTCAATGACGTAACACAATCGACGGCAAATTACACTCACCGGGACATGGTGAGCAAAGAAGTAGTTGCATTTTTCTGGCCCTGAAGGTGACAGTTATGTAAATGCAGTGTCCTAATCTGTCAGTAGCACTCCACCAGGATTGATATTTTGGCAGCATGACAGATTTGAGCCTTCTATTTTTGGGCGATAGCTTTAACTGTCACAAACACGGACTGAACTGTCTTGCATCAGGAGAAAGATTTTGTTTTTTGACATTTTCTCATTTTAGCTTTGAGGGTTTTGACAGACCAAAATAAATGGCTTTCAGACGATGGTTTAAGGTTACAACAACAAACAAACGCTTTCATTATCTGTTTTATTACTCACCTGACAATATGTTTGAATTAATCAATTACTGTGAAAAACAGCCACAGCAAGATGATACATTGTTTGGTTCCACCCATCAACGGTTTAAAACTTAAAGACATTCGACCTACAATATTAAACAGAAAACAACTGTTAAAACTATTTTTATGAATGACCTAAAGCATATATCTTTCTGGAAGTGTGGAATAATAGATGTAAATACTGTCACGCTTCCATATCAGCATGAGGGAAAACTTCTTGGCCACGTACTATTACTTCCAGCAGTGCAGTAATTTCCATCCCGCTTTATGTTCTATTTTTTTCTTTTTTAAACATAACAAGACAGGGAATACAAATGGCCTCATTTCCAGGTGCACAACACCCCCTGCAAGTTTAACAATTAATGCAATGCTTTTGATAAACTACCCTCTCATTGAGCTCATTTTCTGGCAGAGGCAGTCTTAGCACAAAAAGCCCATTGAATACTTTGAGTGCACTATCAGTAGGAAGTTACAAAGCAGCTTATGTGAAATGCATATGATCACTCAGCTCATTTCAAAAAATACATAAATAATTTCAGTGCCAGAAATGTACACTTAAGTGGATGAGAGACATTTTCGCATCACTCGTACACATACAGTTACACATCCGTTGAACTGCTCACTGCTCACATGTGCTGCCACTGACTAAATGTTCCCAGAGGCGGCAGGCATCTGACCCAATGATGGCCCTTATTCTCCCTAGCAGATGCAGAGAGTGCAATTACTGCTCACACAATTACTACTCCTCACAGTGCACAGCAGGGCATTGGGTTGGGATTCTGCTGAATGTGTCTCTCTCTCAAACACACGCACACACACACACACACACACAAAAAATAAATAAATTTAAAAAAATAAAATATATATATATATACATACACACACACAACAAGTCCAGAGCTCTGCAGAAATGAAGGACTCCTCTTTAGGTTTATCTTATCTAAAGTTCTTACAGTGAGGAATTTGGTTATTTGAATTGAATACAGCCTAAATAAGACCGTGGTTTCCCACAGTTGTGTTACTATAGATTTATTTAAATACAGGAATTTCCTCAACACGATACAAGCTCTCCTCTCATTGAGCTTTGAAGAATTCGAGGCCGATTTTGGGCTTTTGTGTTCAGGTTCTCAGGTAGAAAATACTCTGGAGGGATGAAGATTTTCCTCCTCGTATTATTAATCAAACCAACAATGCATCCGAAAAAGCCACTGGGGCAGAGTGAGCTTCTCTGCCCCCTCAATGACACTCTGCTGACCAATTTCCCATCACTTGCTCCGACTCACCCCATTCTGAGGAAGCAGCGCACTGACTTTATTACCGCGTCACAGGCAGACAGGGACTCATAAAGCTGACGGGTGTGATAACTCGTCCCCTACCTTGTCATGGCTCAGAGAGGAGGATGGAACAAAGGTGTAATGGAGAAGGGCTTGAAGCCATCATCCCACAGTGTGCTCAATGGGTTTTCCCAGTGACACCCTGTCGCTCCAGATTTAAAGACTGAGGAGAAGTCCCAGACAGTGAAGGCTGATAGAGTGTGAGAGACACACACAGAACTGATGTACTTTGCTCTTTGGAGATGTAAACCACAAGACGTAAACAACAGTTTGTACTCCTGACTCAGGCTGAGAAGGGCATTGGTGCTTTTTTTGAGTTATTGTATTTTCCTCAAACAATGAATTGGTTAGGTGTATCTATTCAATTTTCCAGACAGGACCTTATATTAATATCATCAATATTAAATAATATCATCATTATTTTATGTGGGCACCTAACTTCACCTCCCCGGATGGGTAAACAGAACATACTTTCCAATTTCTCTTAAGTTTAATTTAAAATTCAGCTGTGATGTAAAAATCAAAAACCTATAGATACTTTATGCATTCATCCTTACTGAACCAAACCAGAACCAACTTTTCACAGTACAGCTACTTCTAAGAGATAATGGCCAATAATCACAGCATCACAAGAGCCCACTTGTAAGAAAAATGTAATAACAGGCAGTATTGTGTTTTTCTAATAGTCAAAGGAGCTTTGCACTACATCTTAATGTCTGTTTGGTACTTAATCTTATTATTTCTATTCTTTCTAGTGTTGGTGTTTTCTTTGTATGGCCATTTCTGTGTTTATGCACTTTCCATTAAATCTACAGAATTTGACACATTTAGCCTCATGAACACTACACAGGACAACACACTGGCAAAACTATTCATTTTCATCTTGACTATGACTTTCTATTGAGATGAAATTTAATGATCTTTGATTTGGGTAAAAGCTTCGAATATCAGGTCAGAGTACTTTCAATAGCTGAACAGATTAAGAGGTCATCATCCCTTATTTACAGCTCTGAAACTTGCTCAAGGGTACTGTCGACCTTTACACTGACACAAACTTATTGCTGGTGTAAATCACACTCCGGCCACACAACACTTCTGCCCTCTTGCCATGAATATTTAAACAAGTATACATACATGCCACACTGCCTTACATGGTGGAGAATATTATTGCTTGCCTAAAGGTATATTTGAATTATGCTTCTGTCTCCAAAAGTGCAACTTTTTTATACAAATATATATCTATCCACATTGAAATGATACATTAGATGAGAAAATATCCAAAATGGCTACAGGCCTCATACACTAGATGTTGTTTTCTCCATAAGGTTACTGGGGACACGGAGAAGTGACTGGGTGTATCCACACTAATGCATCTCTGCTCATAGACAGATGACACACCTCCAGACCTATCTGTTCATTTAGCTCCAAAATCAAGATTCACGGCTCTATTTTCCACTGCCCTGTTTACCAGAGGTGCCCTGTTTTCTTCAGTGTTAAATGAATTAAATGGGCTAGCTGCCAAAAACACATCTCATTCCACACACCAGATACAGCATGTCTGCATCTCAGGTGTGTATGGACAGATATTTGAAGTTCCCTGACAGGTCCCCGCAGCTGATTCAAAGTGATGGAATTTGTTTCAGACCGTGGCCTCTGTGTTAATAAGGTCAAGTGTAAATGTTATAATGAAAAGAAAAAATATGAATACAGGCTTAAGTTATTATTACCAAATGCATTACAGTTAAATGTCAGTGCAGGCTTCACACTTGAGTGCACAAAAAAAATTTGCAAAAGAATGTCACCATGATGAGCACAGTTGCTCTTCTAAATGAGCTGCAATAAGCCTCGTGTGCAAGTGAGCACAGTGAGCAGCCGACAGCCGAGGCTTGGCTCTGCATGACTGGCTCTGTCAGAGGCAACATACGGAGGCCTGGCGCTAGCCAGGTGGCTTTTACATCTGGCCCATTAGCTCTCAACCCCTGCAATGACTCTCCACGCCACTGAGAGCCTGTGGAAATAATATCATCAGGACCTGTAAGTGCTGAAGGCCGCCTTGCCCATTGCCTGCTCAGAATAGCGAGTCCCAGCCCCACTGACCCGTCACCTCTGAGACCGGATCTGTTCCCTAAATGAAAAAACTTCCAAAAACCCCAAAACTGCTGAATTAAGTTTAAGGTCAATGCAGTGAAAATACATGGATTTGAATCAGGTGACTGTATTCCAATTAGTAAACATAAACTTTATCTAATTTTGGTAATAAATATCTTTTCCAGCATGTCTTTTTTTATTTGACACCATTAGAAGTCTGTCAACAGTCAGACAGTTTTAATATGCTACTGACAAGTTCTCACTATTTTTATGTTTGCTATAGTAAAATACTAATTGATCAATTTAAACAATTAAAAAGTGAAGTTCAGATCTGCAGCTTGCCTTCTAGCTAACTTATAATGGGTACAAAATGATATTGACATTTATTTTTCATTCTTTATGTTGCACCAAGCCAGTAAAATGCCATTATTTTCTTAAATGATTAACAAGCTAACTAACAAAAAGTTTGTCTGAGCATTTTAAAATGCACTACAGTCACCATCTGTATTCAAATAGAGATTTGACTCAATGGGATCAAATTGCTGACACTGCGCTACGAAAGTGAACACTTATTTTGTGTCATTTTATAAACTCAGTTATATAAAATTAAGATGTTGCTTCTTCAGTGTAGCAGCTGAATTTAAATTTACCTTTGTGTCTGGGAGTTCAGCTGAGAAAAGCCAGACATGGGTTTCTCTTTTTGTGAATATTGTGTCCCTGTCAGGTCTCAGTAGTTAACACATATAAAATGGCCAGGTCTTTGGCCTTTACTTTCCAATCTCTGGTCCCCTGACTCCCAGGGACAAACCCCACCTCAAAAAGCATGCCTCTTGCCCTGAGCACTGCACCGCATGACACATTCTATCCATCAAGACCTGCAATGCAACATACGAAGCAAAAACGTGCCGTGATGGCAAATTTTTCATGCATATAATATTCAGGCTACAGCACATCCGCCTACATTAACCCATGAGAGGGAGTGAGAGGAAGCTTTGAAGACGGATTACCACATCACGTCATGAGAAAAGAGGCTGCTATAACCAAGCACCAATTTCAGGAGAAGGCACTCAAAGAGAGTAGAGTGTGCAGAGAGAGGGACAGAAAATACTCATTGGGTGTGAGGAGTTATTTTCATGTCACCAGAAGAATACTACGTATTAGTGGTGTGAAACACTTTAGACCCCAAGCTCAGACACTCTTTGTTCTCATAAATAAGAATAAAAATAGATGTTACATTTGTTAATTATAGGGCCACGCGCATATTCACAGATAAGTGGTGATAACACAGATTCATTTTTGCTTTCTCCGACTTGGTTTCAATAATCAATTACCTTGAAGCAAAGCAACTATCGGCATGTTAAAAATCTTCACTTCAGCACTGTGGCTGTAATTTATGGCTGTAATTCTATTGAGCAAAAAATTAAATGCGTAATTCAGGGTTGAACAGGCTGCCTAATTCATTTCACAAAAGAGGAGATGAGTCAGAGAACAAGAAATTGGTGACCTGTGGATTGCTTTGGCAAAGACTTAAAGATTTTCAAATATTAACTAATTTTAATAGCGTGGGAGACATGGGTGTAGTACCGCTGGAGCGCAGCAGAGCATCACTCCAAGACTTTTTCTCTCTGAGGACAACAGAATATTTGCAGTTGAAATTCCTATGCACATCGATCATGTGTTACTAAATTGACTAATGTTATTTAAACTTGAAATAACTGTTTAATTTGTTTCCACATAACATCCAGTCAGCTCACTTAAATTGACTGCTGCAGGTTTCTGCCCAATAATTCATCACTGTTCTTTTTACACTACATGATTTCAAGCTCGACATGACAAGACATGCTCCAAAATGTAAACATCAAACATAGATTTATATTTACGATGATCACTGTCTAGACCTCCATGCAATCTTCAGCATTTGTTCTAAGTCTGAAAACGCCTCAAACAACAGGGTCATTTGGATAGAAGATTAGTTCAGACCAGCTTCCAATCAGGAAATCTACATTCATCAGTAGGGGTGAATCAGACCCAGAGTCTAAGCAATTAACACCTAGTATGAGCCCAGCCTCATTTTTCATGACTGATGGAGCAATTGCAAAGAACGCTTTTTTTAAACGCTTTTGTAAAAAAAAAATAAATAAATAAATAAAAAATTAAAAAAACTAATAAAATGTAAAAATATATATATATTTTTTGTCCTTCAATGACCAGTTGCCCCCAAATAAAGAAAGATCAGTGTAAAGAATGCCCGAGTCTCTCCCTTGCCAAAACCACATTACAGTGCTCATAATGGTTTCCTTCAGCTGAAAAAAAAAAAAAATATATATATATATATTTTCATGGGCATGCTCCAGGAAGGAGTTAATTACACCCCCAGAGAGAGTTGTGGGAGGAAATTTGGAAGTCCAAGGTGGGGAAAAAAGCCCCAGTAGATACATGACCCTATTCACAAACTAGGGGCAGGTGCAACCATTATCATAAGCTCTCACGTCATCACATTCAAGGTTAGCAGTTCTCACTCTGCAGAGCTTTTTCATCTCAAGGACAGCATGTGGGAGACTCTACAAACACAAATGTGCGATTGCACAACTCTAAATCAAAACTTGCACCAACATTGTGTCCACTGGAAATTGCACAGGTGAACAACATAGACATAAAACAACACATTGCCATCACTCGTATGCACATGCATCATTCAGGATTGGTTTTGAACATCATACAACACATTTTTGTCACCAACTGAGCTGCTCATTTCAAAATGAAAATGTTAACTAAAGACAACTCAAAAAAGCTTTTGTTAAAAGGGTAATTTTCTGACCTTGGACTTATCCTCCTATCTTTAAAAATTTCACTATGGATGGTACGAAAAAAAATATCATCAATTGAAGCTTTATGTTGTTAAAATTACAAGAGAATATTCTTATCTAATAACATGCACAGACAGGGCAAAGACTTGAGGCTGAAAGTGATTAAAACTTCAATCCATTCAACACATTAACAGTCAGCAGAGTGCAGCAGAACCTGCAATTTTCAGTGTCCTTTGGAAAGTCATCTGAACAAGACAAAGACAAAATGTCTTAGTGTTTTCAGGACATCCAAAATCTGTTTCAAAAACTAAAGTCACAAAGTTTAACCATGAGCACAAACAATAAGCAAATTCATCAGTGGGTAATGTTAAAATGTCCAACACATAAACATGCCACACAACAGGCGTCACCAACAACACATAGATCAACCTGCAGCTGACTTTCTCAACAATAAGGGATTTTAGATGTAGAAAAACACAACAGCCTTGACGAGGTTGTAACAAAGAGAGACACAACAAGATGTTTAGTAGTGAGTTTGGCAAAAACAGAATCAATGATTACATATCAGCTCACCATATGACAACTGCAATGTTTCGGTCTACAGTACCTGAAAAGTATATATTTATTAAGATCAAAACCAAATACAACCTCCTGCAGGCTCTGAAGCCAATGCTTTCCTTTTCAGCAATAGACTACCGTTCTGTGGGGCAATCAAATAAGACAGGCAGCACTTAAAGCAAACCACTTGGCTATCTCATATACTGGCTCACATTAGGGGCTGATTCAAAACAGTCCCATTCCCAAAAACTGCTCACTTATTCAAACAATGACTTGAGGCCAGGTTGCACATTTTCTTGGACACACACTTTCTGAATTTATTTTTTAGCAGAACTTGAGCCGTGAAAATGGTTTAAAATATGGGCACATTTTAAATTGGATTATGTGGAAGATTTTAAATAACCTTGTGTGGCCTTGGTGTTACTGTCTCTCTCCCTCTAGCTGTCCTTATTCATGTTTCTCCATACTTTCCTATTGTGTGATAACTGTGTGCCTTATGTTTTACATTTACAATTATGCCATTGATGGAAATTGGTTAGTTGCCTCACACTTCGCTGGCGCTGTTTTATTAAAGTTCAACTTCAATATATCTGGTTGCTTCCTTTTTTTCCTGACACTGCTAGCACTTCCTCTGGGACGAAGGAGCCTTGATTTTTAATACCATCACATGAAGGGATAATGGAGGCTGACAATGTGAAGAGGCATTTTTAACTTGGTGAATACGAACAATACAGTGAGAGGCCATGTCTGCCAAAACCCTATTGTTTGTCACTTGAGTCAGACATGTACTGCATGCTCAGCAAGACATACCCCTACAGCTCATTACAGCTCATTACAGCACACTGGACCACTATAATTTGTCTAAAGAGACTCCTGTAGCTCAGGACCCAACTTAAGGTTGGGCCATTATTTAAAAAGGTCACCTCAAAATATACCACAACAAAGCAAATTGAATGAGTCTTTTCTATTCTCATGCTGAGTCCTTTGGGAGTTGGATCACTCCTACTCCAGCTCCAACATACTGCACCTGTTATATTTGTTTTTCACTACATACCCTGTTGAGTTCTGATAAAGGCCCATGGGAGCATCAATTAATTGTGGGACTCACCAAGTGCATGCAGCTTCTTCAGGTCAGCTGTTGAAGCATTGGAGCTTGAATCTTCCACTTGCTTTTCCATCTTTTCCATTTCCTGTGATGGATAAAAACAGTAAAGCATCATATTTTCTTCTCTAACCCGAACAGTTCAATCAAAAAATCCCTTGACAAGAGTTTAATGTGGAAAGGCTCCCACAGGCAGCAGATGTTGGTGGCAAAAAAAATATGTTTTCCTTTTTCTGGTGCAACTTGACATGTGTTGGACACTCTCCAGTATATCTTTTCATATTTGTGAAGACCTGGTCTACTGAAACAACATTAATTGGGATAAGTTTTGCCCTTTTTCCAATCATGAAATATTTTGTGAAAAATGCATGATGCAGAGCACAAATTTTGAGCTGGCAGCCAGGCTAAGTACAGGGAATTGCAGATGTGAAAAGCTGTGGTGCACAGCAAGAGCAACAGAGGGTGTCGTCTTTAAACCAAAGCATCTCTACAAACTTAGTGAAAAATAATACATCTATTTCTTACATGAACCTCAATTGCAACACATCCACCTTTCAAATCTATTCAAAAGATTTTCTCTCTATCCATAAATCTTACTGTCTACACAACAAATCCTAAGTGCCACAATAGCTGTGTTTTAATACACAGCTATCAGTCACTTCCCTGTGTCACTGTCTCTCTCTGACAGACTGATCGCTGCAACATTTCTCCTTCATCACTGAATATTTCTGTCTGAGGAAGTTTAAGTGAAAGAGTATAGAAAGTTAAAAGACAGTTTACTCACATTTGGGAACATGAAGGCGGCAGCAGTTGTCAGAGAAATTGACAGACACAAGCTGCATCAGCAAAAAGTAAATGAACGTCAGATGACTAAGCACTCCAGAAATCCAGACCAGATCAGAATGAATGAATAAGATTTATGGATAAGATTCATTATCTTATACCATCTACAGTTTTGCTAAATTCAAGAGATTTGGGACCTTAGATCTTGGAACAACTGCAAATCTGCCAAAATCCCCCTCCAAAAAAAAAACAACAACAACAAAAAAACTTTTACAAGTTTTACAAGTTTTACATTTCTGTTACTATTTCTTCCAATAATCTTACAAGAAGCCTGAGACTTGACACGTACAAGTCAGTAAGAATATTCTGTTCAGACAGAAAGAAAACATTGACACCTACACCTAATAATCTTACTGTCTACACAACAAATCCTAAGTGCCACAATGGCTGTGTTTTAATACACAGCTATCAGTCACTTCCCTGTGTCACTGTCTCCCTCTGACAGACTGATCGCTGCAACATTTCTCCTTCATCACTGAATATTTCTGTCTGAGGAAGTTTAAGTGAAAGAGTATAGAAAGTTAAAAGACAGTTTACTCACATTTGGGAACATGAAGGCGGCAGCAGTTGTCAGAGAACTTGACAGACACAAGCTGCATCAGCAAAAAGTAAATGAACGTCAGATGACTAAGCACTCCAGAAATCAGGACGATCTGACAGGTTGTGCAGAAAAAATGGCCTCCTGTCTGTGTTTCCTCTGTCCACAAGAGATGCTAACAAGCTAAACAACAGAAACAGCTGTAGAGGCAGGTGACAGACAAAAGAGCAGGGTTGTGGTGTGCTACAGCAGGGAGACTCTCTGAGGACACACAGTGGACAGGTGAGACATCTCAGTTCAGTCCACTCTGTACCTGCACAGGTGTTTTCACTTCACCTGATGATCCCTGATTAAGCTCAACAGCGCTCACCTGTGGGTATATAATGGACCAGGCCGGTCACTTCCTTATCTTTAATGTCTCTAACAATAATGGAGGACATTACTAGAAAACTACCGTGGTTTATTCTGCCCTTTGCTCACATGTGAGAGAGAAATTAAAATAAAAAGAGGAGGCAAATCACCGGAACGAGAAGTCATGTTGCTCCTCCAAAGTAACAACAACCCCAGAGTCAGAAAGGCTACACACAACTTAACAAAGTTCCACAACACGTACAACAAAGGTCAGGACATGTCGCAGTGTGTCCCGGTAATGGACGGTGAAATATATATCTAATCTAATCTAATGAGGACTCACCTTTGTTGTTGGCCCCACCGAGCTGCTCCTCCATCTTCTCCTCTCCTGTTTGTTTCCAGCGCCGACACACATTTAAATGAACAAAAATAAACATGAACACACAAACTCACACGTTTCTTCTGTCCGGTAACGGAGAGATTCCCGACTGTCCCGGAGGAAGCACGCGCCTCGTTAAATTTGAAAAGTATGATGACTTATTATAGAAATAATTTTAAAAAGACAAAACAATAAAACACTTACTTCTTTTTACAGCTTAATACTAATTAAATATATAATAAATATTTATACTAATTATTATATTGAAATCCCTGCGACCCGGAAATGGAAAAGCGGTAGATGGATGGCTGGATTGTATTGAAATATTTAATATCAAATATTACTTTTCTTCCCACATCCACCTAATACATGTGCATGCAAAAAAATACAATTATTTAGACATTATAAAGCAAAGTAAATAAAATATTGAATTCTGTACGACATCCAACTTTGCATAAGTTTTCCCTTCACATGTGCGGAGAAGGAGTGGTCAAATGGGTGAAATACATGATGAGACAGAAGCAGTAGGCCTTGTGAGCTATGGAGCTATTTATGATGAAGTTCTGTTAAAGTTTTGTAAACTTTCTGGTGGGTGAGAGAAAAGATGCGTATGAAGTGGCACAACTGACCTGGTGAGTGCACCAACCTGGAGAATACTGCCAACATTATATAAGCATCAAGCATCCACACCAGGAAGTGAAAAAGATTAAGTTAGATATTTAAAAAAAAAAAAAATCCACTGGAGGCAAACACACTTCATATTAGTTTTCACTTCATATTAGAACGTCAAGGGTTAAACAAAAAATTAATACGGGCAATCACAGGGATCTTTTTGTTCAGTCCATCTCAAATTTGAAAACATGATATTATGAAATCACTGGCATCGATTATAAATATTTCAAACTTGCTTTAAAATCTATACCCCTGGGTTGTGGATGCTAAAGTCCAAGATATACATTAAGACATTAACAGATTTCATTTATTCATTAGCTCTTGGTCTTGGATGTGTTTTTGATGTCAAGTGAATTTGACAAAACTGAGTCTGGATCCCGAATCCCTGGATGAAGTTCCAACTTTAAAACTGTGGAGTGCGGCAGTTTGTCATGTCATAATACTTTCCTGTGATCAAGCATCAAAGTCAGACAACCCAAGAAAGCAGCTTGAAGCTTGTAAATCTTGCTCCCATGAGAACATATCTAATCAAGCTGGTTCTGTCTGTTTCTACATTGTTCTGCCAAAAACAACAGAGCAGCAGGGTGTCACTTTGATTAAGGAGACCACCCTTCAACTCGAGGAAGCTGTGCTCAGGCCCCGTGTTAGAAAGCATCTGTCCCGTTGTTTTTCTGCAGCAACACGGCGGACCCCCGCCCACTGAAGGGGAAGTCTTCTCTGTGCCACCTGGGGAGCATTTTCATCAAGGTCTCCCAAACTTTGGGGAAATTTGCCTTTTCTTTGAAAAATAGATTCTACAACAGTAGAATCTATTTTCATTAGAGAAACCTGTTCAGGAAGCTAAAACATGAGGTGCCATTCTTGTTATTGTGACAAGAAACTAAGTTGAACTCAACCTCCGTAGCTGAAAATAACTAATACACACTATTTTTCTTATCTGTATTGCTATTGCAGCTGTATCTGAAGAATGATCGTGCCACACAATCCACCTGTCACAGCTTGGACTTCATAATTTGAGGTTCTTTTTGAAAAATTAAACAATAAAAACAAACGGATATTTTGGCTCATCTGACATGGAAAAGAGCGATGGTGGCTTGTTAATTCATAATTAGCCTGAATAAATGATTGAGTGAGACTGAAAGGCACGGGGCATATGGAAAAGAGAGGGCTGCAGATGCTCTCCGTTCCCTGCAGGCTTTAAGGAATGGGAGCAACTCAGTGCCTTGTCACACACGAACCTGCCTGCATGCATGCCCATAAGCATAAACACACGTACAGACAATCCCTACATAAAAAACATCTCTGATAAGAAAATGGTTCCAGTTTTATTCACTTTCATACCACATCAGAAAGTATTTTTTCCGTTTGGACACTGACAGCCTCAGGGAACTATAATGAAAAAGATGTTTATTCCTTCTGGGGCAGTAAATTGCAGGGGGAATGCTTTAGATAAGGTCCTTCGCTCACCTTCCATTTGTCTTGACATTGCTGAATATATGTGTACAACTGATCAGATCAAAATCAACAGTTAATCTTCAAATGTATTTTTGACAATTTACCTCAAGTGCTCTCTACTTGAGCAACAGCCGTTCACTCCATATCTCTTAGCAGGATCACAGCATGGTAAACAGACTCAACAAATACAGACCCCAACTAAAATGAAAATTGCCTATTCTGACAATCCCCTGGTGCCTCAGGCAAAAAGTAGAGAGTTTCTTTATTCTTTGACCATAAGTATTATCTGGACACGCCACAAAGAAATCTCTGTGGATTCATTTCTTGGTCTGAGAACATTGCACATCCTATCTTCGAAATTACAATATAGCCCAGGGATCCTGGAGGAAGTGCCCAAACTATGGCACAAAGAGCAGCATCTAACTGTCTGCTATCAATATGTACAGCTGGCATAAAGCAGGAGAAGAGAAACCTTTATCCCTGGACAATAAAGCTGGGGGAGGATGTCTGGTTGTGAAAATGAAAGATTTTAACCCCAAGAAACTTCCTTTTATTATTATTAATGCTTATAAAATCAGGAATGGATTGGGATTTGAGAAAGATTGCTGGCTATTTCTTCATCTTTCTTTTCAACTTGGTCTCTGGCATCAAAGAATGGACATATTAATCATGTCCCAGTAACTCGTAACAAAAAGTTGCTTGTGGTTATATGTGGTACTGACAGCTACTCTATTGAAATGGATAAATTGATGATTATCTTACAAACATACAAATGTTATAGGAGGTAAGTTGTGACATGATAAAAGGAGGGTTTTTTTTTTTTCTTTGAATGGTATGTTGAAATGCAGGGGTTTCTGGGGGAGAAAAATTTGATCATACTGTGGTCATATTATTTTTTAGATATGTTTCTGAGCTTTTCAGAGATATGGCAGGTGGCATTTGTTAAAATACCTTTGGACCTCAGCTGCTGTTGGTTTTGGATAGAAAACCGATCAGTCCCTGCCTAGTTGAATCTGTTTCAACATGCACACCACGATTTAAGCTCTTTGATCGGATTATTCTTGTGGGATGTATGTGGGAGTTCTTAATATTGTACAATGCAGGTGCTATTCTATTGTTCTCAAAACTTAACCTATAAAGTAGCTGTTTCCACAAAAAATAACCAGATGCATGTTCACAGTGCATAACTCAGCATGATGGTATTAATTCAACATGAAACTTCTACATGTCTACAAGTCCACCAAAAGCTCAGTTATGACCCTGCATGACATCTCAAACTTCAGCCTTCAACTCTAAGCTGGAAAAAAAAAACAAAAAAAAAAACTGTGGCTCACAAGGAGGGAAATTTGCACAAAGTAATATGAACTGATTAAGTAGAAGTACAGAATGAAAGAGTAGAGGGCACAGATTTGTGAATGAAGCAATCATCCTGATTGAACCTGCACTAAGCTTCATTTAGCTGCTATTGAGAGAGAATGACAGAAACTAAACTGTGTGAATTCATGCTTAACTTATCGTTTAGGTAGGAGGTGAGAGCTAATTCGGTTTTTGTGACACATGCTTTCGACCACTTAAACCTGAATTCTTTTCAGCTTTTTGTCACTGCAAAAGTCACAGCAGTATCACAAAAGGTAATATGTGAGTTGACAATTTGTATTGTGGCTTCACAGTTACAACATTTGTAGTATCACCTTTCATACATATTTAAGTTTTGGATTTTCTCCTACATAAAATTTTTTGTCTGGATTTTGCTCTGATTTTTTTTTGTCTTATTAAACTCCAGACTTAACAAATGGAATTGAGGGTCAATTAGTAGAAATTAGCAGGACCAAAGGGTGCTCCTTTTACTTCCCTCTCCTCCTCTGACTACTTCTCTCTTCTCTGTGGTGACTACAGCATTAGCACCCTGACTGGCAGCAGTTCTGCTGCTCAATCAGTAGAATGGGCAGAGAGGAAAAACTCAGATTCCAACTTTGGATCTTTATTCCCAGATGTTTATCCCTATAGTCCCACCAGAAAATTGGAAATTTAAAGGTACCCTGCAACATTTCTAACAGTTACTGGTGGAAACCCATGTTTAGTGGAAGCATCCCTGCGTCCACATACAACACTATAAAAATTATTCTATTTTTATGGAATTGGGATTTACCGCTGTGGAAGTAGGTTAGGGCTGACCCTTAATCCTATGGATATAACAACTCAGACTACATAACTTGTACATCTTGTTTTGGTGACCTCCAGTGGTTCACCCGTAACCTTGCTGCAGTGATGTGCAGTTTTTTCAGAAAAATCTGAAAAGGTTTCATAAGCAAGCAATTGCATTCACTGTTTGTGAGAACTCAAGGATACTCATGGTGCATTTTGGTGGCAGTTAATAAGCGCTGTTGAAAAGAAAACTCTCCAGGACATCTTTAACCTTAAACTAGACATTTTTTATTACAGTATCACAGTCAGTGCTAGTATTAGTGTTTAATATTACATTCCCACTTCACTAAAATTTTACCAATGTGATAACATAGCTCTTTTTGCCAACTGGGACATATTATACATATTGGAATAGAATCAAAAAGATAATTACAAACAGAAGATGGATCTGAATATCTTTTCTACTGTGTACTTTTCTACTTTTCTACTTTCTATGCTTATTCTCTATACAATTCAACATGCATACAACATGGTGCCTTGTCTGTCACAGGACTGTCAAAGCACTCACAATCTCATCACAAACCGGATCCCTCCATTGTTCACATGAATACAAATGACTCCAGGAGCTCGTGCTGAACTCCAGACTCGCTGCTCTGTTGATATTAGGATAGTTTTTTAAATAACATTTTTTTCTGGGCGAGGCCATCGTGATTAAAATAGGAGGGTTCTCCAAATAGAATAAGGTCTCAGATGTTGACCGAGCATATTTGCTTTTGGCTGTGACGTTCTAGTCTTGTAGGAAAGTCCCACAACCCCAAACTTGCTGCTTAAGTACACTTCTCTACTATATTGCATTGTATGTACTGGCAGAAGCCCAAAGTCACCACTAAGGAGAAAGTGACTTTTCAAACTCAATACTTTTGTCTACTTACTTCCAAACAGACAAAAAGAGGATCAATAACTGACAAAGGTGGAGGTTGTTATGGTATGATAGCAAGCCCCATGAGCAAAATGAATAGAAGTAAACCTGTTTCAACTGATTCTGCTTTTGCCGTCGTGCTCAGCTTGACAGATCTCACAAGTTCATTATTCAATTAAGTAGTGGTAAAACATAAGAGATAATGACAATTTAAAAAAAAGGGACAAAAAAACGGCAAAGCTAAAAAGCTGCTTCAGCATTGTGTGTAATTTTATGATGTGTCTGACACATTAAAATAATTGTTCCAATGTTATTCACAACCGTTTATCAACACTATTTGAGGTGACTGCAATAATTGTCCGATAAATACCAAGCACAAAAAGTTGTGAAAAGAAACATAAATTCTGAATTGTAATTCTAGTGAAGATGACAGCTTCTATTTCTTTCATTACGTCCTCTCTATTTGCTCATCTTTGGGGGGCCAGCAACACATTAATGTCACTTTATCTGATGCCACGATAATAAGTGGTTCTATAATTCACAGTTACCCACACAGCTAGATAAGCACTATCCTTCAAGAGCCATCTCCATACAGCTTGGTCTTAGGCAGAAAGCCACTTAACCCAAAACAGGCTGTGGGAATAACAGATAGGACTCTGTCAATCTGGAAGGTATTTGTATTTGGCTTTCATTGATCCCTTTGTGTTGCTGAGGGATATCATTACTTTTTTTCCTAAGACACATCTTACCATTCCACCTATCTTTGAACTTGAAGTGTTACACTATCTATTGAGAGATAGACATTTTCTAAAGTTTGCATTTAGCAGCTGTGTTTCACATGCTGAAATAGATGGTTGGTGACCTCAGCTCTCAGAGGTGTGTTTAGACAAGTACAGATCACTTAGACATTCCCTAATCAGGCAAGTACATCAACTAAGGTAAAGCAGAAAACTGAGAGACGTTGGAGCGCAGATGTAGTCTCTATAACTGGATCAGATGACACTGATAACTGTGACTCTACGCTGCACACATGCACCCAGCAATGACTGTGATGATTAAAAAAAAAAAAAAAAAAAAAAACAGCAACCAAAAAGCTCCAAACTACAGAATCTTGGGCTTTACAGAAGTGTGAAGACTGTTAAGGGCATTCACTGATCACAAAGCTTACATAACAAGTAAAAATAAAAGATTATGTTTTTAAGGGGACACACAGATATCATTTGCTAAATGCTTAGCTGAAGCACTTTGCAGATCCAAAGGTTAACCAGAGAATGATGTGCATCTATCCGCATGTAATGCGTTGACTGAAAAAACACCGTGCTGTTGCAGCTTTGACAGATGCTGCATTGGTCCGCATTTCTGAAGCGACTGATTGATGCCACTCATTTATGCTCATTATTACATAAGAGTGTGCCGCCCCTTCCTCTGAGGAAAGAGGAAATATCTGCATCTTTTCGCAGAGGTATGATTCCAAAGCAGTGGTCGCCTGGCTTGTTTCCTCACTGCTGTCCCTGCCTGCATCTGAACACAGATGGAGATTCATCTGTTGCCTGTTCCCTCTTGAGTCGTTTTCTTTTTCTATTCCTATCCCCCCCCCCCCCCCCCCCCCCCCCCCCAGAGCCTGTCTGCCAGCAGAAGCCCTGTACCCCACCGTGCACTTATCAGGCAGTTTATCCTTTTCCTGTGGGCGCTGTCCTCCATCTGTAGCTGTGACAGCCAATCGCCACACTAAGGGTCCATTCCAAGCCGTGATTTAGACACCCAGCCTTTCCAGAACTGCTCTATCAACTCCCCTCCTTCCCCTCTCTCATGTGAATTTTTAACAACCCAGGCACTTCTTTATTTCTGCTGTTCTTGCACCACACACAATGCAGTCAATTATTAGTCTGCACCCCCGCCCTTATATTTTTCACGCTTCTCCTCAGCACATTTATTTTTTCATACATGTAGGTAGTCATGCACATGTCAACAACATCCTGTACCTGACAGGCAGGAAGAATATACTGTATAAAACACAAAGTGGTGCATCGACAGGATGGGGCTAATGAATAGGCCTTGTGTTTACATCACTCAGAGCTTAGGTTCTCTGATTTAATAGCCTGGCTACAGTTGTATCACTCAACACTTGGAAACACCCTCAAGAGGTATCTTTGTTAATATTTTACTCAGTCGAGATTGTAAATAACAAGCAAGGCATTTCCACTGAACAACAGTAAACAGAGAGAGGGAGGAAGAAGCAGAAAGGAAGAGAGAGAGGATGGCTGTCTCCAGGGTGTCAGCCACAATGGCTTTCTCATTTTTAACTTGTCAAGTCGGCTTTATCTGTTTTATCACCATTGGAACTTCAAATGCACCAAAAGGCTAAGGCAGCTTGACAGACCAAATATGGCTATTACAAATTTCGAGGGGGCAGCAAAAGAAGATTTGAGAGAAGAATGCCTACAGTGCATCAACTCTTTCCTCTGCTCCTACAAGAAAGAGAAGAAAATACAAAGCAGAAAATAAACAAAGAAGTTCTCATGCCAGCTACACTGATTTCATAGAAACCATGCATGATGGTGTTTATTCAGCAAGATAGGAAAATAAATTAAAGGGAGTGTCGCCCCATTCTGAAGGCACAACCTCACGAAAATCCTCCAAACAGAATTTAAAGTGTGTGCTGCCTGTGACAAACAAATACAAATAAATAAATAAACAAAAAATTGAGCCAAGGCTGAAGCGTACCTCCCTCTCCAGCACAGCAGGTGAGTGAGAGATAAACATTTGTGCAAAGTCGGCCGGGTCTAGTCAAGCGGCTGATACTCCTGGTTCATTTGCAGTTGCCAGCGATGTGTTAAATGGCCATCTGTGATGGGGTGAGAGCCCCTGTAATGACTTCCTGTCTGAGAAGGAAGACTGGCGTATAGGGAGGGCTGAAACACACAATACATTTGAGACCATGAAAGATGCAGTTAGGAGCAAAAAACTGTAGATGTTCAGTCTTTTTTTTTTGTGATAAGCATCTTGTTTGTGTGGCCTTTCTGAAGTAATCTGTTCACATGAACTCTCAGAGGGAATTCTTAAAAGTTTATAAAATCAATCGTCTCCATGACAGCCCATCCAAAAAACAGCAGGACAAATGTGTTAACAATTAAATCACTAACCAGCAAAAGCAATTCAGGTCATTTTTTCTAGTACTTTTCATCAATATACATAATAATGTTTAATCTATGTAACCTCATCTAATTCTTATTCATTTCCATTTATTTAATTTGCACTAATAAGAATTGTATTAAAACATTCTTAACTTTATTTATTTTGCCTGATTCTGATGAAGATTAGCCTTAAAAAGGAATCACATCCAAAAAATATTTAAAGAATTAAGATAATTCCCTCTCCAAGTGTACCAGTGCATCATATTTTAGCTGATAACTGACTTCTTCTGAATACGACATCTTAATGTGTAAATCATCCATGGCGATGAGATAAACTGTCTAAAGTGCTACAATTTCTGATCAAGTTTAGTGGAAAAAAAACAGTATAAATTTCAGATAACGAATTATGTGCACAGGGAAGAAATGATTGCTGTAAAATAAAAAGTCTACACCGTCACAGCCATTTAAAGGTGATTGTATTCATATGTGTAATATCACAGTTGCCAAGAACAAACAGTGGATTCTCAGTTCTATTGCTATTTGTGTGTCCATTGTGGCTAACCTCTGAAATGCGGCAGGTCTCCCCTTTGACGGCATTTGCTGCTGCATAATTGCCCATAATCATCTTTTCACCCAGCTTGCTGTGTAATTTTATAGCCAGACGGCTCTCCACTTTTGTGTTCTACTTTCAGCACCATCAGCACTTCTGGGTTCTGTGGCAGTAATTTAGCTTTCACTCCAGATCTCTCACGCCCATCAGTGTGACTCATGATATAAATTTAAATGGGATTGTCACTTTGACTGTGTAAGACAGACAGCAAATGTAGACTGTTACCATCTGTGTTGTTTCCAGAATTTGTATTGTGCTATAGAGTCACTTGCAAACCTATTTAACTGTCTCCAGATCACTCACAGTATCACTAAGCCTTTTGTCTTTTCTTTCATCTGATTTAACCCTGGGCTTAATGTGCAAAACCTGCTGAAATGGGCTAAATCCACTTCAGTAGAAGTAGGCTAACACTGATAGTTGTTAATTCTTTAAACTGTCTCTAAATAAATAAACAAAGTTCATCAAAGTAAGGTGAGTGCAGTTTTGACGTGCATCACACTGTGCAGCTGAGCGACCAGGAGGAATCTTCTGCCTGCCTGATGCTGCCTGCATGGAGCTTATTCCCCTGAAAAGAGTCAGAGTGAGGACAGGCGCTAGCTGCGAGTGCTTTCCACTCAGGCATGAAAACAGCAATGTCATCCCTGCTGCCCGGCTGTGCCAGAGTCTGCCACCAAATCAGAGTGTGCTAATGACACATGACCGTGGGACAGGGTCTCTTGAGGCTGGTCAGCAGCTTGCCTCTGCCATTTTAAGACCTCACACCCAACCATTATAGAGTCCATCTTCACTCATTCACTTACACACATCCCTCTCTGTCAGAGCAGAGTGAACTCAGCCTGCTCACCTGTGTAGCTGCTGCACTTCCTGGTTAATACCCTGTATGTCAGAAAGAGCTGGAAATACAAACTGTCAGCATGAAGAAAGAACAAAATCAGGCAGCCCATTAAAATATATCAGATTGTTTGAAAAGCACTTTGAGACAGAGCGTTTCTCTTTTAAAACTTGACATCACTTCGTTTAAAAAGGCAATTAGGCAGCAAAAAATTGTGCCTGAATTTTAAAACCCAGTGTGATGTGAAGTTACTTCCAGCAACCAATTTTACTCCTGCAACAAAAACTTGATTTTTCTGACAAGATCAGTTCGGTGCAGTTGGTTTTCAATATGTCCTTTGTGGCATTTTCATGCACAAACTCAGCTCCAGCTCGAGGGGCCACACGACCCAAATCCGATTTTCATTTTTTTCCCCAACAGGGGAAGTAAACATTGACCTGACTAAACCAGAGTTAATGTCCTCAACATCAGGGCACGACTAGGATATTTCAACAAAACAACCAACAGTGAGACATCTGCTCCACTTAGTCTGGTTCTTATGAACATGTTTGCCACATTTTCAAGGCCCAGTACCTCCATGGACACACGTGCCTCCTGATAATTACATTAATATGAACCAATTTTTCTTAACTTTTGTCTGCAGTGGATCAGTGGGTGAAACAGATGAATATGGATGCACACTAGTTTGTAAGTGACTGGGTTGCAGAAGAAGGATAGAAACTTTACTGAAGGTCAGTAGGAAATTAACAGTCTTTTAGTTAATTTATTTGACAGTTTTAAATGTGCATTTGCATTCTCATCTGATCATTTTGGCTCTGAGCTTTCAACAAAAGCTCCTTGCTGACCATCAATGGATAATATATAAATAAACAAATATAATAAAATATGAATAATAATAATTGCATACATCAAAGAAATACTCTGTCAGCCTGGGACAACTGTTGTCACTGTTTTGCATTGGGACATTTTGCCTCAATGTGCTGTCAGCAGGATAAAACTGGGCTGCCAAGGCCACCTTGGGGGAAAGAGGGAGTGCAAAGACCAGCACAAGACGACTAGACCAACTGGCAAAGCCAAAATACAGAGCAACTTGTAAAAACATCAGCCTTGTAATTAATAACTTCAAGGATATTTAGAATCTTCTTTATTCATGAGCAGCTGCTCCCGTTGACCTCAGAGGCACGAGGAATCAACCTGCATTTTAAACATTCGCAGTTGGAAGACCACATTCAAGAGCCACACAATGCAAAGTCATCTAAACCAGTGTTTGTATAATTAGTTTTGGCAGTGACATTACACGGTCATTTATTTTCTAAGAAACACGGACTGCTGAATGATGCTCAATCTTTGTCTGCAGTTAAAGACATTTCAATAAGTTTAGCATCCACGTCATAGAAAACATCAGTCCTTGGCTTAATGTAAAGCTCACCCACCCTCATCAGCCAAGTTACCATTGAACTTCGACTTTGTTGAGGTAAATAGAAGAGAGATATGTATGATAAATTTGAGGGCTACAACACAAACATACTGCATTTCCCTTACGGAGCATCATTCCCACCGGCTTAATCCCAATGCAATTTATATTCAGTGGGAGAAAAGGGAGATTGCTCAGTGGGCAAAAGATCAGACGACAGGTTCAAATAACATTTGTGACCTTTGTTCTGTGTAATTCCTCATCCCTTTCTCTTACATCGTGTTGCTTCTTTTCACTGTTCACCATCTTAAAAGGGAGAAAAATCTGAAAAACTATTTGAAACACAGGAGAAGATCTCTTTGTAAAAGCTGCAAATTACTGAGTATTTTGATTCCAACTGGACTCTTTAGCATTTGATGGAGCTGACTAATTTCTCATGATCTTTTGCCACCAAACAAATTGCTGTGCTCTGTTGTAACTGACAAAAAACCCTGACTACTCTCAACCAAAAATATTGGGCTCGCTCACTGGAATTCATGCTCAAAACTGTTTGACTCCAAAGACTCAAACAATGAAATACAAATTGACATATTGGTTTAAAAAAAAAACCAAACAAACAAACAAACAACAAAAAAGGTTGTATGAATGCTCCATTGTGCAGCTTTGAAGTGCAGTCAACAGAGAGGGCTGTGATTACATTTGCATGTTTCAGATTTGAACCACATACCACAATCCCAGAGGAAACAATTGGAAAAAGATTATTTGAATGTGAATTGTTGAGTCTACCATGGCTATAATTTGATTATGGGAGTATTGCAATATTTTGGGGAAACAAGGCTGATATCACTCTCATTTGCCAGCACACAATTAAAATAGTTTAGCGTGCGGACTGGAAACAGGGAAAATGGCTAGAATAACTGTGTTAGGTAATGATTATTTAAGATGCTCATAGGTAATTCTGAACACTTTACAGTATCTCAGTTATTTAATCTGTATGAAAAATGGCCAAGAGTTATTCCTGCAAACTGTTGTTTTTACACTATTTTTCACAACCCAGCAAGCATTGCAGCTGTAGTTTCAAACTGGCTTTGGTTCTTTTGCCACATTGTCTATCAAAGGGGGGGGGGGGGGGGTAATGGAGGCAACTAGAACATCTGCAAACAGCTAAAGGATGCTGTCAAAAATATAAACAACAAATCCTCAGAGAAACATTTTTTGTTTCAATGAAACTTGCACAAAATTAATTTGCTTTTTGGGGAAAATTTGCCCAAAATCCTGATGAGTAGAACTACTGTTCAAACAGGAGAAACACTGATTTCTTGTATGCTGCAATTACACAAGGACCCAATGACAATTGGTACACACACACACACATTAGTATGTGCTGATGCCTTTTGTGGAACAAACAACATTAACAAAGGTTCAGCTGTGGAGTCAGAATAAATAATACCAGACACTCAGACTTTCCCACTGATGAAATGCAGCCATGATTAATGCTACTCATTACGCATAGTCCTTCCTGCTATGACATGTCAAAATGTCTGCCATGAAAAAGGGCTCCTGCTCATGATAGCTAAGTGGTGGCTTACAGGGACACTTAACTAGAATTAACCCATCATTAATGTTATCACCTGCTGTTACACGCCAAAATGTCGATTGACTTCAATTTAAGGCCGGAGCAGAAATTAAATACAAAAGTTTAAAGAGCAACTTTCAGTCTGTTTTACCTTGGTTTTAAAAAAAGTTCTTTCCTTCGTTTTTGTTGGACTGTAAAACCTTTTCAGATAGTTATGAATATTCACCAATTCAAAATGAGCACTTACTGCCATATAACTCAGACAATCAGGGACACTTTCTTCCAAAGTGAAATCCAAACAGGGAGCAATTGGGTCACAGATGGAAAGAAGTTAGAGCCAGAAAAACAGTGAACACTAAAAATACGTGGAGTACATGTAAGTGACAATTTTGGGATTAAAATAATAGAGACTAGTCCAATGCCGTGCTAATTTGAGACAAAAAGGTAGTTTCTCAGTAGAAGCAGCAAGACTATTCAATTCTAAAAATGTTGGCCTGTAAAAGGCATCTCCTGCACTGTGGCAACAAGTTCTGTCCTTTCTGCTCTTATCGGTGTCCTTGGGACCTGCTCTGGTCTTCTGGCTTCATCATTGCAATGCCAACTACGCAGCATCAAACTGGTCCCTTCCACTGTCCCTCAGCTCAGCGTGCCCAGGCTGCAGAGACAGATGTTTGAATGTCACTACAGATGTCTATAAGAATTTAGCTATGCAAGACTATTCAAGTCCTGTACAAACACTCAGTCTGTAACTGTTTGGGACTTGTTCTGGTTTCTCTCCTTGTAGCTATTTAATTATAGCTAATTACACTCACCTGCCATCCCAGGTGTAAAGCCACCCCTTGGAGATGACTTAAGATGAATGAAAAGCTGAGCAGCTCTGCATCTTGAGGACCAGAATTAAAAACCACTCCTGTAAACTTCGCTCTAACAAGGGGTAATAACTTATTCCTTAGAAACACAATCCATCTGTGTTGTAGGAGCTATTCTAACACAAAGTGTTGTAACACTTTTTTTTTTTGCTACACCCAATTTGCCTCAGCCTGTCTCATCAGATTTTATACTATTTCTGCAGTCCCTTAAGCGATAGCTTGAACCCACAAGTGTTCCCATTCAGGTGCTGCCTTCATCATGCCGTGACTGAAACCCAATACTTACATTTTTAATGTGTACAGGTATCTGTTGTCTACTTTGCTCTGTTTTCTGTAATGCTCAGTTCCATTACTAAGGAACAAGGTGTTGTTTTTGGCCCTGTATCCTCACAAAGCTACATCTGCAGAGGGTGCACATGTCGGACAACATGAACAGCAGCGGAGCCAGCATCTCTTATATGTAAATATGTGTACTCTGCCTCTTTGAAGACAGCGGTTTGCATGTGGTGAAACATCAGCATCATATAAAGTAGCTACTGTACTTTGATCTGTGAGACAATGGTTTGGATCCTTTTTTTAGCCAGATATCTACAGAAGCACAAGAAACCAAGAGCTTAAATGTGAAGGACGGCGCCATTTAACAATATCAGCGTGAGAGCGGATTCCCATGGGAGAGAAATACATCTCCATGCATCTCTGATGTTATTTATTGTAGCTGATTACCACATGGTGAAGACATGGTTCAAGAACTTACAAAGTAAAAAGATAGCGATGTGCTTTCCAAAAGTCTACCTAGATAGATGCGAAGGCCTCTGACCAACTTCTATTAGAAATCTGTCCCAGTACATCCTTTGTTACAGGTACATGCAGCTCATCACAGGGTTTTGTCTCTTATCTTTGGTGCCATCTCAGAAACTATGAAATTGCAAAATATTCTCCCATTCTCTCCTGAGCTAACCTCCAGTGACAGAACATATTGGAAATATAAATACTGCTGAATTTGAATGGAGAACTGTTTGGGGTGTTTATAGTGCAGAGGTAAAATAGAGACTTTATTTCTTATGACGTAAACCCTATGCAGAGGCAAACAAACAGGGGCGTCTGGCTTTGGAGCTGAAGTTCTCCGATCTGAAGAGAAGCCAACCTGGGAAACACATCCATAGGGGTGTAACTCACTGACTTAAACAAAAAAAAAAAATTGGAGGTGGTGTAACTCCAACACAACTTTTGAAAGCCTCTGACCTCTTACAGGAGCTTTATCACTCGCCTCTAAACTGTCTAACGAAATCCTTTTGATCTCACTTAGTGAAATACTTGCTTGAAAGGCTTCTTTCAGAGAGCCAGGCGAGGCTTTTCTGTGAAATAGCCTCTAGTTGAATTACTGAATATTTACAGAGAGAGCAATTTAAGGTGATTTGCAAATTAAATTTATTCTCCTTAAAGAGAAAGTTGATTGGCTGTGATGGCTCTGACAAACACTGCAGGCTACGATGCCAATTCCTCTGCTACTGTGTTTCTTTGTAATGACACGCAATAAAGAAGCAGAAGGACAGAGAAACAACAGATTTCAGGAGGATTCAATGTAAACCAACATACTGTATGTGGTCTCAATCACCATGAGAAAATTTATTTAATCTCCAATATACAGATTACAAACACGGCATATCTATTTAAAAGCGTTGGACACATTTACACAAGTTCTGTAGGCTGTAAAATAGATACGCTCCACTTTGGGCAATAATATGGAAACCAATAATTAATCTACGAGTGCATCTTTATGTCAGACCTAGAGAATCCTTGTATAATAAAGTACAGAAATCTTTGCATGAGTTTCTGCACAGCAGGAAGTCAACTTCTAGTTCAAGTTTCTTTAGTATCCCCGAGGTGCAGCCAGCAGTAACCATAAAACAACACTGAACAAACAAAACAATTCGATAGTGCAAATTTACATAAGGCCATTCAAAGAGGGAATAGCAGCAGTCTGCTTGTCAGACGTCACCTACTCATCTCATCTTGAACCCTAAATAACATTTAAAATGTATTTAATATGTACTCTCAGGAGAAGCATGGCAACAGCTGCTCTTCCAGTATCATAGCCTCCCTGGTGGAATCAGTTGAAACCAGACAATAAGTGTTGGACTACGGTGCAACATTGGCTCCGCCTAGTGGTATATAATAGGAACTAACCCAGAAGAGCATTGCCAGAATCACAAATGATCATGCAATCCTGTTATTTACTGTAATGATGCATCTTTAAGAAGCATGAAATACCCAGTAGTGCCTCAATTCTAACTAAAATTTAAATAGAAGACAGCATAAAGTCCAAGTGCTGAACATATGATTAAAAACAACAACAAAAAACAGCTGGGACTGAGATGAAGGTTATAACTTTATGATACTGTCAAAAATGGCGACAGATTTAATCTCCACATGGATACTGGTGTGTCTGTAAAACATAAAAAGGTGTCTCACAATTAGACCACTGCACATTATAGAGTCTGACTAGACATCTGTTGACAACATGACACCGAAGACTGGGCTTTGAAGCTCTTATGTAGTGGGATCACACACACTGATAATTACAGAGATCAGATAGACTGAGGCTAAAACATACAGATCAACAAGGCTCTTTCTTGAAGTCGTGACTTTATTTAAATTACTGGTCTATTTCATCAAAATGTTTCAAGTTTTCAGGACAAACAGCAACAGTGCAATCAGTGACAGCCACTTCACTAAGACAACATACGACACTAACAACTATAGAGGAAGATGGCGAAGGCCATAGTTTCAAGTATTGTGAACAATCATGAGGACAAATATACACAAAGCACCAAGAAAGCCTATTTTAAACTTAACATGTTGATAGTCAATACAAAAGTTATTCTCTATAAATTTCTAAAAATGTACAAAAACCTTGTGAATAGCATCTTCACCATGTGAATCCTTGTCTAAAAAGGAAACATCCTTTTGTAATAAGGCCACGAGGGAACCTGACCATAATGCTAAATTAACCAATGATGAAAGTCATGCAGCAAATTCTACACTCCTCGTAACATTTACACTTTGCAGTAGATGTAAAAATGTATTCATATTAAATTGGAGGTTTTACTCCACTTTCAACTACTTCCAAGGAGGTTTTGTTTTACCTTGTCAACCTGCATTATCTGGCACTTATCACATTTACAATAGACTTTGGAAGAACACTGTAGTGGTTTCACAAACAAACACTAATGCCAAATTTTTTTGGCCCTTTATCACACATAAATCATTTAGGGAATGAAATACTCTTTTCACTTGGGAACCAGCCACTTAATTAGAAAATGTTTGTCACATCATTTTCTATCCATGGAGGAATCACCAGAACATCCCATAGTCCTCTGCAACTCCTGAATACAAGGCACAATGGACTGGTTGTGTAGCTGAGCCATCTTCAACCTACAGAGACAAACAGTGATAGGTTAAGCAGCCTTTCCCTGAATACATGCTCAATGCTAATGACCAAGACAAAAACCATGCCAACCAAAAAGAAATGACACTATGTTAAATGGCTAATCAAGAGTTTGAGGACTTTGCTCCATCTTAAAGCTAATCTATGAGTCAACTTCATCATTCATTCATCTTCTACCACTTATCCGTACCACTCACACTCAAACCTACAGGATATTTAGAGTAACCAATTAACCTAAACAAGCATGTCTTGGACGGTGTTAGGAAACCGGAGTACCCGGAGGAAACCCACACAGACACAGGGAGGACACGCAAACTCAACACAGAAAGGCCCAAGGCCTGGGAACTGAACGTGTGACCTTCTTGTTGTGAGGCTCACTTCATCATACCAACTACATATGCACAAAAGCAATTATAATCTTCAGGGCGTGATTTGACTTTTGCTAACAACCAAAATGGCCAAGACCTACACTACTGTCAGCTTACATACAAACCAGTCACAGTGAAAAACACCTGTGAACAAAAAAAAAAAAAACTACTGGCAAAGCAAAGAGACCTAACTTAAGCTCCTTAGGGCTTGGATTGCAACCCAGGACAACAAAAGGAATGAACTTGCACTCAATGGGTAGTGAGACAGGACTCCAGTCAGACACCCATGTTGCTTTCCTTCATATAAACATTTAACTCGGATACAAGTCGCTCACATATCAGCAAGGCGACCGCAGTATGATGATCAACTGATGATGAATAAAAATGTCATAGCTGAACTGTGTATGTCTCAGAGACATTTCTGCCCTTCAGTGGTTAAAAGTGCTGAAAACTGGCCTCAAGGAATGAGTCAGATAGAAGGTCTGCTGTTCCCTCATGACTCTCAGTAACTAGAGCCCATCTACTTTGGTAAAAATCAAGTTTTTGTTTCAAAGGATGAGGGATTCTTGTAGGAAATATGTTGTGAACTTTTCAATACATGAATAAAGTCACCATTTATGATGGTTTTCTAATGTGGAGCAATAACCTATTCTTGTGATGACAGACATATTATTAATTAGCCTCGTAAACTGTATATGAACAGCCTGTTCACCTTTCAAACAAAGATCTTACCTCCTGAGCAGCTCGCTTCCTCTGTTGGGTTCAGGATGGTAGTGCTGCAGAGCAGTGAGGCTGTGAGCTGCCAGAATGCTGTAACACTGTTCTCTAAGAGCATTGTGGGTCGTTGTATCCCACTGTGGCAACTCGCTGGTGTAGCGCCACGCCATCAATGTGTGCTCCAACAAAGCGTCCCACTCTTTGTTCCTCAGAAGAACTTGGCCCCACTCCTGACACGAAACCTGAGGGGGAGGATAAGGTGGTGGCAGATTAGTATTACACAAAGAAACACTCAGCTGCACAGGGATTTTTACTAAATAAAAAAAAATCCTTTATGAAAGGAAAAAGCTCAATTTAAAAAGAGAACAGCTAGAGTGAGCTGCAAGAGTCAATCACATTGTTTCAAAGTGTAAAACAAAATACCAGATCACTGTGTATAAATTGTGATTTTGATTAAGTTTAATCTTTGCTTTCTGCAAACATGTTAGACACCACTGATACTCACTTTGAATGCCACCAGGTGGGGATATGCCTTTCTGTAGCAGTGAGCATCTCTATTGGATCCAAAACGAGAGTAGGGAATAGACCTGTAAACATTTGCCTTCTTTAGTTGCAAGTCTTCCTGGAGATACTTCAAGTCCGAGGCCAGGACTCTGGGCTCTTGGCTCTAGTATTGAACAAACACATCACATCTATGGTTACAACAGAGGCAAGAAGCTTATTTGTACATTTTGTTTACTCAAAGTGGAAATAATTTGCGCATGTGCTCAAGATGATTAATGTTCTGCGTAATCTTCCAAGCAGTCATGTTCAATGGCCAGCATGAATACCTGCTCAACCAAGATGAGGGACCTGATTAACTGTACAAGTTGGTGTTTGGAGAGTGGTGTATGATGCTCATCCATCTTCTCACAGTGCTCCTCTATTCTCCCACTCCACACCCCGCCGATGGGCAGGTTCACTGCAAAACAGAGAGACATCATTAGAACAATAAAACAACAGTAAATGAGGCCGAGAGGAAACCAGCCATCACTGAGGCACTTACATTTCTAATTACTCAATTTATTAACCTCAGGAAAAAAATTAAAACAGCTTATAGTCTCCTAAACATTACAATTAATTTCATTAACTCTCGGTCTTTTCCATGATCTTACCAGCTCTCTGCAGTCTTAGATAAGACTTGTACTTACTTGAGTGTATATGCTTGGTGTTTGCAGCTGCATGTCTCCCCCTTGGAAGTGGAGATGGAGCCAATCGAGCACTTAAAATTTCTAGGTATGATCTCCTCATCCGAGCTGTAAAAAGATAATATGAAATTAGATTTCTGCACTCTTTGGGTGACAGTGACTTATGTTGATTTGTCCAATGAGGTTTTGTTCTGCGGTGTAAAAGGCATAAAACTGAGAAACTTGTTTTCATGTTAAAAGAAAGAGGTTAAATCGTGCTGAACTGCTGAGGTTAAAGTTCACGATAATAAAACTTTATTACCCACCAGCTGCTTAAACACCAGGGGGGCGCGCTTCTGATAATATTAGCATGACAGCACGATAACTGTGGTCGGCTGCACAAAGAGCAGCAGTTTGAGTCATTTTAGGGGCCCAAAATGGGAAAGTTGTGGCATTTTCTGACTTACCGGCGATTTTTGGTTGTGGGGCAGGTATTTCCACCAGGGCTCGTCGTGGCTGGCACACAGCTGCCATCGTGACAGAGGCAACTTTAAACTTGAAACACGGAGCTGAGCGGTTGCTAGCAGCTGTTAGCCGAAGTTTAAAGCCCCAGACGACAACTTCTATCCGGGTTCAGCTGGGGCTCCCCGCGTTCAGCTGCTCCCTTCTGCCCGCTGATACTCACCGGGAGAGCCGGCCTGAGAGTGAGCGGGTCCCGGTCCCGGTCCCGGTCCAGCCCGCCGAGGAGGAGAAGTAGAAGAAGAAAAAGAAGAAGAAGAGGAGACACTCCGCAACTTGTTTGCTCCGCCGGCTGCACAAAAATAATAAGGCGCGCGACAGCAGTTGCCGCGCGGGTGTTGTTTACCGCACGCGTCCAGCTGATTGGTCGGCGTCGCCACGTGCGCGAAACAGGCGCCCAATATGCAAATGAGGCTAATCAATGGGCGTACACACATTTAGGAGATTGGAGGGGGGTGGGCACGTGACCTCGCGCCTGCGCACACGCGGACAAAGACTTATTTTCTTAACTGTAATTCTCCCCTTTGGGAGTTTTTATACTGGGATAAATCCAACTTTATAATCATTACTCACCGTTATTCAGCGATGGACGGTTTATTCTTCCACTTTTTATGTTTTCAGTTGAGGTCAAAAACAGGATCAGCCCATCAGCGGAGCAGGCTCAGAAAGGATCTTCATCAGTCTGTCCCTATGAAGACAGGTCACCGCATTAATGAAAATCCAATGAACACCCTAACATTAAAACCTTCGTCTCTGATTAGCTGGTGAAATGAGTGGCTATTTGTCTCAAACTAATAAAGAAGAAAATGGAAAAAAAAACTTCATTTTTAAACTAAATTCAAATGAAACGGCCACTGAAGCACTGAGGGATTTAAATCATTCAGGGATTGAGGAAAAAGTCCATTGTTCAGGCAAAAAAATACACCAAACACACGTTTGTGTGGACGGCACGGCTGCATGGAAAAAATAAATAATATTTTTTCCTGTGATACTGTAGACACATAATCAAATGCCAATTAAATCCTAAGTGTGGAAAACAAAGCCATTAACAATCGTTAAACTATATACTTTCCTGTTCTCAGTTCGTCTGCTGTACTTCATGCTTTTCATAACAAACCAGGCATTAAGAAAAGGGTAATGCTCGCACACTTCAGTCTTAAATAATATTTTTCGCGGTGGTTGTTAGCACGAAATGATTATTAAAGGTGTTATCAATGACTCTGATAATTGTAAACATATAAATACAGCGGTGACGCCTGCGCGTAATGCTGCACCGTGATACTGCTGGAGGACGATGCCAATGGCAGAATTGGCTCATGGACCGTTTTACATTCTCTACAGCTATGCTCTTGGATCTATGTGCTGAACTGGGTCCAGCATCAAGCTTTGTTTTTGCATTTATTAACACCAGCATTAGAGAGGGCAAGGCGCCGGAACGACGCCATCCCGGTCCAGACGTAGGTCCTCACCACTTTGGGGTTCCTGGCAACCGGCTGTTTCCAACGGGAATTGGCAGACAAGTAAGTGTTTTATATAGCAACATCTTATAAGTGTCACATTTAAGCATTTTTGGCTCAATTCAGTTATGTTTTCATTCTGTAGGTCTGGTATATCACAGCCGTCCCTGTGTGCCATCATGCCTGGCGTCTTGGATGGCATTATGCGTATGGGTAGTCAATACATAAGCACCACCTGAAAATGAATTCTTACGTAAATCGAAACACTCTAATGTTCAAGTCATATGTGACACACACATGAATTTCACAAACATAGTGTCTGTATGAACTGAACTTTAACTTCTGTTAAAGTATGGACTCTTCTGAAAGTGACAGTAAAACTACAGGCCATCTCCATTTTATTCTGAAATGAAGCAACACACTGATGCTTTATTACAGTGAATCATTCAAAGAGAAAGACACGTTGAAAGGGACATAAAATATCTGTAAAATGTATTTTAATAAGTTGGTGGATTATTGGAAAAAAAAAAAACCAAACAACTTAATTTCTTGTCAAGAGACATAACTGCATCTTGATATATGTTGTGGCATACAACAGATGCTAGTAAAGCACAAAAATAAAAAAAATTATATAATTAACACAGTCATCAATCTGAAATATGATTTAACAATATCAAAATATATTATAGCATTATGATAGTTTTAATTTAATTTTTCTGAGAATACTAGATTTTTAAAATATCAATATTATATCATTTCATAATTTTTTTCTGAAAATAGTCTAGGTGATAAAATATGAAGCAGTGATAATGCAGTGCAATTGCAGTGTCCCTGTATTTTCAGCATTTCTAACGATTACCTTGCAAAATACTGCCCTGCAACACAACAGAGTTGAAATTAGATGACTTTTACACAGTCATTCATAAATTTTGCATTAATAATTAGCATGTGAATAAAATGGTAGTTTCCTCACTGGACTTACACTGGCACATTTTATTTAGATCTCTACGAGTAAATTAATGTAATTACAATTATAAATATCTGTAGTAAAACTGCACTTTGATTGAACTGAAAAGTGAATTCACTCCAGCCCTGTACAATATTACAGCAAATTAAGGTGAACACTCAATGGCTTCTTGAAACTGCTACAGCAAATAATATAATTCCATTGTATTTATGTGCAATATATACATTTTTAAAATAAATTACATAATGCACAGGTAAAGGGTATCTATTAGGTACATATCATATTACAAAGGTCTGTGACAGTATGGCTTTGTAAATATACATTACAGTATTATCAGAAAAAGCAAGCGCAGTCAGCTTGTGCTGCCTTTCAGCATCTTACATATTTTAGATAATTTTAATGGTCTAACTGCAACAAGTCATACACCTTATTGATTTTGATATGGATGAAATGTCCAGACCTAATACGAAAAATATATGACTCTTTCAGCAAACTCACAAAGAACAAAGATGCTTTAAGACTGACTACTACTGACTGTGTAGGCCACACAATAGAGCAAAAGGAGTAGCCTCTACTTGCTAAGCAACGTTTTAAGGGAGCGGGTGAGTGCGTTAGCAATGGCCGACATGGTACTGGAGTGGCGGACCAGGGCTTTCACGCTGTGCTCCCCCGGTGCTCCCACTGTGGCAGCCTCAGCCGCCTTGAGCAAACAGATATAGTTCATGACAACCTCGTCGACCTTTGCCACAACCTCTCTCTGTTGGTGTGAGCCCGAGGCTCTGAGCCCCCGAACCAGACACATACAAGCTTCACAGAGACAGCACAGGACCTGGAAGCTACAGGTTACAGCTAGCAGCATCTCCTCAGGACTACCATGGGCCTGTGCCATCCTCCGGCATGCCCGGCCTAATTCTTTTGACTCCACAGAGAGGAGCTGCTTGAACTGGGAGACGTCCTGGATTGGCATCTGGGCTCCACGATCGCAGCGACCTACACTGGACCGCACCAGCGCAATGAGCTCACTGGCATCACGGCGGACGTCAGTGAAGCCTGATGGGAAACCATACATTCTGTCCTTGAGGGCATTGATCCGTGCAAGGCGGTCGCTGAAGCTCATGTTATTCAGGACCTCCCCATACAGCTGCTCCCCAGCTGCATCCACCGCTGAGCCACAGGGCAATATGGCTGCAGCGGCACCATCACTATAATTATCATTCCCACCTCTGCTTCGTCGAGGCCTCTCCCATTCAATCTCATCCTCTTCTACCTCACTCTTTCGTTTAAAGAAACAGTAGCTAAAAGGCCCGTTGCATCTCCAGGGACTGGTGTCAAGTTTCTGAGAGCCCTTCAAGTGTTTAGCATCTTTTTGCAATGGAAAAGCCACAGAAGCCCTTCTACTGTCGACCCAACTGCCTGTAGACCAGCATGTGGTGTGGGAGGATACAGAGCCTTGGGAATAGCTCTTGGAGAGCCGCTTCCTTGTTGGCCTTCGTTGCACTTTGGTCTCGCCTTGCTGGGCCACAGATGGTAACAAGGGCTGCTGGCTCCGGCTTCGAGTGGGCTTATCAAACAGAACTTCCACACTACCAGAGCTGGCAGTCACATTACTGGAGCTGCGTTTGAGCTCCCTGCCCCTTTGGAGGCTACTGCCAAAGAGATCTGTCGGTGGCAAAGTTGGGGTAACAGCCTGAATGTGGTTCTGAGTCTGCCGGGCCTGGAGAGAATGAATGGGATCCTGTGTGAATCCTGAGTTGCTGGAGCCAGTGTTAGCTTGCACAGGTAGAGACAAAGGAGGAGGAGGAGGAGGAGGAGGTGGTGGTGGTGGAGGAGATGGCGATTGCAGGTTTGGAGTTGGAGATGCAATGCAAGCTCTGCCAGTGGACGCCTGCCTGATGAAAGCAGATGGGTGGTCGCCCCTTCCTAGTGAGATGCTGCTGAGGTCTGCTTGTTGACCGCCAACGCTGGCAGTTGCAGGGAAACAAAGAGAATCATTTGGATGAAGATGAGGAGACTGACGAACTGCATGCTTTGCCCTTGGATCAGATTTTAACCAGTCTTCTGTGCTACCACTGGGTTGGCTCCTTGACCGAGGTGGGGGGCGGTTTTTGGTGCTTCCACCTTTGCGGTTTCCATCCGTGATGAATCCCCCATCACGGCTGATACAGCCCTCTGTTTTATACAGTGACAGGAAGTGCTCTGGGTCCATGCCGCTCCTTTCTAGCTCACTTTCCAGGCCAGAAAAGGAGCTTCTCCTCTCAGCAGTCACTGGCCTGAAATCTAGACAGTCACTTGGTCTGTGAGCATGCATGTCAGGACTTCTCTTGAGTTTGGCAGGAAGTGTAGCAGAATGATATGGCCGTGGATTTTTACTTGCGAGCTGCATGGCGGCTGAATTATTAATTGCTAAATTTGGGCTGAGAAAAGGTGATGATAGGGAGGAAGGCATACATGGGCAGCGAGCAGTGGTATTTCCTCTATTCTTAACCATTTCAACAAGCTGAGGGTTGCTTGTGATAAAGCGCCTGGTGTCCTTCTTCACCGCCCCTCCCATGCCAGCACTATGCAGCTTCCCTCCCTGATGCATCTGGCTGACAGTCAGATAGTTAATCAACTGTCTGTAAGCCTCGCTGCCTTCCTTCTGGTTCATCCCCTTAAAACAGGCCTGTTGTTTAGCATGCAGATCATTGTGAGGCTTCCTATTTCCAGCCCCTGCGGTCTCTTTATGCTTTGATGGTGTGGCTAAGGAGGCCCGGCTTGGTTCAGCACCAGCAGCAGGGGGGTGAATGTTGGGTAGCATTTTCCGAAGTAGGGCAGGGTCTGCATGAGGGTGGAGGTCTTTCCCCTGAGTGCTCGGGCCAGGGACACTGTGAGGCGTTCCAAGTTTGTTTTCTTCATAATTTAGCACCCTGAGTAATGATGAAGAGGAACTGGAAAGTGGGTGCCGTTGCAAATGGTGGTGTTTTGATTCAGCTGCACCAGGGCCCAGTGGTGAGTCAGTTGGGGTGGCACAGGCACTGCTATTGGTGCTGGCACCAGCGTCCAGTGATGAGCACAAAGAACCCTGCAGTGAACTGTGGGCTTCTCCTTGCAAACTTGAAATCCTCTTGGCTAAATGGTACTCACACAACCGTGCAACACTCTGCTGCCTTGAAATTGGCTGATGGTCACTTTGTATGTCTGATCCCTGGTCGGACCCCCCTGACCTTGATTTTTTTGCCGGAGAAAGCAATGACGCTACAACTAGATGTTCATCTTGCTCAACAGTCCCAGCTCCATTGTCTGGTCCACAGTTAACAACACCCAGCATCCGATCAGAGGTAGCAGAAGCAGGGCGGGGAACTCTGTGATTATCGTGGGGGAGACTGTTCACTCCGAGCCCCTCACTGGCAGAATTTTCCACTAAAAAAGAGTTCTGTCTTTCTTGACTTTGCCCTCTCTCACAAAATGAAGTGCGGTCCAAGTCAAAATGACTGCGAGTGATGCCAACCTCACTACGATGCCCTTCCCTTGTGCTGAAGGTGTTGTACTTCCCACTGGAGTCTGCTGACTTCTTGTGATGTTTGCCTCCAGGAGTGGTGGAACAAGGTCGCTGCAGAGTGGATGATAGGTTCGTCTGGGGCCTCACCTCCAAACTGTCGGGCCCTGATGATGCTGTATCCAGTTGGGGGCTCCGTCTTGGAGGAACTGCAGGAGGCTGAAGGTGCTGTGTTGGACTCAGTGGTTTCTTCTGTACTGTTCCTCCTGCACTGGGTGAGACAGGAAATTCTGTTTTTTCCTCAAGCAAAGGTTGATATCCTTCCCTGGTCGCAACCAGCAGACGTATGTGGCTCTCGCTGAGTCTGTGAGTTGCAGCCAGTTCGGAAATTTCAGTCATCTCTGAGGAGTTGGTCTCATTGCCTGAATCTGAGGATGACTCTGGGCTAAAGCCTTGAGATGTATAAACACCTGAAATACAAAAGAAAAAAGTTAAATATGAGCCATTCAACTAAAAGTTCATAACAGTTAGCATATGGCCACCATTATAATAAACAGAATGGCACAATACACTTAACAGAGAAGTCAAGAGACAAAACAACAAAGCAACTCAAAGAGAGCAAATTGTTATAATTCAATCATTTTTTAAACGTTTAGCTTCTTTTTGGACAAAACTTATTTCTCTGGAAAATCATATCAAGTGTACACTGAGAGGATTTATTTGAGGTGGGTTAGGCTAAGTGAAAATATCTTACAGGCGATGCTAAACAAAAACAGAAATCAGTGTGATCAAATATTACTGAGCTTGCATTAGTATTTAAGAGACCTGAATTGTTACTGTTGGGTGGTGGTGGGGGAGGCCGCTGTTCAGACACAGACAGATCCTCCAGCGCCTGTAGAGTATTCATGACCGCATTCTCCAGCCTCCTCTCCCCTCCCCTGCTCGCTTCCCCGTCCCCATGTGTTGGGATGGCATCAATTAACGAAACTGGTATGTCGTCGTTGTCACGTGTACTAAGAGGCCTTCCTTCAGGTGCTGCGTCCTCATCTGAACTGTCCCGAAAACCCGGCGGTGGAGCTGCGATTGCAAGGTTGAGTGTCTGCAGCAGTGCGTCATCGTCGTCGTCATCAACACTGTCGTCTCCCTCAGGAGGAGGGAGTGACGTCAGGTCGATTATGTCATCGGTAGAACCAGAGATTGTGAGGAAGGTAGCTTTGCCAGCTGCCATGGCTAACCCTCCCCCTTTGTTTCCACAGTTTTGATCCCCGTCTGCTCTTTCATCACCCACCGGGGTCCCCCCTGTCGAGTCTTCTTCGCAGGAAGCATCATCATCATCCTCTGCATCATCTGTTGTGTCACGATAAAACAGATCCCTCAGCAGTGGCTCCTCACCACCTTCCTCACTTGTAATGTTACTATAGACATGTGTCAGACCACTGAACTGAAATGGCACCCTGTCCTGTGGCCGAAAGTCCGTGTTGTTGTGCAGGTAGGGCGGTCTGTGCTCAGGTACCTCGGGGCTCTCCAACAGTCTTTCATAGCCCAAGTTCTTAGGCTTGTTCAAAGGTTGGTCTCCCCCAAAAATAAATGACACTTTGGCACTCCGGGGCGAGCCTTGAGGTTTGTGTCTGGTAGCGGGGGGAAGAGGAGGGGGCAGTGGACTCCTCCTTGTCCCAATGTCTCTGTCCGGGTTTTGGGGTTCGTGGAAATAAGGAGAGATACTGTTTTCCCTCTGCCCGTTGTCTGAATACTCAGAGTTCCTTATATAGACCTCTGCCCGGCTGGGCGAAGGCTCCTCGCTGTCCCCTAAAGATGTGCTGTATGGCCACTCCAGGACACGCTCCTGACCTACAGACAGCAATACAGGGTTTGATTACTTTATGTTGATAAAATTTTAAAAGAGCTTCTCTTCACTGCACATTTGAGTGCTCTACTCTGGGACTTTGAAAAATGTATGTCTTACAGTGGAGCACAAAACCTCAGCCATTTAATCTCGCCTTGAGTCGCTCCATTTCAAAATGTGTTATAGTGTGAGTGTTCATCAACTTCTCATATATTTTTTATGGTTTTTATATGGAGAGGATCCTCAACACAGTCATAAGACAAGTGAAACTGCACTAGAAAAACGTGTTTTCACCCAAATGCAAATAATTACACTTGTTTCATGAAAACAATTCAAAATTGAATGAAATGTAAAATTCTATGGAAGAGTTTTGTCATTTTTAAAATCTCAAGGACAATGACTTCATCCAAATGAGCCATTTGATCATCTTCCCTTCAGACATAATTTCACTGTATTTAAAATACTAAAGAAGATCAAATAGGTGAATTTAAAAAGAAAGAAAATGAGGGGCACATTTGCTTGAGAGACCAGAGTTTACAATATTATTTTTCTCTCAAAAATCTATAATATCATGATGACACACACACAGTGAATAAATACTCACTGCTGTCATCCCCTCCAGTGCTATTGCAGTGTGCCATGCTGAAGATAGATCTCCTTGAATCCACTAGGAGGCGATAATAGCCTGCTGTCAGACAGGCCAGGTTCATTGCATCACTTGACTCCATGATCAGTGCAATGGGCTAAAAAAAGAGGAAAGAAAGGAGAGCATTGAAGCTAAATGTGGACGTGGACAAAATAATGACATCTGCTTTCAGAGAGAAAAGTACTCACTCGGACGTCCAGTACATGGAGCTCCAGCCGGACGTTAACATCATCCTCAGTGAGGATCTCAATCCGGTTAACGTGGCTGAAGTCGGCCAATAGGGCGACTAAGTTGGTCCGGGCATTGATAACATGACTGATGCCATAGCGGGGTCCTACTAACAACATCACATCTGTCTGTTTCTCCCCTTGCTGCAGAAAACAAAGCATAAGTATACAGATGTAAAAGATTAATGAGATATGTTAAGCTTTTGTCCTGAAAGGTTTAACAATGACAGAGTTGGACCACACTCGAGTTTCCTCTGAAACTTTTATAAATCCTCTCCAGAAATAATTGCCTTACCAAAAGTATTGATTTGAACTCCCTCCCTCCATAGAGTCTAAGTTCACTGAGGTACCTCAGGTAATGCACCTTGGCCTGCAAAGCTGTCAGCTGCACAGAGAGAAGTGAAATACATTAGGAAGCATCGAAGATGAAATCACAACCTGGACAGACGCATTTGTCTGGTAATGTCAGGAAATAAAGCTCTCTCAAGCCATTTTGATCTGGATCACTGATTTTCCATTATATCTCATCATTTTATTTAGATCTGATCAAAATCTGAGGAGCTGCTCTTCTGCAGTTCTCTTTACAGCTAACTTGTGTGGGCTTGTGTTTTTTCAGAGATTTAAACTCAACTGGATTTTTTTAAAAAACATGAAAGCACCAAAGGTCTATCCTAAATAAATCGGTAGACTATACAAAGTCCTATCTAAGTACTTTATAATATAAAATATACGTCCTGTATATTGGTTTATTTTCTCACTTTTGAGTATTACTTCAGCTCAGAGGAGCTACTGACATAAATAAATGATATGATCGATGCTAAGCATTCCCTTATGCATCCACTGGTTTGAAAGTAGCTCAATTACAGCTGAAAAACTAGATGCAAATGTATTCATAAGGTGTGTGGTGTATTTGTGTAAACTCTAACGTAATGTCAGGTCTAAAGAGTTTGGTGATATTCAGGCTGGACTGTCTAAAGATCTGTCAGCTATTTATTCTGTGTTAATCTTGCTGTTCCCACAGAATGGGCACAACCAACTTGCCTGCACTGTCTTTGCCCCCACGCTCTTTTGTTCCTAATAAAGAAATCAATCTTTGAAGAATGTAGTTACCCTCTTACCAAAAATAATTTCTTGCTGCTGAGTACTATAGTTCCCCCAAAAGCAGGACTAATAATAATCAGCAATGATAAATATTTACAGTTGAAGTTTAGTGAGATAGTGAAGCTACAGCCAGAGCAACTCATTGAGGTGTTTATCATGGTTGCTGGGATAAAAATGGAGCTCCCTATCACAGAGAAATAAGCTACTGTATCACATACACTGTTTGTTTTGGTCCATTCATGTGAGAAATACAGAATTACACCAGCCTCAATGGTCTTTTTCATAGCTTTGGCATTTGTGATTGCAGGCGTGCTGAAATATTCATCTGCGTCTTACATGCAACAAACTAAACCATCTGCACAACTGATTTCCAAAATGTCAGCCCATGGCTCATTCAAAAGTAAAGTACAAATATATCTACAGCAGAACCCCACAGGTGCTGTTGATTTAAAATGTAGACACCTTTAGCGTGACAGTCAAGTCAAGTGGAAGAAGCTGCATGGCTACATTCAGTTTTGGCATGCTGCTGAATAAAACATGTCAAAGCAAACACAGGTCTGAGAGCCGTGTGTATTTTAATCACACAAAGAGCTAAGAAGTTGAATTACTTTTGGGTCAGTGGCCTCTGGCTGAGAGGTGTGTTTGTGTGTGTGTGTGTGTGTGTGAATATGAAAATCTTATTAAGCACTCAGTATTTCGTTTGTTATCCACATTATCATTCAAGGCCTGGCTCAACAAAGGGCTCTAGGTTGACAAGGGTGAGAACCTTTACAAGGTTGAGCATGGCAGCAATGCTATTTTAAGCTATTGCGTCAGAAATCTGAGAGACTACGTATTTGTGCGCATATGTGTGTGTGTCAGAAGTTTATTATCAAGGACAAAGAAAGACAAAAGGAGCCGCTTACTTTTTTCCCTGGAGGCACGAGGTTCTGGTTGGTTTTGAGGATGTGTGTCAGAGCCTTCTTGATGTTTTTCTCCTTCATGCTGGACAGCACAGTAGGAGGCAGGAACAGAGACAGACCCCACTCCTTTCTGTGGAGAGGAGATAATATTATGTATAAACTTCTTAGTGGGAATGAGTGCTTCCACTGGACCTTGGAAAAATACTTGAAAAGGTGTGAAAATGGATGTTTGCTTTTGTACAAGTTCTGAAACAACTTTCCTTGTGGACAGCGCTTCATCATATTTACGGTTGCTGTGCTGAAATAAAGGCTCTTGGGCTCCATGATGGTAACATTAAAAACAGAATATTTTATTTTAGCTCCATAATTCCTGTTTTATAGATTGAAACTCCACATTAATTCAGGTGTAATAATGACAAAGCCAAGAATAGAAAATATGGTGATGGTTTAATCTGTGCCCAATAAACTTTTTTAAAGGCATTTTTACCAAACGTCAGACTAAATTTATTATTCAAGAGCAGCTTCAGTCTGTAACACTAAAAATCGTTTTGGTGGGGACAAAAACACACTCATACCTTCCACCTGAATCTCATACAAACTTACTGGATGTATTTTAGGGAGACTTTCTGGCTCTGTCTGGTCGTCATAGTGAGGATGTACATCTGCAGTGCAGCCAAACGTAAAGCAGCATCATATTTCAGCTCTGGGCCGAACCGCTCCAAAACAACATCGGTGCAACTCTATGACAAAGCAGAAAAGCACAAAAGAGACCCACGGTCAAGTATTTGGAGTTGACTGTGCATTTCACCTCTCTGTAAAGGAGTACAAACGGCTATGCGTCCCCACTAAATTGAAATAAGTTTCTCTCACCCTTCGTTGGTGAGAGTCATTCAAAAGGGTTACAGTTTCCAGTCTCTGGTGAAGGACAAAATGTTGAGCTCTGACAAAAACAAGATGATTAGCTTTCTTTCACTCAGGCTATTACGATGGACTAATTACCAAATAATCCCAGGGGGGTTTGTTTGAGGACTTTATTTCCAAATGAGGATTTTGTCTTCATCATTTCAAACCATCAAGTGGACTGTCCCCCCTCTCACAGTTGACTGGTGAGTTCACCCACCTGTACGTAGAGGTATTCAAACGCCACAGCATCTCTCCGAAGTAACTCCACGGGGTCCCTGGGAACGAAGCTGATTCTGAAAAAACACTTCATCTTGTCAGAGCCGGGCCTCTGTGTCACCTGGGGTCACAGAGAGATGCAGGACAGTGAGTAAAAATCTACTTGTCAAGAAAGCAAACAGATGGTCACTCCACACTATAACGTTTGTGATTCATATTGCAAAAGGTCCCATGCTGCATCATAAACACCCACTAATAATATTGAACTATAGACAAAGACGTGGCTGTTGGCTGCAGTAGTAGACATGTTGGGAATGGTTGTAGCAGTAACACTGTGAGTGTAATTATAATTCCATTTAAATACATTAGATGGTTTAGAAAGGCAGTTTAATTCACAAGTTAAGTTGCAATATGTTTAAATGCTTGAAATGCAGAATGGAAAGGAATTTTTATAGAAAAACATTTTGTGGGGTTTTGCTTTTCTCCTTATGTCATTATTATTTTGTGATTCCTCAGACAGATTTCTGTTAACTAAAAGATCGGTACATATTTTCTAAAATGCTAATTATATTTCATTGTGCTCCCCCATGAACCTGTCACCAGGACTGATAGGCAGTGTTTACAGAGTGTATGTTTTATCAAGCAACTTAGATCACTGTTAAGCATTCATTTGCCATTATGTGTGCCACATGCAGAACGTCTCAGCTGAACTGTGCGGTATGAATATTAAAATTGCCCCCTTGTAATCCCAAACCTCATTAGAATGTAACGGGCACTGTGACTGTGGATGGATGTGTGTGTGGTGTTTGTAGCGACTGTGTGTCAGTGTGTGTGTATGTGGAGGAGGGTAGGTATAATGTGAGCTGTCGCCCCTGCTGTGCCAGTGCTGATAAATGACACTGGGGTCCAAATGCTGCTTGAATACTGAACAGGAATATGTATGTGTATGTGTGTGTGTGTGTGTGTGAGAGAGAGAAAGAAAACGGAGATAGAGAAACTCAAAGGAAAGCTTTTCTACCTGAGTTAGCATCTCCTGTTCATGCAGGAGAAGCAGTTTGTTTCCAGAGCCCTCCGTCCTCTGCTCCAGCATGAGGGAGAAGTGCTCGATACATTTGATTGACAGCTTCTCTTGCAGGGTCACGATCACATCCTGAAATAAATAAAATAAAACTCTCACTCCCTTCAGTTCCGAATCTGGCTGTCTTTCATTATTTTTTTAATTAGTGTACCAGAAATCACCGGACATTACTCATGCACTAACAACTGTATTGTTGTTATTGTTGTTTTTGCTTCAGTCTCCTCAGAATGTAATTAAATGAGCAGATTCTTAATATGTTCCTTGCATCCAAGTTGTACCACTGAACCTCTTATTCAGAAATTGTGATTTCAAATCAAATTACACTTTGCTCTCTGCATCAATAGTGTCCTACAAATTTCCTCAATCAATATTGACATCTTAAGGCTGTATTAATGCCGTGAAGAGAAAGTGACAATTCTTTCTTATTTCCTAAGCTGAGAAATTGGAGAGACAGTCAGAAAAACAACAAGTCAAACAAAAAAAACAAGCTATTTCCAACATGCCTGATTAATTATGGTGTTCAAATAAATGGAAGTTAAAAAGCGCACAAATTTCATGGTCTGTCTGAGAGTTTGAATACACGCTAATTTGTACCAAATGATTTTCTGCCTTTATAATTGTAGATGTGATAGAAGCTGCCTATTTTCTGGAATTTGCTATAAGGGTGTGTGTGTGTGTGAGGGGTCTCACACACACACACACACACACACACCTTGATTGAGGTACTGCTGTCAAAGCGAAAAGACTTTGTCTGTCCATTCTCCAGGTAGACCTTCAGGACATTTGGCATGAACAGCAGAGAATTGTCCTTCACCGGGTTCTGCAAAGGAGGGAAATGATCAGTATTTTCATTCTGAGCTTTTTCTCTTCACTCTCACAGAATGCAGGTGAAATTTAACACATGAAACAAATTTATAATAGTGTCAGCTTTTAACACATTTTTCTGATTGTCTTATCTATCTGGCACACTGGGCAGTCTGTCTTATGTGGTAGGTGGCAACCATCTGGCATTGCCTATATAGGTCATACATAAGCATGTGAGAGAGTGTGTGTGTGTGTGTGTGTGTGTGGTAGAACTGACTGGAACCTGGCCGTTTATAATGACCTCCTCTGCAAAGCGCACTTTGACCGGATTGGACTTGAGCATGGCTTTTTTGGCTGCACTGATGAACGCTGATTTAGGGGACTGAGAGGCAGCAGTCCAAAAAGAGAGACAGAGAGAGAGGAAAAAGAGACAGATGGAGGGACAGAGATAAAGAGAAGCATAAACACATGCTCAAATGAAGGAGGAAAAAAAAAAATCCAGCATATTCTCTCAACATTTTATATCTGAAAATCAACACCCTGAAATTAGGAAAAGTGAAACAGAGTCTGAACAAAAGAAATCCTGCCAAACACGAGACAGACTGAAGACAAACCTGGTGCAGGATGAATAAATACACTTAATTGGAAAGGTAGCAAATAATCACTTCATTCCCTTGAAAATAAAAGAATGATGTTTTTCTATATTTTTCTTGTTGTCAACAATTCAAATGAAAAGCGCAAAAATGGATCAATGCTTTCTGACCTCAGTAACTTCTCTGTTGAATTTAACTTCATGTATATTTGTATTTTTACTGATGTGAATTGTGAAAAGCTGGTCACAAAAACAGACTTGAAAAGAAAACAGCCAGATCCTTTTACTTTTGTAAACGTTGTTCAAACAAGATTTAGTAGTTAATTTAGTGCAAATGAACACAGAACTTGCTGATGTTCATGATAATGAAAAAAAACAAACAAAAGAAAACATATAAGAAAATATTATACTCATCTTATCCTCTAAATGCAGAAATGTATTTCAGAGGCCTAAATGTAAAAGCTGCAAATGTGCTGCTCACCAAATATACTTTGAAGGAATGTGTCTTTCATGGAGTTTGTTATTTTTCAGGATAAAGGTTCTGATGAATGTTGGCAATAACAAAATCCCTGCAAGACGCAGGATATTACTCTTCATAATGAACAAGCTCTTCTTCTATATTATGTAGATGTATAAATTATGTTAAAGCAAAAGCTGAAGATGCTTTAAATATTCAAATATTGTGAATTCATGGTTTCTTTTTAGTATCTGAGGCTCACAGGAGAAAGAGGCCAAAGGAGGCAAAGAAAACACCGCATTCAGACAAAAACAAGCACATACAGCATGATATTCTCCCTGCCTGCAAAATTCCTATTGGCACTGTTTGGGGGAATATGTCTAAATCTTTGTGGTCTGGTACAAGAATTGAAAAACAAAAAGTTATTTATTTCTAAGAGCTGATCTACTCACAGGATACGGTTGGACAACAGTCAACATAATGGATTCTTTGCAGCTCCTGAAACAAGAACACAGCAAATCATAGAGTCACCAAAACCGTTGGAAAACAACAATCACAATAAACAACATTACAGGAGACTTGATTAGTTCCAGTAATATGGAATAAGATGCCTGTGGCAAACACCACTTCCTACAAGAGGCAGTTAAAACCAGAAGCACATTCACACACACTCATTAGTGTCCCATAAAAAAAAAAGAGTGACAGCATTTTCTGCAAATGTAAGCTGTGTGCAGAAAAACAGAAAAACACTTAGCAGTTCTTATTAATCCTGAATATGTATTATGATGGTGTGATGAGCTGAATTGTATTAACTAAGCATGAAAATTGGAAAGCATTACTAATACTTGACAAGAAGATTTATGAACGATTTAAAAAGCTAATTAATGACAATGATTTGTGACTTCGGCACTGACAGTTGTTTGCTTTTGTGTTTTGGCTATAATTATTATTGAACCTGTCATTTAAATCATTCTGAACCAGTTTAGTTGGAGTAGAGTAGAATGGTGTTCATTTACTTCCCTATTAATACGACTTGGATTTCAGTTGTAGTGAGCGGCATGAGTGGGCTGAAAGTTTGAGATTTCTGCCACTATATAACAAAATTGGAATAACACAAAAAACCCACAATTCCCCTGCAATCCAAGGCTCGTCATACGTCTTTTTGTAATGCAAGTAAACTAGCCCTTTAAATCATAGGTATCAATAACCTGTAATGAAGAGCTCATATCGTACTGGTGGACCTAAACTCAAACTATTGAAGCTGTTATTGGCTCAGAGATCACAGAGACCAAGAGGTCTCTGTATTTACCTAACAAGGTCGATGACTCGTTCTCTGGGAGCTGAGCTGACGGGTTCATCGTTGATCATGATGATCTCATCGCCTGGCAGCAGCTTCCCTTCAGATGGACCGCCTAAAAACACAGCCACATTTCAATCAGCTAGGCATTGTTTGATTTGTGTTTGTGTGTGTGTGTGTGTGTGTGACTTTGAGTCAGTCAATCTCAACACGTCTACCTTGTTTGTGTGTTTGCTTCATATAATATGATACAATTGTGGGCATTAATCTTCTGCCATGTCAATAATATGTATTTCCTTCCTTGGTCAAACACAAATACAATATTCATTCATTGTCTGGTTAGAATTCAGCACTGACTGATTACTGAGACGCCTAATCAATGTGTCTGTTTGTGCCACACGCATTGATCTGCACTGGAGGTGCTGGCCGATAAGGATGTGTCAATTGCCAGTATTCAATTTGGCAGTAATCAGCCAATCCAGCTAACTGAACACTGCTTGTGAGGAAAACATTAATTTGTTTTCATTTTCCTTCTTGCATGGGTCAGTATTACTTATTCAGGCATAAAGTGCATGATTCCTTCCAAACAATCATTTCAGCTAGAACTTGGGTTGATTAACACACTTCATGTAATGACTTCACCTCACGAGAATATAAAAAGAGAGACAATATATTCCTCTGCAATGTAACAAGCTCACTGCCTCTCACCTTCATACATTTATGGATAAAACTGCACATTTAAATAAAAGGATTCTTCATTGCTGTTCATACGCAGCAAAGACACAATAACAAATAAGTATTCAAGACAGAAAAGAGCAGTAAATGTATTATTAAAAGATTTTGCAGGAAACTGACAACAAACAAAGGACATAACAGAAATGTGTCTCGGATGTTCCTGCATCGTTTGTTCTTGCTAATGTATGATTTAAAGGCCAACACTTTCACAGCCTTAAACCCACCAGGTGTGACAGAGCGCACCACCACTGGTTTCTCACTGCCCGCCACAAAGCCGAAGCCCAGCACCGGGTCCCGTCGCATCTCCACCAGGCGAGGGGTCGGGGGCACCCCATCTACGTGTACCTCCTCCAGGGAGCTGTTCTGGGACACTTGGCTGGCAAACACAGGAACAGAACAACACAGTGAGCAACAACCAAAATGTGTGTTTAGACAACTAAATAAAGGGGAGCGAGGACATCGTACAGACGACTCTGACTTACCGCAGAGGTCAGACAGTTTGATGTATACTAACCCCAGGAGTAATGTAAAATGACTCAGCAAATAGTGACAAGATGTAGATGGTAAAAGGCCAAACCGACCAAACCTGTGCTGGCTAAAAGGAGAAAATGATAAAATGCATATTAAACTTCCATTAATGGATTCATTCCCACAGCAGGAATAGTTTTAACCTAGACAGATATCATTACACTTGCAATGAATGATTTGAGCAATGTGGTCTGCTGTTCATAAATCAGAGTCTTGGCTCAGGTTTGGTCATTAGCACAACATTTTATGTTTGAGAGCCATATAAAAAGGAGAACAGATCCTGATTTATAAAATCCCTGCAATTTTCCACCTGGAACTAATTTGTCCTTCAGATATAAAAATCTGCCGTCTGTACAAATAGTACAGACTACAAATAGTAGTTTAAAATCTCAAATTTTATTTTCGGAGTGAAAATAAATTATACATCTACTTTCATGTGTTCTATTTATTTGTATAGAGTTGTTGACCTATATATAATAATGAAGTTATAAAGACTGGTTTATCTGCTCTGCTCTGGGTATGGTGCAAACATTCATATGTCTAACATAATGCCTCCTTATGCACCCTCTGTTACTTGTGTTAAGTAGGGCATTTAGCATCATGCGCATTCGGGGCCAGAAAGAGTCCACCTTTCAATTCAAGTGAATTCTTGCCTTTTAAAGTGCTCCTAATTTAAATCAATGAGTCTGTGCTGAGAAAATGGAAAGTTTGACAAGTGCAGCCGGGGTAAACGAGGGGGACAGGTCTTAGGGATCAGTCAGTGAAAACACGAAGCATTGCTGTTAACTTCAAACACTTAAAGTTTGATGTTCCTCACAGGATTAGGTAGCTATGATTCATAATGACATTTCCGTGGTCGACTGTAAATCTTTTATGGGTAATTCTTAAGTTTAATGCTCTGCTCTTTTTTTAATTTTATCTATGTCATTTCTGTCTATGGGACTGTCAGCAGCACAAAGCCCCCGAGGCTGCTGGTTTTTCAGTTTAATGCTTAGGTGGAGAAAGCTGTATCAATATCAAGACATTTCCATTTGAACAAATAAAACTGCATTGGGTTTTGGGCTTTTGAAGTCACTACTGCAGCATCTTATGTAACTCCCACCTCAATGCTAAAAGATGGAGCCAATTTTACGAGAGTTTTTGATAGTTATATGTGTCAACCAATGTTTAATGCAACTTTAATGTAGGATATTACTGGCAAGATTTCAATATTGTCCTTCTCTCAGCTTATCACAAGTCACTTAGGACGCGAGCAGCACTAAAATGTAAATGCACCATAAAAAATTTTAATTCCCTGCTTGCTAAACCTCAGACGTTTGTATAACCGGGACAGTGACAATGCAGAGTGCCTGTTAATTAAGAGGTGAAACACACTCTCAGTAGGGTTAACTCATTCCCTCTTTAAATCTATTTCTCTCTTCCTCTTTCACAGCTTAAAAAGCTTCTTTGGCAACCGTTGCGTCCTCCCTGCACATGACGTCCTGTGCAGGGTGTCATTGTTGGATGGCCAGCATCGACTCCATCATTTGTTTCCATTTGTCCTGCAAACGCTGCTGAAACTGTGAAGCTCACAATCTAATTTCCAAGTGACCCCTCTGTCTTTACCATTGGACATTACAGTCTGCAAGTTATTACAACCTGTATACCTGCCACTTTGCCTAAATCTGGACTGATGATGAAGATTTTTCCAACCATATGGGATGAAACTATCGCCAACCAATTCGGATCAATCTCAATCTCTTTATCTCCAGCTCCCAACTCTTATGTTTTCTCATTCTCTCTCCCTCATTATCGCTTTATTCTGTATTGTACAGACTGCAGAGAAATCTCAAACTAAATCTGTCTTTAATGAAGCATGTTTCAATCTGTGATGTCGGCTCATCTTCCCTGTCAGGGTCGGTGGGCTTTAATCCCATGGGAGGGAAGAGTGCAGATGTCAGAGGGTCAGAGCTAAGCTGAAAACAAAGGTCGAATCATGGTGTCGCTGCTAATTGTGAAAGAGAACACGCCCTGAAAGATAAGTATTTTACCTGTGATTCTCAGAATACAAATCACCACCGCCAGACATGTTGGAGGAAGTGCTCAAGCCGAGAGCAGCATTTAGAAACCTGCTGGATCCTGCCAGGTGAGGAGAGGAACAGTTGAATGTAGTTTCCTCAACTTTTGGTCACTCTCTTTCCCTCGCTTCTTTTTCCTTCCTGTCTTTCTCACAGAAATCCAGAAAGCCATCAGCTTCTCTCTGGGATCAATGCCACAGAGCCAGAACTGTCAACCTCATCATATTTGAGTTCCCCATCATGAGGAGGATAATTTAACAGGGGAGTGACAAAGAGAGGGAGAGGAAAGGTGTGGAAAGGCAAGTTGGGGAAAAAAGCAGAAGAGGTCAAAGAAAGACGACGCAAAGTATACAGGAAGGCAAATTACAAATAGGGAGTGGAAAAGAAAAGAAGGCTGGATTGGTGGATTGTGGGTGAGCAAAGGTGGGGTTATCTACCAAAGCTGCGCCCAACAGGCTGACCTTCCCAAGAGCACGTTCACAAGAAAACTCACAATTTTTCAATTACTTAAAATGGAAAATTAGAATCACAGAGCTTTGGGGACCTCATTATGAACCTGGGACAGATGCTGTATTAGTCACAAATAAAGGCTGGAGATAACACGCTGCATTTGTCCGTTGAAGCCAAAAAAGCAGATGAATGAGTGGAAGGAATTGATGTCAAGGAGGTGAACATAAGAAGGAAGAAAGCAGAGGAAATGTATGAAATAGGAGGAGGCCATTTATAGGGATAAAAGGTAGAGACTGGTGGAAAGAATGAATACAAAATGGCTTACATAGTGAGATGACATGCTGTTGAGAGGAAAACTAGCGCAAGAAAGGGAGAACAACACACATTAAGCAGCAACAGTGGCCAGTCTCGGGTTTGGCAATCTGCGATTAGTGCATTTTTGATTACCAGCAGCCTGTTTTACTGCCACTGTTTACATGTAGCTAGATTCTTTGTGGGTAATGCTCTCACTGCCAAGCCTCCAATGCCAGTTAAGCTGGAGGATCTGCATGTGTACCTGGCATATGGTCTCTTCCTGCATGACAAATTCACACTGACAACAGGTACAATGCAAAACTACCTGGCCACTTTTTGTGCATGTGGGGAGGAGACAGCAGATGGAAGAAGAACGGCAGTGGCTCTTTGTGTGTGATTTGAGTGTGTCAGTGGTTAAACTGGATGTACTGAAGCTTCGGTGCCTTTACACTGAGTTTACATGATCAGCTTATTGTCTGTTCTGGCCTGAATTTAAATGTACATTTAGTGCATCTCACATACTGTGCTATTGCTCAAACTCCATATTAAATTTTTTTGCTTTCTGTGCACACATAAATCTATATGCACTTTGGGGAGAAATGCCAAGCTACATTTCACTGTACCAGTATTTGCTCCATCTGTTCTGATGATATGTCCAGACACACCATCACCTCAGAAGGAGCCAAACGCAAGCAGACGAACAACAGAAGGCACAAAATAACTAAACGTCTATTTCAGTCTGCATTTCAAAGCCTTTCTACAACTTTGCTGTGTCATGATAGCTGCATGAGGACCATCACTGTGTCCCGATGTGACTCTGGAAACTCTTTGTATTTTCATGGTAAAGGTTTCGCCCAAATACTGGAGGGCACACAGTTGCTCATCTGTATGATAACACGTACTTGGTGAGGCAGTCCCGTCCTTCCCTGGTGCTGTTCATGCTGTCCCAGCTGTAAGGAGGCCCTTGCAGTCCGCTCCATGAGCCTGGGCCAGGAGGTGGCCAGCCCGACGTTTTGTTCTTATGGCTGAAACATAAGAACACACAAACACAAAAATAAGCCCCTCATCAGTGTGCTTTGAAAGGGAATAATGGGAGTTGATCTTAAATACATTAAAAAGTCCATCTGTGGGAACTGTACATGTTCACAGTTTTTTTTTTTTCCCCACTCTGTCTTGGTGTATGGTTTGTAGTGCGAGGTAGCACTGCTTACTTCGCTCAATTTAAAGAAACATTACCATCAGCTTCACAGTTCCACATCTGAGGCCGGCATATACAGTCAGCGCTGCAGTAGCTGCTCTGCCAAATCGTGTGTGTGTGTGTGTGTGTGTGTGTGTGTGTGTGTGTGTGTGTGTGCGCAGTGATGAAAAGCACTGACAGCTGAATTACTTAACGCAGATTACGCTAACAATGTCATTGATGATTTCAGGACAGGGGGAATGGAGATGGGCAGAGAGAGCAGACAGGATGCGGCATGAATTAGAGTTTAGTAGATGACCCTCGTGAATCAACTTGGCTTAATGTTAAAAATTCAGGTCTTGAGTGTCTCAAAGCTACAGTGACAGATCATGTACGGCTCATAAAGCACCTGTCCAATAACTCATCACAGAAATAATCACAAATGGAGCAAAGATCAGCAAGCCAGAGAAAGCCACTGAATTTAAGCACCTATGCATTTCATTCTCACGTATGATTTACTTTTCAGACTTCTGTCTCCCAGAGCCATAAACCATGCAGATGTGTTTAATGTCCTGACCTCAAATCTGTGACAGCAGGCTGATAAATAGCTCGTAATAACAAAATGATCCACAGCTTGTCAGGGCCAAAATTCAAGCAAATATTCTCAATGAGTGATGCACTTGATGCCATGCACCCAGATGTCCTAATTTCAAGCTCTTTGACACCAATGAGCGTTAGAGAGCTGAAATGAGCTGCCATTAGCAATAACATAAACTCTTAAAATAGACAAAATGCGTACTAGATGAGGACGTCGTCACCGTAAGACTCCAGCGGGTCGATTCCCATGTTGTGTCGTCGATGGGTTGAATACATCAGGCAGTCATGTCATAGCTTACAGGATGTGGAAATTAAATTTGTCCCGAAATTAAAAGCTACAACGAGGCTGCTGGTCAGTGTCTCACACACTCAGTCATCCCAACATCAACTTCATGTCGAGAAAGAAACTAGTCCAAATGTTACAGACAAAAACAAAAGTCCAAAACTCCATTTACCACCAACAGCAAAGAAAAAGAAAACACAAAGAGCAAAAATTCAAATCATCCTTTGAAGCAATAGATTGATTTCAACTTCTTCTTCTTGGGCTTTCAAGTTTGTCTCCACTTGATTCACTTTCCATCCACAGACTTTGCTCAGACATTTGCGTTTCTGCTGATGATTAGTCACCCGCAAGAAAAACAGATCCAGTTCCACTTCAGAATCCCAATCAGAGACTCTGAAAGCACACAGAGGCCCCGGTGTTAACGGACGTGCAGATCTCCAGTATGTAGCCACAAATTCATCTGTGTTTGTCATTGTGCCGTTGCTGAGAGCAGCTTTGGCTCGAACTGAACTAAACTGCCATGGCCTTGCCTCCTTTATCCCATAATCCCTCTCATCACAGAGAAAACAAATCCATGCGCTCTGTGTGCATATGTGTGAGTATTTGTGCCTGCATATAAGAGACAGAGAAAGGAAATGAGAGGGAGAGACAGGGAGTGTATCTATGCATGTATATGGGTGGATATGTGTGTGCTTGTGTGTGTGCTTGTGTGGAGTAAGAGGATTTTCTGAGAGAAACGTGTCTGGAAACAGACCATCTCAGAGATGGAGTCTCACTGCGTGAAGCTACAAGAACAAAGTGTGTCTTCAAGTTTATCTGGATGCCTTTAATATTTTGTTCTTAACTTTTGACCTTCCTTCAGAAAGAAGTTATTGTTTTCCCTTAAATGCTTCATCCTCTGAGGACTTTGAATAGCTTTTGCCAATCTTTCCGATAACTGATGAGAAAATATCGTCCTAACCAAAATGCCAACCTCGTGATGTCCCTGAAGTCCTGAAAAGAAATAGACTTTGTAAATGAAATTAATCAGCCAGCTTTGAGACAGATCTTTCCTTATCAGCATCACCTCCCTCACTCGCTGCTTCTGGTGCATTAAAGTCATCTGAGGAATTACATTTGGATTCAAATTCAAGCACTCACATTTCACAGATAATTGTGTTTAGGATGACAGCGGCACATTTTATGGCTGTGCTCCTAAAGGGAAACCCTGCAAGTAGCAATGAAATGTCCATGTTCTGATATGTAGCTGTGCTGATTCAGGCCTCTCTTTTTCTCCTTCAGCAGACTTCAGAGATGCTGTGCAGAAACCTACAGAGATAGACAGACCATTACTCCAAGTACTCCAACTCCTGACTTTCTACTCAGAAAGGTGTCTCCTTGATGGATTATGTCGATGAATGATATTTTACCCAGCAGTACTAAAGTGTGTTGACACAAACCCTCCTCCCCAATTTTATGCTTGTTTGAGGCATTTCCCTTCTAAATATCCAAAAATATAAGATATGAGGGTCCTTTATTAGTCCCTCAGTGGAGAAAATTGCATGTCAGAGCAGCATCAAACACGAGGGACACAGAGATAAGTAGAATATATAAAACAAAAAGTAATTCAATCTAATGCATTCAAAAGAAGCAGCGATGTGCTTTACTCCTGCATTTAATGGAAAAGCCTGTATACTGAGTTAAATAATGTTTTTTTTTATCAAATTAATTGATTGATTTATGTCAGAAAGTTCACCTCCAGAGATCAATTTATAACAGTCACTCACAGTAAATCTATCGAGATCGATTACAGGAAAAATGGCCTCTTTCTCTTTCTTTTTTGGCAAATGCAACCTAAGAGGTGAAGGAAACAGTCTCATGACACAAACAGATTTATGTAACATTAGAAATCCTCATTTGAAAACTGCTTTGCAAACTTAACAATGTTCAATGAACAGTTCGTTTTGGTGGTATAAGATATCATCAATCAAGATATATGACAAATATTTGAAAGGTTGACCAAATGGTGCTTGATGAAGAGGCAGATTATCAGTAAAATAGTAATCCTGTTACACTGTCAAACTCAGAATCTCTAAGGTATCTCTGACATTTCTGCCTGTAGTATTTTCTGATTCAGCTTTAAATAAACAGGTCTGTTCTGTTTTATTTCTGTGTGGTTTTTTTTTCGTCTAAATTAGACTACCAGTGTTTGCTTTCCCCATAAAACCCCCCCGGCCAGATTGATTAGTCAAGGCTATTCCTTCGCCTGCCATCACAGATATTGATCTCCTCCATCTTTTCATTACGTTGTTTAAAACGCTAAACGTTTGGAATACCATTAGCTATTTGACAACAAAGCGGTATGTGAAAGAAAAATAATTAGAGACAGGGAAACATCTTAACACCGGAATAAATTTCACCACATAATGGAAAAATGTCAATCCCTATATAGTGACAAAGATGGCAGTTACTGGAGCTGTAGTCGGGTTGTTTTTGCTGCATCATATATCAAACCTCCATGTCACAAAAAGCAGTCAAGCCAGCTGGCACAAACCTCTTTGTTCAGCCACCACATGGTCCACTCAGCAAGAACGCACAACCCCAAGCATCTTAACAAATGTTTCCTTTCTCATATACTGCAGCTTTAATTTGGATTTTTACTGTCCAGTGAAGTAATCTGTCACAGGGTTCAGCGTGGGTAATAAATATCAGTCTTACTGTACACATGAGCCTCACATGTGATAGCTCAGAGTAGATTATAATCGCAGTTTTGCTGAAATGTGTGACATCCTATCAGTACATATGATTGTTTTGGCTTTCATTCAGTCGTTGGCAAATAGAAATAGCTTTATACGTTTAGTGATGAAAAACCCTGGAGGTGTCAGGAGTGTTTTTGAACCCCCCCCCCCCCCCCCCCCCACACACACACACACACACACACACACACACACACACACACACACACACACACACACAAACACTTCCTTCCTGCCTTGAATGGGGATGAAGTTACTGTGATTGCAGCAAAAAAGACATTATAAATGATGATTACAGGTCCAAACTGCTCGCAGCAGGTTTACTGCTGTATTTGATTAATTTGCCTTTATCTTACTTTCATTGGGATCTCAGATATAATATCATGCAGAGTAAAATAAACATTTACATCAGCCCGGTCTTGTTCTGATTTTGGCCCGATGGGACATGTCATTTTTGACACTGTTGTTTAATGCGATAGACTCACAGGTTTTGCTGCTGGAGCTTTATTTGTGGCTTATGTTGGATAATGTTATCAAATATTAACTAAATAATGTAATTCCTGTGATTACTCAACTTGCACTGCAACTCCTGTGGCTTAAAGTTATAGCTGAAATGCAAAACAGTTGAAAGAACAGCTATTAGTTATATGAGGTTGACTCTTTTGGTTCAGTGAGTAAAATATTACAAAATGGGGTTATTCAAATCTCAAATATTCATATTCATTTGGAAATATTTGGCAACTAATCAATTAGTTCACCAGTCTAGAAAAATGACTAGCAATTTTGGTTGTTTTATATTATTAAAAACTTTATGTGGGGGTTTTAAAATGTGGCCAGATAAAATGAAAATTCTTATGAAGATATCTTGCCTTGAGCGCTGTGACACTGAGATGACAAATACTCAAGAATGACGCACATATTTTTTATGTCTCTGTTTTGTCATTCTTTCATTCTTTCATCTGTCCTTTTTTTTTGCCTGATAGCTGTCTAATCTGTGGTTTGGTCTGAGCTACTGAACCTTATCTTCTGTCAGTCTTTGTCCAATCATCTCTACAATCAGGGGCAGGGAGCGGTCAAAGTCACTCAGACATTCATGCTTTGACCTTTATTGATACACATTTTCAATTCAGAATGTAAATCAACTTAATTGTAATTTAAACCAGGTGCTGCAGTATTTCAGGCTTCAGGTTTGAGGTCAGTTAAAGGACAGTCTCTGCCATTGGCCTGGCTGCTTATTACTGCTGGGAGGAAATGATTTTCTTTGACCTTCTTTTTTTTGTGCAGACCACACATAGACTCACAAATGTACTTGCACACACATGCAACATAGGACATTAAATCTCAGTAAACCCCTCAAGATCTTCATCCGGACTGAGTGAATTTGCACAAAAGGCAAAGAGCTCTCACAAGAAGCTTTAGCCTACATTGCGACAATGCCTACCACAGCCAGTAGCGTAACATCCTCATCCCTGAGCTTAATTCTGCCTGCCAATTCTCAACACTTTACACTCTACAGAACAGCTAGGGTAATTTCAGCTTATACACAATTGCATGTGAGACATACTGTAATATTTTCTTTCTTTGAAAAGCTCAGCTGCTGAGTCTTCTGAATGCCTGTGGAGCTGAGGGCTCTTCAGGACACAAGCAGGAGGAGGGTCAGTGGTTAGGGGGAGCAGTGTGACATGTACATATAAAATGAGAATCAATATTTGGATCACTGGCTTTTAAGTCCAGTCACTCAAGCATGACAGTGGAGCGACAAATACAAACTGTTATAAAGACTTCTACTGCAGTCAGGTATTTCAGCTGCAGGGACTTCAAATGCAAAGAGGAAACCTTCACTTTCTGTAATTTCACTCTCATGATCATGCACATCTTAGAAAATCTAGAAAAGAAAAAAAAAAAACTGTGAAATTCCCAATCAACCTGAAGTATCATGCACATGTTTCAAGAATGCATAATCTTCAATTTCAGTAAGAGACTTGGTTGTAGTCGAAGGGTGTGACTGACTTGAGCCTTTCCCCTGATTCTGAGAACAGAAGCTGCAGCCGACACATTTCTACGCTTTCAGTCAAAAAAATGCCAGCTGCAATCTGTGTCAGACTGTGTCATGTATATTTTGAGGCATGTCAGATTGTGTGATGAATGCCAGCAGAGATCCGTGTTCAGCTCAGGTCATTGGTCTAAAAAATAAGGTTTCGTGAAGTGAATCATCGAGCCCAGATTTCACCACTCCACTGTCAAATTCTGTCGACACAATCACACAACTGCAGCGACCTGTGTTATCATTTTACACTGTCTCCTCTTATACACTGAGGATTTCATTTTAAAGATGTCAGCTGGGTCACAGAAAGCATTTTGGAATGACAGGCATAAAAAAACGGATTAAATAACTGAGATTGTATATTAAAATAATTAGCTGTAGTCCTATCTCAAGATTAATTAACTATTAAAAGAACATAATGTGTCACTTTTATTTGGATTAGACAGTTGATACAACTAAAGCTGAATTAACTAGATATGTGTCGCTGTCAGCAGAATTCTCTTCATCCGATTCTCCAACTTGTCACTACAAATTTCCTAATTGGCTTGTTAATGGAGTTTCGTTCCTCTCAGCTTTCCACATTATGTTCATTAATGTTCCAACTTCACACCCCCTTAGCTTCTAGCGAGACAACTCCAGCCATCACCCGACCTCCCTCCCATCCAATCTCCATCTTCTCTCATCCCATTTGTTAGCTTTTGCCCCCACTCCCACTCTCTCTCTCTCTCTCTCTCTCTCTTTCTCAGTCAGTCTTCCTCTGCGACTTTGCTGTTCATAAATGAAACATTGGTGCACATTGTTAACAGCTGCCTTAAAAGTGCTCTTTATATAGCGTTACTATCTGAACACAACATGCTTTGGCTTCCGCTGTGAGCATACAGACACACACATGATCATGAATATGTGCACAAGCAGTTTCTTTTATGCAACCCCTTAAACATTAAGCTCTTTCTTGCATGTTTTGTCTGAAACACCTTACAGACTGAGGATGTTTGCTAAACAACCAAAGTGCAACAAGACTTTCACAGCTCTTGCTGATTTGCAGGTTTGGAAACTTGCAAATTCTGGGAATGCACTTTTCAAGAGTAACCTGAGTCATTCATAGACGAAAGGTTTAATGCAGCCATCAATCCAGCTGATTCATGCCCCCTTTTTCCAACCATCCATCTGCAGCTGAAAAGCTCTACCTTACTATTTAAAGACTAGATTCAGCATTCGACTCAACAAACACAAGCAGCACTGAAGGTCCGAATGCCATCAGACAGCTCAATAAAATAAGATAGCACTTCAAGCTCATGATGGCAAAATATCAAAACGGAATCACAATTTCTTTCCCCTTCATTGTTTCATTTGATGTTGTTTCCTGTTTTGAACAGTTACTGTTTGCAGGGATTTATTTGATCTTTTTGAGTCCCAAGACTAGTTACAAAATCCTTTATTCAAATTATGTTTTATGAATTTAAGCAAGTTGACACACAAAAAAATGCCAAAGAGCTTGTCACCATTTCCTGGCAATATTTAAGTAGTTCTGGTTTGTCTCAGATGCATCCATCCTCTGGCCTTGGTACCAGAAGATGACATTTCCATTCTTAATTACAGCTTTAATGCTCGATAGCTCTGAATATGAACAGCACCAGACTCATTTAACCTGGAACCAGTTTATCTTTCCACCTACAGCATTCAATATGTGATGCTGTGAAATGCAAAAAAAGCAAACTATTCTTATTTAGACCTTAAAACAATCCAACTTGTCTGTCATGTCTCCACGTCAGCCGCCAAGCTACTAAATCCACAGTCTACCAGCAGAAACTGCAGAAGCAGTGAGTCATCACTACTCTGTTATTTTAATGTCGAGGATAAATGTTGCATGTGTCATGTTGCGCCATGTGCTACATTTCCTTCCTTGCAAATGGACTATCCATAAAGATCCCAATAAGGACTTAAGTGTGCTGGAGCTGATTAGTGGGATTTGGGATTCTTTCTATCCTCTGGTGATGAAACTGAGCTCCTTGGTAGTGCTGATGTGGAAACATGCCAACAGTGTGTGTTAATGGAATCAATTAAAAACTCACTAGAAAAAGCGTCTTCTTACAAAGTCATCACAGCAGGTGAGTCAGGAAAGACGGACAGCTACAGAAAGGGCCTATTGTAAAGCTCTTCTCCGGATCTACTGATAGTAAAGTCAGTGAACACACACAGCAACATATGAACGCAAAGACGTGTGAGTCTGTCAATAAGCACACAGCTGCACTGGAGTCACCTCCGATGTGGTGTACAGGAGCAGGAAATATAGGAAAAAGGTTTCATTTCTTTTTCTTCCCTCATTCTTGATCAATGATTTCTTCCTCATCACTTTCACTCTTTTTCTCTCAGATCAGAAAAAGAGGGCACGCCCCGTCCTTTCCCTAACCCACAGGCTGCTGGCCAGATACTGGACTGACACACAAAAAACACACACAATAAGTAGGCTCACAAAATAAGAGAAAGTTGGACTTGTGCAGCTAGAATAATGGTTTTACACACGTAACCTTTACACATTATTTAACACCAGAGGGAAATTTTTATGAAAGAATACATTTCACACGGATGTGCAGGGAGTCCAAGAACAAAAGTTTGGAATAGTTCTATCAGTTCTATCCATTAAATGAAAAGAGCTAGAAGAGTGCAGTCGAACCTGAAGAGAGAACAGGGCAAGAAATTACATCTTCAATCGAATCAAGACTAAATGAAAGAAATGAAATATACTATGCTTACAAGTCAAGCAGGGAGTATTGTCTCTTAGTGGTACTTTACTGGTGTTTACAAGCTGTCATTGTGCTACATTCTGTCAGTCTCCACTGTATCTGAATCAGCGGCAGACCTGAAACACTTAACAGCGCTGCTTTTCAGCCTTTTGTGCACAGCACTACGTTTCTGTGGTACAACACAGTCCACAGCACAACACCTCATTGATTCTTTGTAAATGTCACATAAAGCCCAGTGGAGGCAAATGGTGGAAAATACAAAGGGCAACACCGCAAGCTTTAGATTATGTTTTCTAAGATGATGACTGGTGAGTGAATCATGTTTACATCACTGTTGGATCCGTGATTTTTAGACATGGCTTGCACCACAACCTGGGAAGGACACTTGAAATTTTTCCCTCCATTCTTGTATTCTACATAAAAATGCACCGCTGTTGGTCAGCAGTTAAAGTTTGGGAGTGTGTGTGGGATTCAATAGATCCAGCCAACATAAATTCTGGCACCTTTAGTGCCAGTGTCAAATAAAATACTGTTTTTGAGCCAAAGGAGAAAAACAAAACAAATAATAAAACATTGAAGTTCCATCACAATCTACGCCCTCAGGCGGTCCATGAATGGATCCAGGCATAAGCTCTGGGAGACAACATAAATACCAGGATCAAACTGATGGATCCCCAGAGACAGCTCCAGGCAATTACTCCCTACTCACCTTACTTTCCTAGTCTGTAATGAAGGAAACAACTGGAAGAGCAGGGCTTAAATTTCACATTTCTCCTGATTATATAGCCTCAGACAAACACTATGTTGCATATACAGCAGCATATAATAGAAAACCCCAAACTGTTTTGTTCTTCACGTAACATTGTTTGGTGTTGGTTTTACTTTGTGTGTCGGAGCTCTTTACTACAGAGTCGTACTTCATCTGAGGTCATGCCTATGGGGAGTCTCACTACCAGTTGGTTCCTGATTGGAAAGCTGTACTCGCGTGATGAAATGACAACCAAGCATTGACTACCTCCCGCTATTTAGCTCAAGTCAATTGGAAATGTGATAGAAAGAGAGCCATGTGTGTTCAGCGGCTACATTTATGTACATACAGCTGCTTGCAGTGCGTTAAAGAATCTATGGCTGCACCATTGACCAACTTAATTTGTCACAGTCCAAAAAACACACACACAAACGTAGAGAACATTTCAGCTGACTGGCATATCTGTACTGAACATCAAAGCATAATTCTGTCAGCTAAAAATATCACGGCAGAACAAGCGCTGCTGAATGCTCCCTAAATAAGATTACGCAGGAGGACGGTGATCATTAGGATGAATGAAGAACACTTATGCTGCTGTCTTGCCTCTTTGAGTCATAATGTTGGAATGAAAATTGTTTTCCCTCCCAAGTGCATGTGCAGTAAAAAGAAGTGCAGGCACACACTGAATCTCATCAGTTTATCGCATGCATAAACAGAGATGTATAAATATGAATTTGTTAGGTCATTATGTATCTCCCAATTATTTCTCAGCAGAAAAAAAAACTTCCTTAAGATTTGAAGTTACAGAATTTGCAACCAATTTTGAAGGCGCTGTTATTAGAGAATTATGCGCACATGAACACGTGTGTTCCTTTCTTTGCTGATTGAATTAAGCCTCTCATCAACAAGCAATAAAATGAATTTAACTGGTTTCTTAAGAATCTAGACCTTTTTGACTCAGTCTCAATATGTTTGCTTTTTCATTCCTGTAAAAAACTTCCAACGTGTTGCACCAACACATGAAAAATATTTATGAAGAGCTGTTACTTTGGATACATTTTTATGTTCACCTTATTACAGTCAGGCAACAAAGGAAGCTGAGCTGAGTTGTCAATTCCCTCTAAATTGAATTAGTTAATTCATTAGAGCTTGGGAGTAAAAGCTGTGAGAGATCAGCGGAGGAATGAGTTCAGGACTTTACACACACAAAAAAACACACAAGGCTTCAACATCAGCCGGAGCAGGTGTGCTGGTGTCTATTTGTGTACCCGTGAGTACAATACTGAATGCATTGTAGGTTTTCAGTCTGTTTGGCATGTTTGACACAGTGGCACTTAAATATTATGTGATCGTATCTGGAGCAGAACTAATGGCTCCCCTAGCCTTTGGTAAAAGAGGTGACAAAGAAGCCGACGGTCACTCGATAATACTCCACTCCACTGATATGGGCCTTTGTGAATGACTGCACTCACCACAGAGAAATACACAATGAAGGCACTTGAAGTTTGCAAATAACACATCTGAAAATCCCACTGTGAAAAAAACAAAACAAAACATTAAGCTAAGTTGAACTATTTGACTTCACCTCCAACACCATACAAACAAATAATCATAGTGGGGGCAGCATCATGTCGGGGGGGGGGGGGGGGGGGGGGGGACAATGTGTTGACTAGTCTACTCAAATGTGTGAGATCCCAGACAAACTGACAATCTCACAAATGCAAGCATAAAATACATTTTTGAAAATACATTACATGTCACTCTCTGAACAGTTGATATCAGAGATGAATGACTAGAACTCATGCCACATTTTTTTCTGTCATGTTTGATTCATTTGTATAACAGTGCTGTCTCCTGCGCTGTTGCAAATCTCACTCAGAATACGAATGTGAGAAAGAGAATATAAAATGTAAGATGGTGAAGTTATTTTTATCTTCCCTTCTGTCCTGCAACCACAAAATTGCTCTCTCTATACAGCAAAAGCAAGCCAAAGTGATCAATTATTGAGAATGTACTGGGTAAGAAGCATGTACAGTATGAAACTTCCTCATCCATCATTCTGCTCGACATTTAAAAGATATGTATTTTTTACGTGATCACAAAATCACATAGCTTTGGAGGTGAAGTTATATAATTAGAACACTGATGCCAAAATCCCCTTTGTGTCCTTGGTGTTTTATACTGAAACATTAACATACAGCTTGTAACTGAATGCATCCATGAGCATTTAACCGAAGAGGGAGGAACGACAGCTGGAAGGCTAAATGGAACAGAAAGAGAGGAGCAGAGGTACAGCACACTGAGGCATCATGTCCTCAACTTGTCACTGTCTCAGTAGAAAGATGCTATTTTTCGGAATAAGCTGCAGTAGGAATCTCAGTTCTCCTCCTTGTGAAACAAGACCCGGGAAATAATTTGCCAAGTTTAAAATGAAAAGTGGCAAAGCAGCTAGCCTGTCTTCATTCAAAAAAATCAAATCAAATTAATTATTAATACAACAAATCTCATTTCTTTAATCAATTCATGCTCTGAAGTGTTTCTGCAGGTTGCCTAGCAACCTCACATCAAATTTATGGTTGCCTGCAGTCAAAGGAAAGAGCCAAACAAGCTTTATGCAAGATTGTCAGCATGAATTACATATTTAACATACTTAAAAATAGGAATTTACTGACTATGAGACTCTTCCTGTACTTAATAAAGTTGGATTATCAAAGACATCCAACTCTACTGGAGGTTGAACAAAATGAAGGATGTTCCTTTACGTCATCTGCTGGAAAAAATCTCACAGATGTAACAGATGTAAAATTGTGGCCTGCTGCTACTGTACTTCATCGTGAAGTCTGTTTCCTCTGAACTGAGGCTTCTCCAACAATACATGAGACATGAGAGAAAACCATGTGACATACATATGACGAACTCACGTGGGCAAAAAATTCAATAAGCACAACCCTCTTTGCATCACCGATCAGCAGGCATATTGTTTCTGAGTTTTAGTGTGCTTGCTGTTTGAGATTAAACTGGAGAGTAATTTGTAGATGATGCTTGCTCTAAAAGGTATTTGTTTTTACAAAGCAGAGACAAAGGAAGTAAGTTTGGATTAAAAAGGCAGCAAGAACGAAATGGGATTTTACTTCATTTGCATAATTGATCAAATTTAAGTCTCTCGTCAAAGGGGGGCGAAGCATGAACCACGTAGCTCCAAGTCTTTGAGTATTATCTGGTGTGAGAGATGACTGGAACCACTAGTGGTAAAACACGATAATCATAACATAACAGACTATTAGTGCTCACCAGGAAATGAATTCCTGTTGTACGAAGGACTGATTACACCACTCAATTTCTGAGCCGAGAGATAACAGATGTTTTATTCTACAGCACTGCTGCTGTGGCATCACATAAAATAAAAAAATATCACGTTCAAACTAATGTATCACCAAAATACGCACTCAAGATTGTTTTTTTCCCCCTCGGTTTTATATTTTGTATGTATATAAATCATATCTTTTAAGCTGACTGTACCTGGTTTAGGTTACAGACGGGAAGAGATACACAGATAGGTGGATGGATGTGCTGTGAGATTTGATTTCAATATACTGAATGAAACAACCAACAGTGTGTTCACCCTGCTGGCCTCTCCTGCAGTGATCACCGACCAAATCCCTTAGGAGGATTATCCAGACTCAAATCAAGAAAATCGTGCAACTTTAAGGGTTACAAGTAGAAGCATACAGAAATGGAATAAAGGGTGATTGTCCCATGATCTAATGATGTTTCTTCTCCTTTCCCCACCTCTGATTTGTGTGTTTTGAAATAGAGCAAGATTGATATCATATTTACTGTCTGTGCACTAAATATGAAGCCAGATCCACCAATTTCCTGAGTGTGAAGACTGAAAGCAGAGAGAAACAACTACCCAGAGATAAGACAAGCCCTAAGCTCACAATCTATAAGTGGCATCCGTATAAGAAGATTCATCACCTCATACATTCAGTGCTGCTGGAGAAAGCACTATATATAAGTAATAAGACAATGACTTTTCAGAATCCTTCAGTAGTCTTCGTTATATTATTCAAATAAAAAAATATCGATGCACATTTTTAGTAACCCTGCTCTCCTCTGGGTTTTTTTTAAATTCTTTTTAAAGGTTGCTCTTGAGAATTAAATTTATGAGTCAAACTGCCTTCAAGTGAAGTGTGATTGTGAAATAGTTGCGAGTCATTTTAAGTAATGGGGCCTCTGACTAGCTCAAAACTGAAAATCACAGATGCCACAACTTGTCAGATGGCTCTCAGTACAATGGAACTTTACCCCCTGAAGTAGCAGCATGCATTGGCACAAAGCAGAAGGCAATTTGGCAATGTATTACTGTAATCTGATATTCAGAACACAAACAAGCCCTGCTGGCCAGTTTCGCTGCCAAATGCCACCACACCAAAGCCAAGATGTTCCCACACTACAAACACCATTACCAGTCCGGTCTTTGTCTTTGGGATGCATGGATGGAAACAGAGAAGAGAGACCTGGTTAACGTTACTGCAATAAAGCCAGATGTGAGGATGAAACTGTCAAGTGGCACAAAAACGGCAATCACAATTAGCAAGATCACAGACCTCTCTCACAGACCAGCCGCAGTTATTTCATTTCCCGTCTTACAACGAATGATTTATTTTAGCACTAAAAAGGTGATAAATGATCATCAAATCAAATTTGGCTTGTATGCCATCTGCAAACAGAGGGCTCTGACGTCGTAAAAGCTCCTGGATACACAGCGGCCATCTGGGTACCAACGAAATGCTGCTATTACCAGTGATACAAGTGTTACCCCATTATTAATTTTCAGCATTTTACAGTCTTTTGACAATGGCGGGCTCCAAATGTGTAAAACTGGGCTTGGTGAAGACTGTGACTAGCTGACAAATTGGGAAAGCATTTACTCTCTGAGTAGAAAGAAAGAACTTCTTCAGAGAACTGGAAACTAATTATTTAAATCAGAAACAAAGTAAAGACAAAGGTGTGATAATATGGAGCAGATTGCTTCTGTGAGTGACACATTCACCTCCATTAATGTACAACATCAGAAGATTCACTTCGTCTGTTTGTAACATTCATTAAAATAAAGTCTGGTGGAAATTCATTAATAAGACACTTTAACTGTTAATTTCTTCCCTTGTGATTTACAGGAAGAGCAGTGTTTATATTTAAAAGCTATTTAAAAGCCCAACGCTTTGTTTTGCTTTTCATATTTATTTAGTTAATTAGATACAACAAATGCAGCCTTGACTTGCTTTTGTTTTTACATAATTATTTAAAAGAAGGAAGAAATGATTCTTTAACAAACAGGGACACAAGCGGGGCAGCTGGGCTGATAGATGGAGTGCCAGGCTGAAAAATACGGATTCAAATATATATTAACTTTCTTATGATTCCCTATAAGACACGACCCAGAGGAGGGTGTCTGTGTGTCATAGTCATAACTATAAGAACACCCAAGGGAGCACATGAGCAGTGGACCTACTGGATCTTTGGCCCCACAGCGACCATAATAAACACACAGTTAAAGCTGTGGTTTGGTCAGGCACAAAAACTACATGGTTAGGATTATAAAAAGTTTATGGTTTGAGTCAAAATAAAGACGTATTTAAGGTTTAAGGATCTTTGTCATCATGGTTATGAAAATAAACACATTGTTCAGATTGGGGAACATTCATGAATGAAATGATTATTGGTTACACAAAACAAACACAAGTCTCCTGCGTTTTGTTGACTCATCAATCCATCTCCTGACAGATTCTGACACAGACACAGACTCCAATCTAAAAATATCAGCCCACAAGCAACTTTACAACAATCCACGTCTTTGATAATATGGAAAACTTTCTAATTTCTTTGAAATGTTCTTTTGTTAAACTGTCAGTGCGACCATGTAGATGTTTGGGAGTTTGAACCTCATATAGGAACTACAGACTTGACCAAGCACTCTGCTGAAACAAAGTTTGAGTTAATCTGTACACATGCCCGCAACAGGTACAAGATAATAAATCCAAAACACAACAGGCTGTCTGCTCCAGAAAGGCCTCTATGATCATTACTGTGAAGGACTTAGAATAGAGTAACTGTATCACTGCTTTAAGTCTGAGGAGGAGACTGAGGATTCTTCCCTTCTTTCCCTCTCACTCTAAGACCAAAGTAGAGACAGTCCAGATGCTGAGTGTCTATGTAGGTTTAAAAGATTTGTTCATTGGGCTTAGCGATGTGACCACACATGAGTCAAGGATCATGGAAAATGTTTTTATGCTCATGGGTATCATGCACAGGAGTGTGTGTGTGAATACACACAGAAGCACAGTGAGCAGGGACTGTTGTGTGCTGAGCTCGTCATTATAACAGCAGCTCTGCCTTTACACTCCTCAGTACTTCGTACATTTCAGGCTGCCTCATTTCAAATTGGATAGTTTACTAATTGAAGTAGTCATAACAGCAAAGACACCAACATTTCCCACATTTAAGGAGCCTCTGCTCTAAAGATCTACCTATGGTGATGTTTTTGTTACTCAAGCACCACAAATAAATCAAACTCCAGCAATAAGGCCTCAATTAGCTCAAACAAACAGAGTACATCAATAACAACTCCGAGCACACACCTGTCAGTTAATGCCTCTGCCATAAATGCATCGCAGGTCAAATACTAATCTGTTCTGTCGATCATAGATGTATTTTTCTGTTTTCTATCCCTCTCTCCAGGCTTGTCACCAAATTCGAAGGGAAACAGGAAGCTGTGGAGAAGACAGGATTTATCCACCTGCTTTTTGATGAGACCTTTAACTGTGCAAAAAAAGGAAAACGCATTTAACACTGGTTAAACAAATTCACCTTGCATCAGCTTAGATAGATTATCTAGAAGTTTCTCTCACTAAATGTCAAGAAAAAAAACCCACACTGAGTGAAACGTGTGCGTGAAAAGCACGACAAGGAACTTCAATAACTGTATTTACTACTTTAAGATGTTATTTCATTGGGAAAAAAATACTTCCTTTCCATTTTAACAGCAAACTCAACTTGTGTACTCACCCAGACAACTTTGGTATCTTGGAGAAACCAAACATGTCCATGTGGTCCTGCTACAGAGCACAATGTCCTGGAGCTCAGGTCCTCTACATTAACATTCTCCTCCACATCCAAATCCTTCACACCGAGAACTCACACGTTCAGTTTCAACCCGGATCCATATCAAGAGTTAACAAAAGCCGGCCAAACACAGAACGCAGAATTATTTTTCAGTTTAAGAAAAACTGAAGTCAAATTGCAGCAAGTGTCACCCTTGTTGAATGCCCCATCTGGTGCATGGACCAGTCCAGTTGCCCGTCTTCCTACAATGATTCCTTCTCAGGGATACTCGAGAGAGCGCGCATCAGCGCCCCCCACCCCAACCCTCCTTCTGCTGTCTCTGGGACCAGTCAGCCCTTTCTGTTGCTCTCCACCTGGCTCGGCTGAGCCGGAAAAACACCTCTGTGTGTGCTCTCCATTTCAGCACATGGAGGAGTGCAGTGATCCTAACCGCGGTGAGCAGGGGAGAGGAGGAAGGAGGGAGGGAGAATGGAAGAGGGACAGGATAGAGAGGGAGGGGGGAGGGACAAAGCAAATAGATGACGGATGCTCTCTGGCTCTGGCTTTGCCCCCTCTTCATCGGGGCTGCAAGTCCACTTTGCAGGGCAGAGAAAAAGAAGAGGATGAGGGAGGATGCAGAGCAAAGACGGTGATGAGAGGAAGAAATCAAGATGAAAGATGGAGGAGTCACAAAGAGGAGAGTAAAAGTGCTTTGGTTGTAAAGAGAAAGCAACTGAGACAGACAGAAGGATGGATAGGGGAGAGTGGTGATGGGCAGGAGAAAGCTGACTCTGCAGAAAGGGAAGCTGATGCGAGCAAGACCCCTTCTCTCTGGTTTTTCCTCCTCCCTGGTTAAGTTTTCTTAAATATGTTATTCAGAGGGGAGACATAATGTCAAATGAGATATGAATTAACAGACATGGAGACAAATATTCTCAAGTTGAAAGATTTAAGAATCCATCAAAATAATTCTAATGGTTTCCGACAGCCTAATCACTATTTATGAGCATGAAAATTTCTCCAGGGAGCAATGCGAGACTGCATACTTGATCACATTAAAAGTTCAAGGCTGAGTTTGACTTTTCTGTATTTCAAGTGAGAACGTGTTCAAAATATTCCTGAGACTGTCCCAAGACACAGAAACAACAAAACACAAACTCCTATCTGAAATAATTGTACAAGAATTTTATCAGATTGTGTGTGTTACATCACTGTCAACAGTTTTCTAAAGCATGCAGGGATTTGATAGATTTCTGTTATTTTTAAAAAATTCTTGAAAGGTTTAAGGTTATCATTAATTTTAGCCTTGTATCGTGGACAGAAGCTGTAAGACCCTTGGGGTGTCCTAATTCGCCTATTGTGTGTCCACAGAGTTAGATTTGCCAATTTAATAAATTTGGCGCCCTCAGGCAGAACATCAGCACATCAGGCAGACTTTATAAAACAAACCTCTTTCAACCATCTGAGGGAACAATCACAATGTTCTCTGACAGCAGTAGAAATAGCCACACTATAGGCTCTCTGGCTTATTGCTATCATGCTATTGTCCAGTAAGTGTTTGTACCACGTTCATTTTCTTAGTTTCATTATTCGTCTACTCTCTCTTACTTTTGGTGCAAAGCAGCAATGGCCAAAAAAAAAAAAAGAAAGAAAAAGAAACATTTTCAGCTATGATGCAGTGACTTTTTGATGACCCTCGTCCTCCCTTAGGCTTCACACACACATCAAACATACTTGTGGCTAGCAGGATATACAACGCCGTGTTACTCTCTCATAATTCCATACTGGTCTGGTCAAAAAACCCATCTCAGGATGAGGAGACAAATAGATGAAGCTCTTTTATTGGTTAGCTGATTCAATTTCCTTTCACAATTTATCACAGATAGAAGCTATTTAGGGATATCTGGCGTTGCGGATCCATGTGAGCCTTTGGATAATAATGGTTTTCAGGAATCAATCCTGATCATCTTGAAAATTATGTGACTTTTGTAGTGGATAAACCAACAACGTGCCTTCCTTGATGCTCAGAGATATGTGGAAATCAAACCAAAACGGCTGGAAATAATGGGCCAACTCAACTGACTGGACTTCAAATGTAGTTTTCCCTCCATCTATATATTTGACATGACAAACTTTGATATTAAATCACCAAGCAATAAACACTGATGGGAGTTAACCATCTAACCCTGTAGAAATAAAGTGCTTCATATGTGTTCAAAAATACAGCAGAGAGCAGCTGATTGTTGTGTTATCTGTTAACACATGAAAACATCACAGAAACATTTGGATACTACTTGCTCATTGATGATAATTCATAATGTAGGAAGTTAGTGTTTTATATTAGTTTAGCAGAATAAAACCCTCAAGGACATAAAATAAATGTTGACAAAAATAAGACACTGGTGAAGTCTTAATGGAGACACCGGGCTGTGGGAGGAGCTGATTGGATTGGAGGAAATGATGACAAATCTTGACTGAGGGCGAAGCTTCTTAATTTAAAATTGACAGGATAATAAGAAGAAGTAGGGATCTATAAAGGTGGAGCCGAGCCAAAAAGCACGAGCGCTGAGGAGGAGGACTGAATGAAGAACAGGGTGAGAGGGAAAGAACTTTTGCCAAGGTTCGCAAATTCCCCTTTTATTATTATTATTACTCATTTTTTAAAAGAATGGAAGATAGGACAAAGACTGGGGTGATTACCCATGATGCTTCCCACTAGACACTTTGTTGGTCTTGTATATCTTCCTCTGTGGAGCTGAACTTCAGACTGCAGGCAATTTATTTCCTAAACCTGATCTATTGGAGCCTGATTTTATTGCATGTCATCCCTCTTAAGTAGCAGGAAAGAGAACAGTTCAGTTTCAGTCTGTAGCAGACTGTGAAGGTGCATAGTAAATATTCAGGGAGAAAAAAAAAAAAACAACTCTAAAAATGACTTATTAAAAAGTCAGCATTCCTAACTTTTGAGAAGGGGGTGGGTGAAGGACATGTACCTTTTACTGTAAAGTCTATAATTTACTTCCACACTTCAATGCCTCCACTTCCAGTGACTTACTCACCCATTCAACTTTCAGAGCTCAGTGTTATCACTTTATCTCAGTTTCAGTGTTAGGAAATGCAACATGAAAGGCTTCACAACAAACTAAGGACATTCAAACGGTATTTTCTTCGGCTTCTTTAGGCTCTTCTATTAGTCTATTAGTCACTTCTATTTGGTTTTGGAGGTTTTCCTGAATAGAATATTTCTAAGTTTTATGAAATCCTGAGCAACTCAAGTTGATTAAAATCACCAGTCACCAGTCTCAGACTCAAGTCAGGTTGTAATTCAACATAAAAAGCAGTAATATCCTCCTAAAGCCCAAAAAGGAAGTGCAGTGCTTTAAAACTTGCAGAGAATCATCATCATCACTTTTCCGTCACTGGATGGAACAATCTGAAGGCAGCTGATCACATTCGCAGACAGAAAGGAAAGATGCACGACAGCGGACACATGACAGACACACAACAGATGACAGACAGACTCACACTTTCAAGTTTGGAAAAAAAAAAGGCTAAGTGACGTACAAAACGGCTCTGCAGTTCCAAGTGATCAGATCTGTCATAGTAACAAAGTAAGGAGGCACACCTGATCACTTGAACGTGTTCAAACGAGATCATCAGCTATAATACTCCTGATTCACTCTATTATGAAAATATAAACTAGGTAGATTTTAATACTATATGTCGTCATATTTACCTGGAATACAGAGTCTTTTTTCAAATTGTCAGTCTGCCAGGTACTGTTGGGTTTAAGGTTAGATGCATATTCTATAAATAATAACCTCTATGGTCCTGATGGACAGGTCATCTGGATCATTCTGGTATCTCTCCAGGCTCCTGTCTGATCTCCGCACTTGGCTGATTTAAAACAGAGAGGCTTATTACAGTGAGGACAGATAGGAGCATCACAGCCAGCCCACTACTGGTTTGTGTTCCAGGGAGATAAGGAGAGAGGCGCACCTCCTTGCCTTTGTCCACTAATGAATAACAATACAGTCCAAGGTCACCATTCAAGTGTGTGCGACTGTGTGCACCTGTCAGGGAGTAAACTAAGAAAGACAAAGCGTGCCTGCTGTATCATTACACAACACATTGGTATTCAGCACTCCTTCACCTTCTGGACTATGATGTTTGCCACACCAGCAGAGAGAATCATTTACCTCTGTATGTGTGTGTGTCTGCTCTGAGACATCTCTTCTGTCTCTATAAAACAGCTGGACATAACATGTCCAACAAAACGGCAGCTGTAACAGTATGAATCTAACTGACCAGCTGATGACAGATGATAATAATGAAGCTGTGTGTCTATATTAAGCCAGGAGTATTTAGACATTGATGGCTTTGACATTCCCCTTGAGCCGCTGAGGTGTTCACACATAAATCACTGTCACCTTTGCAGCAGCACAGTCTCGTATTTTGGTTCGTCAGTTATGTTTTCATGGAAATACGAGCGCTGCTTGGAATACTGGTTTGGTCCAAGGGTACAAGTTCATTTGAGAAAACGCCCTGCATGGTTTAGGTTTAGGTCAACTAAAACACTTGGTTAGGGATCAGGACAGGTCAGGGATTTGGTTATTGTGCTGCAGCCAAAAGTGGAGAGAAAATAATCAGATATATTTGGAAGACTTGACAATCTCAACATCTCTGATAAGCAATATGTTTTTAAATATTTCAGTCCAAAAGTCCAAAATCAGCAGTGGGCAGTAATTAAGGCTATGTCCTTGAACAATGCACTTATGTACAAGTTTAAGGTACTTTTATTTGACTATTTTCTGCTACCAAATTGGATTTATTCAACTCATGTAGTTACTAGTTTCATAACATATTTGTTTTTCCGTACAAATATAAATAATGATGATCCTATAAAAAACAATGTATTATTACAGATTAAACTACTCAGTTGTTTAGATCATAGTTTAAATGAGCCCAGCCTTGACTCACTACAACATAAAATAACTGCAAGTCAGCATTAATTATCCAAACAGGAACTCTCACTTTCAATGCTTTTTGCTCAATTCAGGACTTTAAATGAAATCCACACCAAAGACACAGTCAAAGCGTTGCCCTGAATGTAACCATCTCCCCGTCATTACATGGGATAAAGCAGACACCACATGTGGCACGCACACACACACACACACACACACACAAACCAACTTGATATGACTCTTTCAAACAATGAGATCATAGAATTTCATTCCCACACCTGTCATCCAACAATCCAAATTTCAATCTCTCCCTTTCTCTCTATTCTTTTCGACACCAACCTAATCTGACAGGGCAGAAAACCGTGAAGTGAGGGATGGGATAGATGGAGGAAGAGGAGAGCTGGACTAGAGTCATTCAGCACGGTAGAGCAAGGGAGGTGTAGGTATGGAGAGATGATGAACGTGTGGAGGGAGGCAGAAAGGTCAGGGAGGATAAAGGGGAGGAGGGAGAGATGGATACTTAAAAGCAATGGCTTGTAAGACAGAGGTGTGATGTGGGAGTTGATGACGAATTAGGGGAGAAGGACACTGAAGGATGGAGTGAACAGAAAAGATGGGAAAAGGGCAATAGGAGAGAAAGAGAGAGGAGGAGGAGAAAAGAAGAAAAGTTTTAAAATTACTTCTGAAGATCTGTGTGATCACACAGCAATATATTGCTCGTCAAGATGAAGCGTGGATTCCATCTTGAGATTTGTTAACAAGACATGGGGGGGGGGGGGGGGGGGGGGGGGGTCGGCAAACAAATGTGGTAATTTATGAGAAGGTATAAAAACAGGACTTGAAGGGGAACTGCTTCAGGAACAGAACCTTCTAACCTTGTAAATGCAGAAGAGGATTCATTAGTCTGGCCATCCTTAGCATCCGCTCTGCAAACACAGACTCAGCACTATTTCTAGCAGATCTAACAAGATAAACTCTGATAGCCATCATAAAAATGTTCATTCCCATATAGTCTTATATCGCTCATCTTATTTTAGATGTCCACTTCATGTCAGAGCAGCTCTTTAAGCAAGTGTCCTGTCACTCTAAAATATTCACTTATAATGCCTCTCATTGAAAAAACTGAATATGGTTATGGTTAATTACCTGAAACATATTTTTAATATTTATGTCCTGCATATTTATTTTTTTTTACTGTTAGCTAACAAAGACCAAAACAGAACCGCCTGCTCCAACCTGTCTACCACTTTCAGTTGTTGTTTTTCAATGTGATGAAGACAATGGATGCAAATAAGGATACTAAATGTCAAGGCCACCTTTGACAGTGGATTTTGCTATACCTGAGCTGGGAAAAAGACAAAAAAAAAATAATCAAGGTTCCCCAAGAAATATGAATCATAAATACCAAAGCTTAAAATAAAAACTAGGAGGAAATCAAAATTGTGAACTCTAATATTGAAGGTTTTCAGCAGTCTTTCTAACTTCCAAGGTCTTTTGGTGCTCCTCATGATAGTTCCCCACAGGCCCATGAAAATAAGTTTTTAGATTGAAACTTTGTCTCATGATCACCCAGAGCAGTGGAGTTTTTATCTACCTGGCATACCTGATACACTTGGCAGCAGCCACACTGTTTCTGACACATTAAACCCAACTGTGCGCTCCATGTGGGTTTGAACAAATAATACATTTGGCTCAGGTCTGAACTGCTTCAGTCTCTCTGTGTCTCCAACATTTCTTGTGCCTCCTGCAATCAGCCTCCTAAACATCACTCTTCAATAAACCAATCTTCTGGCAGACACTTAGAAGATAAGGAAGAGTGGGAAATAAGGGGAGCTATTTGTCACTTCACGGCATAATACTGAGGGGACGGCTGCCCCAGACCCTTCAGCTTTTTTTAGGGGGTCACTTTTATGCAGCCATGCATCAACTGTGAACGTACAACAAAGCATCTCCCGAGCAAACAATCAAACAATCCTCTGTAGAATATATTCACTCGCTGGTTGCATGCCACGCACATTTTCCCATCCTGCCTGCTGTGCACACAAATCAAAATACAAAGATGGAAAGCTATACTTAGACTGACCAAATAACTCAAATGCTGTTAGCTATTCTTCCAGCACAGTGTGACATTTAATTACACACACACACACATGCGCTAACTAAGCCTAAATGCTGAGGAATGTGGTTTTTATGAGCCACATGTAGCGACCTGCAGTGTTTGACAGCCGGCCAGATACACTCACACATTCAAACAAGCACACAATTACACACAGGCATGCACAGAAGCACAACTTCTTCTATCAGTGAAAAATTGTTCACCTTTTAAGAAGGAAATCATTACAATGGAACATTTTTATAGCTTAATAATAGTAATGCACATATAGTATACATCTGTGGCGAAACAGAATCTTTATGAAAGGAGAAATATAAAAATAGATTTTCAGCAACTGATTCCAGTTTTTTAATAGTTTAGTGTGTTGGAAGCTACATTGATAATTGCCAGGTTATGGATTGAGAATGTGTGACGCAGAGAAGCCTGAGGACGGGGCTCGTGTTGGGCAGCTGGCCCAGTGTTGCTGAACATAACTGGGCAGAGCTCCCAGTGATGAGAGAAGAGAAGTGAGCATCAGAGGACTGATGGAAAAGTCCTGGGCAAGAGGGGAAGTAATAAATAACAGTTTTTCCCGGAATAGAGGCTGAAATGCATCATTGTGGTATTGTTTGTGTTGTACTTTTAAAACTATTTTACTTGTCAAAGTTTGTTTGGACCGGGCTGTTACACTGCGACTGTACAAAATGATGGAAGCCCATTTTAAGGATTATATTGGAAACAGGCAAACTGCAACAGCATCAAACATGTACGTGCCTGTGGAGGTGGTGATAACAAATGTAAATATTTGTTCAAAACACCAATGAACAGACTAACAGATGTGACTGGAAACATGAATTTAACAGGACAAGAAGCATACCATTTGCATAAATTTGAGGGTGGGAATTTCACAAATTGATTCTGAGTCCACTTTATGAATTGATTCTTGATTCAGAATCACTTCCTGAGTCTATAAATAGAAAAGGGGGACAGTGACTGTGTCACAATCCAATCACTGATGTCATCTGTCAAATAAAGTGCAATAAAGACAGCGAAGGTCAATGACAAATGAGAAAAGCAGGCCGAACAACATGAGAATGTTACAGCTGTAAGTCTCCTCTGAACCTGTGAGTCTGTGATTTAACAGGAGATATGATTGAAAGTGACGGCAGGCTGGCTCCTGCCATGTGTGCCTGTTGGCAATCAAATCTGGGCGACCCTCTTTAGCTCCATTACTAACTGTACAGAGTAAAACCATACATCCAGCTGATTTTAGGGGGAGATATTAAGCTTTTGTTCTGAATTAATGTAGTTGATTATCTCAATTTCGGCTCAAGTGGAGAATATTTTACACCCAGTACAAGTTCGGTGAAACAGGATGGTAGTAATATTAAAGTCTTAAGTTTTCTGTGAATTTTATCGCCAATTCATAAATACTAATGTGGAGAACACTGTATAAAAGGCCTTAAATAATGCAGATGATTACTGTTGGCTCACTGATGCTGTGCGCTGCAGTGAATGCTAATTGGAGTGAAATACGGGGTGAAAATACGATTTTATGGCACAAGCTGAAATAGGGCTGAAGCTTGTAATCAAATTTCAGTGGAGATCTACTGTGAAGAAAGTAGCAACCCTAACATATAACCAAGAAGCAACAAAAAGCGTGTTAATCCAGATCTCATCCAGCTGTCATAGTCATTTAAGATGCAAGTCAACACAACTTAAAACAGATGCAGCTAAGTGGCAGACGGATTTGAAGTCGTATGGCTCCTGTGGTTGATATGCAGAGATAAACAGCCTGTGTGTGAAGCTGGGGTCTCTGCCACATCTGCCTTTAGTCATTAAAGGATTTTGGATTAACACATTACACTGAATTTCAGACATTTATGAATGATATTTGACTGTTTGGAAACAGACAACAGATTTGCACTGCAAATCCCTCCTCTCTGTGACACACCGTTACACTTCTGATCCACACATCCAGACACACACAAACATGCGCACACCCATACACTAACTCAGACTGGGGATATCATGTTTGTGTGTTGTGGTATTGGCAGGCAGATTATCATCTGCTGCTTCCATTAGCTTCTGAATAAACAACGAGGTTGAGCAACTCAAATGAAAACGACTGACCGAGAACAACATGCCAACATCCTGCTGATGTTTTGTCAATACCTGCCGCACAAACACACACACGCAGGATTTTCAGGCGGCGAAGCGGTATAAATACAGCTTGACTTTGGTAAATTTTCAGCAGTTTCTAAATGTTCAACAGTCATAATGTGAAATCAGCAGCAGGGAGTTTACATTTGCTATCAACATGCCATTTCTGACAACAGTCTGATTTGCCACCTTGTTGTGAGTTTTTTTTTTTAGCTACAAAAAAAAAAAATCCCAATTCCTTCAAAGAAAATTGAGTCTGAATTTGAAGGGCAGATTTTCTGACTTCTGCAGCCAACAGAAATTGACATGAATTATCATCTGACGGGCAGGAGAAGAAGAACACAAGCTGGAGGAGGAGGACTACACTTGGCACCTGCCAACAAACTAATCAGTCTATGACTGATTTGTCCTGAAGGCCAGTCCAGCCTGACCTGACTCGTCCAAGAACAAACACCCTGCAGTGCACAGAGGTGGCGTGCCTGCAGATTATCACCAAAAGAAAAGCTCTCCGACAACATGCAACTATTCTGCTTTTCTTTCTTTGAGAATGAGTAAATATGATTTATCCTCTAACGAATCAGCTAAGTGGTCTTATTTTCTTCAAATAAATATAAAACACAAATTACAAAAAAAAAACAACAAAAAAAAACATAGTCTCCAATAAAACCACTGAATTTTATCACATTCAATTCATGCTAAAATTTCAACATCAGTAATTTACTTTAATTCAAAATCACATTTTCTTGTTATGTAAAAGTCAAATGAGAATTTAAATTAAATGTTGCTTAAGGTGGTAGAGCACATTATGCTTTCAAAAATGAAATATACAACTCCTCTCATTCCCATTACTTATTTCCAGGGTTCACACAGGTACATATTCAGAGCTGCTGCCTCACATGCATTATGTTTTGGAGCTATTCCATATAATCTACAGTGTCTTGCTTTGGCATTAGCATAAACAAGAGCAAAAGAAGGTCAAATTGTTGTAGCTGTTTGTAATTTTCCATAACACTGAACACAGATACAGACTTTTGGTAAGCCTTCGACAGTTCAATGGGCATACAAAAAAAAAAAAAAAAAAAAAGGAAGCACAGCAAGTTCACTTGATTTCACCTGTCTCACTCCTGCTGCTGCTGCTGACTCAACATTTGAATATCTGTGGTTTAAAAACCAAGAGCAGCAGGTGGAAAGATTGAAAGAGAATCAGTCCATGCCTGCCTGTCTGACTGACAGACACAGCAGAGCTGAGTCTGAATCAAATTTCATTTGTCTTCTTTCTGGGCCACATGTTTCCTGGCTAATGACCTATCACCTCATTGCTGTAATCCTTTGACAATGATGCTGCGATCTGGCGCTTCCTCAGTCCCGTAGTCCTTTGCTTACTGTAGGGTTTTATGTTTAGGTAGAAAGAAAAAAAAAAAAAATGGAGACAGTCCTGACAAACTCGCTTCGTCTTTTTTTCTCCCAACAGCTATAGTAAAAAAACAAACAAAAACAAAACATAAATATTTCATTGAGTATTCAGAATGTTTTCTATAGCTTTACAGTTCTATAGTGTAACAAAACTTTACACCTTACTGACTCTGTTGTTATATATTTGCAAAAACCATGGGATTTAAATCCAATTCAACTTGATGTACGATCAGCTGAATTGCACATTTTGGTATTTGAAGTAGCTGAAGAAAAGCTTTTCAACTGAGAGACACGTGTCAACATGTGATCTCTAAATGAGCTTTCGTACTGAGACAGCACTGGGCATCCTGTCTGATGGACTCCGGTCCCTGAGCCCATTTGAAGTAGCTCGGATGTTAGTGTTTTCAGTCCATAGCTGCCCCCTGACCTTTGTGATTTATCTGCCTTTGGTAGGAAAACACAGCCACATGTAAAGTCTTCTCACAAATCCACTGAAGTGTCAGAAATAAACAGGTTTAGCTGTCACATGATAAAACTGTGTGTGGTTTATTTATTTATATGTGGTTTATCATTCCAAATGACCATCAGTTAGAGTAAACAAACTATCCGGCTGTTGAAGGGATGATATTAACACAATTAAATCCCCTCCTGAGCCTCAGCTACTCAGCACACTAAGTGAAGCCAACTCCTGAAGCTCACAGCCTCCAGCACACACACAGCAGCAACACACATACTGTGAATTAGCACACACTCAGCCTTTCCTTGATATGTACAGTGCAGGATGCAACTCCCATACAAATATATTCACAAAATGAAAACATTTAATGAGCATGTACACTCATGCATATCCACACACATATAGCCACACTTCCCAGCAGCCAGCTAGCTAAACCCCTTCAATCCATGATGTAATCTCTAAGTGTGTTCAGTAATTACAAGGTCCCGGGTTCTTCCACTGCTTGGAGTCACCTCAGCCTTATGTAAGGCCCTCATAAAGCCGGCAGCATGAAGGATGGGCATCACACCCATCAGCTTGATTAGACCGGCGAGGGAGGCAGCCAAGACACAATGAAATAAAGCGATGAAAAGATTTTAAGGATGACTAGCAATTATGCTAGTCAGCCAGTCAGTTATAATCAGGTAGAATTTGTTGTCAATTAACAAAATTCAGTAACCTTGTGCGTTATCTTTGTGAACGTCAACACGTGTCGGAAATTAAGCACAACTTAAATAAAATTTTGTATGTAGTTAATTAGCTCTACATTGACTAACATCATCAAAGTCCCACTAAAATAGAATACATAAAAAAATAATGGTCCAATAATATGATGTTATGACACTGACAGGGCCTATTCTTAATTATATCCTTCTTTATTAGCTATTTTTGTCCTTTTGTCTTTGTTACTTTTAGTGCAGTGTTGCTTATTTGTTAATTGCTTTTACTTAAATACGGTGTTTAATGTGGGACTTTAACTCTGTCATATTCTGACCTAAAATCAAGTAAGTGACGTAACTATTTCTTCCACCAGTGACTGTCACAACAGTCTGACTGCCGCTTGCTCACTTGCTACAACTGTTCAAAAACATCTAATTGCATTACACTAAGAAGCCAAAAAAGTGCCATCATGAGACAAAATCCAGAACTGAGTTTAGCCAGCAAAAACAGAAACTTATGTAGAGACTTTATCCTCAACAGACTTAATCCAAGTCCATTATTTAGATGTTAAAAAAAGCAGACCCAAGTGAAAGTATCATGTCACTCAAATATGAAACTGTGACCACGAGCTGAAGGCCCATCACTCCAACCTTCATCCACAAAGTCCCATTAACAAGCTGCAACACTGAGGAAGAGGTGCTGTTCGAGGGGGCAATGTTTGAAAATGCATCTTTCACAGACAAATTTAAAATCATTTCTAAAAACATGCAACATGGTGACAGCCTGTATTCAAGGCAACGTCCAGAGCAAGTAAACAACAAGAAGCATCACCAGACACCAGAACTTACTGGAAAGTTGTGAACATCCCCAGTTCGTCATCATCGTCACATGGCTCCATCCTGTCGGACGGACAGACGAAGGGATGGACGCCCCGACCGCACTCACCACCAAAAGGCTGAGAGCGTCGGAGAAACAGCTCCTGTCCTGCTACCCGAGTCCAACTCCTCTAATAAAAAATCCACTTCCTCTGAATCTCTTCAAAAAAAAAAAAAAAAATCCCTAAACTCAATTTTCTGTGTGTGCATGTGCGTGTATTTGTGTGTGCCTATGTGTATGTCTGAATGCGTTCCCGATTTTTTTATTTATTTTTTTATTCCTAGCTTGGTGCCAAATGCTCCAGCTTAGCACCGCTGTGCAGTGCCACTGGTGATGGATTTAGCCGGGGCATCTGGGCTAGCGGGGATAAACTCCATTCACACACGCACACAGACACACACAGACACACACACAAACGCATGGACACTAGCAAATACACACATGCAGAGAGTGTCATGCAGTGTGAGATGGCAGGGGACAATGTTGGGAAAACCTCCCCCACACGGCATCACCAGAGAGATGATAAGTTGTGTGATATACAGTATGTACAGCACACATATACACACACAAAGACTGCACATGCTGCAAGTGGATCAATGCATGAACAGCAAAGACTTACAGTGAGACCACAGAACAAAGAAGCATGTCTGTGACAAATATTACACATCTCATATGTTTTAATGTGTGTGTTTATGTGAGAATCAATGATCACAAAGCTTCTATTCAGGCAGAGCAGACAGAGGTCAAGTCCGCCTGACGGCATATGGCAGAAGGTAAGAGATTCACCTAACAATAATGTTTAATGATGACAGAAGCAGAACAGAACATAATAGGGTTCACATTGTTGACTGAATAGAGGAAATAAAAACTGGTGACATACATCTGATAGCGTTGGGACAAAGACTGAAGAGGATCAGAGTTAAAAGTGTCATGTTTTCCTGTGGTGAAGCTCTTAAAACAAACTTTTAAACTTCTTAAAAGTGCTGTGTGTGCTGCTACAAATTCATTTTAAAGTGACCTAAAACTGCATGTTTTCTCCTAACGATCGATGGCGGGCCCAGAAAGGTTTGAGTGATGTCATAAATTTGAAGTACAGTAGAGGAGACTGTATTTAGCTGCAGGCCGGCTTCAGTTGCTAACCCTGTGAAACCACCTGCAGCTGACTTGGGCCAAGACTATCAATCGCCATGTCTAAAGGGACATGAATACAAATTTTTCATACAGCATGGTAAAAACAAAGATAATGGCTAGACAGAAATACTTGTTGACACAATACATAATGTGAACATGAAATCATCCAGCTATTGTATTTTTACCTGCACATCTCCAGAGGCTTCTCTGTGGCCATCGCAACAAGAAGTAATTTCTCTCATTATTCAACTCACATTGAATGTCATGTGTAAAAAAAAATATACTCCACATTAAAATGCTATGATGATGACTCACCATGACATTGTTGGCCAAAGGTGGGGAAAAAGTGTAGGGAACAAATGTGAAATTATTAATTTAAAATAAGCTCCTAAATGCCATAAAGGCACACACAAACAACTGTGTGTTTTTGTATGCATTTGGTGCATGTGCCAAAAATGACTCTTGACCAAATGACTGGACTTCAGTTGTGTCATCTGGAGGCTTTGTGGGCTTTATGTAATTGTGTATGTTTACTGAGAAAGGCAAGCAGAAGAGTCTCTAAGGTAAAGGCAGTTGGTGTTTTTACCCAAAACAATGAACTCTATTTTACTGAATAGTAGAAAGGCCCTCACAGCACAACATAGGGCAGACAACAGACAGAAAAAACAGAGGAGCACTGAGAAGAGCTGGAACAGACTCCCTCAGCAAAATACAAGCTGATCGATTCAACTCAAGTTGAATAGACTAAACATCAATCTGGTTCAGATCAGCAATAACCTGCTATCATTTCTTATCATCACTAACTTTCACATCCAATTCAGAGCTGAAGGAAATGTTAGTGGATTTGACACAGCAGCCAGCTCTGAAGTGGGCCAAAAGTCTTTACTGCTTCATTAAAAAGAGCATAGAGATTTACCTGGATTTAATTACATCCACTCCTATCGTTTTTAATATACCATAACTTAACTGACAGAGCTACCAGCTGATCAGGACAGAAAATCTGTTGTTTCTGCTTCCTGTGCTTCATTTTTCCAGATTGTTGCTGCAGTTGCTCAACTGTCTGAGCTTCACAACTTCCCTCCACATTGAAACACTGCTTAAAAGGTCAAACACATGCTAACTCAGAATCCAATGCTCTCGTTTTTGACAAATCCATCAAACATTGCTCCCGTGAACATTAGTAATTAAAAGTAAAACTGTCTCAGTCCGATTGGCTCTAATTTGAGACTTTGCATTCCAGGCTCATCCAGCTGTGCTGACAAATTTGTCTATTGCTGCAAAGAAGACAGACACTACAACCAAAGCACAAACATTTAAACACATATGTGAGTCTTCATATGCCAAGAGAGATGCTCCGATGGTCAAAATGCATAGGCTTTCTCTCTCTTTTTTTTTTCTTCTCTGCAGTGGCTGGGCTGCGTCCAGTCTCACCAGCTCCTTATCTGGTTTTCAACATCTAATGTGAGCAAAATATGATCTGAATGCATTAAGATCTCCCACATAATGGTATAACGTAAAAACAGAGTGACTGGATCAGGAAAATCACAGTATTATAGTTGTGTAACCATGTTACAATTCAACAGAGTAGCCTAATGGTGTAACTGTACACTAATGCGTAAAGGGTCCAGCTGTGTCAAAGGACCAGGGAATAAAGCTAATAAAACTAATCAGGTTAGAGGAGTTTCCTGAATGTGTGTGCGTATAATCAGCTATATCTTAGTTTTGAAAAAACACAATTTAATCCCACATGAAGTGATAGAAGTAATAAACACAGCATCACACATCCAGCAGACACGCAGCAATATTCATTAGGAGTTGATTGTATTGTCCGGGCAATGTATGTAAGTTCAACACTCACTCTGTTAGCAGGCAGTGGTGGATGCCTAATTAGGACTACAGTGTGTTGGTGCGTGGGGAGCACACAGTGCATTGATAAAATCTGTCTACTGCAGCAAGAAACAGGATGAATGATAAAAGCTGCGAGACTTACTCAAACAGGAAATTTACAGGTGAATCAAAACAGTGATGACCAACCCTAAATGCAAATTAAATTACTTCCAATACAACAGAGCAAAAAAATCCTAACTTTTCACTTTTAAGAGTCTCGCCTGGCTAAAGGGCAAACGGCTTTGAATGAAACCTAGTGAGAGAGAAGTGTTCATTTTATTTACTTTTATCTCAGTTGAGAAGCAGCCGTGTATGTGTGAGAAATTATGCAGCAGACAGTTCAGCCTGACCCTAAATCCTCTCAAATTTTATGTCAGAGCCGCAGAGCTTGAAAGAAGTAGAAAATGCTCAGTACAGTGAGATAAATGGGAGGACTCTGATCAGAGTGTCTCCACCCGGCTGTGAAAAAGCTTGCCTGTCACACACCGTACTCGTCTGCAGAGATAGAAGAAACTTTCTCAAAAATTCTCCGGCATACCTGTTTACAGGTTCTGCAAAGATAAAAAGAGGCAACACAAACCATGGAACAAGCATACACACAGTTATTTGTGCAAGAAATGTGAGATGTAAGTGAAATTGAAAAGATAGAGCCATTTTACCACCTCCAAAAAAAAAAAAAGAAACCTCAATAATTTCACTAAAATAAGGCAAAAAAAAAAAGAGAGCAGAAAATATTCACACTGATGTAAATACAACCTGTACCTCCTCTACGCCCCCCAACCACCCACAGATAATAACACTCGCTGCAATCAACAGATCTCATCATTACTCCAAAAGGACACGGGGATGTGATGTATATACATCTTACCTCATGACTCAGTTTGCTATCCTGCTGCTCTCTCAGCATCTCTGACTGTATCCTAATCCTCAGGCTACTACCGGCAAGGGGGCAGGCTTCAGCAAAAACAATCACCACAGCTGCAGTAAAATCACTTCATGTTCGGGTCAGTGGGGGGTGGAGACGGATATAAAAATAAAAAATAAAAAAAAATAAAAAAGTTAGCAGTTGTGATACCAGAAGGTAGAGGAGGAAAAGAAAATGAGAAGAAAGGAAGCTGGAGAAAGCTGAAAATATGGAGCAGAAGGTCCTGGAGAGCAGATACAGGGTGAGGTGATTCAGCAACAAGCAGAAAATCACATCATCTCTTTATCTTCCTTTTTCATCTCTGTAGCGCTCACCCTCCCTGTTATGATCTCATGCAGATGCCTCTGTTCTTCGACACACAACACGTTTTCCCACTTGGTTGAGATTCTCTGAAGAATTCAAGGAGGAGAAATTATTTATAGTCCCTCTAAGCTAATGCAGGGTTTGCTTTATCAGCTCCCACAGCCCTTCTACTGGGAATCAGTCTCCCATTAAAGAAACATTTACAATTAAAAACAGACAATACCGATAATCATCAAAACTGTTGGCTGAAAGCAAAGTCTCAGTGAGGGAACTTGCACTCGTGCTACTGGTAGAGATGTTTTCCAAAGAAGTTTGTGGCATCAGTGACAAACCTTTTGTTTTTTTGTGGTAACAGACAGATTGGTCAAAACAACATACTGACTGTGTTTATATCAAAGCACTCATTAAACATTAAATATTGCCATCTGCAGCTTCAGTCTAATACATCAGGGAAATGATGAATGGACCATGATGATGACAGGTCTGACTCAGGGTGGCATATTTAAAATGGACTATATGTTTAGGCACTTGCTTTGATTTAATTTTAATTTAGTACTCACAATCATACATGAATGTCAGCACAGCAGTCAAATTACATTTCAGGAGTGGTAGGTTGCAATATAAAGGTTGCTCTGACATGTTAATGTCTTCTTTAATATAGATGTTAAAATATCTCAATTCCTGCTGCGCATGCTGCGAAAAAAATTTAGTAATGTCATGGTCCTGATTTATTCCTATTCCTTCTGTTGACATTGATAATCTCCTGCCTTTTCCTGCGAGCACCCGCATGAAGTTGGAAATTTTACCAAGAAACCATAAACCATACAACCACACTACAGTTGTAATTCTGTAAATATGATTTAAAGCAAAAATTGTTCTTCTGTCTCACCAGTAGACTGAGCATGACAATGTTTATACAACAGTCTACTTACTCATCATCTCCAAGAAAAGATGTCTCCCTCCATACAATCTTCCATATTCGCACTTCAGAAGTGACCTTGACTGAAGAAGACTTGTTTTGGTTCTGATCCTCAATCAGGTTCCAGGCACTGTGAGCCTTCACTGGACTCAAGACTTGGTCAGAACTGAGTGACGTGAGGTCAGTACTGAGGTCAAAGGATGTCCAAGAACAGTCAGAGGAGAGAGACAGGCTGGAGTCCACCTTCTGCTCCTGCAATCCATCTTCAAGGTCCATGCTACAAAAATGAAGATGCTACAGAGGGATGATGGAAGGTGAGAGAGAGGGGGATGAAGATCAGTGACAAAGAGAAAACAACGGATGTCTTGATAAGGAGTTAGAGAAAAGAGGAAGGGAGGTTATAAAAATACTCCCCGATTTGATAAAGTAATGGAAAGAGATGTTTTGGAACACTCCTACTGGCCAAAAGCTTCTCACTCTTTCTCCATGTACTAAAGAGTGAGGAGAGGAATGAAAAAACAAAAGACCAATCAGAGGGTCAATTAGACAAAGACGATGGTGATATGGATGTGAGAGCAGGAACAGAAAAACCAGGGATGCCAAGAATGACATGGAGCCTGGAGAGTCTGATAGAAACTCCAGCTGCTGTGGATAGAAGTGGGGTGGGGTTGCGGGGGGAAGACACAAATAATGGAAGTTGCAAAATCAAGTGAAAAGTGTGGACAGCAGCACTTAGATGCGATGGCTCACATCTCATTAAATCCCATTGCTCCCTCCTAACGATTGAATCATGTGGTTAGTGGAAAGAGAGACGGCATGGGACGGGAAATCGATTTGAAATGTATGGAGAGGCCTGAAACAGTGGCTTCTGTGGTTACATGATAGTACGAGCCAGAAGAGTGCTGTCTTGGGTTACACCGATAAGCAGTTCATTACAAGAAGTATGACCCAGTGCAAACACAATTAAGGTTCACCACCGGAAACCATTAGACCTGTGATATGAGCAAGCCAGGTTAGCCAGCCTGCCTTTGGTACTGGAAAAAGACTGAGAGCAGACGGTAAGATACAGCATGGAAGTCTACAATAAGAGACGAAACACTGGCACACATCAAACTTGTCAGGTTTGAAGATGACTTCATGTCGGAGCCTCCAAAACTTATCTTATCATTTGTCTGACTTCAAACTGTATCATTCAGCTGAATGTTTACCAATGACATGAATGGCAATATTTCAGATTCACTGACAACCCTGTGTAACTTCTTCCAGCTCATCTGTCACCCCCCGAACAGCATTTAAAGTACCTGATTTGAAATAACCCATCAAACATGTCCAACCACTTTCAGAGAAGAGGACTCATGTCCATCCTTAGCAGACAAGGGTGTATTAACTGGATCAAAATTTCAACTTGTCCACTCATGCTCACCGGGGCAATAGTGGCAGTATCTGTCAGGCTTTTATTCTGACATTTTCTATTACCTTCGATCAAACAGCATCACAGGAGTGTCATGTATACACGTATGAGAATTACTAGTTTAGATATGAATTGCTTGGAAGTATTTGAAACACAGACAGAAGAGCCACACTGCCAAGGACAGTGGATTCAAAATATCAAGCTGTGGCAACAACATATTCAGGCTTGAAGTTTTAATTGGTGACATGAAAGGTCAAGGTGGCCAGTAGGGGGCTCCTGTCTCCATTTAACTTTTAATAGAGCACTCAATGCAAATCCATGTATTATATTCACATATATGTAAATTAACTGACAAGTTTAAGAAAGAAATCTTTATTTAATTATCGTCTCTACATAATAAAAACGATAAGGAAAAAAAAAAAAGTAGTGCAGCTTTACAGAAAAGAACTGAACAATTAAAACAACAGAAAAGTCTCACAGGCTGGACAAACTGACCTGTACACAACACAAGAAACAAGTAACACTATTGAACATAAGTTTGTTACAGTCTACAAGTCAACTGGGTATTACTGTATCTTGTCTCATTTCATTACCAATGAAATGAACAATGCATGAACAAAGCGATGCAGCAGTGAAGGGAACAAAATAAATAACATACTGATTGAAGGTGTTTGTATTTACATTTTCACAATGTCTTTAACTGCATATGAAGATTAGCGTCAGAACAAGATAGATGTGATATTTTCACCTTTGCAGCTTACCCTCGCTGTTAGAAGGGTTAAATGTGGGAAGGATAGGCAGATAAAGGCCAAATTAAAAGTTCAGACATTCATCTAACATGCACAGGACAACTTCAAAACAAGAGATATGAAAATATATCTTGGACAACTAAAAACTGTAACACTACAGGGAAAAACAAGATATTCCTGATGAATTTTTTGTTTGCAAATGAGAATTGCTCAGAAAAAGCAGCAAAGCATCTCCAAGACAGGAGGAGCACGTCCAGCTGTAGCTTTAGAGGAAACATTTCCAGAGTACGATTGATGGTGGCACTACAGGCGAGCTCTACCAGGAAGTCCCTACAGTAAGAAGGTTCAAGCTTCCAAAAGGCAATTCAGCATGCAATCTGCCAAAGAATATCCAGTTTTTTAGGCAGGCAGAGCAAAGTTATAGCAGGAGAAATAACAGCTTCACCAAAAATTGGTGATTGCGTCTGCTTCCACTTCTGTGGAATTCAAAGCCATTTTGATTTTAGAGAACCAGACTCTAATATCTCAGAGTCTAGACAATTCTACAGCCTGGTCCTCAGAGGTATGGGCCAGTTAACAAAAAATAAAGCAGAAGACAATGAGGAAAGGCTCAGAAAGGGAGCTCAGTGATATCTTCCTAAGAATTAAGTCTTTTACAGGTCAAAAGACGGAGTTAGACATGCCTTGTAGCGACACACTGGAGTAGAGTGTCACATGGTGGCTTCACATGCACTACAGTACCAAAAAGTGAACAGAGCAAAGCCGAGGGTTAGTGGCATGGTAGCAACTGGTTCCAAGAGGCGGCAGGAAAACCAATGTTAGGCCAGAAGAAAGGGAGAAACAGGAAAGCACAACACAGCTTAACTCCAGGGAAAGCTGCTATTATCCCTCTGAGCATGAGCCTAGACAGGTCAGTCTTAGCAAGCCGAAGGGTAAAGACAGCAAGGGAAGAAAACACAATGGCCAGCGTCTCCTTCAGTAAACAGGCCTCGGTGTTTTCATGCTGTAGTGGGCCTCGGATGCTGACACATATGCAGACTCAGGGAAAAAATCCTCATGGAACTCAGCCAGAAACCTGCGAGAGAGGGCGGGAAAGGAAGAACAAGAGAAGGAGGTCGAATGACACGTTCACACGTTCTTTGTTCAAATTGGACATTCAACATTTGACCGTTTGTCAGATGACAAACAGAATGGAAACAAAAAGGTTACATCACGGGCAAAGCAATGACAGGAAAGCATTTCAAAAGTCACATACCAAATCACTTCTGGTTTTCCTAGATATCCCTGGGTCATTCCACATAAGTCCTAGACCCCTAGCCCTCTGCATGTCGGTATACATGTCAGAGACAAAGTCCCCTCATCCGCATATTACCCCCAGAGAACCAATCACTATTGCAGAAAGACTGAGAACATGAGAATGACAGACCAAAAGTCAAAGAGAGAAAAAGTGAAAAAAATCACCACCCCCCCCCCCATCTAATCAGTAGTGGGGAAAACTAATCCGGAATCTTCTTAGTATCCGCTACGCGGCCAAATCCTCTAGATCTTGCCATCTCATCTTAGCTCCACCGGCCTTCCTAATCTCAATGCAAACAAATTATCCTCATCAGGAAGAACTTAAGAACGTTTTAACAATGAATATCAAGACCACCTGATGGGACAATGAAGGAAACGTGTGAGTACCACACAGTGAGCAAGCTCAAGATGAGCAGTACTGTTTTTTATAAAAAAGATCAAATTAAGTTTGCGCAAAATGATTCTTCACTGCAAACAAAAAAGATCATTCTAAATAGTTCAAAATATAGAGCAAAAAAGGAGGTTCAAAACAAATCATTTTGGGCTCTTTGGTGTCCGCAATTCAGGCTTGTGTTAATCTTTATTGCTGTTAGAACAGTAATAACACAAGGCAAGCAGCTTTGGGCATACACATTGTAAATCAGCATAACGTGTGCGTACACATGTGCGAACACACCCACACTTAATCATAATCATTCTTGCAGAGAAAGGAAGAGTGAGAGATCAACTGTGGCCAAATCCCAGAATGCATTGCACTTCGGTCTCTGCCACATCAATCAGTTTTTGGCCGCTCGGCACAATCTGCCACAAGGCTGTATTCAGAGTAAAAAAAGCATGAGGGCTTTCCCAAAAAACAGCAGAGCTTTATTTTGTGTCCAGTATTAACTAGTCACTGAGAAAAAAATGGCAGTGCTTCTTTACTCAATTCGATCAATCTATCTTCAGAGAGCTACAGAAGAGATTGAAACTGCAAAAGTAAATTAGTTTTACTTCATTCTTTGCATCCTATTATCCAATTCTGCAAAATAATGCTCCATGAAATAAGATACACAAGTGATTTGCTATTTAGTTACGGGACAATGACGTGAATTAATATTTCTCTAATGTTTCCCAAACTACTGATGACAATGCATGAGATGTGACTACAAAAAATGTTGAAAATGTTGCTTTAAGAGCAGTTGTGATCCTACTGTGAGAAATATCTGGTGAAGTTGATGCTGTCATCCTGTCATCCTTCATACAGCACAGCACTTTTCCTCCCTCAATTTGACAAGAACATCAGCTCTAGCTATTTTCAGAAAACCACCTCACGATTTCTGTGGCACCGAGTGCAATTTTTTTTTATTTGTGTAATGATTTAAACTTTTGGTTGAGTATTGGAAGAGAAGCAGTCATGGCTCAGACTCATTTCTTCCTGTGCCCACTCCATGGTGCATTCAGGCACTGCTGAATAGCACTGCTTGGTGGCAGAAAGCTGTACTGGGAGTCTTTTTGATTAGAGAATGAGAGGACCTAAATCCCTCAGGTTTGGGACCAGCTGAACTGAAGATCGCTAGGGAGGATTTAAAGATTAGACTCCTGTGCTTGTGTAACGCCCACTCATCTCCCTCCCTCTAACACATGCATCCTGCCCTCTACTCCCATGGTCTCATTTCCTTGTTTGTTTTTTTGTTTTGGTGTCTTTGGTGGGTTATTTTAGAGTACTGATAATTTCCAGAAGATCTTTCAAGTTGCTCTTTTCATCTTCTGGGTTTACTCTGCTGCTATGAAACAGACGACGACAAACTTTTGTACATTAAGATACTCTACATAAGGCACATAATGTAGTTGTCATATATAGTGTGCCAATAGCTTCCATGTTCATCCCCCTTTCCTTGAAAGATGAAAGATTCTAGCTGCGCAACGCTGACAGTTAATCAGGCTGTAGTGCTTAGGTAGGTCACACTTTGGTCGATGAACCATGCTTGTTATTAATAAGGTGCATTTTCATTCAAAGTGTTCCGCTTTTAATGTCCTATTAATTCCTTTCAGCACTCTTAACTTTTTAATGATTTATCCCCTGAGGAAATTATACACAATGTCACATGATTTATTGTCCACCTGACAGCACAATTCATTTTCCAAGACAGGACTGAGATTTTCATCTTTTGTCTGAATGTTTTCATGCACAAGGACATTTTTTAGGCCTGAGTGAGTCCACGATTGTTCTTCCCACATCTCTACAGCAAAAGTAAAATTAAAATCTATACTATAGCCCGCTTCTATTAGGTTTCTGTCCCTCTCTTGGTTTGTAGCAGTTTGATACAGATCACTTACCTGAGAAAGAGTTCCAAATGTTTGACCAGGGCTCGGAGATTTCTCTCAGGGATCTGCATCTTGCCCAGAATCTCAGGAAGCTTGACTGTAGAAAAGAAAGTGAACAGAGTAAAATGTGAAATTTACACAAAGGGAGAAAACTAAAACAATCTAAATAACTGCAAAAGCCCCCCTTTAACCACAACCAAGCCACAGGAATCATCTATATTTATCAAATTAACCAGTAGATTGATCAGAGACACCAACCAAAAAGCCGCAAGAGGTGCTGTGATCCATACAGGTAAGAAGGCGGAGGAGGCTGGTCATTCAAAGGGTAGTTATCAGGAGTTAGCTTCCAGCTAAGGACCTGGTGGTCAGTGTAAATGGAAAAAAAAAACAAACAAAAAAAAACACATGATCAGGCTTCTCTGCAGTTTGGAATGATTATCTTTAACACTGGCAATTCTAAAAATCACATGGTTAAAACAAGAAATATTTCCAAATGCAGCTCTGAATTGACAACGGTTGATGATTACGAACAATGTTCAGCGTCTTTCCAATAACTGGAAAATGTGAATCTGAGGGTGGTCCAAACTATTTCATGCATCATGTATGTTACTGGCTCCACAATTTTAATGCATAATTCTCTCCCTGCAATGATGCAGCTTGCTTTTACAACTATCATAGTGTCCTTGAAGAAGACCTCGTTTCCCTTCCAGGTAATAGTATGCTCTCAGCATTACCTCATTAAGCTCATTGTTTCTACGGCTCTCTAGGCCATAGAAAGGCCCACTTCGCTCTTTGCTTGGCGTCAAGGGCAATGGGGAAGATGAGCCGCTGTGTACTGGGGTTTCTAGGAAAGAAGAAGTACAGGAGAAAACAACACTTTTACAACCACTTTCTTGTAGTGTAGCTTATCACTGCTGTAAAGTGGTCAACAAAATAAACCAATGACAGCTAAGATTATTGCAGCAACAAAACGTTTTGTGAGATCTAATTCTTTCAGGGGAAAGTAAAGTTCTAAAGCTCTTGCGACTGAATTACTTATGGTGGATACAATCGACATAGCACCATCTACTGGGCCAAAGTGGTTATTACAAACACAATGAATTGTTTAAATGTCATGTAAAAATCAACTTTCTTGAACAGAACGGTTGTTGTGTCAACTTACTTCTCTCGAGGTTAAGGAAGAACTTGGGCTGGGAGGATGTGTCCACCAAACGCCGTTTGAGCTGTGGGGACGCTGTGGCACTACCTCCACCTGGATCATGACATACATTACATTTGTAGCTCACAAGTGTGATCAGTGTTATATTAGCACCACAGAGATTAGGAACAAATATTAAACTATGCAATAAGACATCAAATTCTCTATAATGTATTCCAGTAGGGCCAGATTACCACCACTGCTTCCCTCAGCTGGTCGTTCACTTCCAGAGGTGTTCCTGGTGGAACGTCTGAGTGACTGGGACTGGTATGAGATACAATCCATGTCAGGGTGGCGTCGACGCTTTGGGGTGGGCGCTGGGGCGGTGGGTGTGGTGGCAGAGATATCACTCAGTGCTGGCTGGCTGTCTGTGGACTGAGGAGTGGGAGGGTTGTGTCCCAATGGGCTGGGGCTACGCTCTCGTTGGGTGCTTCAGAGACGAGATCAGAAGAAAACCCCCAAAAACTTTATGGCTTAACAGATGATCTGTTACAGCACATTTGTCCTAATTTATAGTGGCACACTTACTTGCTAGAGCAGGGGGAGCCTTCATTCATGGCCAGAAAGAGCCTGGATGAGCTGACCTTTTTGAATTGAGCTTGTTCACAGGGGTAAAGGAGGATCATGGGTAAAGTGAAGTCAAATGTGATCCTCAGGCCATCAACCATTTCCTTACAGAGCTCCTCACTGTACACAAGAAACATAAAGCACAATTAGTTTATTTTAGAAAGCAATTGGAATCAATAGTGTGTATATATATATATAAAAACATAAATATTACCGCATTGCAAATATTAGGATCAATAACAAATAACATTCATTTACCAGGATGGTAATTGAATATTATGGATGCACCAGGATGTATTTTATCTTGTATTGATAATTTTTGCTGGATTAAGTGCCTCTGTATCCATCATACTGTTTCATATGGACTCACCTCTTCTCTGGAGGGACTGCTTGCGGGCTGCTGCTCTGTGTTGTGCTCTGCTGTCGGCGGTACCTCTCATTAGCCATGAATGCTTTGTTGATGGCAAAGTGTTTGACATAGGACTCCAGGACGTGTACAACATTAGTCTGGCACGGAACCATCACCAGCTAGGGAAGAAAGAGATGGTTCATTACAGACAGGCCAGAAGACTATTCCATGTAAGAAAGCTTCATTATCTCGTTCCAAGAAACATCAATATCAAAATAATTAAGCTTACAAGCAATGTAAGCTTTTTTCCTTATTTTTGTTTAATCTTGAAAACAAATATCATCCATATGGACAATCAAAATAATCTACATAAAATGCAAGACACTGTAGATACAATTAAAATTGCTCAATGTCTGTGACACATACCTTTTTCCTCTTGTTGATATAGAAACAGTCATCCTCTAGTTTCTTCTTCAGAAGTTCAGGGATGCTGATGTCAACATGGACGATCTTCTCCTCACAGTCCCTCTTCACATTAATGTCTGGTTCAACCCTCTGAAACAAACAAGATACAAACCATCAGACACACGGTACATGCAAACTGAGCATGCTGTTTTATAGGAGTTGTCATGCCAGATGGTCTTGATAATAGAACAATAGGATCAACAAATTTTTTTGTCTCTATATTGAAAGATCTAAAATGACCTAATCACATCACCATTTTGCTGATATCCTCCGAGAATGTGCTGTCCCCGCTATTTGAAGATTCAGGGTCGGAATCGTCCCCGTCACTGCTCTCTGAAGACGAAATCAAACCTGGACACAAAAAAACGCGGATGGATTAATTTGACTGTTGAAAGAGACTGGGAGCTAGAGACAAAGACAGAAAGAGATTTCTCACATGCGTCATCACTGTCGTCCTCCTTAGGGAGAGTCTTCAGAGAAGATTTAGTACCAGACTGACGACGACGCCTCTTGGCCCATCCCTTTCTCTTCCTACCACAAGGACACAAAACAAGACACACACCATCTGTGTCAGATTGGTATGCGACTATAGCAAACTAATGAAAAGTTATCATTCAAAACTAACAAATACATATCAATTGCCAACATCCAGTGCATTGGACTTTAGGTATAACAATGTAGCTGTAATCTTACAACATGTCAGCATGTCTGAAATCCTTAAAAAAAAATGTATTTCATTGCATATGAACTTACATGCGACCTAGAGCTTTACGAGCCAGTTTACGTTGCAATTTACGGTTGTCCTCTGTGTCCCTTAGGACATGATCCTCTGCAGCCCAACGATCCCAGCTACACAAACATGGTCATTAAAATGACAAAAACAACAGAATATAGGATTTTACAACAGCTACATCATTGCACAGACTGATGAACGTGAAATTTTTTGACAAATATGCTACTATGGTTAGGAGACATTCAAGTAAACAGGTTGCAGCCGATGATTTGCTCATGCACTGGTCATAAAAGAAAGCTGATTTCAGGTCACCTTCTGTTCCAACCGTTGAAGTGAATCAGGTACTTAGGGATTCTTCTTCCATGTTCATCTGTACCTATTAAGACATCAATGACCTGTAATGTGAGCACACAACAGTAAGTATGATCTTACTTAAAGCTCCAAAGCATTAAGGAGCTTTGCTTCTGGTATCTCACTTAATGCTTACGCTTTTTGAGGTATTTCATTAATAATTATTTCAGCATTTCTGATGTGCACATCACAGTATGTGCAGTGGAAAAATAAAACATCAATTCAAACATTATCTGCAAGAAATATTAATTTAAATTATAAGACACTGTCACTTACCTAATCCTAGTCTACTCTTGCAGGTTTATTTATAATACAATAGCATCTCACAGCTTGTTGTTTGATACTTTAAGTAGCTACATTTAGCTGCCAAAAAAGTCCATTGCAGGGCTTATACTAAGATGATATAGATTTTGTTCAAAAAACAGCAGCTTTTTGCTCCAAACCGTGCAGTACATGCCATCCTTAGCTAGCTCTGGTTAGCAAACAGCGCCATGCATTTCAACTGCCCAGTTAGCTTCGGCTAGCTAGCTAACTAAGTAGCCTGCTTGAACGACACTCCGCTCCTGAAATACACAAAACTCGGCTGGAGGACTTCAGCCTGCTTTAACTAAAACCACACAGTCCTCCTGGATAACATGAATCGGTGATAAAACAGCTATACAGCGATAACTGTGGCGGGATAGCAGTCAGTTAGCGGTACGAGATGGGACGGTGCGCTTGTTTATTCGGTGTTTATATTAAATCCTCTGGATGAAAAGCGCCCAGTTAATGAAAACATTTATTTTCTACAACAGCTTTATAACACTATCACGGGGTTTTGCTACGCGTGTCTCTAATGGTCCTGGCTGTGATTATCCAATCCACTGTACTCCGTTCAAATTTACTTAACAGCTACAAAATAGCACAGTAAACTTGAGCTGAAATGACACGTCTGAAGAAACAAACGCACCCGGAAATGGGAGAGGAAACCGGAGCTAATGGTGTTTGTTTGTTTTTTTATATGGCCTCGGCACCAAACAGTCCATCTGAGCATTAACAAACATTTTTGCCTTTTTTCACTATAAAATCTTCGTTGATACAAAGTGCAAAACACCCAACTGCCATTAAAAGCTCACCTTAGCGTCGTACAGCACTTTAGCCTTGGTGGGGTCGGGTTCAAAGCACAGGACTCTCTCTCCTTTGTGAAATTGATATTTAATTCCCCGCGAATTCATTTGTTCATGGCGACGTGTGTGAGAGGAGGCATCGATCTGAACCCCACACACTCCTTAACCCTTTCCTTCCCTGTCCTTTTCCTTTCCAGTGAGGGGTCTCCAACCAAACCGGACTGCGGAAGGATGGCGCTGTTGTGGGACTCATGCTGCTGCCTTCAAAGACGCCTCGGATTTTTCACAGCTAAGATCCGCCGTGACAGCTCCACACGCAACTATGTTTTTGTTTGTTTGCATTTTGTGCAAACAAAACTTCAGGAATAAGCGACGGAATTAAATCTCAATTTTATCCAGGAGATTTATTTGATTTATCAGGGTATCAAAGATCAGGAGCAAAGCCTCATTCATTCATGTATTTAAACAAATTTGTATATTTATTTTGTATAATTTGAAGTTTTCATATAATTTTATAGATATATTGTTTTGGGACAGAAAAAAAGCACTCCCCATGTTCGTGAAGGCAGCACAAAAAACGCGATTCGCCAAGTTTGAGAAGGTTCCTCACGGCCACCGTACTAGTGAAGTAATTTCAAACTATGGCCAATAGATGTCAGTATGTGAGCAGATAAAAAAGGACCAATTTGTGACTTTTACCAGATAAGCGTAATCACCACAAGTTTTTAATTTGCATCATGAGTGTCAGGTTTCCAAAGTGACCAGTGATATCTTTATTTTGTTCCATGGGCGTGAGATGGATTTTAAATAAATTCATATGAATATATTACATTTTTAACTACATATTTCACCAACATGTTTATATTCTCCACATCAAGACGAATGCTACAAGGTTCCTTGGGATAACATCTCACCAAGCAGGAAAGCCATCTGTGTCTGTTTTGGGATCCACGTCATGAAAATGATGAATAACCCTGGGGCAGTATATCATGAATAGCCCCAACCACAACTCTGCAGGTCATGTTCTGAAAATAAATATGCCTATATAAATTAAGCAACCCAAGTATTATACATTCCATACCTGAAAGGAGCAAAAAAGTTTCAGCGTTCACAGCTTTGAGAGTGACCCTTTCCTGAAGGCAAAGTGCAGGAAATTCACCATGTCGCAATAATTTAATCTTCCCTCTACTGGAACAATATGGGGTGTATTTAAAATATACAGTACAGGGATGTTTATATGAACAGCCAGAACATGTGAAATCTTTGGTCAGATAGATACGTTGCTCAGTACAAACATATATATATTCAATCATCCCACCAATCTAAGATCTCAGTCAAAATAAGATCTGACTATGGATTTATCGGAGTAATAATTTGGGTCTAATTTAGTCCGTTCCTCTCTCCACCATAAAAAATGTTAATTGTTCTTAGAAGGTAAAAATAGAAACTCTAACACTGGTCTATTCTTTCATAGCTCACACCAGCACTTTGATTCTATTTGTTCATGACCTCTTAACCCTTTTATTCACATCTATGCAACAGCCTCGGACAATGAAATGTAGGCTACGCTGATTCGATCCCCCACACAGGAAACCATGTCTCTGCAGCTGTGGCTGAATCCCGACTCATTTTGCTCAAAATGGTTTCAGGCAGTGCAGCTCTACGATTGGACTCCAAATATGGAGAGTGTACATGACACTGAACATGATGGGCTGAAGTGGAGCCTTGTTGATTTACTCTCCTTCTCTTCAACCCTGACCACCTCTGAAATATTTTGACAGTCAGTCATTTTCTCCATGTCTCGAGACCTTCAGTGCCCAGATGAAGAGCATTGCAGGCAACAAAACGAAAAATTCAGGGATGCTGCAGGGGTCTATGCTTTCTAAATCTGTGATATGGCATCATGTCTCTGTTTAATACCCTCTAAATGATGCACTCTTCCTCCACATTATTGTTTTTTTTTTTTTGTTGTTGTTTTTTTTTTTTTTGGCTTTTTCTCCATGTAGGAGTTGTGGCCAATAGTGCCTAAAGGGTTGGCCTCTTTCCATAAACCTTTGCAAAATGTTTTCATCCATAATTCCTGCTTCTGTGTTTTCACTCAGCCAGTGTCTCCTTCTTTTCCCCCGCAGACTGTTTTTAGAGGTGTCAAATCTATCTCAGCTGTTATCAGTGTCAGGTCATGCTGTGTTGTTTGTATGTGTGTGAGTGTGTCATGCGGCGTAGCTTCATAAGCTCCTTTATCAACCAGCCCCCACCCTCCTCTCCAGACTCCTGCTGTCTCTTTTCATTTTTCCCATACTTTCACACCCTGGGCCACACATGCTCTCTGTCTCTCACACACTCTTTTAAAGCATTGCACACAACACACAGTCATCCTAACATGCTGCAATTACTGAGCTCTTGTATGAGCATCTGTGTCAACAAATGCCTCGTCCCTATGTCAGCGTCACACACAGGTGTATCAGGAGATGCACAGGCTTGTAATCCAATGGTTCACTTATTGTTTAGCTAATAATAGCATGCAGCAGGCTTCACTGATAGGCCCATTATTCTCAGACAGTGAGGTGGATTAATGGGAGAAGAGGATTAATATGCCTATTTTCATCCCTGCCTAAATCATGTCTGTCTGTATGTGTGACCTTCTGGCTGTCTGATTACTGTGACAGGCTTGTTCCCTCTTTACCTCCATCAACAGGAGCATCTTCAGTGAAGAAACTTAACTTGCCCCACATTTTAAATTTTTAAGGCAGCAGGAGACAAATTTGTGATAGAGGAAAAATGCATTCTGCTTGGATTGGATGAGTATTCAACACGTTTTAACAATAACAAAAAGCAAACATAAAACAGCACAGCACACTTTATGTGGAAGATTCAAAACACAGACTCATGAAAATCACTTTTAATAAGCTGATATTTTCACATTAAATTTGTCATTAAGAGAAATAACGGGTGGATGTACTCTTCTGAACTGTTCCAGCCCTCCCACAGTCCGGCACACACACTTTCACACCGTCTCCTCAGTCCACCTCACTTTGTCCATGACAGCAGATCCCGGCAGAGGAAGACATTTAACTCTCCCAGTTCCTTCTCCTCGGCGCGCAGCGGCTGCGGCCAAATGCAGCTCATTTCAGCTTTTCCCCAGCTTGGACGTGGACCTTCATTTGGATGGGGCAACACCTAATTCTTCTACTTGCAGTTGTGGAGAGACGCGCTGGGCAGCGCTGACGGGAGATCCAAAACAGGGAGACATGTCTGCCGCCCAAGGACTTCTCAACAGCGTCTTCTCCTGCTCCTCTCCTGCATCCAAGGCTATAATCAAACGGAGGCTCCGACAGACCCGCAGCCTGGACCCGGCTATCATCAGACACTGTGGCAGCGGCACCGAGGCAGCCAGCGGAGCGCCGCCGGCGGACGCAGGTGCGTCTCCGGAGCGCGTCGGCGCGAAGCCGGCTTTACGCGCCAAGATTCCCACACTGAAGGAGCCCATAACCCCGTCACACTCCTCTCCCTCCATCCCCCTGGACATTTCTCCGTCCTCCAACTTCCACTTTGACTATGATACTGCAAAGTGTGCCAAAAGGAATACCGCCGGGGATTTACCGTATCTGGTGAGGGGAGCCGCTGCTGCGCCGTGTGCCAGCACCGGAGCGCTCTTCTCTCCGCGGAGGTGGCTCCAGAGGAAGGCGCAGCCGTCCAGCTCTCCCGCCTACGTTGTGTGGAAATCGGAGGTAAAATTTCTGATGCAGTCTAATAAGTTTTTTTCTACGGCTGTAAAATTTTCTTCGTTTGTGCGGAGCAGAATCACAGGTTACACAGATGACCATCAAAAGGCATCATCCATCTCTACAATCGTGTTTTTTCCATGCACAGCTTCTCTGTGTGCATGCACACGTCTTCACATCCACCCATCACTGGAGTTAATAAGACAGCCCCCGAAATAATTAGAAAAAAAAATCAACAGGCTTAACACATCCTTTATTTCTGCAAGAAGCAAGTCCAGTCCACTTCGAAACTTTATTTCAGCTCATGCAGACTTAAAGTGCACGTTTCATTTTTACAAAGTTGTAGTGTCCTTCTTAAAATAGACTGACTTTAGAGTTAGATATTATCAGGACTAGATATGTGCATGCAGAGATGCTTTAGCCAAACTTTCAGATTTATGAGCTTTTCAGAGGGAGTATTGACCTGACTCTGACATCTGCACCTGGAAACAATCCAGTGTTAAACAACTACACTGGAGCCAACCACAGCAGTCTTCTTGCCCAAGGGCACATCAGTGGCTGGTCATCGCTGTGTTTTTACTTCTTGTGAGAGTCACACCTTAAACAGAAGTACTTGTTGGAAAGTATAAACAACTCTTATGGAACTTCTGGGGATTAAACTTTTCCAACAAAAGGTTCAATGAAGTGCTCAGACAAATTTTCCCTCACAGTCCTTTCTTCCTCCTGCTGTTATCGCCATTAGGGTGGTTGCGCTTTTGTCTTCATATAGTTTTCAAATTGAGTGTGAAAAAAGGGGACGGGAGCGTATAAAATCCTTACCACAACATACTTTTTAAGCGCGGGGGGGGCTTTACACTACTGCATAGTTGGCACAAGTCCAGATGCAGTGGTGCAGTGAAAGGTATGATAATTTTCCAGCTTGTTTTTTGGATCTCTTTCTCTGTCTTATCTGATGTGTTTTTCTTGTCTAGTTTCCCTCAGTATGTGTGTGTGTACGTGCAGCAGGGGTTGTGTGTTGATATGAGGGTCTTAAGGGCACATGGCCCAGGAGTCAGTTCTCACGAATCAGACTAGTCACAGGGTCAAACCATGTGCCCTTCAAACAGCTCTCCCATCATTTCTCTCTGCACTTCTCTCTCTCTCTCTCTCTCAGTCTTTTTTCTTTCTCACACTCATGCACACACACAGACATACGCACATCCACGCTCCACTTCTCCTCTGTCTATGGAAGATGTCGAGAATCTCTGACTCTGTGGAGTTTCCCATCACTGTTTCTATTTTCCATGCTGTTTGCCCCTACCATGGCCCGTGAGGATAACTTGAGGCCATCAGTTTGGAGTCATTAGTACAATGTGGACCATGAAGTTATTGCACCTCAGAGTATTTGGAGAAATACTGAGCCAAGATGTGTTGCTGGTCTCCTGGAGTGTTTCACACACTTTTGAGTGTGAAGTCAAATCCTGAAGTGAAGCGTACACCTTACATTGGCAACATGTACAATTAAATCCTGAAGTTAGTGACAGCAAGTGGCAGATACAGCTGTATAGAACAAACACTGGTTGTCGTAGTTCTTCGGGAAGTCTCATGATGTCAGTTGTGATGAAAGAAAAGTGTCTGATTAAAACAGCACATTGTCTACGTTAGAGACCGCAAGGTTGCCATATGACAGTTACACTTCTCTGATTAAGTCTCTAGCTGTTGCTGTCTGGAGCAGCTGTTTCTTTTTGAAGACTGGCAGTGTGAAATGCTTAAATTGGGGGTGACAGTTGCGACTGTCGCTGAGATACTTTCAGGGCCTTGTGCACACGTCTACAGTAGTTTCTCCTTGTCTATGCCTCTTTAAGATTGTTCCTGTTTGCAACATGTTTTTGCTTATGGCCTTGCTGTCAAAATGGTCCCTATCTCCAGCTCCAACCAACCAAAAATGAAGACCGTGAAATGATGAATTAAGTTCTTGCTAGCTCATTTTCATAGTGTACTAGAGTGGTAGTTGCACGAATGGTAGGAACTTAAGGAGATAGACGAATCAATCAATCAGCAGAAGTCACAATATCCAGATTTTCAGACCTAACTATTGCTCAAACTCCAAATCGAACTTATTCCAAAATTTCCCACAATGCAATAGTATCTTTCACTACACTTACTATGTAAAGCCAGTACAGTGTCCCTTTAAATAACTCTTGTCCTTTCTAGTTCATCATATTATTTAAATATGTGTTAAATCAGGGTACATATTGGTGCCAGACAGTTTAGATCCAAATGTCCAGACCATAATTTATATATTAAAGAATAGTGAATTTAACCCAAAATATTTTGGTGTCAGTTCATTAAATAAAGAAAACTGAAGCTACAGAAAACCAGAGATAAACATGTCGCTTCAAATATAAATGCAAATTCAAATATCACTCTTCGCATGTGTTCCACTCAGTGTGTGTGGACCAACCTGTGCAGATTAGTCTGACACTATGCCTTTTTAAGGAGGGAGACATGCTCAAAGAGGCAGAGAGGCAGAGTGGAGATGAAATTGCTTATACAAAAAGCAATGCATGACAGTTTTATTAGTGCTGATTGCTTAATAGCCCCTTTCCCCCGCAACCAGGTTGTTGATGTTGAAAGAACAATGACGCAGAAAAATCATCCATGTGTTATTAGAGCGGGGTGAGTCAGTGACTGAAAGCTACTCTTCTTGTAACGTCAGTGACTCTGAAGGTAGACATATCAACATTCTCCTCTTTCAAAATAGCAAATGTTTAAAAGCAGCGTAGGTTTATACTGGAACTTTGTACCATCAGTGTGTCAAATACACACTGAACCTAAACAGTGTCTCTGTCTTTCATACCTCACTCAGACATATACACGTACGCACAAATGTGCTCAGCTAATTTAATCCTGGTTGTTAATGTGGACCCACAATGTTGACATTGTATAGTCTATTTTTAGACCTATTTAGCCATAATACTTTAGAAAAGAGACCAAGTGAACTAAACCCTTCCAAAATGAGATTTCCACTCTTAAAAAAAACCCAAAAAGCATTTGTAACCATTGCTACTAAATGATTGATACCAGATGATTCAAAGTGGTTCTTTCAGGTCAGAGTTTTGGCCTCTGACTCTGGAACTTGGTGGATTTTTTTTTCCAGAGACAAAAATTATTTGCACTCACTGTTTCTATTCTCAAAGGAGAAAAAACAAACAAACAACCAACCTTATTTGAAACACTAACATTTAGAATTATACTTGCTTGTATTTGGTCGTTCATCATTCTTAATCATTCTTAAAATTCTCTAAAGGCTCTCACGTTGATTTATTTCTCCCCCCTGTTGTCTGAACTATGTCAGTGTAATCAAAGCTGAGAGAAGAATTGGAAAAACATTAAACAAATGTTATTTCTTTAGTGCAGCTAGAGCATAAAATAAAAATCTTGAAGAGTGTTTTGTCTTGCGGAAAGGTGAAGATGTAGTTGAAACGAAACCACTCTTTCAGAAAAGGAGAATTGAGTGTGAAATATGAAAGGGTAAAAAACTTTCCTTTAAAGGAAACATTTACAAAATTGTCCAGAGTTAATAATTAATAACAGCTCAAATCCCTTTCAGACAGTTCGTCTGATAGTGAGTCGACTTTCTTCATTTGGGAGAATCCCCCCACATGGTGCTGAAATATGTATTTTAAAAATGTGTTGCAAGCTTTGTTATCCTGTAAAAAGTGTTTTTCAAGCTGCTGGTGTTATGTTTGATTTGTCAGACGTTTACCATGTTGTTTATGCTATGAATCATACAAGCTAACGTGTTCACTCAGTTCAATGCTTTCTGCCAGGAGCCAACAGGTGAGGATTTTTTTTTTTAAATTATAAACTAAACGTGGCAAGAAATGCTTCAGCAAAGCCCACAATCGAAGCAAGGAGGACCGATTTCTACATAAAGTAGGAAAATCCCTCCAAGACAGAGATCTGCATCCATTCATTCTCCAACCACTGACATGAAATGAGCCGCAGACACAATATCTCTCTCCCATTAATCCTTTTTCTTGCCAGTGTTGCACTCTAAGAGAACATGATCCCACAGTCTTTCACAATCAGTTGCTCACGAGTCACAAACTCTCAGGAGTGAGAACCAGATTTTAGGAAACAGAGAGGCCTGAACTTGCGAACTGAGCTGCCGTCCATTCTAGCTTTCCTCCCTAAGTTCTCACAAAGTGAGGAGGCAGCAGCGGAGGACAAACACCTCAGTGGTTCGACATCTGTGGAATGCGCCAACAAAAAAAGAATATAATATAAGATACCTCGCAGTTTAGCCAAGACTGAGCATTTTTTACAGTACCACTGAAGCAAGAACGCGGAACAAGTACACTATAATGTAGCTCAAGGAGTCAAATACAGGATGTCATCACACTGTTGAAAGAGCCTCCATCAAAACACTGAAACCATGATGGAACGCAGGTTGATTTTCTTGGCCTCCAGCAGCGGTTTGTGATTTGGATCTGTTCACAGTTGTCAGTTGTCTGGCTCTCTTCACTTAAAGGGCTTCGAAGTCAGGTTTTATTATTTTATGTGGAGTTACTTTTTGCATGTGTTGCATGAAGCCATATCCTGTTCACTGAGCAGTTTTACCAGAATGGTTTAAGATGTCCTTATGGCCACACGTCCTCCGACAGTGACCCTCCCAGGAGAAGCTTTGGATTTGTACATATGGGTCTGCAGGATGTAGTTTGATTATGGTCCTTATTAAGTTTAATGGGTCTGCTTATTTTCACGAACAAACCTCTAACATACCAGGGACCCTGACCCTGTCTGGAAGTTATAGAAATTCCCAAAGTATTTTTTACCATCATACCACTGCTGTGGGTTTCTTTTTTCTGTTTCATTCTGACTTGTCACATACATAAAATCATATCTTAAATGACAAGAAAAAATATGTTGCTTGTTCTGTGCTGCTGATTTAAAGACTTGTGGACTGTTTAGGACTTTAAGCTCAAATGTATTAACTGAGCTGCATTTTAACAGGTAAAATATTTTACAGTAACGCATCATTGTCTCAGTGATGTAATTCAATGGCACACCACTTGAAACCACTGGAGCTCATATCATACACCCTCGTGAAGCTGCAAAGAACAGGTGAAAGAAGTTACAGTGATGGTCACACACATCCCTCAGTGGGGACAGACAGCCTCAGCTTCGATTTCTTTCACTAACAGTTTCCAACAACACTCGACTGCTAAAAGCCACAATAGGAAAGTTCTGAAAATCAGACTCAAGCCAGCATGACGTTCAAAAACACACCTTTTAACACCTGTGGGCTCGCTCAAGGGTTTGACGAGTACAGCTTTCCCACTCACCAGATCTAAACGAATCATTTTGGACTGATGTGTAAGACAGACATCTCCACAATCATCAACAAAACACCAAACAATCAGAAAAATATGGTCATGAAAGCTCAGAGACTTGTCAAGTCATTGCCAAAGACTACTGAAGCGGTAGTGACAACATGCGGTGACTTTTCCTTTAATGTGTCACCAACATGTCTGCGTCTTTTAGTAGAGAGTTATATCTCTTAATGGCTTTTAACAGCTCAGCACATTTCTTATGCTCAGGCTGTTTTTGAGCACAGACCTGCAGGAAAGCAACGTCCCTTTGTGCTCTGGTAGTCAGACAAATTTTACAAAATGCAGTTTCGAGGCCAAGAGGGTATGACATCAACATTTACTTCTAATGAGATGTGACTCATCCCGTAGAGAGACTGCAACACATTGTATAATGTGTGTCAAAAATATTCAACGCTACCTCTATTTGGTGCGCAGAAGCACGATACGTCACAGGGCACATTTTTTGGCAAGTTTGCATGATATTCTGTTGAAAAGAACCATATGAAACAGCAGGGTTTTTTTGGCAGTGTTTTGATTTAGCAATCTCACATCTCCTTTGGGATGTTTTCTCAACAATGAAGGAAAAGAGAGCAGCTACAAATAGAGACGGCTGAAAAGTAAACATTAATTTCCGCAGCCAGAATCTCTCTGTCTGTTGCCGATTAAACTTCTCCTCCAGTGAGAATGCTGCAGTGTTGGGTTACTTTTAGTGTGCATGAATATGTTTTCATGTGTGCGGGAGCGAATCCGAAGGCAGTGGGTCGATGATCTAATTGTGCACTTTTGAGTCTTGAAGGCAAAAACATCTCTCCCCTTGTGTATTTGTGTATGTGTGTATTACAGTGACCCCTATGTCCACTAATGTGGTTTGTCATGGGCCAAAGGCTAGGCATGGACAAGAGCCTCTCCTATGTGTGTAAAGTTTACAACTTCCCATTTATGCATCCATCTTAATCAGTTTGAACATTATATGATACTCACACTGGGTGAACATATTTAACAACATCTCAAAACACGTTCACTTTCTATTGAATGTTGGACAAGTAACATAAATGTAGTCACTGAAAAAATAGAGGTTGAGAGTATCAAGTGATCGCAGAATTATTTAACATGTTTTATGTGCATACATATGAAATAAATTGGAAAATTTGTGCCGCATTGTGGGAAAATTTCAGTTTTAGTATTCATCTTTTCTGCTGATCTCTGTGAGGATATCAGTGAAGAGAGTCTGTCTTAATACTTTTCTCTCGGTTAAACTGTATATTGAGCGTTTCTGCAGGTGTGTGTGTGTATATATATGATCCTCATAAGGAATAACAAGAGGACAATGCACATTCATATCCTGCCTGTTTGCTAAAATATGAGCCCAAAGGAATAAAATCCAATTTTGTTTTTGATTTGATCAAGCTCCAGCTTTTATCTGAATGTTGGCTTGTGATTTTGGTAACTCAAAGTTCAGCTCAGGACATTTCGCTTACAGCCCTAACAGATGCATTATGACTGCAAGCTTGTTTTTGTCCTATTAATGACATGGCCGATCTATCACTCTCTGTCCTGTGTATATTATATGTATATCAGGTGTCTAAGCTTCAGAGCTTTGGACCCTCTAGTCGTGCCCCCCCCCCCACCTATTTATTACTTAGTAAAACTGTTTCATGCTGTCTTTAGTGAGGATTAACTAAAGGTTTGTGTTAACACATGCTGGATTTAGGCTACTCTGAGAGAATGAATACCTGTGAGTGTGGAGAAATTGTGCATTTTGTTTGGTGTAGCCGCTTTCTCTCCCTATGTGTGTGTGTGTGTGTGTGTGTGTGTGTGCCTACTCGGGTCTCTTTCAGTGGGGAGGCTTAAGGAATTATTTATTTGGAATTCCAGGTCAGAGCTTCATGCTGAGGCCCTCAGGCTCCAACTGAAAGGGGATGGCTAGTGACTGAGGGACCCCCCAACTTCCTCTCCTCTGCTCATTCTTTTTATGCCTGGTTTTATTTTTCCTCACAGAAGCTCACTTCTGTCTTTTCTTCATGTTTATTGACTCTTTTATGGACATCCTGCCTCTGTTCTTTCTCCCGTTTGGACTGCCAAGCCCCTTTCTTTAACTAAATGAAGCAAGAACGTGAGACCACATCAGCTTGAATTTACTTTTGAGGAATCAAGAAACAGGTTGGGATCGAAGCCTTAGTTTCTTAGACGGGCCCAGTTTTGCCCTTCTGATCAGTATACTGATAGCATGCTACAATTAGTTCTTACGAAGGCTCCTTTTAACTGACCTGCCTGAGGAGCTGAGGGCAGCTAAACCAGTGTCAACTTTCAGGCTGCTGTGTAAAACTGACTTTTTTATGGACTATTGTTTATGAAGTTTCCACATATTTTCCTCTCCTAACCTCATTTTCCATCTGTGCTAGTGTGTTTGCATATTCATGGTCTTACTAACCTTACTAACCTTTAATCTTTCATCTACCATCAAGCCAAACCCATCAAAACATTGATACAAGATGTAAAATAAGATTTTAGAGTACATAGTGCCATTTTTGGTTCAGGTTGATTTCCAGATAATCAGTTTACTGTAAAGTAAGATGTGGAAAACCTGACAATCCTCTAATCTGAGAAGCTGCAAGCACCAAATGTTTGTTAGTGGCTTGATAAACGAGGCAATTATCAAAATCTTGTTGATCAACTAACTGATATATTTTACAGTAGGTCCATCACTGTTATATTCCACACAAACACAACTTCAACTTTTCTCTCTCAGAGAACTTTTGATTGGAGCTTGAAAGATATCGTTTTGTAAGCGTGAGGTCCAGACAGAATCAGAGACAGAAGAAATGACCTTCACGGTGAACCAAGTGTCTATCTCCTTTGATTTTCCAGAATGTCTCTCTCTCTCTCTCAATGTCTTATCTCTACACTCCCTCTGGCAGGAGTCCCCATTATCTGCTGGGAGTAAACTTGGGCTCAAACAATTGGCCAGCCAATTCAGCTGGAAATATCTTGTAACTCAACTGTGTAACAAAGCACGGCATACACACAGACTTTTACTGCTGTTTTTGTTTCGCCTTAAAATGCAGAGGAGAAACACTGAGGAGTCTTTCTCAGGGTCAAGAGGTCAAGAGGTCAGTCGTGGTGAGGATAAGAAGAGTTGTCATGTTAAACTTGAGATGTCAGTAGTATTCCAACAAAATAAATACTTAACGATGTATTTGGCACAAGTTCAACATCTGTGTAGTATAGATTCAGACACATATGACAACAGGCTTCGAGAAGCTAGATGATTTATGGTGCAGGACCTCTCACTGTCACTCCCCCAAATCTGTCACAGTAAGGAACCAAAACAGAGGCAGCAGGCATTTTCTACACAGCTGGGGCTCTGCAGCTATAAATAGAAAAACAGCTCAGCTAAGGAATGGATCTGCACACTCAGGTTCCTGAGGCAGAGCAGCGAGAAAGGAACTCGGCTGCATGTGCAACCACGTTCAGGCTCATGCAGCAAATCGATACATCTTGGGTTTAGACGATGATGTGCATTTGATTCAAGTCAATCCAGTGAGCGTTACCTTATCAGACAGGCACTATTATGAGAATGTAAACAAGCAGTAGGATGAGAATCTGACGGTGCCATCTAGTGGACATTTTACATCAGACTTTTAATTACATGTGCTGCACATGATTGTTTCTATCAGAAGCTCCTTCCTTCACCTTTCTACCATTAACCCTCATACTTTTAAAATAGAGAAAAGTGATGCCATTCCATGAGTAAAAAGAAGAAACAAGTTTGTATAAAAGAAGAAACTCTCCTATAAAACAAACAAAAACTTCTACCATGTATTATTTATAATACAACCCAGTTTTTTTAAAATTATTGTATCCTGGATATCTGTCAAATTTCTTTACATATCCTTCCTGATCTACCAATTTAATTTGTAATAATTCCAAGAAATTCATCAGAAGTAAAAAAAAAATAAATAAAATATATATATATATATATATATATATTTAAGGGACAAGACTGAAGTAACTTGAGGTATTTACATTTTTCTGTCAGATTAAACCTCAAAGATCCAAGTAGCTGGACACACACATCAATATTATTACTTTTTTTTTTAAGTGTAACTGGAAGTAAATGTAATGAGCTATTTAATCCAACAGAGGGCACTATTGAATTGGCTGGACAGACTTGAGGAATGTTTAGCAGCATTTGGACACACACATGCACACAAATGATGAATCACGGCAAAAATGTGGGTGGGCTGCTTTGTGGCCAGTCACGGCTGTGCACATCTGTCTCCTTAGCCTCTCGATGTCATAAGTATCTTACAAAAACACAACAATAGCTGATACCAGCTGCAGTCAGACCATATTTCACAGTGCTGGGGCCAAATGAAACTATTTAAAATGCACTAAACGGAGAACCAAAACCAACTATTTGACCCTCATGTGTTTCATGTGTTAACTTCATGTTTCAGCCTGACTTGAAGTTGAACCTCAGATATTTAATCGTAAAACCTCACTTGACCTGTTGTGTGCTGCATAGCACTGCTGCAATTAATAATATAAAGAATATTAAGAATAATAATCCTCCTCCTTAAACCATTCTACCTTCTGGTTAACGGCACGGTCACATTATTATTATACACTTGCAAAGTATTCTCATGAGGGATCTCCAGTCGAGTTGAGTTGTTTCTACTGTTACTAACACCCACATATCCATACACATATCCATACACATATGCACACACACTTACAAACATAACAATGCCTGTTTGTACTGCTTTCACAGGGAACAGCGTCACTTCCAAGCAGCAGAGATCATATTCTCTCCTGCAGAGTACCTTCCCAGAAAATTAATATGTGTGTACTTGGGAATGTGAGTGTGTGTGCGTGTGTGCGTGCATGATTTATTAGTTTTAGAGGTCTAGTAGTCCCACATAAGATTTAAAACTCCAGTCTAGCTTGCTGACTATTTGGATTAAGGAGCGGGGAAAATATGTTTTTGTTTCAAAAGCATTTTGAGGAGGAGTTTGATTTTGGGCTTCGATTTGAGTAAAAGATATAATGTGCAATTATTCGGCTTTTTCTTTCTAATAAATAAAACGCTTAGTTTGCTACTTTACATAAATAATTGCCATAGCACATGAGCAGTTGACTCGTGGCTGCTCAGGGTGGGTAGTACCTCTCTAAACACATGGCGTCAAGTGGGTCTTTCCTGGAAACATTCCACCAGCAGAGGAAGTGATGCATTTTACATTTCCAGCAGAAGAAACTGCACTTTGTTTTCAATAAACAGAATAAGAAGCCAGTAGTTATCCTGATCAGCTAAAGTACAGTAATGCATATCACTTTTATATTCCTGAGATAAAGACGTCATTCATGCTTTGATCTGCCCATCCTGTGCCTGTATTCAGTTCATCTCTGCCTGTTTTATAACCCTGTTGTCACTGCGCATCATCTTTCAGTCTCATTATTCAGACACTCACACGAATAGAAAGCAGATGCTTTTGTTTTTTAGAGTTTTTCATCTCGTTCTGTCTGCTTTTGGCTCACAGCCTTTTGAATGAAGATAAAGGGATGAGGAGAAAAAATCTCACTGAGACATGGGGGGTAATTCGCATATGGGACACACACCTGAGCTAACGATGGGATACTTATCAACTCAAAGACGGGGACCTTTCAATTGTCATTTCCATACTGCAGATGACTTTCAAGATGATGGTGCCTAATAAGATGAACAGTGAGGTGTGTCAGTCTGGTTTCCCACTGAGAACTGCAATTTGCCTAATTTGACCTAATTGGAGGAGGTTTACTGCTGCTGATCTGCCAGGTCTGAGGGAGAGCGTGGGAAATGCAGACCTTTTGTCAGAGCTGTGATGTGAAATGTTAAGATATAGAGTGTGAAAGATAGAGGAACAAAAAGAGAGAGGTCAAGAGAAAGAGGCAGAAGAGGAGGGCAGGAGCAAAGAAAAAAAAAACAAAACACACACACAGACACACCTGGGTTTGATTAGCTCGGGCTAGCAGGGAGGCAGTGTGTTAATGGAGATTTAATAGGCTCTGAAATGAATTACTGCTGTCATACAGTGTGTGTGAGTGCAGATGTGGAGTGTGTTTGAATATGAATCTTTCCATTTCCCCCTCTCTTGACAGTGGGCACAGTCAGAGATTCAGAAAGTCAACATGCTGGGCAATATTAACAACACAAAATCGATCTTCAAATTTGGTTTGTGGACTGTGTTTACAGGATTTTGTTGGGAATCCACACTAGAGTGAGGGATACTGCAGCTAGATTCTGTTTGACTTTTCATAACTTTACAATACTGACATTATTTCTACACACTTTGAAAGGGATCTTTTGTTTTGTCCAATTATGAAGCCTTGCGGCGGCTTTAGTCACCTCTCATCATCGCCACAATTTAAATATGTCAGACTTTCTACTCTAAGTTTAGATAAATTTCATATATACATGTGTGTGTGTGTGTGTCATAACTTTTCTAAGTCTAAGTGTAACATTGCAGATTTTCCCTCTGATGACAAGGTTCTGTCTGTTGCCGTGGCAACACCTCCGTGATGTCAACACGGTGCCGACCCTGGCTCTAGGAGTGAGAGCAAAGAAAGCATCTCTCTTGAACATAAGCATTAAGAGATAGTTTATATGTTCAAAAGCTCTGACGCAGTTGATGCAAGTTCTCGGCAATGGAAAAAGACAAAGAAGACAGACACAAGGAACATTAACTGGAACAATAAACAGATTTGAAAACAGCAATAAAGACGGGAAAGGTGGAAAACGTCATCTGCCTTCAACAGCCGTGATACGGTGGCTGACGTTATGGCTGCAGGTCACGTGGAGCACTGAGAGGGTGCATCTACATTTAACACAAACTCAGTAACTTCTGTGCTAAATAAGAAACCTCACATGGATTCTGTCATTTAGTATTTTAACTTAATAATGAAACGTTCTTGAGACAAAGACGGAGTTAAAAAAATCCTGAATTTTTGAGTCTATTTAGGATAAAACAAACCAAGTGTGTGGGTGATGATGATGATGATATTTTTAGTGATTAGACACATATTCCCTGTTAAGTATCCACACACACACACACACACACACACACACACACACACCAAAAGAGTGCGATCATCTGAACAAGTAAGAACATGCAACCACTTATTTCATAAGGAAATAACCCAACTGAAGTAATAACTAGTGCAAACACACACACACACATACGTGTGTGTGTGTGTGTGTTTGTGTAGTCCGATGAGGTGGTGGGAGTGTGGGCGGAGCCAACAGGGGAGTCAAGCTTGGATTCCAGCTACATTCCAGGGAAAGAAAAGGAGATGGGATGGATCTGTCAACCCCCACCTCCTGTCTTTCTTCCTCTAATTCCACACCTACACCCACAATGCACACACACAGACACACACCAACACGGTTGACCTGCTGAAGCTCATGTTAAACTACATAACAATACTGTCTGGGAAATTAAAACCGTCCTCACTTCATAAGACCTTTGTTTGTGTGAGTGTATTTGTGTGTGTTTGTGTGTGCATAAAAAAACCTCATGTATATGCTGCTTTTCCAAATGTAGATGTTTTAGTGGTTGAATCCAAATCAAACTAAGTAAATGTTTGAACTAGCTTTGGACAAGTTCTACTGGAAGAGTTCTCTTTGGACAAACTGTTGAAGCAGCTGAACAATTTACAACTGCAGCATACCAAAGCATCGCAAGAATAAGGGGAAGAAAAGCCAGATACGAAGAAGGAACAGTGCCTGTTTTTTATTTTTGGGAGGATGGCTGGTATGTCAGCTCTGTGATGGAAGGCTGCTCAGATTGACTCTTCCAGTTTTTTTTTTTTATTGTCAGTGATCAACAAAAGTGAAAGATGGAGTGATTGTCAAGTGAAGCCAAAGGCTGACAGACCTTTTGTCTCTGTGCCACCGAGCTTTATTGTCCAAACACTTAAAACGCAGTGAGCCACTTTCCTTCTTTGTCTTCAACACAGCCACTGCACATTGTTTTGAGTCAATGCCATTTAGTAGCTTATATTTGTGATATAATTTGAATTAACCAGCAGGTTTGTTTTTGGATCCGTCTTCAGTGAGTATGGCTGAACTGTGCAATAACATTTAGCTTAAAAAGTGTGTACTGCTGTTCATGACTCCGGGACTACAGGGCTGTGGAAGGAGAAAAGCAGCTCCTCATCTATTTTTCATGTAGATTTTACCTATTTACTCAACAAATCTGCCAGACACAGCCACACAAGGATAAAACCATTGCTGCCCTTACGAACAGAGCGTTCCTAGAAGGCCGGTTTGTTTATACTACAGACTAAATATTTATACCACGAGCTGAGAAGAAATGAGGCTGCTCAGTCTGACTTTGATAAAGGTTTGATATTCGAGGCCAGGTGACTTACACACCACCACATTCACACACTGTGTACAGCTACTCAAAAATACTGCACAGCGGTGAACCTGTAGTTGTATACATGCACAATGCAGGCATGAGCCACACATACACTTAGCATGAACAAAACATTGTTTGAAAAATCTGGGAAATCCAAATATACACGCACACACACACAGATAAACTTAGATTAAAGGGATCTACAAGCATCGGCACTTGTGCCTGTTTAGTGTGTCTGTAAGAGTTCACCTGAGTTCATAATGCAGACATGGAGGAGGAGGTCTTGAGCAAAAATGAGAAGGTCAAACATACTGAGCAAGATAAAGTGGTTCATCCTGAATAATCTATATGCCTTAAAATAGTCTGTTTAAAGATGCTAAAACATATTTTATATTTCTTTTTTTCTGTCTGTAAACGAAAGAAACAATTCAGAGTACATGAGGTGAAATTGGGTCGGTGGCCGGAACAGACTGTCCCTACAAACCCAGCGAGTGAAAATAAGAGATGAGTTTAAACACAAAGAGAAAAATGAAGGTGGGGCACAGAAAGAGATATGACTCCAGGGAGGAAGAGGAGGAGAGTGGCAGCAGCCGAGGAAAATATGTCGAATGTACTCTCATCCCACATTTTCATCTTTCTTTTTTAACAACCTCATGATTACAGCCACAGAAACCTGTGTCGGGTACAGAGACACCTGGCACCTGAAAATTCATGAGACAAGTTGATTTGCATTGGAGTTGTCTCCAGATTGAACTGATTAACATACAAAACAGAATAACAACGGCAGTTCAAGTCACGTGTGCTACGCTCAGCCTCTCAAGTTCCATATTTTCCATGTTACCGCATCTGCATGTGGCACTTTTAGGATTTAATTTAAACTGGATTTGCATAAGAAACATGTGATTACACAAAGCTCCCGACAACACTCAGCAAACTAATTTGCATGCAAGCAGGCAAATGTACTCACTTATCACTCTGTGTACATGGTTGACTCTCTGTCCACAATACATTACTGACTTGGCAGGAGTCCTCTGTGGGATTAGAGCTGTTCCAACAGAAATTCTCCCAAGAATCATAAAAATAAATAAATAAGTAAATCAGAATTTAATGACTGCTCGTTATAACCATGCCACTAATTTTAAAAGCAGAGCAGCCAAGATGAGGCCAAAGTACCTTAAGTATTCAGATTATACTTAAGGTAGCTCATGCTTGTTCCTTGTATACTTGTGGGCTTCGAGTCATCTGTTAAAGTTTAGTATTATTTTTTTCTCTGAGGTCCTTAGGATCATGATAATGGCTGGACTGTACTTGTCATTGGGCTCCTAAGAACTCCCACCAGCAGGTGTGCATGCTGTGCAGATGGGAAATGTGTTTTGTTGTACAAAGAGCTATTTGTTGGACTATTATTTGACTCAAGACAGTTGCCAGACCACAACCTACTCCAGGAAGTTTCTACTCCTGTCCACTGAAATCATGAAGTTGTTTAAATTATCTAATTTCGTGGGGAATTTTCCAAAATACATTTGCAATGGATACAAACTGAGTGAGCAGCTTGTCAGGCCTCTGAGGGTCCTGGTTGTTAACAAAAACCTGGGTCAACGTCTTTGACTACAAATACTCCACTAGTGCGTCAGTTTAAACTCTCAGTGCCAGCTTCTCATAGCCAAACACTTTGCTTCAAAAGAGTCTTCAAATTGTCAAAGAATGTTTACTAATATCTCAAACATCCATGACAGCAGATTCATACACAAAGGCGCACAAAGTACGCTATTTTTTGGTTGAAGGAGGTCGAGCCAACACACTCACATCACATCACTCAGTGGACATTTTATTCTATTATACAAGCTATTCCAAATCCTTCAGTCAGGCGTCTCTGGAGATTCGCTCTATAGAGAATCCTTAACGGCTGTTGCTTTAGTTTACTCAAAAGTTGGTCTCAGCCTTCCATATCAGGCGAGCCATGTCGCTAACAAAAGAGAAAAGACAAAGTGGATGAAGAGTTGTTGTTTCTCAAAGTATGGATCACTTGACATATTTTAGCAGGCGTGAAGAAAGCGCTCTAAATCCTGCCACATTCCATTTAAGTGGACTGTCTAAATTTGCAGGAATGCCTCCATGTTTTGTTGAGTTTGCAGGAGTGAGAAAAGAAGTTGCGATACGCTTCACTGTGTTTGATAAAGCATGCACTGAAGAGTGCACTCTATTTTCCCTTTAAAATTTGCAGGCAAACACAGAGTTCAATATTTTCTAGAAACGTTGAAGAACCACACAAAAGTCTGTTACAATGTGTCCCAAATTTGAGTTTACGTTTGTACAGTGATCTCACGTCAGTCGACCTCTTTCTCATAACGAATCAGACTTTTACTGGGGTGCTATGGCAACAAGTAAAAACGACTGCTGCCAGCAACCGCATCACAGCTTTAAAAACACAAAGATCTCTGTTTTTAATTTCCCACAGAGTTCTGCACTGTTTTTTCAACAGTTTGGCTTGATTTGAAAATAATCCACATTGTCAAGGAATGGATGTCTGGACTCAAAACTATAATCAGCAGAGTGACGCTTCTTTGGCTCACGAGGGATCGTAGTACGCTACACGGTTAAAATCCACTATTAGACCACATTAGCACTTATTATACTCTGACACATGGATATACAAACACAAGCGTACACACACTATCACAGAAACACACATCTCCTTGTTATTGTGCTGTCTGTCTGGCACAGCTGGCAAGCTGAGACACCATGGCAACTGCTGTGGCAGAAAACATGAAGGAGGCGTGGGAAGTGGAGGACAGCGTGTGTGTGTGCATTAAGGTGGATACGCTGCAACTGGATGACGAGGTATCTGTTTGTGAAAACAGCTTTTATCATAAAGATACCAAAACCATTCAGTCACACTTGAGGAACAAACAGGTTGTTCCCTCAAGCTGCATATTAACGGTCCATTATATCCATAGATAAAACTCGTCAACAGAATATAGCAACAATAAAATGTACAAATGGAAAATTGAAATTATACAATTTTAAAACTATAACATGCTCATTTCTTATTTTTTTTATATGCTTGTGACAATTTAGTTGTTAGTTTCAGCTTATGAAATTTTTGCAAACCTGATTTTGAGGAATGCATATCAGTAAAAATACTAATTACTACAGCCAACTTTGCACAAATCACATTTTCATTTCCTAAGAGATAAAACTAAACCTTTTCTCAACAAGAAAGAACCATTAGTGTTTTGCAGTTGTTCAAGATTTAGGAATGAAATGTTTGGCAGCATGAGCATCAGCGGCCCTACTTTAATAACTCTAGTCAAATGATGTCATGTTGGAAATTGCTGCATTTATTTACTCTGTTTTGTTCAGAGTCCTTATGGAAAGGCCTTGTGCATTTTTGGCAATTATCAGATAAATACAACAACAAATAGGCATTACAATGAAAAGCAGATGTCAAACAGTTGAGTGCTTCACTGTGTTAGACAGCTTAGTGCCATGCCACAGTTTTGTGATGCTAATCAAAATGATGGGGAGTTTTATCTTCATGCCTGTAAACCTCAAACACTTGTCAGATTTTACAATCGTGCCACAAAATGAACACGTACACAATGTTTACCAATCTGAGCCTGTGAACCATACTGACATAAAGAGCCCATAGACCCTTTCATACTCCACACATTTACACACACTCAGACAATATATTGTTTCAGATCAACCACTAAAAAAAGAAGACATCATGTTTCTTGCCTCCAAAGCACCTGGCCTGACTGGATGAGCAATCCAGCAGCACTGAGGTATTCACAGGGGGTTCGCTGCCAGCCGGCCGGCTGGCCAGACAACCAGCCAGACAAACAAGCTGACAGAGCAGCGGGCAGAAAGATGGATAGATGGATAGACGGGTGGAAGGTCATATGAGCAGATATTTACACGTGTGCAGACAGAGTGACGAGACCAGACACAGATAAACATACACTGGTGGAAAGACTGACTTCATGAACAAAGACCTGATTTCTTTTCTTCCTTGGATGGAGATGACGTCACTAAAAGTTGGGTGATGAAAACACAAAGGCTCAGTGAGGTATGCATGCTGACATGAATCACACCTGCACACACACACACAGACACACATGCTGATCCTGGATTCCTTTTGACTTGTGAGCAGGACATATTAGCACTTTGATCTGTGCAAAGACAGATTATCACGATGCTTTAGAGATACATACTGATATTTCATTGTATTTTGTGTTCACACTGAAGTTAAAATAGGTTATAACTGATTGGAAATTAGACTAATAAATAATAATTATAAAATAAATTCTTTGTTTATACTCTTAAAAAACTAAACAAATAAAAAACAAGCAAATACCAAACCAACTCCAGCAAATAGCAGCCGCAAAAGAAACAAAAGCATTTGTATGAGAATGATTGCTGATGAGATAGAAAGTCACAAAAATTTGCTGTGGCCAAACAAGTCAAACTACAACAAAAAGCACAGAGAACTGAGAACTGGAAAAGTCATCTGTGCAGAACCAAAATTAATTAAACCCCAAAAGCTAAACAATGAAATCATAAATTTCTGATAAAGCACTCGTGGTAAATAGCTCCTCTTTACAGGCTTATTGTTTCTTGATCGGGCAATTTCTACCTGCAGTTACAGTTCAGTTGAGCTGAAATGCTTCTTTCAAATATGTGCTACACAATGCCAAGCCGAAAACACACAACATTCATATGCTGACCTTACAATACATTTATCTGCCTGCTAAAATTGCTTCATATTAGAATAAAGTAAACCACTAACACCACCATGACCCATAACAGCTGTAGCCCCACCTACAGGGTTCAGCCTGATAACATGGAGAGGGAATTGAGGAATTGTGGGAACTCCCAACCTCAAGGTTCCTGAACTCAAATCCACCAGCTCATCACTGATCCGGCTAATTTAGGGTTCAAACTCTGCTGAGAATTAAAAAAATCATTGTCCTGTCTAGATTCGTTGTAGGTGCCATATTTATTTACCATGATTTGGAATAAGTGGGTTAATGAAATCATCATAAAACCCTCAGCTGATGTGTTTCTATATTGTGACCAGTCCACCATAGTGCACAACACATCATCCAGCAGAAAACTTTTTGGTCTAATGGAGATGGTTGCAGATGAAAGCCACAGAGCCACGTGGTTCTCGTACCCCAAATTCTTTACTAACATGGCCACTTGCCCCCTCCCTCCTCTTCTGCACATCTATTGGCCTCCAGGACAGACTATGGAGATTTAGGACAAGTGGGTTGGCCTGTTGAGAAGCATCCAGATTGAATCCAGACCCAGGCTGTCGTCACCTTGTGTGTGTTAGAGAATTTGTGTCCATCTATTCCTTTAAAAAAAAATAAAACATTTCAACATTTCAAGGGTCATTTCTGGACAGAGACTCTGGTCTAAGAGCGCTTGACCAGACACCAGTTGTTAAAAATTGTTGGCTTGGGTGTGTTTGAGACCTCTGTACATACCTTTCAAGTGAAGAAGCAAACACATATTGGCACTCTCTCTCTTCCACACACACACAGACACACACATTCCCCAGTACTGAGGTCATCCCCTAAAGCTGCTTTGTGCTCCTCTTGCTATAAATTCGTTTATGTGTGCCCAGCGTCCCCCCACCACCCACTCCCCTTTTCTCTCATTTTCTTTCTCTTACACTCGTTCTTTAGTCTATCTTGTGAAATCCAGGTCAAAGTTTAACTGCCAAAAGAGCGAGAGTCCACAATCTAATGAGCAGACATACGTGGGACTGGGCTGTTCAAGTCATTGAATCTCGATGGTCATTTCAGTTTCAGCTCTTAATAATCACAAAAACAATGTCATGGAGAAAAAACTCTTCTAAATGACACACATTTTCACTTCTGCCAAAAGAGAGAGAGGGAGAGAAGAAGCAGAGCAGTTCAGATTTGAAGAATCCAACATGGAACGCAGTCATCTGTCGAGTCAGTGCACTTTACGGTGCAACAGCTTATTGATCGAGCTAGCAGAGGCAAAACAAATAATAAAGGAAGCTGCTTACTTTGTAGCTAAATATATTTGCCCCATTAATACAGCTGAAAATGCAGCTGTGCACAGGCTGGTATATCTGACTAAAAACCTCAGTTTATATTATTATGATTATTTATACTATGGAAACATTTGAATATCTATTTTTTTAATCATTTATTTTGACATGCATTAAAACTTTCAACAGGACAGGTCTTGAGGGGAATCATATTTCAATATTGACCCAAATGACTTTGACTATATTTTTTTCATAATGAAATGGCCAGACGTGGAACAACATTTCAAACTTTGTGAATCTGCTCGCAAAGTGTGAACTGGAGAAATCTCATGCATGACGCTGTCAATTCATGTTTTGCAGCAGATAAATAAGTCTTGACGTTTTGCTCATGGTTTTCATCCAGAATCCTCAAAAGTGAGGTTGTGATTGTGACGCAAGACTTTATCTTCGTCTATTTTGCAAGTGTTTGTCAAACAAATCGAAGACCTTGCAAGATTTGTTTCAGAAGTTTACTGGATCATTTTAAAGCGCTTTAATAAAATACTTTCCACTCGATGGGGTGGTTCAGGCATTCAGCCCTGAGAGGGAGCTGCACCTCCTGCTGAGTGATGTAAACATTACCATTTCCCATAAAGCAGTGAAGTAAAGCTGGCCTCATACGATCCCCGCAATATTGGACATCTCAAGATGTGCATTTTTAGGGGGTGATATAAGTAGCGTGTGTCTATAGCATTTATATTTTGATGCCCTATTTGAATGTAGGTGTATAAGAAGACAATCAGAAAAGATATCACGATGCAGATTTAGATCCTCGTAAATACTCCTCACTGTCACTTCTCGTGCCCGAACACCAGACGGCTTCTTCTCTAGATCGAAACTTAATAGCAGGGATTGGGTCTATCAACACAAACAGGCCGTACCAAATTCAACAGTGGAAAATCCTGAGTGTGCTTTGAAATTGATATATGATCATAGGCAGCCTCATTTCAGCATCACTTTAACAGTTTCAAGATGACATAAGAAGCATTGGCCAGATGAAAGGATATGAAGAGTCTGGTCTTGCTTTTCAGGGTCTGTCACAAGCAACTTAATCATGTTCTCGCATGCAGCAGTGGCTGATTCCTGCACAATTCACCTAAAATATCCACAGATTGTCATCCTATTTCTCCTCTCCTCTCGCTGTCCCTCCCTCGATCACAGTGTATGTGAACCATGCCCACAGTGGGATCATTTTAATACCATTTTAGGAGACAAAGGGCTCCGCCTACAGCACCATAAATCACAGGTCCCAACCATATCAGTGAACTCCAGGCAGTGTTTTTAAGGAGAGAGAAAAAAAAAAAAAATCTTACATCAAGCTTTACGTCTTTCTCCTCCCCTCAGCCTCCAAGTCATCCCCAACAATGTAGCTCAGTTTTCACAAGTCCGGTCCATCTCTGCGACAACTGAGTAAAAGTCACCCACTGATGACAACCTTGTCACGGGGTCAAAATCACAGGAAGTAGCCACAACAGGAATGTAAAGTTTTGTTTTGGCACAATATTTGGAGCCGGGTTATGATTTTGTTCTTGGAGTTTTAGTCAGTGTGAAAAAAAATAAAAATAAAACAGCACTTCAGAGAAACCATCCATGCTGCAGAATTTTTGGCAGGATTTTTTACTTTTTTGCTGTTCCGTTGTGTGTTTAATTCATCAGGCGTAATTTTCCTAAATTACTTGCATGCAGCTTATTATGTAACAAAAAATGTGATCAAAACTCAGGCTGATTGTATGGCTGTTGTTTTGGTATTCTTCTTCCACATACCAAACTCAAGAGATCTGTACGCAGATACGATCTTTTCAGTCATGTAGTCACTTTCTCATTCATAAACATGTATAAAATAAAAGAATGTGGTTAGTTTGTGTCTGTGTCAGCAAAGCCGCTCTGACAAAGCAAAGCAAATGGTTTTCATTACTGACTGTGTGTGTGAGGCCAGCTCATATTTTTCGACCACTGTGTCCTCGATAAAACCAAGTCGTGCTCCATTTGTTTTGCATACTTCTGTTTTTATGTGGCTAGATGCAGGCAGAGTCTTTTGACACAGATTGCCCAATACTGGTTCCACATTAAGTATTACACAAACCCCCAAAAGCCGCCCCCACACAGAATAGTGGACTGGCCTTTCATGGTCCTCCTAAGAGCATTTTTGAAAAGATGGCTGATAAATTCAAAGTGATACTGACTTTTTCGACGGGAGTAATCAATCACAATTTTGGTTGTGTAGTTTCTCCAGTAAATTCTCTCTACTGTGATTTATTTGTCAATAATTAGGCCCACTATGCGTCATTAATCACTACTGAGAAAAACATTCAAATATTCAAATACGAAATCCCCACAATTCATACGGTAACTGCAAACTGTTGCTCTTTTTGGTTGTTTTAAACACGAGTCATGAAAGCAAACATAGATTAAATTCTAATGTTACAACCTGTACAATAGCAGCATACTGTATCACTCTCCAGACTGATCTTGCCCCACCTACTGCAGGAAGAGTTGTAGTTTTGTGCTATAAACTACCCAGAAACTAAAACCTCCCTATATGGCCTTTCCTCAGTCAAGTCTTATCAACTGTGGAGCTCCATTTGTGGGTCACTGACATAAAAAAACAGCCTGCAGTTGATAATCAAATGCTTCTTGCACTGCCAGTCCTCCTCTTATGCTGCCCTTCCCCTCCCTCTCTGCCTGTTTTTTCAGCGACAGAAAAACCTGAAATGAGACCGGAAGTAGATGGTATTGCCTTCAAAATAAAAGCAAAAGGCTGACAATCCTCGGATCCATTTACACATACACTGTGCAATCTTAAAATACGTGCTAAATAGAACAAACACAATTCTTCTTGAATTTGAGGATGAGCTGTGGCTCATTATGTCAGGGACATTACTGTAGGTGAAGAGGTGTTTCTCACTCTGTTGATCATAATGTTAATTAAATTAATAATTAAATTAACATTCTGATTATTTGTAACTATGAAAAACTATTTTTATAATTTTTTTAATATGAAATCCTTTTTTTTTTCAAACTGGATGCTCAGATAGGTCGCTTAAATTCAACCCGAAACGAAAAAGTTTTATTTTGCAACGCTATAGAGGAAGTCCCCCGTGTGTTTCCACTCCTGCCTTGACCGTCATGTCTCAGCCTCCCTCCGCCCCGTTCAGCATCTGTCCTCACCGAGGTCCACAGAGCGCGCAGTATGGATCCGTTACGCATTATGCACTATTGTGTCCTTCCTGGCACGGATGGCTCAGTGACACGCGCTTCTGACTGATGCACAGACATCAGCTGCAACAGAACTTAAACAAAGCTGTTGGTTTGTTTTTCTGTTTCTCATCCAGGAGGAGGAGAGGACAAGTGATCCGGGGAGACTTTTTTAAGCTTATATAGAAGTGAAGGCGTTCTTTTTGGACTTACATTTCTCCTCCAACAGGATTTCTATACTATATGTGGATACTATTCTGGGACAATGGGAGACTCCGTGTTCCTCGACAGGCAGAATTCATATCTTGTAAGTACTCATCTTACTGGTGCTAAAGTCTCTGATAACTCGGACTTGCAGCGGTCAGAGGCTGAGGGTTCACACTTCGTGTTGCCTGACAGCGCACAACTGCGTGCACGTGCACCGCGTGCTTCATTGACAAAGCATGTTTACATATTTGCTCAAAATATGTGTGTGTAGATAGATAGATAGAAGCCTCTCAAACTGAGTTCATTACAGCACTCACAACATTTACATGCTGATGCAATAAATCACAAATAAGTCTTTCCCCTGAGATGCCAGTGATTCAGAAACTGCAATTTGAAGCTGAGCAGACCAAACTTGCAGAAACTTCCTGTGATGGAACATTTTTATTGACATGTGGTACAGAGCAGATACACATGCTTGCACTTGAAACCACCAAACCAAGTTTCCTTGTTTGAGGAGGAAACACCAGCTCTGAAAGGTGCTGAGAAACCTGCAGCTGACTGCAGCTCTGCTGTTGTGTTTGACACTCTACACCTCCAGCCAACGTGGACAGATGAGGGCAAAACACACAGGTACAGGTCAAGGCCATGAGGCCTGGTTATTTGTCTGATGAGAACTGCACCTTAAAAATGAAATTCAGCATTTTGGGGTCGATATATGGCTATGTGCATTTTTCCTGACGAAGATAAGAAAAGCTCTGAAAGTCTGGAGAATCAACAGGTTCTTAATTGCTTCAGAATGGGTTCATTAAAATTTGGTAATTGAGTTGATCGGTGAAGTCAAGTAAAGTCAACTTTGAAGTAAACTCAGAGGAAAGTATTTCACCATCTACCCATTGTGCGTCCTCCTTCTCTTTCCCTCTCTCCCCCCTCCTCTCTTCTCCTGTGATGAGAAATCCTCTGACTGCTCCAGCGGTCTGTCTACTCTTTATGACTAATGTTTCTGTGGCTGAAAGCCCTCATAAACCTACAAACATTGATTGGAAAACAATACAAATTTCTTTTGGCTCAGCTGGCAGCACGCTGTGGTCTGGCTCAGTGCTTTGTAGCGGGGCCATACGGTGCGACTGCTGCCGCTGCACGGCCCAGTGGTGGAGCTAAAATTAGCTCAAACTGACCAAAATTATACTTGCATGTCATCTTTCTAGAAAAATTAAATCTGATATGTCTGAACTTGTATTTTCAATTTGTGGCCTTCTTTTGTCAGTCCAATTGAAACATAGTCATACTTAGAGAATAGTACGCTTCAAATGGAAATAGGTTCTGATCTTGTACAAGTGTGACAAAATTGTTAAGTATCTTTTTAGATTTACCAGTTTTTCGACTTTTCTACTCATTAGTTGTGGCACGTGTACAACAGAATGAGAACAGAGACACAAGCATCAAAAATGAGGTTCCTTCAGTGGATGTCTCAGTGCAGCCTCAGGGTGAAGAGCTCAGACATACAGATGAAGCAGAGCTTGTGGAGGTAATGTCATCTAATTGGCTGTGGCTCCTACTAAATGCCACTGTGTGGAGATATTCCTGTTAAGGCCGGTTGGGAAAGACCTGAGGGGAGACCAAGAATACACAATGGGGATTATGTATGCTTTTAAGATTGGGAATACTTCAGGATCCTTGAAGAAGAGTTAGAGGAAGGACCTGTGCAAATGAGAATCTGGGCTACTTTGTTCATTCTTGTGTCCAGTTAAATTTTATTAGTGATTAAGAAAACAAAGATTAACTTGAAACTAAAAACAGTGAATTCTTTTGGTACTTTTACTTTAAAAATTATATTAACAATTGATTTTCTGTTGTTGGACTAACCACCCAGTGCACCTGTTTGGGTATACAGAGAGAAGAGCATAACCGGCCATTGAAGTGCAATATATAAATGAATTGATATATGATGAAACTCGGTGAAGGCAGGGACATGGTTCTTTAAATTATAACACTGTCACCTGCTGCAGTCTGTGTGTTTGTGGGTTTGCTGAATGATTATGAATACGTTTGCCAAGTTTATGTTGATTCTCCACATTTCATGAGCAAATAATTACCAAATAATTTAGTGAAGTAGGTGCTGAGGGACAGCACAACTCCACTGAACTGCATCTGAACAGATGGAGAACAATAGTTATCTCCTTAGTACAGGCTTTATAAGGTAAGAATTCATTCAGACAGAATCTGTTGATTGTAAACATATTCAATCTTTGCACCCCCGAAACTGCCACCTTCTGACAAAATGCAGCAAGTAAATACAAGAATAAGAGTTAGGGCCTGTGGATTTTCAGCCAGGCTGCTCATTGCTTCGCATAAATCCTCAACACTCAGTTGAACTTGGTATGCCACTAGAGTTAAAACATGAAGAAGAAGCACTTCCAAATAAAATAGCTTTTGTGTAAATGGAGGATTATGCCCCTTCAAGCCAGTCTTCAGCAGGGGGTGATAAACAAATTCAGGCTGTCATCATTCCTGCCAGGGCAGATAAATATTTCAGATTCTAGGTTACCAGACTGGAGACACACATGGACGGAGAAGAGTGAGACAAACAGCCAGAAAGCAAATGAGACAGGCTTATAACAGCACCTCGTGGTTAGCAGTACGTAAACCAGGCAGACACACATTTCTTGCACTCGGACATAAGTGTGTTTTCTGCTGAAGACGTGATGGCACTGTACTAATGGAATACTGTGAGTCATTAACTATAACAGTTTGGATTAATCACTCAACTCTGGTCTTGAAAGGAATTCATTTTCCACTATTGCAGTATAAGGTTTACATGGCATTACGAGGGCTATAAGAATAAAATCTCTTTAGTCAACAGGAGGAAGATTCATCTCCTGCAACAAATCATCCCGAGTAGAACAGTTCATCGGCAATAATACCAAGATGAGTTGGATTTACATTCATGCTTGCTGGCTATTAAAGTCAGCAAGAGATATATTTTTAAGTCGATCAAGCTGACACCGAGGTGAAGCCTTACTGCCCAGGCAGCATCATGAGACAAACCTGAACCGAAGTTAAGCTCAATGCAGTAAGATCATTACATAATGAACAGGGAACATTACTAAGTAGGCTCTGTGCATCTGAATGGTCACGCCTTGACTTAGAAAAGCATGCTCACTGCTCTGTGAGGCAGTCTGAGGATTAAAAACAGAGAAGAGCTGGTCAGGAGTTTGTTTTACAGGTATTAGGTCACAGACAATTTTTTAACTCAACATTTCTGCATCCTCATGGTGCTGCTGAAGCAAACATCAGGGGATCACCAAAGTTAGAAGGCTACATCCTCCAGAGACCACGGACATCTGGAGCCTACAAAAATCTCATGACATTTCCTCTAATAGTTAAGATATGGATAATAGTTAACGAAACAGTCAAAAATAAAATCAAACATCTGTGCTGCACAAACTAATTTACATTCACTGAACAAATAATGAATCACCTCATTACATATAAGGGTTGTGCTCCAGTCACTAATAACATTTGATTCTTTAACCTGTTCAATCTGTTTTTGAAGGGTTTTTCATGCAACATCAAATATTTCATTTCTGAGTATGAAACGGCTCGAAGCTCTGTTCTGTCAGGATTCAGATAGAACAATGGCTTTTACTCCCTGAGTGGTATTCCTGACTGAAGTTGGGTAACAGATTATGTGGACTGTGAAGGATTATGTTGTCTGGATGTCACATAATGTCAACAGAGAAATGAAAGAACAAGGAAGTTTTAGAATACCAGTTGGATGTGTTCCAGGATTAGCTCACTCTGGAGAGGAGCCACGTAGCACTGAGACTTTTGCCAAACGTCAAATAATGCATATCTTTGCACTGAAGTCTTTTGTGTTAACAAGAGTTAACACAATTGCAAGGACTCATCTGCATTTACTGCTTAAGTGTCAAAAAGTTCACAGTCTCAGGGTGACCGTCGTTGGTTACCACTGAGGACTCAAGAGGCAGCAGAGTGACACAAAGAAATTGCTGATGAAGTGATCGATTAGCCTCCACTATCGTTCGTTTCATCTTTGAAGCTGTCTCTCTGTTTCAGTGTGTCTCTCATCACTGAGCAGGTAGAAAATGCTGTGTCTTCATCTAGCCATGCGGGAACCCTTGTCTTCCTGAGAGCAGCTACCCGTTACGACAAGCACCAAATTCCCTCCTTTTGTTTCCTCTTTGCCGTTTCTCTTGACATTTGACTTCGCTGGGCTCGGTTACTTTCTGAAACGTTGAAATCTCCCTTTTTCTCCTCCTCCTCTTCCCTGTGTAAACTGATGGCAACCATTTCTGTCCTCTCCATACCTGCTCATGTGTGACTTTGCTCTATTTCAGAAGGTGTATTTGTTTTACTCTCCTGCCACTCCTAGTACAAACAGCTCTGGTAGAAGAAGTCACAAAGCCTGCAGTCTTTGAAAAGACAAATTGAAAGGCTTCACAGATGGATGGAATGAATTACTCTTTATTGATTTCAAGTGTTATTCAGTACACTATTTTCCTGAATGTCCGCCCTTAGTGAGCAGCTCTGCTCATGCATGTGTGCGCGTTTGTGTATCTGAGTGGGTGGCATCGACCATCCACATGGCTCCTGAGTCATCAGCACAGAAAGTTTATTTACATTGATCACAAGTTCTCCAAAGCACGGTGGGAAGGGGGAATTTTGCAAGATTCTGCTCAGTACAAAGAATGAACAAAGATACTGAATACAATTCAAACTGTTTGAACAAAAGCCTGTCAGGACATTTTGGGGGAGATGTTCGTGATTCCTGGAAAAAATGTAACTGTGACTTCAGTTTTCTTTATCCTGCTTCACGTGCGTGTCGGGCTTGTTGAAACCTTATCATGTAGGCCATTTGTTGACTTTAGTCACACATTAATGTGCATTTATTATCCTGGCACTTGGAATTATTCTTCTTGCTGTAAGATTGTATATAGAACACTTTTCCCACATGGCAGAAACAAGGAAACCACACAGTCGAAAGCTGCCTCTTCGGTGTTCCACAGCCGTCACCTCTCCTTTGTCATGACAACACCGCCTATCCCTCGTCTTTCTTTCTAGACCGTATCAGGAAGAGGCGCTTTTATTATCAACAGCCAAAAACGAGTCCGCCCTCCTCAAGACTTGTCTTTTTATGGAGACGTATGAAGGCTGAAGGGAAAACAAAAGCGGAGGAAACACAGGAGAGAAAGTTCTGGCAACATCTGATCCACTGTTTGCCGTTGGAGATGTGCTTCCAGAGGCAAGAGTCCGAAGCCAGAGTCTTTCTCCGGGCCTGGACAAAGATATGTGCTCTAGATGTTTTAAGGAGTTCGATTTATAGCTGCAGTTCCTGTCCTGGATTCTTCATAACTTCATCCAGTGGGGTTTCTTTCTTTGCAGGGAAAAGTTAAGGGAGTTGGTCAGTAGGTTCAAGAAAAGGTTACACATGCTTCCTGGCTGTTTGTGTTACAGCTATGAGGGTGCAATGTCAATCACAGTGTTGCTTTGTGAAGTATTACATCACAGGTTGGTGGTTTGAAAAAGCATACCAAAATGTTGTCCTTCAGTTGCCTGCAATGCAAAACAGTGCAATGTCCTGGAATCAAGAGAGAAAGCATCCAAGCTACCTTCCAGGGTTTACGAGGTTTGAAACACACTGATGTTTGCAGTCTACCCGCACATCCACACATGGATGCATGCTTACACATGAGTCATGCACACAGAACAGAACTAGATGCTAAATCATCAGAACAGACTGTGCTTTCTTCTGCAGAAATCCCTGCTTGGACTTTCCACACCTCAGACAGCTGTTGATCTCTGGGTGACCTTAGCAACACAAGTGACACCAAAACCAGCTAAAGCTGTGAAACCTTGGCAGAATACATTTCCACAACTTTATATTAACTGTATAGAACAGACTAAAGGCTGCAGCTGCTTCACAAAAAATAATTATACACATTCTCGAGGTAAGAAACTTCCATGTGAGATCAGCAAGTCTCTGTTTTACTCCTTTTGTGTATCTTCAAAGATCAAAGCGTTTTACTCTAATGAAGCACTTGTTTTTTGCCAACCTGTACAAGCTCACAGGGGAAATCTTTGTACGAAAAGCAGAACAATCCATGATATGGATGCTCAGAGTAACTCAGGATCACATGTAGGGATGACAACCTTGTATTTCCGTTTTGCTCGATTTATCTACCTGTAAAATAAAAATGTGTTTGAGTGCTGCCCTCGCCATCATTTGTAATTTTTCCTAAAAAGCACAACAAGCATAAACAACCTGAGGGAAAGATGGACAGGTAACAACATTCCAGCTTGGAAACATCTCAGAGAGCCACGAAGGGAATCCTCCAAGTCAGATCAGGGATAACATATATGATGGCAGGAATAACACAGCAGCAGACCAAGCACTGCTCAGTCCTGCAGCAGAGCTGCTGGTGTGGAATATGTGTGCCTGTGCATTTAACCTACAGCTCGTGTGTATGCAGTGTGACCCTGGAGTTCAAGGGACCTTTGACTAAGGCTGGATTAGCTGCTCTCAAGGCTGCCACTGGAATGTGGTGGTGTTGCACAAACACACATGCCCAATATATCAGGGCACACTCACTATTTACCTTCCAGTCTATTACAGTCCATTAATATTCCTCTTTTCTTATCCTCCCTTCATTCTCTCTTTTTTCCTCACTTGGACTGCAGTAAATTGAATTTCATGAAACCAGGACTAGTTGCAGAAGGAAATAAGTAACTATTTTTACCATCCATACAGAGATAAATACAGATTATTGGCTGTTTTGGTTACTCATGTCTTCCATTAACTTGCACAGAGTTTCACCAGGACAGCAGCCAACTGAGTAATTACATTAATTCAACATAATTATCAATTAATGCGAAAGCCCTTAAAAATAACCATCAGATCCAACGTGAATGAAAAAGCCAAATGGATGGGAAATCCTCAGAGTGCATTATCATTCTGGTGGACACTTGTTTACAGTAAAGTGGTGAGAGTATGTAAACAGGAAAAGTGCTGTGTGTGTAGCTGACTGTGGAAGTGCATGTGTGGATTGATGGATGAGTGGATGAAGTACTCCATCTCTCGCACTGGTGCGTTTTCATGCAATCAGTGAATCATCATTAGTTTTCTGATAAATTATTATTTTTGCATGCTTCAGATTTGTGCCTTTGGCAAACAGGTCACTAAAATACTGGCATGAACTCTGATTGAAAAATGCAGCCATTGTTTCTCTCTCACCAAAGAAACAGGCTCTTTTTGGTTGGCAGAAGACTGCTGAGTAAATTTTGTTGTCATTGTGTTTCAGAGCTGGATCTTGTTTAAACCTTGTGGTGCGAGCTTTGTTGATCTAGTTTCTCAACTCTCACCACCGATCAGACGTACAGTGAAACAGAGCGGTGAGAAACAGGCGTCGGTTGAATTTGGATGGCTCACGTGGAGTCGAGCCAGTGGGGAGGTGATAAGTAGTTTATCGTGTTCATTAAACACCCCATTAGCACTTATCAGCATCTGTTTAAAGTCACACCTAGTCTTTATTGTTAACACTTCACAGCGTTCTTTACTGGCGTGCATTCACACACACACAGACAGACGTTTGGGTCAGTTGAAGGTTGGTTGGTTGGTTTGCTGGGCTGGACGTGTCTTCGTCCTCTTTCCGCTCAGAAATCAATAATAGACCAGCTGACCCAGCTTTGACCTGTGTTTCATGTGCACAAAGAGTGCACACATACACACACAAACGCACTGTCACATTCACTGTCCGGACAGAACAAAGCACCGCTGGGCAGTGACGGGTGTGGTGTGAGTCTCAGGAAGTTAAACTCGGCTAAAGCTTCCTGGGCTGAAACAAGGCTGCCGATTTCCAACATGAATTCAATTAGTTTTAAGGTGTTTCTCTCACGTTGAGTGGTTCCATCAAAATATAATATAATCGGTCAACTTCACTGAAAATAGTCACTTCATGGTCATGGTGGGTTTGAAGTTGCTCTCTGATTAATGTCCTTTTCATTCGTGTATAGAACTGAACAATACAGAGAGCCTAATTCTCCTCTTATTTTGATTTGGACTTTTCATGGATACATGAAGAAACTGTCAAAGAGAGGGCCTGGCGTAAGATATGTGGCAAAGGTCTTAGTTAGACCCAAACCCATGACGTGCAGTCACAAGAGTTGAGCATGAAGGAAACGCTCTCTAGTTTTTCAACCATCGATGGCCCCCAGGGGCTGAAATCTGCCATGTCTCAGCTTGGTCATACATTCCAGTCCAGTCATGGATGGCTCTTAGACCTGCAAAGTCAGTCCAGACTCCAACCCCCCCTCGACAAGAGGAGCCTTGGCTATAAAAAGGAACCCTGAAGTTGTGGGTTAAAAATGTTGGTCATATGTCATTAAAAATACAAGGATGAAGACTGAAAAACAAAAACATGCAGCCAGCTTTTCTAAAGGTCAGCTTTGGTCAGACATGCTAAATCATTCTTGTCATATAACTCACAAGGGAAAACTATTTATACTTTTCCATCTTTTCATGATGGCTTCTTCCACAATCTGAAAACCTCAGTAGTACACCTCTCTCCTTTTGTTTCCTTGATAGTGTTTGTACAATCACACAGCTACTGCTTACATGTGCATGCTTTTTTGTGTGCAAAGATTTTGCCCGCACAACCCCCCCCACTTTCCCCCTCTACATGTAGTGTATGTGTGCAATCCTTTGAACATGTGTGAGATATGTGCACACACAATACGTATAAGCCATGCGTAAACGCTGCCATGTGTCTCATAAAGTGACCGCGGCTCTGTCATCCTCATTATCAACATCATCCGGATTCTGAGGCGCAGGCCAGCATGCTATAATCCCTGCTCTTTAACTACCTCACAGGATTAACTTGGGAGGGGGGATTTGGCACCCATGTGGAAAATAAAGAGTCTTATGGAGCCTTTGCTCTGATCCTGCTGCGTTAAATAGATACGGTGGAAGATGCACAGAGAGGGTAAATGTGCTGTGCTATTTTCGGATCACGTTCTTGCCACTATTTCCTTAATAGAATCAAAACTTAATCTTGCACATGCTTACATAAATGAAAAATAAAGAAAGAGGTGTTAAGTTAATGCCTCCACACTCTGATCTGTTACAATGGAAAGTGTCTGGATCTACACAGATCCAGAACACAGGGCTCAGATGAAACAGTCATTTATCAAGTCAGGAAAGTGCTGCAGAAATACTTCAGTCAGACGTCAGACTTATCTCAAACACCACTTGTAACCCCACTTCCTCAAAAGATCCCAGCACATCCTACATGTTTACAAGCTTATTTACATGGACGTTTTTAGGCGGGAGTCGACAAGCAGAGGTTGCAAAACCACCCTTATACTGAAACAGCCCCAGGTCAAACTGTGAAATCAAGCTTATTGTGAAATGCTGAGAGAAACGTCAGACTCTTAAAGTAAAAGTAGCTGTAATAGAACTTAAATTCTTGAAGACTGTATGTGCTCTTGGACTGTGGAAAACTTTATAAATTTGGTTGTTCTGTTGGGGTGACTTCACACTCCAGGCTTCCCCTGTTTTTTTCCAAGTGTCATAGCTGTCATATGGGCAGCAGGAAGTACTGGGACAAAGCTGCCACGGTCCCTGGGGTATCTTTGTATATCTGTACATGTTTGTTTTTTTCTTGTTGGCTCAGAATTTTTGATATAATTACTTTAACGTTTCATTGTCTGCAGGTTGTTGGAGGGTTAGGAAGTGTTCAGTGGGCGTGTGTGTATTAGAGGAAAGTGCCAAGTTCAAGTTTAACATCTGTGGCCCGACACATAATGGCCATTTGACAAAGATGCCAGCTCTAATCTCTGAGTCTATTTCTTACAGCATTCCAGGATTGATGTAGTGGCACATTATTTCTCTGGGAGCGGTTTCTGAATATTGTGTGTGAGAGAGCCCGTTCTCACGGTGCTGACATAGCCGATTGCTCAGACTGCAAAGGTTTCAATGGGAACAGTATACCCATGAGGCTACTTGCACAGCCATTTTGACTTACTGACTGATAAATTCTGCACGGAGATGCGCATGCCCACACACACACACACACACTATATTTTAATTAATTTATATTCAGTTTTTTACTCAACTGGACTGTTTTATTCCATTTATGGTCATTTAGGTAAAAAGAAAACTGTGCAAAGACAAATGAGCAAATTCAGCACTGGGTCACAACCATGTAGGCAAAATGATATCATCAAAAATAAGGAAGTTGGGTTTGAACATTTTGTCCCAAACAGACACCTTCAGTGACTAGAACTGCTGGGTTTGTTAACCTTATTCCAAAATTTTTGAGAACATATTTGATTAAAATATCACGTGGAGGAGATCATAAACACAAACAAACAGACGTGTGTGACTGAATAGTGATGCTCAAACTCAGGCCCCAATCAGCTCAAACGAAGCAAACAGCACATTTTTCCACTTATCTATGCCAAGTTGCACATGATACACATCCTTCTTCTAAAAAAAAAAAACCCACACACACATAACAATCACTAAAAGTGGTCCACTCAGCACGCAGGATTAGTAATGATTAACTAACTTCATTACCTCAGCCAGGCAGTCTAGTCACAAGAAGAGCGGGAAAATTTACCGTCTTGTATACAGTTGAGATTACACATTCTTTGGATCGGGCTCAGTTGGTGTGTGTATGTCCCACAAGGAGAGAGAAACAGTAGAGGACAAGATACTGGGGGAGGAAAGGGATGATGGGGAATACATATAGACAAGAGGTGCAAGGATAAGGAGGCAAAGAAGGAAAAATAGTGTCCTGCATTTATCAACATCTACACACAAGTTGTGCTTCATGCTTTGACAGTGTTCGAGAAAATCATTAATTCCATTATTTTTAAAAACATACAGTTGATGTGGCCTGGTTTTCTGAGCAGTGAGCAATATCTGCACGAGTTCTTTCACAATGCACACAAGAACTTAAACTGGGAATGCATGCAAGTTACATGATACCAAGTAATAAAATGTGCAGGATGCTGAGAGGAATAAAACAGTGAAGTTATCCATTGTTTACAGTCTGGCTCCAGAAAACCTCTCAAGTAATTTCAAGGTTTCCCAACACGCCTTGCAAGCAAATCATTGGTTTGCAAGGCAAAGCTGCTGAACTCTCACAACACTGTGCTCTACCTTGACCGAGTTTCCCTCAATAAACACATCACTCTCTGTCTGCAGTATTATCCAATATACAGTATCATTCAAGACACACCTGACTACATCTGCATCTTCACCTTAAAGCTGTGATGTTTTAACTCTTACATTAACATGTACAGCATGAAGTGTATGGCAACAGTGAATTAAGAGTCCAAACACTGAGACAAAAGGCTGGACAGAATGACATAACTGGTACATTTATGGTTAGACAGTGACAGCGGTAAAACTAACAAAATATAACAGCGGTCGTAATCTTGGCCAGAAACAGGGAAGTGGTTAACGTCTGTATATAGGTTGTACAGACGTTTCTTTTCCAGTACAAACACACACACACAGTTCAAATATTGGGGTACTATGCCAAGTGTGTTGTAAACAGCTGTATAAGGTCTCAGACATAAATCCAGTCTGCCAATGACAGCTGATAGAGAAACACTGTGACAGGTTTTTGGATGTAATCTGTTGTTTCCGTGGCCTCCACAGACCGCTTTGAACCAAAACCACGCACACAAACACCACACATTACCTCAACTTCTCTTTCTACTATCAGCTGCGATGTTGATACAATACCTGAATTTCATTGCCTTCACAACTTATGTAACCATTACGTAAGATTTTAAGTCTTGAAGGTCACGTCTCATTATTGTAGTGGGCCCTTCATATTAATCTGTCTTTAAAATGTTTGAAGTCCGCCCGAGGCCTTAGAAGTGCCTGCCAACGACGGGAGGCCGGGGATGGGGGTGTATATGGAGCATACACTCCAGGTTGTTCATTCTTGTGACTGAGCCAGGGAGCACTTATTAGATGCAAAGGCAGGAAATAAATACTATGCCGAGAAAGCTGAGATATATATATATATATATATATATATATATTTTGGCTTTTGTTATTTAAAAAACTGAACATTTCTCAACTTATATATAAAGCTGAGATATATGCAGGTTGCATTGTTGGAGTAAGTAGTGTATTCTTCAATGAAATGAAGACCTTCACATGTGGAATTTTTCTGACAGTTACAGTCAGATAAATTTTATTCCTCACTACAACATAACAAAGTAGTCATTTGTTCTGATGTCAGTCTTTGATTCTCAGAGGAAAATGTTGGATAGGTGCACAAAGAAAAAACTGGCTTCAAGTTGTGTAACAGCTGAATTCGTGAGTGAATGTGTTTTACTGTTCTGAAGGTGGATTTTAGTTCCATTCATCATAAATAGCATGCAAAAATGCTTATTGTGGCCTTTAACCTCATGCACAAGTGATAAGTTCAATTTTAGATTCAAAATCCTTGTTTTTTTGGTCAATGAAACACAAAACTTTGCAATTCTTACTGTTCTAAATGACTATCTACAAAAATGGGCTGCAAAAGATTTCTATTATAGCTGCATATAGAAAAACAAATGATGTTCGAATCCCTGCAGCTGCCGCTCTCTTTGTGCTGGAATGGATGGTATGATAATTACCTTTACAGCCATAACAGGTTGTTTTCTTCACATGATACTCCTTCCGCATGACCTGCCATACTGGAAGTTGATAACCCCACTTTTAACAACCGAAGATAAGCCTGATATCATTGAATTACTTTCACATTAGGTTATGTAACTTGTGAGTAGATAACAGAGATCCATAGGGCTCTGTGGTTGTGCTTCCCTCAGGCAGAATCAGCAACAACCCAAAACAGCTGGAGAAGCCTATCAATTGTTGTGTTTGACAGGTAGATGTACAAACGCACACACGCACTCACACACACACACACACATCAACAGCACTAGCTGACAAGCGAGGGTGGTCAGTAATTACAAGCAGATGTGAACCATGAGGAGGTTCCAGGTCAGTGAAAGCAATCTATTACATGCATGCATGAAGCCAACCTGTAAAAGAAGAAGAAAAAAAAAAGAAGTGTTGAAAAATACTTGTACATTCCTCTGGGTCAATGTTGTGGCACAGAAACTTTGCTCAAGGGTCATTTAAAGGCAGCTGCAACGCAAAGGGGAGAAAAGCAAAACTAAACAAAGTGCAACACAAGACTTTTGGTCTTCTGCCTTTGTGTCTGGTTTAATTGTAGGTTAATGTGTATGTGTTGTTGTTTGTAGAGACACTATAGCATCCATACATTTGAGTGGCTAAATGTTTAGCACATCTCTAATAGTAATTAAATAATATGTTGTGAGTGTATTAATGCAATGGATTTTCCTCATTGTCTCCATGCACATGGAATATCTGAGAGCAGCAGCATGCGTATGAGCAGCGCTGCTCTCTCTGATACACAAACGGACGTCCAGTCATACAGTCACGTTTGTTACTAAATGGAGACCAGTGACACCACAGCACTCCAGGCCTGTAACGATCACACTGACTGATGCATCGTGATAAATGGAAGTTTGGGCAGGAAAGAGGAAGCTGAGTTGGCCACACACACACACATATATATGTGTGTAAGAATAGATGCTGTTTTGTGAGTGCACATGTTCATAGACGTTAATACTAAGCAAGCGTGACATAAAACAGTGACGATATTCACCCTGAATTGGCAACAAGTGTCCCGCTGATTCTGTATGTCTTCCAGGTGCGTTACCATAGCGACATTTCTCTCACTTCCTGGCCCGTTGAACTTTATGTGTATCTGTTGCTACGGAAACTGACATATTCTTTTGCCTGTGTGGCTATTGCGCCATTGGTCCCTTTGTCTGAAATAGAGCAGAAACCACATGCCGCACTGCACTGTAAGCTTCAGTGGCATTAATCATCTGACTGACTGATGCCAGTCCAGTCAGCAAAGTCAGAGGTCTTTCTCCAGCTCACATATGGCTGCTAGGAACACTAAGCGACAATAACACAACATGTACTGGATCCCAAGGATTGCACTCTGGCTTTATACAACGTTTTATATAACGCACACGTCAGATTAAACTGTTGCTTGGCTTGATGAACTGAACACATAAATGACTTTACATTCTTTTACTCAGTGTGTATCATACTTTTCCTCCAAAAGCATATTCATGATCTACACTGACTCATTCATCATTATGCAGAAATCGGTTTAAGTAGAGCAAACTGGCACAAAATTCTATTTGAAAATATTGTTTTACACCTGGGATTATTGATTCAATCTGTGCAGTCACTCCAGCAAACATAATTTGTGTGTGAGGTGGTGGTGGTGGGGGGGGGGGGGCGGATTCATAGCTATAATAAATACAGGAACAACACAGATGATGAGAGCTGTGTGAAGGCTTAGCAACCAACTATATTTTGGAGACAAACACTCTGCGTTAAAGGATTGTGACAGTAGCTGTGTGGCAGATTTGTCTCTATACAGGCTCTTTAAACAGTGTTACATCTCTGTAGGCATTCACGTCACACTGAGAGCAAAGCGGAGCGGAGCAGTACTTTGCTTTCTTGTTCTAAAGGTGTGCAGTGTTGAGGTGCACTGCAGCTTCACATTGAACGTACATGAGCAGTGGATAGACAAATGAAATTTCAATTTGAATCATATTCCACTAACATATATGAGGACTTGACTTTCACATTAGGGGTGTTAACGGTCATATCATTCATGTGTGGTTTGCAGCTAATGAATTCCACTGATACATGCAGTATGTTACAGTAGCTGACAGACTTTATGTCAGTGGTGAGAAAACAAGGCCTAGTTCATGAGTCTTACTGGACGTGAGCAGGTTTCTTTCTGGGGAGTGAAACGAAAAGAACCAAAACATCTTCCCCCATGAACGTTTAATGATGAACTCAGAGCGACTTTTTACCATGGTGATCAGCTTCTGTGTTTGTGTCTGCTGCTGTTAAGCCCAGGCTTGGAAGACTGACTAAGTAAACTTGGCCAACAATTTAAATACCTTGAAGGCCAAAATGCATCTTAAATCAGAGTTTTTTCCTCCATTAAGTGGACTACAACTTTAGAAGAGAGGCTTGTTAAAAACTGAAATTAGTCATCTTCCACAGATTCCGAAAAATCATTTAATCTTCCCTGTTTTAGTTTCAGTTCTTATTTTCTTTCCCCAAAAGCTTTCACACCAGAAACAAAAGCACAAAATTTGAAGTAGCACAGTTTAAAATTTAATTTCAATAAAATCTACATTTACAGAATTTAAATTAATTCAAAAATCTGCTGTGTTAACAATTAAACAGTGCAGGTTTCCTCTGCACCTTCAAATGAGTGCCCCTGCCAGTCAAACAGGCTCTCAGCTCACTGTTGCCAGCACCCAGCAGTGATAGCAGGATTTAGTTTTCCCCCTTTGCTCTTCTGTCAGCATTCCTCTGCCTTCACAGGCTGACACTTAAGAACTGAGGCTCATCCATCCCTTTCAGAAATCCTGCTGGGCAGAACCAGCTCTACTGAGGGGAAGCGCCTTGCTTTAACTTTTCCAACTGTTTTTCTTTTCTTTTGCATTCTGTGTGTGTGTGTGTGTGTGTGTGTGTGTGCCCCTCAAGTTGTGTGTGAGGTCAAGCAGAAGGGAAAAGGGCTTCCTCGTTCAGCGATAAGGAATGGTGTACACACACAATTACACATAACAATGCAGGATAAAATGTTTTTTCATGCGACTCGTTTTTCACTGGACTCCTAACGGGGTCGTTCCCACACACTCAGGTGGCTCTCCAGGCTGCCTGTGTCCACATCTTGTTCTGCCCCTCCGGCTGAGGGATAGTTCTGTTGCTTCACTGCACTGAGTGGGGGTCAAATAACAAGAGAGCTGCCAGCGGGGGGAGTGACCTCAAAATATTGTTGAGAGAGGTCTAATTATGAAAAGCAAAGGCATGCTCTTGATATGACGCCTCAGAGGAACTCATCATTCTCAAAGATTTGAAGAAAATTTTGATTTCATTAACATAAAACATGATGTAAATGACTTTTCTCTGCTTGCAGGTGTATGACTAAACCATCTCAACAGACACTTAAAGTCCGCTCATAATCCTTCTGTCTGGATAAAGCATTAGATAATTTGAGCTATGTCTCCTCTCTCTCTCTTCTCCCTTGTCCTAACGTCTCCCTCCTCCTGACCTCTTCCCACCGTAGACACAGAAGAATGCATGAACAGAGATTCAGATGACTCAAATGCTCATCAAAGCCAAAGCTGTCTCCAGCTTTCCAGCAATTCATTACAATTCACCTCAGTTCAATTCCAACTTGATCACAGATTAAGCCAAAGCTGCAGTGTAAACCTGTCTGCTGCAGAAAAATAGGTGTGATGAGTCAGACTGTTTTGATGTGCTCTGGCCTTCCACAAACCTCATCTCCTCCTCCACATATGCTACATATATTAATGCTAGTTTATATGAGTAGACAGCATATCGCAAATCCATCAGAGGAAGGCCACTTAAGTGCTGGAAAATGTCCTCACTTGCTCCTGAGAGAAAGGCTTCCGTCCTCGGGACATGCCTTTTTGTTTGTCTTACTTTGCTGGCTACATTAATTTTATACTCTTAGTTTAGCTTATATTCAGTAGTTGTAAAAGTAATATTAGTAACATCTACTACCACACAAAACATTTCAAAACTTGTCTATTGTGCAGAGAATGTAGAGGCCAAAGATGAATTCAGTTTCATAGGTTTTTATTATTTCTGTCCTGACAAGGACTGGTCTGATTTTAACCATTTTTTCATTAATTATTGGTGAATAAATGTTCATCTACCATTGCGGGGGGTGCTGGAGCTGATCCCAGCTCACATTGAGCGAGATAATAGTTTTAATTTTTGTCTCTTCTTTCCAGAATAATAGTTATAATAATTTATTCGAACTCACCAAAATCATTTTTGGTGAGTAGTTTTGCTTTCCCAACCTGTAACTTAGTATCACCTGTGTCAGATCTGCACGCTGCTCAGCAACAAGTGGCAGGCAGATGAAGTTGGTTCATATATTCTCCTCTGGGGCGAGAATTAATAAGAATATTAGAATTAGAGTCACTGGTTTGCCAGAAACAGCTTCTAGTAATGCTGTATATTTGCTGAATGGGTAAATGAGCAACTTTCAGCTAAAACTATTCACTCAACTGTCTGAACTTTCTTCTGCTTTAGGGTGATTTCACCTGGAGCAGCCTGTCGGGGAGGAGCGTGCGTCTGACCCCTGTTGCCATCCAGAGCCTGTCGGAGCTGGAGAGGGCCAGGCTGCAGGAAGTGGCCTACACCCGTTTACATCAGGACTATGATCTGGGATGTCAAATTACCATGCCAAAAGGTGGGAGTGTGTGTCTGTGTGTGTTTTAATGCACATTGCAGACCTGAGTTAAACTGGGTTACATAATTTTTACGTATATGAGGCCCTGATGGGTGGAATTTATTGCTTCAACATACCTCAGATAGCCGCTGTCCAAACCCTGACATTTATGTGACAGAACTACTCTCTGTTGCAACACTACTCATTCTAGAATCAGGTTTGCCGTGCAAGCTTGTGCAGATACTTTCAAGTCTAAGCTCAAGTCTCTGACCACATCCTCTTGTCATCCGTTAAGTGTATTAAAGGGAAGTCATGTATGGCTTATGTTTGGGAAAGATGTGACAATTTATATGTAAACCACGCCTTACGTCAGGATAGGGTGCTTCCTGTTTGACCTCCTTTCCTCATAACGGCAAACGACTCCCTTTCCAATGCAGCTGGAGTTGAGTGCAGTCACCCCACTCGTCCCCATGTACACTCACAAAAGTCCCAAATTTTACCAAAGCTGCCTGCATTTGTAAATAATTGTGTTTTGGCCCTGTGGTAAACCAAACCAAAGTTAGGGTTTGGAAAGAAACAGACAAATGAAGCCACACATAGCTTCCCACTGGGCTCGTCCATACTAAAAAAGTCTACATGCTGCAATGTTTAGCAAGAATATATATATATATATATATATATAGAGAGAGAGAGAGAGAGAGAGAGAGGAGAAAGAAATTCACTGTTGCTGACAGGACATAAAATATCATAGTTAACAGGATAATCAAAAGGATCACAACTAATATCTGGAAAAACAGCAACATTGCTATGAAGACGACAATAAACACGGGAGACATGTTTGGACAAAATCCAGGCTCAGCAAAGTTAAGAGGAATACAACAATGACCAGACACGTCACAGCGTACAGACCGACATCTTGGTTCAACTTAACATGATGTAAACATTGTTGGGTTCACTTTAGGTTTTACCACCAAATAAATTGGTCGTGTCAGAGATTTCCAACCTTTTTGGTTTGTGATCACTGTCACTGTTGTGCCAAATTAGTCATTTTTTCCCACTTAGGTATAATTATTGAATTACTTTTCGAGGCCAACGCAGATGAAATGAATCATTCTAGATCGCAGTAATCAGCAACGACAGATCCAAACAGTAATAAATGAGCGTGTTACTCCTCACTCCTACATCATGCATCAGTCCATGCTCATGCAGATGCTCAGATGCATGGGGAGTGTAGTGTTTTCTCACTGCACTGTATGGCAGCAGTGCTGTGCTTCCAGTGGATTATTCAGGGCCTTGCATTCCAGCTGAAGGTTAAACCCCTCCCTACCATGATTTAATACGTACTTGTCTGTGTTGCTTATGAATTCCAGAGCCCCTGATGGCCGCCATGTGCTAGCAAGGGAAATATTTAAACTTGTGTGTAACAGTGTGTGTGTGTGTGTGTGTCCTATTTGAGCACTGCTAATGTGGGCCTTTCAGCCTCACTGTATATTATATTTATCCAAGTGCCAGGGGTCATGTTGCAAGTGTTTCTTACAGCATGAGGGATGGGATGGGCTGGGATCAGGCTAAGATGGGACAGAAAAGCAGCACAGGTTCATCAGAAAGTTCCACAACTGGTTGGCGGCTGAACTACGGAGGTTTGGGGGATTTCCGTATGGTGTTGGGAGCCATCCGTCAAAAATCCAAACCATTTCCTATCTCTACTTCTCCCGCCTCCCTCTCTCTATTGCTGCCCTTACTCCCCATCACAACATCTGGTTTCTCTCTCCTCCTATCTCACACCCCCTCCTCACTAATTTCTCTCTCATTGACCGTACTAATTTACCTTTTATTCTTCTCACATTTTTTGTTTTGCTGCTCAGAGGCTTAAAAGCACACACAGACGTGTCACATATCACAGATGTGGCAATCATTTTACTATGAAAAAAGAGTAACTTGTTAAGATTTGTGAGAGATAGTTGGAAATCACGGGAAACTGAACGTGCTCCATGTGAGAGGCTGATAACCACATCAAGTGTGTTGTTTGGAGTTGTATAAAATTTCCTGATCCCCACAAATCATTCATTCGATACAGCTAATGGGAACATTTTGGGTTCAAACTGAGGTCTCTAAAGCAGCAGATCAAGGCAAAGTGTCTCTTAGTGAGTCCCAAAGGCAGACTGACCAAATTACAGCATTGAAAGTTAAAAAGGCTTCCCTGAACTGATATCTGGGCCTGAGAAGAATTCCAAAGCTTCAAAGTTGCATGTGGCACAATTTCCAAAGCTTCCTGATCATTAATCAGAAAATTCATAACTCATTCATCATGTTGACAGCTGAATAACAAGCTTTCCTCCTCGCAGAGAGCTCCAGTTGATAACCCTGGATGTAAAGTTCTTATGTACGCCAACCTGTCTGATGTTTAAGTTAAATGGATTTAGGTTCATGGACAGCTTTATCCCCGTGGCTAATTTCCGTCTGCATTACTGATCATATAAAGAGCTGGATAAGATACAGCTATTATGGAGACTATTTGGTTCTGAAATTTTCTTTTCTTGCATTTTTCCCCAGATGGACAGAAGAGGAAAAAGTCTTTGAGGAGGAAGCTGGACTCTCTTGCGAAAGAGAAGAGTAAAGACAAAGGTAAAGATTGAAAACTGGCTCCAACATGTTGCCAGTCCACAGCATTTTGTCTGTCTTTATTTGCTGTCACTGCTGTAACTTGTCCTGCCAGAAAGACAGACTCCTGCTCTGTGGTCTCCACCCTGCAGGCAGGTGAACAGTGAGGCTATAAAAACACAGTTTGTGTTTACTGGGCTCCAACGGTTTATGTTTAACTTAAGTGGAGGGACTCCTTGTAAGGGGACTGGGCTCTGTGAAGCAATCACTCTGCTGCTCAGAGGAGAGCATGTTTGGCAGAAAGTGAAAAAGATCATTGTTAAAGAGCCCCAGATGGAGAGAGAGGTAGGATAAAATAAAATGGTGCTAAGTGTGGGTGCTGGTCCCAGGGTTCTCTCACCTGAAACACAATTGTTGTTTCACACAGACATCATATGCACAAACCTAATCAGATGATTTGATACAAATTGAGCTCATCTAAAAATAAGATGAGCTTCAAGGTTCAATTCATTTACTGAAATATAAAAACTACTGCATTTCTGTTTTACTCAGTTGTATGAATAAATAAATACCCATAAAATAAATTCATAAAAACAACATCACTGAATAAAATAATTTTCTGGTTGCTTCCTCTGTGCGATGAAGGAGAATAGTGTTCAATGTGTGTTTAATGAGACAGCCCAGGCAGACTATTATCTAACTGTGTCAGGTGGGTAAGAATGACTGAAGTTTCAAGAAACTGTATCAGACATGAATTTTCACAGCACATATTGTTTATTAATGCCACTCAAATGGAGTCTTTTTCCAGAACCAGTCTTGAATGTATCGCTCCAACAAGTGCAGGAAACAGCTGTCAGTGTCTGAGTTTCATATAGGAGTGGTGACGCTATGTCACAGCTGCATGGTCTGAAAATAATATGCATGCTTTGACAAATCATCACTGTGGTATTACTGCTGATATCTATACCAATAAGTTGGGAGCTGAAGGGACAAAGAAACTATAATTTGAGGACAGATTCCATAAGTTATATGCATTATGTAAGATTTATGTCAGGGTCAAACTGTGAATATAAACGCTCTACTCCTCCAGAGCCCAGATGTCTCTGTGAATTAAACCTCTAAATGGATTCAAGATCCATTTTCTTCTGGGGTCCCTGATTCAGTCCTGGATTTCACTCTAAAGCAGGGCCATCTATTTCTCTATGAGACAACAGAGAGAGAGGAAGAAAATACTGCCTTCTTTGATGCAGCCATAGAAATGTGTGCTGTGACCAGACCTCAGTGAAACAGTTTTTTCGAATAAATTTATATAGCTGTTTCAGGGATCTTATGGAGTCACTGTATATCTCAGGCTGCATCCATCAAGTTGTCAGTCATCAAGATTTACTGATTTATCATCAGAAATACTTGTTGGTACTTTCAGTGCGTCGTCTTGTTGGATAAACTGGACCCATATAAATAAGCATACTGCACAGACATGAATAAAAGAAAGAGCGCTGAAAGCTCCTGAGATGCCATAGGCCTGGAAAATGTAGATTTATTCAAATCTGACACGCCTTGCTCAGTGTGGTCTGGCTGCAGACGCACTGTTAAGTATGTTGCATTACGTTAGTGAAGACTAGTGCATTATGGGATCCAGATTGTGTGTGAGTGCATGTGTGCATAAGATCTGTTCACTCTGTGAGGCTGCAGAGCAAATTTGTTGTGTCACAGCGTTAGTGATCATGTTGTTCGTGAACCACAGCCCTCTACTTGTGGTTGTGGAATGCATTTTGCTTTCTCTCTCTCTCTCTCTCTCTCTTTTCCCCCCTCTTTTCTGCACTGACACACTCACTTTGAACAGCTGGACTGCTCTCCCCAGCTGTTGGCTCAGACTTTTGGATTCTGTATAATGGAATATATAGACTGCGATGGCCCTGGATGACATCACCTCCCTTTCTAGCGAGGCCTCTGCGTATCTTCCAAGTGCTTGCAGTTCAACACAAATTGGCATCAAAAGAAGTCCCAAGTTAATTACTATGGTTTTACTTCACTTAATCGTTGCATAAACTCCATGTGTGTTGCAACTTCCTGCCAAGACAAACTCCACTCTGCCTCTCCTCATACTTCTTTTTTTATTAGGGAAAATGGAACAAAGGCACAAGGTCGATAACATGCTACGCTAGCTGTAATCAACATGTGTGGCAAAGCTGAGCAACTTCTAAAAATGACCTACACAGAGACCATGACACTGTTTGTGGGTGAGCGTAATCAAAGTTGTGTTATTTTGGTTAAAGGGGCTAGAATTAGTGGTCTGCCAGATTATTTTCCCATTTTTCTGTGTGTGTTTTATTTTGGAAAAAAGCTGTAGCAATGTGGGAGTGATACAAGAGTTTAACTGACATACTGAACATATGTGATGTTTTAATTGCACGTAAAAAGCGCCAACAAAAGTAATAAAGAGTTTATGGAAGAAGCGTTTGATGTTCTTCTTTCAAGTTAACATCTATTTTTGGATTCTCCTCATAGAACTCCTTTTTATAAATTTTATTTCTCTTCTTGCAGCCACTTGTGCTGACGGTTCACTTTTCATCTGCAATAATGTTCTACTCAACTTTTCCATCTCCTCTTTATCTCCTTTTGCTCTCAGCCCTTTCTTCACCTGCCTCCTCCATATTTCCTCTTTGGCTTTCCTCTCCTTCCATCTTTCTTGGCTAATCTTTTCTCATTTCCCTCTCTTACAGAATGCGTCTCTCAGGCCTTCAGTATACCACTCTCCCAGGTCATTGCCAATGACAGAACGCATAGGCAACGTCAGGACGGCTATCGTCAAGACCCTCCACAGCGTGAGGAGCACAAAGACTCCTCTGATCTTGTCTCTTCCATTTTACAGGTCTGTCGATTCAACTCCATATTTGTCTCGTCCCAATGATGACAGCTTTTTGTTGGTGGAAGTATTCGGGAAAAATAATGTTATCTTTTTTCTAATGTGTAGAAGAAAAGTAATTTAGATCATGTGTCCTGCAGTTTGCCACCAAGCGGCCGTCCAATAAGGAATTATCCAGCAGTAACTCCTCACTGAGCTCAACATCAGAGACAGCCAACGAGTCAACATCACCCAACACCCCTGAAGCAGCACCAAGGGCACGCAGGAGGGTGAGATGAGATCATAAAAGTGATTGCAGTATAAACTACAAGGCAAAGATCAGGTTTCTCTGTTGAATTCATTTGAGTTCCGTTTGTTTAATCAAATGCACAAACTGTCCTCCAGGGAGGCATGTCAGTGGACTCCATCACCGACCTGGACGACAACCAATCACGTCTGCTCGAGGCGCTGCAGCTCTCTCTGCCGACCGAGACACCCAATAAAAAGGAGAAGCACCGGGACAAAAGGCTGAGCCTCAATCCCATCTACCGTCAGGTGCCCAGGATGGTGGACAGCTGCTGCCAGCACATCGAGAAATATGGTGAGAAGCTGCTTTAAAACCACAGCCATCCTACATGTCCATCCAGTCCATTATCTGTCACCGCAACATCAGCGACTAGACTATATTTTTTCTTTCTTCCCTCAGGTTTGCAGACTGTGGGAATCTTTAGAGTGGGCAGCTCCAAGAAGAGAGTCCGACAGGTGAGTCTGCTTGGCTATTCACTGATTAGATTTTTTTATGATGGTGGTGAAGAACACTGTCAAAAATCACCCACAAGCTATCAGTTTGGTATGGGATCGGTTGTATAGCAACTCAACAACAACAACAACAACTCAAAAGTCAGTTTTTCAGAAACTAAAACTCTCCTCCCACATTTTCTGACAACAAGCAGCAATAAACAAAACCTCATTTGACACAAAATAGTGTGATAACAAACACATTGCACCAAAATGTGTTGTTCATGTAACTGATGACTCATCTGTTGCATCTTTTTTTGATGTAAACAGGCCTGAAGTGAACAGGACCCAGGGACAAGGACACACATCTTTAATATTTCAGAGAAATACACACACATTATAACCACAGGGCTGTTTTGTTGTACTGTCTGAATTCACACATCATAATACATGGTTCTACTCCTACACCTTCTAATACGTGTTAGCCACGACTCCAGTGGATTAACAGTACCAAGAGGTCAAGGTTGAGCTTTCCTGGTTGGTCTGCATTATTTTTACATAATCTTTTCCGTTGCCTGTTTCCATAACACTTACTTCCACTTGGAGTGGTTACAGAGCATTGGACACCATTGAGGGAGAGGGGCAGGTTATTCATTGATCAGAAACCACCAACCATGCTTGTTTTGACCTTCAGGTATATGTGTGTGGTTTCCTGTATAATAGAGGAGGTGTAACTCCATGTGTGTTTATAACACCTCATCTTTATTATAAACTCATTAAATTAACTAATTTTTATTCACAAATCTACATGTATATTTTGTGCGACAAATGTAAAGCATTCTTTGCTGGTCTTTGTTGATACGATCCAATGTCAACATTTATGCATCTGGCAACATTATCAGGCGATGGTGACTCATAACAATTTATGAAATTCAGTTGTTGTGGTGCTGTGTCGCTGCACCCAGAACACCCAGATGTATCCATCCGCATGGATGACAATAGACTTTCTATTTTTCTGGAAGTCATCCAAGTGTCAGATGAGATTGACATCCTTACTGGTGAAACTATTTAAACCCTGAGTCTACCGGGTCACTTAAAAGGCCAACAGGAAATGAGCGTGTCTGGGTCCTACCTAAAATATAATGTCTATTGTTATGTGGAAAGGATATTTCTGAATCCCTTCTCTTCCTCTCTTTCTCCTCTGCTCTCATTTTCCTTTTTTTTGCTTGTTCAGCTACGTGAGGAGTTTGATCGTGGTGTTGATGTACAGCTGGATGAGGAGCATAGTGTTCATGATGTGGCTGCACTGCTGAAGGAGTTCCTCAGGGATATGCCTGACCCTCTACTAACCAAGGAGCTCTACACAGCCTTCATCAACACGACATGTCAGTTTAACCAGACCTCTCTCCATCCTCTCAGCCAGTCCTGCTGTGTTTTCTCTCTCTAACCATTCCACCCTAATGAATGTTCCAGTATTGGATCCAGATGAACAGCAAACTGTTGCTCAGCTCCTGGTCTACCTGCTCCCAGCATGCAACAGTGACACACTCCATCGCCTTCTGGAGTTCCTGTCCACTGTGACCGATCACGCACATGACCGGCTGGACAAAGATGGACAGGAAGTAAGCGTCAGTTTTTCCCAATATGAAATGAGACCCGCCACAAAAAAACCAAACTGATTTTGCAAAATACAAAAACAAAGAAAAGCAATCACACCGCGCAAATGTAGCCACCCAGTTTAGTCACCAAATGTAGTCTTGTGCAGCATGTGCTACCAGCTTCTGGGCAACTTTCTGTTTCCACCTGATTGGTGTTCACATATTTTGCTAAAGAGCCTTCAAGTGAATGTCACATCTGCCATGATGTGAAAGGCTGCAATTATTCCATCGCTGTGACTCTCAGCTCTTTACCTGCTACTGCCTAGAAAATAGGAAACAGTTCCAACTTAATGTTGGAAACTTTTGTCCAAGTATGAGGCTATTTAACAGAAACATTTTCTGTAAACAGAACAAAGCATGAAAGGAGACTGTGGGTAAAGACAGGGACGTATTAAAGGATTCCCCAAGACAGTGGCCCATGATGTGTGTCGGGATTCGCCTTTGCATGGCCAAGAATCCACAGTTTTGGTCAGGGGCCACTTTTCATTGTTTGTTCGTAATGAAGAAAATCTCAGTGCTACAGCTGATGAGCAACATTTTCCATTTTAGCGGGAAAATGTTGTAATGCACAAAGCAAAGTAACAAAAAAAATGTTTAGAGTTCAGCAGAACGTGACCAAATCCAACACCTTTTAGTTTGATTTGGAACGCTGACTTTGAGCCAGGACCTATCACCCAGAATAAGTGCACAACCTCACTGATGTTCTTCTGGCAGAATACCTGCAGCCGGGCTCCAAAACTTAATACAATACTTTCCCAGAAGAGGAAGGTTGTTATAACAACACAGTGATGCCTACGCGTTTTGTAACAGGGTCTTCAACAAATCACATCAGGCTCTAAACGTCAGGTGTCAACATACTGTGCTTCAGCCTGTGAATCAGAGGGGAAGCATAGAAGTTGGAAATTTTGCCTTCTGTAGTCTGCTGAAGATAATCCAAACTATCGATGGATGGTGAAAACAGCCCAGTCCGTCCCAGTCTCACATGCCCCCAAAAAATGTGGACATGTGGACGTGTGCATATCTGCATCATACAGAGGGAGTGTCTCGCATGTGCGTGGACACTGTATGTGCGAAAGAGAAATGTGATTCAGCAAGCGCATATGTGCAGATAGAAGTGTGTTTTTGTTTTGTTCATATGAGAAAAAACTCACTGATGTGTGTTTTTTTCCCTTCATGACTTCACGGCTCCAGTATCTGTATGTGAGATTGTGACAGGAAGTCAGAGCGTTTCGCACTCAGCCTGGAATAAAACATCAATACTTTTGGCTGCTTGTGGCTCCTGTGTCTCCTTTGGGACTGGGAGTGGAAGGGAGGAAAGTTGGAAAGAAGCAGAAAAATAAATGTATCACCCCAGTTGTCCAAGCTTTGAAGGGGCTTGTCGTACTCGATGCTAATTGTGTCACAGGATACGCATCACCACCCAACACTAAAGGAAACAGAGGTAGCTGTCGCACACTCCAACGCTTTTAGTGTTAACAAACCCCACGATGCCACCCGTTATTCATCTATTGCTCAAAGTGACAAAGGCACAAAGAAGGAACATGACAGGAGATGCAGTCAGTGGAAGGAGAGGTGAAAAAAGTCGACACGAAAGATTGGATGTGGGATGTAAATGTAAGGAGGAACTGGAGAAGATAGGGGAGAAAGGAGGAATCACAAGGCCGATGGGTGATCACAGCAAAAAAGTGATGTCATTTCTGCAACACAAATGTCTCCTCATAAGGGAGAAAAATGGTTTCTGGTATCTCTAACAAAACAGGCCGGTCAAAGGTGAAAGACACGTAAAAAAGAAACAACTGCGTCTGTCTGCTGATAAAAACCACTTTCCTAAAAATGTTCCACATCACAAGGGATTGGTTAACACAGTGCATGCAAAACTACAAACAACGGTGAGGATTTAAATAATTCCCCTGGCCCACGATGCGTTTGTGAAGGAGTGGGCCTCTCACTGGGACTGATCACACATCTAGCACCCTCAGCTGGTCAGCTTCGGTCTTTGTCCACCATCCTGTAGTTAGCCTGCAGTCTGTGAAGTGGACTGACTTATTAAATACTGCAGTAACCAGCATGCATTGCGATGATGTAATGGTCGCAATACTGTCCATATTTCTTCTCTGGCTGTTTTATGCTGTTTATCAATTATCTCAACTGGAGAAATATATCAAGTGCTTTTCTCCCATAAATATTTCATTTCTAAAATTTAAGGACTTTAAATTTTCCAGCCTCCTCACTTGTGGAGTCTGTTGGATTACAGAGAACCTCCTGATGATCTGTCATTAACTGGGCTGTTCTTTGTACGCCTGAATCTAAACTGTGTTTCCTCAACTGCAGATCACAGGGAACAAGATGACATCTTTAAACCTGGCCACCATCTTTGGCCCCAACCTGCTCCACAAGCAGAAGAGCTCAGATAAAGAGTTCAGTGTCCAGAGCTCGGCCAGAGCTGAGGAGAGCACGGCTGTCATCGCTGTGCTGCAGAAAATGATTGCCAGCTACCAAACCCTCTTCATGGTCAGTCACTGAGCGTCTATTTTTCTAACTTCCATCTCACTTCTCCTCACCTCACTTTTCCCCCTCAAGGAAACACACACAGTTTCACAAGCCATCAAGCCATTATTACTCCATCAAGTGCTTCATTCTGTTTCTGTTCCTGGGATTCTCAAAAAAACTGCACAGACGTGCACTTCAGGTCATTTCAGGTCCAAAATCTTAAAGCGTCATATTTTATAATCTGCCAATGCCATTCTCCTGAGGCTTACATTCCTGCAGTAAGCCAATAAAGAGCAATGAGCACAAAGAATCGCGTACAGTGAAGCTGCTCAGTCTCTGTGAATAAAGGCATCTTGAAGGCAGCTCAGGTTATGTGAAACACATCTCAAAGTTGTTTCATAACCTGCTTATCTCTCAATTTGTTAAGGAGCTGCTAAGTTTTACTTTCAAAGCATTTGAGGATCATTCCTAGGCAGCTTGGACAGTGTTCTTCATTATAGTCCAAATGTTTGATGAGTATACATTTCAACTAATTGCTCAGATAGGATCAGGCAGGAAAGACGGATAAGAAACATCCAGTTCTCATTGTTCATACAATTCCACTGAAGGATAGGTCCTGGAACTAGTAGGGAATGTTTTATTTGTAGTTTCTAGTGAAATCTAGTTCTACTGATAAAAATCAGGATTGTTGTTGTTATTGTAGGTGCCTCCTGATCTGCAGAATGAAGTATTGATGAGTCTGCTGGAGACTGATCCAGATGTGGTGGACTACCTTCTCAGGAGAAAGGCGTCACAGTGAGTTACACACATTGCATGAGGTCTTGCATCTGTCTTTACTTTTACTAATTTTTTTCCCTCCACAGGAGTCCTGACCTGTTGCCACCAGAGGAGCCCTTCAACCTGAGTGAGCACCATTCCTCCAGTGACTCCAACAAGGTGTCGAGTGGTGAGGTGTCACCTTATGACAACAACTCCCCTGTGCTTAGCGAATGGAGGGGGGAACCAGGCAATGAGCAGTATCCTCGGGTGGGGCAAGTGGCCGGCTGGAGCAGAGAGCCCAGAGCAGCTGACACGTGGGCTCCCAAAGGTAGAGATTTTGTATTTGGGACAGGAACTCCTACGAAGAACACACACTTTGTTTTGGTTTTCAGTGGCTGTTACTGTTGGTTGTATTTAAAAGAATTATGTACTCCAACTGAGTGTGAAGAGGAATTTGACCTCTCTTTCCTCCAGACACTACATCAGAGGAGCACACAAACATATGGGGGACATGGCACAGCACTCTGAAACCAGCACTACAGGACCAACTCTTCACCGGTACAATTTCACCTCGTTTTAGATCCCAGCAGTTAACGAGCCAGAGCAGTATGTACTGACTCCTATTTACCATCAGACGGGAGGAAAAATGATTAACATTTCTGGTCACCAGAAAACCTTTTAGATTGATTTGATGCATGCTGAAAGACTAAATTCTGAAGAAAAACACATTTTCACTTCTGACATTATTCGTTTATTTTGAGTGAACTCTGCTGATGAATATGTTTCTGTTTCTAGGTTCCCACAGCAACATGTCAGAGGGAAGCTCTCGTAGCTCACAGGAGGGTCTTGATGGGCTTCATGCCGATGGCAAACATCAAGCAACACTACAAGGGACTCAGACAGCGCCAGGCATCACAGAGTGCAGATCCCACCCACCAGTCACCAGAGTGTGCACCAGCCCTCAAGTAGAGCCAGGACGACCACGGCCACAGCTGCGCATCAACCCCCCGGTGACGTCACACCTCAACAGCACGCATGGCCTCCAGCAAGCGGGCGGACACACAGTTAACCCGACATCCACACCTCCAGGGAGGGTGAACGCTGCAGATGGCAGCCCTTCTGTACCTAATGACAGTCGCTTTCCACCCCCTTATAACGCCCACCATCGACTGGCTGGTTCTCAAAGTTCACCGCAGCTCTCGGCGGCCCAGAGGCTCAGTCTGCAGCACGGGAGGCAAAGCACGGCGCAGACTAACTCAGCCTCAGCAACAGACGCACAAATGGGGCCACAAAGCCCAGAATGGCAGGACTGGCAGAGAGACCGTTGGCAGATCTGGCAACTGCTGTCCTCGGACAATGCTGACACACTGCCTGAAACGCTAGTGTGATAATCTCTGTGGAGATTCTTTCATGGTGGCCAACCAGTGCCACGATCAAACTTCTATTGACAATCAGCCTTCATCCTTGCCCTCATTTTTTTTGCTCTTGCGATGCCTTTCAACCCTTTATCCATGGATTTCATCCTTTGCTCCTCCTGCATCTTAGCAGCATGGCAATGCTGACGTATGCAGCTGCTGCCTTGCACAGACTTTTACATCCAAGAGTTACTCACATTTCTTGTTCTGTATGGATGTTGGTGGCAAGCCCCCTATGTTTTGTCCATAATGAGTTGGGAGCATAAAAATGCTCACCAGATATACCTCAAAAATTCTGTTCTATTCTGAAAGAGTTAAGTCTTGATATCTCAGCTTTGAACAATACGACAGCACGATTTATTTAGTTTGTTTTATTTTGATTTCATTACTTTCCACCATAAGAAACTTAAATGTACACATTAGTTATTGCTGCTAAATTTAGACTTTTTGTGTGCAGACTGGTGTACTTCAGCCACATCCGCCTCAAAAGGTTAAATAAGTTTCTTTTCAGTGTCCGATTATGTTTGACTGTATATATAAAACTAAATATACCTTTACAATTATATATATAAAAATAGGAAAAGGGAGAGAGAGAGGCATGTAAAGTATATGATTTGCCAATCTACCTAAAATTAGGTCAGCCCTTTAAAAGGCAGTCTAAATGTTGGTGTTTATCAGACTGCTGTTTTCTGTTGTTAATAGTGAATGTCAAAAGCTTCAATTATGGCAAAATGCTTCAATCTAATTATAAAGCACTTGGCTGTAAGTTTGCTTCTATGTGCCAAAGTTTTCGTTTAACTTCAGGATGTTTATCATGCAGTTATGCTCATTTCATCAATTTATTCATTTCTAAGGAGACCCAAAAGCTTGTGACATTGTCAGGAATACTAGTGTAGTAGTGTAGGAACAAAGAAGCTCATCATCAGGCTGATGTGAGGATCATAACTCCAGCTATTTCTAAAAAGACAAACAGGAACATAAAACGGTAACAGTAATAAATTCATGTGAGCGATACTTATGAATGAGTTATTTTAATATACCTCTAATGCTCGACTGAATGTTCCAGCTGGGTTTAGACTCATTACATGTCCAAAATACTTGATTAATTTTTCTAGACGTCAATAAAAATTGGTTGATCAACCATTGGTCCAACTGCAGTGTTGTGGCAAATCCAGATGGAAATATTTTCTGAGTACACCCCCGACCAGCCCGTCCAAATCCTCTCAAATGTCACAGTCAGGTGGGTATTTGCTGGCAAATATTTCACATTTTCTTAAGTTATCTTGTAATATTTTCTCATTCGAAGCTACTTCAGCATTGAATCTGGAAACGCACTGTATTTCATTTGTCATCCTCTCTTGTTGTCCTTTATGTGCTTGACACCTGTAAGTTTTGTTGACACACAGACAGAGCAAGACGTGGGTGGACTGTGGTAAGAGTTATGGTGCCATCTGTTGTCAGATCCTGTGCACTGGCATGCTGCTGCTTCTCACAGTTCAGTGTTTCCATGGCATCCGGCTGGCTCAATTTAGAATCAGAGCTTGTGATTATGAGCACCTTTTGTGAAAATGTTAAAACCTGTGTGAGGAAATAAATGTGCCATAGATCTCCATGCATTACTCAAGGTTCATATTGTGAATTTTTGTATTACTTGTTTTTTTTTTTTGTTTTTTTTTGTTAAGTGTTGTAATATAAAAATACAATATAACAATTTTTATTCAAGAGGAAGAAAACTAAAGAAAAAAAGAGAAAATAATCCTAATGGTCCTCGCTTTGTCACCCCAAACCAAGACCATGTTTGTCTTACTGACATCAGATAAGACAAACCTAGTGAAATGGTGTTTTTTGTTGATATTTTGGTAGGGTTTACTGGGTCCAAGTTGTAATGGAATATCTGGTAATTGCTTTTGTACTGTGTGTCATCATCAATATATTACTATGGAATTAAATATGATAAAGGTTACACCTGCTGTTGTCGTCAGTGCTTTATGATGAGAGCTGTGTGTCACGGCATGAACATCAAATTAAACAAGTGCCATTGAAGCATGTTTGATGAAATGATGAATATAACGTATACAGCTGTTTTAGCTTTTTCCTGCACACCTGCATTTGGGGATTTTTTTGTCAGTCTTTCCTGAAGATCTCAGGCTGGATGGTGAAGTCACTGCTGCCTTGTCACTATTAGCTTCTCATCTTTGAAGGAGAGCGTTTGGTACACTCTGAGCTCCATTCAGGTTTCCGTAAACCCTGATGTCCCCACGTCAGTGCCTGGGCCTCAGCCTGACGCTGCCATCACCATGTTTCACTGCTCATGTCGAGACATGACGCTTAGAATTGAGGCCAAACGGTTCAATCTTGGTTTCATTAGACCACAGAATCTTATCTGAGAGTCTTTAAGGTGCTTTTGAGCAAACTCTAAGCAGTTTGTCGTGGCTCATTCACTGAGGATCAGCTTCTGTTTGGCCACTGCCATAAAGCAGAGGTCAGGGGAGTGCTGCAGTGATGCTTCCCCTTCTGGAAATTTCCCCACTCAGGCACTCAGCCAGACTGACCATTTCTCACTAATGCTTTTCTTGTCCAATCTCTCAGTTTGACCGAGTAGCCAGCTGCAGAAAGAGTCACGGCTGTTCTAAACGTCACTGTAAAAACACTATGTATAGATGTTTCGTCTCACTGTTGTATTACTGTAAAGCCACAGAACATCAAGGGCAAAGGTCACATGTTAGGCATTGGAAGCTCCCCGAATTAAGTCCTGGGTGTGTCTGCCTGCAGTGCAAAGCTCTGACAAACTAGTGCTGGGGAAAGCTGAGACATCTTTTGCCAGTGGGTGGCTTACCACTGTTGTTTGTGTGGTATGTGGTTACTGCAGTGTAATTTTTCCCATTTAGTGGTCCTTTGAAGGATTCCCAGAGCTCTCCCACTTCGTCTCTCACACACAGAGAACACTAACTCAACACGTTTTGCTTTCACAAAAGATAAAATGAACACTACTTTCCATAGTGTTAGTTATTCTGCACATAAGAGGTGCTTATCATTTTGTTTGTCCCTTTCAAACTGAGGAGAAACAGAAAACTTTTCAGTGGTCATATAGAGAGAACACAAAGCAGAATTTCTTTTTGTATCGTGCCTCCATTATCATGACAGTCAAAGTGACACAAAGGGAATGCTGAAAATTTGGTGTTAGGAGATAGAGGGTTAAGAAAAAGCAATGGCAGCTCCTCAGCCAGACAGTGACCAAAACAGCATGAGGCAGAAAGATGGCATCCTCACCCTCCTTCACCCTATATTCAATGGCTACGCTTCGAGCTTTAGATGAAAGGACAAAGAAGAAAAGCAGCTCTGAGCCACATGACTGTAAATGTCAAAGTAAGGCATAAGCAGGCAATTTCAAAAACTTGACATTTATTGTGCATAAACCCCTTATTACACCTAAAGAAAATAAATATCAGTGAGTGAAGTGGTGCAAAGAATAGACAGAGTTCGAGTCAGCAATGGAAAAATGTCAGATGAGTGGTCTGTTGAAAAGGAAGAAAAGTATATGCAGGGCCCTGGCCAAAGAGGGAAGGGGCACACTAATAAGTTTTCTGCTAGGAAAACAGCACTATTCGTTGGACCAGTGAATAGTGTGAAGCGTGAAGGGGATGTTAATAAGTCAGCATATCTGAAGTCAGCTCAGCATTCATAAGAAATTACCTAGATGTGCCTGAGGTAGCATTTTCAATGACAGTCACAATAACACTGCATAACAAAGCTTCTCGTGGCTAAATGATGTCAGAGTTCGGCTGGGAACAGCAAACACAGCAATCAAAGGGCTCCAGTAATTGTTTTGTTGGTCCATGATTGCCGAATATGCTATTAGCTCACTCAATGTATGTGCTTTACTCATTCTTTGGCACATTAATGGAGTACCTTCTTCCTTCCTCGAATGACTATCCTTAATTAAATTTGTCTGCAATACTGAAAACATCCATCTGGAATATTACCGGCACAAAAAAATGGTGCTGAACTGAATGTAATGTTCCAGTCAGGCCCCTAGAGGCCAGCCAAGAACCTTGAATATCTTTCTGAAGAACATACACAAGATCAAGATACAATATCTCTCAAAACCAAATGAATAAATGGTTCTTTTTCTTCACTATGTAGCTTCAAAAAACTGCAATTGATGAAGAAAAAACTTTTTTGTGAGGTGAAAAACAGAGATAAGTCTGCAAAGACGAAAACACAAAAAAATAACGAGACTAATTGTTCAGTGGTTTTATGACTGAGAGAGAAGGAGGAAATGAGATTAAAAAGATTTCATAGCCTTTGGTTTGAATTCTCCTTGGCCTGATAGCATATTAAATCCCTTACAGACCTCCAGAGAAATGAAAGAAACTGCAAAAGAGCACTATTGCAAAAGGTAATGGATGAGCATTTGGGTGTGTTCAGGGAACACACTGGAGATTGTGTCTATTTCATTTATTAGTTCACTCCCTTTGTCACAGTTACACAATCTACAGCCTGAACTTTTCCTTTCTCTTATTCCTTATAATGGACTTGCAGAGAATTGAAAAGAAATCCACTTGAGCCTCTCTCTCACTCACAGCTTATTGAGAGATCTCATCAACTCTGGAAACTTTAGAAAGTAATTAGAGTCTTGCATCTCACAATCAGATAAACACACTTGGATCAATAAGAACAACCCGTGGACCTTAAATTAGTGCCATTTTTCTTCTCCTTTTCAGTTACTTCACTTAACTCTCCTACTATTTATCCAAAGAAATTTGCTCTCATTTCAGGGTCCATCCCTCACCACCAATTACAGCCTTTGCTATTCTTTGTGCACCGGGCTTTTTTGAAATTTTATGTCCCTATTCTATGTGTTTTTCTCAAGGACGTTGTGATTAATTATGATCAGCGAAGGCGTGGAGACAGTTTGTTTCAGACACAGTTCTATGAGTGCACTTCCTCTGTTTTCTTTTGTCTTTTTGTTGCTTACTGGAAGGGAGCCTGATTTTAAATAAAATTTTTTTATAGACCATGACAACAAAACAAAGCTGCTTTATTTCAGTGGCTAATGACTTGGCCTAGGGCAGTGTTATCCAGTTGGCCAAGCTAAAAGACAATTTGCCAGAAAAATACACATGTACAAATAGGTATGCATGAACTCATCCACACAGACACTTGTAATTGCCAGGACAAGAGTTCAGCCGCACTTCTGGAGGGAATTAAAAATTCATGGCAGTAATCAGAATGGGGAGTTCAGTTTTTTTTTTTTTTTTAAATCACATTTTGGAGGGGCATGAGAGGTAATGCATGTTTTATGAGGGCAACATTTTGAGAAGTGCATGCACAATATTTTGTCGTCTGCCTACACATGCAGAAACGCATGACTCTCTCTCTCTCACACACACGTGCACACATTCTGAAAGGAATTTATACCCACAAGGTCCTCATTAGCAAGCACAGTTGATTCATTCTCCTGTTGACTCTTATGGTACCAAAGCTGGCCTGAAGATAAACGTTAAGAAAAACAGACCTGCATGAATTCACCTTTAATTCATTGCTGAATAAATCACATCAATGCCAAAGAAAGTAAAACACAAACGTGATCACATATTCACGCATTATACTCAACTACATCACCTTCAGTCTCATACATTAATTGATAACTAGGTTGAGGTATTTGAATTCATTCTTAATTATTTCACCTTAAAAGCATTCATACCTCCACCACAGCTGAACTATCCTGTAAATTGCTGAGTAAATTCTGAACAACATAAAGTCTGTTTGAAGAATCCTTTTTAGGCCGGCCTCACTCTGTTCTAGGCTGGCATTTTAAAATTCTTTACCTAATTTAATTGAAATCTGTAATCTACTGTAGTTTTTCAAATGTCCTGCCATCTTAAATGGGCCATTATCTTCATTGGATCACTTAATTGCTGCCACTGAACGTCTCCTCTATTCGGGGACAGGAACAAACCGTTCCAAAACGATAACTTCCTGGTTCCACTCCAGCTGTAACATAATGATGATGATGATGACACAGTGTTTTGGAAAGGATGAGTATTACAAAAGATGACAAATGTTAAACATACTTGCTAAATTATTGGATAATGAAAACAGGAGATTAAAAATATACAACTCAACTTGTATGGGGTTTGTTTAGGTGATGTGAGGATTCATGTAAAGCTGCCAAAGGATTCTTTACTTGGCCGGCTTATATTCATTCATGAGTTTGACTGCTGCAGTCCAGTGAGTCTGGGGTGCTGTCCAACCAACCATGACATATACTGATGTGCCCACAGAAGTGGAAACACATAGGCTTGCTTTACACATGTTCACACACACATCACACACAGGCCTTCTCAGTAGCTTACTCTCATAGAACGTAACAGCTCAATTCATTGACTATGTGTCCCAGATCTATAAGAGAAGCCTGACAGATAAATTCCCACAGCCAGTCTGTTATTTCCATTCAAACAGACTGATAACAGTCACGCTTCATTGTTTTCTGAGCAGCCAAGCAGTGGTCTCGCTTGTAGAGAGTGATTGCAATAGGAAACGCTGCATGTGAGCCAAGCTGAACTGAAAAATAAAAAACAAAAGCTGTTTCATATATTTCAGGAGAGGTCAGATAATTATGGATTAAGTGAAAAATTAAAATACTGTATATTCCAGTAAAACTCCACATTTTAGACTTTTTATTTTTTCAAGCTAGCATACAATAGAAGAGAAGTTTGGAAACGTGGTTATGGTAAATAAACTATGATTAACATCAGTTTGAAGTATCAGTCGACATGACATTGGTTATGAATTTGTCCTATGAACAATCCTGTTTTAGAAAATGGTGATCAGCAGCATGATTTCACACTCCCTCACTCTCTCTTTGAATCAGTCTGAGTAAGAAGAAGCACTGACAGTTTAGGTTTGGCAACAGTTCTAGTGGTAAGATTATTCCTGACACAAAATCTTCTCCATGCTCCAAACGTCACTTTGAATGTTGTGATTGACGTCCGCTGCCCTCGTTCACTTCTAATCAATGTGCAATCAGATCCCGATCTAATTCAGGGACTATTAAATAGCCACCTTGGGTAATGGTCTTCTGCAGAGATAATACACTGATTGAGGCTGAGTGATCCTCATCTCCTCTGTAAGAAACCTTCACACACACAAATTATTTAAAGTCCGTGCCTAATTACACATTATGAAAAGACATTAGGGGAGACCTACTAAAAACCGTGATGCATTAAATGTCAAGTTCATTTACTGGCTGCCAGTATTTGAGCCATTTTGTAATAACTGAGTTACACTTGGGTCCCCAAGGTAAAATTAGTGCTGATTGGAATACGTATATACTTGATGTTCCATGGATGATTTTAATACATTTCTGATACTATTAAAAATTAGAAAAGCACCTCTATTCATATGGTGTTTTTTGCACAATCTGGAAATAAAATCGCTGAAATTACTCTGGACTCTGAAATTTTCCAATCAGATTGTGTTTGCTTTTCTCATTGAGATTCAAACTGAAGGGCTTCTACTGTGGCACAGCAGAGAGATTTATATCAGTGATGCATTATTCAACGTGGTTAACATTATTAGGGATGGTACGAAGTGACTCAAAATACCACCGAGACTCGAGGATGGAGAGGCAGATGTTTTGAAAGGTTTTCTTATCTGAAGTTTAGTTTGGGAAAGTTGAATCCCCTGTGTCTTCTGTGTCTAAGTCAGAGAGAAGTGAATGAGTGAGGGATGAATAATGCAGGTCAGGATCCTATTGTTTGGTGAAGGCCCTCTGCAGCCCAGGGCGCAGCACAGGAGACTTTGTGAAATATTGATTCACCACTTAAAAGTTGTTGTGTGGATGTTGCCCAACTCCTAGGATGTGAATGGAGATTTACCTCACTCTCACCTTGGTGTTCTGGGGTTTCTGAAGATCTCTGGCAACATGAAAGAGTTATGTAAGCAAGCTTAAGGTCTGACTTGAGCCACACATTTGACAAAAGATGGCTCAAGACTTCAAAACACAATATAGTTCAGATGAACTGAAATCTTACACTTGAAAGCCTGATAACTTGAAAACCATTTTGATTACGCTCAGAGTTTTGTGTCAAAAAAATTGCTTTATGGAACAAAAGCCTCAGAGGAATGGGAATTGAATAACTTGCTGACAGGTCTGGCGCTGAGGCCAACAAGAGAAAATGCCAATGCAAAATGACAGAAAGCACTGGAACAGTTACAAACCTAATACCAAAAGATTTAACGTGAACATATCGAATATAGAATGGGCCAGTAAATATTCAAATGAAAAAACTGATGAAATGACAACAAGAGCGACCAAACTCTTCAGAATTACTGGCAATGGATTCATGCCCGTATCCAAGTTTGATCAGTTTGTTGTCCATCTCAAGTTGCATGTATTGGAGGACTCTAAGGAGATGGCCCAGACTGCTGCATCAGTTCGGATAATTTTAGGACGGTGCAGTTTTAACTCAGTGAATTCAATAAAATGACAACAGCAAGATATGTAATATGTGTACTGTGTAGCAGATGTGTGGATAAATAAATACACTACTTGAAAGAGAGTTGTAAATGCACAGAACTACAAATGTAAAAGCATATTATTTTATAATATAGAGGATATTTTATTGAAGTGATGATTGCATTACAATGTATTTTTGCTTTTTAATATTAATGTCTTCACACTACTATAATAACAGTAGTTGGTGACATATTAGTATTAAGTAGTATGTGACACCTTCTAACTGCTTTAGTAAATGTCAAAACGAGCCGCGAGTTTCCTCATCCTGAATATTTTTCAGTATTTGTCTGCTGGAGCAGTTTTGTCTGAAAAAACAACAGCCTTCCTGCAGTCTGATGACGGACTTCTCCTGCTGAGTGAGCTAACATGTATGTCTTTCCTATGCATGAGCACAAACATCAAGTGGCCCAGATCTTTCCAGGAGGAGCATGGCAAAGCAGGGGATGAGTTGCATGGAAGCGACAGATGACATGGGCAAGGGAGGAGCAAAGAGGAGAGAAAACGTGCAAGTGGAAAGAGAGGATGACCGAGGTTAGGGTTTAAAAAGGAGGAATGATGGCGCAAGAGGTGAAAAGAGGAGAAGTGATGGAAGATCTATAATTACAGGCTTCGCTCCTCTTTTGGAATGGAGCTACTCGGCTCGGCTGCAGCTCTTCACTCCTCTTTTAGATCATTAAATACCCTGGTCTGGCTATCTATAAGTGCAGCAGGACATTTGTTTTTGTTTTTATCACTTATTTCCTCAGAAATTGTAGAAAGCATTTCAATTTATTTTGTTTCTCCTCCCCAGCTTCTCTCCCCAATTTTCTGGCTCTATAATGACCAAAATGTTAATATGTTCTGCTCTTATCTCCCTTAAAATGTTCAGAAATATATATATTTTTTTGGTAATGTTAACAAGCATAAAGAGTTACTGATATCAAAGCCAAGTTAGCTGTACCCATCATGTAATAGAACTTGTGCTTATCTTTCCTGTGTGCCTTCTATTTTTGCTCAGAATCAATCCTGCTCCAGAGCATCCTCATCCACTTCTGCCAATTCCTCCCACTCTATGCCAAGCATATCAGAAAAATCGAGCACCACGAGACATTTAACATTCCAGCAAATGACTGCAGATCTCACTGCTGGTTTTCAGGGGGAAGTGTCTGCTTTTGCGTTTCTTGGAGGGAAAACTCACTGACATTTTCATTGTCCCGCAGCCAGCCGGCCCCGTGTTTATGAAGCCTTACGAAATCATACAAAAATGCACATGTCTGCAGTAAAACGTTGGGTTTGTGAGAATATAGTTAACTGATTCATATACACAGTGTAGCATAAGCACAGTTTCATTTTTTACAACAGGAAATGAGTCCGACAGAAAAGTGCAGAGATGCATATGTCTTAGACATTGAGCAGATCAATGTTTCCTCTCTTAGCAGTCTGTCGCCCCGCTCTCAAAATTTTCCATCTTCTTTTCTCCACCTTTTTAAACCAAATTTTTTGTCTCTATTCCATCTTTCACTTGAAAGAAGAAAAAATCCCTCATAAATTAGTTAATTGAAGCCACAGAAGCTGGTATTCTACTGTGGAGCTTCTTGGTCATGGAACGTCTAAATTTATATTGGGTTCCCCCCTGTGGGACATGGTTTCTTACATGATGCTTTGCTGTTATTTTTAGTCATGACAGCAGTGTGGCGCGCAAGACGGCAAAGTTGGTCAGTCTGTCTGATAACTTGTCTTAGCTGGAACACAAATTTCCCAGATAATTGGATTCAGCACCATCCAGTTTGTTCCATTTGAACCCTGAAACTATGAGGATCCTACAGTACAGGTCACATCGAGGTTACAGTTATTAGATTTATCTGCAGGGCACAATTTCCATCCAATGACAACGTTTGATGCCAATCTGAGTGTCCCAGGTCAGGGTCAATTTTCGGGATCAGTGGACCCTCTGATATATATATTTATATATTAAAAAAACCTGCAGTTTTCTCTGGCGCCACCTTTTGGTAAAATGCTTCTGTATACTAATTGGAGCGGTAGAGTTAAAATCAATGTGTTTTTTTTTCTATCTCTATATAAAATAGTAATCCTCCTCTTAGAAATCAATGAGCCCACATGGTTAAAGGACCACTGCTGATGTCCTAAGCCATGCTGTATTCTAATAAATGGCTCCAAATTCATGTCTGTAAAAAGATTCATACAACTCCTTAAACCTTTTGTACTCTTGTTTGCATCTTTCAAAAACTGGCTAGCTTCAGACAGAAGATCTCAAGTGAGAGGCTGTTGACTGCAATTGTACGTGAATCATGTACTTCAATAGGAATTAAAAGGTGTGTTCAAGGCTGACTGGGGATCACATAGTGTTTACAGCCACATGGGATTTGCTTTGCTATTTCCAAGGACAACATTTCATCCTTGGGCCATGAATGGCAGAGAAATAGAGTCGCATTTAATATGTTGTCCTGCTGTGGCAAAGCTACTGCCAAAGGCATATTCTTCTGTTTGGACCAAGTTGCCCTCAGAAGAAGCCAGCTTGTAATACTTTAAGAGTATTACGCAGACACTGTTGTATTATTTATTCCCCCTATGCATCAAAGTAAAATTTGGAGGATCAATCTTAAATAAAAATCATACTCTCATACTTTGTCTGTTGTGCCTGCAGCAGTCCAGTTAAAATTCTTCATGTGCTCAGTGACTGGAAATATCCAGTGTGTGGTTTATACAGGGTGTGTCGGTCCACATCTGTGGTTTTTCACCAAGTCAGAAACGACTGCATCAGCATCCTGTCCTTTCCATTTCCCTGACAAAGACCAAGCATCTCATTGTTTTCACCGTGACCACCATCATATCAAGCTGTAGCTTTCAATATGTCAAAAACTGAGTCTGTCAATTTCTAAAAGAAATCCAACGTGATCATTATGGTAGGAGGTATAGAGAGAAAACTACAGAGAGTGAATTCATATCACATCTGCCATCAATTTCAGTACAATGTTCTTTTTCCCAAGACCCCAGTTTGCTGTGTCATTCTGTATTGTATTATAGTAGTAACAAAGAACGAGAAACTGTCTTTGTGGACTCCCACAGAGTGTGTAATTTACTTCAAATTTCTAGGTTTCTGTGATAGTTCAAGCGTTTACTTAACAAAATTATACATGCTGAAAACACCTCAGATAGAATTACAGTCAATGCTTTCCTCTTCTACAGCTTGCTCCATGAATCCGCTATAAACAACATACTTTACTGCTTATGCTGAGTTGTGACACAATGCATCAGAGCAGAATGAGGTGGCATTGATGAATGCAGCTTTGCAATAAACACATTTTGCTGGCCTTGAGGAAATAACACAAACATCTTGCAGACATGCTCGCAGATCTGTGAAACTACAGGAAGAGTGCTGCTTTGAGATAAATGCTAACACTGAGAGGCCAACTAGAGACAAAGCTAACCAGGAACAGAGACTATCTGACACAAGAATAAAGTTCTGGCTGGTCTTTAACCAGCCAGGTTTGGTGTGTTAGCATGCTAACATATACAAATTATTACTAAGGGCAAAGTTCAAAGGCTAAATAAAATGTCTGTCCCATGAAGTTTAAAGCCAAGATACTTTCTCCTGGTCATGTCAATCATGCTAATTCTTCAAAATGTACTGGAAATATCTCTTCAAGAGTCAATGACAGTAAAAAGTTCATCTGTAAGTTGTTTGCAACTGCATCTATTGACAGAAGACAGCTACTGGAAAATTGGAGCACATGAGGATTGTTCAGACGTTGCTTCAGATAGCCACAGGCTCCTGGAAAAACAGTGGAAAAAGTGACGAAGGTGGTGTGTGTAATTGTGTGTTCTTATCCAAAGAACCAAAGATATCAATCTCAAACTAGGATCATTGCCGAAAAAAGGATGAGCTTCTGATGTGATGACTGAAAAAATACCCAACTTTTCTGCCTGCAGAAAATATAGTTCATAATCTGAAATATATTTCCACATTGAGGCCAGCAGTTTAAGATATAAGCTCACTACATCAACGTCCACAAGAGGAATTCAAGAAAACTTTGCAGTGGAATTAATTTGGGACAGGTTTGCACAAATTGTCCCTTAAAAAACTCGTCGGCCAAGTTTTAAAGATATTTTAGTTAGGTTTATATATATATATATACACGTGTGTCAAGTTGTTACTGTGAAACTTAAATTTAAGAAAAGCTGGTTTTCTGCAGTGTCTGTGACTGTGGCTTGAATACTTAGGCCTATAGTGACAAATTAATAGAGAAATAAAGAGCTTTTCAGCCACAATGCTGCAAGTTAATTTGCAATAAGCAAAAACATTCAGAGTCTAAACAAAGTAGTTAAGACACTAACAAAGCCAACTTCATGTCTTCAAGCACAGCTGTGGAATTAGGCAGATGCTGACGGTAAAATGGGAGATACAAAGGCTGGCACATGAGTAGACTTATTCCTCAGTGCACTTGAAGGACCTTATTAGTAGGTACAATCCTTATCTTGTTCATAAAACCAAGAACTGACTGGTTTCACACTATGTCAATAACAAAAATGAAACCAAACACCATTCAAGATCAGCAGAAAGTACACAAACCCTCATTTTCAAAATTCTGTTCACACTCTTCACTTCTCACCCAATCAGAAAACAAGTCAAGTACTGGGAGAAACCTTTAAGTCTGTGCAGTGCTATTGCCACTTGCCAAATATAAAGAGAGAAAAAAAAGTGCTGAAAAAGTGTTTAAGATTTCATGTGGCTTTGAGAGCCTTTCGCTCCCTCCCGAAGCGTGATTTTTCCGATTCATTTGACAGACCTTAATGCTTCCTAAGAGCCAAAGGCTGCATTGTTCTGAGGACCTGCTTGGTAAAAGGAAAAATATAGACTTCTACAAACGTAGAAATACAGTAAAAGAATCAAAGAGCATGAAATATACATTAAGAGAAGTGGATCCTGTAGTTTCCTATTTATTTGAAAAGCTCTCAACATGATCTCAATTGGGAATTTGAGCACAGTGATGAAACAAATATAGAAATACTATTTAATGGCTTATGCAGTTGACCAGAAGTAAGTCAGAAAAGCCATAATGTAATGTAAACTGAAGATGTATAAAGGTTAGTGTATAATTATATCGCAAAAAATGAAGTTGAAATGTTGCAAATATATTAAAAAGAACAAATCATTCCATTCATCCAATCCCAGCTCACACTGGGTGAGGGCGGGGTCACCCTGGACAGGTCACCAGTCCATCACAGGGCCAACACACAGAGACAGACAGAGATATCAACCACTCACACTCACACTCAGACCTACAGACAATTTAGAGTCACCAGTTAACCTAAACATGATGTCTTTGGAGGGTGGGAAGAAACCGGAGTACCCAGAGGAAACCCACACAAACACGGGGAGAACATGCAACTCCACACAGAAAGGCCTGAACCCCCGTATATAGTCCTTTGTCTAAAGTATTCAATTAACAAATTATAAATCACCCACAACTGCTCATAAAATATAATTTTTTTAGTCTGGGTCGTGATTCTTGCTAATTAACCTCATTACACTTTGAACTGTCCTATGGGACCGCTGAGCCATCTATGATCCGCAGCCAGCCTGATAATAGCGCTCGGTTTTAGACAGAAATCCCAAAGAGAAGCAACTATTTTGGAAGCAGCATCATCAGTTAAACACTGACATTTGAGAAGGATACATACTCCCTGAGGACTGCGGATGTATTGAAGCCCCAATCTAACACACAAGCTGTTACGCCATTACATGTGACCGAGCCAAAAAAAAATCCTCGCTCGTGCTGTAGAGCGTAGAAATCACAGAAAAGAGCCCCTAAAACTGAGTTTTGCGAAATTGTAAGTGTAATTGAGTCTTAAATGGAAATCATGCTTGTACATCTATAAATTCCTAAAAGAGAGGTTTTGTCCAAAGTCCACTTGCTAAATTATTCACATGCTATTTACTTATTTATTCACTAATCTATGAATAATTACAAGAGAGAGGCCAGATTTGACTTTTCTAAATGTAAATCAAATCAGTGGCTATGACGGGAAAATGCTGAGCCACAAAAATGAGGAAAGGGGGAGGAAAAGGGGACAAAGAGCAACAAAGGACAGAGGAGTCACTAATTTTTTTAATTGTGTTGGTTCTAGCAGTTGCCCTTTAGAAAAGCCAGTGGACTTAATTAAATTACCATGCACGCTCAGAGGAGGAAGCAGTAGGAAACAGCCCCGTAAAGCAGAATCTTGCAAATGTTCAGTCCCACAGCTGGGGTTGAGTGGACCAATATTGCCACTCTGCCATGTAGTGCCCTAAAAACCCTTCGGGCTCTTTGGAGAAAAGGCATTCTTTTTCCAGGTCAGCTCGTGCGTTTACTTATCACAGCTGAGTCTCACTGCCTGCTGTTAGCACAGCACATATAGTATAATTGAAGCAGTCAAAGGGTCGAGGGAGGGGAGCAGCAGAAGTTGGCATCAAGTGTTAGCGGTCATGACGTGCTTGCCCTTCCCCCTACACATGTTTCAAAACCCAGAGGCGCTGCCCAAGGTTATGAAGGCTTAGTGATGGAGCAGATGCATACAGAGTGATGGGGCTAGTGGAAAAGTCAAGAAGGCTGGGCATGGAGAGTCAACATATAAATCCCTTTTCTTGTTGTGGTTGCACTGCAGATGGAGGGAAGAAAAAATTAAATGGAACATGAGGAGAAAGCAAAACTGCCAATACATCCAAGACACGGGGAGGTCAGGGCACAACCTTTGTTTGAATAGGAAGAGAATAATAAAACAATATTTTTAAGTGTGTTAGTTAGACAGATTGCACCAGTGCGAGCAAGTAGGTCACTCATGCACTGTTATATAGGCTAAAGGCAACAGTCTCTTAAACATTATAAAATTCCACGCATTTATCTATGACAATATACTTACAAACATAAGTCGCTCAGGACATAGTGACTTCTGTGCTTTGCGTTATCCCTGAGCTACAATATGCTTTATCTAATACTGATTTGTTTGACACATATGTGGCCAGCTTATGTGGGGAAGAGTACAGATACAGGCCTGTTCAAGTAATTCAGCATGGTCCATCCAGAGTATATCATGTAACAGTTCCCCTCATTTCTTAAAAAATATGCATTGGCAAATATTTAATTTCCATTTGGCCTTCCTTTGCTGTTGAACTGAGCATCCCTCTGGCAACAACACTCTCAGGCTGCAGAAATGTTTAAAAATTATACTTAATTTTACTTTAGAGATAGAACAGTAATGTTAACAACCACGACCCATTAACCTGTTGTATGGTCTCACCATACCAGCAGGGTATGTACAGATGGGCTAAACGGGTCAACAGACGGTGCATGTGTGCCAGTGATTTCCTCCTGGTGCAGAACTGACCTCCTGTCTGTGGAAATTTAGCAGAAAAAGCAGCCATGACCTGCCACTTCAAACTGTATGCTCCATGCATCTGGGAAGTCTGTGCACGGTGTCTGCACTGAAAAAACTGCTTCACTTTGAACATGTTGATCCCATTAATCAGAAATAACAGAACTTATTTTGTAATTAAACTGCACTTTCATTTTATTTTCCTTCTATGTTTCCAATTTGTCTTAAGTGGCAATTAATGTGGTAAAGGTTCATGTAATTTTTATATTAAAATTGATGCATTTTGCCTGATCAGTTCTAATGACTTTCCCTCCAGATCACACTGAGCTTTAAAAGGATTTTGTATTGAAATATTTTAATGACCTTTACAGAGACTGTTACCAAAATCGGTGGGGATATTTTTGATGACTGAATCCTGATTTCATTTATGGGCAAATTACTACTTGTTGCATTACAACAATCACTTTTGATTTGACGTGAATGATTTAGGATTATGATGTGTACTTTCTTTACCCAGTCTTGGCCATATAAACAAGCTTGCCACAGCTGGCACAGTGGTAATAAAATGTCCCACTCGCCTCTGTGTGAAGGGAACATAAAAGACAAACGATCTTTTATAATATGAACAACAAAGAAACGATGGACGCATTAGAAAGTGCCAGAGGATTGTACGGAACACATTAAGAATGACCTTTGAGCTCTGAGGAGATACTGAAACAGCTGCAACCTGCAACTATGCAAAAGCAATACAGCTTTGAAATTTCTCATGGGAGACACTGAGCATTGTCTAGTCCTCCCCCAAAGATCATTCACACTCTTGGAGCATTGTTTAGGGCACACAACAGCCCTCTTGAAAGCAATGTGCAGCAAGAGAGCCATTTCTGTTAGCTACCCTTTAAGAACAAACACAAAAATAGACGCACTTGCATAATCTCATTTGGATAATCCACATGGAGAACCTAATGCCTTCTCCTGGGTGGCTTCTAAGATTATCCTACCACTTTGCTGGCAAGCCAACACATCTCAAAATTATCTCCCTACGTGTCTATGAGCATGACGGAAAGAAATTACAGACATGAAAAATCAGCTCTACATTCTCTGTAATCTTTAGACACTATTAAATATCTCTCACTCAAAAGAACAGCACATTCAATATTCACTTTAATCTGTTTTCTCCTGTGCTGAAAGAGATGATTAGGCATGTCTGGCCTCATCAGCAGGTCTTATGTTCCCTGGAGGAGCTCAACTTAGCTGCTGATCATGTTGTGAGAACTGACGGAACATCTTAGGTCATTCAGTTCCTAACGGCTGTCAACCAGGTGCAGTCCAAATTCTTTTCCTTAAGCAGAATATGGGCAATGGATGAATCTGTATGATTTAGCTTCTCCAGAAGCAGTTGTTCTGACTGTAAAATTACCAGAAAATGCTCCTGTCCAGAAGGAAAGAATTCTCATTCATACATTTGTGTTGACTGTCACCTGATGCCATGAGCTTAGTTTCAGTGGATAAATGTATAAACCGACCTGCTGCCTCATTTTAAACCTCATCAGAGGAGGGCAGAGATTTACAAAAAACTGAAAAGGTTTATGCCACAGACAGCAGAGAAGTGTTTTAAAGTTTTGACATTTGCAAGATTTAAATGTTCCAAAAGTTGGACCCGTGTTTGTCTTGTTTTCACTATCGCTGTCAGATGATGTGTGATAGTTTCACACACCTGCCACTGTTCTATAAGAAGTGACATCACTGAAACATTAATGTGTTTAAATTTGGACATCATATTTTCAGACATACGGGTTTGCATTCTTCACTTTTTGGTTAGAATTGGAATTTAACATTTTAAACTTCTATAGTTCTGGCTTAAATGTTAGAAATGGTTGCTGTCTACTAAACAATTTCCTGCTGGTACTCTGGAGCATGGATTGTGCTATCATGGAGATGATATTGTGGTTTGTATAAAATATGCATACGACCATTTGATAAAATGGAACGAAATTTTGTACAAACCTTTGTTCTTCACAAGTGGTCAACATGCTAATTCAAAGAGTTTTACTGCAATAAAATGGTAATATTTGCTAACCAAGTACTAAGGCTATTAGTTTTTTAAAAAGCCAGTTTTAGCATAAGCCTTTCATAGTTTAACTGTGGAGTTTGAGTTTGAATATAAATACATGTGCTGCTCTGTGCTTAGGTACCCTTGGGTGACAACCACTTCAAGTTAAAAGCAACCCAAAGCTGTGCAAAACTGCAAACATTAACAAACACTGATGCAAACAAGTTTGCATCAGCTCTTCTATTGAGCAAACAAAAACAAACAGAAAAACAAAGAAAAGAAAAAGGAGTATATATACACACACACACACACACACACACACACACACACACACAATATTTAGGAAAGAGCTGCACAAGAAAAGCCCTCAGTTTAACTGCACTGAGGTGATGTGAGTCAGTCGTGGGACTTTTGATAATCCTTGTTGGACCTGCTGAACTGAAATGTGCGGTTATAGCCAACAGAGCTTGGAAAGACATTTATCTATATTTTCCACATCATTATTTCAATAGCATCATTTTTTCATTCCAGGATGGGATCCCAGTAAGGTGTGATAAATGAGCCAAGGTGCTGGATGCCATCTCCTGCCTCTAAATCCATCTGCTCCGGATCAAACAAGCAAAAGGAGCCAAGAAGCTCAATGTTCCACGTAATGGAAGCACAAGTTTCCCAACTGCTGGACAAAACACTTGGAGTGCTGGTTTCCTCAGCCCACTTCACGCTCGCCTGAGCCTGAACACATGACAAGTAAACCCGAAGGCACTGGGGTGGGGGGTGGCTGAAGACTGGGAGGAGGAGGAGGAGGAGGGGAGATGCAAGAAGAGATCCTAGTGTTTTGATTTGCTTGTACGCTGGGTGTGTGGATGCATGAATCTGCGTCCTCTCTCTCACACCTTTTTTTCATCTCTCTAACTCTCTCCCTCACTTTCCCTCTCTCTCTCTCTCACACACACACACACACACACACACACACACACTGTTCAAGGTTGCTCACTATTGTTTTTCCACCGGAATCACTGCACGCTTCTCTCCCTTTCTGTCGGAGGACCATGTGAGGCTCTTCAATGTAAGTGCCTCCTTTGTTGCTTAATTCACTCTCCTTGGGACCATTCCTTTAGAGGCAATAGGTTTAGCTTTTTTTTCCCTTGTCGCACATGCACAAAGGCATGTCATACATTGTGGGGGTGGAGTGGGTTGTGATGGGGTGGGGGTGTTTAGGGGGCTTGAATGCCCATGTGGTCCAAGCGTGGGAGCTCAATGCACGTGTACGTTACTGTCATTGTCTGAGGGTAGCTTGTGCGCAGCTTTGTCTTTAGTATTCCACTTGAATTTGTGTGTGAACGTGTTTTACTTTTGTTCTGCTTTGTATTGTTTGTACTTCAGAATGCTTTGTTATCTGACTATAAGCTCCTTGGTTTGACATTTAGTTGACAGTGCATTAGATTTCAGTGGAAACAGTTGAATCACAATGCAAAACAACAATTTCTCATAAGTAAACAATGTAATTACAGTCTATTGTTCAAATATGACAAAATACCTACAAATTATGGACTTGAGTGATTTATTACTATTATTTAATGGTGGTTATATTTAATTTACACAGTAGAGGACTAGAAATATCTCTTCTGTATTATATGTCAAAGCCACAGAATGTTAGGTCTGTGTTTTCCCACTGGCTTGTTGGTTTATTTGTTTATTTATACCAGAGTATCATCCAATTTAGTCTCTGTTCCCTACATACATAATACAATAGACAAATTGGTTCTTTGGACTTTTGTTCATTTTATGGAAGGAAGTATTCCACATTTGGACTGATGTCATAAGGCTCAATCCTATGCTGCTCTGTATAATGGGCCTTGTTTGTTGGGTCTGTTAGTTGCTGTGGTGATCTGAGAATATTTATATCATGAGAATCAATCATGCAAGATCAAATATAATTATTCAATGTACATCTAAAATTGAGTTTTCATGTTTGGATTTTTTTTAGACTACTATAAATAGAAACACTTTGAGTCTGCTAGCTTCTCTCATGAGTTGTCAAAAATATGCAAATGGGAAAAAAAGCATACACATTGCTTTGCAACATTTCTAACGTCTATAAAAATCTGTAACTGACTGACATGGTATATTTCTCATTATATTGTACTATATTGATGATTTCTGTGAAATTATTTAGTTCTACCTTAAGTTTGTGCTCTCAAACGCCTCCAGTCCAAATATTATCCATTTTCCTTACAGTTCTTCCTCAGCTCAGTTTAATGCATACAAATGTTCACTCACTATTCAAGATTTGACACTTCTGTTAATTTTCATATTATAAGTAGCTTGCTTATTACTTCTGGCCTGCATGAAATTCTGTGCGGTTCCATTGTCAAACACCTTCCCATGCTTCACTGCAAAACAATGTATCTTAAGAGAATTTCAACTGACATGACCAATGAATAATACAAATAGTGTACCTGCACTATTATCAATTATAGACAAATAACCTGGATGCTGAACATACAGATCCATTGTGAATATGTGTGTTTAAGTCCATTGTCCTCCTGTCATATCCAAAATATTTGCACTATGTTAAAATTGTGTTCAATTTTACCAGCAGCTTCACTGTACAGTATTTGAATCCCAGCAGGGTCTCAAGCTTGGAGGCACTGGCATCATCTACTGCCAGTGTGCTCAATCTTTCTCATGCCCAGCCAAACCCCTGCGACTTTCCAGCTATAAATTCCCATCTCTCTGCTGAGGTCTCAAGAGCTTGGCATTCAAGTCTTAGCTCCCCAACGGATGAAATCTGGCTCTTTGCCAAATCCCTGTCTAGTACCAAAGCTCAAGAAAATGAATTTGAATGGAGAGAAAATACAGGGGGTTGAGTTTGGTGAAAAGAGAGTGGGGTAAATGGAAGTAGAGGCATTTTATTTGCAATAGCCCCCTTTCATCCACCCTGGGGGTATTAGACTGTATGAATGAAGTGGTTTGTTCTACGGGTGACCAAACATGGCACTTGAATGTTTATCTGCACAACAACAAAGCCTGAGAAAGCTAAAGACACTTGGTGGTGGGATGGACCATGAACTATAATCAAGTGTCCCATTCTCTTCAGTCTCTGCTGAACACACACAGCTTTTGCTCGTCTGCAGATTTGGCTACGTTGGTGATCCAACTTCTTTCTATACGTCGTGCATTTGTGCCAGCTTTGACAGGATAATAGCTGGGTCTTTGTACGGTTAAATGAGCTGGGAAACTTGTACAGATAACTTCCTCAATGAGAACTTGCACTCAGATTGGCATAAAACTAAGTTGCACAACAATAAAGCTTTAGGTTATTAAATTTTTTGAAAGCAGATAATTGCTTTCATCTATTTAATTGCCAATTTGAGTTTCATATTGGCAATTTAATTGGTTTGTTATTATACATGTCACAAATATTCTTTTCATTCTTTACCATGAGATGAAATATACTAAGTTGGAATACTGAGGCATACAGTAAGCAGGTAAAGCTGATAACCTGAACACTAAACTCTTGAATAAAAAAGTGAAAAATTTGGTTTATGGGGTAGTTTAAATCATAAATACATTAGTTTAAACCAGCTGCCAAAATAGTACACAGTGCTTTCTGAAAGGTTATCACAATTATTTACTGTATGATTCATTATGATGGAGCTAATGATGAGCAAGAATTAACTTTTAGGGGCAGACAAAGCCATTTTTTGAGGGGAGGGGGTCACTGGGAAGACAGGGAGCAAGCCTATCATATTTATTTGGCTCTAAAACTTATTTAATATTTTTCCCCCATAACTCTATGCCCATACTAGAAACCTGAAGCCTGTCAGTGTATGGCCTACAAGCAGAAGTGGATCAATGTGTCCTCGTGGAGACTTCATAAACTGGGAAAGCAGTGTGGGGAGAGCGAGTCCCAAAGCTGGTGGAGTCTAGTTCAGTTTTATCCCTGTATCATGACATTACATCATGCCAACCCCCCCCACATGTGATTCCAGGAAACGCTGCCAACTAATTATAGAGGGCAGGTTTCTCTGTGCAGCAAGTAATCCAGTGCACCGTCATTCTTTTAACTATACATTGAAGGGTTATGACAAAAATTCAAGCTATGCTCGAACATGCTCACCTCAAAGAGAAAAAGAGGATCTGATCTTTCTAAAACAAACCACAAGTCAACAAACATGAGGGCCAGCCAGAGAACAAATGGAGACAGAGTTATGTTTTATGCCACGCCTCACAATGTTGCCCCCAATAAATCCAATGAAATCCAAACACTGTGGCACACCCGGCCATTACTGTCAGGAAAATGTACAAAAAGGGATCTTGTACAAAAGCGCTGTAAACTCATATTGTCCCAACACAAATCTAATGTGCCGGATTGTAAATGGCAGAGTGAACAAGTCAGCCTTTATGATCCCTAATAAAAAAAATTATTGGATGTCTGAAAAAAGGACAACAGTCTGATACTTTACTGGGATTTTGATCTCTTTGGGTTCAGATTGGTCTGGAGGTAAAGCTGGAGGAATATGTCTAGTACACTGGTTCAAAGTCCCCACCCTGTCCTTAAAAACTGCAGCCAGTGCAGCAAAGTTCAACTCTTCACAGAAACACAGGTTCAATTCATTTGATATGTGTTTTCTGAAGGACGTAGGAAATTATTACTGTGCAGATTACGGCATGGGTGGATTATCCAGGAATATTCTGCGGTATGCTCTTATAAAACAGCATTACGATATGTACATGATGGCTTTTGGAAAAAATGGCCTCCACCAGAAAAAAACCATGACAGTAGCATGACAGTTGCAGAAGCAAATATCTCTTCAATTCCAATGCTGAATCTCGCCCATCTGTGCCTAGACAGCTTCACGGTCACCTTCCTGTCTGAAGAAGTATTTGGATTATTCCTTTGAACTGACATTTAACGTATGAAATGTGGAGTATAGATGAAAATCCATGTTAGCGGTGTGAAACAAAAGGGAGACTGCTGGAGCTGCCAGCCTCTCCACCGTTTCTGAAACAAGGCTGAACCTCTTAATAAATTACCTGATTCTCAAATTGTTCTTCTTGTTTTAACTTAGTATTTCTATGTTTTAATATTAATCGAATTCAGGGCTGCTTCACTGGATGAAGACTCTGCTGGTCTACTGCAGAGAAACTTGAGACGGAAGGAGACACTCTAAAAAGAGGCTTCTTCATGAGATCTTTAACAGTGTAATGAGACAGTAAAGTTGTGGGTCAAACAGTGCTTATCTCCACCTATGTGCTCACTTTGATTTATGTATCCACTGCTGGTATCTTTTCAAACTTCTGCATCTGCAAATGTGTTAAATAGGTGGCGATGCACTTTCTAAGGACGTACCGGGGCTGTCTGTGAGAATGGATCACTTTGTGCAGAGAGTTAATGTGTTCTGAGATGTATAAAGCTGTACATTCCAAGGGAGAGTAATGCAATATCACTAATGGTCTTATGGATTTTCTTGTTTGTTTTGGATAGCAGTACCAAAACACACACACACACACACACACACACACAAGGCCAGACAGTCCAACATGTCTGGCTAAGATTTTCAAAAGGTCCCGTGGGTGGTTTATTGATTGAACTTCTAAGGTCGGAGTGTTTGCCTGTATGTGTGTCAGATGTGCGTGCGTTGGTCATGTGTGTTTGGGGCTGGCAGTATTTATCTGGCTGATGTAAGAGGGCGAGAGATGAGATGTTGGCCTGGCCTGAGGGGACAGCTCCAGCTTTATGGAGACAGGGGACACGCAGAGAGGGCAAGAAAAGCAGTTTGGCATCTAATGGCATTCACTCTACGAAGCTTTGTCCCCTGGGAAACTACATGTCGATCCACATGCTCACCCGTCCGTCAAACTACTTCTAAATATTACAAGTCATTCATTTTCTGCCTGGAGAATCTCCTGCACCAAGATTTGCCAGGGACTCGGAGCTGAACTGAATTATAATAGAGAAATATCGAACAACTCAAACCAAAGTTAGATTCAGAAGTTAACAGGTTCTCCTCAAAATTGCAGACACGTGTTGATAACAAATGGCTGCTCATCTCTACATGCAATATGCCTTGGGTGTATAATGCATCACACCCAGTAAGAGCTGGTACAGGTTCAAGCCTCCAATGACCTTGCACAGGATAAACAGGAATAGATCATGGAGGAGTTGATGAAAATTAAATGTAAGAACATGAGAACGAAACACTGACACTGAAAATATCAGCAAAATGTATCTGACACATCAAACTAGAAGAATATAAATATAAACTCTAGCAGACAGAGATGCATGTGCTGATATGCAACTGAAATTCAAATTGATCAAATTGATTTAGATTCTGCTGGAGCTTTCCCTGCCTTTCCATTGCATCAATCATCATTCAACAAATGGTCCAATTATAGTGATACGCCCTCTTTTTGTCATTCAACAGCACAGTTGAAATGGAATGATAAAAATAAAATAAATGATTTCCTCTAAAGTGTTTGACAATACATAATAAGTGCTCCTTTATGGCCACTTTGATCTATATTCACAAACGCACATAACTGACAAGTTAAAGTCACAGAGAACATTTTTTTGTGTGTAAATCTTCGACTTAACTTGATGATTTAAATGTAAATCATAGCTAAGCCCAGTACATTTTTTTAATCACTGAAAACATTGATGATCCAACTGAGCCCACCATTTATAATTCATTGCCATCCTATGGTGTGATCACACTGTGTGAAGACCCCCCCCCCACCTTCATACAAAATACATGTCGTTTGATTAATGTTCAATTTTTCACTGACTGTGCTTCATTTAGTCAGCATCTGCATCCCTGGCCACCGTCCTCCAAGAGTCTTTTTATGGCTGTAGGAGCTACATTAGATTTTATATGCGCAAGAAACAAAGTGAGATGCTCCCACTTTTTGCTTAGCATGTGTACAATCACTGTCATAGTGATGGCAGACACACATATCAGAATATTTTTCTAACAACAAACCCTTGCATTACATTACCACAAGCGCACACACACACACACACACTCTGAGGTGCAGTACGCTGCAGGGACAAGAGCAGGGGAGATCGGAGAGGCTGACTTTCACTTATAACTTATTCATGCTTCATGCTGTCATTTGGCACACCTGGGAAAAAGTCTATTTCTCTCACAGTGGGAAGGCTCATCAGAACTATATGACTTTAAAATAACAAGTTACTTCAAATGCCTTCGCGTACAATTTCCTATTACCTCCTTCTCCAAGGTCTCAGACGATGGAGTTGCATTTTACACTCTACCCAGGCTGCTGCTCAGTATTGCCACTGCAGTTTTCGGCCCACAGTAGGAATCAGTGTCCCTGCTGGAGCGATTCCAGGCATGTCTGGTGGACTCGCTGACGCTGATTTGGTCAAATGGTTATGGTCTGTCCATTAAGCCATTTCAACGCCTTGGACAAACGACCATGTTTTATTCCAGTTAAGGTTGAAGCACTTTCTAGGAGCGTAGTGAAAAATCCATGCAGGCAGTGTGGAGCATTGCTTCATGTTGATGAACTAAATAGGGGGATAATACTAGACATAAATATGACTTCAGTGTGTGTGTGAGAGAACTGGAAGTCACTGGAAAATAAGGGCAACATAATGATCTTCGTTCCTGCCATCAAATATCCATTTCAAATTAAATGAGCTTTACCCTGGGCTTAAAGGGAGAGGAGTGAAGAGATTTCTTATGCCTCATCACATCCTTATTTCACTCAACATTAATTGCCAGATATACTGTACTCTCTATGTGAGAGAACTTTAATATATACTTTACTATACTGCCTGAAAGAGCACATTAGCTCAAAGACAAACCTGGCTCCCAGACAAACCTCTAGGGAACCAGTTGATGCTCACCAAGTGATGCGTGATATTCAGTAACCTATTAAGTCCAATCAATATGATTGTTGCTCGATAGATGATCTGGTTCTGGATTTGTTGGTCTTGATAGTGAACTGGCTTTTATAAATTGTGCATTGCTCTGGAAAATACACTGATTAAAAGGAAAATTGGAAGAAGAAACCTAACACTGCTACAATATTTTTACTTCAGCACCTTCACACAAATAGCCTTCTATTCATCTTCTGTTTCAATATCTAACTTTGAAAACAATTGCATTGTTCTTCCACTTTATTCAAAGCTTCTTTCAAGAAGGTTACAAACTCAGGTCATTATGACATTAAGGCCACCTCATTGACTTGTACCTGTATGCATCCATGTCTTTGGCACTAGTTGATCATTTTGTCTGCCACACATGACAGCTTTTTCAGTCACCACAGTTGCCTGCTGTTGCTGGGAAAGGGCACTGATAGGAGGCTCTTTAAAAAGGAAGCTGCCTGGAGAGAGGTATATACTTAAGAACATAAAAGACTCAAGGTACCTGTATTAGTGGCTGTGTCTCTGTCTCTCCAAGATTTGGCTTCATGAGGATGTTTAAAGATCGCACATGATGAGTTATTGGCACCTGTTAACTCTAAAAAGCTTCTTGATCTGAGAATAATTAAATATACTTGAAAATAAAGTTATAAATAATTTAATCCCAGACCTGACTTTTATGCTAATGTTTTTGCAGACTGATTGAGTGTTTGAGGGATAATGTGTTCTCCCAGTGAGCCAGCTGGTGCTGGTTTGGGTTGAGGGTGAGCAGCCAGGGATATGACTCCCTTTGTGACAGTTTGAGGACACGCTGGGTCCGCTGACAACTAATGATGATGCTGCCTGACGCCTGTATATGCTCGTGTGTGCGTGCCAGTACGTGTGTATGTGTTTATGTTTGCGAGTAAATGTGTGTCCATCTGCTTGGATTTATGGGTGTGCTTTTGGGCATGTATGTATGTGTGTGTGTGTGTGTGTGTGTGTGTGGGGTTACATTTGCATTAGCCTGGATGACGTTGTAGTGAACCTCTTCAGTGTGACAGAGAATGACCTTGAGCTGGTGCTGCTGGTAAATATGTCAGATTCTGGCAATAGATCTAGATGTTTGCGTGCGGTGTGCATACATAATGTGCAACACCACTAAAGGATGCTCATACCTTCATCTAGACCCTGAAATCTGAGAATCAATAATCTTGCTTCTTTCTGGATGATACTGTTTTTATTGTAAACCATTTGATGTGATGTTTGAAAGGAGCCAGCAGCAGAAAAGATGCTCAAAACTACAGTAGATTCAGACTTTATCATTCGTCACTGACCTCAGTTGTTTTACTAATGCTGATTTATGTTGTAAACGAGTGATTTAAGCTGACAATTCTTGGGTAACTTAGTCCAAAACACAAGAGCAAAAAGTTACCCCTTGTTGTGCTTTTATCCATCCAGACTGTTTCAATTTTCACCTCCCCTTTCCCTCTCCATTTCTGACTACTCTGCATGTGGCTGCGACATTTTAACATTCGTCACCTCAACTCCTTTATCTTCTCTGCTCCCTACCACTCTTCTTCCACATCACTTAATCTGTCTGTCTTGCACCCCCCACCCCTAAAATCTGTTTCCAGAGCATTTCTGTGCATTAGCTTCACCCTGATTAAGTCAACTTATCCACTGGGGTCACTTGGCAGACAGATAATTCAGACACTAAAGCAGAACCTCAATAACAAAATCCACCAAAATGCAGGATATTTTTGCTACTTTCTTTCCTTTCTAATTCCAAACTACACTGCAAAGCATCTGCTGCCTCCATTCAGCTGGTACCAGCTGTATGTCTTCTCCTCACTAATTGAAAGCAGTCTTGCATATGAACTTGCTTTCAAAGTCAGAGGTCAGTTTGAGGGGAAATGTGTTTGACATTTTCCAAAACTGCCTTAACTGTGACTATGAAGGTGTTCAAAAGTGTAAACATGGTTGCATTTCTAAATAAATGGATGTATCAAGAGCTGTACAGAATATTTCCTTCCCTCTAACGAGTCATGCAACATGAATGCATATCTAATGTACTGTCCAAGACAGTGATCAGTAAGTGGGGAGTTTTTAAGACACTGTGTATCAAAGTCATAAAGATGCCTCTGAAAGATAATATGCTGATAAAGCTCATGTGTGTATGGATATTTTTATGCATGTGTGAGTGCCTGAATGGATTGATGTTGACTTGCAGTGTTGGATAACCTACAACAAATGTCTTTTTGCATTTATGTTACCTGGGAGGTTGACTTCGAGCCATTCAAATATCAAAGAGTTGTGATCATCTGTGTATGTACACGTGTGCTATAAATCCTACTAACCTCGGGCTACCCACAGCGATGGTGCCCTCTGAAAAAGGTCTTGGTCATAACCCTGTCATGCTTTATCCCTGTAATGGTCTCACCCCGAGAGCAAAGACAGACTCCACCACATTCCGCTCATTCTTGGTTGTTAAAAATAAAACCTCTCTAAACTCAAAGTAGAAGTCGGCTTTTCTAAAGTGAGAGTTGTTCTGGGCGGGTTGGAAACAGAGGGACATAAAAGAAGTCAAAGGTTGTTTTTGTTGCCTTTCTTTTTACAGGAAATACAGTATCATGTGAAGCATACAATGAAAAACAAGATTAAAGGATGCTGAGCTTTGACTGCCACAATCTCTTTTATTTCCTCTTTCTTTAATTCCTACGATGGGATAAGGAAAAAAAATCTGGCAAATAACTATAATACATAAAGAAAACTGCACTGCATTTCCTTTGACTGTACTTTATTCAAGTTCTTATTTTGGATCTTATGTACAAGGTGAATCTTTGGCACATTTTACATGTCCATTGAGCCGGGCAATTCAAGTCATTATGAATGTGAACTCAATACCCTCCATTTCTATTTGCACAATGTCATTAGAAGCTCTGGAATACCACCAGGGGCAAGCTGGGAACATATAGTTCAAGGTGAAAACTGCCACTTGACTTTGTAACTGAGGCTTTGTGACGTGTCCTCTGTCACAATACTGCAAAATCTGCTGGGAGATTCGAATGCAAGAGGGGTCCTTATGTCTGCGCTGTATTTCCAAATAGTGTGATTGCATAACCTCTCAGGGCAAAAAAGAAGACAACAATAAAAAAATATCACAGAAGTACTGTGAAACGCAATGACTACACGGTATCTCTCAGCATTTTGCAACAATGCCAGTAGAGAATCTTCTTGCAGATAATTAACAGACTTTTTAGGGCACTCCAGAGAGATTGGTGCACTGACTTCGACAAAAGACACTCACTTTAAAATGTGCAGCAGCAACACCACCAAAATTAAAACAAATATTAACACTAATAGACACTAAAAGTTGTGTAACTTAAACAAACTGCAGCAGCCACGCTCTCCATATTCAGTGGTCAGCAATAATGAGGAATCTGGAGTGATCTGTCAGGCCATCACTACCTGCAGTGTTTCACTTTAGAATATGGCGAGGACCAATAATCATTTACACCGCCCTCACGCAAGCACTGGAGAACAATGAGAAATGTCGACAGCCCTCTTTTAATTTCTGCTTGTTCATTTTTTTCAAAACTATTTGTAAATTTTTTTGATGATGATAATATCTTGCTCCTTTCCATGGCTCATTCACATTAAAGTGTGGCTCATCCCGGTATAACCACTATCATACAAACTAAATGTTTTCTTAACCCAAAATTTAATGGCTATGTTTATGACCTAGGTGACTCACTGTATTGGAAATATTTTCAGACAGCAATAGTTTATGAAATAGGGGATCTGCAAAGTGTACAACATCACTGTGGAGGATATATATTTTCCTCTTTTTGCACTGCTGAGGGAACATTTCATTTCCTAATGGACTGGTAGAGAGTGAAAAGTTTGTGGTCCTTCTGTTGCTAAGAACTGACCCAAGATGGAAACTCTTTCCTCGTCCTTTTCCAGAAGAACATTCCTTAGCAGCCGCCTCACCTCGACTGATCCCACTCCAAACACACAGCCAGAATCCCCTCCAAAGCACACACACACACACAAAACACAGATGGAATCCAAATATCATCCATTAGTTTCTTGAAGGCATAACATATGGAGGAGATGTTTCATGAACAAACGCCGTCGCACACAGTACTTCTTAGCCATAATGTAATTTATCTCCATAATCAGTGGAATTTGTAAATGGGTTAGATTTCAGTGGATGTTTTGGTGTTGAAATGTTTCACTAAATCGACTACCCAACCTCCACTTGAGATCTCTGAACCAAAGCTGTAAAAAACACATTTTAAGTGACCAAACTGAAATTCCAAAGCGTTTTATCTTATCATAATCTCTGTCAGCACTTGGTGTTTCAACAGTGCATTAAGTTTTCTACATCTTTGGAACTAATCAGACCCAAACAAACAGTTTCATGTGATGCATAAAACTAAATTTTTTTTTGCCAAAATGCCATTTCTGGCACCACAAAGAGGAATAAATTAAATACACTCAGAGTAAGAAGCATGTTTTAGACCACATGGCTCACTGCCCTAAGGCCAAATGTAAAGGATTATTTGGTGTGGAGAACGACCAATGAGCAGCCAACTCTCAAAGCTTTCACGTCGCATGGACTATAGAAATCAAAATGATGTTTTGGTCTGGTTTCCATTTTAGGCTTTATTCTGCTATTCCTTACTCTCAAACGCTAGGACTAAGAGCCCTGCTGACAGCATAGCAGATATGATGTGGAGGTATAGTTTCCAATGAGACAGCTGATGAATGCTGATCAAAGATTGCTGTTATGGCATCACGGTGTGCCTTGTGTGGGAGGGTGAATGACTGACTTGCATCTTGGAGATTAATTTAAGCTGCTTTCCTTGTGGGTCGCATAAAAAAGGGGATTGTTTTTATGAGTAGAGGCCAAAACAGCTGAAGTTTCAAGGTGGATAGAGACAGAAAGAGAGCAGGGAGACATAAAAAAATAAAAAAGGATGAGCTGCTGCTAAGGATGTGTCATGGATGCAAATGTGGCGATAGATGAAAACTTAATATGATGCACAAAAAGGTCCCATTTGAAAGATCCTTATAACAGATGCATGCTGGCTTACATATCAGATTTCATCACATGTCCTGGCTTTCTCCCATTTTAATGGGGTGTGTGCTGTCAAAGCAAACCATATTATTCCTGCTGTTGGTTTTAGTGTAGGAGCAAAGGAATCTCAAAACTCTGAACATGGATCCTGAAACCCAACATTTTGGGTCATACTGGACCAAATGTTCATGAATTCCAGAGGTTTTGAGTTGGAATGTGTGAAAAAACAAAACGTTTTTGCATCCATTTTACTAGGAACACTGAGTTTATATCTGTTCCCTCAAATATGTGAGACAAATGCTGTTGCCAAGTCAGATTTGTGTAAATCATGACCAAAAGGATTAAGGATAATACAGTCAGGACATATACATAATATAACAAAAAGCTGTTTATCAAATCTTACTTTGTGAATTGTGTGTTTTGCCTCTCCTCTTCACAAATGAGTTTGACTCAAATACGTAACCATGTCTATAACCATCAATATAAAAAAAATGTAGCGTGGAAGAAAAACTGCACCAGAGCACATTAAGGCCTTCTCACCCAAAGGAAATGCAGCTGGGCCTCGGGAACATGCACATACAAGTTTGCATGTACGTAAGCAAATAAGAAACACAACTACCCATATGCAGACACATATATGTCTGTGTATGACACATCTGACTGCGCACTCACACTTAGACACAGGAAGGCCAAACTCCACCCCGACTACTTCACTGATTGGCCTACTTAGAGGCAAGGCAGCCCACTGGCATATTTGAATACAGGGAAACAGAGGGGGAGGGATGGACAGAGAGGAGGAGGAGGAGGTGGAGGGGCGGGGAGATAAAGAGGGGGGCGGTGCACTAGTTTGTCCCTGCTCTCTCTCTCTCTCTTTCTATGCCGGGTCAGGATGGAAAGGCTTACACAGGCAGGGGAGGAAACATGTCATGAGAGGTGATGACACAGCCACAGAGACGTATCCACATCCTCAGTGACTCCCAACTTCGCTGCTTCTGCTGCTGCCGCTGCTGCTGTTACTGCTTCCCACAGAGAAGAGAGGGATCCAAAGATAGCCTCCTTTCTCTCTCCCCAACTCTCCTTCTTACCCTCTTTTTCACTTTGTTTGTGGATGATGGGATTTTAATCATGTGGAAGGTAAGAGAAGAGAAGGAGGCGAGGGAGCTTGTTTAATTTTTTTTTTGCATATTTTAAAATTGGCCTTTCTCAGTTTGTGCTCTTGGTTTAGTTACATCTGTGAGGATCTCTGGGGGATTCCCGCATGCGTTGACCTGGTATATCAGCTCAGAAAATATTTTCAGTGGGAATGAGGAGTGGAAGAGTTGAGTGCCAGCAATACTGGAATGATAATGATAGAGCAGTGGCTTCAGGACTCAGCCAATGGATGTCATGGAGCCATCTATGAGATGGTCAAACAAAAACTTTATTTTTACAACAAAGGGCTTGTTTTTATTACATGATCTGTACAATTATGAATTAGCTGCTTATTGTCAGTAGGTATAAATATGTTAATCTTTGCTCATTGAGCAACTTCGGCTTCACCAAAAGTTTGATTTTGTGATTTTGTCTCTTAAAATGTTCGGCAAATAAAAGTGAAATTGCTTTAAGAGTAGAGCCAGTGCAGCATTTTATGGCTTTTTTTTAAAAATAGGCATACCTAACAGGTTCACAGGTGTTGACCCCAGCATTTTTGAATGCTGACCAGAAAAGCTCATTAAATTATGTGTGTTACTTGAGTGTGTGTGAGTGGGGTTATGCTGCTTGTGAGAGTCTGTTTTGTGTGACCCAATTTCAAGGAGCCACTGCGTGTTTGGTGGTCGCTTGAAGCCCAAGACACAAAGACAGGAGACAGTGCCTTAAGGGATGCTTAAAATGTCTGTGTACTTGAGAGCTGGGAGTGTGAGTGTGAGAGTGAGTCGCTCTGAAAGGTCCTGAATGTTTGGTCTTGTTTGTGCACAGGAAAGAGCAGGTTTGACAGTGTTAATTTAACGGTTAGAGGGCAGGGGGCCATTTAGCCAGATGGCATTTTCCCTTAATTTTGTGCGTTTATTTAACTGTGACATATATTATTAACAATTCCTACACAAGTATGTCATGCCACTATACCTTTCCATTCAAGTCTGTTATCGTCTAACTTCGTTCAGAGGTCAGGTTACTTAATTTCTCAGCATCTCCTGTGTGCCGAGGCATATATGTGTGCACGTGTGTGCTGGATTGTGTGTGTGTGTGTGTGTGTGTGTGTGAGACAGCTGGCTGCTGCAGACTGAGCGCTCAAACTGATCCTGTTCACCTGCCATGTGTCACACGGATCAAGAAAATCCATGTTCAGTATTTGATCTACAAAACACTTGGGACATAAGGAAGGGAAGTTGGTAAAATATTGCTAGTTTAAGTAATGAATTAAACAGAAACATGTGAGGGAAGTTCTAGTGTTTACTTAAACTTATCCATATAACTCTGCAGTTTTCCATATTCTACTTTTGCTTTGACAAGTGGACACTACGGCTTAGTCTGTTTGTGGTCTTCACGATGCCGACCAATATAGCCACAATAGTGTTGTTGCTGTTTCTTTTCCTGTTTCCCTTGACATGTTACAGTGGTATTGTCAGCTGAGGGAGCTTGAGAAAAACATGTTAACTCTCAGATATCAACTTTGAGTGCTGCTGCATTTAATCAGAGAAAAAAAAAGCTTTCAGGAAAACTTTGTTGCCTGTTGCTGATAGCATTAGTGACCTACATCGCCCTCAAAATATCCTGTTATCTCACCAGTTTGTGGCTTAGATAATAAATGGGGAGGTATAACTCATGAGAGTCTTATCTCTCCTTAATTGGTTAATTTGATCTTCAAAGCGTCAGCAGTCGCTCACTTCAGATGCTTGAGGGGCAAACTACTAATTGCTATCTAAACATCCTTCAAAGAGGACAAAGACAGACTGGAATACTTTTTTTTCTCTTGCTCACATCTTCCCCTTATTTCCACCCTAGTTGAGTTCATTTTATTCACCCCAGTGCATTCTTTAATTACCAACCGAATAAGATGAGAGTGCAATGTTGCCATGGGAACTTCAGAAATTGTGACAATGAGCAGAATTGGTTCAGTGAGACTTGGCAGCTTGTGGAGTCCTGTGGAGGGGATAAGTGGTTCCTAAAACTTTTTTTTTAAAACAGTTGTCAGAAGGCTCTGTAATAGGATATTTCATAGACCCAAAGTGTGGCCTTACTCAAGATTTTTAGCTCTTCAAATATAAATATCGGCTGTACTGCAGCATGTAACACTGGCTCGGTCCACTTATCATATAATGGGACTTTGGAGATTAAGTGGTGAAACACCAGATTTTCTTTTACTAAATGCATCCATGGCAACTTGCCTTCTTTGCATTACAAGTAATTTTTCTTTCTAAATATTAGTTTTGAATGCAGAAGCATGATATAGGTTTCTTCGTGTATTGTAATTCACATGGTATTCCTTCGATCTTATGACTCTCTTGGTCATCCCTGAAAACTTGAAGCTGTGTAACTATCCATGTGGAAGTATCCACAAAAGTGACTAAATTAAAGCTCCTACTTCCTCCTTTAAAGTCATGGTACATAGTGAGAGTGCAGCTAGATAAGTGAGCTTCACAGGTGTCAGCCACCACTTGGTTCCAGTGTAAAATGGTCATGGCTATTTGATATGCATCAGGGGGTTCTGGATAATCTGCTGCAGACCGAGATGTTAAAAGTCAGGTCACCTCATTTTGAAGTATCTGTGAGAGAGAGCTCTTGAAGGTCTAATGTCATGTTTTTTAATTCCTCCCTGTCTTATTCAATGTAAACAAATCAGGAAAAGTCTCAGATTGCATTTTTTGTGTATGACCAATGACATTATGTAGCAAAGGGCTCAAAATAAAATGTAATTGAAAACATATTCCTACGAATTCCATATGTGAGGTATTATCAACACCAACGTCTTCTGTGACATAAGCTAGCAGGAACATTTTAGGTATGCTCAGGGTTTTCATATGTGCACAGATTCTTTGGGAAGGTGCAGACACATAACAACCTTAAACCCACTTCAAATTAAAAGTGTATCATATCATATCTCAGGAACTTCAAATATTGGCTGCATATTAAAACGAGAGGAAAGAAAAACATTTCAAAAGTGGATCAGGTAGTCAGAGTTTCTTGATAAGAAATGATACAGAGCATCCAGTTACATGTGAATGCTCAGAAAAGTTCACTTCAAACGATCTCAATCCGTCACATGACTCCCCCCGCAGCTGCCCTCCATAAGCCATGCAGATGCTGCAGGCATTGGGCTCATTCCACATGCTGTGGTCATACATGCATGCAGTAGTTTACCTCAGCTCTCTGGGGCTGTTCTCATATTAAAAACATCTCCTTATCCAATCAAAGAGGCAATGACAATTTAACACTCTGGGGAATAACCACTATTTAATCACTTTCATCTCCACTTGGGGATCTTAAGCACATATTCTGAGGCAACATAAATGCATTATTGAATAACTGATAATGTAAAAAAGCATTAACTAAATGTGTAGAGTCACTGAAGGATGTACTCATCTGTGAATGGTTCATCAGCCCACATGATTTTCCCAAGATTCCTGTTTCCTTACCACACCAAGAGAGATTAAATTAACACATGCACTAAATATTAAATAGGATACCATGAACAGGATTTCACTTTCAAGAAAAAGGCAGAGTCGTGAAGCAGCACGGTGAAGGAAGGAAGTGCATCACATTAAGCTTTAATATTCTGATACAATAACTGAATTCCACCAGCGAGGTACATTATTCAAGCTACAGTGAGCATCAAGGGACTGCACATAAATGATTAGGGAAGCAGGAGGTCAGAAAAGGCAGTGTATTACAATAATTAACTAAATTTAGACATTTTGTTGAGATTAAGGAAAAGGGTTTAAAGAATATATTATATCCCGAAGGAAGGATATGTTTTTATTTTTAACAAGAAAAGTTTGCTCACCCCTTCTGCTCCATAAACATTTCAAAAATTCCCATTCAGTCTACCCAAATGTCTTCACTGGCCACTTCCATCACTGCGTATTTGTGTGAAGGGATGTAAGTGACAGGTGTGAAAATTATTCATCCTGATGAAATGTGCCCTTGACAACACCAGGCTTGTTTTTGTCCCCTTTAATCTCTGACCCTCAAAACATCAATTTTAATTTCACATGCAGTACTGTCCCAAATCTAGGTCACACAAGCAAGATCCCACACGGACCCCCACCACACACATACAAACAACAATCAAAATGTCACCATTTATCATAATCACTAATAGCCTCGCCTTCTCAGACTACAACCAGCCAATCCTGTTAGCTGTGACTGAACAAGAAAGGCTGTGATTGGTCATGGCTGGTGTTGTAGGAAGTGGATTAGGAATCAACATGATATGGCGGCAGCAATCAGATAATGGCGTGATGTATTTATGTTAATGATCCAGAAAATGCAGCTTCATACTGTACAGGGAGAAAAAGAGCAAGCTGATAGGGAGGTAGAGAAGACACGAGAAGAAAGGACGAGAAGAGATGAGATACATTTGAATAATAATATTGAATTTGATATCTAAAGCTCTTAGTCTTCTATAACTCACTTAAAAGAGGATTTTGAACTTCTTTAGCTGTACCTCTGAACACAGTCAAGTTTAAATTTCCTTATTCTATCCTGATTGGACTGATAGTACCTGCACCTGTGAGCCAGTGTGGTGTGGACCAGATTAAATTGATTTCTTGTAGCACAAGCATTGCAAGATTTGTCACTTATTTCCTCCATGCAAGACAAATATTTTGGGAAGTGCTGTAATGCTGTAGTACAATATTTCACCCTAGTGCCACATGGCAGGGGAGCATATCAGCACTCTTTCTGCTTCCCTGCTTCTATATATTGTATGGAAGATAAATAAAGGGAAAAAACAAGAAAAATGAAAGACGGGAAAAAATCTACTTGCAGAGGAAATTTACTACAACCTTGGCGTAGAAAGCCTGACCCTGAAAATACAACTTGTTCTCGACAACTCTGCTGGGTCAAGGATTAATCTGTTAAAAATGCTCTCCACTGCTGCTGTGTAAGCAGATTATATTTTTTTTGTGAATCAGAAATATCATAAGCAGATCTTAAAAAATTCTGCAACAGACTGAAGGTAAAGAGTGTCAAAAGGCTAAAAATAATGCAGCAATCATATTCCATAATACACAAACATGTCCATTATTTATTTATTTTTTCCTAAAATATGAATGATGGAGCATGGAGGACATGTGTGGACAGGTCTAACTTAAAAAGTGCTTAAATTTTGGGTGGTAAATGTGCAAATAGTGTAATGCAAAACATAGCTAAAGACTAAAAACGCAAATGCCCTTGTTAAATCTGCGATGGATCATATTTCACACAAAATTCAACCCAAGTGTTATAAAAATGTGTCATCATAAAAACTCATTCTCAGATGGCTTGTCCTCCTTTGCCCGGTTCCAGCATTTCACTGTTTACTTCATGATTGTACTGTTTCAGAAAATAGCAAAGTAACACACAGAGAGTGGTGATTATGTGAGCCAGGTCAACGAGGATGACCTACTTCTTGCTTCTACTCCATGAACTGCCACAGCCGCTTACGTCAACTCACCAAATTCACCCCTACATCCAGCCAAATGTTGTTTTGAGGTGATTAAATTTCTTTCAGCAGGTCGCTATGATTTTTGTGATCTCTCTCTCTTTTTTTTTTTTTTTTTTAAGAGTGAATCGGCCCAAAAAACAGCCCAATTTGTTGAGCAATGGGGTAGTTTAAATATTAATTTTGCTAAAACAGAAGTGAAATAAAATTCCCCTGAAGCAGAGTTGAAAGAGAACAAAGCTTCAGATTTTTTATTGTTAAAACATTGGAACAAGAAAGTGAGCAGATCCACAATTATTTATCATTATTAGTAGAATGTGCAGCTCTATATATTATGGAGAGCAGCCAGAAACTTTCACAATCTTCTCCAATTTCAAAAACCTTTTTATCTGTATTGTTTTGTTTTGTTTTTTTGTTTGTTTTTTGCAAATAAATTTTTAGAAAATGGATAGAAAGAGCTCTTATGAAAATTTCATTAGCTTAAACTATGAGCGTGGAAAAAAGTAGCAACCTCCCTAGACCCAAAGTTAATGAAAAATTTAGAAGTTGAGCACAGACGAATGCGATGGCAGTGGTGGGGGGGGACAAATATAAACAGGAAAAGAGATCAAAAGTTTCAGGTTTTAATGGGATTTATCACTTGGTCCTATACACATGCTCATTTTGTGTTTCATGGAGCAAGTAGGGTTCCTTTAAAATATTCACACTGAGGTTAGATTTTATGCTGCTATAACATTGAATTATGTTCAGTCACAAAAGGTCATTTACTGACATTTACAGATCAGAGATAGTCTGGAGGGTTTTCTTTGAAAATAAAAACATCAGGCCTTTTGAGGACATCGGGAAAATTACCTTTATAACCCTGGAAATGAGAAACGTAACATTTAACTCCTGTTACACAGCCAGAGTTTGAGAAATGGAAAATGCCATAGAAAGACAGACAACAAGACAGATCAAGGACAGTCAATCAGACTTTTTTTTTTTTTTTTTTTTTGCACATTACTCCATGTCTGTAGACAAGTAGTGGTTGCTCTTTGCTATTTTATGACAGTGTGCAGCTCCTTCATCCAAATATTACAAGGCTGTTTACCTTCTGCATTCTCGATTGGGTTTTCTGTGACTCTTTCCCATTATTTAATGTCACAAGCTGTTTTTCTTTGAGCAGACAGATGCACTGTTTACTCCATCTTCCCTCACAGTTTGGTCTTGTGTTTTTAGTTTTGGGCGCAGAGTGACAAGGTGTGGAACAAAAGAAGCTGGTTCCTTGAAATCAGCTCGACACTATTTTCCATTGCAGTTAAAAGGAACAGCCTTCACATTATGTGGGCTATTTGGATCTGTTGGGTCTCTTCAACAACTCCATTCAGAGTTTGGTCTCGACCTGCTCTATGTGTAAAGTTCCTTGATGTAACTTTGTTATGATTTGTTGCTATATAAATAAATCTGATTTGATATTTACAAACCATGCACGATTGTATATGCCCACGGAAAACAAATTCTTCAAGATCCTTCAGCTTTGTATTGCCCCCCGCTGAAGAGTATTGGTACTGACGTTTCCGTGGTGTCAGTACAAATGATAAGCCTTTCACACAAAGTAGCAGTTCTGACAATCAGGAAGCACAAAGTGATGGGGGGAAAAATAAACAACTTTGCCTGCATTTTATCACTCCCGCCTATTCTTCTCCTCCAGCTATTCCCATTTCCCTGCTGCTCCGTCCTCCTCTCACTCCACGTCACATGGTCCCCTGCTCTGTGCTGTCACCTCTATGAATGGTTCAACAGTGTCACCTATGGTATGCTGTGAGGCATTTCACCCTGTCTCACCTGCCTATCTAGATTTGTGTAACAACGTATGTCTCGCACAAAATTTCAGTTTGTGTGTGCTTGTCTTTGTCAGGATGCAGTGGATTTTTTTCTCTTTATCCTTTAGTGCCTTCAGGTTTCTCTCCTGCCAAGTGTGAACCTGTCAGAGCTCCATCAGAGACCAACTTTTTTTTCCTTGTAAAATGTTGTACTGTTTATGTCAGTCAGGTGACGCATGCACAGGAAAGTCTGTCCAATCAGTGACAAGTTTTTAGCCTATAATTGATGTTTCCATTGCTTTCTGACATATAAAGATCAACTACATTTGTGGAAAAGGTTTATGCAGCCTCTTACAACCAAAAATCTTTTTACCTAACTCGCGGACATGAGTGACAAGTGCCTCGACCATCCATTCGATGCAGCACTTATGGAGATATAGTCCTTTATTCACTCCACTTTTCTTAGCCAGCTTCTAAGAAAAAAAAATTGCCAAGTTGCAGGCTGCATGACAGAATGAATAGTCTTGTGAAAAACAGCTGCTTTTGCAAGATGTTGACCAGCAGAAGAATCCCTGTGCTGCTTACTGTCAAATGTTTGAGGGAGTAAATTAGATTACATAGAGCCCACATGGTGTATGATGCTAACATGCTCGTCCATTATTTCAGCAGTCACTCTCCTGAAAAAACAACACAAGACTACTGAGTTACTGAGAATACTTTTTCCTCCACCTTCATTTCATGCAAGACCTGCTGGTCCAGGGACAAAAGGTGAACTGACCAGCAGGGGAAAAATAACATGATGTACTGAATTCCTAACACCGCTCTAAGTTTTACTGGACTGTCAACAAGCTTCAGTCTTCACTGACAAAATCTCTCTGGAAATATAAACACCCGAGGGAGGCCTGATAGTGTTGCTATATTGGTGGGAATGTGAGTCTATCAATGTGTATGAACATGCTGGGATTTAGAAGTGAAGTGAAAATGTGAGTGTGTGTCTCTCTCTAAGGGCTTGTTGTGTTTATAGCCTCTCCAGTGTGAAAATGTGAATCATATTCATCCTACTCATTCAGTATACTCTGCAGTACATCCTCCCATAGTTTCAATGCTAGGTCCTTCTTGTTTAGAAATAAGCCACAAAATCATATCGAGTCATATCTAAAATTATTGAATGTTTTCAAATTTAAAATATCTTTTCAATATTTGTTATCCCCCCTCCTGTATTGCTAAATTAATGTTAACAGGCCTCAAATATAAGGGCCAACTAAAGCGTGTGGATCTGGATCATTTATCACCAGCAGTACTTTATTTTTTTTCTTTGGATGAAAGAAAACAATGGATTGGAAGGATCTCCTAATCTACTCTGATGCACATGAGCCTTTTAGCTCAGTAAACAGTGACATCTGCTGAAAATAGCACACTGTGGGGAGGAGAGAGTTTGTCTCTCTCTTCTCCGAAACGAGCTACCGACATCGTTATCACAATTTTTATGACTTGTACTGGATTTACTGTCCGGATTACAATTAATAGGAGGATTGCATTAATTCTGTGTAGTATTATCAATAAATTCCATTTGCGCTCACCCTAAAAATGTATTATCATGCAGTGATCCCATTTCTCTACAGGCTGTGTATAGGCTTCATCTAATCTTCAACTGACACTTGTTTTATTTACAGCACATTGGCTAAATTCATGAATGAAAATGACAACACTGAGTTTTTCACTTTAAGTTAAAGGCTTTTAGTTCACTTTTGATGTCTATATTTCCAATTTTTATCATCTTTGCTTGCTATTACTTTACATTAGAAACTATTTGTAACAAGGTTAAGATTTCCTGTCTGTAATTGCAGAAACATAAACACACGCGCACACACAAAATATCTAAAGATGACCTATTCACAGGTGAACGCATGCAAGGTTGTACAGAAGTTGTGCGCACGAATTACCACCTGAGGACAGCTGTGGCTGCTGCTGCCACTGCTGCACCACACATCAAAGATCCATCACAGATCCATCCTGGTTTTACTTACTCAGTGTTCATTTCACCAGGGCAACAATTAGATGGTGTTTATCTCCTGCCTACTGTAGTGCACTGCCTTTATTTTGTTATTGTATATACTATCATCAGCTTCGACTGAGGAGAACTTAAATGCCACATGCATCTGTGGAGGTTTCAGACAGAATGTTATCAGATTTTAATGTCTGATGGACGAAGCAGTTTCTGTTTGCCTGGTCTATGCAGATATCAGTTTTGAGTTTCGACACACACTGAGAAAAGCCACTTAACATTGCCATTCTTTAAGTCCACTCAGTGGTCTGCTCCTTTGAGATTTAAGCCCTCCCAAGAAAGCAGTGAGGAGTAAGCAGGTTCACAGCATTTAATCACAAATCCCTGTGCTTTCCTTTTTCTCCGTCTCTCTCTCTCTTCCTGTTTTCCTATGTCTACCTCTCTGTGTCTGGTCTACAGACAGCTGAGAAGCTCTTCTGGATTTCGCTGACGCTGCGCCTGGTCCCGCCTGGCCTCCTCTGAGCAGAATGGACACTCTGGAGTCAGAGCTAACCTGCCCAATCTGCCTGGAGCTCTTTGAAGACCCACTTCTGCTCCCCTGTGCCCATAGCCTGTGCTTCGGCTGTGCCCACCGCATTCTCGTCTCCCACTGCACCACCAACGAATCTATTCAGAGCATCAGCGCCTTCCAGTGCCCAACCTGTAGATATGTCATTTCTCTGAGTCCAGAGCGTGGATTAGAAGGGCTTAAGAGAAACGTGACCTTGCAGAACATTATTGACAGAGTTCAGCGGGCCTCATCGTCAGCTGGGCTCCCTTTACAGCTGCCGCTACCTGTGCCCCACAGTGGGCCCAACTCTCCCTGTGAGGAAGGGAGCAACCGGTTAGCGCTGGTCCCCGTCAGTGCTGCCATGTCAAGCCCAGATACGCCTCCTGAACCGGTCCAGTGCCAGTTCTGCGAGCAGGACCCACCTCAGGATGCTGTCAAGACATGTGTGACATGCGAGGTGTCTTACTGCGAGGAATGCCTTCGAGCGACACACCCAAATAAGAAGCCGTTCACCGGCCACCGGCTAATTGAGCCCATGCCAGACTCCCACCTAAGAGGGCTTCAGTGTCTGGAGCATGAGGAGGAGAAGGTGAACATGTACTGTGTCACTGACGATCAGTTGATCTGCTCACTGTGCAAACTGGTTGGAAGGCACAGGGACCACCAGGTGGCAGCTCTGAGTGACCGCTATGAAAAACTCAGGGTAAGCACACAAGTTTTTTTATTATTTTTGGGGGGTTGGGAGAAATTTAGATTAACAATGGCTTTATTAAAACCAGCTGCCATTTTTATAGATTCATAATGAATGATTCGGTTACAAATGTGTCCATTGTTCATCTAACAACTAGGGAATCTTAAAGTTTAATTTAAACTTTCTCTGCAGTGTGAAAATTCCTTTTATCCTTATCCAGGTATCTCAATAATCAAGTGAGATTTTATCATCTCATGCTGACTTCTTTTTTCTCCTGAATAATTAAACCATTAGCATAATCACTGCACCATGCCTGTGTGGCAAGAGGATATTCAGAGGCCTGCACACGCAGAGACTATGGGGAACGTCATTACTGACGAGGCATGGTGTTCTCAATGAGGCTGAAGGTTAACAAGTGACAACTGTCTGCTGGATGTAGGTGTGCTTAATTGAGCATGGCTATTAGTCTGCTGGTAATGACCATGGAGACGGTGTATGTGTGTCTATGGAGTCAGTGTGTTACACCAGAGGACACACGAGGAGGAAAATGTCCACAGGATGCTGCTAACAACCTCATTACCTGCCTTCTAATAATGTAACACTTTTCTTAAAGGGCTACTTGACTGATTCCATTTTGTGTGCCAATACAATTGGGCCTGAAAAAGTCTAAACTCCATTCATCCTGTTTGGTATACAATTTTAAAATTATCTGGATTTTGATTTCAAAAATAAAGCTGGGAAGATATCACCAGTGTTAATATCTCAAGCCTGAATTCAAACAACTGTTTCCCATGACAAGTAAATTCACTCGAATGTTTCTTTAATTAGAAATTATTTGCAGAGTGACAGAAAATTGGTGTACAGCAATTCTGATATTTAATTAATTATGTCAATCACTTTTATGCAGCAAAACCAAAGAAGGTGCCATTTCAGTTCCTTAGCGTGTTGACTAGAAACTGTTCTCCATTTTGTCTCACTGTGAATGGAATTTCAGTTTTGGGCAGTTGATTGCACAAAACAAGCAATTTGAAAACCAATCCCTGACAGCAAAATCGTTCAGCAGATTCATGTTTTGTAGCGGTTCGACTTGACCATTTGAGTAAAAACAGAGTCTTTTCTGTTGATCCATCCAACAAAAACATTTTTCTTCCAAGCTGTTCATCTTTCACATGAGTTACACACATTTTTTTCACAGAACAATGGACAAGGAACAACATGTCACATTTCTGAAGCCCCTTTTACCCAGGGAGCATTTCCAGCAATAACCTAATTCATGCTCACTTGAATAGGGGTTTTGCCTTTGTAAATGAAATATAGTGTGATTCTTATGAGAAACATTTTCTCTCCGTTTAGCAGAGGTCTGAAACACATGTTCAGGTGTGAAGTACGGCACACATTTACTGATGTAATGGAAGAAACTGATAATGTTAGAATAATGCAGTGTAAGACTCAGTAGTAACATGTATTTATAACATTTAATCAGGATTTTTTTTTAAATAAAAAAACATCTCTCACATTTCCCTAAGGTCATCTTCAGCTGCTAATGCACCAGGCCATCTACTATTATGGGCCCTCTGCTGGTTGGCACCATTTATTGTTCAAGCCATTCTGCCTCAGAAAATGGGCTTGATGTCCTCAGACATCAGAATTTGCTGTGTGCATTGACACTGTTTCATCTTGCACGTTTCAGCAAATTTGAGCAGAGGAGAATAATTAGCAGTAAAGCTACAGGTCCGTTCATCATCTAATTATTATGCTTCTGTTTCTAATTATTATCCCTCTCCCTCACTTCATCCAGAGAGATAGCGTAACATAGCACAGGTCAGCGCACCAAGCAGTTATTATAGAGGCTAATTATAATTATGTGATGTAACACACACACACACACACAGAAAGAAAAACAAAAAAACAAAACAACTATGGCAGATTTCTCTTTGGTCTAACAAACTCACAGGTATTACCAGTGTACGCAAAGAAAAAGCTGGACTATGATTCCACTTAAATGCTCGATAACAAGTCTAACATGTCCTTTGACATGTGTATTCCCAGCCCAATAGAAATATTTGAAGATTGCACGAGAGGCTTTAGAAGTCACATGTGAAAATGGCTTAATAATTTACTTTGTGTTATTCCATACGTTTGAATTTAAATGAGTTGCCTGAGGATCTTATGTGCACACACAGTTTTCCTCCCTGGTGGTTTCTGCTGTACAGAACGAAAATGGGGCTTAAATTAGAAACACAGAAGCTCAGAGTTAACAGCTTCAGGAGAGAAGTCAACATATGTTTATTATTCTGTAATATTGAAAGAAAGATTTACGGTTGCTTTTACTGCCTTCAGAGACAACATCCTGTCATGTTACTCTCCAACATTGGTTTCTTTTAACCTCGACTGACTAAAACAGGATGAAAGTTAAGGTTATCAATACACACTAAGGCTCAGACTGGGAATGTCAAAGTCACAAGATATACAGTATTGGTTGTTCAATGAGTGACAAAGAGTGCATTGTATCATAGTCCTGCCTGGATTTATCCGAGTGAAATATTGGTCCATGACTCCACTTTATAAGTAATCTGCCAAATGAATAAATCATGTGCGGCTGTTTGACACAAGTCACGATATTTTGTGAAGACATCTAGAACACATGGGTAAACAAAGCATGGATGACTTCTTCATTAACTTGTTCTCTGTTCCCACACACACACACACACACAGCCATACTACACATCAAAGCTTGCATGTCTGCGCTCACATTCACAGGAGGACCCCCCCCCTGCCCTGTAGCCTAACACTAATCTGAAAAAGCACAGGCAGGAACTCCTGCACCCCCACAGACAACACATGCTGCTTTTTTGCCAAAAGTTGGAGGGGATTTGACCACCTGTTCAGCCCTCAAAACCCTCCTTTCAGCCAGCTGGCACATAACGTGAGTTTGATACAGGGTTTAGACCCTGTGGCTCGAGCTGCAGCATAACAGAGGAGGGAAAAATATGGCACCTTTTGTTAACAAAACTGTAAAGATAGATGTTTTTAATTGAACAAGCCCTTAAAAATAAAAAAAATTCTTGGAAGAAAAATTGAGCATCATAATGCATTAATAATGTAATTCTTTTTACTTTCCTGCCTACATCAGATTAAATTTTCAAGCTGTTTAAAGCTATAAATGAGCTGTTAATTTTACAAGCATGCATTCAAGTGTATTGAAAGGTTTCCCACAAAGGATATAATATATATATTATGTTCATATCAGTGAAGTTAAAGCAACATTATAATAAACCACATCACTACTTCTTTCAAACCACTGATCTGTTGTACTGCATCTTCAATTATACAGATCTCTAAATGTATCTCAGCTTGGAGTGAAATTCTGTTTCTAAGTAGAAAGTTACATTCTGTACATGTTAGTATGAACAAATGTCCTATTTTTAACCACGTGTGGCTCACATTAACTAAAGGCATGCAGTAAGGCATGTAACACAAGTAATGTTAACAATTGCAACCTTTATATCTTTTAGGCCGAGGCAAATGCATCTGATTTCATTTAAAATTTGATGAATTGAAACTTTTGCAATTTAAGATCTCAATCTTTGCTAATGCCATGGGAAACAAAGCAACAGCCATGTAATATTTATAATTCATAAAGACAGACTTAAAAATACAACAAATGCATAGAACCCTTATAGTGGTTAAACTTCAATAACAAGATGTCAAAGGCAGTCCCTTTTCCCTCTTTCTGCTTCCCCTTAGTTGTGATGTTTTTCTTTCATTTTGTAGTCTGACAAGTTGAAACAGTTTTGGTCCTATTTTCCAGACAATTTCATGCATATCACTTTTTACTCTGATCCGCTATATTTTGAGATAGCTCCACTAAGCACAGAAAAAGAAAAAATAAGAATATCAGATGATTGGAATATTTTTTTTTCCAGTGATACTGTGTAGCCATGGAGGTTATTGTGGGAACACCCATCCTTTTTCAGATATAAAATTACCCCTGTCACAGGAAATTGACAAAGGAGGCAGCTGAAAATAGCTTTTAAAGTCCTTGGCTCTGGGTCTGAGGAGAAAAAAACCTTGAGGGTAAAAGATGGATGCTCTGTGTGTGTGTGTGTGTGTGTGTGCCAGCTCTGCTTTAAAATCACACATTTGCTGCGTTTATGTAGTAATCCTTTTCCTTTAATCAGTTTCCCTTTTGTGTTAAAACAACACATTTTGGGTTATCAAGTGTCTAAATGCAGAATAAAACACGCACAGACACGAAACATTACATCTGAATCTGGGCTTTGCTGATAAGCACAATATTTACCTTCATGTCTTCTAGCTGTTTCATTCACCTTTTATTATTGTGGAGACACTTATACCCTGATTTCCTCTCTCAATATATTATTATCAAACACTTTAACCCCAACTTCCTCAAGCTACCCTGACAGTGAATCATTAAACTGTAATACCAGCTCTTCTGGTTTCCGAATGATTTAGGATCATATTCAACATCATATTTGGGTGTGATGAATTCAACAATTAACTCACAGCATATCCCCAGGAAGTTCAGAAGTTCAGCCCTAATCTATGTAACAAGGCGATGTGCTCAATAGCTCTCCAGCATCAATTGCTGAGCTCACGGAAATGTTGGAGGAATGTCACAGGAAACAGGTTACTCCTTGCAGTTACAAGGTCTTCACCCTCTCATGTTGGGCTGAGTGCAGACTATTGTCTGTTCAGACACAGAGTGGTATTACTAAATGGGCCAGGTGGGGGCTGACTATTTTGCATGCAAATTTAAGTAGACTGCTCTGCAATGCATGGATGTAAAGTCACATTAGCGGCTGCATGGCTTTTTGACCAACTATTGAAAAACATTTTGAGGATCCCCTAAATGCACCATCGATTTTGTGTCTCTGAGGCCGAGCTACCTTCGATAGGCTTCCTACAAGACTCAGTAGTCTCAGTCCCTTGTCTGTAATAAAAGCCTGTTTTGAAAAAAGGCGTCTCTTCAGTAGATATAAATGAAAGCCATTATTTGAGGATTTACTGTGTTTCGTAGATTCAATTTTTTTACAATCTGTCGAATGTTACCTTTGCTTGGGGCCTTCTTGTCTCTCAAACACAATCACACTCTTCATCCTTTCCCAATTTCCCCCAGTGCAATGTTCCTTCCCTGCTGTGTTTTCTTTTTTTCCCTCTGTTGTGCTTTGCTTTTTTTCTACAAGTCATCTGATTGTTTCCCAGACTGATACAAACACAGTTTCCAAATTACAGAAGAGCTTCTTACTAGAAAGGTGGGTGTAGAGCAGACACACTAGTGACTTCCATCAAATAGAGAACACCCAAGACGATGATGGCAATAAGTCATAAATGCAAACAAGCAATAAAGCCTCTCAATCCCTGTCTCACATCTGCTGCTTTAATTTATATCTTGCTGTTCAAATGTCCACCTTATACTTTTCTCAGGTTTCTTCTTCCATTTAATGTGTGACGAAGCGTTCTCTGATCTCCCTCTAACACACACATATGAACTGAAATCTTCTCAGTGTGTTAGGATTTCTGAGACAACAATCCTGCTCAGTGTCTCAGCAAATCTCAAAGAGATGTAGGTCATCTAAAGTTAATTTCCCCACCTGTCCACCAAGGTGTGGATCCTTTGTAGGTGAAAAAGTGAGACATGATGGGTACTGAAAAACAAAGCTGCCAAAAAAAAAAAGTTTATATGACTTTACTTCCCTTTTAATTTACAATAGAATTTAAGATTTAATCGATTGCATCCAAAGACTTTATAGTGTCTCAGGGCTCCATATTCTAGTTTTAAAGTTGCTGTCTCCTAAATAATTTTTCAGCTAAGTACCTGCTGGCTGTTCTTTTGTTATATATGCTACACATCTTATTAACTTCCCTTATGACTGTTTTATTGGTTCTGCTTTGTTGTGTTTGTTCTGTATACTTGGTATTTATTGCTTGTACTATATAATGCATGCTGTAATATTGGTTGGCTGTTATAAGTGTTATATTGAGAATACTTTATATGCTGATGGGTAGTGAGATAGAGAGGTGCATCATATATTTCAATACCTGCACTTCCTTACTTACATATTCTTTATCAGCTCTGCATTGTCCATACTACAAATGCACAGCATGACATAGGTGTTCATGTGTAATCCATTATTCATGCCACCTAGCACCAATAGCAGAGGCCATGCACCAACCTGGCTACAAACTGTTCTGCTTCATTGGAGGCTTTAAAGTCCAGATGATGAAACATTTGCACATTACAAGTAACAAACACAACGTTGAGGTTCATATAAATCAGCTCCTAACTGGCCACACTTTACCAATTTCTGCTTTTTCACAAAATTTACTCTTATTATTACTTGTTAATTACAAATGAGGGATTGTAGGCAACAATTAAATAGTTTTCGGACGTTAGAATAACAAGAGAATGATTAATTCTTTCTCATAAATCCAACTTTACTATCATTATATTTACAAACTGTCCTGGCACTCTGTTGATACCAAACTTCTCCTAATTATTGTGCTGTTGATTAGGAAAATTATTTTCTCTCTAGAATAACAGAAAATTTATTTCTAAACATCAACAAGAAAGCCTGCGATCTCAACGACCAATACATCAATAATGCTATCTCAATTTATAAGTAAAAAAAAGTATATGGTATATAGACACATTCACACACGGAGGCATGGAAACTGACAGCAGGTTTGATTTTTTAAATGTTGGCTCATGCTGACTGTTGTTCCCTCGTGTTCATGTCACAGTTAATTTCATGTACTAAACTTTGTATGTGTGCATGCAAGGATAAAAAGATGGTACATCAACATTAATATGCATACATGTGTGCATTTTTGCTACATGCTTACCCTACACATGATGCAGATGCTGACTTATTGTTCCTTATCATCCTTTAAGAGGTTTAGTTTATTTTTCTCTCTATGGATAATAACACGACCACATCATCATATTCCTCTCGACGAATAGACCGTTATGCATCCTTTGCTTTTGTGTGTCACCACCGTATTAAGGCCAACCCCCCACCAGTGTCACTACAGTGCACACACTCACACACACAAATCCCACCATCTCTGTCTGTATTTACTGTTGCTGTTTATTCCCTCTGGCATAACTTCTTTTTAATCTTCAACACAACATCAGAACCCGGCTTTGTTTAAAGTGCCACTCAAAACTGGTTAAAGGTTAAGCAAATTTATTTTTGCAATGTAGCGGCTAGCTCATTTCCTAATTTAAAGCTGATTTTTTTTTATTTGCATTCCAAAAAGAAGCAAAAAACGATTTATCCAAATCTAAAATATATTCCAATACTTTTGTCCCAGCAAAGCTATCTTTGATATTTTGCTGCCCGGGCCTTGCAGCTGCAATGCACCTATGCAAAAATGTTTCAGACATTGGAGGTAATCGCAGCGTTTACCAAGTCTGAGCCTAAATTTATCTGGAGAACAGTGGAGAAGGGGACAGCGGAGACATGGCATCAGAGCAGCTTAAGCACACTCAGTTTGGCAACAACATGACAATCTTAGAAGGAAAGGAGTCAGCTTGTGCCCGAGAGGATAAAAAGCAGCAAAAGATAAAAAAGGGAAAGATAAAAAAAAAAGAAAAAAGGGAGGAGCGTTGAGGGACAGCACTGACGTGCTGTCACCTGTTTGCCGGTTCGTTAGCCAAGAGCGCTGCTGTGTGCTCTCATAGGGAAAGCTTTTGATGCCTAATTTGCTGCTTGGCTGGGTTTGCGCATGGGTTGGTGCTCAGTGGAGTGGCTGTCCCACTCACATCCTCTCCTAGTGTAGGCTCCTCTGTCAGAAGCTCAGGCAGGGCAGGATGAGAAGGCAGTACAGGGATGAGGGGTATCACCCGCGCTCAGAGGTTCGTGGAGGGTAAACACACCCCTTTTTATTTATTTTTTTCTTTTGCTACTTTTTAGTTTTTAGTTGCTGCACCTGAGATTGTCTTAATTATGTTTTTGGCTCCTGGAAGCAGACAAAAGAAAGAGGAAATATCTGTTGCATGCTTTTATCTTGCCCTCATTCCCAGCTCTGCCGGGCATTTCAGTTTCTTTGTGTTTTTGGCCCAGACATTATTTTCATGTGTTCACTCTGCTGTGTCTTTGTTGTGTTTGCTACAGCAAGCCCTGGACTCCAACCTGAGTAATTTGATCAAGAGGAACAATGAGCTTGAGTCACTTATGGGGAAACTGATCCAGACCTGTCAACATGTCGAGGTGAGTCCTTTGGTCTTTGGGACGTGTGTAATACTGCCAAATAAGTACTTAAATTTGGCATGCAATATTTGTTGAGCTGCCCATTCCTATTGTAATATGTGATAAGGTTAGGATGATTTGTACTTTTTTTTTCTTTACAAAAACCGAGTAGTTTTCTCTGCTGCATAGTCGTGTCCATTGTGACATGAGAGGACATTATACAGGAAGACGATGTCCCGTTGTAAGCATGTAACTAAGTTTAGCAGCTAAACTCAATGTAAAGAGCTGAATAAAACCAACTGTAATAACAACAAGTATAAATGATCTATTGTTCATCATGTAAGTGATCTTTCAAAAATTGAAGAGGATTTATGACTTTATATTTTGTTTGTTTTCTATCACAGTTTCTAATCTTAAGGTGTCACTTCAGGAGAAAGAAAAGAGACACATTCATATCAAGATAGTTTTTCTAAAATCCATATTTTTCTAAGTTTAAAGGCTTTAGTGGTTTGAACAGTACAGCCTCTGTTTTGTGTGTATCACATTGTAACATCTAACTATTTGAATGTCTGTGAGTTTAGCTCTAAAGAAGGCAAATCTGTGCTAAGCTGCCTGTCCGTGTTACGCTGGCACACTATGAAGCTCTAAATAGAGCAATGCCACAGGGTTAAAGGCAGTGACATCTTAGTTTAGCAATAAAAAAGAACAGCCTCTGCCTGGCAGGACCTACACAAACTACAAGGGAAGAAAACTGTGATTTATTAAGATGTATTAGGACTTTCTTTCTTAAGTGCTGAGTGGATATTTTGGAAGTAACTTTTGATTGTTAGTATCATGCAAAGATTTTGACTGTAAATTAAGCTGGAGGGAAAATTTTGCTGATGCAGAAACAGCAAAAATCCACATTTGACCTTTTCAATCATCATAAAAGGACCGAAAAAAGGCAACCACTCATCTCTAAAAATCTGAAATTCATAAATGATACATATGAAGTGCAAAAAAAAAAAAAAAAAAAAGGCTTGACCTATTTTTTTTCCACTGAGTCTTATGGTTACTGCTACACTAATGCATATGGGCGGGGGTTTCAATACAGAGTTATAGTACACAACCAGAAGATGGAAGTTCACATTAAATGTGTGCTAAGTGGGTGGTGATGAGCCAGAAGTAAATGTAGATATTCATGTATAAAGTCGGTAGATGAATGAACACAGCAGGAATGTAATAATAAATAAAATAAAATGGTCAGACAGGAAAACCACTGTGAAGGCAGTCGTTAATAAAGCTTTCTTAGTATTTCACATTAGCTGAATTCATTCTGCAGCTTTTCTGGAGATAACTGCTGGGATTCCTTAACATCTTTGAGACTGATGTTGCAGAGAGACTATATACGGTACATGTACAAGCATACTTAAAAGTTTATGTACTGCAGAGGAAGTGGTATGAAACTTCCTAAACCTTCCCTCATCAATGATCTTGCAACATAATTTGCCATATGGTTCACATTATTTTTTGCTAAAAAATAGTGAACCGAAATATTGCATTTAAACAACTGTCATTAAATGCTAGGTTCACAACTTTTGGTGAGAAAACAGAACCTCAGAAAAAATGCATGTGATAGTTTTAATCTAACGCTGTACACATGTAGAGGTGGAGGGTCAGTGAATATATTAATATATATTAATATTTTAATTTCTTTTTTTTGGGGGGGGGGGGGTTAGATTGAAAGAGGCTTCTACACAAAAAAAATCTCATTGTGTTTTCATTTGCATAGCTTCACTAATTGGTGTACAGAATACCACAAAGAGATAACATTCAGGATACATGCTTTTCACTGAGTAAACAGCCTGAAACCTTAAGCTTCCCCAGAGCTGTCACACTGATGTCGAAAAAACAACAAAACAAAAAACAATTAGCAGTGTCGAAAAAAACTGCACCAGGTGAAACTACACCAGGCAGCACTGCTAAAGTGTTCAACCCGGTATGTTTCACACAAACTCTAAGATGTAGTCCAGGTGGTAAATTGTTTCTGTTGGCAACGTGATCCCTGAAAATCACATAAATGCTATTTAGGAAGTGACAATGAGGATATTGAAGTCCTTTCCAGCTTTGTTTGGCTCTACAGGGGGAAGCCAACTGACTTTCCATGATGTCATTACTAAAATACCTGTCAGTCTTATGTGTAAGTCTGTGTCTATGTGCGTATGAATAACTCAACACAGACTTCCTTTTCATTAGTCCCTGTGCTATCGCTTTGCTGCGGCCAGAAAACACTTTACAAGGTGCTAAAGCACCACAAGGAAATAACCACAATGAGAAATTACACAGAATGTTAAACTTCCACTCCTAGAATTGGGCAACTTTTCTGGCCTGCTGAGACTGTAATGAACACAAGAGCAAAGTGTGTTAAAAAGAAGGAGAAAGGAGCTGGACGTCTAATGGCAGAACAACCCTGAAAGAAATCAACAGCATCAGCTGAAGTTTCCAGTCGTACTATACGCCCACTAAAGTCATTATTCTCCAGCCGAATTGCTACAATTAAGTTTTGAGCCAAGCAGATCTTGAAACTTTCAGCCACATAAATTTGTGTGTATATAAAGTCATGACACCAATTGCCTTTGTGTTCGCCAACTGGAACTCCACAATGCAACTTACACAAATTACACAGACCTTCTTTCATGCCTTCCAAATCAAGTGTCGTATACTGTAGACTGGTGGTTTAAAACCAGGGAAGATTATCTGTGCAAGATGTTAAGGACACGCTTACACTTGGTTTTAACTTTTATATCTGGGTATCTTTAAAGCACAGACCAGACTACATGACATCAGCCCCAAAATGCCCTGATTTGATGAACAAAATGAGCGCCCGGCACAACAATCAGTAATTTTGCCCCATTTAGTGTCGGTCAAGCATGACCAATTGTGCCTCTGAATCACACTTAATCAGACCCTGATGAAAGAACTGGCATGTTTGTCTTTGCCACTACCACTCCAGTCTTGTTACAAATTTACTACACAGGAAGAGGTTCAACCTGAAAATGTGACCTATATTAAATGTCTGTTTTCCATATTGTCTGATAGTAATATTTATAACCTTTATAATGGCTGCCATGCAGAGAATGAAGGCCTCTCCTTGGCAGTGTCTTGATAATGTGATTCCATATGTAATATACTGCACATATAATAAATTGCACTCACAATTTGAGGATGTATTTATCACGGCAGAAAGAAGACAGTGTGCACTACATAGTAAATAGGGACTGATTCTGGACAAGGCCCTTGGGCCTGGAGTGTCATGTCTACCTAATGACCACAAGGCTTCTTGCTTATTTTACTTGTCACTCAGCTCTCAAGCTTGCAAGAAGGAAAATGTCTGAATATGCCTCATCTCCCTGAAGTGTTTTCTTCCACAGCATAGCACCGGCTGATGGATGAAAATAACATCCTGTCTCACAGTTGGCATTATGTGCAGTCACTTATCATATACGTATCCCTTTATATAGCCTGCCCCTCCTACCCTCCATCACTGTCTTTGTTTATCTAATACTGTGTGTGATTTGGTTCTCAGGTGAACGCGTCCCACCAGGAAGGAAAGCTCATGGAGGAGTGTGATGTCCTGATTGACATCATTCAGCAGCGAAGACAGATCATTGGCAGCAAAATTAAGGAGGGAAAGGTGAGGTGCCATGGAGTGCGATGCTGTGCTTTATGTATGTGTTCCTTCCAGGTCTTATCCTCTCATTGGTCTTACATCATTTCTAGTAGCACTGAGTAAAGAAGAGTAAAAGTTGTTGCCTTTTTTTTGTTGTTCTTCCACTGCAAAATGCTAACACCATCAGCTTTACTCCACATTATTTAAACACAACGAAGACAATTTAAGCGAACATCCAACCTCATTTAGTGCCAAATGCAGGACTAGATCATGACCACTTGACTTGATCCTTACACCGTGAAAAAATGGCAAACTGTTCATCTGCCTGAAGCACAAACCCTTCACACATTCCAAACAGACGGTGAAAAGGGTCCAACTGGCCAGCAGCAGATCCCAGAGCATATGGGCAGGAACATTTACTTCTTCTCTAAGCCCTTTTTTAGCCTCTGAGAGTTTTTCAGATAGCGAGACTTGGAACACATGAGGGATTGCATGCGCAGATATTTATTTTTAGGCCAACAGATTTCTTGCCTTTTCACGGAGGAATGTTTAAGGACTGTTTAACTTCTGTCCTTTTTGTTAGCATGGTGATGACTATAGCAAATTTCTGTTGCTCTGGGTTGAGATTACACTGTCTTGACTTTTATAAATCCAACTGCTGATGAAATATCCTTTGACCTCAATCCAGTCACTGACCTCAATCTGTCTCTTAAAAATCTCTGCACACACAGAGAGGGAATGACACTGACAGTCAAACAGTAAATTAAATCCCAGATTTGTGTGCAATCGAATCATTGACCTTAGCTTTGAACAAATTTAGTGTTAGCAGGGACATGGGAGAAGCTCCACATTCATTTGAAACATCTTTGTCCATTCATTAGAAATTAACCTTCTCACAAGGCTTAGTTGTAAAAATCAGACCCAAAGTTTGTTTTACCGTGAAACAAAGCCAGAAACAAGGACTGAGGCCAAAACAAATCCTCTCTCATTCCCTGTGAATTTGGCTAACCATGATCTTCATCCTTTTTATCCACTGCCATTCATTCATTCATTCATTCAGTCATCTTCTACCACCACTTATCCGTTTTCAGGTCACAGGGCCTGCTGAAGCCAATCCCAGCTCACATTGTGTCAGTGTGTAGGGCCAACATACAGAGACAACCGATGACTCACACTGAGACCTACGGACAATGTAGTCACCAATTAACCTAAACATGAATGTCTTTGGACGGTGGGAGGAACATGCAAACTCCACACAGAAAGGCCCCAGGCCCGGGAACCGAACCCGCAACCTTACTGTTTTGGGGCAATAAGCACTAACCACTATGCCGCTGTGGTGCCCCATCCATTGCTATATTCATTCTTCACAAGGCAGTCATTGAGAAATTAATGACTGCCATGTCAGTCAAATCTGGAATCGACCTTTTCATGTCTAAGTAATTTCAAAATTGCGTAAATTTCTGGTAACCATAAAGCACAATGTTTTTGGGTCATGTCCGGTTGTCTGTTCTGATTATGTTTTCATCCCTAATGATCTGCAACACTGGATGAGGACATTCTCATACACTCTGTATCAGATCAGATGCTCTATCTTGCGACACTATTCTCTGATCCCTCTTTGCATTTGTTGTTGTTCTCAGGCACAAAGGCTTCGGAAGCTCGCCCAACAGATCTCCAACTGCAAGCAATGCATTGAGAGGTCTTCAGCCCTCATCACACAGGCCGATCAGACCCTGAAAGAAACTGATCATGCTCGCTTCCTGCAGACTGCCAAGAGCATCAACGAGAGGTTAGACAACCCACAAACTGAACAAATGTGCTAGAGTTATTCAGCTTGATATCATAATGTCTGAGCCAAAGGAAATGTTAAAGACTGCACACAAAAATCTGGAAAAAAAAAAGTGAAACTTTGTGTCCTTGATGACAAGTAAAGCAGGGTTTCATCTTTTATTTAGCCCGTCTCATTCCCCTCCTGCTTAAGCTGTCTGACTAAACGAAAACCATTATCCTTTAGTCCATCAAACAAAACAAAGGTTTCAATTAGAATCTAATCTACACACCTTCACTAATTATGGGGCTGATTTTATTTAGATTTGAAGCTTAGTATTTTTTTTATTTAGCAGTAATTGTTGCTGAGCAATGTGTTAATAATGCATGTCTGTGCTAACCCATCAACTAATCTGGTGCAACTGCTTAAATTTCTTGTTTCTACATCTTGCAGTAAAACTTCTAAACCCTCATATGTCCTCCTCAGTTCCTGTTTTAGTGATAATAACAAACACTTTGCTGCTCCCATGACTCCTAATTTATGAACTTTTCAAGTACATTCGTTGTCTATTTAAAGTGATCCATGCCACAGAAATGAAGATATCCAAATTAAATTGTTTAAAAAGTCTCCTTTCAAACTGGGGATCCGTTTTTATTAGTTACTCTCCCAATATAATCACTTGTGCAGCTATAAAGAAGATGAAAATGACGTTCAATTTTGATTGGTAATGATTTAGGGTTTCCATGGCAACTGCATCAACCCAAGTGCTGATCCCCGAGATACACCTAACTGACACCTTCGACACCTTTGCCTTGGACTTCACCAGAGAGAAGAAGCTGCTGGAGAATCTGGATTACCTAACTGGTAATTGTTCTTTGAATTCTGACTCGAATCAAAGCTCAAATCCATTGAACTATTATCCATTGATGATAAAATCCCCAAAGTTTCCTGTAATGACGACTTTATTTTAGTTCCACATTTTTTGCTATTTCTTTTCTTCTTTTGAAGTCTGCTTTCTCTGGGAACTGCATTGGAAGAAACAGGGTTAATTCAAAATTCAAAAATTAGTTTTCAACATCCATTTCTGATGTTATCTTTGTGTGGACCCATCAAAATGTCACCCTGAGAATTATGAGTGCGCTGAGGACAAAAAACAAGGCATCATGTGCAGTGGATTTGAAGTTCTGTGAAAATGGCTGGCTCAAATTTATTCCCTGCGATGCATGAGAGTTTCGCTGGAGGGCCTTTTCACTAAGTGAATCAGTCTGAATCACTCCATTATGTGCATCCACTCATGACAGAAGGCTTGGGAGAAGGAGAGACTGACACAAAAAGAGAGAGGAAATGGCTTTAAAATCAATTTAAGCTGTGCCTTTGTATCTTTGTTTATCTTTGTACCTCAGTCCATCCTTTCTACTAGAGGCTTCATGGCTCGAATACAAAGGAGTTTTATTTTATTTATGTTTTCATGAAATAAAAGCAAGTTCACCCACAAAAGTACATGAGTTTAAAAGAGCCAATATCTGCGGTTATGTAACAAGTTACATTTGTTACGGCAAAAAGAAAATGAACTCTTTTTGCTATGTTAATCTGAGCTCTACTTTTTTTTCTTTTGGGGTTGTTATTTTATTATTCCTCGTCTGATTTGTTTTTTAATGCTGAGCCTGGCACTCTACTGGAAAGAGCATCTTCCCTCCTCCATGTAATGGTGCCTTTACACTCATGAATCCAAAGCATGCCAGATTAACTGAAGTTACTGTTTGAGTGTGTTATTATAGAATTTTATTCAATAAGTTTGCAACTTAACATTGTGATGATGTGCTTGAAATGTATTTCCTCTCCCCAAACCTAGCTCCAAGTGCTCCCTGCATAAGAGAAGAGTTGTGCACGGCCTCCTACGACACCATCACTGTCCACTGGACGTCTGATGATGAATTCACAGTGGTGTCCTATGAGCTACAATATGCCATCTTCACTGGACAGTCCAACATTGCCAGTAAGTAGCAATAAAATACAAAATACAGAATGGTGCCAAAGAAAATCATAATAATAATAATAAAAAAGGTATATGGAATTCCTATTGTGCCTGAAAATCATCAAGTTTTTAAATGTCCTTTAATGTTACAGCAGCCAGTGCTAGTTGTTTGTATATCCAAGGGTATGCTGCAAACGGAAAGTTTCTAATTCAGAAAACTTTAAAGTGTACCTACTTCCCACATATAATCTAAAATTGGGATTCAAGTTGTAGCCCACAGGATGAGTGGCTGAATTCACAATAATCAAACAAGCAGATATGGAAATATAGACTTTTGGCCTGAAGCATTGTAGCTGGATAATATTTTGAATTTTAGGGGGAACCTTTAACTGCTGTTGTGCGCAGTCCAATCTTATCTACGGTGCTGACTATTTGCCCACATCTTGCATGCAAACATTTCCAATGCACTTATTATGCATTTTTTTCCTTTCAAGAATTCACCTGCAATATGCTCTATATACAATCATACTGCTTCATGGGGGCTTCTAGCTCCCTTTAGGCAACAGCGCGTTGAAGTGCTTTTGTAAAAACTGAAGTGGAATCTCCTGAAGTGAACCCTCAAGTCTTCATGCTGCTATCACTCAAATGACTACAACGCGAAGAGTGGAAGGAGTAAAATTTGACAGTAGTGCAGCAAAGTGGATCAACATTTGGAGATATTTCAGGAAATTTAACTGGTGCAGAAGCTGTAAGATGTGGTAAGGGGAGAAATGGCCACTGAGGAAATATCTCAGATGAACACTTAATGACAAAATGTCTTGTAATACATTACAAGTATACAAATATACTGTTCATGCTGTCATTCACACACAGTTGTAGACACACAAGTCCCAGAAAATCTCAAGCACACTCAAGTGAGCATCAACTATGAGAAAGAAAATGGGGTCAAGGCATCTGACGTTGAGCTCCCTTACTCCTTTTTAATCACTGCATTTTTCTGTCTTTCAACTACAGATGTCTCTACCACAGAACAAATTTAATTCTTTGGCCTTGCTTTCTTTTCTCCTCTTTTCTTTGTCATGTTCCTCCCTTTAAAACTCAATTTGGTGAGAGATTTCTCCTTTTGCTGTTTCTTACAACCCAAAGTTGCACCTTTGTCTTTGCCTTTTCATTAATTTACAGAAGCATGTTTAGAAGCGACAGCAAAGCCTGATAAACCAATGTGACAGTGTAATTCTCTCTTTATTTCCCGTCTTGCTCTCACATCTCAGCATCCTTCTGTGCACCAGCATGGTGCAGTTTCTCTCTCCTCTGGTTTTCACATCCAATAATGTCAGAGGTGTTTCTGTTGGCATCTAAACTAAATCACATGCCAGAGAATGTCCCAAGGCCCAATTCAGATTGATCACTGTGCAAGAAGGGAAACAGTCTTGTAATGTTAATGTAATAACAGCACACAAAAAAAAACATCTTTAACTCTTGCATGTAATTATTTTATGCAGCCTTCTGGTTTGAACTTCCTGAGGGAAATGGGTGTCAATATGATAGAGAGTAACTCAATTTCTCATCTGCTGTATCAGGTTACTATGGAACTATGAGCCTGATCAAATTAATTTGCAATGTGTTGAATGAATGTATATTTTTTAAATCTGAGAATAATAGCAGCAGTCACTCTGATTTTTGGGTTTTAACAATAAGCAGGTTCTAATAATAATGTCCTCCATAGGATTTATCTGTGTCCTATATTTGCTTATTGTTGGGGTCAGGTAGAACAAAGATATGTGGCGTGTTTACAGAAGACAGGCAGAAAGTCTTATTCTCATGCATAATTTTGGTGAAGGTGGCAGTTTTCAGGAGATGGTGTCATCTTGATCTGACATTGGAATGTGCTGCAGAGAACTGAAGAGTTACTTTCTGTGCTAAACTCCTCAAAAAAAAAAAAAAAAAAAGCAAAAAGTAAATGGACCAAGCCCAGCTACGATGAGTGAAGTAATAAAGTTCCACTAAAAAACAGAGAACTATGAAGCCAACTCAGTGTAAATGCTTTCCTGATGTGCCTTTCACACCCTTCCACCTCTTCCCACTGCCACAGGCTTGCACACAACCAGCAATTTAGTACACTCCTCTCACAGGAACTTAAAAGTAAATAGTTTTCTCCTGGTTGGGTTTATTTTCCTATGTTGAAAGTGCCTGCTGTGAAAATTAAACTTTTTTTTTTAAACCGATATAATTTTCTTCTCCCTTGATAACACCATAGAGTATCTATAAAAGTTTACATTTGTTCAAGTTTAAAAAAAAGTGAAATTTAAAAGGCATGTAGTTGAATAAACAGAGTACGCTCTCTTCTGTGCTTTCTCCTCCTTATCTCACTCTGCATTGCCTCTCCTCCCAGGTCTCTGCAACTCATTGGAGAGCTGGATGATTGTTCCCAACATCAAGCAGAACCACTACACGGTGCATGGCCTGCAGAGTGGCACCAAGTATATCTTTGTTGTCAAGGCCATAAACCAGGCGGGAAGCAGGAGCAGTGAACCAGGAACTTTGAAGACCAACAGTAAGAAACTGATGAATGAAACTGAACACTTCAAACCACACCTACTTTTTCAGGAAGAATTTGCACAGAAGTGGCTTGATGTCTTTTTTTTTGTTGCTTGCAGTAATTGCTGTACTTACAATACTTCTGTTTTAAAATATAAAATTTAATCAGCTAAAAGTAAGCATGGACAGTTATGGTCCTCTGTGCATCATTAGAAATGTATTTTTTATTTTTCTTGCTGCTCTCCCAGGTCAGCCATTCAAACTGGACCCCAAATCTGCTCACAAGAAGTTAAAGGTATCCCATGATAATCTAACAGTGGAGCGAGATGAAAGCACATCCAAGAAAGGCCACAGCCAAGACCGGTTCACCAGCCAGAGCAGCTATGGTGTGGTCGGAAACGTCTTTATCGACAGCGGGCGTCACTACTGGGAGGCTCTGATTGGAGGGAGCACATGGTGAGTTGTAATTTATGCCATCTGTTTCATTACAGGTTAAAAATTTGCAGTTTTCACTTGCAGATAACAGAGTCATCCACTCCCACTCAGGTACGCCGTGGGTATAGCCTACAAATCAGCCCCTAAGCATGAGTGGATTGGCAAGAATTCTGCCTCCTGGGTGCTCTGCCGCTGCAACAACTCCTGGGTAGTTCGCCACAACAGCAAGGAGCTGGCCATTGAGCCTTCACCCCACCTGCGACGCATCGGGATCCTATTGGACTACGATGCCGGATACCTGACCTTCTATGACGCTGTGGGCTCCCAGCACCTCCACACATTTCATGTCTCCTTCATCCAGCCTGTGTGTCCTGTGTTCAATGTGTGGAATAAGTGTCTGACAGTGCTTACTGGTCTACCCATACCTGACCACCTAGAGGGACTGGAAACTAACATATGAAAGCTCCAGATCGACACAAATGAATCAGCATTATCTGGCCTCAAAATTCACAAGCTGCATTGGGCAAGATTTGTGAAAATACTCAGGCTTCCCATGACAACAGAAAGGTGTTCCATCCTCAGTAACATTTGCTGCATTTGCCCAAATTCAATTCTGATTACACTGATGCAGCTACAAAACACTACTAAACAGCAGCTAGTGAACACTTTGTCCTAAAAAAAAACAAAAACAACAAAAAAAAACCAAAAACTAAATTCACGAGTTCTTCTTTTTACATTAAATTTTCTTTGGTGCATACAACAACAGTTACTGGCTAATTCGGTGAAGTATGTTACTTCCTTAATCAAATTATAACTCAAATGCAACTTTAGTTTGGAAAGACAAAATGTAAACATTTTAAATGACGTGCAACTCCATCAAGCTTCTCAAAAGCAATTTCCCATGTTAATTATTGTTGTTAGTTTAAAGTAAATATGATGCTGGTTCATGTTGTAATTTAAAAAGAAAAACAATCGATGACAATAAGCATGTGTAAATGCAGAGGAAAGAAATGGACCCTGTTGGATCAGAAAATCCTGCTCTAAGGCACTTTGGGCTTTGGCATATTTGTACCATGGCAACAAGGAAATAAGCCACAAATCAGCTTTTTTTTTTTTTAACACCATCTTAACAGATTCAGCACTTTGAAAATCAATTTTACACAAGTTCAACACTACATACACACCCACAAAGCATCAGTGCATCCACACATACAGTTTAATTCAATCACATTTGCTGCAAGAGCAGAAGTAGTATATTTTGTAAATTCATAGGCTTTATCCCTTATTGTTCCCTTGTTCATTAAAAAGGATCCAAAGTAGCCATTGCTGTCCATTCCACTCTTTGCAAAAAAATTTACTTTTAATAAATGCTGAATTATTTTCAAAAGGTGAAAAAGGAAATAGAATTATGATAATATAAAGAGCAAATGATTCCTCTAAATATAGATGTGTTTTTGCACATTGCTCATACTATGGTTTTGTACCGTCTAAGTTTTAATAATTTTGGTGCAATTAACATGAATTCATGTTGATAAAGTGTTGTGTTATGATTGATTTTTGTCTTAATTTCCTCTATATGGCTGCCAGACAAGTCCTACCATGTTAATTTTGTGTGATATATAATGTTTGAGTCCCGCTACAGTTGCAGCCCCATGCATTTATTGGAGTTGATGGGTAAAATGTAATTGTCACTTTTCCCAAAAACAAGCTGTTTAGAGAGAGATATTGTTCTTGCGTGCCAATACTCCATTAAATAGCTTTTCATGAAGTGTCTTCCCATATATCTTACATATATATATAAAAACAAACAAACCACAATCTATGCCACACTGAGGTCTTATTTTATCAAATCCACACAGCAGATTGTTTAAATGTAATAGGTACAGTTACTCTTTATCAAGACAAGACATCACTGGGGACTGTCCTTGGACTGACTCCATAATGGTTTTATTAGAAAGGTTCACTCGTTTTCATTTCAGCCCCTCGCTGAGTCGCTTTGATATTCCAAGGAAAAGGCCTGCAGGTCAGCAAAATGTCCGAAGCATACTGTCTGTTCCACATCCTAAATCATCTGTTCTATGTGTAATAATCTCTAAAAGTGACAAAAATGGAGCTACCATGTGGAAATGCAATGATGGTTGTATTTTTCATTGTTACAATGTTTTCAAATCAATTACACTTAAAATACAGAGGACAAGTACGATGTGTTCTTTAATTCTGTGTTCCCTGAGCAAATAAATTGAACTTTATGTTTTATTGTATCACATAAAAATAAATAGAGCTTAATTTAAGGTTTCCATTTGAACTTCACGTGTTGTTATATGTTTTGTGTCTGTGGACATTTTTATGGGCAACAGGATATGAGTACTTGCATCATGATCATCCGAGATATGTCCATGAAAAGGTCAAAAATAAACATTCCTTTTCACATTTAAAGTGATTTTTTCTCTCTCCAGAGGACGAGTATAGCAGTGCAAGAATGTCAAGAGCAGTTTTCACAAAGCAGAAGCAGGTGAAATAACAGTAGCAATTTCAGTCTCTCTGGGTGACGTACACACAAACTCTTTCAATAGGTTTCAATTATTTTGGTATGTATAAAGTTACAGGTGCCCTTCAGGAAGGTAATGCAGATATAGCTATGGGCATGATGTGATGTGATGCTCTTCTCAAGCCACTCCAGTTAAAAAGCCAAATTCAGGCCAGACTGTAAGGCATTTAAACCACTATAAGCAATATTTTAACATTAGTAATTAAAGCACCTGACAACTTGGTTTTTTTTAGTAGTTCAAGAAGATAAGTCAAAAAACAAAAAGCCTGATTTTGCGCAGCAGAGAGGTTTCATAGAACCCCATCAGCTCTGATCCTAAGATTGGAAACCACTGCTCTGATTGTACAATGATGAATACCCGGACGGGTTATATAACCACTTTTCTTGGACGTTTATCCTTGGATCAGCAGTGGCTAAATTAAGCTAGATTTATTCGACAAAGTGGACACTAATCATCTTGACTACACAATAAGGGAATGATATGATAATCTCTTCTATCGCCACATTACTGGGAGCCCCATTGACCGTAGGAACAGATGATGCAATAGGCTTCAAAGATCATGACTGTATCTGTACGGATGGATCATTCAGGTGGATGCTAACGTCAAACCTAAGTTTACATGTCAATTTATCAAGTTCACTTGTTCTCAGCCAGTTAGAGAGTTATATCCAAGACACAATTATTTGCATATTAAATGTATAAAAATCATGAGTCACAATGTGTTCATCTGTGCTTCTGTGCATTAACTGTGTCATTTCTGGATATCTATTTGTCCATATATTGCAATTATCTGCCTAAATCCTGCCTCTGAGAGTATTCTGCATATCCATTATTTTAAAGTGATAGTTACCTGCAAAAAAACTCATTTAGCTCCCTGCACTGGAGCTAGGGTTTGAGATTGTCTGCATTTAATTTTTGAAAAATAAAATTTACTAACCGTAAATTTTGACCTTTTCCTCCAGCTTAATACAATTTGAGCTAAGATCAGCAGTTAAATGTGTGTGTGTTCTCATACAAGACTTTATGTGACATTTCAAACAATCGATACAGTAACTTAATGTGTCTCGGGATTTTGTTGCTCGGCTGAAATATAGCGCAAAGGTTGAGGACCACCTATTTTATTAACCTTTATCAAGGGAAGGATTTGCTGAGGTTGCACGTAGTTTTTTTTTTTTTTTTGGACCCGTGTCGTTAGATATACACCTGGTGTTAAAGTCCAGTATCTTCAACAGCTCAGGCCTTGAGGATACTTTAGCTAGAAACTAAAAATGTTCTTCCCTGTTGGCCTTGGCATTTGAACCTCTGACCTTCCTTCAAAAGACCACTTCACTCTGCTTTCGGCAAATGCTGCCCCACTTGTACAGATCATCAAGCCAAGAGTTGGTTCAGTGTGTTTCTGTTTGGGCTGCTACCTCGCAACTTCACTTGTATGAACAGTCTTGGGGCTCTGCAGTCCCAGGAGGATTTTAACAGCCAAGCCAGAGCACTGACAGAGACAAGACACCAAAAGAGACAGTACCTGCTCTCCAGGGGGACTGTGGATGTACTCTATAGACTCAAACCATTCTAATGTTTATATGGGTGTGTATGTGCTAAGGTACTTGTTGGTGAAAACTGCCATTTCAACCAAGCTAGCAATGGCAGTATTTTCAGACATTAGCAGAGAAGCTATAATAGCAACCCCCCAAGGGGCAGATGTGGAAAATTGACTTTGGTGCAGAAACAAAGAGAGCAAAGATGAAATAAAGCTGAGTTTTAGAGAAGAGGATGATGAAACTGCACACACGCTCTTCAGACACTGGATTTATGCAATTCTGATCAGCTATTATAGTCCATATCCAGCAGTGTAGAAAACTAATCATGGTGGATGTAAGTTCAATGATACTGAAATAACTAATTTTAAACTAAATAATTTGTGCTTTACTTGTTCATTTATTAATTCTGCACCCATATTTTTGGGGTGTTTATGCAAATTCAATAACTATTCTGTCCTTTTTTGAAGGAAAATCAATCCTTTAAATATCCAGCAGATGTCACTGTTAGGATTTCAGAGAATTAATGCACAGACCCCACAGAAAATTATCACTGGATTATAAACTGTAAGTGACTATTGGCTTTTGGTCCATCTGTGCACATTTATCACATTACATGTCAATATCCTCATATAACTTCATATCAGTTAATGGAAAAAATCCATGAATTAAATGCGATCCATTAACTATCAGAAGCATCAGTAACTTATTCAAATCTCCATTATCCGACTCTTTCACCACCTGTGAAATCCTCAATTTGCTAGATATTTTTGGACATTATTCACAACTGACTGCACTTTTAGGGACCATAGTGGTGTCTATTTTAAGACACAGGCAGAGAAAATGTACTACAATAAGTCATAAGGCTCAGGTCCACTCATAATGTTCCATTAGTGCTTTGAAGAGATCGATATGCAATCAGTAGCTTGTCGGTCATTTACCTTATCCGTAAAGGGGATTCAGTTTTAGTACTCTGTCTGTCTGTCTGTCTGTCTGTCTAACTTCAACACTGACTTAATAGAAAAAATATGGTATTGCCTGAAAAAAAAATTCTAGTTTATTGAGAAAGAATCAGAAATCCCGATTGTTGAAGAATTTCAAAAATTTAAGATTGTTTTTTCTCCCAAATAAAATTTTCAGTATAAATAACTGTCTGTGGCTTTCCTAGTACAAGTAAAAGACAAATTAGGGCTGTAAACAAAATACCTGCTTCAAATCTTAAAAAGGTATGATAAAAGATGGCTTTAATTCTTTTTTCCATAAAAAAGGCAGATGGATAGCTAAGTAACACATTGTTATGAGTTACTAAACTTTCCTTTATTATATTTGGCCACAATTCTTTATTCAATGTTAAATCCTCAGGACACAGAATGTACTGAATGAATGTGCAACCTGCAAATATGTGGTTGAGTCATTGCCATCATCATAACTCATAAAAATGGAGAACTCTGTGTCACTAAGGTCTAAATTTCTTTTTCATTTCATTATTATTTGCCATCTATGTGAAAGCCAGTGGTTGAAAAAGCAGTTTTAAGCCTGTCCTTCCAACAGAATAAAGCATACTCAGACTGACGCCCATCGACAACAATGAAAGTGGCCTTTTGAACCAGCGCAGTCATCACAGATCCTGCTCTATGGGTTGAGCTGTTTATTCTTCGGCAATCATTGGACTATCATTTTGTCATTAAACACTACATAATAAATATATAGACTGTTTAGAAAACACACACGTTTGTTGTTAAAATAACCATCATAATGGGAAGGTTATTAGCTATTGTGGTTAACAGGTTTCAGGTCAGTGGTTGACAGCAAGGCAGAGAGAGCTCCGGGCAGCTGCAGGCTTCTCCATGTGGCTTTGATTGTCTCTCTGACAGTGAAGGGAAGGTAATATGACTTCATGTCTGCTGTTCAGCGGAGATTTACTGCTGAGGGCAGTCGACCGTCTCAGTTGATATGCTCCTGCCACACTGTTCCACCTTCTGGTAGAGCTACTTGAAAACCACTAAAGCTGTACAGTTTGCTGCCAGAACTTGGCAAATGTCCGTGAAGGCCAAGCTCCTGGCTCTAGAGCTGGTGCCCTGGGGTTTCATCAGGGTCTAGAATGGTTCTCTTCCCTTGGCTCAAGTGTGTCTGGGAAGATGCTATGCAGTTTCTGGCTGCAAGCAGGACCCCACCTGCAAGGAGGTGGAGTAACTGCAGGAATTTTCTGGCCAGTCACACTGCTGACCTTGGGAAAATTCTCCAAGAAGACCCAGAGCTTATTGCCTGTCCTTACTCTCAAGATACTGAGGTTAGAAAGCTAAAAAGGTGGGTGGTCCATTCCTATAGCCTGCAATTAGCTTTTCCACAATCAGTGCTAATTGCAGGACAGCTGTTGAGGGATTTGCTTGCACATATTCCACTGTTACCTGCTGATCCTAACCCTCAGCACTACTAGGCTTTGTTAGCAATTGTTAAAAATAGAAATTTGTCTTTTTCTTTTCATGACTATGACTTAATAGCAATAGTTAAGACTCTCTGGACTGGCGACCTGTCCAGGGTGTACCCCGCCCCTTGCCCGGAACGTTGGCTAGGATTGGCTCCAGCAACCCCCGCGACCCAGAAATGGAAAAGCGGTAGAAGATGGAAGGATGAAGACTCTCTGGCTTACTTTCCACTAAATATAATTTTGCTTTCAATTGATGTCCAGACTGCACTTATGTCCAGCTATTCCCCAAATAAAGCTCCTATCTCCCCGTTTGCCACAACCCATTTTGAATGTTTGTATATTTTATTATATATTATATATTATTATAAATTAGACCCATCATTTCTTCTTCTATTTAATCGGAATCAGAGACTTGCTATGTCTGCTCTCCTGTCTTGAATTCTAATCTGTGGCACCACAGCAGGCACCAGAGGCTTTTGTGATGAACAATTTAGTCTATTGATCAGATGAAGCCCAAAGCACAGTTTAAGCTAAGGGAAGGAATGGGTAGTTTACTAATGATAAGGACTGTTGGAAACTTTTGGAAGAAATAGAGTTAAACTGCAGTCTTCAGAATGCTAAATGTACCATTAAAAACAATACAATTTCAATCTGTGTGAACCAGATTTTCACCACACTTTATATTGACTGTATTTCTGCATTAAATGTCTTTCTTGCCTCCCCCTTCCTTTCATCCACTATCTTGTCACAGCCCATCTTGCTCAGCTCTTCTCTCTTTTTCTTTGTTTCTCCTCTTCAAACACACTTATACCTTACATTCTTTCCCACCCTCTCAATCACTCACTCAATCCCTCTTTGATAGACTAGCAATTTTATCCAGAGGCAGTGAAGAATCCAATTAGTTTGCCCCCCTCAATCATAAAATCTTCAGTCACGCTGAAACAAACTTTGGCAGACATGCTTTTACTGTTTTGCTGCCTAATTAAGAGACGATAATTTACTGCACTCCAAAAGGGTGAAGGCCTTTGTGCACTCAAGTAATTGGAAAAAAATATATAAGGGAGAAAAGAGAGGGGAGCAACCAAGCGACGAGAAACGATAAGGGCATGAATTAAAGGGTAGCAGACACGGGCAGAGTGTTAGTTAGGTGTTTGAGCCACTTTGCTCATTTCTCCCTTGACTTAGTCCAAACTAAGAGGCGGACGTTTTTCTAAAAGAATGCCAGTGGGGCAGCTATCAACTCAGGTCGCCTCAGGACTCTGGTGTGTTTCATGACTCTTATCAAAATTCTAGGGACTGACGCTTGTATTAGCAACACAACGCCTTTAATTTTCCGAAGGAAAGCCCTGGAGAGGGTCTCTGACCTGCTCAGGTGGAAGAATAAACAAATGTTTACTTCACCGTGTGTGATTTAATTCAATCCTCAGTCTGTTTATACCACACCGAACTAGAAATAAGAATTGAAGTTCAGGGAAGTCACATGAGAGAGGTAATTGGTCTTATTCCATAAACACAGAATCTTACATTTCCTTTGCAGTGATAGCAGACATTTTGGGGCTGTTTGCACACATTAAGTGGTTCCCTCAGGAAAGTAAACTCTGTTTTGTCAAAAACCCTTCTCTTGGTTCGTGAGGGAGGAATGAAAGTGGCCAGTGGGTAGATCTCATTAACTTGAATGCAATTCCTATGTGAGTATGCGTGGAGAGAAGGTGAGGATGAGAATATGAGAGAAAGGAAGATCTGAATGTTTGCATGAGCATAAATAAGAGAGTGCTTGATAGAGATAAGATGTATTTGGGTGAGAAGGAGGAAGAGAAGGTGCGAAGTGTGTATATGTGTGCACACACTCATGGCAGAGCTTGTTCTTGCCTGAGTGCATTTACATAAAGGAGAACAAAAGTAAGATGCCACAGGTGTTTATTATACAAACACGTGCACTAACAGACACGCATCGAAAACATACTTCCTCCAAATCAATCATCAGTAACAAGAATATTTGGCTCTAAGTGTGTTTATATTCAACATATCCAGTGCATTAGCAAACTACTTCAAGGCTAGAAACGGTTCAATAACACTCCACTGAAGCAGACATTTCCTAGTTCAGTCTACGTTATGTACATCGTTTTCAATGATAAACCCGCAGGTTGTGGGGCACGGTAGAAGGGTAATGCCTGCCTGATATGAGCAGGGACACTGGAAGATGGCTATGCTGTATTCAGGAGACCCTGAGTGTCAAACTGAAGTAATACCAGTATCAGAATGAGTGTGTTTAAATGGCTGTCAGGGTAAATGCTTGTCATGCCAGCTGACTTACAAGTGTGTCCGCCTGGTTGAAAAATATACACAATAGAGCTTTACATGTATCATTAAAATTGACAAATACCGAACAATGGCTACTTTTAGTGTTGAGACAGTTGGTGAAGTAGTGAATAGCATCACAATTAGTTCATTGAAGCTAGAGCTGTAGTTGTGAGAGATAAATTACTGATAGAAAGTCCATACTGCAAATGTTTCTCTCTGATTGAAACAGTCTGCAGAGAATTCCAAAGCTATTAGTTAAAAGAAAACTAGCCAAAATCATTCTTGAGGATAACTTTACAATGTTATGCTACTCTTTTCTTCCATCCATTGATGTTAGCTTTGGGCAATAAATTAATTCTTAATGATGCTGTCCCATTAAGCCTGGAGACATCCACAATAGAGGAACTTCCACTCAGGGTATGGATATTAGCAAATTACAGCAATGGCTCAAATTCAGCTAATCTTTTTAGCTTCTCTATACCACAACTGTCATTCGTGGTCATTGGAGGGAGGAAAAAAAAAACCTAAATACCCAACACATAAAAAATAATGGCTTTTATGATTTTATCAGTTGGAGATAAGGTTGGTTGCTGTTTTATTGCAAATTAGGATTTCAAACAGTGACAGTTTCTGCTGTCAATAAATTGCTCCCCAGGAGTGCTTCAATATCCCCACGCATAGAGTAAAAGTCTCTGGTCTCTAATTATGTGTGTGTATCTCTCTATCTTTATATATATAGATAAAGAGACAGACAGACACACACACACACACAAATTGGTATGAAAGTGGAAAGTCTAAGTCCTTTTAGGAGGAACACTTTATTGATTTGATAGTGAAATATGTCCTCTCGCAAGCACTTTCCTTGTAATTGCCTAGACTTAAATAAATGTACCTTAACTGCAAGGTGAGAGAAAGAAGTGAATGACAATGTGTAATTCCTCAGCAAGGTTGTCCCTGAGGCCACACATTATATTAAACGCCAACCCTCCTTTATTTGAATATCCTCTGAAGAGAAATCCAGGACTTACATGGCGTACAGTATGGACGGGGGCAGATTGAAATGGTGGATTCTGAAACAAAGAGAGGGTGTTGAACAAATGTTTTTATTATGGCATAAAAGCCCAGGCACTCTGGCAGAAATCCCTTCAGAAAACCGCTCCAAAAACATCTTTCCAAAATTGACACATCAGTCAAAAACAATGACATCGACCTGAAAGCAATCAGGTAAAAAGAACCCGTATTAAACTCAAGAATCACTGTTCTGTCAGTCTCGCTTGTTGAACGAGCCTGCAGTCAAATTATACACAGCATACATAAGTAAACCTGTTACATAGGAAAATATATCTTTATATATAAATTATCTCATCTTCTTTCATGCTTTAAAGCATGAATCCGTGAAGCACACAGCTCTCAATTCATACTCATCGATGCTTTCAGACCCTAGAAGGCTGTTGTTGAGTGAGTATTTGATAGAGTTTCAATCTCACTCTGACCCTGTGCACAGCAAAAGGTATAGGTAACATTCAATTACATACCCTTCTACACACAAAACGTATTGAACCATGGTGTGCCTGAAGCAGATGAGGGGTGACAGGGATCAGCTGAAAACTCAGTGGTCCTTGTAGTTTTACAAGCAGTTACACTGTGCTTGTCTGGTTTCTGACAACAGCTTTGGCTTTTCATTGTTATAACTTCTAATTTGCCAGCTTAAACAATGGAAATTCATATTACAAGGTATAAGGTTTATGTTTATAAATGCCAAAATCTTTTCATGAGATGAATTAGCTTTGAAATCCCTAATTCCCTATCCTTTCTATTGATTCCTTAAACACCTCATTTGGCAAAAGTTCCCAGGGACTACTTTATTGATCCAAGGGTATTAGTGATTCAACTAATCACAGCAGGACAGGTGACCCAGGATTAGCACTACACAGACAGCTATCCTTAGTTACTGATTTTCAAGCAGCAAAGCTCTTTAAGCTCTCACAGGATATATATTTTCATCTTCATTTTATTTCATGCTAAGTCATACATGAATACTTTAAAATTACTGTTAATACTTTATAGTCCCTGCTGCACAGTCTGGGATCTCGAGAGACACAAGGCATGTGAGTGAAAAGCTTTTTGTTTTGTTTTGTTTTGTTTTGTTTTTCATGTTTTACTCTGTGTGACTGATACTATGAATTAATACAGGCAGGAATTAGATTTTTTTTTTTTTAAGTACATACTTATGTACATTTTTTGTATATTACATGTGACAATGGTAAAAAAAGAGTAAAAGTAGACCAAGATGAGCCAGGACACCGGGGAAAGCTGGTGGATCTGTGTGGGTGCAGTTCAGACAGTCAGCCAGCAGAGAGCGATACACACACTACAATAGAGCTTTTAAAGACTGCAGCTTTAGGGAAAAGCTGTAAACTACCCCCCTACCCTCTGCAAAACTTTTGGGAACCTAAAACTGTGTGTTTGTGAGAGAGAGAGAGAGAGAGAATTTGTGTGTTTTTGCACACATCCATAAGTGTGTGTATCTGTCACAGTGCTAAGCTTCAACCCTCTCCAGCACACTGAGAGCTGGAAGCTGCTGCCTGACATTCACAAACAATGGCCATGCAAGACAATGCAAACAAGATGCCGGGGATCTTTTCCCTGTCCCTGAGTGCAACAGCTTGCAAAGCTCCTGGTTCAACCACCCACCCCTTCCTCCCTCCAACATAAGATATCGCCCAAGGTGTGGATTTATGTAACCACGCAGATAGCTTTCCAACCACCCTTTTACCAAATCATCTCACAATCAAAACGTTTGTATCTCAGCCTTTGTATCTGTCTCATCCCTGTTTGAGCTGCAGCTTATGAGTGCAAGTCATGTTTTGTTTTGTCTGTTTTGTTTTAGTCTAGTTTTTTAAACCCTGCAATTACTGTGGGTTGATTTAAAGCTGAATGTGTTTTGCAGTGCACAATAAACATCCTAAGGGGGTTCTATGAGTCAAACATTCATTTGGCTTAGTAATTTTTAAACTGCACACCAGAGGAAGGGTGTAAACACTCTGGCAACACCTTGAATAGTAGTGTTCATCTTTTGGGTTCACATTTGTATATATGTATGCACGTGGGCATGTGTGTGAGTGAAGTTGCAGCAGTACGCCATTTCTCCAGTAAACTTTGAAAATACTGCCATACAGGATTAAAAAATAAGTTACAGCTTCAGCAGTCACATTTGGAAGTAAAAGAGTTCAGTACAGATGGGATAATTTTGAGGTGGAATTGCAGCCCATTGCGAGATGGACTGTGCCACACTCAAGGTTAAAAGTCTTCCAGCTCATTTTTGCCGAACAGTTGAGTTTGAATAATTGCTTCCAACAACGATTAGATTTGCCTTATCAGCATGTGTGACAGCACAATTTTGACCAGGGCCTTATTTCAAGATTTCTTGGCAAAATTAAATACAAACATAAGCTTTAAAAAGCACTGCTGCTGCCCGATACACCCACAACGTCGGAATGAAAATGTCCAACACTTCCGTGAACTAGTGATAAATATGTTCTTTCGACAAAATTACTCCTACTCTGCATTTAAGCATCTTTAAATTATCATGGACAACAGCATTCTTGAAATTATGGTCCTTTTAACTTGGCTCAAACACTAAACATGGTCACTTGGTTATTTCTGCTTTATATGCAGCATATTTTTCCTCCATCAGCTGTGATTTCTCCCTGTTTTTTAAAAAACAAATAACATTCACAGATAACTTTTCAGTCTATATGTCCTTTGTAGATTGGGTTATTGAAAGAACCCCCCAGCCTTAAAGGGGTTTCTCTGATTTGTTTACCACCTGTACTTCTTGTGATTTCCAGTCAGAGGTTAAACTGAATGTTTGTGGAGGTTGTTGTTTTTTTTTTATTACCATCATTTATTTGATTTTTTTTTTAGTTGGGGAGATCAGATAGCTCGAATAAAGAAATAAAATGGTATTTCAGATGGAGCTGTTTTTGCAAACACTTCTCATGAAAGCAATACCTGTTGACAGCACTCAGGTGTGCAATTAACGCCAAATGAGTGGTAGGAACCTGCCTCCATAAACAAGGTCATGGTAAATAAAAGCAAGATAACTCTCAAATTCCCAAACACATCTCACATGCACATGAATCTACAGAAAGTGTCAAACTCTGATTCAGTTCATTTTCAATTGTACACTCAGTCATTTATTTATAATAACTGCTCTGAAAATTTAAATGCTGAAGTCACATCACAGCCACTTTCCGCCAAGTGTGTACATCGGTGGGTGTATGTCTGCCCAGCCTATGGGAGGACTGCTGCAGCTGTACTGCAGACTGTGGGCACATCAGTCTGGTGAGTGTCAGTGTGTTTTGAGGCGAAAGCTATGCCCTTATGTCATGTTCTGTATGGTAATGGAATTATTGCCTGGATGGATTGTAGCTTGGGGCATAAAGCGCACAGCTCTGTGGAAGTGCTTTTCAAGGTGGAGATTTGGGGATTTTCAGAGCATGTGAGGCTAAGAAGTGGAAGGAATAGTCATCTGAGTAATGATGGTAACATTATTTCTGAGGGAAATGGGGCTAAATTGCAGCTGGGTTAACTCAAAGTGAAATTCAAGAATTTCACTTCACTTTAAATGTTTAAATGCAGCACACTGAAGTCAATTAAACGTAATTTCAAGCAACTGAACTTAAAGAAGTTGAAAATACATTATGAAATATATAATGTCATTATTATGATCAACATCATTATGAGCTGAGTTTCTTCCACATTTCTACTTTGCAAATTCTGCAATTATGAGCAAAGACATCTGGGATTCAGCTTGAAGGAATCACCTGCATCTGAAACTTGCAAGTACCTGTGTGTAGAAATTCAAACATAAATAGAGTGTGGCATGTGCTCGGATGCACGGACAGCTTTCACGCTGAATGTGTGAGCGTGTGCTGAACGTGCGTCTCAGCTCTTCAGCTCCTCCTACTTCGGCATGTCTAGAGATTTGTCTCCTGCAGATTGCCAGAGCTCCGGGTGAAGCACTTCAAAGTGCTCTGAGAACTAGTTAGGCTGTGAGTGAAACAGGGGGAATCAGCTCCAATACTCCAATCAGCCTGGTGGATGGGAAGGCGCTGCTATATTCCCCTCTACAGAGCCAGAAAAACAGAGGGATTTCAGCCCCTCATGGATACCTCGCAGCTTGTAAAACCTGCCAGACTATGTTACCTGTAGAATTCTTACGAGGCACGATAAGCAGAGAATATGACAATTAGTGGGAAAAAAAGGACAAGGAAAAGAATGCAAAACAATGCTAAGAACATGGCCTGGATTTGAGTATATTCACTACTTCCTTTCTTGCTGCTTCTTTGAAGACAAGAAGCTAGCCACTGCTCTTGGTTATTCTCCAAACACAGACCACTGTGAGTTTGGAAGCCTTAGAACTTAAGTTTTGGAATCTACTTCTTTTTGGGATAGATCATTTATCCTGCTTTTTCTGTCTCCCTGAATAGATGTTTTTTCCGCTCCTAAAACTTGACTTAAAAAGATGTTTGGTGGGGGGGGTCTTGAAATGCTTTAAAAAATGCTGAGCATTATTTCAATGTTTTACCATACAATACCATCACATGGCTCTAAGATTCATCATTGTGATAGTATCCACTCTTTATGTTAGCAACATTAAAGAAATCAGATTAAAGATTTAAAACTGGAGCTAATTTGATGCCAAAGATTGGCACTGTAATGAACAACCTGTGTTTATATAAGTGCTCATCAGTTACCATCATTATACTTTGTGTAGTAATACAATTGGCTTTCTTGTGTCTCATCACAGGAGAACAAGCACCACTCCTAACTCTTTGATGCCATCGTGGACCTCAACACAAGTGTGAGCCTTGCAGCCTGGAATAGGAAGTTCAGTTTCTCTTCAGCTCAGAAGGGAGCAGGTGGATAATCACCGCCACCCTTCAAAAGCTAGCCTTCATTCTCTCTAATGATCAAATCTATGCGGAAACCGTTAGCCTGCTATTATACTGAAACTCCATTAAAAATCCTGCCAATCCCCTGAATAATATGATTTCTCTGATTCTGGTTATACATGTTGAACAATCGGATAACAGCTGAAATATCTGTGTGCATACATTTTGGTTGTAAGTTCTACTTTTACAGTCTTAACATGACGAGCCGTGCATCATTTTATAATACATAAGAATGAGATAAAAACGGTTGTAGCCACGAGTGTCATTGCTTGTGGTCATATTTAAAGGTATCTGCTCATAGTAATGATATATTTAGAGTGCAGAACATTTAGAGTCTGTACAATTTAGGACGCTAAAATGTGATTAAATCTTATTTTTCACAACAAGCTAACTTGCTTATGGTGATGATGATGATGATGATAATGTTTGTCAGTAGTAACAAAGTAAAATTAAACCATAATCAATCAATGCAATACTGAGAAGCTAGACCAAAGTTGTGGACCATTTGATCAGTTGTCCAACAGACTAACCGACATTGCCAACCCATTGATGTATTACTGAACAGACAGAGGACACAGACAAAGGGCCCAAGGTATCACTCAGCCTCTGCACTGGGCCATTCGCTGAAGGCAACATTTCTTGTTGGAAAGTCAAATTAAAAGTGATACACCCAGAAAAACAAGGACGAGACAGATACAAAACCAGAACAAAATACTCAAAACTACAATGAAAAGATGATCTGTTCTCTGAAATAATTGCAGCTTCAATCACTGTGACGGATTTGATAATGGGTCACAAATGAAAAATCAACAAAGCAAAAAAAACACACACACCCACCTCCGTTGTTTCAGACCTCTATCTTACTTACTGCACAGCGCTGGGAAATAGGTAAGGGTGGAGTAAATCTGAACAGGATCTGTTCCAATTGAGACTAAACCATGCTATTTTCAATCAGACTCCCCTGAGCACCTGCCGGCCCTTCACATTAACCCTCCTTCCATGGTCTCCTTACTCCCTCCATACCTCAAGCCCTGCATCCCCTCATCCCACTCTCAACCCCAGCTTGCCTCCAAGGGATCAATTGTACAACAAATTCAATGAATTCTTTGGCAAGGTCTATATTTCCTCGGAGAGCACCAGTTGCTCTTGAGCTTTGAGTGAAAAGGCGATGGGAAAGGAAAGATAGGGAGAAACAAGTGAGCGCGAAAGAGAGAAGCAGTGATGGGGGGGGGGAAGGAAAGAGTACCTTTGATACCACTGCATATTTAGCACTAGGCTTTGAGAAGACTTGGCAAAGAGAGGTGCTGCGTTGTGGCGTCTAAATGAAAGGCGCCAGACGGAAATGAAAGGGGAGAGAGGATAAGATCAGGAAACACAATAAGGAGCTGTCTTGTAAACACACCTTGATGGCAAAAAATGATAATAAAAAGAACAGTCTGACGAAGCGGTACTATTATTTTGCTTGACAGAAGGGTGTGTCAAGGTCATTACCCTTTGTGGTTGATTTATGATGAATTTCTGGCATTATGCTGACACCGACATTATTTGTTTGATGCACTAAATAGCTCTTTGTAGTTTTGCAATATTTCCTCCCTCTCTCTACCGCCACCTCCACCATCTCCTTCCACTTTTTTTTCCAAAAAGGTATAACTGCAGAAGAAAGACCTTAGAATACAATCATAGAGAGCTTGAGTACTTATTATTCAGTCCTATGCTGTGAATTACAAGATCCCTCTGAGCCACGCACAAAAATAGCAGCTAATAACATTCATAATGTGTATATGACTTGAATGTGCGAGTAAAGATTTAGCATTACTATTGATTTTATTCATACATTCTGTAAAAGGCCATCATAACAGTTAATTAGCATTACTTGGTCTTATACATTATGTATCTTTTCCAATACAGAAGTAAAGAATAGATGGTTTTTAAATATACCTTAACAGATGTGATTAAAGAAAAGTGCATGTGTGTGTTAGTTGTTGTTGTTTGGTTTTTTTTTTAACTATCATTTGTATGAACTTTTTTTTTACCCCCAGAGAGACAACCCAAACGATGTGGGACAGCAACTGGACAAAGAACATCATGTATACCAAAGCATGTTTTTGCAAGCTAATGAGTTGAGCGATCGCTGTGATCTTCCACACAGAGGAAATAACTGATGAGATCAATTGCACAACTACAGAAGATCGATCTAATTGCATGTAGTTAATATACAGTGGGCATCCAGATAAACATACTATTTGAAGGCTACAGCATCTATTAAAGTGAAGACATTCAAACCATTCACAAGCAATAGTTGGACTGCAGGAGAAGCTTTGCTCTAATCAGGTTAGATTGATGCACTTTGGTTTCATTTACTATTTTACCAATCAGTATGTGTTGCTGTGGGAAGAATGTCAGCATACTTCTGATGGTGCCTCCTTTCATTACCCACCTAAAGCAGGAGATGGATGGAGCAAAATCTTATCTCCCTTCATGCCATGTAAGCATGTTACACAGATCCTCCACTACCACCGACAACATCAGTGCGGACTGATATGTAGAAAAGTGACGATTTTAGCACGCAAAGATGTCTTTTTTTTTTAAGTACTTTTCAGGGAGATGAAATGCAGGGAAAAATCTGTCTACATTTTACTTCTTTGTTCATATGCTGTTCTCCTCTGATTTATTTAGTAGCATAAAAGACTTTAAAGTCTTGCCTTTCAACAGGTTGAGTGTCACAGTTAGATACTGTGAAAGATGGCTCTGTTTGAACAGAAATGGAAACTTTATGGTGATGCGAAGATTATGTGTAGATTAGAAAATGGTCAGCACAAACTGAGAAACTGGTGGAGTTGACCAACCACACAGATTTGTGTCATTTCTCATTTAAAGAACATTTACAGGTACAGTAAATACAATCAAAGGTATTTAAAAGCCACGGTCATACAAAACCAAAGCCCTTCGCACATCGGTTTAGCTTTGTTTGCCACAATCTATTGCTTTCTATCTTTGAACTGATATAAGGTAAGTAAGTGGACCTTATTTTTACTCTGAATATTCAGAGTTTCCTTGTCAACAGCTCACATTTGAAACTGGATTAAAAATGTACCAAAAGTGCAGGAAAAAAAATTATAACAACATTCTGAGAAAAGATACAATTAAAATTAGACTTTTTCAAAAAATAGATGTGTAGTTGCATGCAGTTTTTTGTTTTTTTGCCCTAGTTTGACTCCATTAAGTCCTAAATATAAATGTATGACAACATAAAAGATACAATTTTGCTAGATTATTACATCATCAAAGGAGCTGTCTATTGTAGCCCTTGTTCATGCAGGAAAGATGCTGATTACATGCATCAAGGGAGGGTTGTACAATATCTTGCGCTGTATCTTATTAATTTTTTTAAAAGGAAGCTTGCTATAGTGTCAGACATTACAGCCCAAAACAACCCGTTCAGATCAACAGTGTATGGCTCAAGGCTGGTGCAAAGCCACTCTTATAAAGGCATTTCTTGAACAGAGGAGTTTTTTTGCCCTTTGAAATTAACCTTCACTTCACAGCAACATAACTAGATCCTTTCTTTCTTTTCACGAGAAACAAAGTTCCTTTCACAAAGGTAGCTGATTAAAGGGAAATCTCTGGCGAAGACAACATGAACATCAAAGTCAAAGTCTTTGTATATTACCCCTTTAAAAAACAACCTTATTTGGCAAAAGTACTGTTCAATCCCACGATATAACATGATGTACACACCATAAATACGTCTACTGAAATCTAAGACATAATTACATGCAGATATAAACAATAAGTAAATGAGGTCCTAATAAAATACAGTCAAAGGCAATAAATAGAACCAAGATAACTCGCCTAGCTGGGACCGAACGCCAAAGAGAAGAGATGGACCTTCCACAGAGTTTTAAAATGCTCAAAGACGGCTGAGGTCTACTGTGAATGGGGTGCTATTTCCAAGTTTTGGGGCCCTGTCCCCTTTGTGCTGAGCCTGGACTTGGGTACGACCAAGAGCATCGGGGTAGAAGACCCCCGTGCTCCCCTCATTGTGTGAGGCTCAGATAAATAGGAAGGAGCCAAACTATTGAACATGATTCTGAAATTAACAGAAAGCAAATGCAAAGATGAAAGAATGGGACTGGTATGTTCACACAGTTTTATTCCAAGTCAACCAGTGGGCAGCTGCGTTTTAAACTTGTATATATAGTGTATACATATGCATGCAATGCGTACAGTTACAGAATTAGTTAAACTGCTTTGTTGGGTTTTTGTTGGGCATCAGAGAAACAGATATCAGAGTTCTGCACATGTGCAGAAAGTGGATCAGCAAAGCAAACTATTTTTGTGAATGCTGACACCACACTGAAGCCACACAGTGGAGACAAATGAAGCAGCCCACGCTTAGCTGGACAGCTTACTGTGATGCATGAACCTCATTGTATACTACCAGCAACCACATTCATTGCAGATTTAATGGTGTGTTTAATTAGCTTTTAATCATATTTTGATTCAGCCTCTTTCACATCTAAGAAGCAAACCTGGATTTCTCCCTGAGTTCATCAGCTTAAAGACTCAAGCCCCATCGTTTCAGATGACATCGTTCGGACCTCAAGTAAATCGAAAAGGCAAATGATGTGAAAACTCAGAAAAAACATGAACAAATCAGGATGTACGTTAAATTCCTCAGGTGAGAAATCAAATCATTAGGATGAAAACGCTAAATGGATGAAAACTGTGAACCGGACCGCCTCTGTGGCTGCATTTCTACCCTTGCTGCAAACTGTTTGCTTTGTGTAACATCTTCCTGAACTGTAAGTAGGTGCCAGACCAGCATGCATTTTTAATTTGCTTTGTCTCAAGGATGTATAATGCGGGCAAGGTGTCCAAATGAGATAAACGTCATGCTCCAGAGGTAATTACAATTTCTCTGCCCAAGTCTAGGTAATTTCTCCCAACACTTAGAATAGAAAATAAATAAAGAAATATTTAAGAGGTCTTTTTTTGACTTCGGCAAAGCCTGTCCTATGTGAGTGGGTGTAAACTCCCCAAAGTCACTTTCCCTGTCTGTCTTAAGAACCGAGTTAGCAGAATCATTTCCGCCTCATTTCCTGGGCAACCTCTGAAACCGACTCCTGTGTCAGGTGAACCTGTGCTGACAACCCCCTGCTGTAGTGAACACACACACACACACACACACACGCACACGCACACAGACAGCGGTACACATGCATACAGTAGCTGCATGCAGTCTGAATCTAGCATGATGTCTTGGATCTTCTTCCTCTCTTCTCAGATCTTGATTGACTAGCTTTTGCTCAGCCTGCCAACTCTCCAGGGTCATTTACGCTGCGGCAAGAAGAAAAGAGATGGCGAAAAGAGACAGGTCAGAAAGAAGAAGCCAATAAGGGAAATGAATAGCAGAGGTGAAAGAAAAGAAGAGATCAGCCTCAAATCCAACTGTCAAAAGCTCCTGCTTTGTGTGAAGCTGAAAACCTTGACTTATTTTCCCTTTCTGCCAGTTTGTTTTTTTTTTTTTCTCCAAAGGAAGCTATGGGATTTTGTCATGAATTTATTTCTGCTGAGCAAAGTTGGACTTCAGCTCATAAAAAACACAAAGTTTGTAAACCTTGGAGCCAGGGCCACACAGGAGATGATTCATATGGAAATTACTTTTGAAGATTTCAAGGACGGATAGTTTTTGTTTGATGTGTTAAAGAAAATGGTTAAATTATCACTGTATATCATTTATTCTGCATAATGAGTGGGAAATCCCTCAGTGCTCTTGAAAACAGTGTCATGTTGGGGACTTTAAAACTGGGTCCAGTGTTTAAACATCACTGTGTTTTTGATGCTTTTAAACATTTTCATAATTGTTTAAAGACCAGACATTGGTTCAGCCAAGGAAGGACATTCAAGGAGTTCTTGGCCTCTCCTGAGCACGTCTGTGGCATCGGCAGTGTGGCTGGAAGCTTGGTCATGTAATAAAAGCTCACAGAGTTAGGTGTTGTGTTAACTGCTGTAGGTGGTGGACTAGCTTGATTTCACTATCTGACCTGTTCAGGAAAGTACTAGGTAGTCATTGTAGCTCTCGCTGAAGGAAAAAAAAAAACCCCAAAACTTTATTTGAGAACCAGATGAGTAATAACAAGAAAATTTCTCCCATTGGCTTCTTTAAGCAAACCAACATTCTTCATGATGTAGTTTGTACTCCATAAACAGGGGATTAAATAAAAGTGGACGCTACAGAGCAGCCAATAGGCTTTGGTAGTTAATGTTCCTTCACATGTAATAGGGACAGATCATGGGTCAATACAGTTGTAAATGGGGCCTACGTGCATACGGTAAAAAGGCTTTGCCACCCTTTCTCAGAAGCTGCTTTATTGTAGGTGAGTCCTCTGTGCCTTTCACTCAGGAGTTGTTTGGTCAGTGTGGTATTAGGTCCTGATTGATGAAGAGCTACAGGGATTAATTACCTGACTGTGGATTCTTCTGGCTCTACAGACAGCCAGATTCTGAAACTCTGTTAAAGTTACAGCTGTGCTCTTCATCACCTCCCCAGTTTGAATCATGGTGCTTCCCAGCCTTTACCCTTTTCACAACAAAACCTGATGTGCTGGGAACACAGCTTTCACAAGTCTTCCTCCTAGAGGGATGTCTGTATGTGATTTCATCCTGGAGGTTTCAGGGCTTCATTTACGTTCTAACAAAATGTGAACTGCAGTCAAAGGCTACTTCGTAACAACAATCAAAAGGAAATATAAACAACGGGGTGAAGAATATCTGATTGTTATTTCTGGGAAACTAACCACACAGAAATGTAAAAAATGTGTCCACTTAAATAACCAATAACCAACAACCAGCCATTATTTATTTTGCTTTTATGGCTACAGTGGTTAAAGCAATAAGCAGCTTGTGACAGCTGAGAAGGTGTCTGGTTTTATGTGCCACAGCTTAGTGAGAGAATAAGGCTTGAGTTGACAGGTGAGGGACAGCTGTTCAGGGAGGAACAGATGACTGGAAAGGGGCAGGGAAAGGGGCAGTAAACTTCTGGGTGCATTTTGTGGAGAGAGTGGGAAGTTCCTACATTGCAACCATTACCCATCATCCTCCCATCCAGTACCAGCAAAAAGATATTCTGTGGTGGTTGTTCAAGACAGCAGTGATTTTATATAGGACTTTTACAAATTCTCCCCATCTCATTTCCAGAGCTACAGTACTATACTAAAGTGAAAATGGAAAGGTGTGATGTAGTAGACAGCTGCACTTTTTTGATACTACAAGGCAAAACATCTATCAGAAAGAAAAGGAAATGCATAACACTATGGCATGTAAATTAGTTGTCATTCAAAGAATCTTGGTGTACAATTTTGATGATAATTCTGCTTATTTATCATCAGCCCCTGTGTAGCAAAAACCAAACAATGCTATACACAAGTGAGAAGAGAGAAAAAGCTTGGATTCAGAGTTCCAAATGTTTATAAAGTGGAAAATTCATTTACAGAGATTACATCTGTCAGCTGGCCTGGGACTGTCTCATGTTCCTCCCAGAGGAGCTGGTGGAGGTGACTGGGAAGAGGAGTATCAAACAGAGGAATGAGCGAAACTCATTTACCAGCATTACTTTTGTTGGAAAAAGGAAAGAATCAGAATTAAAAGGAGCAGGAAGGAATGACATGTTTACTTCCATATCAGCTCTCATTTTCATTTCCTCTCCCTCCTGTTATCAAGACACGCCGGTGTCCTGCAGATTGTTCATTCATTCATTCATCTTCTACCACTTATCCATTTTCGGGTCGCGAGGGGTTCTGGAGCCAATACCAGCTCACATTGGGTGAGGGCAGGGTACATCATGGACAGGTCGTCAGTCCATCGTAGGACCAACACACAGAGACGAACAACAACTCAAGCTCACATTCACACTCAGACCTACAGGCACTTTAGGGTCACCAGTTAACTTAAATATGCTGTCTTTGGATGGCAGAATACCCGGAGGAAACCCACGCAAGCACGGGGAGAACATGCAAACTCCACACAGAAAGGCCCCAGGCCTGGAACCGAACCCGCGACCTTCTTGCACTGACCACTATGCCACCGTACTGCCCTGCAGATTGTTCATCCTTTGAAAATGAAGAAACAAAGACAATCAAACTGACAGAGCGAATGCAGAGCAGCACATGTTGAAGATTTGCCTCCATGTGTCCTTTATTTAGTCAGATGCTTGGCTGATACACACCTATGTTAAAACACACAAACACATATTGAATTTTGTCTCACTGGCTTACGAATACACAGAAGTTCCCAGGGATTTCAAGAGTATTTATAATTCATTACAACAGACACATACACATAAGGCGTGCACGTTCAACACAACTCCCACACTAATATTCATAAACGGAGGCTCACTTGGTTCCCTTTTGGAAAGCTGGGTGTACTTTTAAGTTGTCATGCGAGTTGAAATTGTGCCCAAGCTTCACGCTCATTTGCCACTTCTCATTTGTACAAACCTTGAGACCAGCCTATCTGAATAATACAGTTGCTCCATTAAACTGCAAAACTAATGCAGTGCACATATTTGCTGGATTAAGTGCATTCTCTTGCTTCATAGGTATTTTACAATGTACTTTCTTCTTACTGAAATGAATTTGAATTTGGCACCTCTGAGTCGAATAGGAATACAGGGCTGAAAGGAGTGAAAAGATGATAGTGAAGCAGCTGACATCTTGGCTGTTTAAAATGTAACATGAATTCTCATTAGGGTTGGAAGGGGCTGTTGCAGATGGAGTAATCCTTGGCAGGCACGGTAGCAAGCACACTAATATTTCCAAACGCATTAATACGTCAAACACATTTGGGTATGTGTGAGAATGTGCGTACGTGGGTCTTATTGGTGACTGGGAAGTAGGACACCCGCTGAGGGAAGTCGTCATACAAATCACTAGACACTGGCATCAATGTGACAGAGACAGACACACAAACACACACACGCACACACACACAATAATGAGAAGCTGAATCATGTGGAAAGTGTGGCTGTGATTTGTTAATGCAAATTTGGTTCCAATCACACCCACGCTGACTTTGTTTAGGAGAAGAAGAGAGAGACAGGGAGAAAGGTGAAAGGAGATGGGGAAATCAGAGCATCACTGAAAGGAGGAGACAGCAGGAAGATAAACAGGAAGACAGAGGAACAGGAAGAGATCTGATTAGTAGTGATAAAACAATGTTACCTTACTAGAGGGAACGAGACAGGACAGACAGACAAGGACGAGCAATGAGTAAAAACGATATCTAAGATTTTAGTTCCTACGTTACAACATTACTGTATGAACAAACAAATTAGACATTTCTCATTAAGAATTAAGAGTTTTAAAACACAACAAACATCTACAATATTATAAGTTATTTAAGAAAAACATGTAAGTTTCTTATTCATGCTAAAAAGCCATTTGACTTTCAGGGATATACTTTATGAACTTCTCCATTGTCCTATATTTTATACCGAGTATTATAAGTTGCACAGTGGTACCTTTAATGTACATTTCTTCTTCCAGTGCATCTCTGACCTTTGAAAATATACACCCAGCACTTGGTATATGGCACCAATCCCACTGCTGAACTCTGTGGCCCTAGGGAAATGCTAATCAGCCAGTTGGGACTGGTTAAAGTCCGGTATAAAGCAGCTTTTCCTGAGCCATTGTAGCCTCTAGCTAGCAGATAAATCTACATTTAGACATTTAATATGATTCGAAACACTGATAGAGTGTTCTCTGTGCCTGCTGCTGCTCCCTGGGCAAGCAACTCATGGAAATATACCAACGGGATGTAGTCTGTAGGACACAAAGGCACTGCTGATCGAAACAGATGTCTGGGAGGGGATTTATCATCTGTGTATGCATGGGAGCATGTATAATGCAAAGCCACAGTATGATGAAAATCCTGCACAGGTGTGTTTAATAAATGTTTATGGGTAAAAATGGGAGCAGAAAATTCACACATCCAATAGAGGTGAAAGCAAGAAACAATTATTATGTTCCATCAAAAGGAAAAAAGAAAAACTGAGAGGAATGACAGGTGATCTCTGAATTGCACAGTGCAGAAATTTCAGTCAACATGAAAGACTTTCGTCTTCATAACTTTAGAACACCAACCTTTTTCTTTCATCCTAAACCAAGACACAACAAAAGTAACACTTTTTGATTTATTATCATTCAGTAAAGTAGTTTATTGGATGAAAAAAAGAATCTCAATGTTAGACGCCCATGCAGTTTGACTTTTTGATATAATTTTCCTGCGATTATAGGTCAGCACTTTGCAGCAGTAGCCAGGAATACTGAGGTCACAATTTGGCCCCATGCACTTTTTATTCTTACTTTTTAAATTCAATTTACCGAGTATATTTTCCAGTGAATTTTATCTCGCCACATCATAGTTAAATGGTGGTTTAAAACACAGTCCGGATGTATGTCTTATGGGGAAACACTGCATTTTTTTTATATTTTAGTACTTTTTGAATTAAAAAAATAAATAAATCAGAATAAACCATGAAAACACACTGCACATGGACTACAGGAAGTCTGTGTCCTCACTGCTGTGTATGGCCTGGCATATAGCCAGTAAGTTATTTGCATTTGCAAGGCATTCACAGGGATGCTGCATCTTAAACTGCAGATTATTTTGCCACACATACTAATCTAAAAGTCAAGGATGCTTTCATTTGTTTTACGGCTTTAGGTAGTTGTGAACCATTTTTAGAATAAAAGCTTCCCTGTGGAACTTGTTACTTTAATCATGACAGATTGAACAGCTTCTGTTGATTGTTTAGAGATTGAATGTGCACAAAAACATTAAATAGCAATAGTTTAATCAAAGGTGGGTTTTATTTTTTACTATTTTTGACTGCTCTTCCAATGTGGCAATGTAGCCTAAGGATGTATACATGGGCTTTTCAAGGCCATGACTTTCAGAGCACAGCTTGCTCAACATACCCCTCTCTTGCTACGCCTATTTAGCTTAATAGTTATTGATTGATTATATGTAGCTCAGTAATAACCTAAAATTGCATAGTTGAGGTTTCCAACCACTGCCATATGGTTCATCAGCAGCAGCTCCATGTCCCCCGCACAAGCATCTTAATGCACAAAATATTTGAGTGTCAGACTTGGTTGGAGATGTATTTGAATATGGTCTCGTACATCGACTCCCTGCGATGTAATCTGCCTTTCCAGATACTTAACCGGGTTCAAAACAAGTCATGTCAGTGGCAGGATAAAGATAAAAAACACATTCTTTGTGTTCACTCATGCATTCACAGCACACTCCACTACTATTTTCTCCCTCTCCCATATCTTCTAAGCACTGTAATTGCACGGGGAAAGGACTGAAGATTCGACAGAAACAAAACCACTCTGCGTAGCGCTGTTTAACATAAATAAAAAGCTGCCTGCCATTTCTCCACTCTTCCACTTTTCCTTGTGCTCAGGATCATTCTCTGTTCCTCTCCTGCCCTTCTATCTGCTTTTACTATTGTTCTCCATCTCTTTCTTAGCCTCACTCGCTCTCTCTCACCGCAGAGTCATCTGTGGAATGTTAAAAGCCTCTAACGCTGTGATGTCCCTGCAGAGCCCCCTGTCCTGAGAGCAGAGGCTGAGCTGAATGCTAAATGGTTTGATGCACAACCTGCGCCCGTGCCGGGTGTGTGTTAAAGTAAAATAACGGATGTGAAAAGGGAGGGGGCAGTCAAAGGGAGAGACTTAAAGCATGAGGGTGATAGTTGATGGAAGCATGTGAGCCAGTGGGTGGGGAGCTAAATGGGGTTACAAAGGGCTTGGCATATCCTGTGAGCCATGTTTCTCTCCTGTGAGCCAAGTTAATGAAGATGAGTGGGGAGTGCTAGGACTCCGATTGAGCTCCATCTAAAAAGAAAGAGAAAAAAAAAAGAGGGGGTTCTTTCCTCACTTCCTGTCACTATAAACCCACAAGGGTGTCCAAATTACATTTATGCTTTAACTCATGCTGCATAACAGAAAGACTTGATGAGAATAAAGAGTAAGTCCACATGCACTCAACGGACAATCTTTCATTTTATGACTAGCAATAGGTGGGCACTGCAGTCCTCAATGCTGTGTGCGTGCGTGCGTCTGTGTGTAGCTGCAACCGCAGTCAGAATATTAGCAGAATGCCCATTTCATTAAAAGAGCCTTTGCCATCATCTTCCTGTTCGCAGTGCGCCACCATGGAGCCACTTGGCAAGGAAAAAAACAGGTGCTTGATAACAAAGATTAGCTTTAATGAAATGAAATGAAATTTACAGAGAAAGGAGGCTTTTTTTCTTTTCATTTCTGTGTGGAATGACAATTACGTAAATTTAACCTCAGCTCCATGTCTGATCAGTTATGACATGGCATTTAACCACACAATTAAAAACATCCAAAAAAAAAAAAAAAACTAAATTAAAATCTATTTGCCAAAAATATAACACAGTCTGGTCTGTTTTGCACTGACATAAAGGTATTTTTTGTGAATACTAAACAGATTATGGCCTTAAAGACAAATTGTTAAGTCTTTGACTAGTGGTGGTGCTACAGAACAACACTCTTTTAATTGGGTCTCAATTTTGTTTGTACAGTCCACCAATTATCTTTACTGTTTATCCTTACAGGATCCTTGGGGGTCTGGAACCAATCCCAGGCAGCATTGGGTAAGGGCAAGGTACACCCCGGAGAGTTGTTTGCAGTGTGCACAGAATATTCATGGACATTTGTGCTCTCCATTGTGACATGCTGTATTACCTCATCAAAGGCAAACAAGCAACGGACTGCAGGAAGGCAAACATGAATGTAACCAATGCACAGAGTAAAATCAGTTTTTGAAATGTTTTATGTAGGTGGAAATGTATTCAACTCATCTGTCGGGCTTCAACAATGGATGAGAGCAGATTTTCTCGAGGAAACTGTACTGAGTGCCAGTTACTAAACCAACAATGGGATTATAGACACAGATGTCAGTGTCAGGGATGCCATTACTCATTATATTCATTAGAAATTAATCTATTGCTTATTTTACTGATCAATTAATCCTTGCTTCTAACTTTAAATTAAAATATCGTTAACATTTGCAGCAGCAGCTTTATTATTTCATTCACCTAGAGTTTCTGGACTTATTAGACTGCATTTGTATTTTGTATTTATTCTATCCTCAGTTTTGGAATAACTTAATCAAAGCCTCAGAATATCAGTGAAAATTTACACAGCAGAGGATGAGGAACCTGCTTTTATTCCCTAATGTGGGTCAACCATTAAAAGCCTGGATCCTTTCGTACAATGTAACTCAGCAGCTGTTCCAACAGCTGTATGTTAGGTTGAGACAATATCTCTTTTATCATTTGCAACACAAGATTTTTCCTAAATTTTGCAGCATTCAAGACTTGACAAATACTATCCATACCTTTTAAACAAGACTGCAATACTTTTTTTTAAATGACTGGATGTGTAGCCCTGTCTGCCACTAGGCTTGTAAATGGAATGCCCCCCATAGTTGAAAAAAGCAAGACAAAGTCAGCAACAACAAAAGGCTGACTGGTTGCCAGTATATATTAATATGATTCATTATGCACTGGAAGAGCTTCATGAAAACTTAATGTGAAATCTTTCAAAATTGCACATTAAGCATCACATTAATACTAGTGCAGTGGCAATGCACAATGTGTTTTCAAAATCCCCTCCCATCCTCTTTTCATCACTTGGACACACACCAGTGCAAGTGTCTAAAGGCAAATGATTGGCCCAGCAGGAGATAACCTTCATCAAACAGAAAACAGACGAGAGAGGAAGGTTTGAAAACACCCGATGTTACCGTCCGCGAGTCAGCAGGCTCATCAGCTTTTGTCAGCAACAAAAGACAACTATGGCTTTCACGGCTCGTATGGCGAAAACCTTAAAACAGTACGGAGTTCCAAACACATTTCTGTGAGGTACATTTTAAAGAGTAAAGATTAACACTAGGCAGGTGATCCTTTTGTGGAATTTTCTGACAAAAAGCACATTTGATTATTCTGACTCGCACTAACATCCATGGATTTGCTTTCAAGGAAATCCTTGAGTCATGAGGTCTCCATTGGAGATCCGAAAGGAGCACGCAGAATCAGGCCTCAAGTGGCCAGCTGATCCAACTGTACTATTTAAACAACTGTAAAATCTTGATTAGTCAGTGTCAGCTGGGAAAAAAGAAATTTATGTCAGAGGTTCTTCAAAGCTGAGTAGAAATATGAATGGATGACACTGCTCAAAATGCATAGCCTGGGACCTTGGGATAGAGCATGGAAGGCCCGGGCTTCTGAAGAACCTGGAATGGGTGACAAATGCACCGCCCATATACAAACAAATCCACTACTCGCACAAGACAATGTATTAAAACCTGGCTGTACATACATAAACACAATGAACACTGCCTTCATGCATCTATATGAATACAAACACACACAGTCACCCCTAAATGAACAGCTGCTGTTTTAAGTATTATCTAAACACAATCAGAATCCACTCTCCAACAACACAATTTGCATCTCTTTCACTCTTGTTTTGGCGTTTTGCCATGGCTCGTCAGCACTTTAGTAATAGAGCTTTTCACGCACAAACACAATAAAGCTCCCAACAGGCGTCTCAGGTGGGTAGCAAAGCTGTAATCCTCTTTCCATCTAAGCACCTTTTTACTGTAGGTAGAGGAGAGAGAGAGAGAGACAGAGAGAGAGAGAGCTGAGAGGGACCAGTTTTCACCTCTTTCCTTCCCTAAGCTGTAGGAGTATTTGCATAGCATATACACAAGGTGTGAGGATTGATTTGATTGGCTATCTTGTCTTCCTCACCAAGATACAGTATGATGCTGCAGGAGAAGTGTGGAGTGTTTGAGAACAAAAGATTTCAAACCTTTTTCGTAAATGTGTGTGTCTCCCTGCCTGCCTGTGTCCATGATTGCACGGCCGGCAGTGTGTATGTGTATGACTGTGTCTGTGAGTGTAACGCTGCCCGGGTGTGTGAGTGTATTCACGTGTGCGGGAGATTCATGTGCATCTCTCACAGCCACGAAAAAGGGTTTTCAGAGTGAAACAGCGAGGCCCGAGACAGGAACACTCACTCTTTAGCTGAGAACACAGGCCTCATTTAGGTTAGCACAGGATTAGCCACGCCGAACCGCACAAGCACAGGAATTAAAATGCAAATGAGGACAAGGATTGCACAAGAGGCATGCAACAAGACATGGATAAAATAGCATGGCTAAAGATGGATGTAGTGTGTGCTGTTTTAGTATTACTGTTTTTATATTATTGCTGTTTTAATTGCTGATGTTCTGGAGATCTCACATGAGTTGAAGCAGATTGAAACATACATTATATTAATGGGACTTAAGATATCAGGCATTAAAATGTATTTCTCTCAATATCAATACTAGGAGACCACAGGAAACAGAAGAATACACAAAGACTGGTTCTACAGCTTGACTGCTCATGATTTCAGATTTTTCATCTCAGCATTCTGTGTTCAAAGACAGAGAAGTGAAAGAAAGAAGTGAGAAAAGACGGTTTAAAAGTCACTTTACTTGTCTACGTTTTGTCTACCGTCTACTTGTTTTAATTTGTTTTTCACAAAACAGAAGTATGTATACATCACTAAAGAAATATATTCAACAAAAGATAAATCAAAAAATACATTACCAATCAAATTCATTCCATTGCACTTTGGTTTTCAACGTGATACCATTTTGTTCCCTGTGACATAATCTGTAAATGCAATGTCAAATGTTTGTGTGTCTAATGTTTGATCAGAACATGTTTTGAACTTGAAGTAAAGAAAGTTGGCCTGTAGAGAAATATAGCCAATGTGATGTCTTTTATTCCAGCCACAGATCTAGAGAAACTCATCTATGCTTTCGTTTCCACATGCCTCAAATAGTGCAACTCCCTGTATACCTCTCTCTGTCAGAAATCAATTCACTGCCTACAACTGGTTCAAAATATCAGCCCAAAGAATGTGTTGTATGAGTCCAGTTTTAGCATCTTCGCACTGACTGCTTGTTTTTTTAAGCACCCAGTTAAAACTCTCAATTACTTGAGCTTTTATCCCCCCAGGATACTCAAACCTTGGGTATTGTGCCACTGGTCATGCCAAGGTCTCAGCTGAAGACCATAGGAGGCCTTTACTGTCAGGACAGGTCTACACTGACAAACTGGCATATAAAATGAATTGATGTACGACCAAGATGCACAAAAGGCACCAAATTACCCACATGTATTACACTAGAGATTATAGACATAAAATAACAGATAAAAATTAAACCACTTTGTATGTCAAATAATAATCCATTAGAAAATTGTTACAATAATGGAGGGAGAAGTAAAACATTGTCCGATACGTTTTCTTGCGTAGCGTAATTTCATTGACAGAGGGATTGAAAATTAGATCTCAGTTTTTGAATCATAAAAAAAAAAAAACTGCCTGAGTTACAGTAATCTTATAAACTGCTAAAAACACAGAGTGCTACCCTGTAAAAGTCCAACATGAGTCATTTTGCTTTGTACAAGATCTTGTACACAAGACTTTCTCTGATTTTGAACAGTTAGTGGTCCTTTCCAAACCACAAAATCTATCAGTGGAGGGAGAATAACCCACTTCTAAGGCCCTCACACTTTTAGCTATGCCAGTCTTCTGATTAAATCCTTTCTAGATTAAATATCATTAAATATGGGCTCTGTATCATTGGCTTGACATTGAGAAGGGTATCGAGTATTGAGGCAATTATAAGTTTTCTCTGCTTGCATCTGCCCTGCAGCTAAAAACATGGTGGCAAATTAATCATCTTAAAATGTCCAAAACTTAAGGTTAGCCATAATCCTCCACATCAATGTCTGTACGCAAGTGCACAGACACACACACATCCTCCTTGTCTCCTCTCGTGTCCTCTGAGCGGACATAATGAAAGTTAATGAATAAATCCATAAGTTATACTCTAAAAAAGGGACTCCCAGAGCAGGCAAGAGAGGACAGTTCTTTGAATATGTACATAGATTTCAATAGGGCATGAATGCTGCCTCTGGCAGGTTCAAAGGAGCAACCAAAACAGAATAAAAGCACAGCAGTGAAAACAACTGGAAGGAGCAAGAGCAGGGATGGAAATAGCATGAAACAAATGTATGGTTTTAGGGTTTCACTTGGGCACTTCTGATTATAGTCATTAACAAGACTGAATATATCCATTGATAATGTTTAAACACCGGGATTCAGAAATATAGCTCATTCTGAACATCATAAAGATTGCTATGAGGAAATTTGTGACAAGTAAAGCAAAAAGCAATGCAGGATATTTGTAAAAGTGCACAGCCTCTACAGTCATATCGACTTTTTATATCAGGTTGCGGCCGCCGTGTTTGTCAGAACCTTGACCTATTACATAATGACTAAAGTGCCATTGTGTCAGTGACACAGAAGGGGGGCAGCCATTGAATTTATCCCTCTAGGCTAGTAAAAGCTCAATAGAAGGTGACTGTGAAAAAGTTATATTACCCACAGTGACTCTAGTTCTATAAATATAGTGTCATACTTTTCGTAATGGTCAAAGCGATCACAGGGGACATCAGAGGGTGTACAATAGTCTGTGTCCTTCTAGCATAGCAAATCAGACGTCGACACAATGTGTGCATGTGTCCTCTGTGGACAAGAAATTTGTCTAAGAACAACTCTGTCTCTAGCTTAAGAAGCTCCCTTTGTTATTTGGTATCATACCTAACATTTATCTTTAAGTTTTTTTCCCCTGTGTTTAACTATGTAAACTCAAAAGATATTTTTCAGGAAAAAAAAAAGAAGCAGCAAAATAACAAAAACAAACACTGCCTTAGGGGAAAAAAAAAGAAACAAAATAAAGGGATCAGCATCAATCATCCAAAAATGTTTATCAGATTTTACATCAGCAAGACTGTTGACAGTTTTTACAAAGATCATAGAATTTGATGTGTATTCAATGCGGCCATGAGATTGAAGTGTTCACTGTCCTGGTGTAAGGAACTGAGATTTGTGACGGGTGTATTTGTTGGCCGGCCCTAATCTGGGGGCTTTTCTCAGAATGGGAACTTGTCAGATAGACCAGCAGTCGGACAGACTTTTCTCAAGAAGGCCTGCTTGTCAAATTTTAGATACACGGTCAGGCATCCGGATTTACGCACGAGCACACACACAAGCAGGCCCCAGCACGGGGTCATATACCCTATCAGGTACACACAAATATATACACACACACACACACACACACATAATCGGTGAACTAGTTTGATATGGCACTCAGAGTGTGATGACAGTATCAGGTCCTTGTGTGATTGAGGTGACAGAGGCGCAGACAGGATGGGGTCTGTCATCAGCTGTGAGTGACAGGAAGCTAAGGTGGGGGTGGGGGTGGGGGGTGACAGCTAGGTTCATGGCATGCAGTCTATCCCTCCGTCTGTCTATGTGTCTCACCTACTCCTGCTCTGTCTCTCAATCCATCCATCTCTTTCTTTTGCCTGCCAGCCTGTTTCAACCTTTCCGTCTTCTTTGTCCTGTCTGCCCATCTCCATCTCTCACCCCGTTTCAAATAGGTATTTTTTTTTCCCTTTCTCCCGGATGATGGGTGGATGAATTTTGCCCTTTCTTCCCAGAGTCAGACATTGCATCAAGAAAAACAATGGAAGAGCCATAAATAGGGTTTAGAGAACATGCACCCAATTTATTTTGACAGTGGGGGAGGTGAGTTTGTCTACGTGTATGTGTGCGTGTGCATGGGTGTAAGTCACTTTGACAGCTGCTGTAAATGAGGCAATATTGCAGGTATTGACTGACATCGTCGGCCCTGGGGCCATTACTCTCTAAAAAAAGAGTAGTCCTCATCAATCTCCAGCTGGGATGCAGAGATTCAAAATTTTTAATCTAATATTACAATAGTCACATTTATCATCTCATTCAGATATGCAACTCCCAATACCTCCAAGCTACTTCAGACAGGTATTGAGTTACCTAGGTACTGGGTTCAGTGACAAAGGCAAATTTTCACCAAATAATTTTTGTTATTGATTGTACTAACAATTACAGATCAAAGGAGGTAGAAGCTTTCTTTTGCTTCAGCCCTTAAATTTTAGCTGGGGATTTTTTTAAATATAAAGAACTTCTTCAGGGGCGCGTTTGAAACTGTGAAGTGAAATATTTTCTGCATAGGCCATGGGAACATTTTTAATTATTACTTTGAATGGTCCTTCCCCACAGAAAGCCCACCATCAAGTTGATGCTCAAGGTTCCTACTCCTGGCTTTGAAATAATAATGAAACCATAGAGAAAGTCACAAAACAACACTGAAACCCAGAGAAATGGTTATATTTAGATATAAGAATACTAAAGAGTATTTAGCTTTTTCGCAATGTAATATACACACGACCCCCACATTCATTCAGTGCCAAGCACATCACATAAGGCTAGCTACTCTCAGGTATCCTAGCAGCCAATACTATTCTTAGGCTCTGCTGTCACTTTTGTCTGCTTTGCTTCCTCCCTTGTTCGGAACAAAGACTGAGAGATGAGGATCATCTTTGCTGACAGAAAGGGCGGTCAGCCCCTCTGAGGTTGTCATACTCTGCCGCCTTTAACAGCACACCACTTTGACCGACCTCTGTGCTTGACCAGATGTTCCATGCGTTGTATTAGTGTGTGCGCGTGCGTAAGAGGGGATTTTGTTAAAATGCAGATCTTTTACACTGCCCAGCTTCAACTTCTCCTGTGTGTGAAAGAGAGGTGGCAACATCTCAGCCCTGCCCAACTGTAAACATCACTCCTCTTAGACTTCTATTGTTTTTTTGGTATCTGCAGTGTCAACGTCCCGCATTAACAGATCTGAAAACCTCTGATGGGGAGAGCGCTGACCTTTGGATATAAATAATGCTCTCTCTTTGACTGGTGAACAGAACCAACACTCAGTTCACCCAGCGACCGTTGGTGGCCGCACTAATTGCTTTAGCGTGCTTGTCTCGTCCGCTGCCAAGTATCACTCTGCTGAGCCACGGACTTGGCCTGCGCATGAGAGAGAGTGGACAACAGGGTTTTAAAATATGCCAACATCCATTTGACTGTTTGGCAGTAATACAAAGGGGATGGAGAGGGTAGGAAGTGAATGAGAGCGAAAGAGAATAAGACAGAGAAAGGAAGAGCACTAGTGAATGAGAAACTGTCAGTGACCAGGGAGGTAGCAGGGCTAAGAGAGATGCAGAAAAGAGAAAAACAGTAGACAGGGGGAACAATGGATAATATCCCTTCATCAGTTTTAACCTTATTTTGAATCCTGATAGCCCATGACTGAACCCGCGCTCTTCTGCTGTGCAGAAATTTACATAAAAATCTATATCCATTGACTCACCATTAAATTTATTCCCCTTCCCCCTGAGCAATTTTCCTGCCCCACCCCTCCCCTTTCTAATTCGTAATGATTTCCTTTCTGCTCAGTGGGGAATCTTCCCAAGCTTCCAAATCTCCCTCCTTGCCTGGCTTGCCTCAACTCCACAACAGCTCATGCGCCCGCCTGTCATCCAAATCAGTCAGGAGCTGAGTGACAGCACATCAAATCCAAATCTTTTAACTGGTTCTGGTTAGAAGAAGAAGAAGGGAAAAGCTGATGATAAGGGGAAATAACCCTGAAAGCTGTCTGTGGAGTCAAGAATCTTGGCATGCCAGCAGAAGTTGATTTGTGTGCGCGTTTTCTCAGAGACTTGTATAATGACTTTGACACTGAGCCTTCTCATTGTGACCATCACTCGTAAGCCTCTGTGTTAGGTCACCTACCATATTTTCTCTCTGGCAGTGGCATTAAAAATGTCAGTCTGTGGGTGCCGAGTAAGGAGCAGCAATGTCCTCACCGACATTTTTGCCTGACAGTGAACACACCGTTTACACCAGTTCAACTTTTATAAATGAAGATATAAGTGCTATGCCACCAACAAGAAACTTCTTCTCTTTCTTCTTGGAGTAGGTAAGAATAGCATGTATAAGACAAGCTAAACATGCCAATATACATTGCTAAGGTATATAAACAAGTGCTATATTAAAGAGTGATTACGTTCACAAATTTACTTGTGACAAGTTCACTTACATCCTGATTTGATCACCACGGCTTTTCAGAGGGTGCCAAAGTTTTTCTGATTAAATACATCTCTTAGGAACTGGATGATGTGAACACTGCTGAGAGAGCCACTAGCCAGAAGCACGGATTAATGTGAAGGGGGAATGTCAATTACTAAATCACACATTGTCAGAGGTCGCCATAGAGGAGTGATTTGTTGGCTTGAGGGCTCAATCTCTCAATTAAAGCACTGGCTTTCCCCCATTGTCCTGCAAATTATTACTCTCCAGCCCCTGTCATTATTGTCCTTGTCATTTTTCTTTATTGTGAACCAATGCAACCCCCTGCATTGAAAGCTTATGCTTTGTCCAGCTTAAAGTTTGGAGACGACAACAAAGTGCTGAGCAAATTCATGTGCTGCAATGGAAAAGCCTCCACAGAACATCAGGTGTTCAGTGCAAAAAAAAAAAAAAAATCCTCACTTCTGACAGACAGAAGAGCTCAAAGTTGGCACTGGGAAGCAAAATGATGTGAAGTCAGCAAGTTTATGTTTTTTAAAAACCTTCATCACCAAGTCAGGAGAAAATAAGACATAAGAACACATAGAGAATACACATTTTACTCTTGTACTGCATCATAGAGTGCATACTGCACAGCCTGTGATTAGATGTATAAAAAGCCCACGACACTACTGTTGCGAATTCCCACCTGAACAGAACATTTACAAAAAGCAGTGTGGGACGAAGGCTTCAAGCAACACTGGCAATCTAACCAACCTGAAACACAAAATGTATTGTCCCTTGCTGTCGAGGAAGCTGTCAGAACACTTAAGCGTCTCGTAAACAAACCAAAATGAACTCTTCTGAACGCAGCTAAGCGAACATCCCCATAAACATACACAGCCTAGCCGTAATTCAAATTGGGCAGCGACCTTTCTAATGCACATCCTTCCTAAATCCATGTTTAATAACAAGTAAATTATATACATGTGGAATGCTATCACTGCACAAAAAGGAAATCTACTTCTATTTGATCTTCTTTGGCAATAATAACAAATGAAACACCAAAGAGATGGGAATTAATTACTTAGCAAGAGCTTATTGAAATGTTATTTTCATGGTAATTGTGTGACTAATATGCGCCATGACAAACTACAGTGAATATATGCCTTCTATGACAATAATTTTAAAGACAGCCTGATCAAGACTGTAACTTCAGTCTCTGTGAGAATTTATCCTTTTTTTTTTCTTTTTTCTTTTTTTTTTTAAATCAACAGAAAAAGTTTCCATAAATTAACATAAGTCTCAAGTTGTGTCTGACTTGATTATCATGCAAACAAATACACATATACACACGGGACGTAAAGGACAATTACATTGCTTAATAAGACAGTGATGGGAAAGATGGGAAAATAAGAGCAGAGAAACAAAGTGATGAGACAAATTAACCTACAACATAGCAAGTTCAACAAATTAACTCCACCATTGTTCCTACTTGTACAAGTGTGCAGGTTTCCCCAAAACAAACTGAGAAAAGGCTGATCCACTAACTGGTTATCTCCTCTCAGTTTAAAAGATTCTGTTACTCAGTGAAATCAGATGCTGAACAGTTTGGTTGGAAGAGAAATCCTCAGTCTTCCCAGGCAATTGAAACGCATTGGTTTCGCCAAGTATCATGGGATTGTATTGGACACAAGAACCAACATGTTTGTGTGTGGCATTCTTAATAGCAAATCCACAGTGAATCAAGTGATTTGGCTGTTTGTTAACCATTTTAAGTAGACGATTAAAGGGCTAGTAATGAATGCAATCTAGACATCTCACATTTTAAGGGCTTTTGACATTCCCCTTTTCAGGTCAATCATTACCTAGACTTCATATTTAAACGCTGTCAAAGCGTTTTGGTGGGGAACTATGAATGCAAATTTTGTCTATTATGAAATAATCATCAGAAAAAGTCCGACAAGGTACTTTTAATACCTTTCAGCTGCTTTAACAAGCTGTGGTATTTTGTGGAAAAATGGGCTTATAAGAATATCCTACAGACGTGTTGTGTCCCACAATGGCACAATCAGCCAGCAGCAGTTTTCTGTCATGCATGATTCAGTGTGGGCTTACCCTTTAACAGAGATGCTGCTGCCATAATAAATGCCATATGAACCAATTCATCATACTGTAGTTACATGGCATTTCAGAACTTTATAATGGTTAACAAGGCCCAATGTTCATCATGCCCATTCTGAGATAATGACGTACCCATATGACAAGATAAAAATCTGCCAAAAAAGAAATGTTATGGTGAGTTTGTGGGAGCCTATAGAATATTGAACCATCTGAGATTGTTAGTTTATTCAGCTTTTTCAGATTTTCTTTATAGGCCTGGCCATGCACTATACCGACCACCCACTCACACACACACAAATGTTTCTCTTCCCCTGCAGAATCTGCTTCAACAAGATAAGTGTGGGACTTGTAATTGTGCGAAGGTCCTCATCTCTTTGCCCTGTCTGATAATGGCACTGTGAATGGTGTGTGCTCATTACACTAGCATTTGTTGCATTTATGGCATAGCTCGGTTGATTATTTCTTTTCCAAGATAATTCACAAGGTTTGCTGCTCTCCCCTGTTCTGCCTGTGGTATGCAAACTTCTGAACAATAAACCAATCCCTATCCCTGAAGAATTAGATGAGTATTCACAAAGTTTCATAAAACACCTTCCATATTTGCACATAGCCACTTGGCAGAAAGTACTCGGGACAAGAGTCCTGGCACTGATATAAGAACCTTCAGACTGCTTCCTAACTTCAGTGAACACTCCAAATGGTGCTCACAGTATTAAGGGCAATGGCTCGCACCAACTCAACCGAAGCAGTGTGAGGAAGTGGAAAAATATAGATAAACGCTACACATTCATTTTCCTTGCATGGCAAATGCTTAGTCAATAGCTTGTGCTTGAGCTGTGCATGTTTGGGTGTTCCATTATCTCTTTGAAAAATATGATATTACACACATCCTCAGTTTTAGAGGGCTATCATGAGATGTATACACAGATAGTCCAAGGTAATTTGTTTCAGAAGGCACCCCCTAAAGTTGGTTAAGACTACAAAGACAATAAATAGAAAGCTTTGTTTGAAAGTTTGAAAAGCTTGATTTTTTTCTGTTTGCAGTTAAAAGCATGGACTATATAGATTGGCCTACAAGTTGAGAGCTTTGCAAGTTCTATGAGCAAAAATCACCAAGGTCAGCAAAGCTTTTAAATTGTTATCCATGTTACATTAAGAAACATGCGATATATTTTCTCCTGGGAAATGGTCATGTGATGTGAGTGTGCTTGATAAGGGAAGAAGCTAATGTGGGTCTCTCCATCAAAATTTCTATAAATCTCTGCTCATCCAAAACAAAATCAAGAAATGTCCAGCAGCATTTACCAAGGTCTTAAACAACATTGAAATAGTATCAACATGTGATAAAAAAAATTCTGTGATTTAAAACTAATAAAATATTACTGAAGATAGCCTCAATGTATGTTCAAGGTACACAACATCCTTCACAATGCTCATACAAAAAGCTCCATTCTGAGAATCGCTCATTGGCAACTGTGTCAAGGAGTTCACCCAGCATTATTACTGGAATTACCAAAGAACCATTTTCTTGCCAGGAAGCATTCAGATCACTGAATGCAATCTCACGTACCCAAACCACTGTATGTGATCATACTGTAGTCACAACTGCAGGCTCAACAGGCTTTTAACTGTAATAATGACCGAGCAACAAGAGCTGCCTTTAAGGGGCTTCACAGTACACAGCATCTTTATCTTTGTTTGTACATCCCCCCGCCCCACCCTGCCCTCGTTTCAGCTTAGAGGCTTTTTTGTTTTGTTTTGTTTCCAAATTTAATATAATCTAACATATTAGATTAGGAAAAACGTATAACTAGTGAATTTAACAGTTTAATTTATAAAAAGATGTCAGGAATAAAACTGCACTGAAGCGTAAAGTGCACAGGGTTTAGTCCTTTCAATGACAGCATAGGTATTAATTCATGCCAAATTGTCAGATTAGAAACTGAATTTGAGAATTACTATACTAATGCAGAAACCCAAGTGCAATTACGTTTTTTCCCGCTAGTTAAATTTCTCTCCCAGCACCACAACCCCTCACCTCCAAATCCCTCCCAATCATTAACGTCTTCCCACCGCACCACCACCCTCACCTCTCTCCAAGAGAATGAGAAGTACTAACAAGTAAAATAAGCTCAAGAATACTTTAATGGCTGGATTATGTGAGAAACGACTGTGCCAAAGGTAAGGACAAGAAGCACCTAAGCATTATCCCTACTCCATAAATGCTGCAAGCAATCTCCCGTTATGAGATCCTGTTTTGCACAGGAGAAATAATAAGGCCATCTCTTTTCACCAACGAGAACAATAATGAGTTTGCTGTCGTGGTTCAATAGCTGCACGATTCTTATGCCCCCCCACCCCCCATCCCCCAGACTTTCTCTCTCTCTCTCTCTCCTTGCATCACCATCACAACCCCCTTATATCTCTTTCTTGCTATTCCCAAGTCTGCAGTGAAGAAACTCCTCTCTGGGCATCAATCCCCTGCAAATACGATTAAAGCACCGAGTCATCATTATGCCCACAGGGTGTAGTGACCAAAGTAAAGAAACTGTATGTGTGTGTCTGTCTTCATGTCTGTTTGTCTGTCAGTGCCATGTGCCAGGGTTCAAAGCTGTGGATCCTCCTCTATCCAGGAACAAAATGGGCAATCCCATCCATCTCATCTCTCTGTCTCTTTGAGATCCAGCTGGAAGAGTAAGGCATGACCAATCACACACTGATATCCCCATACCCTTACTCTCTTTTACTCTCCTCTTGCTCTGACACCTTGAAATGTAAATGCAAGTGCTTTTTGCAGAAGCTTGGGAGTGAAATGTAGAGGGTATTTTCAACTTCTTTTTTTCTTTGTTCTCAGGGCCGAATTATGACAGGAGGATAGACGGACAACGTAAAGGACAGCAGATGGAAGCCGTGGGGTCTAAAATGAGCTTGATGCATCTCAAAATGTCAAGTACAATTTTCTGGGCCATGAGAGGAAATGAAAGAGGCTTTAGTGTGAAAATGATGACAATTACAGCTATTTCATCCCTTTGAAAGACAGGCTACTGTACTTTGGAGCTACTTAAATGTGGAGCTCCTATTCTGTCCGTCAGATGTACAGGAAGAAATGTAATTTCACAGCATTGGCATTCCTTTTTTTGTTGATTACTGCAGTTGACTGCAACAGGCAGTGACAGACTTGTCACCACGATGCTCCAATCCAAGTGCAAAACCACATTATTGGTGACATATCACTTTGTCTTTGCTTGGACTGCTGGTAAACAGGGAACAATGGAGACTTGCGTAGTCTGGGTTTCGACACAGTTTGTGTTGATAGGTAAAACACAGTAGTCTCACTAGCAACCAGTTATGTCCACGCACTCACATTAGTATCAATGCAGACATGCAAATAAGTACACTATAATCTGCTAATTGCACTGGACTCATAGAACAACAGCTAGAACAAACTCTTTCAGTCAAGTCTGCCTAGCAGAGAAAGTGTACACTTGCTATTGACCTGGATCAACAATAGTACCACTGTTCCTGTATGTACAACTGAGAAACACAAAGCCCTCCGTGCACAAAACATGTAACATTATGCACTACTCACTGAACTGTACAGTATTTGAGAGTTGTTCTTTATGTCCTTCACTCCAAAAAATATCGATGAAAGAGCCTATGAATTAGCTCTGATGTGGCATTGGCTAGAGGGGCTGGTTTGTGCTCAGATTAGAATGACACAAATAAGTGTTGATTGTGCTCTACTGAGCTTGCCCACGAGACAACTGTTTGAAGCTGCCAAAGTTAGCATTTAAATTATTCACCATCAACTGATACCCAGGGGATTTCTTTTGGCAGGGTGTGGTGTTGATTGATCAAATCGATCCTCATAGCTGCAAAGAAGTCAAGTCGATCTGGCCTGCCTCCTGAAGCTGATCTCATCTTTTTTGTACATTTTAATTATGAATGACATTTGCTGAGCAGTGGTGTTGCCTGATAGCTGCCAGAAGAAGATGGGAGCTGCTCTTAGCAAGCAAAATCAATCATTCAGTCAATCAATCATCCATGTATTCATGCCATCTTTGTAGCACCAGCCGGACCAGGAATCATCTTAGTCTTCTCTGATCAAAATATTTACTCAAGAAACTTTAATGCCAAATGACCAGATATTTAGTCCAGTCCCTTATAATAAAAGCCACAAACCTGCATATAAACACACTTGGCACCACTTTTGGGCCACCCTGTCTGCCAGAAGCTAGAGGACACAAGGCCAGCCAATGAAAATTAGACACAGTGATAGGTTATATAAATATATATTTATAGAAGCAGGACGAAAGTAGAGCTTATCAATAATGCATATATAATTCATTAGCGCTATCAACTTATTTGCCCCTCCGTCCACAAGCCAAAGCGACACAGATACCATCTCCATTGGCTGATGTCGGTTTAATTGATGCTTAATGTGACCACTGAGATCAGAAAAAGGAAGGAAGCAGGGCAGCAGTGGGAAGGACGAGTTGGAGGATGGAGGTGAAGATAAGAGAATGTGTGCTTAGTCAAGAACAGTTTTACTGTGGCTTAAGATTTCACATTTTATGGATTTTACAGCAGTACTGAGAGACAACCAAGGCTATTTTAAAAATATCAAAAGGAAAAAGACAACAATTACCTCACCCAAAACTCTAAACTAAAAAGGTGAACTCACACTTCATTGTGTTGTTTAACAGGCAGCTATTTCACTGAGTAATGTTAAGATAAAAAAAACAGGTTCAGTTTTTGGTCAAGCAAAAGGGCCCTTCAGTGTTTTACTTCACACTTCTTTGACGTGGAGAGAGAGATAGCCCAAGTCTTCTTGGAGTATTGCTGTCAGGCAAATTATTCCTAAACGAGAAGTAATGGCACATAACCCTTCGACTATTAAGACTGAGCATTCATTAGTGTGGTTTAGAGGTGCTGGTTAGGTTGATGTTTTTACCTTTAGTCAAAGCCATCCCAGCTAATCTCCAGCTAACCTCTTTCTGATTATAGTTCCATGTTTCATGGCTTTGGTGTCAATTAAAGTTCCAGGACACATTTTCAAGAAATTAGATTAACTGCTTAACACAGAAGCCAGACTAGCTCCATTTAGCTCTTTCCTTTTATTTGGTCAATTTTTATATTGTATCTTGGCTGTCTTCGTTGGTTTGCTTTTAGTTTCATACAGCATAACAATCCCACAAATGGTCCACCCTGAGCTTGACATTGTAATTGCAGCTGCAGGAAATCAGTGCAACCACAAGTGTGAATCAAATGGTCACTAAATCTGCATGTTTGTTAACTTTTATTAAAAACCCTTGCCAACCAAGCAAAGAATTGATTCTATGCATTTATATTTCTGACAAAACATTAAAGAGCTTTAAACTGTTGATGATAGAGACAAACTTTAAATTATGTCTGAACTGTGAGATTCTAATGATTTATTCTCTTTTTACCAGTAAGAGAGAATAAATTCCACTCAATCATATGAAGGATAAAATTTTATACTGACTGAAAGAACAGGTTCAGTTGAAACCATGGGTTTAAGAAGGTTAAGTCCTTTTCACATCTTAGAAAAATCTCTATTTGAGAATACTACCTTTGCAGTAAAGCTCTTCTTTATTAATATGCTACAGGATGGGGCTTATTGCTTTAAGATCAGAGCAGATCCTCCAGGGGCCTAATTACAACTATCAAATCAAAATGAATGGGCAAGGTATCAAACTGCAAATGCTCAACCAAGGACATATGATTCTTGTGACGGTCAAATGTCCTGTCACCCAGCTTCTTATCCTTTCTATAACTACAGCATGTCTGCAGTGTTGGTGTGTGCCTGTGTTAAGATATGTTTTGTTTGTTTTTTTTTATAAATCCAGTTATCAGCTCCCATTCATTCACACACATTCATATACATATACACACACACACACACACACACACACACACACACAGAGCACCACCATGTCCCAATCCACCCACCCGCAGATGTCTCTACCCCACTGCATCTCGAGCCGGACAATTAGTAATCCATCACTGCTGGACAAATAAGTTTGCTTTGTTTTGTTTTTGTTACTGGCTTGATACTTCTTTCCAATGCGTCTGTTAGCCATATTTCATGTCTTCATTCACTGCCACACAGAGAGGTGCATGTAGGTGTGTGTGTGATGTGGTGTGCGTCTGGAGTGAAAAGACAAACAAAAGCTGTAAGATAGCATGGAAGGGAGAGAGAACCAATATGAAGAAAAAGAGAAGGAAGGAAGGATGAAGGGATGGATGAAAAAGGGAGCCCACTAGATGGCACTGTTGTGTGGTGAATTTAATTTTTTCCATCCTATCTGTAGCTCCTCTTTCTTGTCCCCTTTTCCTAGGTCTCTGTTTCTCATGTTCTCTCTTCCAATTCCCTCTTTCCAACTTTTTTGACTGGTTTCCCTTGCTCTCCCTTTCTCCCATTCCCCCTTTGTGTGCACAGCATGTATGATGGAGCCAGTTATACAGCTGGGAATTGAATACACAAAACTGTAGTGTTCCTTGAATCGAAGGTAGGTGCTCGAGAAACCCAGAAAGCATATCCAAGGACAGCCTCTGTTTGTTTAATTGACTGCTACCCTTAAACAAACACACAAACGGGTGCACCTATTCATGCTCAAAAAATTTGCACGCACAAACAGAGTCACATAGTCATCTGTGTTAGAAACTTGAACTGGCCTATTTCCTCAGCAGCCGAAAGGTGAAAGACAAAGGATAATGAATGCATAAATAGCACGTACTAATCAGAAGAGGTACAATTTGCACTAGGGTGAGTGAAAATGGATACAGGAATGTGGGCGAGCTGTCAGTGTATCACGCAATTCAGGCGTAGGTGAGTGATTAGTGCAGAGAGTGGGAATAAAAGGCGACAGATCACTGATGCCCCACTCAACTGTTTTCTTGTGGCGTGGTGAGCACATCAAGCGACTGCATCTCATGAGCGCAGATGAGAGAAAGTTCCTTGCATACCTTTTTATCTATTTTTGAAGCTGAATTTTTACATAGCATAACAGCCACTGAACATTCATTAATGTGCAATGGTCAGTGAAATCTGAGTTGACTAATAAGTTTTGACACAAGTAGCTACTGCAAACTAGCAGGAAATAAATTGCATAACAGTAAAGATTTGCAGCAGAACAGTAAAGGGAGATAGGCTTGCTCATATTCACGGCATAATAAATGAAGGACAATTTAACACATATTTTAAACCGAGCTTCTCTAAAATACCAGAAATCTCGTCACTGTTCACATTACACTTAATATACTAGATTCTCTTCAGAAAATCTCCCATTTTTTCTCGTGCTGTGGCTACAGGGATAACACTAGTCGATTTCAGGATGCAAAACTATTAAAAGATTTTTTACCAGTCATCGTCGTCCCCAGGACATGATTTATGCAAACTTTGGTGATCAGCCGATTTCATGTCTAGCTTCAATGAATAAATAAATGTCTTGGGTAAACTGGCAATACACCATAACTATCTCTGTGTCTGAAAGAAGTCAGTCCTTATAAATGAGCGAACTTTCTTTAATATAAACAAGTTGAAACATGCTCCTCCCATTTCTCCTGCTAAATAAACTTAAAGTGGTCCTAAATGGGAAACCAGCAGTTCTGAAATTCTAATCATGTGTCAAACACAAGGTCCTCATTGAGATTCCAAGGCATGACCAGACCTCAGGTTGGATGGTTCCCATTCTTTAATGTCTCACAAGACCATTTTAGAACTTATTTAAATCAGCACTAGCTACTACAGGCATTAAATGAAATGCAGAGAATCAGCACCATTAATATTTATACTGCTGTAAAAGTGGGCAAGTGGTATGACCTGTAGTTCATCCCTTATCGTACAGTGCCATTATCTGTTTGTTTTGCTTGTTGCAGAGTTAAATCTTATTGATTCTGTCGCATCTTGTGGATTAGTCTATCCCTTGCACTTCCTGAGAAGGAGGCTCTCCATGACTTCAGCCACTCATTCCCAGGAAACCCCTGCAGATAGATTCCATTTACACCCACATTCATTTCTAGCCTTGGATCCTCTCTGCAACTCTATCATTTTGATAGAGGATAAGGGCTGCACGGAAACCCTCAACAACAAAGCAGAGTAGTCCTTTGGCAAACTGTGTGTCTAGACATCTAATTCAAATATGACCATGTGAGTGATGGCTTTGCCAGTGGATGAGATTGAGTGCGGGCAGTTTTTTTCTTTTTCTTCTTCTTGCTCTCCAGAAAACTAAAATTGAGGAATAGGCTCTGTGACAGATTCAGATAACAGGGAACGATACTGTCAGCACCTCACCCTGGGCAGGAATCCATATCTCAATGTTATTTTTCCGTTGATTTCACTTTTTCTCACTGGCACAGTAATTATCATGAATTGTCAATTGTCCTTGTGTCTTTTCAGCATCTCTGTTGGACTAAGTCTGTTTCCCTATTGCTTGCTCTCCGCTCTGCCCCCCTTCTCTTTCTGTATGGAGCCAAGTAAATTATCAGATTGTTCGCAAACTGTAAGAGAAACCTATTTTCAATCCACCCGCAGCTCTGAACCCCATTGCCATTATGGAAAGATCTGATAAAGTAGTTCAGCTGAATCATGAATGTTTGACTAAAACGACCAACAACCCTTTTTCACTTCATATCTGTGCAGCTGCAAATGAGACTTAAGTTCAAGTCAGTCTAATCTGCCAAACCCAGAGAAAAATTGCTTATTTTACTTGACTGGAGTGATTTTGGCCCTCAGGGCAAAACCTGTGCTGAAAACTTCTGGTGCATATGAAAACAGTATCTACTGTGCAGTTTTGAGTGCTTACAAGTTTCTGGGACAACAAGAAAACTGCCCATGTGCATAGTGTAATAAACCATGTTTTTACGCTTTCCATGATCTGATCAATGTATAAATTAATGCATTATTGACGTACTTCTACCTCCTGAAACACACTTGTAGCGAGACCTGACACAGAAAAGTTTATTTCCTGTGATAATGGAGTTGTTGACAAAAACAGAACATATTCGACAACTGAACAACATTTTGAACAGCTATATCAGGCAATTTCTTTCACAGGGAAAGCGGCAAAACACAGAGAAAAATTTGTTCTCTTGTGTGTAATGTGCAGCTACCAAACAACAATTTGCCTCACTAATTTACACATTGTTTATTCAGAAAAGAGGAAAATAAAGATGCACTAAAATTGTAGTCTTGTTGGAGAAATCCTATCACTGAAGGAAACTCAGGCTGAGCTGTTCCTCTGTACTACAAATTAGATGAAACGGACACACCTAACACTCTACTTACTTTGTGCTTTTTTAACAGTTTAAAAGTTTTTGGAGAATGTATTTGTCATTCACAATTTATTTTCCCTAACCCTAGTCCCAGTTCTGACAACCAAATCAAACATTCATTATTTACATCTTCCTGGTGACATCGTAGGGATGTTAGAGCTACAGTATAAACAAATAACGCAATTAAACACAGTGATAAACACTTATTCAGTATTCTTTTCAAATACTTGTTATATTCATGACAGCTCCTCAGCTGTGTGATTCTGTGTGCATTTCCCGGCGGAAGCATACGGTTGTCTTACACACCAGGGCTATCAAACATCATTGCATTTTACCTCGAGCCTAACAGTACCTCTGCATGTTGTTTTTGCTTTTTTGCTGTTTCCTGCTTCATCTCTGCACTTGTTCCCATGGCCCCTTCAGTGCTTTCCTGCCAGTAAAATATGCCTTGTGGACACGTTGCTTAAGAAAAATGAAGGGCTAAATGTACAACAGTAGAGGACCATTTATGTAACACTTAGACATCAGCTGTGTAATTTGTCTAAATTTTCTTCCTTGTGCTGGCTCTGAAGCAGCAACAAAAACGACAAGGTCGACTCGTTGCAAGTTCATTAAGTAGCTCATCAAGCCAAGTGTGAACATCGGAATAAAGATTTGGCAAAATGCTACCTGCAGGTGAACAGTTACGTATTATATAATATCAAAATGTGGATGTTTTACTTTAAAACATATCTCCACAAATTAAGAAATATGCCCCAATTTTTCTGCAATCCCTTCTGATATGCTTTCTGACATTAACAGCAGATATTGGCTTGAAACCCAGCCCTTTGATGGTCTGTCTGAGTTCCAAGTTTGCAAGCATGTCCATCCCACTAGGCAGTCTTCATCGCTTCATATAAATGCAGCTAACGTGAATGCTGCACTACACTTCACTGCACTGTGACAGCACCTGAAAAATCCTGCACTGCTTTATACAAACTAAGCATTCCAACTTTATTATTGCAGCAGTATACTAACTGGGCCAGTTTATAATAGGGCTGCAGCTATTGTTGGATTTCATCGATTATTTTATCAATTAATCAGGTAATTATTTTGCCTTATTAAATAGCAATGGAAAAAAGAGAAAAAGGATAAAACATGAAATAAACATGTTTGCAAATTCCATTTTACAGCACTTCTAATGCGGAGTCTTGTAATGTTTGTGCAACTTGAAATGGTCTTACACATTTGACATTCTTTTAACATCTTTTTTTTCCTTCTCTGTAATTTCTAGGCTTTGCTCTGTCTTGTCTATTATCACACCACTGATTTCAGAAAAAACATGCTCCAGTAAGAACTGTCCATGTCAAACACAAAGCATGAAGAGAGCATATCATGTCATGGAGGGGAAGATTCAAGAAAAATAGAAAATTTCTCAAGTAATTTCGTGGTTTATAGTTATTTCTGTATCAAGACATAAGATTTGTCATACTGAGCCTTGTAAAAAATAAAAATAAAAATAAAATCTTCTAACCCATTGGCTCACAGTCGCTATTCCACCAGCACTTTACTCATTCATTATTCCATATTCTTTCATGAATCATACACATATAGGAAATGGCTGCTTCCTGAGCACCTAAACTGTCTCCTCAAATGTACCTTCCTTCATTCATTCTTTTATCCTGCTTCTCCCCTCTCACTCTCACTTCTTTCTCCTCTGTGTCTCCTACCCAACAGGCTAAATACTCCTCTCTCCACAGAGTTCTAAGTAGCCTGCCTGGTCACCCTGGGTCAGTCTGGTTTGTTGATTTAATCCTTGTCTGATGTTGTCTCAGCTCGTAGCTGGACTGAAACGACTGCAGCGCAGGCTAAGCAGGCCTTTCTGCTCAACTGTCTGATAACACCTCTCCTCAGAGCCTGCCACTCTGATCTGATCTGAAAGCTGATGAGTAGAAACAACAGCAAGGTACCAGTGTGTACCAGAGAAGGTTTAAGATCTGGTATCCAGCTGGGTGAAGTGTGATGGCGTGAAGGAGAGAAGAGCGCAGCTGAATTGTTAAGATGTGTCTCCAATGTGTCTTATCCAACAGTGTGAAATATTAGTGAAAACCATTTACAGTAAAAACAACAACAACAACAACAAAAAAAAAAAAAAAAGGGGCAAGAATTCATCTTTGCATGGCACATCTGCATTTTCTCATATCCATTCAAGCGATATATTGTCTTACTACAACAGCATGCAAATGCATGTGCTAAAGCTTCTAAGTTTGCAACTTTATCTCCGATTACAGATGCATACTTGCATCATGTGTGACTTTGGAAAATAGAGCCATATTACATCTGTAAATTATTCATGTTGGACTCCACTTTGAAACTGAAATGAAAGAATATCTGCCCCCCACGCAGTCAAACTGACTTTGCTCACATATACTGGGAGATGCCCAGTACAACTCCAGCCCACTGCAGCTGGCCATCGAGCAGTTCTACTGGAGAAGAGGATTAAATACTTTCCTAAATGGCATCTCAGTGGCAGTTGTTTAGGGGGGGCAGAGCATTAATGATTTATTCTCCCCATCCATATTTTGCAGGCCTGTCTGAGGATCTGAAGTGGCAACTGTTTGGTCACCAGAGAACTGGAGTCTGTTAAAACCAGTACTATTTACTGAACTTTAGTCTGAATTGTGACAGGGTAAGAGCATGAGTTAAAGCTCAAGTTCAGCACTGTCCTGCTAAAGCATGTGCAAATGTTATGGAGTGCGTGCATCCCTTCATTTTGGTAATGGAAGTGCTGGGAAGCCTTTAGTAGTTGCCACTGGTAATGGAATGAGAACATATGTATAATTTAAGGCTCTGCTACAGGCTCCCAGTGGAGCCAAGGAACGCACACACAGGCAAATACACACATATCCACCAGAAGCTTAATCACTGGCAGTGTTTCTTCGTCTACGTGAGCCAAAGTGCCACTAATACAACAATGTAGTTTCAGTTCTCTTAAAGTCCCACCAATTATCCTTGTCTGCTTATTATTCTGCTGGTTGGCCTAGATGAGTCAAAGAGTATATCATGATAATGTGGAGTGAAAGAGCACGGTGAAAGCACAGTTCAGCTCACATTCCGGGAGAGCAGGGAGCATTACAAGAAAAGGGAGAGTTCAGGATTTGCAGATTCTCATTGTATTGATCAGTAAGCCAGCCGTGCCAAGCCAAACACAAATGTTTTCATGCTGAGATTTGAGCAGGATTTGGGGTATAGAGAACGTGGTACCGCTCGCTTTACATTTCTACACAAGGCCAAAGTGTGTGTGTGTGTGTGTGAGAAACGGCAAGTTTTCATCAAGACCTTTATCCCCAAAATGTCAGTGATGCCTCTGGGCTTCAAGCTGTAATGCTGTGATGGTGTGTGACCCTCCCCTGCTGGTACTTCTAAAGATTTTAAGAGTTCTTCATTTTTCTTAAATAAAATAAGATGGCCCTGCTCACCTATTTTCATATCAGTAGCATACACAGCTCCAAAACGTAAGACATATGCAAAACAGAAGATACTGACTAACGTGAGACTATCCTTTTGTGAGATTCAATGTTAAATCACAATTTGAATGCGTTTTTTTTTTTTTTTAACTAAAGGGTGCATTTTACTGGAATGAACCTACTTCACACAACCTACCCAGTACCAAAAGGCAGCTGGACAAACTTTATGCATACATGGTGGATAGACAGTAAAGTGTGACACAACACTTTCGGATGCAGACACATTAATGATTAGGTATGGGTCTATCACACCTTTTTATGTTCAAAAATATTATGAGGAACTTTTGCCGCATTTTAAAGCAACATAATGACACATAAATCCTGAAGAAATTTGCCAAACTGGACCTCAGACAACAGGAAAAGGTAATGAAGAGGTAAGTAATGGCTGTCAGACAAATGCAAGGATAAATGTTTCAAAACAAAAAGCGTTGAGTAAAGGGTAAAGAGTATGGCACAGGACCTACATTTGACAGGGTTCAGATGGTGATGCTGTTTGCTCTGTACTACATGTCTTAAATAACATTTTGCCAATATACAAGCCATGAAATCATCCCAGAGCTGAAAAAGATAGTTGAAAGTTATTTCAATATAAAAAATGTGTATCTTGATATAAATAATTAAGCTAAGAGGATATTTACAGACAAGTGGCTAGCAGCTGGCTCTTTGAAGTCAAGGGTAAATGACTGACAGCTGGCAGATAGTGAGCAGTAGCTTGAAACCTTCCAGCTCAGCTTTTAATCTCACATTCTTTTCAGATCATCGACTCAATGCATCATGGGCAGGACTGGGATTTGGAGCTGTAAAGTGACTTACTCTACCAATCTCCCTCCATGAGTACATTTGTATTGACTGAGCTATGTTAAATTTACCATGAATGTCAGTACTTTATCAAATGTGAGCTAAATTGGCATTTTCCTTCATACAAAAGTATCACAACTTCATCACTATTTAAGTTAGGAGGGATTTTTTTCAATATTTACTTCTGGTTATGCTTATGTACAAACATATTCACAATTGGTACAAGCTTGAAGATTAAGCTATTATATAAAACCATCCTATTTCCCTTTACAATCAGAGTGAATGCCCTGAATGCATGTGTAAATGAACCCGCTGCCACAACACACAAAAGACCATTTAAAATCTGACCAGGGCATTGGATGGTTTCTTATAGAGAAAAAAAGATCAAAGATATATGCAAGCATAACACATCTGTCAGCAGCATTTGCACACAAAAAGGGCTCCACATTGTTGCTCTTTATGCCCTTTAATTGGTATTTGCCAAACAAAATTTCAAACACATTTGACTGTCATTTCATGACCATCCACTCAGTTTCTCTCTGTTTATGTATGCAATTTGCATTTGATTTGTACTATCAAGCTATAATTTACGTGGACCACATCCCATGTGTTTTTGTGTGTATGTGTATGTGAGTGTCTGTCTGTGTGCATGCTTGTTGCAATATGACGCAGGGTGCCAAGCGATGAGTCATGACATCATAATGACTGTGCGGCATCGTGTAGTCCTTTGCTTTGCATCTCGCCTGTCAAATCAGCTCCATTGTGTCTAGGCCTTTAGCTCAGAAGTCCCCTGCTTCACAATCAATTCAGATTCCCAACAGCGGCCTACAAAAGGGCAAAACTGTACAGAGACTATCTTTTCTTTTTTCTGCTTCTCTTTTTTTTTTTTTTTTTTTTGTTTTACAATGAATTGTAAGGACACAATCATTACAGCCATTTCAGAACAAAAAGATGATTTGGAACAGGACTGTGCCTGATATGTTTATAGACAACTCTGTCAGACGACCGAAGGGAGAGGACAGATTGACAGGACAAAGAGTGCAGCGAGAGGACAAAGAGACACATGGAGATGAGAGGGCAGAGGAAAAAGGATAGATAAAAGATTGCACTAGCAAGTGAATGATGGATGACTGGAGGAGAGACACTGGTGGAAGGGGGAGAGTATCTTCTCCCCTACTGTGGCAACCCCTGCGTTGTAATTTCCTTTAGGCTTGTACTACTGTTGCTAAAAGACCCCCACCCTCCCTCCTGTAGAGCCCTACACACACACTCCATCAGCCCTCATACATTCATTCAAATAGACCACGCTCCCCTTCTCATTCTATTAATCTCCTCTCTCCCTCCTCCACGTTAGCAGAGTCTCTCTCGAGACTGATTATAGCCGTGTACAACGTGTGTGTATTCAAGGTATGACCTATGTTGTAGGGACCAAAATTTGTTTACACAGTCATATTTGTAGGGGCTTGTGTTTCTTACGGGGAAAAGAGAAAGTCCCCCTGTCATTAATCCTTAAATTTTAAGGTGGAGATATGTTTTAGGGTTAAGGTTAGACAATTATGATTAAGGTTAGCTTGACTCTCCAGGAAATTAATCTTAAGTCAACATAATGTCCTCTGAAGTCATGGAGACACAACTCTATGTGTATGTGTGTGTGGGGTGCATTTTTTTCCATCTCCAGTTTTCTATTTCTCCCATTAGTTTCCTCCAGCTCACTGCAGACACTTGCTGTAATAAAGTAAATGAGGTTGGGAAATGGCAAGACTCAAGGTGATATTTCAGCAAGCCACTCCCCAGCAACAACACTGTGGTGGAGGCAGGCAGCTGAGAATCTGAATGAGATGTCTGAGTGTGTGTGTCTGCGTATGTGTATTATGTGCACGAAACTGGAGTGCAGTATTTGTGGGTCCTTGATTCATGTGTGTAAAAAGGTTTGCATGCCCACAGCTTGAGTGCTGGAATACTCCTTTATCCAGACGATTGATGGGGTTGTTGCTATTGTGGTTATTGTTGTTGTTTTCACGGGGGTGCGCCTTATTTCAGATGATAAGGCTGTTACTGAAAAATTGAGTCCAATCAAAGAAAAAAAAAAAAGAAAGAAAAATCAATACGTGTGCACCAGCAGCATCACAGTTCAGACTTGTGGTGCCATTTTTGTTTAAGGGAAGCACAAAGAAATGCAGGAATTATTTTCACAGGCAGCAGAGAGGAGGTAGATCAGGTTGAGGTGATCGGTTCAAAAGCTACCTGTGCACAGCCGAGGAAAACACTTGGGGTTGAATTATCCATGCCACACACACTATATCTTCACACAAGCAGTTAGGCCCACGCCAAGTGCTAAGTACTGAGCGGCTGTTGGATAATGAAAAAAAATATTGAAGCTCTCCTTCGATATTTACCACAGGGCCCTCCCACCATTTTTTCTTGCCTTACTCTGGCGATTCTGGTACAGTGAGGCAATTTATTATGGTGCTGACGTTTATTATTCCTCAGCTGAATGCCTATGAGGATGCAGGAGGAGTCTGCTTGGAGTTGCAAACAGCAACAACAGCGAGGACTGGAATAGAGAGCATTGTCTAATGTGAGTCCTGAAGGTTAGTTAGACATGTTGACATGTTGAGTCAATTTAGACCTTGTCAACTCATTTTCCATTAAAAAGCAAATACTTTTACAGTGTCCAAGCATTGTCGACAGCAGTATTCAGGAAATATCTTTCAAACAGATGTATATATTTCATTTGTTGGAGACTATTTTCAGCTATTGATAAACACATTTGGGAGTCGAACATTTACAACAACCCGACAGGCACTATAATCAAAAGAAAAAAATTGATTACCTTCTAAGACCAAGATTGTATTTGTCCTTGTCCTTCTGCCCACTGTTAGCCAACCTGCTATTCTGCAGCTTGTTTTCTTTTAGCAATCAGCAATACAAACAACAATACAGCAAAACAGCAATGATGAGACTTTCCTGAATGAAAGGTTAGTGCCTTCCCATGTCTACAATTAGCCCAAGCCTGTCGAATCTTGCTACTTTACAATCAAACAGCAAGGCAAGAAGACGACTTCCTCCTTCATTCAAATGAAAGGCAAAAGTATTTACTTGGCATGTAAATAATTCAGTGCGTTATTTTTGCACTTTTTGCACTATTTGGGCCACTACATAGGAACAGTGCACACACACTACATAAGAGCTTAACACTATATGAAGTTTAAAAAAAAAAAAAAAGGAAGTAGTATTTTACTACCTCAGTTCTTACTAATACCCAAACGGCTAACTCGAAGGCACACATGCATGTGTGTGTGTGTCTTTGTAAGGATTATGCAATTGTTTGTGACATCTGAACCTTGGGCTTCTTCAGCCGACAAGCTCTTGCTACGAACAGCGCTCTGAATTCTTCCCCTCCAGGGGGAGGCTAGCTGTGAGCTGGCTTTAGCCATCCGTTTCCTTGAGTCCTATGTCTCCTCCTATCCCAGTCAGACACCACTCACACGCATACCCTCGAGGACATGCACATTTTAACCCAAACATGCCCACTTTAAAGCACAAGCCGAATGCCACCACACAGACACTCATGCACTTCACCAAGCACTACTCCCTTGCACACACACATACCTAAAAATGTCACCCTACATCTATTTTGATTGACAAATACATCACACTTAAGTAGACGAGCACACACACACATTTAGGCACATGCAAGTGTATATCTAATGCTGTTCAACACAAAAGACCATTTAAATGCAGTTTGGTTTCTGGTGTAGCACTATTCCAATGGCCATAGTCTGTTGGCGAGAAGGACGCATACACAAAAAAAGCATTCCAGACAGAAAACATGACCTTACTCACTCCCACATAAACAACCCAAGAAACGAGTTGCACACATTCATATATATATGCTTACATAAACAAACACACACACTTTGACATTTAACATGATGAGAAAACAGAGGAAGGAGCAGAATGTCAAGCACAAACAGACGTCCACTTGTGTTTGCGCTTAGTTTTGGAGCGATACATCACACAGTTTAGTACTGTGTGCAGCAATCAGCTGTTGCTGTTTATTCTGCCCCGTGTGTGTGTTTTTGTGTTTTAATTGCATGAATTGTGCACATGTATGGGAATTATTTTTGCTAAACATTTTTTTTTTTTTTTTTGGTGTGTGTGAATATGTACATGAAATAAACAACTGAAGGGACAAATAAATCACAACACCCAAACATAAAACATATGAAAAGAGTGTTGAGGACAAGAACAGTGTAAATGAGGGGTCGACAGTGAAAGCTTCAAGAAAAACATGAGACAGAGGAACAGTCTGTACCAAAGCCAGAGGCAGAGCTGCATGTAGAGCACCATGAAACTATAATAATGGAAAACGAAGAAGAAGCTTATGAAATAAAAGGAAGAGCTAAGTAAAAAAAGATTTCAGGAATGTCAGAAGGAACATGAAATCGGGGTTGGGGTTGACCAATAAGGAGGCAGTCTATTTGTTTAGCTTGCATTGTGCAATCCTTCCCGCAAACACACAAACACCCCACTACCACACACCACAGACAAGCCTCCCTGCGGTTTGTTAGCCATGCTTGCAGAAATACGGCTTCATTTCTGTTGACAGCCGGAGGAAAATAATTGGCTGATAACAACTCATCAGAATACAGGCAATATGTATGATTTTTTTTCACCCCCATTGTATCTGAGAAAGCATGCAGGAGTGTTAACAACTAATCGAAGGGGTTTTCATTCCTGACGAGACGATGTCAGCTGTAAAATTCAGATTTGCCTAAACTCGGTTATTTAAGAGATTTCTTTTTGTCTGGTTAATTGGACTAAGAAGTAATTGACTTTCAGATACAAAAAATCATTAAAGATTAGGTATGGCTCTATCACAATTTCTATGTCAGCGCAGTCCTGTTTGTGTTCCAGGATATTATATGGCACTTCTGCCTCATTTGACAACAACAAAACGACACAGAAAACCTGAAGAAATTAGCCAGACTGGACCTCAGACAATGGGAAAAGGTAATGAAGAAGTAAATAAAAAATGCCATCAAACAGCTGTGAAATGTGCCATTTCGTGTTTCCACGGTGATGGTTCATATTGGGAGCCAAAGCCACAGTCAGCAACAAGTGTCTGAATGACTCATAAATAGCCATCTGCTGTAAAAAGCTAATCATTTCACAAGGATCTGCAGCTTAAACATTTGGAGGTATGAGTGTGGAAATTGTGGTCTTTTGTCTACATAATGGGACAACAACACTCAGCATCTGAAGTACAGGAATCCTCCTCCTTGACATTTTCTGGATGTAATTTAAGCTGCTTTGGAAGGTCCCATCTGAAATCTGGCAGGCTGAGGAAATTAACACTCCACCCTGGCCTGAAATGTCAAACTTGTTCAATGTTACTCATGTTTTTTTGCAATTACAAAGTTACTCGCACTGCACAGATGATTCAGTCTTGTATCACTTAACCAACTGGACTAATTAAAATATGACTTCTCTCAGGTTCAGATACTTTAGTTGACATTCAAACATGTTAAAAAACATGGAAGAGCGAGAAGTGTCTCCAAGGACGAATGTAGTAATAAAATCACAGCCTCAGGGAAGAAGCTGCACCTCAAACTGGTTGTAGGAGCTCTGAGGCTACGCAGCCTTCTGCCTAAAGGGAGGAGGTTGACCAAATTATGGGCTGGGAGGGTGGGGTCCGCTCTAATGCTCACTTCTCTGGGCATCATCCACTGATATACATGTCCGCAAGAGAAGGAATATCTGACTACTCTCGTGTCATTCACAAGCTTCACAATACCTGGGTACCTTGCAGAGCAATTGTACGTGAGTAGCGTGCACAGGAGACGGCTTAGAACACACCCCTGGGGAGAGCCAGTGTTGAGTACGATGGTGCAAGATGAGACACCATGGATCAGCACAGACTGTGGCCTGCCTGTCAAAAAGTACAGAACCCAGTTGCACATCGATGGTTTCAGCCCCAGCAGCAGCAGTTTGTTGGCTAGTGTCTGCAGGATGATGGTATTGAACGCCAAACTAAAATTCAGATAGAGCAACCTTAAGTTTGTGTGCAGACCTTCCAGGTGAGTGAGAGCAGAGTGGATAACAGCTGACATTGCATCACACAGACAGGTTTTTCCTGTATGCATACTGCTGTGGGTCCACAGTGTCAACTGAGTTCTTGATGTGGGACAGCACCAGCTGCTCCAAGCATTTCATAACAGTGGAGGTGAGAGCCAAAATTCTGAATTCAAAGAAGGGACGCATCGCTATGATTGAAGCACATCCCCTCATGAGCTGCTTGTTGATGTAGTTTTTGCCTGTCAGTCTTCTTCATGACTGGACTGCAACTGCATTCAAATTTACCAACCAATTAGGCATAACCCTTGAGTTCTCAGCCAAGCGTGGTTGGCTGGAAATGGCTGTTGAATTTCATCTTCGCTACACTTTCTTTAATAGAGTAATAAATGTGTTTATGGTTGCTCCCCCTCTAAAGAGGCAGTATCTCCCTTATTAGGGGCAGTCCCTCCACCCTTGAGAGTAACTCTCATAAGTGGGTGGCCTGTGCTGTGTCCTGTGATAATATCATTACCTTTTATTTTATTCTTGGTCAGGGGCCTTTTGCAGATGAAATACCCCTGTGTAGCTAAAAGGATGTGCCACTCAGTGTACCAACTTTAACTTTCCAAAATTACTTTACACACATCATGTATTTTATTGTAAAGCTGTGTTATTGTAACATGAATTGAAAAAGTTTCGATTGTTATGTAAACCATTTTCAAATGTATACTTTAGTATAATTACTATGAACATAAGACAGTTTGCAGCCTTCATCTCCCACCAAGTAGCTTGATTGTCTCTCCACTCATTCATGTGCAACCACCACAGCTGCACTGTATGATGAGATAGATTTGGACATGCCTTCATCTTCAGTTCTTCTAATGCTTAATATTCCAAAATATGAAGCTGTACGAAACATAAATGTTATGAATTCTTAAATAAAGATGTGCTTTTATTCAACATGCAGTGATAATTGGATTTTAAGACCATGAAGAATAGAGTAGCAGCAGTGAGTTACTCTTAAGTCGACTGTATGTGCTGTAGTTAAGCATGCGCAAGAAGAATCACTAGACAGCAAGTATGTGGGACAGCTTGTATCAGCTGCAGCGACTGAGACAAATGTGAGTTGAGGTGAGTATACAGGTTTGTAATGTTGTGAGTGCACACAGCTACAATGAGCCCCAGAGGGATAACATCATTCCGTCAGTCACCAACCACACTACTTAAAGCAGCCTAACTTTGTCACACAGTACTCCAGCTAGTATGCAGCCCTACTTGGGAGATGTTAAGAGCTTTTCTGAGTGTCATACTTTAAAAGGCATACAGGAGTTTCCTTGGAGCAGGATGTTCAGTGTGATCTTGATTCCTGGTAGAAATCTTTGTTTTCCCATTATCCCTGTGGGACATGTGGAATGTGGGCTTAAAAATACAGCGACAGGCAATGTTTTATAAGTTCAAGTCAAAATTGTAAATTAATACATGAAGTAGACAATGCAATATTTTCATTATCCTGAATGTAAGCATGAGTATTGATTACCTTCTAGTCAATACATGAAACATTTCCCTGGGCAAAATCCAAGACTTCTTTCAAAAGACTATGTGAGTGAGGATTAGAGAATAAGGCAGTGACTGTTAAAAAAAAAAAGGACACTTTGGCTAACAAAGTGATATTGTAAAGTGTTTTTTTAATGCATCATTTGTAAACAAACTGAGCTTAATTGAAATTATTTCCGTATATGACATATAAGGAGAGTTTTATTCTCTTCTGTAGCTTTGTGCCTTTCCTGTAAATTCATTTTCACCAATCCCACTCTTTGCCCTTCCCAGTGATAGCCACACTACTGACTGATGAATGGCAGGTGCATTACAACCAGGGGTGGTCATTTTTGAAGGATCAGCACTTCCTGACAGTGGTCAATGCAGACTGAGCACACCAGCTTCTCTAAATTAATGTAGCCATAGGCACAAGTGTGCACGTGTGTGTGTGAACGGTCATGTTGCCAGCCATTTTTGTCTGACTGCACCATGCAAACCTGGCCTCTCACTGAGCTCATTTTCCCCTTCATTCTGTGCGAAGGCCATCTTCATAGGAAGGTAAGGGCAACATGGGAAGGAAGGAATCAGAGGTCGGGAGAGACAGAGCAGATAGTGAGGAAGAGATTTTCTTTTTAAGAAAAAGGCAAGGAAACTAAGCCTGAGGGGGAAAAAGGTGTTGAAAAAATGAGCTAACCTGCAGAAGAGTAAGAAAGGGTGGTGAAAAAGATACTTCTCCTGTCCAGCTTTAAAGTTATTTGTAGTTTCTAGATTGTTTTCAGTTCCATTGATTGACTGTAGCTGTAATCTTTATGGCCTTGCTGTACTGCAGAGAAAGCAGAATGTAAACTTTACAGCACAATTTATTGTTAGATACACAGACTCACACCACAGATTCTGAGATTGATTCCCAAACATAATTCCACACCTGTAGACAAACATACACATACAGTTGTGATCTTGTGATCTTGTGATTAAGATACGTTGTGTACAAGTTTTAGGACTCACAACAAAACAAAGAGTTCAATTTCGCTGCTTGCTGTTCTGCATGTTTTTACAAAAGCTGTCATAGCTACTGTTGCAGAGGATTAGGAACAGTATAGATCTGTAATGCATCACAACAGGCCTGAGCAAATAAACAAATTGGAGAGAAAAGCACTGCACAAAACACTTGCCAAGAACTATTTATCAACATTTCCAGAGGCCTGCTATCTCTGACCTATAAGAAGATTTTCTCTCTCATTCCTTTTTTTCCAGAGTTGAATACCTTATAGATGCAAGCTGACACCATTGGCATATAACCTCTAAGAAATTATAGCTCAGCGTCGCACTGCAGGACTTTTACCAACCTGCCAGTAACAGCTATTATCTTGTGTGACGGCAACAATGTCCCTGCTCTAAGCCATGGATAACTTCCAATATAATTGACCTCCGTTTTGAGGTTACATCTTTTACTTTCTCCTGCACCGGTAGTTCATCTCATCTCGATGCCACACACTGTGGGTAACCTATATGGACATTTGTTAGTATGGCAGTGGGAGGCCATTCCTTGAGTGTTTTATTGCTTGTTGGGGGTGAAGAGCGCTCTACATCAGGCCCTTGTCCCTGAGTGTGTGCCTTGTCAAAGCTTCCACTTCAACTCTGCACCAGTGGAAGGTGTGTAAGTGCGAAATTTATATTTTGTTACCATCAGCTTCTTGGCAGGTATATGCTTCAGAAAACTACTGCTGCTCTACTGGAAATAGATGGTAGTTCTTCCAGCAGGTGGACACGGAAAGTGTTGTTTCACCCAAGAATACAATTTGAGGCATTCACATTGTTGTAACCCTACATGGGTAATGTTTCGATTGAGTCTAAATTACCTCTGGTTAATCATGTGATTACATGATGGGTGACAAGATTTACCAGCACTGATTACAGCCAAGAAGACAAAAATTATGCTTTGGTTCTGTGGATCGTTTCTTTCTCAGTTCCTCTCATCGCAATTGTGAATTTAATCTAAGTGTACTACGTATACATATCGTACACTATACATTTCTCCATCTCCCAAAGGTCTCATTTCAGTCAAATTGATTTTCCAAAAAACAGACATCATGATTTTTTCTGTAGTTCTGTCGCTCATATTATATTAAAGTGTTGCAATATAACATATAAGCAATATTTGCTCATTTAAAATATAAATCCCATTTCAGGAAACAAATTCGATTACAAGGCAATAATGAGCATCATTAGTTTGTAATGCCATGTGCCAATGATGCTGGACAAGTCAAGGTGGAGCACAAGAATGAGACAACTTGCCCATTTATGTTACACCAAACAAAATGGTTAACTTTAAGAAAACTCTTAACAGTAAAGCTCTCTGCATTACTCCATGTTACCTTTTCGTGATCAACTGCTAAAAGTTGTCAAATGCTGTATCTAAAGTTTGTTCCAGTTTCTGCTGGTTGTTCCTAACATCAGCACTGTCAAACTTACCAAACACAACGTGTCAAAAGATGACATGTAAAAAAATAATAATAATAATAAAATATTCAAACTGCTTTGCTCATGGGATCATTTCCATTTATACAAGTTTTAAATTCAGTTTCAGTTATTGGAAAATGTCCAAAGACAGCAAGAACACGGATTGAGTAACTCTGTAAAACTTGTACACTTTGAAGCCTCAGTATTTTCAATTAAAAAACAGCTGGCTGGATGACGCTCACTTGGAAGCACTCATGCGTGGAATGGTTTCAAGCAGACTTCAATATAATACAGAAGCCAGTCCCCCCTTCCCCACATTGATAGCTCCCACCAATCTAAATGAAATGTGCTGTTGCAGAGAGAGCCGTAGGCGGTGGCCACTCGGTTGGAGTAAACACCTGTCTGAAATTGGCTGGATTTGGTACAATCCAGAGCACAGAATCCTTACACCAGCATGTGATCGCAATGAAACACTTTGAGTTCTCGTTGCCAATTTCATTACTCCAGGACGTGCTTTCATCATGTTCCTTTGACAGCACCACTCTTTTTTTCCTGCCCAAGAACTATCTTTTTTATTTGGATTCTCTGGTGGAGCTGGACAGACACCCTCCAGAGAGCTCTCATTGTGAGGACTCTGAAGAAGACTCATAATCGAAGCACACTGACACACCACCCTGTCAGTTTTAACATTCACATGCAAATGCCTGTACACACTCACACACAAACTGAGGACATCATATGGTTCAAAAGCTATATCCATAAGTCCACACTGATTATGAATCTGCACTGCCAATGAGAAAACTAAAATAATTGGCCCATGTGGAGTCCCGTTTTGTCCGTGTCAGTAGAAACAGCTCAGTGATAAAAGGCAGAGATGCACAAATCAAAATAACATTCTTCTGACCCTCTAAGAAAACCGACAATGTAAACTGGATGGCGTCTCTTTGAGGACTGGAGCAATTATCTGAGAGAGCAACAAAACTTGATGCACATGCTGCATAGAATACTCAAATAAATAAATCACAATCTGTGCTGAAATGTGCTGAAAATAGTTCTCTGGCTTTTGGGTAATTACAAAAGATTACTCTCCAACCATGTGTCCATGTCTCTCTGTTAGATGCTTTTGAAGAGATCTTCAAATCTTTGAAACTTACCAATTAACCTCATTTTTTTTTCCTGTGGATTAACCTAGAGCAAATGCACAATCAGACAGATCACTCTTCAAGTCGCTGTTTTTCTCACAAATCAGCCATCATCAACTTTATTACATCAGCAGTGAAAAATTGACGTCCCGCCCCATCAGCAGCTAAAGAGATCTGTAACATCACTGACTTAAAAAAAAACTAAACAAAACAAAAAAACAGTATGAGTCATGAATTTCAGAGAACAGCTTTCTCAGATTGAAGTGACTTGGATCTTGAGAACTCTACCCTGAGAGAGAGCAATCTCTGCGTCCCTATTCATATTCAAATGATCCATCTCCAGTGCTGTCATCTTGAAGGGGAGCTATCCAGAGACCACTCTGACAGGAAAAACAAACCATCCTCAGAGTTCTTGTAGTGAAGCAAAGCTTATTTGCATCTGGATCAACACTGTGCAAAGGAAAAGTTGTGTACACTTGTGCGGCCATGTAGCTTTGTAGAGTTGAAACATTTGATCGAGGACAGACAACAGAGCAAGTCCACAAATGGAAATGTCAGAACACTGTGCACATTTCTACTCTGAATGTCTGAAACAGGAAGTGAAAAGAGCCATCGACTATGGAAGCCAAAGACAGGGAACTTTTGTGATGTTTTTTTTCCCCTGAGACATTCTACAAGACAACATGATTACAGTGCAGGGACAGAGAGAAAATGCACATAAGCACATAAGCATCGATACAAAATGAAATTCGACATACGGTATAGTGCCGCTTCTTAACCAGGCCTCATTATAGGAGGCCATGCTCTTTTCTCAGCTTTGCTCTCTTTTTCTTTGCCCATTTCTCTGTGTGTCATTTCCTCTTTTCATCACCACCTTCCCCCGTAGTTTCTATTCTCTGTCCCTACTTATTTGACTTGCCTTCCTCTGTATATCTGCCCTTTTCTCCTTACCCTTTTGAAGGTTATCACAGCAAAGGTTCATCCCCAAAAGTGAGGTTGCTGCCTTAGACCTCGGCCTCCTCTGGTTAGACAAAATGACAAAAATCTTGGACTCAAATTACAGCTGTAGCATTTCTTCATAACTTTCCTTCTCTTCTGTGGGTGTTGTTCCAAAGTTCTGTATCCTTTCCTGGCCTTATAGCTTATAGCTGCAGGAAATACTGAAAAGGGGCCTCATTTATAGATAAGTGGTGCAATAAAGTATGACTTTTCTGGAAGTGCTTGGCAAAATGATGTGAAAAGTTAGTTTGGGAATTTTAGTTGGTATGGCAAAGATTTTGGCATTTTTGAAGGGACATCACTGGACATATAAAACATTATTCTCTGGTTTGACAGGTGTTGTGTAGAGAGAGAACTGAGCTGCATACAAAGGTTGGCTGTGGAGTTTGTGGCACTTAAATTGTCATGGGAACTGAAGTCGGGAAAAGCTGCAGAGGTGGTAAACGCCCTCGCAGGGCAAAAGGTTGACGTGCAAAAGGTAAACAAAGTGCAACACAATGCCCCATTTTCTCTTGTTTCCATCATCTAAACGTCTACATTGTGTGTTTTGCTATAAATACAAAAATTATTTATCCAATTTTGCAATACCTGGAAGATTTGTATGCTTTAATTTTCATTGTCCTCATCTTTAACTGTCTCTTCTGTCATGGTCTTAGTCAGCTTTGTCCCAGTTTCCTTCATCTGTGTCTTCATCTTCTTATTCTTCTACACTAATTTCATACAGTCTGTATTTAGGATTAAAGATCAACAATTAATCCTGAGTGGAACCACATTTCATGACAATCCACACTAGAAATATTGAAAGGAGACTTTCCCTCAGAACATCAACCCCAGGGTGGTGTTAAACAAATGATCAGAGGAATATTTTTATAAAAAGGTAAAAGATGAACAGCCAATGGTTTTTGCAACACATAAAGCAAAGTGACTAGCTGTTTTCATCCCTAAAGTCACATAGCTGTCATGAGTAAAAACAAAAATCACCACATACTACAGTGACTTGAACAATGTTTTCAAAAGCACTGCTACCATGTTCACATTAGTGAGGTCACATGCCACTAGATTTTGGCCTTAGCACCCATGCAGAAATAAGCACTCGCTTTTATTGGTTAGAGTCTGCAGTCTTCCTGACGTATGTCTGTGGACCATGGGAGGAAATTTAAACAAGCCCAAGTGAGAAAATGCAAACTCTATGGCTCACAGTTGAGACCTTCTGGGTGCAGGGCAACAGCACTAACCACTGAGGTAATGTGCTGCATGTGAACTTCACTTGAGGTCTGAATACTGGAGGCTTCAGTATAATTTAGCTAAAACAGATTAACACGCATTAAATTATTTTTGGGAGATGTAACTTGAAACTTAGCACTGCATTTAGATTTCCTGTTAAGTTTCAACAAAGAAACATTGAAGTTCTAATCACAGGACAAAAATTCAAAGCCAGTCCAACGGAGTTATATCAAAAATTAAGAAAGAACAAAGATAACAGGGCTTGTTGACTGTTGTTAGCCATTTTCACCTTCAGTTGGCTGTCAGAGCATTAACTGATTAATCTGCCTTCAGGAAGCTCATATCTAACTCAGATGTGAAATACAAAAAGGATTCATCGCTTATAATGCTGTATCAGATTTAAAAAGGTTTATTAGAAATCTTTTTTGTTTGTGTGTTTTGCTTTTGAATTACAATTAAATTTATGTATGCACTGAAATAGGGCCTCTGCATTGTTGTGAATGTGCTATATGACAAATCATTTTGAATATTGGGGAGGAATGGAAAAAACAGGAAATCAGCTTGCCTTTATTAATTAAAATTGAAGTTGACTTTTTCGGGAAACAGCCCTGAGAGTTGTCTGCTGGTAGCCACTCAATCATTTTCGCTGAAAAGTTTCTGGCTTGTTCAGGGTGCAGTGAAAGTCAGAACTCCAGGCTAATGTGCCACCAGACTCACTGAAAAACCAGAGGTAAAAAAAGACCCTCCATTCTCACTTCCCCACAATTTTCCACCCGGAAACAAAACAGGTGGCTCATGGCTCCCCAGAGACATGGTGACAACCAGGAAAACAAATGTTGAGCCAACTTGAGTGGTGGAGTCTGGCTGGCAAATAAATATGCTTGGGCTTAATTTCCATGATCAATGAATGGTTTCGGGGGGAAATCTGCATGTGAGAGAGTAAAATGCCTGCTACATAACACAAGGCAATTCCCATTTGAAAGTGTAATGGCTGTTGCTGCAAACTGGGCTCACTTGGTACCTCCCCCCACACCCAGATATTGTGCTTGTTGTGGTTCCCTAGGGAGACAATTGTGTTTGCGGCCATGTTTACTTTGTGAGGAATACTTCCAAAGTCGAGGTACATCACTACTATAGAGACCCATTTGCAAAACATATGAGATAGGCAACCTGTTCTTTCATTTAGCAGTCTGTCCGCACCTTGTAAGCACTCAGTTGTACTGCCTCTGTAATCACGACATATTTAACTGACTTTTCTAAATGCGTTAGGCTTATTACATTCCTTTGTAACTTATCAATGGTATGGTGCATTAAGTCAGTTGGTATTTTCCTCTGCGTCTCCTTATTACATCTTTTTATGTTAACTTGCTGATCATATGTAAATGAACAAAATATATTAAATAGCCTCAAACTAAAATTCATTTTCCTTTAAAATTATTCAGAATGGGAATAACTAGAATTTATGTTCGCTCTAAACACTGTAACACAATCAAGTTCTCCTGTTCATAGCCTCAGACCCATATCTTACTCCTAGTGCTAGTGTAAACACACACACACACACACACACACACACACACACACACACACACACACACACCCCAACCCTTCAGATCTGATCCAAAGACAATGAAAATGTTCTGTTAAAATGATCAGGGAGGCTACATCATGTTAACATGGACGAGTGGCCCCATGTTAACAACTGTAAAATCTGCTTAGGGAGAGATCATATTAACCCTCTTCTGCTGAGAAAGACAAACACACTTAGTAATAGTTTTTTGTTTGTTTGTTTGTTTTTGCCATGTAATATACTCCTATTTATACTATTCAAGGCTTTTTCTAAAGTACCCTCTTGGGCCCACTGGCAGACCTCTTAAGTCAGTGTCAATTAAGTCAACACTGATGCTTGCTTTAGCTGTCTTTCTTAGAGGAGGAATAGGGCATGATTACCTAGATGGCTTGATTTCATATTGCATCAATATCAAACCAAAAGATGCTATCACAATCTATAGACACCCACTAAAAAGGGCAGGGATTTGTTCAGAGAGTAAAAAGAGTGATAGTAGATGTTCTGAGACTGTTCCCAGAATGTCAGAAATAACTGCCTTATAGAAGATCCCTTTCATTGAAGGAGCTGTATTGATGTTGCGATTGGACAGCTGCAGTCAAGGCACCCTGAGGTGTATACCCAGCATAAGTGTGTCAAGACCCTGGGGGAGATGTGCTGCACTTCACAACCTGGTTCTGAAATGTGCAGACTCCTTGTGCATAGGGATTGCAGTTATCAAGCAACTGCACCTAAAACAATTTGAAGAAAGGGAGAAGCTGTACATCAAAGATTATCAGATGGAGTTCCAGCTCAGCATGGAAGTGAGAGCTTCAAGAAAACCAAAAAGGTAGGTGAGGCTCTCATACGCCCTGGCAGAAACCAAACTCAGTTTGAAAGAGCAAAGCACTGTTCCTGGAAGAAATTGCCACTGATGCAAAAATAAGGGATGCCTAGGCCGCGTCAAATAACGTGGATAAATAAAGATTTTTTGTGTTTTAATTATTAAGTTAGCGCTGTTGCGCCACAACAAGAATGTTGCGGGTTCGGTTCCCAGCCTGAGGCCTTTCTGTGTGGAGTTGCATGTTCTCCCCATGCTTGCGTGGGTTTCCTCCCACCGTCCAAAGACATCATGTTTAGGTTAATTGGTGTGTGAGTGAGTGGTAGTTGGTCTCTGTCTGTCTCTGTGTGTTGGCCCTGCAATGGACTGGCGACCTGTCAAGGGTGACCCCGCCCTTGCCCAATGTGAGTTGGGATTGGCTCCATCACCCGGAAACGGATAAGTAGTAGAAGATAAATGAATGAATAAATAGTTATAACATTTCTGCAGTTAAATATGGGGAGAGCGTACATTAAAATGGGTCTCCTACATCTACATAGCAGATTCATAGTAAGTTTTCAGTAACCCAGAAAAACCCTAAAGGTCAAAGCCAATGTGTTATCTTTTGGCAAAAGCTAAAAACTGTTTTTCTCTACCACTTCTCCTTCCATTGAGCTCATAATTTAGTCTCAGTTTGAGATGCCATGTTCATTGTGCATTGCAGTTAATTTCCCCCCAGATGCAGCCATATTGCCTGGCTGTTGGTTGGTGAAGGGCTTATTCAAGACCTAATCAGAGAGGGTACTCCTCATATTAATTCATTTAGCCCCAACCAAGTCCCATGAATAAAACATCTCCCCAAACACACCAAAATCATTTCGGATAAATAAAATAATCATTTAGACATCACAAAAGTGTGACGCTATCAACAGCTAATTAGCAATATCAGACCAATATATATATATCAAATTGCAGTGAAATCTTCTAGTATCCTGAAATCACTGACAGTTTTTCCTTCAGTGTGAACACCTACTTGTCAGAGTGTTGTTTACAGCAACGGAATAAATTTTTCAAATTCATCTTGCTCCCTTTTTTTTTTTTTTTTTTTTTTTTTTTGCCACTTTCCTATTCAGTTAAACGCTTTCATTCTTAAGCCCTGCTCTGTGCACCAAAAAGACAGATATCTCATAAGCAACAGGGAAATTACTCAGTCGTGACTCAGCAACTCATAATTTTAACAGCAAGCCATAATGTGTTTTGCTTTCATGCCAGCGGTAAATTCATCTTCTGAACTATTGATTTTTCCAAATGGTGCATTTTGCATTTTGAAAGAAATTGTTGACTTGCTCCTTATCTCAGAAATCTCAGACTCATTCCACTTTCTGCTTAAATTTTGTTTACTCCGTCACGTTTCAGTCCCTTATCGTTTTTATTCCATTTTTCACCATCTCCATATTCTTTGCTCTTAACTTCCAACAGCCTACAAACAAATGCTTTAAAGCATCATTAGTATTATATTTAAAATGATCTCAAGTGACAGGACAGTTCACTAATGTCACAATCTTAAGCTGTAATCTATTTCAGTGATATTTTTTGTCTAAATGGTTCTGAAAAGTCTCCACACATAATTTATAAATGTGCTAAGAGGTCTCTGCCGCAGACAGATTTTAATTTGTGATAATATATTGTTTGATATGCTGAGTAAAACTTAGTATTTGTTTGACTAGCTGAGTATTAACACTGCTAATATTTTCACATGAAAGCTTCGGCAGAGGGGCTGGCAATAAGATTTATTTCTTTTAGTTGGATGAAATCCACCATTTGTCTGAGTGTTTCTGCAGATATTCAAAGAGAAATCAAAGTTATCGGGATTGAGTGTTTTGTGCATGAATGCAACATCAAAACTCATCCAAGCCTCATTCATTAAAAAAGAGGGTTTACAATTGATGTGTTTTATTTCTTTTTCTAATTAATCATCTGTAGGTAAATGATGTCTGAACCTGAAGGATACTTTGTTCATGTCAATGCCAAGTGTCTGAAAAAAATCGTGCTAACCAGACAGTCCCAGCGACACATTTTGTTATGCCGTCCTCTGGATTCAGTAGTCAAAGGAGGCCAGCAGTAATTTACTACTGCACTTCCAAAAAAACTTGGGAAGTGATGAGACAGAATAAAAATTGATGCAACAAGAGACTCTGGGATCTTCACTCCATTCTTAAATAAAGTTCTCTGTTTGAACCAATGAAAATTAACAGATATACTTCTTACATATGATGTTCCTCCTGTTGAAATTTGAAGTATGGAGAGAAGACGACCTCAAGAATAGTACTCTGAACATTCAAACAATGATATATCAAAAGGAAGGTGCAATTAGACAGATGTAGGTTACTAATTGCTACTTGTGTGTTTTACATGTACCAATTTTTGTGGGTGTGTTTTTATGTCCCTCTTCTATAGTCTTAAATCACAAAAGATCACTGGGGTTGGATAAAGGTTACAAAAACAACCAGCTCTCATTGTAATGCAAGATATCGGCCTCCCTTCATCAGCCAACCCACCCTGATTCAGCTCACTGCCAATTTGGACAAAAACCAATCACAAGCAATGTTACCAGCAACAAATTCAAATTAGTGGGGAGTCATTTGATTCAATGTTAATATCAATAAATACAGATTAATGAAGCTTTAAGTAAAGGAAAACAAAGCAAGCCAATCCAAATCCAATAATCCAAAGACAGGCTACAGCAAATGTGGCTGGGTCCTTGTAAGTTACATTAATCAATAGGAATTTTGAGAGAATCAAAAGGTGGGCAAAGAGGTTGGAGCATCTCAAGAACAAATTGATTTCCAGGCCCCTTTGAAAAATTGAGGTTAGGGTTAAGAGTCTACAATGTCAAATGCAAGACACAGCTCATGGGGTTAATACCCGTCCTTCTTTCCTGAAGCAAATAGCATTGATTAAACATTCTCTAGTAGTTATGCAGTTAGGTATTGACACAGACGCATTTATAAAATCTTTCCATGCTGTTTCAATCAATTACGAGAGCTTCCTCTGTTCAGTCGCGCACACTAGCACGGGAACATACCTGCCAGCCGCATGTAAACATGCACCATCACACCCCATGAGCCTACTTTATTTATTTTTCATGCTGTGAGATTGTCTGTGGCCAGTTTGGAAGTCTCTCTCTCTTTACTTTCACTTTGTCAATGTCAGGGTCAGAAAAATCATGAAACAGCACAGGGCTCCCAGTGGGGCACTTTGTTTTCTGTGACACAGAGAAAGTCATTTGTCATCACACAGCTAAAGAGTTATCCTGTAAAAATAGAATCAAATATATCTTCACCTCACCCAGTTTTTCAGAGGCAGTCATCCCGTTTGCTGTTTCATATTTTTCTTGCCATCCCAATCTCTTCCACTGCCTCTTTCACTTCTACTCTTTCCTTCGCTCCTTCCTTACTCGACTGTTTTACCTCCCGCCTCATTTGGTGATGTGATATTTTGATGTAATTATCTAAAAAATGACTCAAGAATTGGATTGCACTTAAGAGCTATTTAGTTCATTTAGCACCTTTCATTTCTGCCTATCATGATTTCAAGGACAAGCTTCCACTTGAACATGCTGGAGTGTGATGCAGGTGAAAGGCTGGTTCAATGCTGCACTCTGTTTACCTACCTCACCCTGAGGGACACCAGGAGGGGACATTGCATCTTACTCAGAAACATTCTGCTTTCTTTAATTTAAAAGAAGCCACATCTGTAACGCTTACAGGACATTTGTTGACAATAAATTAATAATTAGGTGGTTAGGATTATTGAACAGTCATGCATAAAAAATGTGTCCACCATGGTACATTGTCACTGATACATACATCATCCACTAATGCCACGAGTTGTTTCCCCTCAATGCACTGCAGAGAAACTATCAGATGCTGTAATTCAATTAAAAATTGCCCTGGACTGTAATGATCCAGGAAATTACAGTACATGTACTCACTGCTATCACCTTAATCAGCAAAAGAAAGAGAAAAAAAATGCTGATTCAAGCAAAATAGAGAACAACTTTTGTTTCAAAAAATGAAACACTTTATAAGGAAGTGCATTGTGTTCATTGGAAACTGTGGTTCTAAAAAGACGAGTACAATGAATGCCTTGATGAATCTAAAAGAGCAATGCTATTTTCCTTGATCGTGAATAGGTCTGTTCAAGCAGGCACTTCAGAGGACATTTTAAGATGCCTTTTTGTGTAACCCTGAAATTGTTGGATGAATAAGAATGTAGAAATTGGTCAAATGAAAGATAATGGACGATCTGCTTTACCAAAAGACAATGAGCTGACCCTTGAACTGAAGTACTCTGCATTAAAATCCCAATTTCACCTTGAATTAATGTCATAGTGGCTAAAGACAGCACATTGCAATCCATTAAATATTTTTATAGCCTGATTTACATCTACATAATGGATATAGTAAAAAGGCGTCAATCAGTGCTTGTTCATGAAGTTGACAAACGCGTCAAATTAACTGGTTATGTATACCAAAAGGTGCAGCTGTTCATCACCATTTAAGGTAGAACTAACAGTTTGTATTGCCTGCCACACTGGGTAAAGACATGAGCTGCCAGCCAGCAGTAGGGGACATCTAATGGGGAATACACTCACTCGCTGTGGACAATGTTTTGACACTATCTTTGTGAAGATCTGGCACTTTAAATTCCTGCAATTCCGCAGTAAGCATTAAGAAAAAACAGCATGAGGTCTATTGAAAGGCATTGTGGGCTTGAGTTATTCAGGGTCCAGGTTTCAGGAGACTGACGAATTATAACAATTTAGAACACTTTTAGTTTGTGGTTCAGAGAGTCTCAAGTCAAAAAGCTAAATGCTTAATGTTCATATTGATTATACTGTGATCAGGGCAAAAATCATTATTACATCTAATACCAGTAAAGAAATTACAGTAAGAAGAAGTAATATTTTCAAGAGGATCGCTTTTTTGCTTTGAAAAGTTAAAAGAAGATTTTTTATACTGCAATTTTCTTCATTTAAAAATGAAGTAAATATATTTTATAAATTTTTAAGTATTAGGCACGAGTAAAAACGGGGATGAAATGCAATGTTAAAAAGTATAATGTAATACAGTTATTGTAATTAAAGTTACATGAACAATTAAGAAACAAATGTCCTTTCAAAGCTGCTGTGCCAGAACAATTGAGAAGCAGACAATGCAGCTACATGCTTCTTCTGGTTGCAAGTGTGAACTGTAACATACTGTGCAAAAACGAAAACTTTCTGTCAACACACCTCATGCCTTCTAATAGCAGGAGTGAAGAAAATTTGAATTTTCTGCATAATTAATCTCAGTGATGGAGCAATAATGAAGCTCTAAATTGCAGCACGCAGTGTATGCAGGACATGAAACATTCAGAATGGATACAGCTGCACAGAGGACTGTGAGTTTGTACTGTATAGATTCAGCAACTTGAATCTATAGAGTCAAATCAGTTCCTGTCAACTAAATGCTCACTGATTGACAGTTAAAACCTTGACACAAACAAAATCCTTTCTGTCTCCTAATTATTGCATTTTCCTTCGGGCTGTATGTGGATAAAGGCTAAAGAAACAATATATTTAGTTATGCCAAATCTATACATAATTGATCATCTTGGCTTGAATTATTTACTCTTATCAGGATATAAATATTGCATGCTTCACATGAATAATTAATCATTATCAGATTCAATTCTGTGTAGCTTTGGACTATTGTAAGCACTTGGCAATGGGTAATTGCATATTGACTGGGGGTAAGCCAAATGTTTTTCAAACGGAATGACTTCAGAATAAGACAGAATGACTGCTGAGCATTTGACTGATAAGGGACAGTTCTGTGTGTTGTCTGTATTCCAGTACCAGCTGGTACTAAATATTGAGACTCGTCCCATAAATAGTTTACAGTTCCAACTTTTCATTGCTGGAAATCAGTGGACTGGCACTGGAACTCATTACGCAAGTATATCTGTTCGGCCCTTGCATAAGTATGGCTGGGCCACAGTTAATTAAAAATAAGCACAACGGCCTTGTGAACTGATGGGCATAAATTCCAATCCAGGACAAACGTATGAAGATCTCACTGAGGAATTTCCCCTCATGCACAGCTGAGCTGCCCATAAGTGATGAGTTCAACCTTCTACCTGCTTCAGCAGAGCGGTTTAAATGAAATGGCTTCACAACATACTGGAAGACATAAAACTAAATCAAGAAAAAGAAACAAATGACAACTTGTAATATAACAATACCAACTTTCATGGCTTTGAAGTGCATATTTTAATGTCAGTTCACTCATTTCTCTGTCAGAATTTGAGCTTGTAATGGTTCCTTCTCTCCTAATGTATTAAAGATCAAGAAGTACGCAGCTCTGCTCCATTAATATGTTTTTAAAGATAAACTGGAGTAAAGAACTGCAGGAATAACATAAAGGGATGCGTTGTGTAACGACTACAAGCAGTTCGTATTCTGTAAATTCACGGGTGATGCCAAAGAATGGCAGCATGAAGCTCCATCTGTCCATCTGTGCTTTTGAAAATGATAGTGGAACAACCATCACCTAATTTGAAACTTGAAATGTTGCATAATAGCTCAAAAGGAGCACACACTGTGCTCCATGTTTCAAATTAAAAAAAAAAAAAAAGAGCAGAGAGAATGCATGTTGTAACATTATTGGATGAATACAACTACATCTGCCCAACTGCCAATTTAGATTGGATTTGTATTTAGGATACTTGCCAGTTAATCTCAGTTAGACTCATATTTGCTCAAGGGAACCAAACAATACAAGCAACATGATTAAGTCAATCTGAAGCATAGCAGCAAAGACACCAAGGTTATAGATTCAGATCTCACCAGAGGCTCTGACACTAAAACTGTAAACCTTTACTGCACCATGCTCAATCAGTGGCATAAAGCTAGGACTGAAACAGATTATATGTATGGATTAACATTTAATAAAAACAAATTGAAACAGTCAAGCATAACCTCTACAAATGTAGCAGTCCGTCCATGCCAATGAAATTGGAGTCTGGAGTAGCCAGGAGTTGGACACAAACCAACCTCTTATTGTCATGAGAGGCAATGTAGTCCATATGAATTCTACTACTTTCCATTTCAATTGATTAATATTGTTGCAAAAAAGCAAATAACAGAGAAAAGTTTGTTATGATCCACCACTTGAGAGGATTAAACATATACAGTATGTGTCATGGACTAATTGAGTGCAACTAGTTGTACATAGTAGTTGAAAATAACTTCACAGGCCAGTCGAATCAGTATCAGTCAAATCCATAACAAGTCACAAGCCTACATTAGCTACATTCATGGAAACATCCTGCAGATGAGCAATTTCATTTTTTGAGCTGATGAGCACAGCAGCAGACTTCTACAAACTACATAGTGGTGTAGATAAACTCAGAAATAATACCAGTGATATGTATTCCTGGTTTACATACCGAATCAATGTGGTGGGAAAAAACGGTCACCCCACAGTTTTTTGTTTCTCTGTAATCTCAATTCTTCTATAGCCCATGTTAAAAAACAATATGTTTGGCCTTGGCTATCAAAGCTTATGACTCATATTCAATAGATGAGGTATTTGGTATTGGCTGCTGTAGCTTTGGTAGGCTGACAGCCAGAATCTAGAATAATTTTCCTCACCTAGACCTGCCTTAGCACACAAGAAACTGATAAAAAAGACAGTACCTGGCGCACAGCATGTCTCTTCAGGGAAGTTTCTGTGTTTGGCGGTTGCTATGGGGCAATGCTAGCTCAGCCAAGCTGCACATATTGCCCTCATTTACAGTCAAGCTCTGCCTGTCTTATCTATCCCAAAGTTCCTGTGATGATGATGAAGATGGACTTTTAACCCTCTCCAGCCTTTCTTTCACGTCACAGTGTCAAAGATCACGTGAATGACACTTTAATTAATTTTTCAATTCCCCTGCTTCCTCAGTGTTATCTTCTCCCTTTCAGACTTCTACCAATTACAAATGGTTGATTTCTTAGATCGTAGTCACACAGTAAATTGCTTTAATGCTGATGAAGATGTTTTATGAAGCTGCATTTTATTTGAATAGTTTTTTGTGATTGGTTATTATTATGTAGGCATGGTTAGCAGAATCATCCCAGGCAGTCTGGGTGTGTAAATTTGCCTGCTGCTGTGAAAAGATGGATGGTAATATGAGCAGGGGAATGGCTGCTTTGCAACAGAGCCTGATTATTTGGACTGTAGATCACATGTCTCAGACATCACTGATTGGAATTTGATGAAACTTCAAAGTGATGTATCTCACACCTTTGAATTTTTGCCATGCTGATTAGAAATGTCGAAAAAGCAGGACAATATGCCATGTGCTATTGATTAGATATGAGGAAGCCTGCGGTATGGGCAAACCAGAAATGCTTAATAATTAAGGCAATTATTAGCCTTTAAAATTCTGGAACATCTATCCAATTCAACCTAGCATACAGTATATGAATAAATGAATGGTGCATAAATCAATCACAATGTTGCACTGCAGGAGAGATTCATGTTGTGGATCATTACATAAAGATGGCCTTTTTTTCTCTGTAGTCACTGTTGCATGCTGAGGAGTCCTTACTAATCACATTGTAATACACTCTTAGATTTATAGTACACTAATTTATATTTGAGCAAACTATGTTAACATCTTAATTATTCAAACAACTTCAGGGGATAGTTGATTTTTAAATGATGTGAGATTTGTCTTGATACGGCTTTCAAATACTCCATTTTCCTGGGATTTCTTAAATGAAGCATGTTTATGCCAAACGTAGCTATTTGATATTTAATTGTCTCTGGTAATGTTAAATATTTACCAGTGAATACATGTTTAGCAGGAAATACATGCTCATTCTTGATCTGAATTAAATAATATTGTCATTAAAGACTGAATCAGACCCTATTACATTAAACCATGATGACACTGAACTGTTCTAACTCTTACTGAGTCATTTTTATGTCTTTTCCACGAACCTTCTTTTGCAGTGTGATCTAAAAGTGTGCACTAAAACCTCACAGGTGTCGATTCAAAATCTAACTACTGGCAAGAATCGGAAAATCAGATCTACAATGATTTTAATACAGTAATGTTTTGATTGAATCCAAATCTTCATCAGGCTGTCTATGTCAAATCATTACAGCAAAACTAAAAAAACAGTAACACATTCATCACTCAGGTAATTTTGATCTAACTGAATTTCAAATATTTTCAGGCTGAACCAATCAAAGAGAAACTGTATCACAGCTATATTGTTCCCATAAATATTTTGAATTTTGAATGAATTTTATCCTGTCATAACATCCCACGAGACACCAAACAACCTCTCTACATTTCCAGAACCAAATTGCAACCAAAACTATTTTCACATTGACATGTTTTGTCTATCACTCCATAACCATATTTAATTTTAATTTGTCACTCAAATTTCTGTCATGTTTTATAGGCACTCACAGTTTCCAATTATTAGCATTTCACTCTGTTTGTATTTGGTGTGCATTCAACCCAGACCAATATTATTATGCAGAAAGATAAGAAACTAAATCTTGCCTAAAATAGCAAATGTTATGCATTATAGCATCCATTTCTAACATTAAACTACTCAAAGCAGCACAGCAGTGTGCCATCTACTTCCTGTCAAAGCACAGAGATGCATGGTGTTAAAATTTTGTTTTGAGAAAGACATGCAAGTTTATCTTGTTTATTTTGCACCTTTTTTGGTTGGGGATATTTTTTGTGTTAAGGGGGATTGTAGGCTGTGCACACCAAAAAGGTGCTACTATCACAGTTTCAGATGAGGAATACATATTAATGCCAAATGTGCAGAGGAAAAAAAAAAAATAGGTGAATATCTGAAATCTGCTGATCTCTAGTTCCAGGAGTTCAGCCACTGGAAGGGCCTCATGCATAATTCAAAGAACTGCTGCTTCACCGACAATGAACATTTATGTAAACCCAAAGTGAGATAATGTGGCCAAAAAGCAAATGCTAATTTACCTCACTAACAATATGAAGATAATCATTTGCATATAGAAACCGCTGTATCAAAGGTTAGAGTGGGAAAGAAACGGAATTAAATGAAAACCCTCTCTTGATAGGAAGATAAACTTGGTGTAGAGAGCATTGCTGGGTGTCATTGGCACAATAAGGAAAGGTCACAAAAGAGAGACTTTTGAGTTGACATAATTATCTCTGCAGAGGATTACGTCGAGAAAAAAATCCAGAATATAGGTTGTATTTCTTTTATGTAATTATTTGAACATCACTTGCAGACGACGGCCTTCATGTTTACCAGCATTCCGAGCTGAAGTGTCTCTTTGTGCTGCTTGGGTCAGAGAAGGTTTCCTCCTGTAATGGAGCGATTTTAACTTTGACATTTACACGTGGGTGATACTTCTCCCAGCTGCAGTGGCAGATAAAAAAAGATATTGTTATCAAATGCAGTGAACTGCCTGTTCTCATAACACAGAAAGAGTAGGTTTGGTCTGAAAAGGTGGCTCAGAGGGCTTAATATCAATGACAAGGACACCAGGAGCATCAAGGCGTGTGAACAACTTGACAAAAAGAAACAAAATAGTGACCATGAGTAACGGAGGTCTATGTAGATCTACTATGACACTAGCTGGACAAACAGGTGGCGGATCACAGGGACCAGGGATCGTCAGGTGATCCACAAAAGGCAGGGAATCTAGAGGACAAGTGTAGAAACACAGGGGCAAGACAATCCAACACTACAAGAAAAATGTAAAAAAAAAAAAAAAGAATTAATAAACAAACAAAACACCTGTTAAGTTATGTGCAAAGATATAATTCTTCTTTTCTTTTTAAATAATACAATAAGAGATTTATTTTACTCGCATACATATACAATTTTTGTTGTACCTAAAAAGATCAGATTTAAACTTTGAGTGGATATTTCTATAACTAAGAAAACGTACATTTGGATTGGCTTTCTTTCCTTCTACAGGAGCTGAATTACTTTATTTTATCCACCAAATACAATTAGTTTAATTATCAGGACTTTGTGGTACGGTTGAAAGCATTTTAAAAAGCATCAAAGTGGACCTTGAGTGAAAAATGGGCCAATCCCGCCTCAATACCAGAAAGTAAACTGAGCTTAAGAGTATTTTCATTCAGTTAATTAGTTTTTCAGAATCATGGGCTTAACCCAAAGACAAACAATCTGATTTTATGTCAGGTAAATTAAAGTATCCAAGGCTCACATTCCATAATCTTAAACTCTCAAATGCCTCATATTTTGCTTAGAAATTACTTACTAAATAAAACAATTTTCCCAAAGTCCCCTGACGATTTCATTCTTTTATATTTTTCATTTTGCCATCAGTTATTTGTACTTGCAGCTCGCTTTGGCTTCTCCTTGTTGTAAATTTTATGAACATAAATTAAAAAGCATCTGGTTCTGAGCAACAAAGTTGCATAGTGTATTTGCATGAGCCGCAGTATGACCCCGTTAACCAAGTGTGTTCCAGTGTCTCTCCTAAAAAAAGAAGAAAAAAAATCCAGCACACTCTTTCTGTCTTAACAGGCACCTGGGCCATTCTGCCAATTACCGTATCTGCATTGCACAAGTGTGCACCTGACTAGCTACAATAATAAGTGAGGTAATGGAAGAGACCCAGAGAGTCAGTGGCAGAGGAGGAGGGAGACGGAGCAGATGTCACCTTGACTGTACAAGCTTTGCTTTAAATTATAGCAAGTGAGGGAAAACACATTTACCATGCAAATAGTTATTTTCCACAGGTGTTAAAAACCTTCACGGATTTATGGGGCTATAAACTGTTAAAATTAAAGTTTCACAAATCCCAAAGAAAAAAAAATGTTTTGCATTTGTGCATTTTCTTTATGTTCTTCTAATATACCAACTTTTATGCATTCCCTCCAAATGACTGTGCCACCTGTGCTTTCACCAAAAAGCTTGAGCTATTTTTACTGTATCACTTCATTTACATTAACGTACTGTCTTTTCCAATACATTTGATTTAAATGAATATGCTAATCTCTCCTCTACATATCTGCTCAGTCTCATAAGATGCACAGGCTTGTACCCCCTCACATGTACATCCATCAAATAGACCTCATTCGCTTCTCTTACACAGCCATTTAACCAGTGTTCCACAACCTTACCTCCCAACTGTGAGATTCGTTTTTCACTGCCTGTATGCATGCATCCATTCCTATGACACTGTGTGCGTGCATGTACGCTCGAGTGAGCGAATCCTTCTCTGAGGTTTAGCCATGTAAGATCGCTGTTTCCCTACACTGTCCCCTCTTAATAAATCATCTCATCCCCTCTAATCTCTCCTGTGTATTCAACGACCAAAGATCAATCCGGCACCCTCTGTAGGAGTTTTCAGTTAGCGGGGGGTGAAAAGCCTCTGGGGTGAAGGCGTGGAGAGTCATTGAGAACAGTGACCAAAATGGTGAAGAGACCTGTTTGATATCAAAGCAACATTGCCAAGTTTGAGCTGCATATGTGTGTGTGTGTCTCTCTCTAAGAGAGGGGGAAGGAGAGGAAGCACACACAACTCCTCCATCCCTCAGTTACATTCACCACAGGCGAGCCCTGGAGGCTTGCTTTGCATGCACACAAGTAAACAGATACCCATACTGGGGATCAGATTGGTGAACCGTACTGTAAATGCCAATCAATACTCTCATCAAAGCAGAAGAATCAGCTTCATTTGATTTTTTTGAACTCTACTGTACCTTTGGCGCAGGAAGTTAAGTATGCGTTGTTACCCTGCAACAGCCAATAAAGGGTCACAATAAGGTCAAATATGTAGGAGGAGAGGGTCAAATTCATATAAAAACTCACTCATCTTCATCTCTCCCCTTAGCACACTATGAGAGCTATTCAGGTGCATAAACGCATGCACCCACACACACACACACACACACACACACACATACGCAAAAGAGACACTTGCAAAACACCTGCACATGGGCAAACACTTTCTCATAAACATGTGTGTACACACACACACACACACACACACACACACACACAGTCAACTTCTCTGTATAGCCAACGGGAGGTAATCAAAGCCCTGATATGCTCTAACCAGATCCATTAAGGAGCTAATAAAGGCTCTGGGTGAGTTAATTAATGACCCCCAAGAACATCATCTGCCTCTAGTGCTACTTCTCAGAGCGCTGTCTCTGACTCTCACTGAGCAAATCCCAAATAAAAACAAAAACAGCAGCAGTACGGTGTGATTTGGGGACAAAATCGTATTGTTTTCGTGTCATGACAATCAGACAACAGGATAAATGGTTTAAGCTCCATTGATCGGATGATGAGGCATGTTTGTGAATAAGCGAGTTTGTTGCCATGTCTGTGCACATTTCACATTGATGTACTTGATATGCAGCATGACACTTGAAAATACAAATTCTCCAGAATGCCTCACAGACACAAAAAAGAAATTGATGCTAATGTGGAAAAAGGACGAGAGGGAAATCGAGCAAATCAATTAATAAAACATTTCATTTGTTTGGATGAAGCCTTGTGGAAACTTCACAGCTTCTTCAGAAGAAACCATTCTCTGCCTCAGTAGATAACGCTGTCACTGTCATATTTGAAATGCTGTTTCACACATGGCTAATTGTGCTTCTTAACTTAGTGTTGCTTATGGAACTCTACTGAGTTCTATAATTAAAATGAATGCAGAATTTAAATAGTAATTTTGAATGGCTATGTCTTTTTCTTTAACATATATCAGTACTCTGGCTGGCTGAGGAAAGTAATTACATTTCATTGTTGGTAGCTATTGTTGCAGTCCACGTTATAAGTAATGAAAATCTTGACTATTTTTCTATTTATATCAGAATTTATGAACATCAGAAAACCTACGAGCCTTGTCTGAGCAAAACCAAAATAAAACCAGACATGAATAAAACTGCTACTTTTGGTTTTGAAATCAAAACACAGCAGCTTCCAGTATCATGCACTGAGAACAGATGGTATCTGGGCCTCTAGGAACAAGAGTTTGAGCTGTGGCTATATCTATGTTTGTTTTCCCACTGTCACTGCAACTTTCAGGACAATACTTTGCTGTCGTATAACCACAGTCTTGATACATGCAATGTATTATCTAATTTTGAATCAGTCACTTTTGTAGGATTGTTGGAACTGTTAATGGCAGATCTTATATCTATTCATTTCTGCTGCGTAAGTATTGTGGGTTTTACAGTGAGACTTGTATGACTTTTTCTGTTATATTTCCAGTGTTTATATACTTTTAGTCCTTCCCTCTCTTAAAAACAGCATAGTTGTTTTCTTATGTCATCAGCATGTACTTTAGATAATTATGCCTTTAGATATCAGGCATATCCATCTCTGTTTATATATTTTTTTTTAAATTGATGTAATTTGCAGCAAATTCATGCCTTTTGCCTTTTGAGCCCTTCTTATTAAACATGTGGCTGTAGACTAAATTATTTTAATGCTTTCATTTAATTGGTTGGTTCCCTGGTGCCCTGGTGGCAGAAATAAATTCATTTGGTCAATACATATCTCTGAGTACGCACATAGCCAGTGACCCTAAACCTTGACCTCAGTAACGTATGGATTTTACGCCACACCATTATTGTATGCCATCATAGCAGGATGAGAGAGATAGTTTACTACCCATGCAGTAAACGTTAAAACTCCCCCACGCTGTTTCTCTCTTGGTTTTCTTCTCTCTCTCTTGGCATTTAACAATGTGCTAGCTAGGCAGGTAGCATTGGATTGTTTACTGGGTCGTTAACTGTTGGCCATAATTACCCCATTCATTGTGTGCAAAGACTCTGAGAAACAGAGACTCCAGTATGAGAAAAGCTCTAAGAAGTTGCTGCTGCCACCACTATCACTATCATCACAAAGCAGAGGCAGTATTATAAACCTAACTGCAGTGCTCTCGTGTTATTCACAACCTTTTTGTATGCAGACTCAGCCTGTGTTTAAGGTTTCTTTTCTCATAAAAAGTTAATAATGCTAATTAATTAAGGTGGCATTTATTTCACATGGCTGGGGAAGCACTCTTGGTGCATTCAGACGTATATTTATCTGTTAGGTGAGTCCAATTTATCCCTCTCTGATGTTAGTGGTCACCAGGAGTGCTGAAGTAATAAAAAGCTCTGCATATGTATGCACGTAAGAATGAACATGAACACATGAACACACACACACACACACACACACACACACACACACACACACACTAAACCTCTGTATGCCTTTAGGGAGATTTGAAAGGAAGTGGAGGAATAAGTTATGAGGTGCTGTTTTCTGTGTTTGGAAATGTAGTCTCTGCATTGCCGTTGTATTTCAGCAGTTTGCTTGAGATAGAATGACATGCTGGGGAGAACTGTGTAAAAACATGAGGCACTGAGCTGTCTGGCATGTGAAGACATTATTTTTTTTGGTTGCTTTGTAGTTCCAAATTGAAAACAAAACACATACAGAATATAAAAGATGATGAACTTTCAAGCCAATTGCAACATGCAGTTCTCTTTTATTGCTGAAAGACCACCCGGAAGCCATAAGTAATTATGACGGGATCAAAGGAGGAATTCAGGTTGTCAAGATTTCTTTCATCCATGATCATTCCTTAATAGTTTCTTATTAAAATCAAAACAATGACGGTCCTCTAAGTACTCATTTTAACCCATTCTCAAATCATCTGTTCCACATAATAAAGTTGTTGTTTTTTTTTTTTAATTCAAGCGTAACCAAAACATGACAATTCTAATTATCATTACTTTGACGAAAAAATGTAGGGACAAATGATCAATATTGTTGTCTAGCCTGGCGAATTTGTTGATACTGGGTGTCTTGAATAAAGTATATAAATAAAAGAATTAGTAGAAACCCACTGCCAATAAGGAGTACACAGTATTTTATGTTACAGTTTTCTGGAAGCCTTATGGTTTCGTCAATACTCCACAGACCAGTGAACCTGAAGGTCACTCTGGCATATTAAAACCCACATCCTGCAATTTCGAAAGCAGCTATTTATTTTCATCACTTGGAACTGGCAAGGTAAAGGAGTAACATTAAATAAAATCTTGTTAAAATCATGGGCAATGAGACAAGCCATAGAGCTGTGAAATGCTTCTGCAAACATCCTCATGCGTCTGAATATAGTAACTGTGGGTAGGCCCTTTAACTTAACTTAACTCAAATGTAACCATTCAAAGTGGATTTCTTTTAACCTCCGTGCTAACTTTTACGATACGAACTCTGGCCACTTTTTGGTGTCTGACCTACTCAAACAGACAAAGTTTATCTTGATGACAGCAGGTAAATCCCATTAACGTTAAGATTTAACTTTCAGGGAACATTAAGATGTTCAAAGGATAACTATCTTTAAATAATATTAAGTGTGCTTGTCCAAAGGTTTCTTTTATTGTTTTTAAGCCGTGATTGGGGATACAATGAAAATGTAATACTGCACATTTAATATTTATTTTCCCGCTAATTTCCAGGAAACATTTCCCAGAATGTATTATACATATGTTATTAAAACTACTTTCAAGGGAATAATCAGCAGAAAGAGCTCTTATGAAAACTAATGGCAGTTAGGTGTAACGATTTTCCAACACAAAAAAGATTCAAGAAACTGCTGTTATTTATTCATTTATGAATTACTAAATGAATTATATCTGACGGGAGATAGCTTTGGAATGTCCATCTCTACAATTTCTAAGTTCCAGGTAGAATTAAGTGTTAGGTTTCTGCTCTGCTCATTAGTTATATATATATATATATATATATATCACTATATTTTTTTGAAGCACTGAATAATTGATAATTATAATGATAAGATTTCCTAGACAGTAGTTATGATATTGCATATATACCACCGACAGTCACCCTTAATGTTATTTGCAATTTTTCTCTCTCATCCATATTCAGATATTTTATCTTGCTAAATATTATTATTGTGTTTGAATACAAAAGTATAATTTCAAAACAGGAAATTGAAAAAGAAAAATCTCCAAACCACTGACAACATTCTACGACAGCACCCAATTATGCCAATAAGCTCTGTGTCTTCATTCTTTTGCTTATGATGAGGAGTGAGCATGTGTCGACACAAAGGCTCTTGTTACAGACTAGGAAACTGTGCAGCCTCTCCTCTGCTGTGTAAAGCATCTCCCTGGCATGAATAACTTCTGACATATGCACACATAGCACACAAAGACATACATGCAGGAGTGTTCCCACACAACAAATCTCCCATATTTCTTAGCACACAGGCTCCATTTTCAAATCATTGTTATAATGCTCTAAGGAAGGAGCAATGGAACAATGGTAGTGAATCTTTAATCTGCATTAAAAGCTAGAACTCCCTGTACAGTGGTATGACAAAAAGGCCAGCCATAATGATAATGCATGGTAATATATTGGGGACATGTAGTAGGAAGCTATCCCTTAATGGTTAGTTCAATCCATGTTGGTCATTATCTTGCTTTGCGAAAATTATGAGATGCACAAATAGGCACATAAAGTGTATTTTATTTATTGTGTCCAAATAAGCTGCACAGTAAACAGTGGAAACATGGAACACACCAAGACTATCAAACAAGGTGCTGCAGGTATAATTCTGGGTTCACTACATGGATGTTTATCGGCACTATGTCATGAGGAACACAGTAATGGGCACCAGATCTGATGCCATTGAGCTCAGAGAACCATGTTTGGCTCACCGTGTTGCACCAAGTACAGCCCGAGTAAGGGGCTGGAGGTAAAGCAGAAGCACCAATTTCTGCACCTACAGCAGAGTCAACAGAGAGGATAATGCCAGGGTTCCCTCAAGTCGAAGGTATTTTTCCAGTCATGGGGGAAAAAAAATCTGGGTAGATGAGAGAAAATTGGTATAGCTTTCTGAAAATAAAATGCACATTCTCATGTTTTCCTTTTTAGAGCAAAGGGTTTGATGTCTGCTCAAGAACTGGCAGCTGAAAATAACGCTCTGTTCAGGGATGGGTGAGTTCAAATGAAAGAGCCTGCTCATAGTTCTGTTTTGTAAGGGATGCAAATGTCACTTTAAAGTTTCAAGCTTTTGAATGTGGCCTGAGTCACAAGTTAGGAAAGAGTTTCAAGGAGCTGGAGGGACATTGAAATTCATCTGTGCTTGTTTGTGAAATATTTTGTTCCAGAAGCTTAGTGCTAGATGGTAAGCATCTGTAGCTGAAGAGCTAACATGCTTGTCTTATTCAACTTGTGTATGAACACTTATTACATCTAAATACACACATTCATGCTGGAGTACACACAAACACCTGTACATGCTTTCACAACACTTCCTCTGTTCTCAAGTTGACATAACTTCCAGTGACGTGAATGGCAAACAGAATACCTCACAAATGGTGAGCGTTCCCACCTTGGGAATTTCAACTGCGAATCATCAGCAGTGATGTCTGAAAATACACTCAGACACCAAACGCCCTGTGAATGCTTATTGTTTTTTTCTTAATTCATTATCTGGGTATTCCCTCAATGGGCTCTACGTGCTTCACTTATATCCATTCAAATGCAAAAAGCAAAGCTCAGTCCTAAACTTGTGGCATTTTTGCCCCGAGAGGCTCACAAAGAACAAACATAAATCTTGTAAATGCACCTGATCTCAGTTACAGGCAATTTGGTATTGAGACTGTGTGTGTGTGTGTGTGCGTGTGTAAATTCTGTGGGATATAAGGAAATAGGTTAAGCATCATTATAGTGAAGAAAATTATTCTGAGATTGTTCTAACCATGAATGTGTAATATTCTAAAAGTCCCAAGAGTCCCAGGAATTGCTTATTTGCAATAAAGTAGCTTTTATTTATTCAACAGTCAGACATCACTAAGTGCACTATTTTTGAATCTAAAGCAGATCTGGCTTCAGAAAGTCAATGACTAATACAGCAAAACACTTGAGCAGCCAATGATGCCCTATTACAAATGAATGGGAGCCAACAAAGGAAGAAGTCAGTGTTTACTGGGTGAGTGAGCGTAAATGAATAAAAAAGCAGCAGGGGGAAAAGAACAAAGAAACAAGATTGGGCCTGGTCATGTAGCTGCTTCAACAGATAGGTCATTTGGATTTCTACAGAATCATATTTAAATTTTTATCTATTTTGGTAATAATAAAGGCCGGTTGCAAATGGGAATGGCGGATAACAGGACATTACAGCCATGTACCTGTGGATGAAACGGCATTTCTTAATGTAACTACACCGTGCCGCATCTTCTGCTGTAACTTAATGACTTCAGTTAAACACTGTAAATGAAAACTTTGCTGTTATTTTATCTTTGAAAGAGATTAAATACAACATTCAGAAATCCATATCCCCAGTCTCCCATTGTGTGTTTAACTTATTCGAGCAGTCCTTTTTTTATTTATTATCAGGCTTTTTTGTTCATTCTAGTTCAATTCCACCAACGTTAGATCGAGGAAGTCTAGTGTATATATAGTTGGTAGTCTGTTAAATAAATATGCTGTAGGGGTGTCATTTATAGAGAAAGAATAAATTTGGTTGGGACTTTTCACACCTGAACCCAAGGGTGATATTCTGCAAGAGATTTCATATTAAACAATCACAGCTTGTTAAATTCGTAAATGACTGTTATTGCTTGGATGGGACCTTGAGACAATAAACTTTACTGCTGAGCAATTCCCAACGGACGAGAGAAACAATAGCTTGTTAAGATATTTAGCAAAAAAATTGTTCACTTCCCTGGTCACAATTTTATGCTACATTAGCACAGTAAATGTATTGCATCAATACCAATAACAAGTACCTCCATAATCAATCTTTCATTCAATTACTGAATTTACTTTGCTGAAATATTACAAGCATATCTACTGTTTCACACACTTTGTTTTTACATCAAGTCACCACTCTGCTAAGCAATTGAGCAGCCATTTTTTTGTCTCACCCATGAAAAAAAGCTGTGCAGAGTAGTACCCACACTGCTATTCAACATTAACTCATGGTGCTATCAAGCAGCTGTTGTCCAGTCCACTGAGTAGAGAAAATACCAGACACCCAGCGATGGCGGCGCTAAAGAGTGGCCTGAGGTTGTTGTGCGCAGTGCCAGCTGGTTTATTCTGGTTTAAGATAAAACAGTCAGATTGTGTGTCCATGTTTGTTGTTTATAACATTTGACAGGATGTGATTAATGCATTATAAACATTATGGTGTGTGTGCGTGTCAAAACCAGACTTTCTGACCAAAAGTAAACTTGAAATGAGTACTGGCCTTGACCTGGCAACCCTATTAAAACTGTGCAGCTCTACCAGTGACACCCAATACTCAATAGTCACTTTAAAAAGTAATAACACAAAATCTGTTACTTAATGTGACTAACACTCACATGTGGCATGAAAGTGTGCTAACATTTTATAGTAAAACGACGTCACCATGTAAGAATGCCGCCTGAATACATTCTTATGGAAGTGCGGTGGCAATATGTCCCCTTAATAGTCGTTATTCTGGCGTCTCTGTGCTGCTGTAAAATTGAAATACTGAGACAGTTTGTTCTTCACACATTCAAAAGTTCTCATGGCTGACAGCACAAATAGTGACATCAGCATGACCACATTGTATGCAACAGTTGCCAAAATGTGAGGACTTAAACCACATTTTGGTTTTCCGCCTGTCAGTCTCAGGAATAGAAGTGCACAACAGTAGAGCGAGTTTAACAACATTCACGACTGTTACGTGACCTAGAGTTGTACCAGTGTTTGAAGCTTTGCGTGGGAGCCAGCACACTGCTTCATGAAGATTATTCCATATTTCAGTGTTTTTATACTACTACATCCTCATCGGCATCGCTCCAGACCAATTAAGATTCAAAGACGCTTATCTAGATTTGATCATGCTCATTGAGCCGTTATCAAACACGTGAACCTGCATGCCATCAGTGAGGTCAGTGTCTATGGTGAGGGAGGCCACCGCATACAGGTGATTAAGGACCATCTATTATACTGAGTGGCTCTTTATTCATCAGTGAGAGGCCTGCTCTAGTCCAAGTTGAATGAATTTAGAGCAACAGCTTGGTATCAGCATCAACACAGTTTGATCTTCAGCCGCTTATTTGTGCAAATGCTGTCCTGTTCTGGGCTCTATTCCCACAAGAGTATCTTGTGCTAAATAAGCGTCTGCTTATGATACACTACTTTGAGTTAAATTGCATCTCAGACTTGCATTTTTTTATTTTTTTTTTTAAATCAAAACACCACTTACATTATCATTTGGAGCAGACATTTCCTGAAATGCCATTTACCTCATGTCGGGGTTGCAGGCTCTGAAACTAAATCACATAATTTTCTCAGACTTATAGGTTGGCTTGAATTAAAACACCAAAAGCAGATGGGTTCCTTATGATTAAAACACACAAAGTGTGATTTTTTATTATTTCTTATTATTTTTTACTTACTTATGAGCAGCAGAGGCAGAATCCACTGATATACATAAAAGGCTTTTCCCCCACAAAGCCAAGCATTACCACATTTGCCGAAATATATTTCTTCTCATATTCTAGTGTCATTAGCTGAAGCCTTCGTAATAAGCCATGTGATATATCCCGCTCAGTTGCAAACCTTGGCATGCAAATGAGAAGTGGCACTGGGGGTGGGGGTATTGTGCGTCTGAATTTATCTGAACTGATCAGAAACACAATTATGCCTTGCTCGCTCATAATAAACCACGGTTAAGTGGGTTGGAGAATTCATTTATTTACATTAACTGTGTCGTTGTTCGACAGTAATGGATGCCTTTCATTAATGAATGAAAAATTTCGCCTTGCCCCAGCTCTCTTTTTCTGAAGCCTTTAGAAGAAGAAAGAGGTAGATGGTTGGGGTAGAAAAAGAAGGAGAAAGTATTGATAAATGAAAACTTTTAGAGAGATTGTATTCAGCGATTCGGACTACACTGCCAAGAAACAAATTGCCAAGAGAAATCCAAAATCCTTTACCTTTCTCCTCTCTCCATTCCTCTCGCTAACACACACACACACACACACACACGCAAACACACACAAACACACTGCAATTTATGTTCTAGTCCTTTCGTAGTGTGTCTAATGGAAGAAAATGAAATGTTTTCTTTTTAACAGCAATGGGCAATGATTTATGAAATTGAAGAGAATGTTGCATGTGTGTCTCTGTGAATCCCATTTCATGAATGTTGTATGTGTGTGTTTGTGTGTTTCTGAACATCATGGCCAGTCAATGTCACCAATCGTTCTCTCTCTTGGCCTGGTGTTATAGACAGATGTCGCCTTATCTCTGCTTCTGCCAACCATTTGTCCAGCCACACTAGCGGCCCCCTTACCAAGCACTAATCTCCGATTTGAATTAAAACATAATTGGAAATCATGAATCAATTTTTTTCATGAACAGCACAGGCAATGCCCTGTCAACTTGATGCACTGCCTCTCTTGTATATTTATTAAAGGCCTTTTCAGTGCTGGACGCAGCCAGTGATGTACATATGGCTGAGACAAAGTGGGTGGGCCTGGATACTGTGTGAGATGTCTTAGTTAATGGTGATTCACATGCCCTGGGGTAACAGCTACCTTGACATTGCCTTATGAAGTACTGCATGGTTGTCTGAGCTCATAATATATGTATTATATATGGATTATCCAAGGTGAATGTGTCTTAAATGTGCTGAGCTGTGAACACTGCTGCTTTAATGTTCTTACTGAACACTTGCAAAACATGACAAATCAAAAGAAAATGAAAAGGTGAACCAACTTTTTTTAATGTTATTCATATTGAGAGGTGCACTCAACATAAACATAATTTCTGCTATTCTGATGTTTTAAAATATGGAAGAGAAAAATGTAATATTGATCTTAACAGAGCACCATAGGTAGGTTTGTTTTCCTACGTTATGTGTAAGAGAGGGTGACTTTTGACACCTTTCGTTGTACATGCCTGCAGCTAACAGTGTTCATCTATTATTGAACGACGGCAGTGTTTTTTTCTTCCTTCTAGATGAAGTATTGCAACCCTGGAAGTATGGATTTCATGATTTCAAGGATCACAAATTACTTTTAACAGCTAGTTCTCTGTATGCCATTTGAGACTAAGTGAAAATTAATGGTGTGGTAAATGAGTGAAAAGGCACACCAGTGTAACACACTGAAGCTTAATGTCAAGTTGTATCATTTCCATAATATTACGCCTACAGACAGCTGTCATGACTTTCTGACCATTGATCTGTGTCACTGATCAAGTTGTTTCTTTTATGTCTGTATGGTAACTGACACAACTTTGAACTTCTAGTGGCTTAATGGCCATTATTCCAAATTTATGTATGCATTTTATAAGCGCTATGGAGAGAGACAGAGACATTGATTTATAACTCTATGGATTGTCAGCAACATTTGTAATCAAAAAGAATAAGATTTCCAGCAATCTTATCCTTACTTTTCACAATTTAAAAGCACAAACAAGATAGTTGTAGTTATATTGCAATATTTTATCCCCCCCCCCCAAAAAAGTCAAGTAACTACTGACAGCATACAAGTTCTTCCTGAGGTAACTAATTTTCAATAGTAAATATGTTTTGAAGTAAATGTAATTATGCCTAAATTACAATATGACAATATAAAGTTTTTGGCACAAATATACTGATAGTTAAAAATGTATGGCCTCATTCGTTAAAAAAGAATGCCTCTGCCACGGCAGCTAATTGGAAAAACTATTTAGTTGTATTTGAACATAATTTCTAGGAGACGGGCCTCAGGAGAATGTGAATGAATAAATTTCACAGCATTCATACACTTCTTTCAAAAATTTTGAACATCTCTGCCAAAGCGCATACCAACCCATTTTGTGTGTATTGAAATTTTTATTAAATACACTTAAAACTTTGACCCACTAGTGGTGAAATATGAAAAGCCAAAGTATTACAAAAGTCAAAAGGACCCACTCTGAGGGTGTCATGGCCACTTGTACCAAATAATTAAATTGCTGATGAGGAATATCAGCCTTGACCAAAGGTAATTTACTGATTGACCAAACAATAAACATTCATATCCCTGGAGTTACACCACATCAGAATAATTCAAAAGATACTATGTAAGATGCTATTGCTGATTATGCTGAATTCAAGTTGATAAACTGACTAGCTAACCTTTGAATATGGCTATGATGTTGCAATAGCTGATCATGAGTCACACACCTTCAGGGAAATGTTACCCTTTGGCCTGGGAAGTAGGCCACTGCTGTCTTGATTAATTGAAGGGAACCTTTGGGGGGAGATGCTTGTTTTTTCAGCATAAGAAAATTAAATAAGTTTCCCTTCTCCTGTGATGCATTCATGTTGCCAAATTTTGATGCTTTTTGGAAAAACTGTGTACAATGTAAACAATGCCAGCTGTCAGTTTTTTATTTACATTCACATATATATTCATAGAAAAGCAATAAATAAATAAAAAGATAAATAACCTAATGTTATGGAATTGTTGCCCCCCCCCCCCACCGTTAAACAGTACAAGTGTGATTATTTGCTTCGAGAGAGTGGGTGGGCCTTTGAAGAACACCACGTCTTAGTCAATACTGGCTCACATGCCCTCAAGTGAAAGCTGCCCTGACTTCACTTTATGAAGCCGCCTCGGTTCGTGCAACGCAAATGATGCATTGGAAATGCAATGAGAACGTGCACTGTGCAGATAACAAGTTTCCTTCAAGGTGGGTGCATTTGTGAGAGAGGGACAGAGAATGAGAGCTTGTGTTTATGTTTTTGTATGTTCTTGTTTTTATTACGTATTGGAAATGTAAATGAACACATGTTCACTTCAGGTAAGCAGATGGTATAAAGAAAAGAAATGAACATATTTGCAAAAATACATCTCCAGGAATCAGACTGTTTGTGTAGAGGATTGTAAACATCTATCTTTAGAGCTCTCTGTCAGCCCCAATGTCTGATATCGCCATTTAAACCTGTTCAACTTGGCCAATTAGAAATTTATTCTAAGGAAAGAAAGCCAGAAACATCAAGTATGACATCGTTTTAGAGAGCTGCAATTATAACTTCTGGTCTCATTTCTTATTGAACTTACATGTAGCTGTATACATTACCATCTTCCAAAGAGCACATGTTAACACAATCCCTTCACGCTTGCAGCAACCCCCCTCCCTCCAGTGAAAACTTTAATAAGCCATTCATTTGGTTACCTAAGCGCTGTTTTCACTAGTACATCACAGCTCCCACCTGAACATTTCAGCAACCATTTTAGCTATTTCTCCGAAGCAAGCATTTGGTTTGATTTGTTCGGGGAGGTGTAATTGGTCCAAGTTCAATTGAAAATCCCTCCACAACACAATTCACGTTCTATCCATAATAGTGGGATCAATATTTATGAATACAAACAGTACATTACAAACTCGTGCAAGTCGAGAGTCAAATCCCCCAGTCTGTATTTCCACTCAATAGCCATAAATAAGACAACAACTGCCCACTCATTGCGAATAAAACAAAAAATAAACATCCAGTAGTCCAACTACCACATCCCTAGATATGTATGATAAATTACCATAGAATATGGTAGAAACATGCTTTTTCATCAGAGGGTGGTTGTTTAGTTTTTCCTATGGCACCCTCATTAAGTTGGGTTTTAGTAAAAATGTGTTGACAGCAGCTGACAGGATTACAATCTTTGAACAGTTTACCCAACAACAAATGTGTAGAGACAACTTTTTACTACAAAAACTGCTTGACACATTGGCCACCCCCTTTAAGTGCATAACAATTTCTTTTGATACACATTTTGAAGAAAATAAAGATAGGCCAGAGAAGAATATTCCTGCATAGTTCTCAAGGCTCTGGGCAAATTGTCCTACGTAATCAATAAGTTACTGACTTGTACAGACAGACAGAGGACATGGGGACAAAGGGAAAGAATCCAACCTTCTGCAAAGTATTGCAGCACTCTATTGCTCTGGTAGTCATGGCTTTCTAGTTTTCTATCCTGCCCCTCTTTTTATCTGTTTTCCTAAATAAGTGCTTTTCTGAAGCCATGTCCATGGCTTTTTGGAATAAAGTTTTTGTACTAAACAAGACATAAAAATCATGTATTTGTCTTTATTTTTAAAACATTTATTTTGCTTCAACAGCTCATGATCTTCTGTCTTCCTAATCCCCTATAAGTTGTTTTTTTTCCCCCCAATGTATCTGAAACATGCCTTAAAAAGAGAATTCACACAAAACATGCCAATGTCATCAAATGGGTCATAATGCAATTAAGAGCTAGAGTTCAAAGAAAAACTATTTTGATCCTTTTTGTTTTCTGGAGTGGAAAAGAAACATTTCTGACTGAAAACCGATTCCTTCAAGTCACAGCATGTTTGATTAAACCTTTAATTGCAAGTTGTTGTTGTTATTCTTATATAGATGCAAACATGTCTATTATATTCTCTCACTTTAGTCTAAACATCTTGGATTGCAATTTTCTGTCAGTTCAAAAGCACTTTTTAATGTGCCGAATCTTCCAACGTCATAATTTCTATGAAGCCTATTTTACAGTGCATCTGAAATGTTGATGGTAACTGCTTAAAATTTCCCCAGGAGTAGAAAATCTGTTGTTAAGGTTGCATCGTCAAATTTATTTCTGAGAATATATAAATCTAAATGCATACAAAGAGAGTCTGATTTAAAGGGTGCTGTTGTGCAAGAGGAAGACATGTTAAGTGATCTTTTTTTTGCAGGAATGACAGCAAACATCTTTAAGACATCTGTCAATATGTTTTACTTTAAATCCTGAATGATAAAAAATATCAGCCATGTTTCCTGATTGCAGAATGCCATCAGAGTTTATTTTGCATAGGAAGAGGTTGCTGAAACTCTTCCCATCTCCCTCTGTCCCTCTCCAGCACACAAACACCCAGCTAAATGCCAGCATGGATTGTTGGTCAATAAGATATGACATCTGTGTTGTCAGTGTTTGTGGAAGGACTGTCAGAAGCACTGCTCAACAACACAGATGAGGTCATGTGACTCACGACTTGTGGGCGATTTGTCATCCCAGAAGTGACAGGGTCAGAGGGGTGGTGGTGTTAGATCTTTTACACGCTTGTGTGAACATGTGCATCTTCTATAGTGAATATCGTATATTTCATGTCTCCTCACACAAACACGAGTTTCCTGTCAGGAATTAAAAGAGCACATATTTTTCATACCACACTGCAAGCATTGCGTTTGATGTATACAGACCTCAACATGAAAATTAGTCCAATGACAACTTTTTTGCAAGAGGAAGACTTGGATGATTGCTCCAGTGACAAAAAGACAAACGGTAATAAGACGACATCTCTCGTCTTAACGGCTTTCCTTACTTCCACTTCTGTGCAGAGAGATCTAATTCTGGGAACAAAGCCAAGCTGCTGCTTGCAGTGCAAATGTGACAGCAGTCTCACATGAACGATCCACAGTACAATACAATGTCTCCCTACTGCAATGGCAATGCTTATGACTTCTGACCAGTATTTGAACGCAACTTGCATGTAGGTCAGAGACCCCAGGATCTTGTTTTTTTCCACAACTTTATATCCACTGGTATAGATTAAGATCGAGGGAAATAAAATGCAACGCCATGCAGCGATGAAAGGACTGCATTTAAATTGTTAGCCAACATTAAGAGAGGATTGTGTTAGGAAGATGCTTGAGAAAATTCAACCATTTTTAGAATTTTACAAACCAGATCAAGCTTTCTGTGAGTTTTCATTATGCCTCTATTGTATCAATCCACGTCCCCTGTTTTATGCTCCCTGACTTGTAACCTTTTGATTAAGTACTGAAAAAAATTGCAAAGCCTCATCCAGACAGAAAACCCCCCTTTACATCCCCTTTATTCCTTTCTGGTGATTTATTTTTCTTTGCATATATTAGAAGAAAAACATCAGTTGCTTCTCGGTTTGCCCGGGTCTAGGTTTTATATCACTGAATAGATATCCTATAAATCACAGTTAAAATATTATGAGTGGGAAGTGGAGCTTATTTTTCTAATGAACGTGACTTAAGTGGAGGCAAGGCTGACTGAAATGTCAAAACAAAGACCACAGTGAAAATCAACTCTTGAACCCTTGTTTGCCCATGAATAGAAAAGCACAGATTTTTTTTTAAAGGAGCTTGTGCACAAGATACTGGATCTTCTCTTAAGGAAGAAGCAATATACAACATTTCGATCCATGTGAGTCACAACATGGCCCGACAGCTTTAATGTCAAGCTTTGGCTCCAGATTTTTCTCACCAGGGTGTCAGAGCTGCTACACTTCTTATGACCAATTTGGCTTCCTGTGTGTTTCCCCTCAAACCCCCCCCCCCCGGTGGCCAAACCTTACAAACTCTCCTAAGTTGATGACCACCTGGATACTTGTAATCAAAATCACTGGTGGTGGTTCTTTTATTTTCTGTTTTCTGTACTTTCCATCTAGTTGTCATGTGGTAAACACCCCTGCAGTTTCCACGTCACTGAAAGGAGGGAAGAAAAAAATAAATTTTAAATTGCGTGATCATCCTTCCGTCACTAAATTTCATTGTTTCTTTCCCTATGGCTTGTGAACTGGTGTGAGAACATGACTAAGAGTACAAATTTTTCCTTTGACTGAGGTATGAATCCTTCGCCCCCAGAGCCTCCTGTGGTGATTTTGTGATTTTGGTCATAATGAATGAAGCTTTGAACATGTCCATTTTGGAACACATTATTGAATAAAATTAAGCCCCCCCCCCCAGTCTCAATTTAATAAACTTTTGTCTTCTCACTGACATTTCTGGAAAAAAGTTGAAAAGCCAAATGTAAACATCACATGGCTGCATTTTGGGTTACAATCAATACTGTGTGACACTTTTGAATGTCTGCATTTCCATTTTTGATTTTTTTTAAGCATTTTTTGACACTTGTCTAACTGTAGGAAAGGTTAGGGTGATTGAAACTGCACATCAGTCAATAGGGTGAATAAATGTATGATTTGACACAAATATGATTGTTTATTGCTTATTTCATTAAACTGTGGCTATGCTGGTTCTTTTAACAGGAATGTTTAAGTATTCAAACATTAATATATCAAAACTCACAGTGCATCGTTCAATTCAATCACACGTAATTCTCACTACTTCCAAAAACTTTTTCCCCCTTCCATTTCTATTCTTTATTGCATAATTACAGTCCTACTGCTTTACATAGGCTGCAGTTTAATTGGCCCTATTCAGGTGGCTGAAAGCCCTATAATAACCAGCAATCAAGCAGTATTGTTTTGCTACTACCAAACTCTATTTGTTGGATTGTGAATAGCAGAAATTTCCTCATTCATATTGAAAAACAACATCACGTGGGAATCAGATTTCCTGGTTCTGTCTGTATAATTGAATGAATCGTATGAAGTGTATACAAAGAAAAGTTAATATATATCTTGTAATAGAAAAAAAACATACATGGTGAATTCTATATAAAATTTATTTGTTCATGTTTATTTACTTATAAGATCAATTGGAAATTATTTTTTATCATTGTGAAGTCAAAGTGTTCTATAACAGCTGAGCTCAGCAAATAGCAAAGATATTCTCGAAATATACAAGCAAAATATCAAAGTTGAGTTGTAGAAAAGGTGGACATGCTGCATCTCCCTGCCAAACTTGTTTGTTTTTATTTTCCATTTGTTTGAAAGCAAAAGCAAAGTGCACAATGTACTGCATTCTTTACAACTTCAGTCTCCACATTCTAAGATCTGTGTCTTTTGGAGGCGATGTTATACAGGCTCACCAAATGACAATAGAATAACACACCAATGTCTTGAAGTCTTAGGCAAGAAGCAAAGAAATGCATACAGATAACACCAGTTATTTCTCTTTTGACCAACTTCTAACCTTCCCACTAACCATAGCCATAATCAGGTCAAGGTGAAAAGACACGTGGGATTTACAACATTAAATGTCACTTAAAAAAAAAAAAAAAAAAAAAAAAACTTGACATGACTTGTGAAAATGGCCTGGAAGTGTTCTCCCATGTAAACTCAATCTAATTAGATCATGTTGTGTTATGATGGTCCACTCTTGGTATTACTTTAGGAGATTTATATATAAGCTTATACTTTGTGCCTGCTAACTGGAAACTTTTAGTGAGGTTTAAAAAAAACAAAACAAAAAAAAAAACACCATTCTCAATAAATGTAATTTATGGGGTGAACAGAAAATAATAATGCATAGCATAAGGACGACTTTCTTCCTTTTAGGCTATTTCAATGAAAAGCAAAAAATAGTGTTAGTTTTTTTTCCCCATATGTCAGTGTCATGGGCATATTACATACTGTCTCGTTAATATGAAATATATACAGTATTATTGAAGTTATTTTGATTATGTGGGAAGAAAAACTAAATATAGCTCATAAATTATTTTCACCAGAATCATTCCAGGAGAATTTTAACTCGTTCATAATGTATAACAACTGATTATCAAGTTCATCAGATCAAACAAAAAAAATAAACACAGCTGGTGTCTCTGAAATTATCAAGACTTATATTTCTCTGAAATGAGCTTGTTTCATTTACAAAAAGTTATATCTGAAACTTCACAGCCACTTAGGTACATTTCAACTTCATTCCTCTTCAGATTTATGATTACAGTACCTGTATGATTAAGTATTTCATCAGGAACAATTTTTTTCTGCTCATCAGGGCTTGAAAGGTCTTGATTTGTGGTGGCCTGCATGTAATGATACGAGCAGAAGATGAAGTCGCATTACAGCTGTCTCTCATGGTCATCTGTCATCAGAATGGCATCATTAACAAAATGTGGGCAGGTATCCGTCACCTGGCCAGGGCTCTTTCGTCCTTTTGACACTAGTGTTCCTGTGTAATTTATTTGGGGACCAAAAACAGAATCTAGCTCCCGGAGAAAAGAAACTATATAAACCATGGGTTATTGTCTTGTTTTTAAAAGTGATCAACATACAATCAAAACATATTGAAGGCAACAACTCCATGCAAGTGGAAATTTCTTTTCACCTTTGTACATGACAACACACGCTGTTCCTATCATGAATTAAAGTTCAACTCCTGTTTCTTTATTAGGATCAGGGGTCGACCATAAGTTCAAACACCACATCGCTGAATAAATTATTGTGAGGTGGGACAGTTCTTGGTTTTCATTTTGTGTGAATAATAACTCTCTGGCACCTTCTGGAATTATTCATGCCACTGTGTCTACTGTCTTTTCCAGGAGCTATTGACAGGCTCTGGGCAGGAATCAGTCTCATGGCATTTTCATCTTCTCTATGACATGAGATCATGTGGGAGTGACACCAGACCAACTTATCAAGAATGATTGCAGATGAGTTTTAACTACTCACAAAGCGATTTCAAAAGAAATTATTCTTCCCTATGGCTGAATTTTACTAAAATTATTATAACATGTAAAAAGAAAAAGTTGCTTTGAGGAGTGTTAGGCCTTTACTTATGCCTGAGTGGGTTTGGCAAGATTGTAATGAACACATTTTTTTCACAAGCCAGTTATTCAATGTTAAATGACACTGGAGATGCCAAGGGTTCTGCCACAAACAAAGAAGGTTGAGCAAAAGGCTGACTGGAATGTAAATAATAAAGGTCTCCAGACACCGAAGTGTTTAATGTTGTAATTGGTGCCAACATAACTAAATGTCATTTTTAACACCAAGCGCAGAGCAGACATGACAATGACTTAAGAAAGACATTAAACACCTGGGTTTGGGTGATGGTTATCAGATGGTCATACATTGCCCTTATCATGATGTGAATCCTAACAATTTTAGAAATTCAGCAGTTTGTGAAGCAGAGGCCAAGAGTAAAGACAAAACTATTTTTAATATTATAAAGACTTCAAACTGTCATGATGGATTAACTCTGGTATCAGTCCTTCCCGCCAACCATCACAGCTGCTGAACGGAAGGGTGTGGGCTAACAAATCGTCACACAACACTCAACACAAAGACACATCTCCTATGCCCATAGGTCTTCAAAGGGCACACACATAGCTCTACGAGCTGTCAAACAGTCTTCCCCAATCAGATCCACATTGTCACCATCCTTCCTGCTGTGTGGAAAGATCAGGGTGACCAATCTCACATACAAACTGACCCTTGTCTGAAAATATGCTGCTATCCCAATCTGCCATTACATTAGTCACTACATATCAAAATCTTCATGTAACAAACTAAATATAAAACATATTAAGCCAGATAAATCAACTGTGTCTATCTTTTCTGGCAAGGCACTCACTCACTGGTAGACTGACTATTGGATTTTATTCCGGTGTTTGTATTGTACAAGGTACTTGGAGCTGAATAAATTAATATTGCCGTTTTGTGCATTGTGACTGGATGTGACTATCATGCTTTAAAATTCATACAACAGTTTTACCATTTTACTTCTGTTTTACATTGAATAGCTACACAATGAAATTTCAAACCAAATACAAGCAAAGCATAAATAGTGATCTTGAGCCTTCCTTTCCCTGCATCCATCAACCCAGTATGTACCTCTGGTTAGAAGCCGTGTTTGGTCCCATTTCAAAACATAAATTGTAGTGGTTATGTGGTGGAAACTTGTCAGTTTTATCATTGAGAATCAGCAACTTACTATAAGTTTAGAGGCCCTGAACACATCACTGTTTTACGATGAGTGATTGGTTGTACAACACCTCGCAACTCTGCCAATGTTAGAAAGGTTAGCTTGGTTGTCTCACATCTGATTTTTCTTTATCATAAGTTGTAAATTCAGCAGTTTGTTCAGGGGGGGCTGACACATGGTTTTGTATAATGGATTTTCAATTATCTATTTTATCTCATTTCACACTAACATTTTCAGGGGGAAAAAAAGGACAAGATCAATAAAACATGATCGGTCACTGTTGGAATTCAAAGGATGATTGCCTTGTATTATTTTTTTAAATTGTCTACATTTGATTTGCTCTTAAAATGCCTTAACCCTCTTTACATAAAATAGTCCTGGAACAAGGTGAAAGAATAATGTATTAATATCACAAAATATACCCCTTTTAAATGCCTCATCTGCACCTAGGCTCCCTCACATTGCAATGCAAACACATGAACGACAAAGTATTGAAGTGGGGTAATTTCTCTGACGGGACACGTTAGGGGAGAGGATGCATACGAAAGCTGGAACCACAGTCAAGTACCCAGGTTTTTAGTGTTTGGTAGTGAATGCACTCAGCATGTGTGTACATGCTATAGTAAGTCAGTGAGCCACTTACTACACTATTTAAGTAAGCCAAACTTGAACTGTCAGCCATATAAATGAAAACAGTACATTAGGTAACATAAAAGCTGAGAAGGCAGCCAGTGAAACACTTCAAAGTGTGAGTATGGCTATTTTCTGTGGGCAGAGTGTGCCACTGTTTATTTCACTCATACTGTACCGGCAAAAATATCAGCTGTAAACATTTAGGGTTTCAGTCTGGGCCAGTGCTTAATCCACTGTGTTCTTCAGGCTTTCTTTTCAATGGCTCAATGCTTAGGTATGATAGCACACTCACTGGTTACATTTCTCCCCTGTCTGAACTACCGTATTTTCTATTTTCTGTTGCTGGCTTTCTTTCTCCCCTCAATTTACGTCCAACCTTTACCATGAGACATGTAGTTTCCTATTTGTGAAATGTTAAGTTAAAAGATCTCAATACTTTCCGACCTGCCTACCCTGCTTTTCATTTTCTGCTCTCACAGCAGCAAATGTTTTTAATCATAGATTTTATCCTCCCCTTTGACATCATTTGGACGAGGCTGTAGAATATGTACTTCTGAATTTGTGCCGTTTGGCAGTGCTAATGAAAAGGTGAGTCTGTCATTCTACCCCTGTATATTGAGGAAAATTTGGGGTTATTTTCAGTAATAAAATTTCTGGGAAACTTGCACAAAATTTTATATTAGAAGACTAGCAAGAAAAGTACAAGCCCCTCAGACAAAATGCATATGTCTCTAAAAATAAGAGTAAAATTTCTGTGGTTGATGGGCTTTCTCGCAGGTAGGTGAAGCAAGTGCCATCTTTGGACCGATTGAGAGATAGAAGGTGATGAGTCAAAATGCAAAAGCCATATTTTTTGGCTGTATTGAGGGGACAAGGGTCATGGCAATCCTAGATGTGCATCTGGTAGTGGAAATTGCCATTTCACCCTGAAACAGCCGCTGAGCCAGACTGCTGCAAAACAGGGCTGGAGAATTTCCAGGTTGGAAAATACAGTGTAATACAGATTTGAAGGGTTGTTTCATTGGTCAGCTGACCAAACATGAAGCTCGTATAGTGATCAGACCATGATCACTGTCACTATTTGCTCATCAGTTTCAAAACCAGTAAGACAAGACTCCTGGTATGAAAACATCATGGGTGCAAAGTCGACACGATGACCTGAATTTCTCTCTGTGAGGGGTCATTGTATTGTATATTGCTCTATACATCCATGGAAGATGGTGAATCAAGGCTGGAAAGAGGCATTCAGCTTCTTGTCAACAGTGGTAACTGTGAAAGATTCGATATGAATGGACTGATTTGTTTGTGAAACGTAACAGTTTTAAATGCATGCTTGATACGCCCTTCAGGCTGTAGTTGATTCTCCTCTTGCATCATTCCCAGATCTACACAAGGCATTGCCTGTAGCTGAGTGTCTCGTGACCCAATTCATCTAGAGAGACAGGTTTTTCTCTGCTCATAATAAATGGACTGAACTAAACCTAAGACTGAAATGGTTACATTGAGCGTTATCAAGGATAAAGTCTGAGTGAATGAAAAGCAGCACGTGAATGAAATGAGCATGGCTAAATGTGCTGTTTTTTTGTGGCTGGTTTGATCATCTGTAGTCATTGCAGTGTTACCAGGAGCGCTGCCACTAAAGTAGTAGTTATGAGCTCACGTGATACATGTCCTGGAATCATCTAAGATGTGTATGCCATTTGGCTGAGAGGAAGGGAACTCATCTCTTTTCTGCTTGGAGTGGGTCGGCATCTGGACATCTATCATAGCCAGGGCTATTGTCTGAGTGTGTGTGTGTGTGTGTGTGTGTGAGGCATGTGCTGCTGCTGTCTTATCATCCCCCAGCATCATAATATGGGCCAAAGCACATCAGCAAGTGTAATTGCACTTCTATCTGACTCTCGTGAACCTCTCCTCTTCTATTCCCTACTTACTCAGAAGCATAGAGTAGAGGTAGTGTGGATGTCTACATGTTTGTGTGTGTGCGCGTGCGTTGCGTAAAAAAAAAAATTATGGCAGTTACTTTTTTATGATGATATCACAACTGTGTCTGACATCTGTGTAATGGTGGTGTCCAGGATGTGGGTACAGAGCAGGTTGCCGACTGACATTGTATCAGATGTTTTATGGAGACATACCCACATACAAAGAAAAGGGAAGAGGGGGAGTGAGGGACAGAGAAAGAATCAATGAGTGAGACTTTATGGTGTGATTGGCAGAGACACGGCAGCTTTCCTATCGGCCATACCACTCAACCATCTTGTTCACGTCATCAAATAAAAGCCACACTGGGACAGTGACAGTGATGGTGGCACTTTAGTGAGCTATCACTGACATTATCATCATTGAATGTAAAACTGCACTGTTGCTACAGCGATTATATGGTAGTTAGCCAGATGAAGTTGTCTGACTATTGGAGAGTGTTTCAGGCTGCTGTTTGCCAGAATACTTTAGGATAACTATTCATTATTATTTTGTATAAATCAAACTTTAGTTGTTCTGCAATATTCATACAAAAATAAATGTAACACAAAGTGCTTTACACAGAAATAAGGGCATCAGCAAATAAGTAAATCTGTTCTTAAAAATACTATGGGATGGATCATTTCAGCTTCATTTCAGGAACATTATGACATTGTTTCAATATGTGAACCTAAAAACTAAAACTGCCTTTTTCCACTTGAAAAGCATAGCTGCGCTCCACTAGTCTCTCCCCTTCTCTGCTGCTGGGACTCTCATTCATGCTTTCACTACATCTAGATTTGACTCCTGCAATAGCATTTCCTATGGTGCCTCATGGCGTCATGTCGAAAAATAGATTCAATTTAAATCCCTGTTCTTCATTCACCAAGTCCTCTACAATCAGGCCTACTCTTAACACACCACCACGCTGCTACCTCTGATACCAACACCCTGTCTCCACCAGCCAAACAACTGTATCAGTGTTCTGGATGTTCAGTTTTCATTAACATGGTAACCAAAACATTATCAAAACCAAAAGGAGTTTTACCAAAAACTACAAAAAAGGAAGACAAAGTTGTAAAAATGTAGCAGACTTTTTAATTTGAGGACAAATGGATCACTGCAAACTCAATTGAAAGAACAAGTTTCCTTCTTTTTCCAAGAAAGAAGCATCTCACTCCTAAATGTACAGCAAATATGTGAAAAATATTCTTGCTTTCAAGTTTGAAACTATTGTTTTCATATGGGTGTTTTATTCCTTCTCCCTGAGAGAATCTGTGCATTATAAAAATGTTACATAAAGGTGTAGGCATGATACAGTCAGCTAAGCCCAATTCAGCAATCCTTGCTCAATAATTTACCAATAATTTTGGTGCCTTGAATGCTTTATTGTGGTGGTGTGTTTTTTGTTTTTTTCCTCCCATCTTTTCATAAATGGGCTTTCCTAGAGGTTTTGGCCAATCCATTTCTGCAGAACTCATCACTCATGGCCCAGATCTCCATTTCCTCATGAATAACATTGACAGATGGAGGACAACCGTCTTGTTGCTCTGCATGGTAAGAAGTGTATATGTGGGTGTGTGAATATCTGTATTTGTGAGTGAGTAAGAGATACAGAGGAGTGAGAAAGAAAAGCAAGATAAGGCATGTTGCCAAGCATGTCTATATATGGTCTTGGTATATTTGTATGTGCAAATGTGTGTCTGTGCATAGTGACTGAGAGGTGTGTGTGTGATCTATGCCCTGTGTATGCACTTTACATATACACACCTCATACCTATCTATTACTTACAGTTTCTTTCACATTGTCTGCCTATGTGAGTGCACTGCATAATGTACATGCAGAGTATGAATGTGTGTGTGGCATGCAAGCAAAAGTGATGAATGGTTCTCTGGTACTCGCCGCTCCAAGAAAGCATGCCGCCCTCCACTTGTCTTCAATGCAATTAGGTTAAATAATGATGCCACATAAATTTCCACAGCAGGAAAAAGGCTCCCCTGCCCTTGTCGCTCTCTGAAATATGGCTGAGTCTTCTGCGATTGGAGGTGGATTGGAGATGTTTGCCTGTGTTTGTAAGCAGTGTGTGTATATGTATGAGGAGGTGAAGGACTGGGTACCACAGAGGAAAAAAAACTCCCGACAATAGGCAGTAATAAAAATTACAATCAATAATAGAGCTGTACAATGAATTGAAAGGGAAAATGTGTCAAGGAGGTGAAACACTGAAAGAAGCTATGACACATGAAAAAACTGCAAGAAACTGCAAAATTAGGTGATAATTATTAATGGGTTAGGGTTTATGACTGACCCCTTTCAAAGTAAATATAGTCAATTGAGTGTCTAGATAAAACAAATTGACTAGTGCAGGATTCAAAAGATACTCCAGGATTTTTTTTATTATTATTATTGCAGCTCTAAAGCAAGTAGCCGAAAATAAATTTTTCCAAAAAAATAAAACTCTTGGCAGCAGGTTTAGTTTAAATGAAGGTATGAGAAAGGCAAAATGATATTTGTCTCTGAAATAGGCCATTTAAAAAAAAAAAAGAAGACAGGAATTAGGTGTCTTTAAAAGAAAATGTCCAGGGTCAACGTTTCAGTTTTATCAGTGATTCACCTCACTGCAAGGCTCACAGAGGGGCCAGCCCACATATAATTTAAAGTAACCCCTCCCAGACTGAAAGAGAGGGATGGGAAGAGGGGACAAGAAGAGGAAAAAAAAAGATGGAGGACAAGAGGAAAAAGAGGAAACGATGGAGGAGAGACAGAGAGTAGATGCTGTGATGAGGCCGGTTGCCGTGGCAACTAGCAGAGCAGGGCTCTGCTATATATTATTCCCCACGAGAGAAAGAGGGAGAGAAAGTGGGAGATGGAAAAGAGAGAGACAGGGAGAGTTAGCGAGTTAGTGGGGCGGGTTGAGGGCGGAAAGTAAAAAATTGTTGACGGCAAGAACACGAACAGAGCACTGAGACAGGGAAAGAGTGGAGAGGAGACATAAAAGAGGGAGAAAACAAGACATAAAAGGAGACAGATACACATGAACAGAGAGGTAACGCCATTAGTGGGACAGTTTAAAAAAAAAAAAAAGCCCTGATGGATAAAAGAAGTCACAGTCTCTGAGGTACTTCATTATTTCCTGGAGCCTGGCTGGTCATTCCTGTGATATGGCCCTGGCTGCCTAACTTTTCCCTCATATGACAAATCTGTCTCATTTCAGTATTATGAGGAGAACCACTTGCTTAGCTGGACAATATGATTCAGCTTCAGGTTAATGCCCTGGGTCTGTAAGAGCGCACATGCATTCCCACACACACATAAGTCTTCAAACAGACACACCAAGCGTGCTTAACACTAATGCAGAGGCACAAATTGACCCTGGTGCCTGGTGGGAACATGGAGACAAATCCTAATTACAGGGGTTTGTCTCCGAGCAGTGATATTAAAGACAGGCGGAGAGACACCCTGCACTGAATTTAGCTAAGGACAAAAGGCAATATGTGAGCTGCCATGTTTCCGTGCGTATCAATAATGGTTAAATACAATATATGGCAGAATATGTGTGGGCACAAGCACACACCCATACATGTCTATCATTTTATCTTGAGGAGCACCCATGGTTAGGGGGAAGGGTGGAATCACAATTGACCTGTCAGCTGCTGGCTGTTTGTTCTGTCTATTAGAGAATTCACTTGCCTTTCAAGATCAATCTCTTCCACATGAAATAGTGGATTAGGGGGCTGAATGTGTGTGGAAGTTTTTTTTATTTCCATAATATCAACCTAATTGTATGCTATCAGATGCATTATGGATGGCATTTGCAGATATACAAAGGACAGCATTGACAGTGAAATGCCTTTTAGCCGCCTTGCACCACCCCCACATGCGTTTGTGTGTATCCCAGTTTTTTGTATGTGTGCTGAAGTGTTTGCCCTGGTCTTGAACCGGCAAGACAGAACCTGACATTGAATCAAGTCCTGTCACATCGCTCATTTAGAGGATGTTGCATGAACAAGACACAGTAAAGCACTTAGAATGACTGATTTGTGTCAGGACCAGATGGAATATCAGAAGTCACATCCAGAAATTGTCTTTTTAAAAGGGCACACGGTACAAGGCTTTATCAGTTTTCAGATTCATAAAAGCAAACGCAGGAAGACTAAGTTCTTGAAACCTTATAACAATAAAAAAATAAGCTGTACACTTTGGGGATCTAACAGTGGATGCATAGCAAACAGGGGTTGACTGAAGGTCAAGAATACGATAGCATGGTGACATCTGATGAGAGCCATCAAGCGTATCAAGAGTGTAACATCACTCAGCACAATGTTGTATGAGCTGCAAGGACTTGTAACACGCCCCTCAGTATTTTAAACAGACAGAAATGCAATTTTCATAAACAGTAGACATGCCAGCACTGTAGCCATAAAGTTACAAAATGAACATGATGACCAGTTCATTCCTCCATTGCACAACTACAGAGCTGCGTTCACACTAGCTGTCGAAGGCCAAGGAGAATTTGTAAATCAGTTTTATGCTGATCTTTTTCTCCTTCTCAACACCATTTAGAAATACTTTCTCTGACAAGATTGCATTAAATGATGCAAACCAAAAAAGGTTATATTTATTTTTCTGAGTGAACACGAAAGCATTCAGGCATGATGTGATTTGATTATCATTACAAGACCACTCAGGTTTGAGTCATTTGACTTCTCATTTGTATGGGAAACCCAGTGGCCATCAATTTCATTACTCATCTAATCCATCAACTACAACTTTACCAATTCACACACTTCACAGCTCTGTTCTGCTTGGGGCTATGCCTAAAACTTGAGAGCAAAAATGGCGTTTGCAACCTTCAGATCACCTCCCCAACACTTCTCAAATATTTTGGGACCCTACACTCACTCTTCAACATCCTTTCCTAGGACATGTGCACGTGACACGGCAAAAAAAGGTGTGAACTCATTTTACTGACATCGCGTCTACAATCATAGACCTTTTGTGTCACTTTTTTCTGCTACTTCTCCTGACTTCAATCAAAAATTTTGAAGCTATACAAACGTACAAATCCACAGTCACATACTCCTTGGTTTTATGCATGACTTCAGTTTCCATCTCATTCCCAGATCCATCATTCATTTCTTTCTTCATCTTCACTGCCCCACTGGTGCAATTTCCACCTCTGCCTCTGAGGTCATGACCCTCCCTGTCCCAACGGATCACACACTTGAATTATAAAGATGTAATCACAACCTTCTCCACTGCCAGAGCGTCCACCGGTGGGAGGCATATTAGTGGGATGACCTCAAACAAAATGCTGGTTGCCCTCAGCAGCTGGGTAAACAGGTAATATCTCCTATTTAAACAGACCATAATAGTAAAAACCTCTCTGTGCAACCGTTCGTTTTCCCTGCCCCTCCTGGACTCTTTAAACACATCTCTTTGGTGATTGCTTGATGCAAATGCAGTGCTCCATGCTCGTTTCACTTCCATTACACTGAGCAAAGACTGGTAGGCTTGTCAGAATAGGAAATCGGTCTTTAATCATTTATGAACGCCATGTCTAAGTTGGGTATGCCCTGAAGTGCTCTGTCTCCGCTTCCTCTCTGATGCTATGTTTCTGTCTCTGTCTACAGCTCTCATTCTCTCCCCCTCCTGTCTCTGTCTCATCGTTTTCACAGTTTGCTTAACACCTCGGGGAGAAGAATGATTCCTGTTTGCCCCCCTGAGTCACATCTCACTCTCTTAGATACAAAGAAAACAGTCTGCAGGTATGTTATGACAACGGTCAAAAGGACGCAGGCTTCTAAACGCTTTGACGTTCAAATTCTTTAATCAATTCACATATTTTAACAAACCTATGAATTTCTCAAAAGTGTTTTTTCCTAGTTTTACAGTCAAAGAAAGAGACAAAGAGGACCAAGGCAATTTCACTTTGTTTCTTTGCACCTCCCAGTCAGGTCTGCATGCTTAGCTTGTTCAGCAAGAAGCTCTCTGCTACCCTCTCAAGCTTAAATCAAAGCAGGAGCAAAACAGATGGGTAAGCTGGGATTGCATGTGGAGCCTTTTAGATACCACATTCCACCTTTCTTTAGTTCGCCTTTGACAAAAGGAACAGAAGTAAACATGCTCTGCCTCCCCCCTTTCTGTCTCTCTCTGTCTTTCTCACACAGACACTCAGACGACTAAAACAGCAGCCCCATCACTGACATTGTTTTGCATGCCATTTAAGATTGGTTTCCCCCTGCCAAGTCTGACTGCCGTTTGACAATTTTCTATTTCACCATTGTTTTGCCTCTTCAATATCGACTTTGTTTTGTTTTCGTGTCGACAATGGAGCCCCTGCTTCCATAACAGGATAGCATTTCCATTACAGCACTTTATCATCTGTTGTCAGGAGTGGCAGTGCAACATCCAGTGTGCCATAACCGAGATCACCATGTGGCTGGGAACTCAAGATATGTCTGTGGATCTGAATTTTATTGCCAGGTCTGAAGTTTGTTTTATTTAAAATTAAATACAAATGATGGTAGAACGCACTGAGGGGTGGACCCAAAGTCCAATAAATCTTAGATAAAAGGAGTAAGGGAAGTGTTTTTGTTTTTTTTTTTTTGTTTTTTCACTTAAACATTGCAGAAGTGTAGCACCTTGCATGAAGGACTCAACCTGTTGTTTCGAACACATTTTGAAACCTTTTCTAAGGAACCTTTCATTTAATTTGAGATACTTCATTCATCAGACATGTTAGCTGTGGCTGGTTTTCATCCACCATAAAATTAGCTTCATCTTCTTAAACAGATATTTAAATCATTAGTAAGGCTCCTGGGTTCATCCAAACCTTCACCCTAACCCTTAATGTCTCCATGCCTACCTACACTTGACTTTGGAGCAGCTGTGACTGAGAAGCAAAAACGGGTCATTCATTAAACAGAAGTTTGACCTTAAACTCCTGGAGTCTGTGTCTGCTGATGCATCCAGAGGCAAGTTACTGAACTCTCTTGTGCTCACGATGCTTGTGCCATCAGTGCATCACAGGTATGTGTACGTGTCGTGTATGAAGGTGTGTGTGTGTGTGTGTGTGTGTGTGTGTGTGTGTGTGTGTGTGTGAGTGTGAGTGAGAGAGAGAGAGAGAGAGAGAGAGAGAGAAAATCAAAGAGTGTGGCAAGTACTGTCAAGTACTCTGAGTGGTCTCAATAACTACTCAGGTGCAACAGAAGTTCAGTCCACTTAATGAAAGGCAATCTTACTCACATGTGTAAGGCACTTTGTTGCATAGCTTTCCATCCATTTTATGGCTCTTATAGCTCTTACATAGTATGTACAAATAATTTTTCAGTTTAACTAAAAACTATAGATTTACATATTAATGTTCATAACTGGCTGTAGGAGGAAGCTGATTTAATGACCTCATGACCTTTAATTAATGATATACAACGTTAACATCAGGATTTATTAAAACCTAATAAGGCCAATAGATATAATTTTAAAGGGTATAAATTTAAAAATGTTGTGCGTATTTCTTACACCACAATGCCGTTTGCTACTTCAAGAATTAGCATCAAATTGATCTCTGAGCAGCTGTAATACCTTAAATTGTAAATAACTTAATAATTTAATGTTATCCAGTGGCTTATGATGGTTTCTGCTGAGAACAGTCTGTAGTCCAGTCTATGAAGGCGCTTAAGACAGGAGGGATTTGCATGGGTGAGAGAGAGCGAGAGAGATAGAGAGACAACAAAAATAAATGACACAAATAAGAGACAGTGATGGAAAACAGAAAGAGTAAACCACCAAGCGGGCAAGACAGTGCCAAGAAAGGCAAATGTCCAGTTTAGGAGGAAGGTAGAGGGCAATAAGTGTGGTCAGAGAGGGGGAGAGAGAGATAGAGGGCCCTACTGAAGTTTTTATGAGCAGGCCTTTCTCCCTGTTCATATGGGGTGGCCTCTCATAACCGAAGGAAAACAACTGATCAATAATTGAGAAGAGCAGTAAACACTGTGTGCACAGCACCTCTCTGGGGAGATTCTTTTGCTCGTGTTCATGTTTGTGTTATGTGTGAATGACCATATGTGCATTCTCACATGCCTTCCTCCTCTCCTCTTTCTCTGTGGATGAGCAGAAGTTATTATTATCTTGAGTACATAATCCAACGTTGTTGAAAGACATAAGGCTTTTTGGCATGGCTCAATTGATACATGGTGTATCTGTCACCCTGGCAGGAAGAAGGTCAAAGTTTTAGAAAGGTGAAAAAACTGACCTTTTATCGACTTAGCCCTTGTTAGTATGAATGACACCTTTAAAAATGGTCCACAAGGCTGTGTCTCCCTAGCAACTGATTTTTTTCTGGTGAGGAGATAAAGTCAGTTCAATTCCCAACTTAAGGTCAAATAAATCCTTTATCTACTTCAGCTTTATGCTTTTAAATTGGCTTGATGAGTGACACAGTCTGTCTTTCTACCAAGCTGACGACACACTGGACCGAGACTCTCTCTAAAAGTCTCATTCCTATAGGCTTCAAAACACACACACACACACACACACACACACACACTACTGTACGGACACTTCAACAATGTTTCTACATGGAGATTATGATCTGGCACAGATATCAAAGACATATTCTGAATAAAAATGAAATTTCCACTATTCTTTGTCACCTAAGGGAAGAGGATACTTTACAGATGTTGTATAATTATATTTCTTTCTTTGAGAAAGAATTTTGTCCAATGAGGAATCATTCCAGTGTGTGAGGCCAATGGTAACAACACTATTAGAGTGCCGATGACTTAAAAGCAACCATATGAGCTAATTTGTCCAGATATAACGTTTCCGTAATGTGGAGCTGAAGGTGGGTGTGAAGGTAGGAGACAGGGAAGAGCAGGGAGGGAGCTGAAAGCTGCTGTAGACTGTTGCCAGAACTCGAATCAGTCAGTCTGGGGCCTGCATGGCACCAATGCCCAATGTGGTTACTGTTGCAGGAATAACAACAATGTTGCTCCAGGAAAGAAAAATGCCCAAATTGCTCACCTGGCTGTGGAAACTCACTTAAACCCTGGAATACATGAATTCATGAATAAGATGTGAAAGGTTGCCCGGAAAGCTGAGAGCTAAAGGTAGCCGATTACTAGCTGAAAGCAGGCTATAATTATGCTTCAGACTTGACAAAGCTGGAGAAAAATAAATAAATAAATAAATTCTTTGGGATGAACAACAATCCCTTTCTTTGAGCCTTAGCCAATCAAATGCCAACTTTGATCAGCAAGATCTTCATCTTTCATGTTGGGAATTTGTCCAAACCTCCTTTCAGTGGTGAGTGGCTCCATTATGCTGTACATGCTCAAGCCTCTCTTCTCAATGCAATGAGACACATCTGTCTTCCAGCTCATACCCTCCATATTTTTCATCTTCAGGATTATTCTGAGGATACCACGACCCTTTATCTCCACTGAAGCACCTAAATTGCCTTAATTTCAAGCTCTCTACCTATGATTCTCTGCACTTTCTCTCTTATAGAAAAGAAATATTTTTATAGGCACACAACATCTCTAGAGTGCTGTCGCTAAGCAGATGTGATAATTGAGATTCAGAAGTCCATCGTTCATCATGACCGTTCTCACATTTTTAGAGCTTTTCGGGTCTCCTAGACAATTTGGCAGGGACACAGCACGACTGAAGCCCACTCAAGGTTCCCTCATCATTTAAGCCTTGATTGCTCACAGCTGTTCCTCTGCACATCAGAATTATGAAAGCTAGTTTGGGTGCATTTATGATATATGATTTGTGTGTGTGTGTGTGTGTGTTGTGTGACATAGTGATCCAGACACTGCTGTCAATCTTAGATAAGATTGTTGACTTATGCATCAATAGTACTGAGAGATACGTATTGGTGTTTGCTGCGAAAGTCAAAAGATTAGTTTGTCTCTTTGCAAGTGCTGCTTGCGGGAGCAAGTCTGTATTTGTGTCAGATACAAAAATGTGCATATGGATTTAGGTGTCTTTGTGTGTCTTATTTTGTGAATGCAGCAGACAGGCAGCTTCAGGTCAGCTGAGCTTTGTGTGGGGATTAGTTACCTGTTGGCAAAGTCGGAGCCTCAGAATCACTTTCCCCTTAGGCTCTTTGTCACTCTGCCACAAACCAAAAGACAGATACAGAAACAAGCAGACAGCGAGCCCGTTTTGTTCTGGGCCATTTCCTCTCCTCTTTTCCCTTGACTTAATAATACTCACTCACCACTACTTCTACTACTACATGAAAAAGCTTTCATTCCATTTTTATACAATGAGCAGTATATGCAGAATAGGTTTTGTGACTTTAACAGTAAGAAAGACATTCTCTTATTTGTACATAGACTTTAATATTAGCTAATTTACAGCCGATCAAGGTGAACTCACTGTCACAGCAAACAACTTGAAAGAACTCGTTAAGATGTTTGTTATTAAATAAGGCATGTGCTAGTGAGGGGCAAAACCTTGTTAACAAATGTCTCTGTCAGTAGGTCAAAGTGTGATGCTTGACATGGCTGCATGAAATGGCATCCCTACATGGAAGACATGCACACTTGCAAGCACACACACATATCCTTACACCAATGAACATGTGTGTGTGTGTGTGTGTGTGGAATACCACCAGGATCTTGTCAATTAACCGCTGAAAACAATCCTTCACTGCCTTGGGGGCTTTTGCAGCTAACTGGGAGGGCAGTGCCAGTTGGAGGGAAATTGGCCGCTCCACTAGGCTGCATGATGATGCTCAGGTGGAGCAGAAATGCTCATTAATTCTTGGTACCTGGGGGTGGTGAGCGTACATGATGAAGCCAACATTTGAGGAATTTGCATCACAACTCCTCACGTAAAGACAAGGGGATTGTAAAACATAATGAGATTTTTTTTTCATGCAATGATAAAACAATGAGAAGTGCTGCAAGGTTGGAAGGAAAGTGCAAAGCATTGGATGTCTAAATAGGAGTAAGCGGTACTTTTATTCTGCAAATGTAATTGTATGACATGCACATTTGTGTACATGACACAAAGTGCCTCCTCAAATAATATGGAATTTTAAAAAAGAGACCATTCTGACAAAAGTCATCATTAATTTCCTGCAATTTTGAAATTAGATCCTCCCACACAACTTTTTAACATTACATTAGCCATGAGCTAAGTTGCAGAGTAATTTCAAGCTAAAATTCATATTCACAGGGTAAATTGAAACGCATAAGTGAGATAAAATTATTCTTCTCTCTACTCAACACTGTTGGAGCGTCTTAGAATTTTTCAGCTCTCCTGGGCTCATGTACACATCACATGCAGTAAATAGGGAAAAAAAATCCTTTTTCATTGAATGTATTACACTATATCATACAAAAAGGGTACAAGTCACAGCCATTCTATCATTTAAACGTGATAACATAGCAATCTCACCATGAAGGGAAATATCTCACATTAAGGATTAAGGCCTTTAAAAGTCATTGCTACTGCCTTGTTAAACTGCATACTTGACCTGGCGGATCATTGTCAATGCACTGAAATATGGCTGCAGAAATATATCTGCCTCCACAAAAGAAAAAAGAAGAGGAGATGTAAAATGTGACCTTGAACCTGATTGCCATTAATGTGTTTTAAAACTAATTTGACAGATCTTACAACAGGGCCTTTTTAAGTGGAACTACATCAGTTTCATATGTAAATGTCTGTTCGCTTGTGCAGCTCACACCTACTTCTGCCGTGAAAACTGCAATTCAAAAGTATGAAAAAATGTGTGAGGCATTTCTAGAACAGAAACACTACTGAGTGGTTATATGGGATGTGTCAGATCCAGTTTAGGACCCTGAGCCACAACACAAAATGCAAACCCTTCTTTCTCGTTTTATGGCAGGTCTCCCTGTTTAACTATACATGCAAATTTCTACTATACTCTACAAGAGTATACCTTTTCAGTCTCATGGCACATAAGACAATTATTTTATTTTCACATTTCTCATTGGATGAAATGACAGCAAGCGTCAGCCTTCTGTTAAAGCCTCTGAAATAATTAAAGCTGTGTTATTACAGGACACACAACCATAGTCTCCCAGAAACTTTAACCTGCACAAAAATAAGTTCACGGAGTTTTGACATATCCCCAACTTGGAAAAAACTTACAGCCAGTGTCACTTAAAAGTTAAAACATTTTGGTCTAGGGCAATGGGCAGTCACAGAGGGAGACAGCCACTGAAGTTCCCTGAAGACTGAAAAAGACTACAACTCGGTGCCAGCTTAAATAAAGGTCGCTGCAGCTCCTGACACCATAGAAAGCAGGAGAGGCACCCACACAGTCCGATAAGGAAGGAGCAACTAGCTCTCAGATGGAAGCTAAAGGTCATATTTATGCTGTTGGACTTGGTGGGGTCACCGTGGTTGTATCTGCCCTCATGGGATCTCCGCACAGTTCGAGTCTCTGTTTACTATTGCAATGGACTGAAGTTTGGTTTGCTTGGAGAGGAAGAGATAAGTATTGATCTGAAGAGAACACCTGAGTAAAGTGGAATTGTTTGTATGCATGTGGGTGTATGTTTGTGTGCAGACTTCATGTTACATCCTCTTCATCTCAAGCTCCTTTTGTCATTCTCACACTAATATCCACCACTCCATCCCACTCTTTACTTTGCCCGCCCTCCCTCCCTCTCAGATTCATTTTTCATTTTCATTCTTGCTGTCTTTTTCCATCTACTTCTCCTGCTGTTCCAGTAATCTATCCGACACCGTAGTGAGTTGTTTGATGAGGAGGCATTAATCATGTTTCCAAAATGACTCATCTGTACAAAAACATAAAGTCAGCAAAGGGCAGAGGCACTACGAAGATGTGGTGACCTCTGCAAAATGGCTGCACTGGACATAATCCATTATAAATGGGCATGATTCGTTGGTGACAGAGTCCGTGGGTCTCATATAATTGCCCCCCTGCATTCAAGGTAATCGATGACAGTTATCTGTATCTTTTCTATTTGTTCATGGAGTTAATTCATCAAATTGAATGTTAAATCTATACACAGAACCATACTTTTAACAAATTATTCAAAAATCTCCAGCTTTATCTAATTTTTTTTTTTTTTTTTTTTTTTTTTGTGATGGATAAAGTAAAGCAATGCTTTGTGTTCCATAGAGAGTTACTCACCCCTGAAAGGGTTTTCAGCAGAAGGGCCCCATTGCCAGTCAACCATTTTGCTTGGGGGACAAGACAGTGGCTTGAAATATTAACAGAAACTCTTGGGACACAAGCAAGGGGCACATGACAGTTGGAGAAATTTATAATTAAGCGGGAGAGGATTAAAGACGTAGACACACACTCTCTTCTCCTTCCCTCGACCTCTCTCTCTTCCCCTGTATGACCCACACAAGCAGCTGCGTGCACACACAAGCAGCTAGTATGAAGATTAATACACAGCTGGCTGGGTTGACAAAGCCAAACTCTAGAGTGAAGAGTCATTAACGCCTTCACGCATCCCAGAGTGCACCACAAGCAGTGAGCCCCATGCCTGGAGAGATGCACTGAAGGTCAAGGGTCATAAATTCACAGAATGTTGTCTCCACAGACAGTTAAATTTGTCCTGCTGTCCTTCATGCTCATTGAGCTGACTCAGGCAGAGAAAACTGTGGCAGAACTCGACTTCATCTTTTTGGTTTTGCAGAGAAACGAGCCAAGCAATTCAAGCAGCTTATTGAAGTTCAGAAGAGAGCCATCATATATAAATGATGAATGACTTTTGACACACATCTCATGTTACCATGGAGTTCTTTGACAGGAAGCAGCTTTCTGGAGGTGCATGGCAGATTATGTGAGACACATCTACCCGACCTGGCTCACACAACAATTCTGAATGTTTTTCATACCAATATGGAGCGCCAGTTGGATGAATTAACATCATGAAAATGCACAGAAACAATTGATACCGTGTATGACAGTAATATAATTCTGGTTTAGTAATACCCATATTCTAAGATTATGGTTATTTTACAAGATGTAAAAGGTAATAATGGCCTAAAATCTAATCACTAATGATCTTGAATACTGTGATTGAGAACACAAAAGGTCTCAGTCATACATAACAGACTCAACTCACTCACTGTCTGTGTTTATGAATTCTCTACGAACATAAAAAGACAGTTTCCCTGTAGTGAGGGCAAAAAGGATTTAAAGCAACATTTACATTAACATATCCTCTGAGCACCTTTAACACATTGCTCAGTTTTTTGGGGGCCCCCCCCAAAAAAAATTAAAAGAGCAACACACTGATGTAGACAGTAAGCAGTTTTTTTGTCACATCCAATTCAGCTTTCGATGTTGAGTTTAGGCAAATGTTCTCCCAAATCCCTACCTTTGCTCTCAGTTAGTGGAACTATTATATCTGTTTTTTGGTTTGTTTGTTTTTTTTTTTTGGTCTAAGTACAGATTGTTCCTTTAAACTCTCCTGCCAACAAGCTTGTTTTGTCTAAGAAAGTTTGCATCATTCTGAAAGAGTATCAGGTGGAAAAATGAGCTGTATGAGCTGTGCTCTAGCTCTGGCTTGCAGGGCACAGAGCTGGGGTGCCCAACACATTAGCTTGCCACAGCGGGTGATGTCATTTGTTTTCTTTTTTGACTGAATTAAAATGTTGTATTCATGTGCGTTGCGACGCATGCGTACTTATCAGTGTGCGTTCATGCTGACCACATTTTTCACTTATATATATATGATTGATAGCTTACTGGGTATACCTAAAGCAAGGAAACGCATTTTGATAATGCAAGTCTAGTGAAACTATATCTCCACCGAGTCTGCATATTGTTTGCTCTGACTTCTCAAAAAAAAATATATATATATATATATATATATGCGCTCTGCAAAAATGAGTCTACATATACTTCTAACAACTCAGCAATATTTCCCCAAAACTCCAAACCCCCCCCACGCACACACACAAGCTTCAACTAGGTACTATCATGAATAAAAAAGCAATAATCTTATTTGTTTGCCAAGAATTTAGCTGCATATGCATAAAATCATTGCTGAAGTTTTATTTTTCAGGGACACGATATATGGAGTGTTTAGGTCATATCACAAAAGTAGCGATAAAAGATGTAAAACGCAAAGCACAGTTGTTGCAACTTATGGTGTCAGTGACACTAATATTTCGTTGTACATTTCTAATCTGCTATAAATGAAGCGCCCCCAAAGTGGCGCACACACTTCCCACAGGAATTTCACCAAATGGCAGAGCATGACAACTGCAGAGTGAACACACACAAGGACTGCAATGCGCCATTGCATAATTTTTTTCTGTCAGACGCCAAAGCAATCATACCACATGCCATATGATTTCAAAGCCTTTAGGTGTGTGAGCATCTACACACCCAGTGAGTTAAGTCACTGAAAAGGGTTCAAACTTACATGAGTGGCCTTCTGCTCCCATGAAGTCTTATCGCTAGTGTGTATGGATGTGTATGCTCAAGAAGGGCTTTGCATGCATCGATATTTGGGTGAGACTAATTTTAGCTGATATTATTAATGTAATGCATTAACGGCTTAGTGTTTTTATAAGCTTGCATGTATAACAACTACTTATATTTCACTGTAGAGGATTACAGTTGATTTCTCTGTGACCAAATACTACGTCTGGAATTAAGTTAAGTTTTATTTAACTCTGCATTTTGTTCTTAATTATAAGAAGTAATGACATGAGTTTTTCATCCAACTTTAAACAGCACAAATCAGAGATCCAGCCCCGCCCCCAGCCATGCAGAGCTGCAAAACTAATTGAATTAGTGGGGAATGAGAGAAAAAATCTCCACTCCCTTTTATAGATTAAATGCAGCTTCCACAGAGGGGAATAAACAGGTGAAAAGCAGAGAAAATATTAAATATTGACATTATGTCATTTTCATCCTTGAAAAATACTGGTTCTGGGTCTGCTAACAAACTGAGGAAAAAAATTGAATCTGTGTGTGAGAGTCCATGCCACCTATACAGCTCACTAAAAAGAAAAAGCGTGTGTGTGTATGTGCGTGTGTGTCTTCTGTTCTGTCTTCCCTTCTGTGTGGGTGTTTCCATGAAAACTTTGTATTCATGTGCAACCCATATTCCCCTTCAAACTTTCCCAAAAGTTCTGACCCACTTTGTGCCTTCTCTTTGCATATTGGTAAACATATTTATGAACATGTAACTTGTGTATAATCAGCTTCCTGAGTTTTACCCCCATAAGGTCATTTGCTTCGCCGACTGTCTTATCTATCTTTTAGAACAAAGGGGAACAGAGACTGATTAGGGGCTTCAGTTGTCTGCATGTTCCCGTGTGTGTGCATGCACGTGTTTGCATGTGTATAAAAGCCCTCAAAACTTTGTGTCTTTTGGTGTTTGTGTGCACATATTCGTGTGTGTGAGAGAGAGAGAGAGAGAGAGAGAGAGAGTATGTGTGTGCTCTCTCATGGACCTCTGGGCCTTGAGTGTGTGTCAGCCTTGGACCAGAAACATGAAATTTGCATTCTTTAATTAACATCCAAGCATTCACTGGTGGTTGTAATTCCAAACTTGGGCTGCCGCTAGTTTTTGGAATCACAAAGACAAACAACCCTGGAGGAGATTTTTCCATTTTTCTTTTTTCTCTCCTTTTATTTTCTTTCTTTTTTTCTTTTTTTTTTTACTTTCTCTCTCTTTTTCTGTCTACTAATGAAAAAGCTGTGTATAACTGAACTTGACTGGGTGACCTTTGAGATAGAGGTAGTTAAAAAAACAAGCCACTGCAAACAGATCGCCTGCGGGACTTTTATTTTTGCTTTTTTCTCTAACAACATAAATAAGCTTTGTACTAAATGTGAAAGAGAAAAAGTGGTAGATTTCTCCCTGGTGATACATGGCAAAAGTGTGAGGTGGCATAAGTTGTCAAGATTACTTAGCGACAAGTGAATGTATGCCTATGAGATGTTTCCCTTTGTAACGACACAACAAATAAAGGCTCAGGGAATTTGAATTTCCATTTCATCTTTGCCTCAGCATTTTCAGCTTTTCTTCTCTTTTTTTAAATACAAGCTGCATTTTAACTCCTGCTTCTAGTGACAGGTCACCGGTGTACACAATTTTGGTTTTTCCTTACAGTCCTAGCAAATTTCCAGCTGCCTTTTCTGATTACACTTTTTTTCTGCCTGTGTTTGTTTAAATGAAGCCAAACAACACATTTGTCAGCAGGACACCAAAATTCTCCACTTGTCACAAAAAGACTTACTTCTGAAGGCATAAGTTGCCGTAGCCACTATTAAACATGGGGAAATTAATTACCTCAGATTTAAAAAAAAAATAAATAAAAATCATAAGGGGAAGCTTATAAAGTCTGCATTTATCAGTTTCCTGGAAAAAATAGATTAGATCCAAAATTTAACTGCCCTTCAGAACCAATTTGTCTTAGTCTGTTTGTGGTGACACGAAATACAAACACATAATTTGGATATGAGCAGATAAAGCATGCTGAGCAGAACCTAAACTCATACAGTAATATTTGTATTTGTTTCCAACAATAAATGCCTTACTAGCACCACTCCGATTTACAGTCCAATAAATAAACACTCAGTTCTCTCCCTGGAATAAACCTGCATATGCTGACTAATCTTAGAAAGAATTTTCTCCACTCAAGTTTGGTATGTAATTAGTATTTAATTTTGCATGATTTCCCTGGTGCACATTCACCAGATTCAGAGGTGCAGAATGTTCTCCTTAAGCTTATTGTTACCACTTGGGTGCAGCCGCTGGATGAAAATCAGCTCAACAATGTCCAAAAAAGTTAGTTAGAGGGAGATGTGATCAAGTATGCAGTGCTTTTACTCTGGGTAACAATTTGTTTAAACAAATAACTTCCAGTGCAGTACTTTCAAATCATTTGCATTAGTTTTAATTCTAAATAGTCACCTGGGAATCTAAGTGCAGCTTCACTTCTCTTTGGCAACAGGAATGGCTAAATTCAGCTTTGTCACATTGTGGTAATTCAGTCTTTTTGCATTCAGGTTAATTTTACTGTTATTTAGTTCCTGTTTTAGAATCAGCTAAGAACCAATTCACAACATGTTCAGAGTGACATGGAAGAATGAAAAAAGCATGCTTGCTATATGCATTACAAAATTAACTAGCCAATACATTTCCTCCTGAACCATCTTACTACGTGCTCAACAAGGTTATTTTTAATGAAAGTATGAAACCACATATTTTGACAATTCTGTAAATTGAAAAAGGCTGTACATGAATAGTACAGTGAAAGATCTACTTATTGGCAGAAACAGGCGAGCATACAAGTAGATTCTACCAAGGTAGTGGACTGAAAATGTGAACATGTGGACTTAACTTTTTTTAAACTGAAGTCAGGATTAGGACAACAGCCACCACCATGTGAAGAGAATAGAGTGGGGAAAAAAAAGATACTCTAAAGACAGTATTAAAGGGGCGACAGTGGCGCAGTGGGTAGAGCGCACGCCTCATAAACAGGAGGCTACAAGGTCCTCGACAGTGTCATTTGCCGCATGTCATTCCCCACTCTCTTTCCTCCATTTCTTGCCACTCTTAAAAGCTGTCCTGTCAAATAAAGCCAGGGAAAAAAAAAAAAAAGAACGAGAGACAGTATTCAAGCGACAATTACTTTACAGGGAGTCTCTAAAAAGATAAATTACCAGGAAATATGACCTTCAACCTCCATTATATATATATATAAATATAAAATTAAAAACAATTAAACATATGTGAGGAGGATTCCATAAAAATTAGGTCCTACCTGACACTATAGTGTGTTACAAAATAACTTCATTGCTTAAATAAATAAATAAATAAAAAGTAGCCAGGGTGCACTATTTACCACAGCACAACCCTGAAGCCTGATGCAAATTTTTCCTGCATAAATCCTACTACATGCCCAGCTGCTGTTGGTATTTTATTGACTGATCAAAAGCAGTTATGTGGCCATTAAACTACGATAAATACACGTTCATGCAAGAATTTAAAAAAAAAAAAAAAAGGTCAAATTCTGAAGGATCTATTGTCATCAATATCAAAAGCTGTCGGATTCATCTAAAAGTCAGGGTTGGCAACTGTCCATTCAAGTGTCTTGTCAAGGCAGCTCAGGAAAGACAAAACAAATCTCTTTCTTAACATTATCAAACAGGCAAAAACAAGCATCCATAGGCTCAGAGGAAGCACTGAAATGAAACAGTGTAGAGCAAAATTAAACAGAACTCCAACACACAGTTCGGATTTTCAAAAATCAAAGTCTTTGCTGGTAAAATCTTCAGAGCACAGACTTGCATCAGAAAAAATAAACAAAATCCCAATCAGGGCTAGGGAGAAACTAAGTTTTCCATGCCTCAAAAAGGCAAGAAAACACAAGAAACTAGGAGCACTGACACTAGAAATGCTGGCACAGATAAGGGGATATAACTGAATGTTGCCATTTCCTTGATGTTATCTAGCATAATTACACAAAAGGAAAGCAGAGGGATCAGTTTTTCTTGACCTAAAGCACCCAACAATTGTGACTGAACTGCCCAAATATAATCTCTCCAACAATACATTAAACTGGAGAAATTCATATCTGTCAGTGTATTCTGATAAGCAATTAATTATCTGTAGGACCCTGTGATATAGGAATACTGCAAGGCTCTGTGGCTAGGCCATTGTTATATAGCTGGAACTTTCAAGACTTCCAGTCTGTGATATCTTAGAAACTGTCAGGAATTCAAAGGCAAAGAAGGTATGAAAAATGTGATGCTATTTTCTTATTCTTTGTATTACATTTCATGCTGATCTACAACAAGTCTATCGTTAATATCAATATGATCACTTTCTACACAAGCCTTAAAAATCTTGTTTGTGCTTCAAAGAACGTATGACACACTAATATAAACATCACAATATTGAACTCTCAAAAGGAGGATGATGCCAGTCACACACTAAGTAAATTTGACAGACAATATTATAACCATCTGTGTGCATGCAAAACACAAACATTTATCTTCAAATGCTTTTAAAATGTGCATTTCCTCTCCACTCACATACTGCAAATCAGTTGTCATTCAACAACTAGTTTATCTAAAAAATTAAATAATCTGGTATGCAGAAAGTTAAAGGCAGCATTAAAGAAAAATTCAGTAAAAAGGGAAGATAAACAAAGCAGAGGCCTTTTGAGTGTATGTGTGTGTGTGTGTGTGTGTGTGTGTGTGAATACAGCCAGTGTGTGTGTACATGTTTATAAGAAAGTTGAGTCAGAGATGAAGGAGGGCAGAATCAGCTTTGGCACAGAATGACGCACTACTAATGATGTAATATGTTTTTGCTCCTTCCGTTGGAGAAGCAGGGAAACTGGCATTGGCTTTGGGCTACAACAAGCAGTTATTCCTTCTGGTTAAGAGGGTTGTGTTTTCACCTGTCTGCTTGTTTATGTGTCAGCAGGATTAAGCAAAAAGTACTACACTGATTTTCACCATATGCAGTTAAACTGGGGGATTCAGGAATTTTTTTATTTATGACTTAATATTAAAAGATTTACACCCTGGTGGAGGCCTGCCCTCAATTGACTGCCAAATAAAAAAATCCACAAAACATACACAGCAATATTTTTTGTTTCAGTTTATTTCAGGTCTGACTTAAATCCCTTTGAGTTCTTTCACACAACTGGCTTTCCATCTTGCATACATATAAGATATTATATCTATAATTATAAAATGTATCACAGTTATAAATTAGAAATGACTGTTAGATGTGAATTTTATCTTTAATCATCTTTAGAATGCTGTTTTTTATTTCTATATCAGGAATGTGTGTCTGGGGCATTGGATGAAATATAATCAATAATTTCAGACATTTGACATCAGCAAAGTTCTATCTGTAATTTCCAGTTGTCACTTGTCAAATCTGATTTGTCACTTTTTTTTCTTCTCCACTCGCACTTTGACACAAATGGCCAAATAGATGTTTCCTGTGTTATCTCTGTTTCACACCAGTGAGAAATCTGATTGGCTATTTGCCGTTGTGTATGATTGGTGACATCCCCATTCGCTTCTCTGAGGATTATGGGTCTTTCCAAAGTGAATGGAGGAAAAAAGCAGGTATGAGTTTGGGATCATCACTGCTATTCACTTACAAAGCTTATTACCAGTGGTATTGAGAGCTGAGTGAGTTAGACAAGCTGAGTGAGAGAAGAGGAGAGCAAATTATGTGACAGAGTATACAACTGAGGCAGTAACAGCCTGCTATTCATACAGTAAACTAATTGTAGCAAAACATTACATTCTGCAGTGTGAATTTATTGACTAAACTTTACAGGTTCCATTAATTTACAAAAGCAACATTTTTAAGTAAGAACAAAAGAACAACCACTTAATGGTCAAAACAAACACACCATTATTAATAATCATTTATTTAAGTTAATATATCCATTGAAATGTAAACTATTTACCGGATGATAGATGTATGACAATACAGCTCCACTCCTGTATATACCTCACTGCCCACTTTATCCATCATTTTATCAAGTATACATCAACATTCATGGCAGGAAAAAAAGGAAGCAAGAAAGAGAAATCAAAAGGTACAGCAGAATGGACAGATGGATAGGAACAGTGGAGAATTTGCTGGAAATTTTGGCTAGAAATCTGGAGATAAAGCTTTTTGGATCTTGGGATTTGGCCCTTTGGAGCCGTTTGGTTTGGCGGCGTACAGGGGCCAGATTAAAAGGAGGGCTTGCTCAGAAGGCCAGCATGCTCAAACATGTCTGTTGTTTGACTGGGCTCACCACTGCTGATCTCATGAAAAAGGCATTAGATCTGAAAGCTTGCCTTGGATTTCAAAGCAAACGGTTTTGGGCTGATTAGCTAGTTCACACAAAAGCCATAAAAGTTCATGCATAATATTAAATAAGCCTGAATAAATGTAATGAAAGACGAGGAAAGACCTAGCAACTCTCTACTGTAAGGCTATCTGCATCCATGAGAATATACTCTGGCAAATACAGGAATATTGACACAGGATATTAGATATTATGGATCTGAAATATGATTTCCAACTGTGAATGAAAACACACCTCAGTATTCCTTCGAGGATACAGGAAGGAGAGGTAAAACTGTACTCGCTGTGACCGACTTGTCTGCCGCTGTCTTATTCACAATTACTGCTCTATTTCCAGTTGTTGCTAGGATACTGAAATCCAATAGTTTTTTTCGAGGTCAACTCTCACATGACTCATGCAGAAACAAACGGGACAAGCACAAATAAATCAAAAATCTATTCCTAAATCCTCGACGACATCGTATCCCTGACTATCCGTTAATCCCCGGTTGTCACAGTCTAGGTAGATCCAAGTAAATGGGAGGCAATTGCCATGATTAAGTTTTACAAGGAGCAGGCATGTGATCAGAGGGCCCAGTGGTGCAGCTGTTATCTGCCTGACTGCCCCTCAGCAGAGAAAGCCTCCTTTTTGGGGGGGTAAATCATGATTATCATGTTTAAAAACTGACTTTGGAAAACATTTAAGAACTCTAACATTTCAGCAACTTCTCATGCACAAAAACGTTTACCTTTTAACCTAACTCTGTGTTGTTCTCCCGTCAATCCTGTAACCCACATACACTGGCCGTCAGGATACTGAGACATTATTGATATTAATACTTGATATGAAATGGAAATCTTGCATGACATTTTTTAAATATTTTAAATGCAAAACTCAATTACAGGGTTTTGTCTTTGTTTTTCATTTAGAGTCTTTGGTCCTGGAACTAATTGGTTGAAAAGTAAAGGGGGAGATTTAAACAATTATTTTTGTAATTTTTTATTTTTATTAATATGAGTCCTCAGATTATATATTGAACCTAATGTGCCTACTATTTCGTAGTAGGCAGGTGAACCATTGTTTCTTCTCAGTCTTCTGATGGATATAGGTGGTACAATATGATGTTAACTGCTTTCTACTTAAAGGAACAGTCACACGGCTCATTTAATCTGTGGACATATGGCTCAGGGTTGACTGCAAAGTTGCAGAAAATATATACAGACAGCAAAATGCAGGGTGAGAGAAGTGAGATTCCTTGTGATCACTGTCTTTTTCCTTCTAATAGCAGCTTAAGTTAATTGTGCATGTATCATTTCATTATTGAAGATGGAGGCCACTTTACAAGTCTCCCCGTGATTGTAATTCATTTATTTCATAGTGGTGAACGCTTACATTAAATTCTTTTAACTTTCACTAAGGACATAAAAGTTAACAAAGTAGATTAAAGTTTTTTTCCTTCCTTTCCTTTACTTTACTTTTTCCTTCCTTTTTTTTTGGAAGCTGAGTAAATTCTCAGTGAGGCACAAGAAAAAAAGTAACAAAGATGGGATAACAAAACCTAGGGATGGCTGGAAGTCATTTGCATAACTTCTATTGTCAGTGGTTATGGCTGTGTAAATCATTGCAGTGCATAAATTGACAAATAGCAAGAAGAACATTTAATCTGCACTTTCGACAGTAGCTGCTCTTTGTTCTTCCTTTACAAAACAGAGCAGCTACTTGAGTCTGACCTGTGCAGTAAACATCTCTAATTTTGGATGCCAGTTTAATTTTTATGCTTGTATATCTCATTCTTTAAATTCAATGCAAATGGAACAATGAATACAGAGGTTTCTGACAACAGGGACATGCATTGTAGCATTGAACCACATAAGGGGTGAAAATTTGCATTAGCAGGTGCCATACTTCTATCAGTGCTAATCAGAGCTGGAGCCAATAAATATTCGTGACGACTGTACAATCATTTGCTCACCAATGTATGCTGAATGTACTTTTTCCCCAGTGATGACACAAGCCAGATATTTGTGGGTGTTTGTTAGATTTTTTTTTCCAAGTGTGAAATGGGCATGGTTGCATTCTCTGGGAAGTGCCAGCATTGAGACATAGTGAAATGAAGTAAAACAAACTTAGCAATTCATGATCTACCATTTGATAATCAACCTGGTCAAACAGTGCTGTTTTTTTGATCACCTGACCATCAGCGGTTCAGGGACAATCCACACTGATACTGACTACATACTGACAATACCTAGGTTATTTCAGGATGTATTTGCAGCAGAGGTTTGGATAATCATGCTGAAAATACCATACCTTAGATAATCCATCATGAGTGAGGGAATTGCTTTATACAGTCATGCATAAAAATGTGAACGTATCGTTTAATTTTAAACTTTGTTTCAAATGACTTGAGACACACAAAGTGACAGCTACTCTAGTTTTGTATTTTTATGGTTGTTATGGTTATGAACTGACATCTCCACAGTGGAAAGTGAGAAAATGGCCGCTGATGCATAGAAACATCCTTTTCTCTGATCAAATTTCCCCCATGCAGATGCATCTGCCTTAGTTATATGGGGCGTGTTGGATTTGAATGTATTGCCATACCCCTGATGTGATCAGTCTCAAAACCAATTTGCTTCACACTGGCCATCACACAAGTGCAAACAGAGATTTCCACAGCTAGTGTAAATGAAAGAATGTAATCACCTTAAAACTCATAAAAATAGAGTCATTTTCCCCTTTGGGGCACTCTGACGAGACATACCTAAGCTATGCTGTTATTCATACTGTGGGTCTGCATGTGTATTGACCTCAATCACGTTCATGGGATCCACCCTCAAGGGAAATCTGTTCCAAATTGGACTTTAAGCAGAACTGAGTGTGCTTAATGAGGTGTTGATCAGGAATACAGGTCTGTAACCACAAGACAAGAGAGCAGGATAATTTACCAGCCTTTCCAATATTGACACAGAATTATTCTGTTATGGTCTGAGTTCAGTGTGAAGATGAGCAGTTCAAGTCCCCTACCATGTGGGGAATGAAAATCATAACAAGCACGCCTACGTTGCTTGCCTTGTTTAACATGAATCTTGTCTTTTGGGTTTGAGTTCCACACATCATTTTAAAGTAAAGAGAAAAAAACACATGTAAACATGTACAAATAGGCCACATTTCTATTTGTTATTTGAAGTGTCTCCAGATACCCAGATAAAACCAAGATGTGATTGAATATACCCAGTGAATACTTAGAAGCTCTCACTATCTGTATTTCAGTAAGATGTCACATCTGATTGCATGCTTCTTGCATTTCTTGCACTAGATAAGATCCAGTCCAGATGGTGATTGTGATACACAACAAGCTTATTGACGACCGCCAGAAAAACCAAAGCATGAATGTGAAAAACAAATGCTTGCTACCTTAGCTTGCCAACATATCTGCTATTAACTAAGACAACACACTGACCAGAGCCAAACATAGGCTGAGGAACATACAAGTAGAATAAATGGCAGTAAACTCAACACCTGGGTGTACATAAATATGGCAATTCCATATTCAAATAATGCAGTTTCTAATTTTCTTTAGACTGTAATAACAAATCCTGATCAATTCAACACACTGTTGAAAAAAAGTCAATTTAAAGAAGTGACAGAAAATGTAAAAACCCAGAGCTATTTAGCTTTACAAGGGCATTTTCACAGTGATTTAAAAACCTTAAGGGAGACATTAGTCATCAAGCAATACGTTTCTTTTTGTGAAATTTGATTGCATTCACTTTTATCCATCCATGTATTCTGGCACGCAGCTCTTTGATCTGCTGTTTTGCTCCTACCTGCATTCAATACGAGTGTCTGTATGAAGCAAATCACAAGAGGAGACAGCTGTTGATCAGCTTTGACCCAAGAGTGGACTGGACTTAGGAGGCTCAAAAGTCGAGACCTGGTATTGCTGTCAGGCAAGGGAGAAAATCCGCGATATCTGTGGCCTATCAATGGTGACAGGTTCGTTCACACACACACACACAAAAAGGAGGGGGCACCGCCTTCTTTCTCTCCATTAAGTTCCCTTACCCTGGCCTTTACAAACATTCAGCCCTGGGGGGGGTTCTTATTCCATTTTCTTCCAGTCCATTTAAGTCATACTCTGTCATCCCTCCTTTGTCTTGGTTTCTCCAGTTTCGTGAAGACAGCCATTTGTGGCAACTGAGCCTATGCTCACTCACAAGGTGAAAAAGAAAACAAGATGTTCTCAGAGCAAAATTGCTTATTCTCGCCCTTTACCCACAGTCACCACCCCACTCGCTGCTTGTCTTCACGTGAAGTCAGACAAATTTTAAACATTTCTGTTTAGACATTGTGATTATGAGAGAAATTTTGCTCCTTTAAAAGGCACACATCATTATCAGTGAGGTTCATGTGGGTCCAAAGAAGATTTCACTTCCCGTCTCTTCTCTGACGACTTACGATGCCTAGGCACGCTATCAGGCCATGCTGGTTAATTGTATCTGACAATTGCAAATAATAGACACGTGTTCTAATAATTATAGTTGGCAAATTAAAAGATTGAAGGGGTACAGGATGAAGGGGAAGGGTCCCTTTTTAAAATTCTTCATTTTAATTCCTGAAGGAAACTGTTACAATTATAATTTGCAAATTGTGGGTTAATGATGTACAAGTCCTGTTTCGCATATTGCAATTGGAAATAAAGGTAAAATATCAGCTTTGGGTATCTAAATGGCCAATGACAAGACATTTAATCACGTCATCTAATTTCAAGTCTCTCCGTTTAATGTCAAAACTGTCAATCGAACCGCATCTCCTGTTTCTGGAGTGTCTCATGTCGCACATTTCATACAAACCATATCTGGAAGTGATTGAGTATAATGAAAAGTTTATTGATTTTGTCAACTGTTTTCAGGTTTGTTGTAGTTGACACTGATTCACGATTGCAATTTAAATGGATCAGATGAGGTAATGTCACTCAGTATCTGTACTGATAGAATAGCTCTCAATAGCTTACTTGCAAGCGGGCAAATAAACCCTGTTGATAGCAGCTACAGATATATTGTAATATTCGCTCAAACGTGTATTTCCACCTTTAAACTCAACTAATGTTAGACCTCCTGCTCATAATACATCAGATGTATTTAACGTCGGACAGATTGGGTGCATACATCACTGCAGCAATTTAATGAGATGTGGCCATTGTAATTCACGTCGCAGTGTTAACACCGCTTAAGTCAGTTTAAACTTGTTTTTGGTAAAATGTGGACTATATGACACAAGTAAATAAATAAAGACACCATACCAGTTTTGATGACATAACCTACTTACTTAGAACTTATATCCCCCCCGTTCCTGAAACATAACCATTTTGGACATATGTAATATGCATTGGACAGCAACAATATATATGTACATACACTGATGGAGGCCGCATGGCTGCATAGTGGTTAGTGCTGTTTTTGTTACAGTTGCATATCAGAGAAGCTATGCATTAAAAATGAATTGTTAAATTATTAACAGATGAAACTATCATGAAAAATCTGGCTGAAGAAAATGGATTATATACTATTTTGTTTGTTTTTATACTGGAGATTCAATCTTATTACCCACTGATGGGTAAAGATGGGATCGTGTGACATCATTTAAATAATGCACTGTGAAAAGGCAGCTTTGTTGCATTGCTGCTAAACTCCTGAGTCATATCATTGATTTCAGAGTCCAGAGCCCAGCGTTATTTGATTTCTCAGTCAAATTCACCACATAATAGCACATGGGTTAATTTTTGTTGTGTAGTCTGTCAGATGGTCCGAAGTAGTGGCAATAATTTGTCTGTCTAATGTTTTCTTTATTGTGCTTGCTGCAGGGCTCAAATGGTTGAGTGAAAAGCAGTTTGCATGACTGGACAGTGATGCAGAAATTCAAGTGTTTGAATAGGGCACTATTGCAGAAGAAATTCTTTTGAAAGCTTTTACTTTGTGACAGCTTTTTGCTTTTGGGTATTTTTTTCCTTTTCATATTCATCCAATTCAAATGTCCTGATTCAAGTTAAATCTGTGAAATTCAGTCAGCCTTTCATCTATTTTATCGATTTTATTTTGTCAGTAAAACTATTTGCCAACCTTTTCAGTGGTTTACAGTGCTAATTCATGCTCTTTTAAAACTCATCCCAAAATTAATCTCAGATTAGCCAACATTTGAGGGTGACGTCATAAATTGAGGAGCTGTGGCTTTCAATCAACCATGTAGAGTAACAACCTTTAATCATTGCATTGTTGTAGCCTAATGCTGTATATATATATATATATATATATATATACATACATACACACACACACACACACACACACACACACACACACACAGGAAAAGTAATGATCCATCACATTATTAAAGACCCCTTTATAACAGATATACCTATTATAAACCTGATCATGCCAGTTATTTGGAGCTCACAGGCCACTGAGGCTCCTTTGCACATCTTGTGCATCTCTTCTGCTGCGGCTCAATTGAAGGTTAGCTCAGTCCACCAGAGACAGACACATCTGGTAATACAGAGGGTTCACTGGATGAAGATTGACCTCATTGCCCTAATGAGACACTTGTTCCTCAATCTATCTCTAAACTTTCAGCAGGAAGTCTCACGTATGCCATTAACTGCAACACTAATGCCAAGCTAAGCATTATGAATGTCTCATGACTGCTGAAGTGCTGCTCTGCCACATTGTTTTGTCCCAAAAAAAAAAAAAAAACCACACCCTAAAGCATTGGTTCTATTGCAATTTGTAGCATTTTTTTCAGAAGGTAGCCTTGGATTAGGTTTATTTTAGGGTCATGTTGTGGCAGTCAGTGTATATTTTTTTCCACCTTCAGGATATTTGAACCTTGGCACCATGTTTTGCTGATAGTTGCTGATTGTTCGATGAACAGGGTCAGGGAGGGAAATCACACAAGAAACAGAATTACATTATAGCTTATTTAAAGGCCACAGGGTTTCACAAGAGCCATCCATCATATGTTTGCAGTATTTGCAGAATCACCTCTTTGAGTTCCAAAAACACCTCAAAGTCCAAAACAGGGTTCCGCTGAGCAAATCAAGTACAGAACCCAAACGCTCACATCACTGTGCTTTGAGATGAGCAGCAGGTCAGGGTGAAAGATCAAAGTGGAAACCTGTGCCCTGAGATAGCAACTGCAGCTTTGGGTTTTATAAAAACACTTTTGGATGCATACAGTATTCATTTGTTACATGAACCAGACTATCAAAGTGTTCAGCATATTTCAACTGAATATGAAATGCAATGAACATAACGCAATAAGCACACACACCCTCCTGCTGCCATACTCCACAGAAACCAAGAATGTTACTTTGCACTTCAAAATCAAACAAAAACACAATTTAGTATTTTGTTTGATTAAACAAAACTACTTATAACAAATTACTGAGCCTGCTTTAAAAATGATGCTATACATTCGTGAGTTGCTTTCAAAACAGTTGGGTTACAACTGTTCAACAAACATAGGGTAGGGGAGGTTAGGAAGCATTTTCAGGCAAACACACGTTGTTGGTGTTGGTGTGGAAAGCCTTATTTTAACAGGCCTTACACAGGGTCACTGAGATACCATTTGAGATATAACTCAAGTACCTGCTTTTACCAAGACACTCATACTACTGTGCTGCATTATAATAATTACAAACATCTCAACAGATGTACCAGAATTGAATTGGCATGGTTGTTGTGCTGCACTTAATTTTTCCTTTTAAAAGTAATGAAGACAGACTTTTAGAGCATCATAGGAGGGGAACTAACTGTGTCTTCTGTGCTGAGGTGCTTGCCACTGAGTGCAGTCAAGGACATGCCGCATTAACAGAGATGGGCTGAGCCATACACCGGAGTCAGCCAGTTGTGAGTGTACTAATGGTGCCATGTGATACATAACACAGGAGTGGGCAGCATTTCACACTTTAGACTTTTTTATGCTTTTGGATGGTTTTACATCACGTTCGGGCCCATGAGGCGCCAGTTAGCACATTCACAACTATTGTCTCCTTCATCTCAATAAAAGTCTCAATTGCAGAACAGAGATGGGATCAGATAAATGAACTGCGGTGGTAAAATACTATTCACTCAATTCTGAGAAGAGAAAAGAGACAGGAGGTCATTGATGCGCAATGAAACTACGATGATGACTGCTAGTTGGATTTTTGTTCATTTGCGAAATCTATCCAAGCAAAAGTGTGAATATGCTCCAACATACACATTCATGCATGCATATATCCCATAACACAAGTGTGCTTAAGCTGTGTGCCTTAATGAAAGTTGTGTAAATGATGTGGAACAAAACCACTTATGATGCAAAAGTAACATCTGATAAATTTGAGGCAATTAAGGATTGTGTGATAGGTTGTCCTGTGGTGTAAACAAGCTCAGGCAGACACATATTTATCAGTGCTGGTATGAAGGAATAAAAATAGTGGTATATTTATTTTATTGCCAAGTCGTTTTTATAGTGTGATATTAATTTAGCATGAAAAGATTAAAATGTGGCAAAAAAAAAAAAGTGAGCCAGATTTAGATTGTGTATTGCAAAAAGAAACACTTCATTTTATCACATGTAGTAATCAAACCTCAGAAGCATGCACGTTCTGTATATCTATAGATTAGAGTATGTCTTGACATTTTTCTCTCTGAGCCTTGTGTGCCTTTATATTGCTTGAAATGGAAAAGGGGATATTTCCAGGAAGAAGGGGAGTTATCCAACAATAAAATTCAAACAGCTTTGACAAATAGTGCTTTTCCTGTGAAGCCAAACATGGCCAGCATGAAGCCCTGGGATAGAACTTTAAATCTTAATGTTTAAAAAAACTAAGAAGCTATTGTAGGCTCACAGAAAGCCTTTAAGTAGATCTGACACAATAATGTTGACTATCTATGTAGGCTGTAAGGCATCCCAACTACAATGTCTCCCTTGCTTTGAAAGAAAAAGAAATGCCCCAAAACAAGAGCAGGGAAAGAAATAGAAACTACACACCATTTGCAGGTTCATTTCTTCTGAGGTCATCCACATCAATGAAAGAAGGCATACTGCTGCTCCACCAGAATAATTAATTTATACTAAAAGGATCTCATGGTGATGCCAGGATCAAGCACAAATATAATTCATAAGTAACACTTAAAATTTGTTCATTAATCATTCATGAAACTGAGCAGATAGGCATTACCTCAAAACAGCCACAGAAAAATCCTTTAATGCTACAGCAAAATATACTCAACATATTCTTGCCCATTTTCTACATTTCAATTAAAATATTCACACAACTTAACAGAGCAAAGTGTTATGACCCTGGAGGATAATTAATTAAAACATCTATTGAATTAATTTACGTGGTGAAAACCAGGCCTAAGATGATAGTTTCTTTACAATGAATTTAACAAGATGATATCTTTTAAACAAATGCAGGTACTGTGTGTCCAAAATCTACACTGATTGTGTAATGCTGGATCATCCACTCTAGTCTCTGTCTTGTGCATTATTTTGATAAAACCTTGGGAGATAAATGCTCATTACGTGTTTTGTGCTCCCTCCAGGTAGTATTAATATTTTAATAAAAACACTCAATTGTAAAGTTTTATTTGAAAGATTCAAGGTATCATTTTTAGTTGGTTTTTTTTTAAGCTGAAATACACACTGGCCTGATATAAATGCTGATATAAATAAAAAAATAAAATAAAATTTAAAAAAACTGCACTGCCCTTGCATTTATCTTTACAAAAGGGGTGGGGGGGTCAGTGGGATGTGGCTGCAGATTTCACGTTCAGATAACGTCGCAATGTACTCAAAAAAAGAAATCAAATCTAAACCTGCACTACATTTTACCTTCACACATGCACATTCGGTGCTTGAAGCAAATATAACAAATCTCTTTATCCCTTTTGCTACCTATACAATTATAATCTCAAAATCAAGGATGAAACCATGTGTAATACTTGCCAAGGTTACTTAAAGTAAATGAGCAAATCAAGGAGGAATGATCATACTGTTTCAAAGTGTCCACCAAATGCATCATTTTGTGTCTTATTACATGATTCGCATTTGGAACGCATGTCACAGAAGTCAAAGTATTGCATTATGTCTCAAGAAACGGATCTGATTTATATCATATTTTCTTCTAAAAGGACAGAAAATGTCTATAGTTTTTTTGCATACCTATGCATTTGTATCTGCTTGCTGGCATCACTGACAACAACCCTGACAGTCTATGACGACCAGTTTTGGACCCTACCTTTGAGTATGGCCTTTAACAACAGCTATGTTCATCTTCCAGCGTGATCAGAGAGCATAGCCTTAGTAAGAACTAGGGCTCCATTAGAGTGGTAAAAGGCCAAGGGTCTATCCCAGCTCGCCCTCAGTGAGAGGTTGGATGCACCCTGGATAGCTCAACTGCCAGTCACAGGTTGGACACAACAAATACAGAACCATTCTCCATATAAATTTTCCTTTTCAGGACAGATACAGAAAAATGGCCTGTATTCTAACACATTTGCTCCTTAAGTTTGTCTTCAGCTTCTACAAATGTAACTGAACATGAATGTAATATCTTAATTTTTACTGTGAGTGAATTTGAATAATTGTAAAATGGCTTCCACCTTCTACTCAATCATATAAGATCGATATAACACACTGAGTTTGCTAGCCAAATAAATCTTTCATTTGCCACTTCTATGCTTTTATAAATACTGTCTGAATGTATCCTCTTAACCTTCACTAAGTGATCTTTGTCTTATTCAGTAAGCATGATAGGAACTATAACCATCAGATGTGCGCTCAGTCTCAGGAGGAAAGCTAAAAGCCACACACTCCAGTGCTTCTTTTAACCATTTGCCAACACTTGCACTCTCCCATGGTCTGTTCAGCAAGGCAGCCCTCACCTTAGGACAGTGTATGTTTCCGACACACACCCTGATAGTGTGACTTTTGACTTATGTAATCTGAGCACACCCCCCTTCTTTCGGTCATACTCTGTCTCCCTGCCTTTCCCCTGAGGCGATGTGGAGACAGTGGTTGTGCAGTTCCAGCTTTCTTAGCCGTCAGCATGTAGCCAGAGCGAAGAGGACCTGGGCCATAATGAGCAGACAGTTGCCCCATGTTAACACTGACGCTAATGGATTTCTACAGGTCAGGAGCACGGCACCCCCCCTGGTTTTAATTCAAATAGGGATTAGGGATAAGAGAGGGATCAGTGTAGAAAGAAAGGGAGCCAATGAGGTAGGGGTGGTGAATGGTGAGGTAGTAAAAAGTCTGACTGGAGGTTATCAGCTCATATGTGCTCCAGTGTGTTTTCAGAGCCTGAACTACCAAGCTACAATGCAGAGCAAGAAAAAAGTTATAAAGACAGGTGACAAATTAACTGTGAAATATAGCATATAGTTGCATGAGCTCAGTATTCCTAAATGAACTCACCCTTACTCACATTAACGCTGCCATATTTCCTGCCATGTTTGATCATTGGCTGATAGGCATTCAGCACTACACCTGATGCTTCATGTGCCACGTGTACCCCATTAGAGTGAGTTCACCTACTCCTGCCTGCCGCAGTCTAACATACAGCATGCTGGCACTACTTTCCAAGGGAAAAAGTTTTCAATTGAGGTTTTATCCAAAGCAATAAGAATATGTCCACAGAAGCTGAAAGCCCTAATATGAATTCAGAAGTTTATTCATATTAGTTGGTCATGATGGCGATACAGTATTCTGTCGTATTCGTGAGGGTTATAGCTAAAATCCTACTACAAAAACAATGTTCCTCTAAATCAGGGCTTTTAGTCAACTTGTAGTTTTATATTAGGGAATTAACTCCCATTTTCTCCATATAAACTTCTCTTAAGTGCTTAACTCAGTGCTTAACTTGCTTCAAGAATATTGACCATGTATCATTGTCTCTAGTCCGCCAGGAGTCTCCCACCTGAACTGTTAGGCTGTACTGATGACCTGCATATGTGGCTATTAATTCATGATTTACATCTTTTTTCTTCTATTCTTTTTAAGTCTGAAGGTGAGCAAATCCTGAGAGTAATTCAGTCAATAATATTGTTGCTGCCAGGTTGATCACAGGAAAGAAGACAGTTAAACCACAAGCCTTATTACTGTGTTCCCAAGGCTGAGCTCCAAAGGGGAGAGAGTTTAGAGGGAAGCATCACCAATAAGTCTGTCTGGCAGTCACCTGTATGCAGCTATTTGCTTCCTGTATGCTATATTTACTCCCACAAACACACATTCTACTGAAACACATAAGCTGATGAGCACAAATAAATGAGGTAGATAGAACAGAGCAAGGGGGGGGGGGGGTTGCTGATGCCATTCTGCCCATTTAGTTTCTGATAAAATTATTCGGCACAAATTGTTGATGTCTTGGATAATTGCATGTTTCCATGGATACGGTCCCACTGAATGTGGCTTGTTCTCAAAGCAGAGATGGGGAGATGGCGATGGCAAGATGAAAACAGCATAAGAACATGGTAAACTTAGCACATTTGGTTCAGTGATGTTTACTTTCATAGGCCTGCTGCTTCAAAACTGCAACATTAGCATCTGCAATGTAAGTCTGCACCTTATTTCTTGCTGTTATGTTAGTCAGCCCAGCAAAACTAAGGTATGATATAAAAAAAGTGAGTAAAAGCAGATGTCAGCGTCGGGTCAATTTTACAAATATAAAATGATATATAAAAAGGTGTCATATGAGCAGGAACCAACCTTTGAAAGTGAATGAGATATATTTTTGCCGATACGAAATGGCACAGTGAGAAATTAAAACACTTGACTTGTAGGCTGTTATTTAGCAGAAGTACAAGAAAACTACAGTGTGAATGGGATGCAATATTTAAAAAATAAATAATGTTAAGGAAATGTAAGGTACATTGCTCACAGCTATTGGACCCAGCAGGACCACAGTGACATGCATGCGCTGATTCTCCTGCTCATCATGGCCTGCCTGACACGTTTTGAAACCATCATAATTTTGTTGTGTAAGAAGCTACTGTACAGCCCAATGGCAGTCAGCCATAACCCCAGTGAGAAGTGCAGCACTTCACATATTTCAACATGATAAATGCAGCTCACAAACCCACACAATGGTGATCTGTCATAATCATTTTTTCTACTCCATTTTACATTTTCTTCTATATCTATGGTATAATGCTTCTATGTACATATAACTATAACAACTTTTTATTAAGTAACTATTACAACCTACATTAAATTTTAATCATCTTACAAAGGACTTATCCTTTTTTGATCTATTATGTGAAATAGATTCTACATTTTATTCTTTTATTGTACTCTACCAAATGGGCAAGAAAATGACTTCTGTAACAGCTGCCACTAACATTTCTGTGCGGGATCTATCCATTCCCCACCCCTGCTTAGGCACAAAAGGGTGTCTGAGGCAAAAATCAGTGTGAGCGTATTAGAATCAAAACAGCAGAAATGTAGTAGAAAGGGAAGAATGGGCTACAGTTTATTAAATGGGAAAGAACAGTATGGAATGGGAAGAGCTGAGAAATGACTCACTGAACACAGCTAGTTAGTTCTAAATGCATCAAGAGGACCTCCTCTTGACTCAGGCGGTAAATTAAGGGGCAGGGCCCATTTTCCTCAGTGGGAGGCTTAACAGGAATTCGTTCATGCGTGGCACTGAGTGGCCTGATGGGTTTTAGCCTCAAACTGTCAGAGCTCCTGGGAAGTGTGGTGAGGGGGGTGCAACCTTTTTCTATGCAATGCAAATTGAACAGAGAGAAAATGTACGTAGACATAGAAGACTGACCCTCTGTCAGAAGAAAAGCAGTTTTTGTTATTTTGTGCATGCATGTGTCTGTCATTGGATGTTTCTGGGTGAGCGGAGGTTAAATTGTTCAGGCTAAAGATGACAAAACCTTTTAGTGCACAAATGTTTTAAGTACTGATTCCAGACTATGGGTGGTTTTCTGAAACCATGGAGTAGCAATGACAACAGGCAATTAGGTTGGGACTCAGCATGATAAAAATATCTTGTTTGTATGGGCCAAGGTCCATCATACAGTTAAACTACCCAAGTGTTTTAAGTAATTTAGAAATCCTCCATGAATGCAATAATCAAATAAGAAACGTGTTCAGATTTTATGAGATTTTTCTGAGTTCCAATTGTGGCGAAATATCAAACTGCTGGGAACCGCTGAATGAAACTTGCAAGGATTCTTTTGTGTTAAATATCAATTCAATGCTCAAATGCATTTATGAAAGAACGGGCAATTAACGGGCTAATTATAATAACTGTGGAGAACATTTTAATCAGGAGAAAGAGCTTAAGAGAAATAGTGCTGCCAGCATTGCCTGAGTTGGGGTGAGACAGAGAGGGAAACGTCTGATTGATGCAGCCAGGACTTTACCTTTAACAGAAACTTATGAAAGTTAAGCTACTTTGGAAATGCTGTGTGGTTTTGGTCCAATTCACTTTTCAAAACGGCTTTATTTAATAATGCATCCCCAAGATCTTTGACTTATACACTGTCTCACAAGACAGTATTCAGTCTGTGCTCATGACTTTGCACAGGCAGTGATGCTTTTAGCTAAACTGCACTGTCAGCATTGCAGCTGTTCAGATGATGTATTGGTATACAAGTAACTTATTTTAGTGCAATAGCATAGTACATTTTCTTAATTAGCACTAAACACAAGATACAACCAAATCGGAATGGGTAATCAAAAGCTTTGTAGGTATTTGGTCATGAGTAGAGAACAAAATAAAACTGGGATTTTTCTGGCATCAATAATTCTAATGTCTGGGAAAATTGCATGGTAATCCATCAAGAAGTTCCTGAGGCATTTGTCTCAATTTGCAATGTGCATTTCAAAATGTCTGCCAACAGGTCACACTGGCTAAAAAACTCAAAGGATCCACTAAGTGGTAGAGTGATAGACATCACAGTCCAAACTAAAACTGAAAAACAAGCCTCTTTGTTATCGTCTGAAAGGCAGCCATTTTGGAGGTATAAGGATTTTCACACATAATTTCAACATATAGGCCAAAAATTGTCAGCATTTCTTAGATTTTACTGTTGGAATGAAAGGGGTGATTGTTTTGTGAATAAAATACAGTACTTCATTCTACTAGGACTCTTAAGCTCCAGTACAACAGGAAGGAAAAAAGTGTGGTTAGTTTTAGAGAGATGGAAACATTTAAGCTATCACTATTTAACAGCTTGATAAATTGTTCGATATTCCATGAAAGCTGAATCCCTGCATTGAGCATTTTATAGTCTGGATCCAACAGGACTCTCATTACCTGTGTAGATTTCTTTTGATTTCCTGCCAAATGATACTGTGCAAGGTGAAAAGTTAAGTTTGGGGTGGGGAATCTATCTTTTCAATAAAAACACTTGACCAATTCTGGCACTGCAATGAGACTAGATTCTTCCATATATACTGGACCGGAAGGGAAAATGGAAATTTGTGCCTCTCAACAGGTTTAGTTACAGTCTGGGTATATGGAAAACATAGAAACCTCTCCTGAGGTCAAACACTATTCCACCCCACACATATTTATACAACAGAATGATCCATTTATGTGTGTGTGTGTGTGTGTGTGTGTGTGTGTGTGTATATATATATATATATATATATATATCTCTATCTTTGTGTGCAGAACAGGAGGAGACATTTATCAGGCTGTTTGTTGGCAGTAACCTGTCCATTCAACTGTAAATTCATTTAAGCCTGATGGACTCATTTCCATTTTGTTCATAATTTACAACGTAAAACCAACAATTTCTCCAAGGCTTGTTGCTGGAAGGAAAACATGTAGACTCCTTGTTCATTCTGCTTTGCAAACACGAGTAGCCAGTGATCACCATCCATCTCTTCATTATGTTGTTAAAAAATTCACTCCCTGCATGTGACTTGAATTGTGCAGGAGAAGTGAAACTAATCATTGAAGGATATTGACCTTATTCTTTATATTTTTGCCCCACGCTAAAGAGCCATTTGAGAGTAGCCTGGACATCTGATAAGAATCCCTCATGAGGACTTTCTTCTGGATGTTTTCCAACTGGCGTGGCATCACTGGGTTGAGCCAAATCACGATGGAGAGATTCCATATCTCAGAACGCCTCGGGAAACCCCAGGAGGAGCTGGAAAACAGTACTATTTGCCTCCTGCCACCACAACTAGATGTAGATAAGCAGTAGACAATTAAAGGCTAGATGGTAGTGATGGAATTAAAACAAAGGAGGAATTTTGGATGGATCTTCGGCTCAACAAAACATCAGACTTGGGACTGCCGCTCGTCTCCTTATTTTATTTTAATATGATCAGCATGATTCCCAAAATGTAACCAAGTCAATTTAAGAATTTCTTAAATCAGCTGAATGGCCACTTTAAACAATTGCAAAGCTAATAGGTGTGACAGTGAAAAGGTTTCAGGTAGATAATCCTAATGATGTTCCTAACGTCTCTCTCTCTCTCTCTCCCTATACCAAATTCCCAGCTCTTCTTTGACTCATTTCTACCGTATACATCAATGATTTATCCGTCTCTCTCAGTAACTGTGATGTTACTATACATTTGACCTTATTTCCATGTTTGCACGTCATTAACTAATTCTACATTTGTACCAATTTGCTGTAATAAAGAGTGGATGCTATATGGCAAGAAGTACTTCTTCCCCCTAAAACACTCTGCAAACATACAAGTTTGAGCTCTGTGGCCAATTTCACCTCTAAATAGTTATATATTGAGCATCTCGTCTTTCATTATACATCAATATCCAAGCACTAACACGCTCAAGCAGTACTTCTTTTCCTCATCTGGTTGATTCAAGCTTCATCTCCTTAAAATTTACACAGATAATTAAGCACTAGGGACACAATTAAGCAGACAGGTATGTGTGCTTTTGAGTTAATTGACTGATTTAAAGAGGGTAAGTGCACAGAATAATGTTATCTGCTTGGTTACTTGGTAGCTCAATGTCCACATGAATAAAATAATTTATCTTTATGGCACATAAACTGACCTGTTGAAGTCCAGAGAATTAAACAAAAATTATAAATGCCCAGTTATCAGATGGCACACAGTATTTTCACACATAATAATTATGCCCCTTTGCTGATGCGTAGATATTAACAATGCAAATTTTTCCAGTATGATACTCCAAAGCTAATGTCTATCTATTTAAAATTAAAATTTATGCTATAAATTATTAAAAAAGAGTATGTACATTAAATCACAATTACTCAAATCTACATCTGATTAAAACACGTTTCAGGCCTAGCTGTTGTTTTAGTCATGCTTTTCAATGCATACCCATACTGTTTAATCTTATATTGATATGTATTGTATTAATGAAATGAAACAAATTCTGAAACTCAGACAGTTAATGTCAAGTTATTTATCAAAAGATTTGCTTTTCTTGAGATATCTGCAAAGTGGGTATTTATTCATATCATATGGCAAACATCTCTCACACAGTCACACACTCAAACATTACTGCATGTCAATGATTATTCTGTAAGACCTACATAGACCTGATTGCTTTTTGCTGTGTGTACTGAATCACAGGTGGTGTTTCAGTGATAAAGGACCTTAACGCTGTGTGATCAATAAACTAATAGCTACTAATGCTATTACAGAAGCTGGTCTTTCCTTATGGTCTGGATGCTTTCCAACTATGGCTGGAAATGGAGTGAAAATTTAGTCTGGAGTTCATGATAGAATTTGCTCTTTAAAAAAAATTACAGCCAATCTATGCCTCGTCATATCAATTGTACACCAATGACTGATGCTGTGTGTGTGTGTGTGTGTGTGTGTGTATATATACACACACACACACACACACACACACACACACACACACACACACACACACACACACACACAGTGTAATATTGATTTTGAATCTAAATAAGTCCAGATAACATCATCTTGAATAAACATAGTTTTCAGCAATGAAAATACAATTATGGGTGCATCGTGGAACCTAATGCCTGGTGTTTGTTTCTATCTACAAATCCCAAAGTCATTAAGAGACTGCAGGGAGAAGGGGAAGATGTTCTTTGTTTGACTAAAGTCGCTATCAGGCCTGCATATAAATAAGTCTCTTTCTATCCAGATCAGCATGCCACTTGGACACCCCCATTGCCATCTCATCAGCATTCGAATAAAGTGAGTCAGTAGAAAACTGTCTGCAACACTTAATGCAACCAAGATCTGACATTGAGTAGAAATGTGCACAGTAAAATGTTGGTTTAAAAATTTTTTCCAAACTTCACTGTCCACGTTTATGTTTTTCCTCTATAGATACAGATGCAATAGTTGAATTGGCTTCAAAAGCACTTTTTAAACTGTTGTTTGGCTGGTGATGTGATCTCTTTCCTTTGCAGTCATTGCTACGTATCACAGCCCCTGCAGAATCTTTTCCAGGTTAAGCCTTGATCTAAGATGCAGAAATAATGCTGACACATCGGTAATAGAGGCTTCCCACTGTGAAGCACTCCTTTTCCATTTGTGTTTAAAATTAGCAGACACATGCTTATCTGCTAATTGATTTTAAAGATGCTTAATAACACATCTGGCTTCTCAGGTGTGTGACTGCAGTTCAACCATGTGTATATCCTGCAGTTCCCAATGCTGGACGGAGCTGCATTTAATATGCCAACTTCCCCAGACTTTATTTTACTTGGAGTAACTCCTTATGAGTTTTGAATAGTTCATGATTTAGTTAGCTGGTTTGATATTTAATATATTCTTGAAGATGAAGAGAGTCTTGGAGCTTCTCTGTAGTATTACACTCTTATATTTATGTATTTTCCCTTCTTTGCCAACATCTCAAGGATAATATGGCTTGTACCCATTTGAATAATTACTGCGCATACACCTCACAGGGTCTTTTTTAAAGCTTTGGTGACAGTGTTTTCCATAAAGAGCTGGAGCATCTCAAAAGAAAAAGACATTCAATTTAATACACTCAGATGTTATGCTTACAGTGGCCAAGGACAGCCTAACAATTATTTTTGAACCTAAACGAAACTCTCTCCTTAACCTAGAAAATAAAAGAACTGAAGCTACAACTTAGTGGTAGGTTCAGAAATTTGAATAAGCACCACAATAGTATCAGACAGCAGCAACATCTGCAGCCAACTAGAGATACAGCTAACTGACCTAGAAAATCAGGGTGGACACTAAGATTTTCTCATCTGCAGCACGTTAGATGAACATAAATACACCACTGTGTTTATCCTTTGTCATTGTATTGGTCTGGGGTTGGCTATACCTGGTATCCTCCAGCGGGCTCTACTATGGAAGTCTATGGAAAAGTTGGCTACTCTCTGACTCACACTGATGCAAGCTCATCAGTCCCTCGCTTGCAGCAGAATCAAAAGCCCCCATGTCAAACACTCTCCCCAGCTCAACTGCAAAAACCTCCTGTCAAGTGGGAGAGAAGTACTCTGGCCTGTTCATTACATGTTACCAAAATATTCTTTGACAGAAGGCTGAGCTGATTTGTGGGATCGCAGCAAGGAAGGTATGTCTCCAAAAAAAAAAAAAAAAAGGGTTTGGCAACAAGGAATTTGTCCAAAGAGTGCCGGTAAATCAATTTTGAGCAAGAACTACATGGAGACTGGGGTTAAATACAGGTTGTGGGTTATCACAAGCAGCTGTGTGACAAGGTGAATAGAATGAATAAAATAAGATTGGCTGATGCAGTTAGGAGCATGCAGGTGGATGGAAAATAAGTAAGATGAGGATGATTGTGAATTTATCAGTGAAAAGAATTGCTTAACTGTAAAAGGAAGAATAGATATTAGTGTGTTTGTATGTGTGTCACACTGGATCACATAACTTCAATGGGAATTCATGAGAAACATACTAGTAATTTATGCTCGCAGATTAAAGGAAAAGAGGTCACTCAAGCTAGTCTAGTGTGTGTTCCTGGACTAAAATGTACGGTCATGTATTCGGAAAACACAGAAACCAGATTTAGACAAAACTAAAATATCACTTGATGTCCCAGATCCCATGAATGAAAACTGGAAACCAGACAGTTCAAATGTATTTAAAAAGCTGAATTACTGAACAAGTTTGGAAGAGCTGTAGCCTTCTCAGACTGCAAACCAAAGAGCAAAATAGAACCCCTTCTGAAGTCATCAACCCCAGTCTGAAAAGGATTACTTGAAGAGCAGGAGCTTTCCTCCTTCCATTTCATTATGACATGTTATGGGTCACTGCAGTATTGCTACACTGAGCTGCCAACAAGCATATCATTTTCCATTAAGATCGCGCTCAATGTCTGCAGTGGCATTATTGGTAGAAGGAGCAGACAGAGAGTAATGGACCTAAAGTGATGGCTCTGTCAAACAGACAGTGGGGGAAATTACCCTATAGAACAGCAAGAGACCCAGTTCTCTCTGAATAGCAAGCAGAAGAGAGTATGAAAATAACATAGCCACCATAACAGGTTAATGTAAATGATTTGGTTTTGAACCTATAAAAAAAGAAGAGGCTATAGTCAGAGAGGACGACATTTCCTTGCATTTCACTCCAGAAACTTTTAATTAAATAAATCAAATTATTTCAATATTTAAACAGATTAAACTCATTAATCCTATTTCCTCTGTGCTCGTGGAAAACTATCATTTCTCAATAATTCACTCATGAATTCTGATATCAAAGCTTACCATCACCTCTGTGTGAGAGAGATTTACACCATGTGGCACTTGCTGTAATAGGCTTGACTGCAATGTCCAGCAGTGATTGATCTCACCCATCATGCCTCATGTGTAAAAGTACTTTGATTTACACTTTGTTAATCTTTCACTACTGTACTGAGTTTGTGGAATTGCTCCCTGGGCCTGATAATGAACCTAACAATGTGAACACTGCTTGGTTTCATAAATAGTCATAACTGTTGCCTGTATGAAATCATATAAAAAGACTTGTATACTTTTTTTCTGTTGGCCAGCAAAATTATGAAAATTTAAGTCAATTTCAGAAGTTGGTAGCATTAACAGCTCATGACAGGCTGAAGTGGAGTAGTTATATTTAACAACTGTAATACTAGTGTACACAGTTTAAACCCTGTGTAGAAAGACATAATGATGGTGTTCTCCAACCTTTAGCTTCATAGACATGTAAACCATATTTAATGGACAATTTTTTTCTCCAATTGCACTTACACACTTCATGTCCTTGTTTTTACTTTAGCAGTAAATGTAATTGAACATTATTAAATCATCCTTTTTTACTGCTCTGTTGTGTTTTACTATAGACCCATGATAAATCAGTGACTCATACTCATATCCTTGGATTTATGCTAAGACTAAGAATTGTACTATTCCAATGAACTCATGGTCTAGCCACATTGTTTCAGTCCTCAGAGTTTACAGGGTTAATGTTGCTTGTCTTGGGTCTTCATTAAAAATGACAATGTATTAGCTGTATGAGTCTAGATTTTGTATTATGCAATAGATAGCTGTGAGCCTTGAATGATCCACATTTAATGCCAAAATGTTGACCAAAAAAAAAAATTAAAAAAAAAACCTGGTCAAAGTCTTACACAATGCAGTTTTATAAAAATAAAAAAGGGACACATGCAGACTTGTATGACTGCAAAATGGCTTCTCTCGCTCCCATTATCTGCCCCTTTCTTTTCCTGCACACACACACACACACACAAAAAAAAAAAAAAAAAAATCAACTGGAGTATAATTAACAGCGAGCGTTTCAAGACAAGTATTCTTCCTCTCATTACAGAGCAGCTCGATTGCTCTGAAGGATACACACCCGCATTAATACACACATACATACAGAGTTCATGAGGGCACTATCTGGCTCAACAAAAAGAGAAATAAGAGTTGGTGACAAATGGATAGACAGCATGTGTTTCTCAGTGTCAGTTTACAGCCTGGTGTTAATTGCAAATGCCAGAAGATACAAAACCGTGCCAAAGGTCTCTGGCAAACTTCTCCTCTGCAGTTTTTTTCCTCTTTTCTCCATTTCCTTTCTTTCTTTTTCCTTCATGCTCCAGGGGTAAACAAGCAGGAGGGCCCACTGGCTAGAAAAATCACATTATATATGAAGCGCTTCATGCTATCACTATTGCATGTATGTGTGTAATGAATCCCAACCAAAGGCTTTTTCTTCCCAAATCACTTCTGAATGTGTTTCTGACATGTTAGGGTGCATTTATTAAAAGACTTAATTCCTTAAGGGAGGATTTATCAATTTATCAGCTCATTTGCGGAGCTTTGGCAGCCTTGGTGAGAAATTTTTCTCTTTAAGTATATATATCTGTGAAGTGAGATGAGAGCAGTCAGGGCCTTTATCATATGAATTTTTATTTTCATATGTATGTTTCATAATAGTGTACTGCGAATTATAGCAGGAATGTGAATGCAACATAAAGAAAATCAATGCACGTTTTCTTTTTAGAGCAAGAAGAATTATAATTACATTCTACCCTCTCAAATCACACTTTTTATTAGGTTTTATATTTATAGCCTTCCCAGGATTCTGCCATTATGTTGAAAATGGCTTAGAGCAAAGATCATGATGAATTACATAATATTAACAAACATATTCATTATGGGACATTAAAATCAGCAACAAAATTTTGCTCTGGTTTCTGGGCTTTTTAATTGGCTGGAGGGTGAGCAGACAAGGACTGGTGAGAAGAACACTTCATAACATAAAGCAGGACTGAACTTTACCTATTTTCTAAAGAGTACTTATTAGACATCATTTAGAAGGCAAATACTGTATTTTTCCCCTGACAATGTTAATGGCAATTTTAGGTTAAATGGGCCATTCTGCAAAAACACTAAGAAAATCTCAGTGCTAATACTTTTCCTTGTAACGAAGTATGTGACTTATGTAAAAGCTAAGCATCGTACTGCACAAAGTGAACAAGAAATAAATAACAGTCGGGATCTTGTTCCTTCTTTAGAATAATTTGTTTAAAAAAAAAATCTGTCCATAGCTGCTTTTGGTCATTTATTTCATATTACCATGCTGCAGGCAATTCCACCCATTTTATGATTATGCATCCTATGATTACTGACATGAAAGGTCTTTACCCACCCCATGCAGAGCATTCAAAGGTGAGCCACTCACATTTTGACACCATGAGGTTATTGCATCTCCAGGCTGAAGCAGAGCACCCAATAGCATAAGATTTAATGACCCTAGTAATATGAGAGAAATACTGACAAGCCAGATATATCACTACAAAGATCATATCAATGTCTATAGATGGGTTCTTTGATCTCTAGATTATCCATATTACCTTCCTAGGGAGAAAAGAGTATGATTCATTCTCACTTTGTGTTTGTTCCATACACAGGACAGGTGCCTCTGGGCACGTACAAGAAAACACCAAATATGTACTTGTTATTGACAGTATATTTAAACCTACGTATTGTGGTAGACATTCAACGTCCAACTGAAGTAAATATTCATAATTCATACATGAGCTCTGTTACATCTCCAAAGTCGTTAACATCATGATAAGGGGAAAGCAGTGTCCTCATAAATGATTGAAAATTCTGGGTTTCAGAGTTGCTTCACTTGTTCGGCCAGAAGTAAGCACAGCATGACATCAGTACATATTTTTGCCCTTGATCCTGTGGAAAGAGTTAAATCTTAGAGAAATTGAGAGGTCTGGCCATTCCAACTGTAACATGTACACAATTACCGACACAAATACATCCTTCTCCCTCCTCTCACTATATTTACAACCTGTGTTCAAAGCTTAGAGATTCTGTTTGACTTCATGCTGAAAACTAATGAGCCTTGCACCTACTATTAGATAGTCATGCAAAACCCATAAACAATCATATTGCACTGGTTGTTGGATGTTTTCCTGTTATTTGAACATTACTACTTCCTGGATATATATTATTGGATTAGGTAATCACAGAATGGCAGTAATTAAAATGTTATTTTTATTACTGCATCGTGCTTAAAGCCGTCTCTTTAAAGTACACTGCTTTTAATGTACAGGAGTTGTCCTGTGATAATCGACTGCTGCAGTGGTGCATTTAGCCACATTATTGCAGCGATTTGAGGAATGAGAGTGCTGTTCTTTGATGTATGGTTATACTGACATGGCACATTTCTGCACTTTATGCCATGTTGAATGCCTCTCTACTCTTGCATTTCTAATTAAGTAAAATGTTTAGTTTATGTTGAAGTATATAGTTTCTCTGTACTGCATTCACTTCATAAGAACTGCATACTACAGCTTCAACTTATTGGAAGGAAGAGCTGCAGGTTATAAGTTTATCCAGGTTTGAGAATATCAATGGTATTTGAGTCTCTGGTCTACTTTTTTTTTTTTTTTTTTTTTTTTTTGGGTGACATGGGTCTTTTTCTGGTAATGACAGATCTGTCAGAATATCTCAACATCCACCTGCATTGAGAGTGATTACAACTGAACTCTGCATCAGGGGCCCATATGAGCTCTCCAAGATGGTGAAGCACAACGTACTCCTCAGTATGATTATTGCTAATAACCTTTAGATCTGTTTAAGCATCACACAACACTATTTACTTTATACAATAAAAGGAAAAAGACAAGTCTGTAAAAAAAAAAAAACACAAAATAAATAAAACAATCCTGTTGTGGTCAACATGAATGGATGTTTTGGCATGTGAGGCATTGGGAAGCCAGTTGCGTGGGTGGGCCAGCATTGTTCGTTCATAATAAATGTGCATTACACACATGAGTGGCTCTAAACCGATTAAACATGAGTTGAGACAGGTTGTCGGTTCCAACTGTTGGAGAGTGCCAGTGAAAAATAGGCTTCAGTCCCGACATGTTAGCCCAAGCATAGCCTGACTTGTTTTGATGTTAAAAGCCATTTTACTTAGATTTGTATTTGTTGTCCATTTGCTTACTGTCTATGAATATGATCTTGTTGCATTAATAATTGCCTCTTAAAGTATTCTACAGGCTGAAAGCTACCTACTTCAGCTTGGGAGAGGTTGTTGGCATGCTGTGAACGGCTACTTGGGAGCCCTCTACAAGTCATTATTAATCTGTTTCTTTCCCTTAGATATGCTTATAGGCCACACTATGGGAGGAAGACTTCATTCCAGATTCCTCTCTCCCTCTTTCTTGCTTCCTTCATCGCACATACTTTATCACATGCAGACACGCTGTCACACTGACATTTGTGATTACAGTGATTACCAAGCAGTGAAATGAAGTCATATTTTTTGTTTCCAAATAGCAAATTGTCAAAGCAACAAATGAATCTGTTCCCACCAGCGATGCAAAATAGACACATGATTTTCAAATTTTATTTTATTTTCTTGTGAAGGGTGCTGTCTTGGCCTGCCACTCACACCACAGTTTTTCAAAATATTGTTAGCAATCAGACAGAAAGAGACAGTATGAGACTTTGGCGCAGTTTCCCCCCCCCAGAAAGGACTTATTTTTCTTTTGTCACGGCCTCAGGTGGAGAACTTGGTTAAATCACATTCAGATAAACTTTAACTGTCCGTTTACATAGTGTGCACAAATTAGGTGAAATTGGCAGGACCCCCACAAGCTTCAGTATCTCCCATATCAGCAAAATTTAGGCCCTACATTGCATCTTCTTTGGTCTCCTTGATGAGGGAATATGCTCGGTACAATGGTACAGGTGTAGTACAGGTGCTCTTAAAGCACACAGCATATTATTTAAAGATTTAGTTGCATGTGCGCCAGAAAGAAGAGACTCCGAATATTTTGCTTATGCCTGTTATTATACAAATTTTTCGTTCCATGTGAAACTGACAAAATAAAATCAACCTTAGTCTAAAGATCTAAGTTATTAGAGTTGACTAAGCCTTTAATGTCCCCATGGGACAATTTGCTTTTCAGACAGTAGTCCACAAATAAATGCAACACACAGTATACGAAACAACAACACAATTATAGTACAAGAACAAAAATAACACCCTCATACTACAAGATTTCTGCACCGTCATTGTGGATCATAGACATTAAAGATAGTTTGTTTAAAAAGCCAATAGCTGATGGAATGAAAGAGTCTATATCGGCCTGCGACATTTGGGAAAATTTAACCTTCAGCCTGATGGGAGCGACTTAAACTTATAAAGAGGATGTCGAGGATTCAGAACAATAGTCTTTGCCTTTGAGATGGCCCTCATTTTGGACAAGTGGTGCAGGTCATTTAGGGAACACAAATGATCTTATAGTCCTGTTGGAGGATTTTTATCAATTTGTTCTTGTTTTTAAGACTGAGGGTACCAAACCAGCAGATTACGACAACACTTAAACAGACTCAATAAAAACAGAATAAAACATCTCAGTTAATGTGTTTTCTCCATTAAAACGTTGCAGCTTCCTTCAAAAGAACAATCGCTGGTTTGCCTTTTTGCATATAGCATCATACGTTGCCTCAAAATTAAGTGTATCATCAAGAACATTGTCCAAACGCTTGTATTGCCCAACAGCAGCCACTGGCTCACCTTTAATCACACATGGAGCTGGTGAAGAATCAGAGAGAGTCTGCTGAGTCTTCTGAAAACCTATCAACATTTTTGCTACACTGATTTGGAGCAAAGATCGTGTACATCAATCAACAAATTCAGCGAGGACAGTGGCATGTTCTTCTTTCTCACAATGGATGCAGAATTTCAGCATATTATAAGATATGAATGCTGTCACTCAGCTATAAACCTGCCGAAGATTGTGATGGTTTTGAAAAATACAACAAAAGGAAATTTTTGTACACAGTGGGACTTCTACGAAGCAAACTGCTATACAGACTCTTGTATCATCACTGTCCAACTAATAATTAAAAATGGATCCACACTGATTACAGATTCAGGTATTTCTCTGTCAGCACAGGCATTGCCACAGACATATATGAAAAGAACTGTAAAGCTGATGACAGTTACCAAGGCAAAACAATTTCTCTCTACCTGAGATGCAACAGAGAACAAACAATTGATTTCATACCAAGGCATATACTTTAATCATTGCTGGGATATGCAACTACCAAACCACAGGCCAACGTGTACAATTCCAAAATTCTCCAACAAAGCAATAAGGAAATCCTGATGCCCACTCTGATAATGTCTTATCCAAAGCTATTTTAACCCAAAGCAAGTAAAAATTCAATTCTCTAAAAACCCTCAGGATTTGTATAAATTGTTTCCTTTGGTGAAGCTATTTGGGGGTTTTTGAGTTTTTTGGTTTTTCAATGTCACAGCAAAAACATAATAGGTCAGTGCTTTTAGTCCAAGTTTTGTCCAGTAAACTTGACATGTATAGCAGGTTTCTGGCACTAAATGTAAAGTGAGATTCAGTTTTCATGCAGCAAACAGGTAAAACTTAATTGAAATCAGCATTTAATGTGACCTTTTGCCTTTGAAAAAGTGCCTAACACGTTACCAAGCATGCCAGAGAACATTCTGTGGTTTTACTCCATCTGATGTTCTTCTGAAACTCCATATAACCCAGGATCCATTGGAAACACTGGGGTAGCAATCAAAAGCAGCAGCATCAAAACTACTGGATCATAGGAAATGCTGTAACTTAACTTTTTACTAAATATACATCTTTAAAAGTGTAAGTTCCAGATAAGGGTTTGACATACTGAGTCATTTACGAAAAAGGTTTTCCCTTTTCAATTTTTTAATACATATTGTTGAGACAAGTGACTTCAGTTTGAAAGTCAGACTGCAGAATGAATGCAAGAGATGTATGATAATTCCCAATTATTATTTAATTATGTATAAAGCCATGACAATCATTATTTAATATTCTACTTGAATGGTTAAAAGATTATTAAAGATGAAGAATCTAGTAACTCAGTGGCGTTAGATTCAACTATACAACAAAGTCGCACTTGAGATTTGGATACTTCCAAACAGTAAGTTTGGCCTTATGAATTCATTGAGTAATTATTGAACGCTGCTTCACAGTAGGAACACAAACGACAACAACTGTGTTATGAAAAAAAAAAAAAAATCTCTCTCTTTCTCTCTTTGTACCTGTGTGTTCACCTCAAATCAGCGCTTAAATGAGTTTTGGAAAGCGGTCACAATGAAGACAGGTGGAGTTAAATGAGTTTCTTTGATTGGTTGACACATGTGAACAGAGTCTTGAATGCATTTGAACTTGGGATTGTGCTCTGATGATTGCATTTAGATTGTAGTGCAACCTTTCGAATGGTCAGAACATGAATTATTCGCATTTGTTCAGTAATAGTCAACGTGGCACACTGTAACAGACAACAAATAACAGTACCGAATAATGCCATCACAAACTATTATACTTGAGAACCAATAGCATTGATTGTTGCGCCAAAGTGCAAAATATAAATATAAGGACAACACAAGTAAGGGTTGACTTCCTTTAGGAATGAGGAAATCTTTATTTATGAGAGAAAAACATAACATACTAAGAATGACTTTGGGGCTGCCTGTGTCATCAAAGCCACATTAATTTGCTCTGAATGATGCAACTTATTTTGCTATGGGGTAGATATATGAACATCGGATGAGTAATTTTTACTGTCCATTCCTTTGAACTGCTATGGTTACATTAATGTGCATCAGAAAGCGCATCAAGGTAGATTTTTGCTCATAGACTTATATCACGGACGCATGGTAAGGGAAGGAGAGACAGATAAACGCCACTAACAGGGGCTTACTAAATTCTGATTTATCGGACAGTTGCACAATACCTAAACAAAATGCATAATATTTTCATCACAAATGTCCACCCATTTATCGCTTTTGGAAAGAAACAAAATGCACTGAGAGCTCTTTAACATCCATTTGGAACAAACATATTGCTCTTTGGTTCCAATACACCAGTGAGGCCCCATCTCTTTCATTCATCTCATGGGAAGAATGTAATGCACTTACCAAGATACTGTATGCATCTATAAAACAGTTAATCCCCCTATGATGCAGGACAAAAGGATAAAGAAAATCCTTCATTCTAACTGCCATTAGACTTTACAACTCCTTAATTATTTGAAGATAAGCTATCAAACTGCAGATTTTCCCTCCAGGGACTGATAAGGTTCTGATTTTGTACAAAAAAGATCTTCTATCTGTAGTGTGTGTTGTAATTTTTCTCTGTACCGTACCTTAAACTGAAGTAAGGTTGCCTGTTACTTTGCTTTTAGAAAATTAGAAATGGACACCTATACTTTTTACCTTAACAGTTAAGCAAGAAGAGTGAGTGCAACCTTCATTAATTAGATTATACTCTCAATTTTTTTGAATGTTTTGTTTCAAATTCAATAACGAAAACAACCAGAGATAAACTTGGTCAAGCAATAAATTAGAGTTTTTTCTTCTTCAAAAAGTTTTTAAATTGAAGTACTATTTCTATGTTTCACAATCAACACTGTGGTAGTTATGGTCAGGTCTGCACCAAACATGCTAGACCCCATCCAAGCTAGACGCATTTTATTTGGTTAACAAAAGACATTGAATGTGCTTCCAACATTCATCAGGCTTCTAGTCACATTCTTAGCCAAAGTTTAATTTTGCAGTTTCATGAACAATGGGTCCCCCCCCCGAAAAGATTAACTTCAGTCAATGTCCTTTCGACTGTCTGATCAGTTTTCGAAACACCAGTTCTTACAAAAATCCTTGTGCCAACTCACAAGCACTTACAGGAACTCCACTCAGCACCAACTGATTTGTCACACTTGATTTCCTGAGAGACTATCTCCTACCTTCAGACAACCACAAGTTACACACACTCCAATGATGTTGCTGCTAGAGTCAAACTGAAGTGAATTGCCCAGATCAGAAATGTAACAAACAAAACCCTCCACCCAGTCACTCCTGCCCTTTCCACTCCTGAGTTTTCCAACTCAAGATTGACTTGGAAAATGTCACATGGCAAGACTGAACTGCCACTCCTAATAATACTGTCAGAATGCAAGCCCTCGTCTTACTATAGATAGTCAGGTCGCATGAACAGGCCTCACAAGCACTTCACTTTGACCCAGTGAGTAGTTACAGGTAGGTGCCACTCCACTTTCTCCATTCTAGATACTAATGGAAGGATGAGATTGGGGTGAGGAAGGGGCTTAAATGCAGAAAACAGCAACTCCCGCAAATCTGTGGGGATACACAGCAGGCAAAGGGCAGCTAGAAAAGGATAGCAAAGGCTGGCAGCAGGTCACTCATTATTTTCTAATGTGCTTAATGTTTCATTATTCTTCAGACCAACACATTTTAGTGTGGTGGATTTTTTGTGCACCTACTCACTAATGAATCACACAGGTAAGTGAGATTTAAAAAGTACAGGTTTAAATTGATGTTGGCTGAAACATTTAAGATTCCAGCTAAGTTCTTAAATTTGTAGCTGATTGGCTGTGACGATTGATTGCCCTGTTCGCAAAAGCAGAAACACTGATCAGACTGTATTCCATTTCAATGAAATTTTCATATTGTGTATGAGTACTGTGAGTTGAACAGTGTAGAACAAGTATAAAGTTACATGACGTGACAGGGTTGTTTTTTTTTTTTATAAATAAAGAATTATTCTGTGCTTAAAAAAAGTTGACTAATGCTGGTTCCAAGCAACTAACAAGCTACATTCTAGAGCAAATCCAAATGTCGGTCATTGTATTCTTTGTGTTACTGATCTGTCCTTTATATAGCACAGTTTATACTATGTGGGCTTCCTACACTGACAGTCTTTTTCTGTATTCTGCTCCTGTCAGTTCATCTGGGACATAATGTGTTTGTCAGGCATGGAAGCCCCCAAGCTCAGACAGGCTGAACTCCCGCCATACGTCTTTCTTTCATTACTTTGTCATAGAACTCCAGCGGCCTCCAACACTGGTCATTAATCCTATGCCAAGTCCCCACCTCTGAGTCCCATATTGTTTGCAAGTTGAGCTTTGTCTGGCCATGGTAGTTTCCCTGAAAGTGAGGAGTTTCATAGCCCTGAGCCCCGATAATTGCCCTTCTGCTCTTTCCTCTATTTGCTTGTCAACCTTGTGAAAACTGTGTGTGTGTGTGTGTGGGGGGGGTTGTGTTTTTGTTTTGTTTTTTTTTCTCCTCACATCCCTTGAGTGAAACAAACACTACCCTCTTCCAGGCACCTTTCTTCATTTGGGTATTGTCTGAACTAATGTTGGTAGATGCTAAAAAACTCCAACCTTTTGGCCAGTCAAAGTCCCCATACCCAGTTAAGTGAAGCAACACTTTCAACTGGCCATATTATTGCAAAGTGAATATAGAAAAAAATTTACGAAAGATAAAGTTTGGTCTTGCGTATTGCCTTCAGCATGTCATCTATCTGATAGATCCCGCTTATACAGGGAAATGAAATGCCTGAGAAATGACAAATTAAATGCTTAATTTCCCGGTCACTGCATGCATAGTTCATGCTAATTTGGAAAATCCATCATTGGATCAGAGGTTAGTAAATCAACAATACTACCACAGAGTATTTCTACCTGTCTCTATAATGGCTGTAGGGCTAAAATATGCAATCTTTCACCAAGCAAATGCCTCCATGGAAATGCCTACACATTTTGAGCATCACTATGTCGCTACCAGGTCTTAGAATTACGCTGTCATGAAATGACAGTGTTGCTTTCATTCTTTAAGCTAAGCTTGGCTTTGCAAAGGCACCTCTCAATAATGATCTGTTCATTTAACTCCAGTGTCTTTAAAAGATCTCCCTGGTTTGTGAACATGGCAATTTGAACTTGAACTTCTCACAGATTTGCTTGTTACCTTGCCATATACCTTCATTTATGGATGGTTGAAAAGCACAGAAATGAACAATTTTGCTTTAAAGTTGTAAATGGTAACATCTAGTTAAGTACTAATAGATCAGTGTTGCTGCTAAGTAAAGTCCTATTTTTGCATCTTTATAGATGCCAAATCCAATACTATCAAGCAAATATAGGGTATGACAGAAACCATTTATGCATTATTAAGAGCTGAATTAGATAGTCATATTTATTACTTTCAATTACATAATTGATGCTACTGTCATTATTGAATGTTAATACATTCTGTACAATTAACAATAAGGACAAACATCTTAGCATTGAAAACTTTGAATATAGAGAATCTATATAATCTAGCAGAGAAAATGATTGAAAACAATAACCATTACATTTTGATGTAACCTATAAATGTGGGTTATAATCCTGCATAATGGTGACGCATTAACACTAGTTTGTAAAATGAAAAATTGATGATTTAGTAGCACATATCCATGAAATCCTTGTTACCATTAACTAATGCCATGCATGGCTAGAATCAGAAAAGAGGGTAAATTAGACTTCAGTCTGGTTTGGCCAGTTGCCAAGCAGAATTAAAACAATTCATCAGATTATTTCCTTAAAATGTTTTTCAAATAACAAAAGAACTTGAATAATTTACTACTCTTGATTACATAGCATACCATAATGAAGCACTGATCAAAGCTTGCTAACTTATTCACTCACTGGGAGTGATTGCCACTCGAGATCAGGTTTACATAAGTGACAACAAATATATTCCATCTTCTGAGAGGGAGGTGAGTTGCATTATTGAGCATTGGGATTATCTTTGTTTACCTCTTTGCTACCCTTAATCTCCCTTTATCCAGAATCCCAACCCTGAGTATGACAAATTTATTTATAATTTGGTTAATTTGTGTTAAGACGTGTGTGTACAAAACGGCTAGATTTGCTTCAGCGCTTTGCTTCACTTTCCTCTGAGCAGCAAAAACAATGAGGAACACTCTTCACTCATCTGCTGTTTTCCCATGCATACCAATAGGCCCAAATCGATGGCATCTTTTAATTGAAAATAGATGGAGCCGTTTATATGCAGTCTGATCTGCTGCACCTTTAGCCCAGTTCCTCTCACGATCCACAATTGCAGATATAGCCTCTGTTTAAATTTTTTAAGGTGTTTGTTGAGGTACAAATCTGCCAGGCATATTTGGAAGGGTTTCTGAGGAGTGTTGATGCTATGAGGAGCTCAGGCCCTAACATCATTAGTCAAAGATGGAATGTTTAATCATCCCTCCGCTCCCTTATTGATTTGCCATTAGTCGACAACTATTTAAAGCAACCTTGAATAGAATCTCAAGCTTCAGCCAACAGCGTCTCTTAATCACCAATGGACGACCTTGGACTTGTTTAGTCGTATCACAACACCACATCACGTATTACAGATACCTCGTCTCTGCACTTCCCCAGGACTATACATCATTGCAAAATGCCCAGAAGGCTCTCTTGATTGTGCTCCTGAGAGCGCATAAGGGATTCATGAGGGAACATAAAGGTAGAAGACAAAGATGAGGAAGACGCTACACAACAGTAGGGCATGAAAACAGCTCCCAGGTGCATCATACTGTGTGACAACTTCTACTTTTTCAAGTTGAAATAAATATAGCAGAATTTTTTAAACACACAAATGTGGAATTAATTATCTTGTCAAAAATCATCCTCCTAAGTTCGAGGAAGTCATGCAGATTAAAAACAACAAGTAATTTATCATAGTGGTATTGTAGATAAGTATTAGTAAATATCTCATTCTCGGTTCAATCCTAGGACCCTTATCTTGGTAGGAAACTGCAGGCATCATGCCATCCTGTCTAGATAGGAGTTAAATAAAAAGACTTAGCCTCTCTTAACCACAAAATCCTGTGTTTTTACTCTACGTTATTCCATCTGCTTCTCAAAGTGATCTTATTATTTCCACTTAAAGATTAAGTAGAATTATCAAAATTTAAATAGTGCAGTATACAGTTAATTATATTTTATAAAGTACAGAAGTGATACAGAGTGTTATTCATTATTCATTCAATGTGTTTATTGCAGAAGAAGCACATTAGGAATCTTTGCCAAAAAAAAAAAAAAAAAAAAAAAGAAAGACACAAATGAATGATCGATTGTCAGAAAATTGCATACTGCTTTTTTCCAGGCTCACTAATTGATTGGTCCAATTGTCTAAGCTTCTTTACAATCATCTCAATTGCTTGACTTTGTTGAGTCTCGTTATTTTCACCAGACTCTTGCATTTAAATGAAAAACTATGGGAGTCCAGCAACATCTGAAATGAAACAGCCTCAAAATGGCTGAAATCCTGGAAATCCTAGACACTGATGAGCTAAAATCTGATCCAATGCATTATAATTTTATGAGCCGTTTAATTTGAACACAAATGTGCACTAACCCTGTTAAAGTACTTCTATGCTACACACAAACATATCAAATGATGTAAAGCTTGTCTGTATGTCGTGATAAATAGCTCTCAATCCCCCCGCCAGGCAGATGTTACATTCGTCTCACACCATGATACATTGCATGTCAACAGCAATTCTAACCTAGATTTCTCTCCAGATGAGCACTTTCATGATGATTTGTTCAAGGACTGAGCTACAGTGCATCCCCCGTTGTGATGACGCATTTAGCTTGGCTCTATTATATGCTCAAGTAGCATCATATATAATCGATGGTATTACGGCATCATGATGTGGATGTGAGTGAATTGAGGAAAAATAGATTACTTCATGTTAGGAATACAAACAACTCAATGTGAATTCTGGTTTAGTGTGGTTTCTGCTTGTGGACGTAATAAAATTAGAAGAGTCGACTTTTTGAACGCAACACCAACATAGTTAGAAATCAGTCACATTCTAGTCACCATTTACATAAATTCATTTAGTAATCATCACTATCTCTATTTTGTTGAACATAGGAATTTGACCACATCTACACACATTTTCTCTTTATCCACACAGGCTTGCGTCTAAAACCATGCAGAAATGTTATTCCAGAAACAGGTACTGCCAGAAATCGATCCTTGGCTGAGGCAGGTTTGAAAGTCAGCGGTCTTACAGATTGCAACACAGCATGGCTTCCTGTCACCACCATGCAGAGCAATAATTATTGCGTTTGACATTTTGTACTTCTCTTATGACTTCTTAAATTTTGTATTCATGTATAAAAGCTGTACAGCACAGCAGCAAATTGTTAAGCATTGTAAAGTCACAGCAAGGATTGAATCCAACTGCCTCTCTGCACATGCATGTTCTCTCTCTGTTTATATGGAATTCCTCCTGAAAATAAAAAGCTTGAGCTTTTGCTCATGGGTGTCTTTGTGTGTCTAAGTTTGGGGATAAGCCTCCTATATCACCTATAAAATATTCCATTATGGTATCATAGAGGAACAAACTATGAGAGTACTAACAAATTTTTGTGTATTTTCTAATTAATAGCTTTAATTTGGGCTGCAATTTGTCTACCCTCTTTATGACTGTTTACAATTTAGCCACAGAATTACTTTGTTCCTTGCTTGCAAACCAGTCAGTTTTCAGTTTTTCTAGTATCATATTTTTTTCTTAAGATTTTGAAGTAGATTATGAATGTTAATCTGTGATGAACAAACAAACAAACCACCCCACCTCTAATCACAGATGTCACACCTCATTCTCTCTCTCTCTCTCTCTCTCTCTCTGGGAAACATAAAACCATTTTGTTTATCAGGAAATAGCCACACAGCTGGTCTGCTGTCACACTTTGACTTATTTTCGAAGCCATTCAAATCATAATCATTGTAATCAATTATCCTCCTCTTCCCAGATGACCATCTCTACTTTGGTTTGCTCTGTTGATTTCCATGCGGTAACTGAAGGCAAGGTCATACAGGAAATAAAAATTTCTTTATATACAAGTTACAGTTTTTGCAATTCTAAGCTTTTGACCTGTTGTTAAACATCTCAGTTCTTACTGCCTTTAATTTAGCTATTGCTCTGTCTACAATGCAGATGACATGGCTTCCATTTATCAATGTTGAGCCCATGATGTTTGGCAAAAACTGTATCTGCCACTATTGATAAGGCAGAAAGGCAAAATTGCCACTGTTGATAAGGTAGGAAGGCAAAATACAGAAATGGATGGGTAGGGGAATTAAATTGTGAGCATTTGGAGGGGAGTATAGGTCCAAAATACACAAAAACATTTTTTTTCTCAGGAGCAGCGAACAATCTGATTGTAAACAGCATAAGTGTTTTTCCAAATGTTAAGGTGTTTTTGTAGCAAGGACTCCCTAGCATTCAGATTCTTCTCAATACTGATAAAGCTGATCTGAAAAAATGTCAAAGACCTTAGCTCCCCTAAAAAACAAAGCTTGACCACCCGTTAGTCTATCTTGAAATAAGAGCACAGAATACTTATGCCTCATGACTAGGTAGTATGCTGGCTGTAATCTCTCAGTAATGTAAAAAAATATGTACTTTAAAAACTCGTTTATTTTGATTATTGTGATCATACATCACAACAAACTTTCATACACTCCCCCGCCTGATCTAAGTGCTGCATTTTGTAAAATTTCAAGTCAATTGTTCTCAATTTTATGCCTGTTAGAATACCCACACACCTCATCTCACTAAGTTATCATTAATATATGTATAGATATTTTAGAAAATGCAGTACAAAATTATTTACACAACTGCAGCACCAGATACTACCAGTGGTATAGCTCTTAAATTTTGAGTTTTTATTCTTTTCAATAAAAGTAGCTCATGGTTGTTATTGAAATTGTTAGAGGGGTTGACAATTGCCGCTGCAACATGGAAAGGTCCAGAGAGTGTTTCAAGGGTTTTCATCCTCACTTGCAGTTATTGAATTGACATCAGTGCAGATACTAATGCTGCAGGATACAGTATCAGTTGCCTCAGTATGTGTGTGTGTGTGTGTGTGTGTGTGTGAGTGTGTGAGAGAGAGAGAGAGAGAAAGAGAGAGTTTGCAAAGGTCCTTGTGTGTCCAGTAAGAAGAAAAGTCCCCTGACAGAGAGCCGCTCAGGGAGAGAATTCTCATGCAAAAATGTCAACATCACTGAAAATGAAGTTGAGCTGAGTGCGTTAATGGACTTGTTTGGGAACTGCCGCTGTGTCAAAAGCAACTTGTTAGAAAGAGATCGAGAGAGAGGGCTGATTAATTATTTTAATACATTAGACTGATGTAGCAGCTAAGGCTAGAGGGCTGTCTCTTGACTTAAACTTAGCAAACAGAGGTTCATCTGGTCTCCACACAATAATATGAGGATCATCACCCATCAGCGATGTCCTGTTTTCATTTCTTGGAAATGACAGTGAAATCCCTTACCACTCTATTCAGCTTTATTCATCTAATTTATTTTGAGGGAATTTTGAGACAGTCTTCTAAGGTTTATGACTCAGCGGTAATCTTCAATTCTTTAAGAAAATTTTCTTAGTTCCAGTCTGTGGTTAGTTGGAAGGAATTGCAATGTCTAGACACATCTAAGACATCTGCAGAATGTGAATTTTTCCCTACTTTTGTTTTTCATTTAATGTGCAACTGAGGGAAGGTGAAAACGAGTGTCAAACTTTTTTTCTTATCTTCAAAGGGTGGGAGATACAAGGAGTACAAATAATTCATTAAGATATCCTGCCATGAAGAATGTCAGCGAGCAGAACAACTGGAGACACATTTCCTGCTGAGAGCCTCATTGATTCTTTTATTCCCTTTCTTACATTTATTAATTTTGATATCAAAAGTGTGCAAGTGAAAGTAATTCAACCAAGGATGTAAGAATTGTAATTAAATTTCAAACTGCATCTATACTGCATTAAAAGGGGTACTTTAATTTAGCTACAGGGGTTTTTCTATAATAGTGAACATAGTGAATCCCCTGGAGTGGTTTTGCTTTGCATCATGCTGTGGTGATAACCACCATGTGCATGCCACCCTCCCCTCCACCACTGAAATGAATCCAAAATTGGACTTCGATGCGATTTATTCCAATTCACTGTGCACATGGTACTTATTTCATTCTGGAGATCTGTATTTATGTATTGCTTTTACCTTTTCTCTATGGGTATGTGATGACATTTATAGGACTGAAGGCTGTGAGGCTGAGACAGCATTTAATACTTAAATGATAGGGCAGTAATAATTGTCATGTGCAGCATGCATCCACAAAAGAAATTGCTTCATCATGTCAACATAGGTCAGAAGACTAATGGTCAGAATAAGAATGTCTGCTTCCTTGACTCATGTCTTTATGACCTTCTTAAAATAACAAAATACTTTTAAGACACACTTTGTATTTATTTCCTATCCTTAGAAAGGGTCAGTTGGAATATTCCCGCAGGTAACTGAAACCCATGTATCTGTACGAGCAGTACATTTGTTAAGATCTGCATTAGTTGACACTGTTACAGTGGCATAAGTGGCCTCAAGTGCCATTTATATTTCAGTGCCCTTGAGTCTAAATTAAATTATCCATGAACAAAGCAGCTGACAAACTGGACGGGCCCTACAATGAAAATGTATAGCTGAGGTAAACTGTATGTTTGGTGTCACACATTCACACACACTGAATAGACCGATTCATACCTACCAGGGTTACCCCGTCATTCAACAGTCTGATCATTTCCGAGTACAGCACTAATGACATTAATAAAGGGGATCAAAGCTGGTTCAAATAATACTTATCAAAAGGATATCACTTTGTTCGTGTTAACAATGACTCATCCTCATGCACTTTAGTTAATCATGGAGTTCCACTGGGTTGTGTCCTTGGACCAATCCTTTTCACCCAATATATGTTTCCCTTAGGCAATAATATCAGGAAGCAAAGCAACAATTTTCACAGCTGATTATACTTCAATGAAGCCGAATGAAACTAAACAGCTTATCAGACTTCAGGCATGTCTGACAGGGATAAAGACCTGGATGACCTGCAATTTTTTACTTCTAAACTCAAACAAAAGTGAAGTCATTATACTTGGCCCTAAGCACCTTAATGAAGTATTATCTGATCACCTAACCACTCTGGGTGGCATTTAGCTCTCTGGATCTAGGTTTGCTTGTGGTTCCTAGAGTCTCCAAGAGTAAATGGGGATATGGATGTTTCTATCAGGCTCCTCTTCTATGGAACCAACTCCCAACATATTTACTAGTGCACATTTAGTATCCAAAGACAAACCAATACCTGTTTGGACTGCACTAAAGCTGCCAAAAATCAGATTAACCCATACAATGAGTAAAAACCAAAACACTAGAAATTAACAAGTGTAGTTACACCGTATTGAGAGATGGGCCGGTCTAAAGACTGGACCACAACAAATATCACAAACCATTAATGTGATATGCTGTAAACCTACAACTGTGTTTCATCTTTGACGTATTAATAAAAGCGCATACGGGATCACAGTTGGAAGACAGCCTTAAAAACTTGAGCTCAGGGTCTCGTGGTTGCAGCAAAGGCAAGGCCCCATCACTGCTCCACCAATGCCTGATGCTTGGGTTTTCCAGGTACAGTACAGCTAGCCAATAAGGATAAAGATATAGCCTCAATGCCCTTTTACTTTGAGTGGATTTTTACTATATTCTTAATATTGTGTACTATCAATATGGCTTGGAAAGAGAGGCTCACCAATTACCAATAATAAAGGAAGACATTGTATTTTACATCAATTGGCTAAGCTTTTCTTCTTCTATGAAGTGGGTTATTCTGTCATTGCAAATTGTGCCTTCAGAGACTCCAATTGGATGTGTGAATGCACTTCTGAGTATGCTAACTCACCGTTATGTCATCTCTCACTAACATTTAGAACAAACAGCCTTTAAATATCTACAAAACTAAGCAAAAAGGAAAAGAAGAGTTCAAAGGGTTAGTTACCATGTGGCCAAGCTTTGACAGCACTAATTGGACATGTTTAAAACTTGACATGTTGGAACGTTAGCAGTTACTTTTCCCTTTTTCATATTTTTTATTATCTTAACTTGTTTAAGTCTTGGACTGAATAGAGAGTTAATACATAATTATTAATATTGCTATATTTTTTTTTATATTTTCTGGCCTTTTAAAGGCCAAAGGCTTTATTATGCTCAATAGTTTATCTAGTAACTCTCTCACATTTCTCCTCTGGAGTCCTGCTGGGTCTCTGGCAAGAAGCAGGTTGATATTTTATTTTCACCTTGGAAATCAATTAAATTTATACATGTGACTATCCTCAGATGTTGCATAGGCAATAATGCAAAGCTTTTTTATTTTATGTTGCACTTTGATGGATACAGCACAATCAACATTGCAGCCTATGTAAAGACCAAAGCTGGTAATATTTCGCTGGGATGATGTATAGTATGAATTGGCATTCCTTATCACAGCACTTGACTCCTGTTGCATACTTATTTGTATGCTTGCGCACTAGGGAGTGACACACTTCAGCACAGTTCCCTCCTGCCTGACCCCAGCAGCAGCAAATCAGTGTGACATGTTCCTAAGGTATCGCTGGGTAAACATCACTTGTCCTGAACTTTCCAGCTGCAGGTCTTCTTAATACATGGCAATTCAGTGACACATCACTCTACTCCCATTAACCTCTGTCTACAAACATGGCTTCGGCAGTAAAAGAGGGGGGCTACTTTGCATTTACAGCACAGATTGGGCGATGAGGAGTTTGAGGTAGATTGAGCATGATGAATGTTAATCGATGATACAGTATGTCCTGAACTGTATAATGAGCTTGTCTTGCAAGTCTTCCACACCTCTGCAAATATAGTTTGGCTTCTGCCCTTCATTTTGTATTCAAGTATGTATGTGCACGCGCCATTAAATCTGCCATTGAGTTACTGACGGAATCTCGGCATACTTGTGTTATTCTGAGTGTTTTTGTCATAAATAGTGAAATCCTACCTTGAAATACTGCCAAGTGCAGTGTATGCCAAAGAAAAATGACCTTTGGTGTTTTATTGCTACCACTTTGATCATCGCAACATTCAACATGCTGTACTATGTTTTACTTGGCCCCTGTCATAAAAAACAAGTAATCAAGATGGAAAGTATTTTCTGTATTCACTTTACTCACATTTTTGTCACAGGTTAAAGAGAGAAGTAGGCTGATAATCAACCTATTTCCTCTGATTACAGGTGCCTGTATTGGCCAAAGCTTCTAATGATGCATCTATAATGGGGTCTTGTCTTTACATATCAATACTGGGAAGCAGGTTTTATATATTAACATACTAATGAAAAAAAAAAAAAAAAAAAAAAAAAATCATAGAAACAGATTTGCTTTTGATACAATTTTATTATGCTAATGTTAGAAACTGACTGAGTTGGTTCCTCAACCATTTACTGTTTGAATGAATGTGGAGGAATAAATGTAAAAAAATACTAAGGGGAGGGGGTGTCATCTTTTGAATGGCTAAATAAATAAATCGAAGAACTAGAGCCTGCACTGATGATTGAGCGACAGATGGATTTGAAGTGAACATGCTGGCTTTCTTGTTGCATAACCATTAAACCATGAACTTGGACAATACAGGGCAATGCTTTTAATTCAGGATGGGCACAGCCTGGATTTACTTCCTGTGTTCTAACAGCAGGTATTCCCTATACAGCACTGCTCCCAGTGGAACGACAGATTCTGGAAATATGAGAATGTTTACTGCTGGATTCGCATGGCCCACTCTTGGCAGATGAGAACATTTGGAACATCACATGGGGCATGCAGGTTTTCCCAGCTCTCACAAACAGGCGGATGGGGGGTGGGGGGTCGGTCATCTTGGACTGCACTCAAACAGCTAGCAGTGACTGATGGGCCCAAGGGATGTTTCCCATTGCCCAGCAGAATAAACAGTCTTGTTTTTGTTTTTTTTTGTTTTTTTAAGAATGCAGCCCTATACAACTCAGAAATCATGCAGCAAGTCAGCAGGTCCCAGAGTCTTAAATGGTACACAGTGAACTGGCACTCAGCCTCAAAGTGGAGGTTAAATGCACCGATCGAATTTTATGTTGATGTGAATTAATGATTTTTTTTTCACAATTTCCTCTCAACAAGGTCCTTTTTGGTAAGCGCAGTGTTAAAAGACAAAGTCACTAAGATATTTCACCACTTCAGTCTAGGCTGTACTTACAACTAACTGACCAGTTTAGTAGCATACTCTAAGATTAAACCTCCTTAGTATTAGCGCTTGTAGTAAACATTTAGAACAAAAGCACATGGACCATCACTTATTCATCCATCAATCCGTGTGTTTTTAGTATATAAAAAAAAAACTAAACAGGTCCTACATCAGTCCTTTGACAAGGAGATGGTTGATAAATGCTATTGTGAGCCACTACACCCTAAGTGACAGTTGACATTTTATGATCAGAGAGCTCTTAGTAACAAAGAATCCATATCTTGTCTGCCCTGTGATGCATAGCTTCAGAGGCACAGTCAGAAAGACTGCCTGTTGCTTTCATTATACTACCACACTACTGTTTCGACAGAATATTTACGAGGAGGAATATTAAAATTTAAGCCTAGGAGGCCACTTGCTGCTTTCAAATGCACTCACTTTAGAAATATTGCCAAGAATGAGAGTCATCTGTGAGCTAATTAAAGGAGCACTAACTGTCATCATGTCTGAACTTTGGCTGAAAGAGACTTTTAATTAGATGAAATTGTGTATACATCCGCATTGCTGTATTTAGGAGAGTAGACTATACCAAACTAATTGTTTGTGAAGGTTCTCATTCATCCAGGTCAAAGTTATCCAAAGAGAATTGAGTCGTGAGCAACTGGTCTTGGTTCTACATCCTTGAAGATGTTTCACCTCTCATCCAAGGGTCGTGACTTCTGACTAGGTAAAGCTAGTCTGGCTGGCTGGTGATGAAACTCAGATATATAGCATCAAAGGAGTCGTCATCCACACTACTGAAAGTCAATGGCTCATCAGAGCTTGCATGTAGGGAACGACCGTCATTGGAGATCTTAGTTTTGACCAAGAGTCGGACTGATTCGTAGAAGACTGTTGTTTTTGCAGGCTACAACTTTTGCGTCTCCTAGGAATAGCTGAAAGGACAGTGTCGCAGACCTCCTCTGTTGAGAGATGATATAGAACCAAGTCTAGTCGCTCTCTTTGTACTTTTTATGTCTTGCTACTTATTATGCCGATGTTTGAATACATGAATATATAATTCAAAAGAAAAATAAATAAATAAATAAAAGTTTAAGTACTTTGAAGACAGAGACTTAACATAAAATAAAGTATGGAAAGTGGTTAAATGTGTGTTTTTCTTTGTCATGAGTGTAAAAGAAATGACTGAGGCTTTCAGCAATGGTAATTCTGATTATTCTTTGTTTGACCTTTTATCTTGATGGACTAGAAGGGAGATACAGAATAAGCAATAAGCGGTAGGCGCAAAAATGTTGTCGTATTGATATTTTCTCCAAGTGGTTAAGTGTCGCTGTAAACTATGCTGTCAATTCACAAACTGAATAAGAGATTCTGCGAAGATGAGCTGCTGTGCTGGCATGGGCAACTGAAAGAGAATATATACATACCAAAGCAGGGAAATATAGTTACGAGTGCACTGCAAGAGTTATTGCATTACCTTGAGCTGTGTCTGGCCTCCTGAGCATTGCACATCTACACACCAGGGGAGTCAAAGTAAAATGTCAACAAAATGCTGCCCATTTTGCAGCATCTGGCCCCTGCCAACACACTGACCAGTTATTATGTCAGGTAATTCTTTGGTAATCTTACTCCAGCCATTGGCCCAGCTTTAATGGCGCTGCATGGGTTTTCATGAAAGGCAACATTGTTCACAATTGTGACAGTGTGTAGTCCCTTTCACCTCAATCTAAGAGTTTGGATATGCAGCAAATCTTGCTGAAGCCCCGTGCTTTGAAAACACATCACGGCAACTAGAGCTGTGGCAGCAGCCCAGGACACTTTGAACGGAAAAGACACATCCACCCTTGTGTACACTACGCCCCACTATTATAAGCATGAGAATCTGCTCTAAGAGATACGCACTTCAGTCAGGGTTGTGATTATGTGTCAGCGGGTGTAGGGAAGAGAGGGAGGGAGACGGTTGTTATCTTTATGGCTGAACAGAACTAGATGGAGGCAAAGGAAAATCTTTCAAAAACTCTAGCCAGGACTTGGGGAGATAAGAAGAGAACGCTCCATTGGTCTGGCATTGTGGAGGGTAAAATTGCAGCAAAATCATCACAAAAGACTCCAGACAACAAAACAATGCAAGTCATTTGCCAACACATAGTAAGCACGTTGAACATGACACTCTCTAATCATTATCCTTAAACATATAAGCAGTTATCATTTTAAGAACAAAGTCCATGATACACAACACTTTCACTTGACATGGATCAACTAAATATGTCTTAATTAACTATGATGCATAATTTGATGCAAGGGAAACAATGACCAAGTATTCCATCATGTCTTATTAAACCAAGAAATATCATGTGAAATCATGACTTCAATGCAATGCAAACACACAAATTGGTTTTACAAGGGAGGAGTATCCTTCAGGGCAATGTTTGTCTAGAGTAGAAACTACACCATTATGAATAGAAAGAAGGCCAGAACCATAGGAAATTTTGGTTAGTCAGGAGCTTTTTACAATGCAAACCTTGGTAGATTGCTAACACAAATGTGTTATGTCAAGTAGTATTGTTGCACTCAAACTCATCAAAAGGAACAATAAAGTTCAAGGTGTACTGAACCTCAAGATGAAATTTCACAAAGCATTTTGTCACAGAATTTATGTGATACAACAAGCTTTAAACACTCATTCACTGCAAGGTAGTGGCACCTTACAGCCTTAACATTCATGAAGGTAAAAATATGGCCTTGCTGTAACTTTTATACAATAAGGCACTAGACTATAAAGTATCTTCTATAGTAGTTGCTGTTGAAGTTAAACCCATTTTTTCTTGTCAAGGGTTGCAAAAATAAAAGTGAATCCTTACGTGACGTTATGAAGCTTGAAAAAGCTAGGGTTAAAGTTTAGGTATAAATATTCAGGTGATATGAAAGTGTTGGTCATATAATCATGAAGCATTAAGCACCTTGAATTTGGGGAATACATGTGAGAAATTTCAGTACAGTACATTTTAATCCTTACAGGAAACCATGCTATACACAGTAGCAATCGTTACGGTGTAATGAAAAAGGTATGCGATTTGTTGAATACAGGTTTCAATTAACAACACCCATACTGAAGGGATTTAAAAGATAAATATAATCGCCTGATTTGCCCAAGGAGAGAAATTAATCAACAATTTTGCTTGAGACATTTTTAGTCATTCACCAATATTCACAGCTTTTGTTTTCTAGACCAGTGCATGTTTTGTATTTGAATTAAGATCTGGCAATGCAAGTGATGTTGTGATGGCAGTTTAGGGTTTCTTTTTTCTTTCTTTTTTTTGAACAGCCATTTTTCCAAGACATTTCTGAGACTAAATGACCCATTAAAAGAAAAAAAAAATTTAATTTAAATAAATAAATAAATAAATAAAAAAAATCAAGAGATACAGTCACTCAGAGCTATAGTTTTAGGAGGTAGGGAGAAGTCAAAGCTCTGAAGGCCAATGAAATAATTTGACAACTGGACCCTGTTAACAGATAAGACCTCAATATAATTTGCCAATATGGATTTATTCCAAGAAGCTAGTCCCCAAAATCATCAGTCCAATCAACCCAGTAATCAATCCAGCTAAAACTGTCCAGGTCTATGTGGATCACAGTGACTTTTCACATCTCCAGGGTCAAACGGTCCGTGATCAGGAACGTCAACTAGTCCCTTCTTTTTTGAAGCTTGTTCCTTGAAATATGAAATGTGTTAAAATGACTGCTCAGGCAGCACTGCACACACCACAGACTAAAGTCTTAATCAGTAACATTGCTACGATGTGGTATCTGCCTCATCAGTAACATGTCATAAAAACATAAATTCACTGTTCTCTGGATTTGGGGCTCATACAACCTTTTCTTTTAATTATTGTTATACTTGCCAAGTGTTGTAATGTAACTAGTCGGTTTTTCCACAAAAATTCAGGCCCCAAGGCTGTGCATTTGTTAGCATATAAAAAGAACGAGGCTTCAGGGAAGGAGAAGCAGAGTCTTCTTTTACCCTCACCTTGATTCTTGAAGCCGTCATTTGTTCCCTTTTTGGGAACTACTCAGAAAGTGATATTTCACTGTGACACATTATGCCCTGAGCTGCGTCTGAACACAGCCTTAACATGTGATCATTCTTATTAAATGGCACCCATCTCCGAAAACCCACCGCAGTGTGTTCACTTTCAATCTATGACAACATCCCTCTGGCAGCATTATCCATGTACAACTCTGTATGCTGCAGATTTGCCTGTCCAGACCAAGTAATAGATATGCTCAAAAGGCCAGATAAATCATCACCTTCAGAGTTGAAACCTTAAAAATGTATGACTGCATAATACTAAAGCGCTGTTAAAACCTAATCTAAACGCAACCTGATTTTATGTGATCAAGACATTGTGAAAAGGAGAAATAGAGGCTAACGTGACGGAAATAGGTGAATTTAACATTGAGTTGAACAGATTTCAGTGAAGGGCTCTAACCATGCTAAATTGAGTCGCTGTTGTGCAGCTGATTACTGAATACATTCCAGGCTACCGTGTTGTGTCTAATTCGTCTTTGAATTTGTCTAATTCAAACGCAATTGAATAAGACTGTCAGACATTTCAGCCAGCTAGAGTGTTCCATATCTGACAGGTGTTCGTTCTCCAAGAAAGGTGAGTGCATGTGCTGGAGACGACTGCATTGCCTCAAAGACGCATACTTCTTATTTGATGGGAACTAATTTAAGTGTACTGATCTAATATTTAATCTAAAGAACGCAATACGTAAGTGAAGACTAACTATGTAAATTAAAATAAATATATCCAGCTGCCCTGCCCGAATTCTTTCTTTCATATGTCAAAACTGACCCCCAAGTGATATGACAACAAGCAACAAGTAACTTGAAGGGGCTGTACTGTGGGACAGGTGAGAACTTTGCCCCTGAGTCTATTTTAAACATAAAAAAAAAACCTGATCCACAAATGACAATGCCCCTAGTAGTCAGAATGGCAAGTACACCAGGCACAGAGGACAACACTTTAAGCACAGTTTTAAATAGAATGCCCTGTATACTGCTGTCTGTTAGTCAAGTTCCTGTCTCATTTCCTCCAATTTGTCCACATGTATGAAATTGATGGCTGTGTTTGTAAAGAACCAATTCACCATCTTAAAACTTGTCACAACAACTTTATGAGTATTGCTAACAACTAGTAGATTGTCATAAATGCGTTCATCATTGTCAAGTTTGGATCGATAGCAAGGAGCCTTTCAGAGGCCTGTCGTGATAATTTAACAGTTGATAAACTCAGCAGTGTTAAAATCAATACTCTGCCCTTTCCTCCTAAACAAACCGCAAATTGCATGATATGTAATCACAGAGGGATTATATGACACTCATCACAAATGCTCACTCGGAGAGAATTTATGCATTTCTGTATTTTTGCAGTTTTGTCCTGAATTGAAGTTTTCCATGGGGAATTATTACAGAAACGTATTTAGTGTGCTGCAGTGTGTGTTTTCACATTTACTGCCTTCCCCATGTAATCTTCCTCCAGGGCAATAGTCAGGGGAAATGACAGCATCCCATATTGTGCCATGCTAAAAGTCGAATTGTGCATGTCCTAATCACTGATTCTGCTAAATAATACATTAATTGCATCAACAGTGGCTGCAGCAGAACTAAGCTCCTTAGGAGAGCTGCTTGCATTGTGTCTGTTTTGCTGCCCCATTATATGAAAAGTGGAGATCAATGCAGCAGCCTAATGGTTATGCTGTTGTAGCGGCACCCATGAAAGTGAGTGGTATGTTTGTGTGACAGGGAGATGGAGGACTCTGAGCAGGCAAGCGCCTCTAGAGCAGGACCCTTGGGGGCACTGTGTGCCTGCTGGGGCTTTTACACTTAAAATTATAACATTTTAGCACACATCAACTTTGGATGCTTATTCTTTGTGCCTTTAAAATCAATAACACAACATGATGCATCTAGCCGCTCTAATAATTCCACATGGGTTGTCGCAGGCAGCACAAAAATCATGCAATAAGGCATATAGGATGTGTAAATGTATTATCTATAGAGAAAGATATATACCCGACATGTCTTTAAAATGGGCTTCATAAAAATTGAAAAGGTTATTTTAGATGTGTATACAGATGTTTAATAGAAATTAGATTTAGAATTTCAGAAGACAACTTGGAATTGTGACAATTACCGATCTTATACAAATAGAAACATACTAATCACAGAGATCAGAGTTCAAACATGTTTACCAGGCCTGTGCTTCTTGTCTTTGCACACTCCAAAGAGACATTGAGCATATTCCAAAAATATTCTCCCTTTTGTGTCGTGATGCCATCACAATTTGCATTTTTACGTTCCAACGTTTACTACCAAGAAGGCTGTACTTATGACAACTTTTATCTGATGTTTCCCTTGCTAATGAGAAGGTATTGACTACTCTTGTGGTGCATTCGATGAGCCACATTCAAGTGCAGCCACATTATTCTGTTTTCCTCGCAAGACGTCTACATACATCAGGATGATCCATCTCCAGAGTCATTAACAAAATCACTTTAGCGCAGTTCTGACAAGCCTCAGTGATTGCTGCTAATGAACTTAGCACATCACAGATAAATCAAAGCTGTGAAAAAGACTTAGGTCATGCACAACTCAGGAAATAGGCAAATAATCCAGAGTATCTATTCTTTAGTTGGTCTGAAAAAAAGAAATCAGTGATATGCCACACACATGCACAGGACAATGCCCTTTGAAAGTTCACTCATCCATCACACAAGCACAAGTCGGAAATTGCTATTAAAAGAAATTCTGTATTTTTTGCAATTTGCATGATGCTAATATGAATACAACACTGCAGTACTTTTCATTCCTATTAGCAAGTGTTGTCACAGAGGATGTTATCTCCATGGTATGACTTTGAAAGAAATTACTCCAGGATTTTCTGCCTAATTTACATCCGTCAGTAAACTGACAGTTGAGAAAAATGTTCCTGAACAGTGGGATGGTAGTGAGCACCAAGTGTAAGTTTAATAAACTCTCACCACAAACGCCCTCAGCAAAGATGTGTAAGCATTTTGCATAAGTCGAGCAGGTCGCACAACATCTTTCGGTGTGATTTATTTCATCCAAGAATCCTGCTAGTCATTAGCATTCCTCATCGTCAGCGTCTCTTGTTTGCTCAAGCATCCTGTCATTCCTGCTCGCAGCCACAGGTCTGCTTAGAGTACTCTGGTTTTCAATTGAGAAAAAAATGGAGCTCACAGCTCTATAGATGATGTTACATGATTTGCCTAACCTTTGCTGGATTTTTGTATTCTCGAGGGGACCTCCTTATTTTTTTAATTCTTTTTTACATGGATATTCACGTACTAATAATTTTAGGCATAGGAAATTAAATTTGTGCAGTGACTGTAGATACTTTGAAGTGTGTAGTAATGATTTCAAAATGTGAGGGAGCTAAGGTGGAAAACTAGAAGCTAAAGTAGGGCCACAATTAAAGTTGGCTCATTAAAACAAGTCAAAGAAGTGAAAAATAACTAACTATACAATTCTTTTATACCTTATGTGCAATTTTAGTACCATGATCGCTTTATTTTGAAAACATAATCAGAAGCCAGGGAGAATTATGAGATACTTCACAATTAAAAACTTAAATCTTCGAGTCTGGGAATTGGCTGATGTAAACGTTGGAAAGGTTAATTCTCAAGCTGTTTGGCCAGCGCTATGCATGTATAGGTTCATTTAAATTGTGATTTCTGTCCGGATTCTAGAATGAAATTTAATTCTGTGCCATTATCTGTGAAATTCTGACTGGCTTCAAAGAGCTTCAAACTAGCTACTGCTCAACTGTTAAATTTGGAGGAATAATGACGACGATTCACTTCTGTGTCAGTCAGTTGTTTTACTGTTTCTCAGACCCTTCCACCTTCCTTCAGCGTTTTCCAAGCAGTTGTCTGTTTGCTACCAGGTCCTCGATTTCTTTTCCTCTTTGTTCCTTTGCCCTGTGACCTGGCTTCCTGGTGGTCGCTTCACCAATCCTGCCCCTGCATTCTTCATATAGGATCAATTCATGTTTTGGACTTAAATCATCAATATGAAATATTAACTTGCCCACATAAGAGGGGATGAAACCAACCATTTATTGGCTGAGACAAGTGACCCTCTTCTTTTCACTAACAAAGGCTGACCCCATGGGTTTGCCAACAGCGGAGAGATCTCTCCCCATGCATTTCAAACAGAATTTGTCCAGTGCGCAAAGGCACTGTCCCAAAATCGCAGCCTAATGAGACACAAAGGATTGTAACACAGCTAGTGAGAATACATCAGACTTGTAAAGGAGATGCTTTGAAGATCTTTCACTTTTTTTCCGCCCAGCCACCTTTCCCACATAAGGCCACACATTTTAGCTATATATCAGTTCAGAAAATGAACAGCAGGAACTTATTATATTGATTCTAAGTGTAGCTGATAATTCCATTGGTGGTTAAACTTACTTCATCTTTGTGTGTAAATGCTGGGTTTTTCCTTGTTGTATTCAAGGCTATATTTCTCATCAAAATGTATTTAAATGTGCAATTATACAAGGACTTATCAGAATCTGAAAGATCCCTGAGGACAATGAAAATAAAAATCCTCTTAAAAGTACTTGAACAAATTCAAATAACCTAGATCATTTGCCCAAAAGACATTGGATAAGTTGGTGTTGACAAGCTGCATCTTCCAACCGTAAAAGTCAACAATAAATAAGCTTACTCTAATTATTTTCCTTGTCGATGACATTTAAAAAATTTAAATAAAGTAAAAATTTAAACCATGAATATAAAAAATTCTCATGTCAACAATCAGGGTTACCTGCATATGACAGCGTTTATTGTTTTCAGGGGCATTTAGTGTAACAACAACAACAACTTGGGGAGAAATATTCAGCTGACAGGTCTTGAACCAATCTGTCTTGGATTTGTGGCCATAAAACCATAAGCAGCACATGTTTTAGAAAGACATTAAGTAAACCTAATTTTGCATCCCACCTACTGGAGCTAACAGAATTCGAGTGGATACATTCACAGGTTGGCGGAGTAGATATCCGCACATTCTGTAATTGTTGTGGACACGTGGAGCTTTATTGTCAAGAGATGTTTGCACACTCACAACAAGAACTCACAACCACTAATCCTGAGCGCCTTCACTCTTCTGCATTAATAGAGAAAGATCGAATGTGTTTGGCATTGCTATCAGTTCTGATATTTCATGAAAACTTGAACTGTTTTTTTTTGGTTTTTTTTCTTGTCAACCCCCTGCCACTAGATATCGTACACCTACTGCTGCTTTGTAGGATAATCAATATTTCCTGTGTGAGCAGCCACAGGCCTTATTGTGGGCCTAATAAGTCTTGGTGGAAATGTAAGCGGCAGGATGAAACATTCGGACTACATGTCTCACAAGGAGACAAATCTTTCAGTGAGTCAGCTTGAGTGCTAACTAAGATGAGACAATGGGGGTAGGTGGGGGGCAAAAGGAGACGCAACAGCATCACAAGCCATCCCTAAGACAAAAGGCTCCCCTTGGTTAAAAACAGCTGCAGTCTGTTTTGGGCACTCATTTCACAAGTCTGATGGAAATTTGCAGCTGAGCCATTCATTCTCAAGTGCATGGGGAGCGAGAACTTGATTGAAAGAGGGAAGAGGAGAAGAAGAAGCAGAAGAGAGTACACAGGGGAGTGAAGAAGAATGCTGAAAGTGCAAGGAGTACACCATTATTCATGCAGCACAACATGTTGACCCATTTGTTCCAAAGATTTTTGAGAAACCCTGATTATGGTTTTACTTTAGTAATTGATTCTCTTCCTTTGAGAAGCAGGCCAGGCTATATGTTTGACTTGATTTAGAGGATTATCTAGTTTAAAATGGAGCGACGCCTCAAACTCTATTGCCTCAAACGACAAAAATCCGCTCATTTCCTATCATCTCTTTGTTGTGCAGACTTTGTAATCAAACAATTCGTATTATTTGGTTCTACTGACTCAGGCAAATTTGCTCACAAAAGAACCCTCCACATTAATCCAGGGCAAAATCTCGAACAAAATAAACCCACTGTTAATGGGTAATTTCTGTATTATTACCTAACAAAGTGCAGCAGTGTGGTCCTTCTGCATTATTCCTCCTGAAACCAGCTAAACTCAGAATCTGTAATTGGTTCCCCAGCCCTGTTGCACCTCAAAAGGCTTACCGTCATTACTGCCAAGCAAAGGAATGAAAAGAAAGTGTGAGCAAGATTCCCAACAATTATCTGTCCCTAGTGAGCAGGGCCTGCGAGAAGAACTTAGGGGAAGGCATGGAGAGGAGAGGCATATCAAAGAGACCCGTGTTTCTTTATTCGTCATGCAAATGTGCTGTCATTTTGCAGCCGAGGAGGAGAGAACCTTACAGAGGCAGGGACTGCTGGGTGGGGAGGGGAAAATAAGTTGCATCACTGTGTTGTCTTGGAACAAAGATTTCCTTTCATGCAGTGACAAAACCGTGTTTGTTTATAGTTGCAGATAAAAATGTTATCTTTGAAGGAAGTTTGGAAGACAACCAGAGATGAGGTGCAAATATAAGGCTGCTGTACAGTACGTCTGTTCAACACAAACACTGTACATGTCCGAAGCCAAAACGTATGACGTTAAATTCTGTAATCTCTTAGAGTTTTTCAGTTAAGCCTCCAATGTGTGCAGGACAGTTCATGTGTTCTGTGTTTAATTTCACCAAACAGATCATTCACCATTAATAGTATGTACCTGTAATGCATGCGGACATTGAAATCTGAGATGCAAACCACTGTGCAAAGTGACTAATGCAATAGTGTGATGTCAATGCCTCACAGCTCAGCACTTGTTACTTTTTTAAATATTAAAAGCAGAACTGACAATCCACTGAATATATGTGCATTTCTTATCAATAATTTCAAACAAATGGTAATAAATACCTCAAAATTCAGTATATAGGGACCGTTTTCATAAATGATTACGTAACTGATGACTCATACCATAGGTAGTTCTTATATGGGGAGTCCTTTATTTATATTAAAAGCCTATAAACACATCTCTGCCTTTTATCTACAGCGATCTCAACTTGGTGAAATATCTGAAATAGTACCCTTACTGTGTGTCTCATTAATAAAAGGCAGACAGACTGCACAATGTGCCACAGACACAAGGGACAATTGCACACACTTTACTTTGACAATTAGAGCTTATTTGGAGATTATATGGGGTTCACTTCCACTGTGGACCATCCGCTTTGCAGGATGCCATAGTACATAGTTCACGGCAGTTTTCATTCTGTGATGGGAAGCCATTACATTTGTGTTCTGGATCTCTTTAGCTGTGGCAAAGTGTTCAGTGTATACTCCAGCAAAAAAAAAAAAAAAAATTGAGGAGATTCTATTAAAGCTGTACTGAGGCCTAAGAGGCTTTTTTCACACAAATGTCTGGATATGAGAGTGGACAGAGAGGGTCTAAACACCATTATGCGAGAGTCAGCACCTCTGGTGATTTAGAGGCTTGGTACTTTGTAGTGGAATCTCAGCTTTGACACATTCTACTTGACACATAGTCCTTACTATACACTTAATACGTGTAACCACTCATCTGTATCTTTCTTATCTTAAAGTTCGAGTCTTGTATCAAACTGCCTCCAACTCTCATCAACCATAGCTTACCTTCATCATCTATCCATCCATCCTGGCAAGTTTAGAAGTAGGCCACACCTTCACCTGTCAAAACTTTATCAGCACTGCTCAACAAAGAGGAAAACATGGATGATTGCCTGCTTACTCTAAAATTAATAAGCAGAAAACCTGTCATAATTATCGGAAAGCATCTCTGGTAGAGGCCGCCTCTGGAAATCAATGTTGACTACACAATGAGTGGGGAATGTCACGAAGAACGGAATCAAGTTGCTTTATAGATGCTTAGTTCCAGTGTTTTCTTCCTTCTCCCTCCCTTTTTCGAGTGAGAAAAAAATTGCATACAATCATTTGTGTTAACAAGGAGGTTGCCAATCCTCTTTATCCTGCATCCCAACAGGATTTCCTCCCTTGGGATCCCACTACCAGACAATTAAGTCACAGACTCAATAGAAATTGTATTATAACAGCAGCAGAAAACTTGGGCCTCTGGAAAGAATTCAAAAGAAATTGCAAAAACATAATATATTGGTGTTTTGTTGGGGGAATCATTTTCATTTTGGGAAAACAATTTATTTTGTATTTGCCCCTGCAGAGACATAGTAATCTGCTGCTACAGCAGTTCAGTAATTTTCCAAGCAAAGTGACGAAAATTTTAAGAGCTATTCATGGTCAGAAGTGCACTTCAAACACATGAGTGGCAATGTGCACTGAATAAAACAGTACTATTTTGCTTTTGTTCCTTAAAAAAAAAAAAAAAAAAAAAACACTTATTTTTCTCTATTTTGTGAGAATCAATGAAAATATGGCATAAATAAAGCATGTCACCATAAAATTATGTTATGTAATTACGGGCACAGATATTTCAAAGATATAATTTCTTATCACCTACCACATAAATGTGATGCATTTATTGGGTCAGCCGTGTAACACACGTGCATTAATTCTACACAATAATTGCTTACACATATGCAAGTCTTTTAATCTACACTGTTCTCCCAAACACACTTCATTTGTGCAGGCTGGTTAAATAGTGTGACACTGATCTGGAATGATTAAAACAGAGGATCTGAGACCCCTTCCTCTCTCCCTCTACCCTTCCTTTCCTACCGCCCATCCTTCTCATTTCATTTATGCTCCGGCAGTCACATATTCTTTGAAGGAGAGATTTAATTGGATCTCCTCAGAAGGTGCTGTCGGATTAACCAAGCAGAAAAACAGAGTTTGGCTGGTCATGCGTCTATCTGGGGCTTCAGATTGCTTCCGACAGACAGTGATCCCAATAATCCCGCAGCGACATGATTAAGTGGCAGAGATATTAGATCAAAAGCACATATGCATTTTGGATAGGCTTTGAAGGCCTGCCTGGCAAAGTGATGACGAGATAAGTTTGCAGTAATTATATGTAGCCTTAACATGAAATTGAATAAGATGTGGCAGTTCCAGACTTATACTTTGTTATCATTAGTGTTTGTAACACAAGTCAAGTCCACTGAACAGAGAACATCTTTTTTTTTTTTTAAATGAGCGGGAAGACTAAATTGGACTGGAGGAGATCGTTACTTTTTATTTCTTTTTATGCATTATTTATTTTTATGTTACACTTATAGTTTATATTTTACTGAATGTGAAACAGTAGACAAGACAAAAATAACAGGACACTTATTAAGCTCAAAAAGGTGAGTGCTGGATGCATCAGTGCATATAGTTTAAAGAAAGCCGACTGATGAGCATGTCATTTCAGCATTTATTTTCTATGGTGAAGTAAAAATCAGTGATGCTTTGCCACAAGTTGCAATTGCAGCAGCTACACCAACTACGGTGGTGCGGAACTGCTTCCGAGATGGTGCTCCTTGGAGCATCCATGTTGCTGGAAAGCCTTCTGTTTCTGAGGTCAACTCTCTTGGGTTTGAAGATGGAAAGGCATGCTCACTGCTAACAACAGGCAAAGTGCAAGGGAGTAAAGAGGCAATAAAGCAAACTATATAATCAACCATCTCAGAGCACCACATGAAATTAGATACTGTAACCTTGTGAAGATCAAGCCTTTAAATAAACCTAACTTTTAAGTTAATCGTGCCAAATCAGAAGGTTCAACATCTCTACCAATCATTTTATGACAAGTTAGCAAAACCTTGTGGTATGTTAATAGTACTTACTGTTCCAATGAGTGACATAATTTGACTCTTCTTAGCTGAGGGCACTTGGTGTGTACCTACCTACACCTGGTGTGTGTAATCCATTCCTCTGGTTTTGGCACATCAAACACAGCATAGATACAGCAGACAATTATTACATGATACCTCCAGAAGATAAGAATTCTTAAAAGTTGTTATGGTCAAAAAAATAGCAAATGTACTTCCAGTGTTCATCCAACAATTTTGTTTATCATTGCTTCCTAGATTTGTATTTTTTCCCTTCTCGCTCAACCTTCCTTTTTTCTTACTTGCTGTTTGTACAGAAAGGGACTGCATTCACCCTTTTGAATGCCTTAAAAGGCAAGCTCACCCCCACATCGCACAGTAAACATTTCGCATCATGACCTCCCATCAATAGAGCTTTAAATGATTGTGACAGCACTGTCTGTGCCTTCAGGTTATCAGTCCAAATCCATGCGTTTGTTCAATCTAGACCTGGCTAATTCCGATGACAATTATTTCTTTCAAAAGCACTGATTTTTTTTTTTTTTTTTTATTCAGTGACATGCATACTAATCTAAAACTGCACCTGTTTCTTCACACGTTTCTCTTGCTTGAGATGAATAATACACGACAACGATTCCCCCTCAGGATTTTATGGAAATTTAAATCAGGGAAAAGTATGAGTAGCTTGAGAAACATCTGTATTCCCCTTGTCACCACTTGTTCAATGTGTGGGTTATAATGTGATTGTGATTGGTAACAAGGCTATAGATTATCAATTTTTCTCAACACATGTCTGTTGACAGTGATATCTGTACCCACTGCTCTGATTAAGCAGTCCCCTTCTGGCAGAGATTAAAAACTGCCTACATAAGTGAGTTCAAACAATTATCTATAGTTTATGTCCTGGTTTTAAGCTGGACTAAAAATGGAAACGGGGGATGCTTCTGCAGGACACATGTTTTCAGGATAAATACTGAAGGAACTGGTTCATTACATACAGCCTGTAATGGTGATTAATCAAACTGGCCCTGACTGACCCAAACAATGAGTTCCTTGTATTAGCAAGTATACCATCCAGTGAGGAAATCAATTCTCAAGAGCTGCACCCAGAAACTTTGTTTTATTGGTGCAACCAAACAGCAATCAAAGGTCTTCAGGGGATGAAAGCAAAGACTGACAGCAACGGCCGAAAATTCTGAAATCTGGCATCAAATTACACACAGTACGCTCAAGTTACCAATCTAGTGGGCCTCTGATCTACCTGGACCAACAGACACCAAAAAGCCAAAGGATCTTTTGTGCTGTTGTTGAATCCAGACTTCTCCAGACGGATTGGGGAAAAAAAGTACTTTGAACACAGGAATAAGAAGCCTATAGTTTCAATTCACTCTCTCATAACATTTGATCTCATCTGTATTCATAGCACAATTGACGAACCAGGTAATATGACATTTAGGGGAAAATGCCCTTTCTACGTATGCATTTCCCAATTTAATAATAGTTTGTTTATATGCACATATATATGCTTTTCCCTTCGTGACTATGTTCATTGTGAGTTGTTGTGCATCATACCACAGTGTTGTACATGTGATAGAGTCATGGGCTGTGTGGAGAAATAGCCATTATGTCTGTTATGACACGAGGAGCAGCACACTGTCCGGTTACTCATGGACTATACGTTTTCTGTTGCAACAGATGTCGTGACTGTGAGATTGTGCTGTTATTTAGCCTTTAACATACAAGTATATTAATGTCTTTTTCTAGTCAATTCAGAACAAATGTTTTGAATACAAGTGAACAATGGCCAGTGTGTGTGAGGAAATATGTTTTCAGCTTTTCAGAATCCCAGTGAAGGCAACCTAAGAAATACACTAAATACAAAATATCTGAATTTAAATAGATTTTTGTTTGTGTCACAATGCACTTCAAATCAATGGTAAAATCAAGTGTCAGGTGAATATGTTCCACGTATGCATGTGCTATAATGGAACAATCATTAGACTTAATATTTATACAACTATAAAACTCTTCTTACGCAGCATATGTTCTTGTAAGATAAAGGGAATTATTTATTTTACAAAATACATAACATGCAAAAAAAGGACAAACATTACTGGTTGCAACAAACACATCTTGAGTAAAACCCATTGCATTATTTATCATAGCTTTCCATCACCCACATAATAGCATACTAATTAACCTTTTCACTGGTGAAGATGTACAGCCAATTACCCCACTGGATCAGCACAGACTGCTGATCACCAGAGATGTAAAATGTGGAAAAGTGATAACCGTGCCTGACTGTACTGATGGGTTAGATGCTGCATGGTGCTCATCAACAAAAACATCAGCCCTCACTCTGTTTTTTTATGATGCAGATTAATCAGATTGTAGCAAAGAGATACAGTTCATCACTGAAAAAAAGAGTAGAGAGAAATAACTCACTGAACTCACCGTCAGTCACTAATGGTGTATTCTGCACAGGGTGCATGTGGAGCATAATAAACTCCCAATGTCCAAAATTACTTTTGATAAAGGTCCCATGGTTAAATACTTTGTGGATGCGTGTCACATGCCACAGTGGTCTGCAGCCAGCAAGCAACTGTCACTTGGAGACACTTTCCTAAAACTGGTTAAAAAAAAAAAAAAGTCAAAATCATAGCTAATGGATTTAAAAAAAATTAAATTAAATAAACACTACATGGTCAGAAGTATGCAACACGTATGAGATTGTTTAACACCACATTATGAAACTTGATATGTGCCTGTACAACAGCATCCACATTTCTGTGAAGGTTCTCCACAACATTTTGGAACCTCACAGAGATTTGCTCAGATTCAGAGCACGACATCAGGGACCAGGTTGGCTTATAAGCTCTGGCTCACAGTTGGTGTTCCAAATCATCCTAAAGGTGTTAGATATAGGCTAAGGTCAGGGTTACATGTATGGGCCACTTAAATTCCACCACCTGATAGAATCAGGTCTGAGGTGAGCTTTGGCATGGTCTATAGGTTCATATTGAAGGACATAATGCCAACAACAGCATGTGCTTGTGGCAGCATATGGGTAAATAATAATTTGATCGCTGTCCACATGCATATGGGTCATATTGTACATGTATAAGTATTCTAAAATATCTACAGTGGATATGATGTTTGAAGGGTTTCAAACAAAATAATGTAATTCCCCCCCCCCTTTTTTTTTTTATTCTTGCATAAAAACATGTACTTCAACATTGTGTCGAAAAATTGGGCTTTGGATTTTACTTATAACTTCAAAAAAAGGATTGATGGCTCACCAATGTGTATGTCTGGGATAACAGTACCTGGTTCCCTCTGCCTAGACAACCCCCCTCTGTTCTAACAGTCCGCAGTGTGTACCCAGGCCAAGTCTCAATACCATCCGTGCATCTCATCACTGTGGACCAACTGACACCCTATACTTTGATCTCTGTGGCCACTGATCATGTCTACAAGGAGCAAAAACTGCACCAGAAGGGTGGACTATCCCTCTGTCATTTGAAAGGAGGGAAAAGCAGACGTGTCCTTTAATACTACGCAGTGGGTGAGGGCGATTCATCTCTGCCTGTGTCTTGTTTCCTAATCAGCTTGTGAAATTGCAATGCACTGCACTATTTGTGAATGGCGCAGACAACAGAGGCCACTTGGCTGATCATCCTGCTCCATCTGCTGTGATCGACACCGCCAGATGGGTCTTCTCCACATGTCCGTGCTCCCTCTCAGTGAATCATTCTACACCAAATTACTTGTCACTTTCATGTCAGAGCAAACATTGCTTCCCCATTATATTTCAGAAGTATCAAACAATTTACTAGTACGCAAATAGGATAATATCTTGTGACACATTCTGCATTGTGACTGATACATTTTGTGCAATTAGCCAATGTTTTCACAGCTATTTAATCACACTCAAATATCAGCATGAAGCATGCGTTGCATAACAATGTTGAGTGTGATTAATAACGCTGTGTCAAAGAACAAAGTAATGCTGTACTATAATGGTTTCATCTTTTACTGGAACTTAATTGAAGTTTTTGCACTTCTGTATGCTAATTGTACTTGTTAGAACTCCAGTGATACAAAAATAAGTCAACACTGTTTAGAAAAGTGGAAAGGGGCAGTGAGACATTGTATATTTTTGACTCCCAGCCTGCAATGTTGCCCAAAGTAAAAAGTGCCACATCTGTTTTAGCTGCGACTATAACGTAACTTGACTGGCTAAAAAATGTAAAAATAGAGTTAAGAGGGCCCATTTTGGTTTGGAGCCATTTCCCCTTTGGAATATAAAGAGCTATATTAGAATGCCAGGATCATAGGTCTGTGACTGTGAACTTTAAGAGATTAGATTTATTTTTAACCCATTTATCAATACCAAACTTTGTGCATACATTTTCAATTTATATTTCAATGTAACATAAGGGTTGATCACCAAGTTCAAAGATAGTTCTCTTCACTGCTCATGTTTTTGTTTTGTTTTTTCCTGAAGCAGTATACCCTGACTCTACATTATTGATCAAAACTGACAGGCTTCATGCACAGCAAGGCTGTTTGCCTCCTTTCAGCTGATCCCTAAAGCATAAACTGGTGAGAATGATTTGCTACTGTAGGGAGGCACACGCAATAAACAGCTGCACCCAGACCTGTTTGCAGAGATCACATAGTACCAAGCCTACCAAAAGATGTGGAGCCTTCAGGATATAGCTAATTAAGAACTAGTTCTTCAGTGCCACTTCATGACAGTACTTGTGATAACAACCAAACTTAAGGCAAGACTAAAAAGGGACATTGCACCAATTTTAATCCGACATCCAGAGTTTCAATTGAATGACTAATTTGAGTTTGACTCAGAAGACCCGACTAAATTGCTGAAGCACCTCACCATTGTTCCTGTGGAAACATAAGCTCTGTAACAATACAATGGTCTGTGGTACATGGGAATTAATTAACCTTAACGCAAGGTGATTGTGCCAGCAAGGAGGAATACAAACAAACTTGTCTGGGCTCTGTCAATTCCCACTTCTCTGATGGTGATTTTATTAAATGAGAAAACACAGCTTTTTAGCTCAAGAAAAACATTTGGTTGGCCATATAATTTGCTTTTGTACTGTGGCTGAAATTTTCAAATATCAGGACATGTGAACATGAGTGACATGCAGATTGTTATACGTCAACCGCTTTCCCTTCTTTATTCATCTTGGATCATTTCCCACAGTTGGTTTGGATTTTAGTCTCTTAATGAACTGCAGCCCAGTTTTCCTGAAAGAAAACCTACTTGGGCACCCTCTGTGGGGCTATTTGGTGTTCACCCAAATTTGAATGGCTTTGTATAATCAAGTGGACTGAGCAAAAGTTGGTCAACTGTCTGAATAAACTGCTGCTTGGAATAATGCGCCCCAACGTAGATTTGAGCAATTCTGACAGCTCTTTGTGCTACAATCCTCCATAAATGACCTGCAAATGAATTATTTGTGATAAAGTGATACTTGCAGTGTTTATAGGTGATTCACATCTTTGTTAGTGGGTTTACCTTTTGTTGGGGGTATATTATGGACAAATTTTAAAAAAAAAGTGATTTAATCATTTAAAAATAAATAAATAAAGGCAGGAAGATAAGGCAGGGTTGAAAGTATTTAACCATGAAATCACCCGTGGAGTTAATTGGAATTATAGTCAAAAGTAATTAATGCTGATGCTTGTTGATAAGTGATAACTCCAACATTATTCAGCACATTCAGTGATGTATTACTTTGATGTTCAGTTGAGTGGATAAGCTTAAAAATGTGTTCCACCCAAAATAGGGTAACTTGACGATGTAAAAGTAAAGTTGATGATACAATGTGTCAGTGTCATTTTCACCATGTTCTAATGTTTGTGTTAACTAATTAATAAAAATCCGGCATGGCTACAAGGCTAAATGATGCATCCTTGGACAGTGGGGGGGGCGCTAAGGTTTTCTCATCAACCAAAGGGGGGCACAGCAGAAAAAGTTTGTGAACCACTGATCTAAAGTCACACTACAGTGAACCAAGGGTTCAGACACTTCACCCACAAACAAAACTGCAATCAGACCATTGTGTAGTTGAAGGCTAAGTTGCAACCCAACATATATTGCAGTTTGGTATCAATGTGGATAATGGAGGCAAATTTCAGTATACTAGGTCAGTCCATCAAAGTTAGCAACTACGACATATTGAAGTATTTTGCAACTTGTCAGATACTCCCCTAAGGAGTTGGTGTAAACCACAGCAGACCAAAAATTATTGTGCATAACAGATTTATATTCACCAGGTGACCAGAAACATGACTCCGAAGGAACGCCAATGGGGCCAAAAAAACTGCATGATAAAACCAATGAAAACAGGTGGTACACTGAGTATGGCCAGACCCACGGTCTATATATCTACCATGACAGCACTAAAGCAGTGAGACACTTATGATTCCAATGGCATAATTGAACTTAGCATCCAATACAATTGTCTCAGAAAATAAAATATCAGATATAAAATTCAGATCAAGTATAGATATTCAAATGAAAGAAAGACAAGTCCGCTATAAAACATCCAATTTGCTTGCATAATGAAATGGATGCTTAACCTTAAATCAACAGATTCAATTTATTGTCATCCATCTTAACAGTTACTAATGTGCATTGTGGTTCTTTAATAATTTATTCATACCTCCTATCAGCATTTCCAACACGTACTTTACCATGGGTACTCGCTAGTCTTGAACTTAATTTACTAATCAAAAGCTTCATATGTTCAACAATGAGATTTTATTATTTTCATGAGAACCACAACTAGCACGCATACTGTATGAGAGAAAAGTCTTTGTTTTAAATGAGTCAAGACAATGCATATTTAAACAGTGCAGATTCAAATGAACCACTCTCCAAACAGTTGGTTAATTAGCTAGTCTAATCCAAACCCAACTCATTCAGATTTATTTAATCATATTTACATTGTTTTTGATTCCACAGCATTGAGCGAATTTTGAATATTTAGTAAGACTTGGTCTATTTTTAATCAAGATGTTCACTATATCATGTACAGTAATCATGAGGAGGAATCTAGGAAACTTGTATACAGTATCACATGTTACAGTCATTCTGAATTACACTCATAAAGCCAACCCTTTCAGGCTGGCATTTATTCACTGAATAAGCCACTATTCTAAAGTCATTCAAGGGCTTATCAAAGCATTCTTGAATCATACTGCTAGATGCAACATCCAACAGATTAAAATGACGACCAGTTATGGTCTGTTGTGGGTTCACATCACTCAGCAAGAATAAAAATGTGATGTGGATGTGTGGAGTGTGCTGCAAGTCACGCTCAATGTCAACAGAGAGAAAGAATCAAAATCTGAATTTATGACAGAAGGGAAATTGCTTTGATACTGTGTTACGACACAGTTATGAAAGAGAAGGTAAATAAGTAAAAACTGGTGCAGAACAAGCAAATACACAAGAAATTAATTTTAAAAAGTGTAGAGAATAAATCCCTAATCTCAAACCTTTAAAATCAATTAAAACAATTACAAAGAATTTAAATGTAACAGTATTCATTAACTTTACCTAAATTTTTGGATTAATTTAATCTGTATTTTTTTAATTTATGTTCTTTAAAGTTTTGTTTTTATTATTTTTTATCTTTTTGATATAATTCTAAGTGAAGGCTTTGGGGGGGTTATTAAAAATAAAGGCAAACCACAATAATATTAATAATGATAATAATAATAATAATAATAATAATAATAATAATAACGTTCAAGAGTCTCTTTAAGACATACACACAGCCGTTCCAGCAACCAACAACCACAATTGAATGTGCAACCAAAATGCAAAGTAGTTTGGGATGGAATCAATCCTCCTGTCTATTTGAAATACATAAGGACACTTGAATTATCACGTTTGGGTTACTGCTGCGATGGTGGAAGTACTATTTGCAATTCTATATTTGCTAATAACTCCAAAGTACAGTATTCAAAATGCCAAGGTTGAAAATTTGTTAAAACAAGCCTAAACACTTCATGCATTTTCTCAGAATGCAAAAAAATATACATGACTACATGTGCACTTTGGGGATTTCCCCCCTCCTGTTTGCTTCAAAACCTAAATTCTGAGGAAGTTATAAATAAAATTGACCGTTGAGCATAATAAACTCCCGCACAGCATCAGTGCATGTGATCAAAACACATGACTTGCCACAGTGTCATTCATAAGCTTTTCATACAAATAATATCAGACAGGGCAATATTCAGTGTTCGTTACTTATTAAAGCTTAGTCATATAGCACAACAACAGGGCTATAATCCATACAATCAACAGGCAACTGAACACCCAACAAATGCTTGATATCAAAAATGTCAAAGTCTAGGTAGACTTGTTTCTTGCAACATCTGTCTGTGCAGAGAGCAACAAGGACGCAACGGTTTCCAAGCAAACAAAAATGCATAATAAAACCTCCAAACCATAGAAAACACAGCAATAAACACTGTGGCGACATAGCCAGCAGCACAGCTGCCAGGAAACAAAGAACACATTTTAAAACAGATTAAGAGACAGGCAAACAAACAAAGTAATAAAAAGTGTATCTGACTCATGTTTCTGAGGTCCACTCTCCTGTCTTCCCTGAGGACGAAGCATTCATCTTAAGGTCCTACTGCTCTTCCTGTGTTGGCTAGTACTCACTGCCATGTCACTTCTAACCTGCTTGTTATGTGATGTGCAACTAGCTTGTACGTTTACACTTCAATACAGTTCAAGGTAGAATACCAAATTTAACAGACCAACCTTTAACCAAAGTATCCACCACTATCAAGTTCATTTCAATGGCCTATTACAACCCAGCTCACTAGGGAAAAAGGAGGTGCAACATAAAACCAGATGTTATGGTTTAAAAATAAACTGTTTATCAACAAGAGCAAACAATACACTAAAATAGAGGAAAGTGACAAAACAAAAGGGGGGAAACTGGACTTATGGATGCTGCTCAAATCCACGAATAAATATAACAAAAAGAAACTCCCAAAACCCGGAGCTGAAACAACAAACTATTAGTTATCACACAACAAACAAAATCAAAATAAAAATTATGGTAACAAAACAGAAACACACAATGGAACAGCACCCCGAACCTAGTGAAGCTAACAAGGAAAAATTACTGTATGTGCTATCACAAAACCTGACAAAACTAGCCCCTGTCCAGTACCCCAGATACACAAGCCACCAACAATCTTAGAGGTAGGGCGAGGCGAACTGATCTCTAGAAACCAGACGCCCCGACTGACAGGCCGGCAGGTCATTTGTAAATTAAGGGCGCAGATTGCCAACCACGTGTTGTCGCCTCCGGATTGGAGCACCTGCGCCAGAACGAGCCACACCAATCAGGGACCGAGAACGGAAGAGTGGGTGGAGTCGAGGCTGGGAGACAGCTATAAAAAGGAAGAGGGGACACAAGGAGAAAGACGCGCGCGCACACACCGCGTCTTTACACATGGCTAAAGAACCAACGTATGCTGCCAAACACATGACTCACAGTTATGTCCATGAGCTTGTCATTCAAATATCACCCCATTGGGCCTTCAACGTTCAAATAACTTATTACAGCAAATGTGCCCAACCACACAACTGATATTTCCCACAGGTTACAAACCACACAACCACCAGATATCTCAATAACCAAAAAAAAAAAAAAAGCTTTCCTGAACCCATTTCAAATCACTCAAAGCCTCGGCGGGCTTCCTTCCACACACACAGCAACAAAATTGCGGTAATTATTGCGGTAATTAAGCGTTGGCTGCGGAGCTAGCAGCGTGGCGACCATACAAAAAAAACCCCGGGGGCAAAAAAAAAAATAATAGCCCAAGGGTTTATCTGACTCACGTTTCTGAAGTTTCCTCTCTTCTGTCTTTCCTGAAGACGAACTGCAGAAGTGTCACCGTCAGAAAATGTCCCTCTGCTCCTGCTGAGACGTCCAGCTGTCTTTCTCCAACTCTCCCCCATCACCGGCGGTTAGCTGTGTTGCTGGGCAACAGTCGCCATCATTAGCAATGTTATAATCACCGATAAATAAATTGGAAGAAAAAAAAATCTAACTTACCGAAGTCATCTGAAATAAAAGTCTCTCCGGCTTCACGAATGTTGTCGGCGGTTCTTTTTCCTCCACTTGGGCCCGACTTTTGGTTATTTTGTGGGTTTTTGTTCTTCCATAATCTTTAGGCCGCTCCGTCGTCTCTTTTCCTCTTCGTTAATCAGGCGGGAAGAAATCAGGTGCGAGTAACTGTAACTATGGCAGCGTTCAATTCAGGTTAGCCAGCAAGCTCCGCCCATTAGGCTGAGCTAACAAGGGCGCAGCCTAGGGCGTAGTCCACCTAAATGGGACGCGCACCTGAGTTTGACGCCTACATTACACATTAGCATACATATCGGCTTATTTCCTCGTTTATGTCGCCCAGATAGATGCGATTTAAAAAAAAAAAAAAAGATTAAAGAAACAAAATGTATCTGTTACTAGCTAACCAGAGTTTAATTGTTTTTTAAATTTTTAGGCATTATTCCACATTCCACTCATGGTAATAAATCAACAATAAATACCATCACCAGTGCACCTCCATGAGAGGATTTTACAAGGACGAAGAGAGGTCATTTTGCGAATTACTGTTATATTTGTGATACTGTTGCCTGTTACTGGCTACTGATAATCAACTATTGAAGCCATTAATTATTTGGTTAGGGTGGAAACAATTAAAAACGTTGTCAGCTGAAGGTGAGTTGGACTTCCATAAAAAGGGAAAGAAACGTTATGCTTTGCACCACGTTTGTTGACAGAAACCCAATCATACAAGTGTGTGATGTGGAGATGCTGGAGGCATGATTCACTTAAAAGGAATGGGTTCATAGGACACTTTGATGTCCTCTAGTTTGCGTCAAGTCCCAAAATTTCAAGCAAGCACAGGAGGACAGCTTATGTGGAAAAAAATACATTTTTAATTTCATCTTGCAGTCAAAATCATACTTGAATCTCACATAACACAGCACACCAAACGTGATGAGCATCACTCCGTTACATGACACTAACTGCTGATAACTTTGTTTACTTTTACATTATGCATTCACACACAAAGGTGCTGATGTACATGAATACTTGAATGTATATATTTTACTGTAAAGCACTTTGGTAGGCCCTTGGCTGTTTTAAAATGTGTTATATAAATAAAGTTGACATTGACATTGAATAATGCATAGGGCCCCAATTCACAAGATACATTTTTAATGCTCCAAAGCAAGAGGGCATGCAAAATCAAAATTCATTATTTTGTATTTCAACATCTGGGGAATTTTATGAACCCATGTTAAAATCAGACGCTATTAATTAAGGGTCAAATTCAAATTCTAGCTCCAGCTTAGCTACTTAGAGTGGTGTCATTGTTTATTTTCGGTATTTTAAGTTGTGGGGTTTTATCAAATGTGCACAGAGGCGAACCTTTGTTGCATTTTATTATTTTCTTCATTTTTATTTGCATATAAAACTGTTTTTATAGAAGTGGAACCAGTTATGGAGCATTCATTATTTCCACTTGATCATAAACCTGGACAAGAAGTGCTTAAGCAGCACTCAGATTAAGTGTGCTGGAAAGGTCAGTTTCTGCACTTTGCTAAACATCACCTCACACTGAAGTAACTGAGTGATATAACCCTTAAGAAGCTTCATGTTCCTGTCAGAAATGTCTATTTTGGGTACAGTGGTTATGTCAGTGGGTCTATTGCATCTCTAAATCAAGGCAAGGACCCAGGCAAACTTGACATATGACAATGGCACTTATTCATTCAACTTCTTATTTTCCCTTTCAGTCTTTCACTTTCATTTTATCCTCCATCACTCTGCTCACAATTTCACCTCTTTCCTCTGATAAACAGTTCAATCTAGAGTTGAATGAAAATAGGCAATACACTTGCTTTATTCCCTTTTCCCTTACAACTTTTGAAGGCCATGATTAAGTTGAAGCTGCCCAGCTGGTTATCAGAGTTTCCATGCATCCACACATATTCAAAGAACTTGTATCCTATCAGTTCTATTAAGTACTTTTTGGAGTCTCTGAGAGGTCTGCTTGTGAATTTTCAGAGCCTGTCAGTCATTTTCATTTTTCTGTCTTTGTGTAAAAAAAAAAAAATCTGTTTGATTTTCCTCCATATCTTTTTATGTCACTATGTCTGTCTGCCAGTCAATTAGTGAGTCAAAAAACCTGGCTCGGTGACTTTCTGGTCCATCCACCTGTACATATGCATGAGTCAAAACCCATGATGATTTGTAACTTCTCACTCAAACCAATACCTACCTATAAGAAAATAGATGCGAGTTTTAAGATACACATGTAACAATCATTAGTGATGAAGTTCTGCTCTTCCCATTACATTTTGCTTCACAGCTTCTGGATAGAAATGGGAAATTGAATGGTTGATTCTTGTCACTGTCGTGTAATTGTCATGTATGGATGCCTTTGGCCTCTGGCAATGGCTGGGAACATTAGATTTCATTCAACAAATGGCATTCAACGAGTGGCCCTAAGATTAATCAGAAATGCATGAAATGCATGACCAGAATTAGCCAGACATTGACAGCCTGAGTAAAGTAATGTAATTTATTGGCGTTGACATACAATACCTTGTTTTCGCTATGACTGTGATGGAAAGATGTATATGATTTTGAAGATGATCAGGAAGAGGTCTCAGAAAGGCAAACCCCTAATTTTTAGGCATTATTCCACATTCGACTCATGGTCATAAATCAACATTAAATACCATCACCAATGACAATTTTGTCAGGGTCATTTATGATCATGTAATTACACAGCGCCTTGTGCATCAACACTTAAAAATGATTTACAATACAGGGTTCATCTGGACACATTAATCATTCTCATATTAATAGGGTCCACTGTTGCTCATCTGTTCCAGTGCCTAAGATTAAAAGACAAGATAATGTGGAACTTGAGATGTGTGTTAAGCTATTGCACGCTATTACTCATGTAAGAGTATAATGTCAGTGTAGATTCTGATTGTGAGTAGCATAAAAAGGGTTATGTTTGTATATAGACATAGAATTTCTGTTCCGTGTGATAAACAGATAATAGCCAAAATGCCAGCATGAACATTATCCGCAGCTTTGAAATGTGTGTTGTATTTGTCTAGTGTTCCTATGGTCCGGTCCTTTACAAAAGGAAAGAGGTCGCTGCCATTTATTACTAACATACAGTAGTGACTGTGTCTATGTAAGGGCATGTAAGGTCTTTTTCATTGTGCTGCAATTTTAAATTTCTCCTGTGCAGCAGGAGAAAGATTTCTCCTGCAAATTTTCATTAACAGATACACTTGATTTTTATAATGGGTTTCATATAGATGCCATGGGCCTCAAGGTTATGCAGTTTCCCAAAGCCCCATGGTTGACTATGTTCATTTCAGCTCATTTCAAAGAAAAGAAACACTTGGGGGGAATATTAATGACAACCATAAAATGGCCTAAAATTGTTCTCAGTCTCACAACATGTACATTTGCTTTCAAGTTAAATTTAACACTCATATTTGATCCCTTATTATCATGCTGAGCCATATGGAAGTGGCAGCATGTAAAAGATCTGTGAGATGATCAGTTATGACTTACAACTAAATCCCCAGATTTTATGATTCCTCTACTTAATGAGCACAAGTGATAGGCAAATTCCTACATCAATCCTTTAGGAATTTATGAATTTTATGGTACCCTGGTTGCTAAAATAATGAATCCTTGGTTGTTCATGTTTAAAGTTTTTTCTTTTTTCTTTTTTGAGGTGGTGTATAAATGAAATAAAACCAGCATACCATCTCACTTTAATGATGCCTAATGAAGTTTGCATATGTGTTGAAATTAAATTCTTGGCTGAGTATATTTGCATTGTTTAACCATTGGGAGCAATTAATTAGCAACTAAAACTTAAAGTGAAAATTTTATTTTGTTCTGAAGAACTGGACTCACGGTTACATTTTTAAAATCTTTTATTTTCCAATTTATGGTAATTAGCGAGATTATGCATGGTGGGTCAAGATTTCTTGTTACTTAGTTAAAAGTTTCAATCTTCTTTTGATGTTAAAAAAAAAAAAAAAAAAAAAGGCAGCAGTTTGTCCGCAGGAATTGCTGTAAAGTAGCTGCTCCCTTACAAGGACATGGGCATATCTCTGTTAGTGAGGAAGAAGCTGTTAGCGTATCTGGTAGTTTTGGCGTTGACTGTTTTATACTCACTTGCCAAATGGGACAGCATCGTCACATGCTCCCTGGTCCTGATGCTCTACAGGTCCTAGAGGGAGTGTACGTTGCCGGCAGTGATTTCTTCTGCCAAATGGATGATGGGATGCCGTCTGGTTGTGAAAGACTGAGAAGGAGTCTTATCTGGCTGGAGCTCCAGTGCTGAGACTGATGGGAAGCAGCAAAGGGGTGGCTCCTCCAGAAGCATACCCAGTTTTTGCAGTATTTAGCCATAGGTTGTTTTGGCCAAACTAGACAGCCAGCTGTTCACCTTCATGTCTCCATACTGACTTGTCACCATCATGAGTAAGGCAATATGAACAGTTGAACAGTTGGCTGTCAGCATACTTTAGAAGCTTCAGAGAGTGGTCTTTTGAAATGCAGTCACCGATGTAGAATGAGAGTAACACAGGAGAGAGTGCACACCCATGTGGCAGACAGCTGTTGGGAGTGAGCGTGTTCAACATTTGCTTTTCAAGCTTGAGCAGTGATGTTGTCTCTTACCAGGTGGGAGATTGGTGATCTACCAACAGATGGGAGGAGGCGCAGTCAGCTGAGAGGATCTTGGTGTGTAGCAGCTTTGCAATAATAGGATTAATAGCAGAGTTCAACTGAACAAACTGTATCCTGACATCTTGCTGTCTGTCACTGATGGTAACAGTTTAAGTCTCTGGAAAACATATATAGGGTGAAAGAACTGCAGACAACACATTCAGATTTTGATCCATATAAAATAGAAATTTGCTTAATTGTGACTTTTTCACAATCCACACAAATTTCTTGCCGTCATATGAAATACTGATTTGCAACAGAAAATCATGATAGGTCATGTCACTTGATGTTACTCTAATCCTTTGCCTACCCTTCATCAACAATTTAGTAATCAACTAAATAAATGATTTCGGGCCTCATCAGAACAGCCCATATTGAAACTCATTTTTATCTTTTTCCTTGTAAAAAAAACCCCAAAAAGTACCAGAAAAATAATCTATGGTGTCTGATGCAATTCTTTACCATCCATCCATCTTCCACCACTTTTCTGTTTGTTTCCGGGTCGCGGGGGGTGCTGGAGCCAATCCCAGCCAACGTTCCGGGCGAGGGCGGGGTACACCCTGGACGGGTCGCCAGTCCATCACAGGGCCGCAGTTCTTTACCTTGAAGGAATATTAGTATTGAAGTGGAAAACATATTGTGTAATTGGTATTGAACATTATAACGGCATCTGACAAACTGTAACCTCCGGATAGATCTACAGAATGTCAGATGAAGCTCGCATGATTGAAATTTGACAAGATCTCTTGTCTGGCTCTCTTCTTGCAGCTTCTGACTCTGTTAGCTAAACCCCAGAATGCATTGAGCCAAAGAACAATACATTTACCGGTTATCATTTCTATATAGCAGTACAAGGGAAGAGCAAGTGGGATATTTGGTGGGTATGGTTTGAGTTTTACTCTGTCTGGTTAGTCCTGGCAGTGGGAAATGACTTTTTGAACTTTTTGTCTGTTCTTTTTCATAGAAGACCACTGCTTGCTGTTAACTTAATGTGTTCAGTTCAAGGTTTACAGCTCAACAGTTGGCACATCTGTTACAGTACCAAGCTACCAAACTAACAAAGCAAATCTGCTCTTGAGACCAACAGTATGTAGCATCCCCTGTATGAAACCATCAGTTGAAAATATAAAACATAAGTCGTCTTTCTTTCTCCTCACCACTTTATTTTCCTCAGTTTGCTCACATGAAAAGCTCTCTACAGAATCCAGTCGAGAAGCCTGGGCTAAAGCCACAACTCAGTGAACATTAAAATCCCTCAAGCTTCGTCCTGGCCAATGCAGGAAGCTCATCCATCCTGTTAGCCAGTGCCTCCACATTGCCTATGACAATAGATGGCAGTAAGGATTTTCTTTTCATTTTGTTTCTTTTAGGCCTATATTGTCTTTATCTCTCACCTCTACCATCCCTTTAGTAGTCCAACAGCTCAGTTAGAAGATTCCCTGAGATGCTAGTGGCTGCTGTCCTCAGGGTTAAGCTGCAGAGCACATCCCAGGTGTATTGCAGTTCCCATATATCACGCTCTTGCCCTAGAAGTGGGGTAGAAATGCACCAGATAAACCAATGTCAAATGCAACAGTTCCTCTAAGCATGCTCAAAGGCTAAATGTGAAATATGGAACAATTACAAAAAAGCTGAATAAATAGAAATGAAACCCCTGGTTAGTTTGACATCAGTGATAAAATACATAAAATGTTGAGTGTCTCCTAAAGAGATTGGTTTCCACCTTGTGGAGCTTTGTTTACCCAGTGAGTTAATATTCTGTTTTGACCAATGTCTTAAAAGCAAAAATCTGCAGGAAGGTTTGTGGCTGCAGTGAGCACCATATATGACAAGTTCCTGCCATGGATCACGATGAGATGTTTAGTGGTCTGGGCAGCATTCTCTATGTTGTTGTCACTTGTGATAAGCTTAAAGCAGCAACTAGTGAAGCAGAGATGTAGACCAGAGTATGTGAAGAAGAAAAGAGGATGGTACTGTGAGATCAAACATGTTCACTACAGCAAGGGAGGAGTGAGAAGGTATAGGAAAGAGCCCATGGGAAATTAGTGAAGAGAATAGGCACAGTCCATAAATATGATCTGTTGGGGGAAACCATCAGAGTCAAGACCTAGATTTTCAAAGGTCAGCCATGACAGCAAGAGGCATCTGCTGCTTTACTGCTAAGAAGGTGGACTGAGTTCCATGAGGTCCTCAAGGGAAACAGAAACACAGGGGAGAGTACTCAACAGCAGGCAATGCAGTTGGAGAATGGGCCACCTAGAAGCCAGTGTCTTTGAAGGATTAGATGGTGAATAACCTAATTTGAAGCAGCACATTCAGACTTTTTAAAAACAAGTAAAATACCCTCAGTACCCGCACTAGTTCACACACATTAACAAAGAACAGCTGCTACATCTGCAGCAGCACATTGTTATCGCTGCACTTGGTAAATTTGCACATTAGCAGCCCAGAGTGACATGATTGTAGCATAAAGGAACAGCATGTGGTGACCAGCATCCTTTAGTGTGACTGTAAATATGCTGAAATCATGCAATTACAGAGAGCAAGAAAATATAAAACGATAACATGCACACAGCACACTCACTACTACTAGAAAGCACTTGAAAAGTTTTCACATTACACTTGCTGCTGTTAGAGAAAAGGTCAGTCCCAGAGGTTGTAGCTAGAGATATTGTTATTTGTTTAACATGTACAATGAATGTGAGAATTAAATGGCACAGATATTTATATTATGCATTTGCAGTTACACTGATTGTGCAAACTATACTTTTATTAGAAACCAATTGAACTCAAATTGTGTTTCTAATTGCGTAAAAGTTTGTTTCCATTTAAAAGGAAAGATAGTGTTCATGTACTGTTCATGTAGATTTGTGTCACACATAAAGATGTGATAGAGCGTACTGTTTATTTTAGGAACTCTCAAATCATTTTCCATACAGCCTGTATAATGTTAAGAAATGAAATACAGAAACTATAGCCCAAGGCAACCTTAGTCATTTTCATCATTTCCGTGTGCAACAAGCTACTTACAGTGCCTGACCTGTGTGGGGACCTTTGGATTATACCTTACAAACCACATAGATTTAAAAGCTTCTGTCAAATTCTATATTTAACTGGAGTTTCTTATGTGTATGCATTACTTTCATGTTGCAGTCATGTATTAACATCTTTACTGCGAACTATCTCATTTAATGTTGTAGGGGCTTGTCAACAGACCATATCAGAGGTAAATTGCACAGTGTGGTTGGTTTTGTGGCTGCCTGAGTAGGCTCTTTCCAGACATACAGTAAATCCAGTGAATGGGAAACTGGTCAGTTTCAGAATGAGGTTTGGATTTGCATGAAAAAAGTCGTCTTTTAAATTGAAGATTTAAATGGATTTAATTAATTTACTTTGCATTTGAATGAAACCAGGTATCTAAACAGACTCACAAGGCTATTACAAACGGGATGCACTTGCTTTTAATGTGAAAATAGAAGGGGTTGTTTGTTGTTGTTTGTATTATCCATGAAGGTTCAAACTGCTTTGTTGTTATTTGAACAATGATAGCAAATATTGAGGAAATACATATCCTTGCCCAATTTTCAAGCTCTTCTAAACCTAACTAAGTCATGACCTTTACAATGACCTTTGTACTTTGCGCAGGTTAGAAGACTTTTTGGTATAGCCCCTCATTAAATAGCCATATCTAGTAATTGATGTAATTGAGGAACTGTTCAACATTTATGAATCAACATTTGAGAGAATGGTACCATTACTGTACAAAAAACCCCAATTAGCTTCCTGAAGTCTCTGCTGGTTGCTTGGCAACTTTTCTACAATGACAAATCTCTTAATATCTGAAAATGTTTCAGATCCAATCAGCTGGTTCAGTGATGAATTCAAATTTGCATGAAGAGCAAATAATACACTGTTGTAAATGGGGGTGGGGGTTTCTTGGGGGGCGCCAGGTTTCTATTGTCACATCTCTAAGATAATTTCATGAGGTTTTGCAAACCACATGCAGTGATAACTACCTGGAAATAGAGTCAGGTTCCACTACTGAGCATATAATTGCAGCACTATCAAACGATGCTGTGTGTGGATCTCCCAAACCTTATGTTTTTGTCAACACCATAAAAATCCTCTCTTATTTTCCCTGAGCATCCCCCCTCATAAAGACATAATATGGTGTTCTATACTGGCACCGCCATGCTGATTCAGTGGTTAGTCCTCTCTGAGCTCAGCAAGGAGCCATCAAAGCTGCACAATTCAGCCTGTATTACATTCCTCCTAATTACCTTTAGCTGGAGTGGCCGGCAAAGTGATTATGCCAGCACCATGTTGAAACACTCTGGAAAAGAGAAGGCCGTGGATAGAACGAGCACTATCTGAGAGCTGGTGATTAGATGCACAAGCCGATTTTGCGAATGATTAAGTTTCAAGGTTGTTTCAGTGAGAGTGTGGGCTTCTTAGAGTTGTTTTTTTCCCTTCTTTTTTTAAGTTTACATGTAAAATCAACGGTAAAACAATGAACAAAGAAGTCAACCACAAACCGTGCCAGCTTTGAATGTGATAACAAAAGCGGCATTATGAAATGGCCCATTTATATTCAAATCAATTTGAATTTATGTCACTGAGATTCAATGCTAAACATACTAACAAACAAAAAGCAACAAAAACAACAACAAAACAGAACAAATAAAACTAATTTTACATGACGGCCAAATAGCAGAATGTGTAGAGGCTACTCCATGGAGTTGTTAAATGCTTTCTTTCTTTATTTTTATCTCAGTTTGAGTGACATAAATGAACAAAGATGCCTACCATTACACAAGTTATTTAAAGTTCAAAGCAGTACTTGTCATGGGAACATTATACCGTGATTTAAAAATGTGAGAGAAGAGAAGACATACCTACAGCTGTGTATGTCGAATAAATCAGTCTTAATTGATGCAGTGAATAGCCGCTGGACATGGCAGCAGTTATCTTCCTTCTTTAGCTTTCTCTCACGCTCTCTCTGTTATTGAGTCTCTTTTCTCACTTCTTTTTCTTCAATTGAATTGAGGGTGTTTGTCAGGATCCTGCGAATCAAGGCTGCACTCCAAACTCACTGTGCTCTGAGGCCGACTATGGAAATAATCGAAAACGTGTCATCAGAGCCAGAAAGGTTAATCTTCGCAGACAGAGAGTGGGCAGTGCAGCTGAAGATATAGACTTTGGACTTTACTGCCCCTGCTATTTGTCATATTAAGCTTGTGCTTTAGACAAGGCAACTGGACACCTTGATCCGCTTAAATTAACTGTCAACATAAATGCAGTGCAGGGGAAAAAATGAATAGGAATAAACTCCCCCCAACCGCCCCCGCCTTTCTGCACAACGACATCCCATAACGAAAGTGTTCTTGGATGGAAAGGTCAAAACTGTGTTGACCGCAGGAGGTAAGACAGCTCAGAGATGAGTTTGAGATCCATAACAAGTCCTTAAGGGGTAGAAACCAACAGAACTTGACCTGAGCCCCCACAGACTTCTCTCCACTGAACGTAATTGGAGGGGGGGGTTATTGTCTATGCCTGCCAGCACACCAACACAGTGGTTAATTTTACAATACAAAGGATAGGATGTGAAATATAAGGGCAGATTTCTTATGAAGATAGATGGTGATCTATGTTTTTATTTGGGAGACATATTCTCCCTAACTTATAAACAGGCCTCGGCAGGTGGTGTTTTCATCCTTGGTTTTAAAATATGTATTAAACTGAGCCAAAGATAATGAAAGTATACGGCAAATGTGGTAAATTAACAATCTTAACTGAGGTAAAAATCATCTGCATAACAAATCATACATAAACAACAAGCCTGAAAACAACACATGAATTCTGTAAAATGTAAAAATTGGATGCTCTTAAAGACAGTGTAAACCAACAACACCAACACAGCAAGTTAAAACCTGTCCACTCTTTGTTTTCCCACTCTCTTTGTGTGGTAATCAAGGATGAAAAAAGGAGCATACAGAATGTACTCAGCTGTCTTAACACCTTTGACCCTCTCTCCTTTCTTCCACAGAAATGCACCACAGGTTGTGATGTTCAAATTTTTTTTGGGCTTCTGTTTAGTTCCCTTTGGGCATTTTGTGCAAGCCTTGTGAACCCCCATGCTGTCAAGAGGTTTGAGTTCCAGCAGAGACTCCTCTCCATCTGCCTGGTGCTCTCCAGGTGCATTGTTCTGACATTTTGTTCAGTCACTGGCAAATAACAACAGACGTGGAGAGAAGGAATGTGGGGAAGGGTTGCATGGTATCATTATGAACTTGATTTTTAAAATTTTAGCCTTATCTTAACTTCTATTTTCTCTTACATTACAGTGCAAGCAACATTTACTTGCATTTTTTGTGTGTCAGGTATTTTACTTTAGGATGATTAAAGTCAAAATTGTTACAAAACTCAGACGAAGTTTTGATTAACTGTGTGAAAACTCAAAAAAACACCAAAACAAAACATGAAACAAACCAAAATAGCAGCAGCAGACAGAAGGGCATTGAATGTAGGTTGCATCAACCTCAATTGGTCACCACTGTGATACACCACATGGCCCACAGCAAATGGCCCAAATCAAACAGTCAGGCCTTGTGACCTGACCAACAGGTTCACGTCTGTGGCTCCTTTACCTGTGACTTCTCTGTTCTTCTACTTTTTGGAAGAACACAGCCTAATTTGTTTGGATTGACTCATGATGCAAGAAACAAGTGACAAAAATCACTGCATAATACTACATCATATTGTAACACTACACATTATTTTCATAGAGCTCTAAGACAGTTCAAATACCATATGCATCTTTTTGTCTGCGCAAGATTAACACAGAAGTTTTCTAACTATTTCAAAGCACCACTATCGCGAGGCTTTTTACTCGCTTGCATTTTCAGGGATACTTTGAAAATACATGCAATTATGCATGCTAACCATTAGATCTAGTTTTGGGAAGAACTGCCTAATGAACTGAGAAATCTGACTGAATTAACTCCTAACAACTAAACAGTAAAACAAGCAAATGCAAAAACTTGCATGCAATAAAGCAGTAAAGGACCAATATACAAAGGCTCTGGCTTTAAGCTGAAAATTTCCATGTTTTTTTTTTTTTATCTCCTTGTCTTTGTGACAAAAGGTTTTGTTAAAAGATATCTTTTTGTAAACATTTGACTTGAATGGATTTGAGGTTATGAGCTGCTGCTCTGCTGGTGAATCTTACTCCAAGGCGTACTGGGAGAAAACTAGAGGGCTTTTCTGTGACTGCTTTCAGCAGGTCCTGTAATATATAAACTTGCTTTTTTACACATAAAGCTTGCGTAGCTTTTATTAATTTTCAATAACAGTTGACTTCAAAAACTGTTGGCCTGGATATGTAACAGCAAAAGGGGTCTTTATATATCTGGAGTTTTATCATCAAGCTTTGTATTTATCTATAGCAGACACAAACTTTGTTGATTAAAGCTTTACTGCCAATGTCAGACTCAATTATCCAAGAGGTGATTTATGTCAATGGTTAGTGTTTTTCACAATCTGATCATTTATTTATCAGGTTTGAAGGATTTGGGGAAAGCAGAAGCAGAAAAGAAAAGCATAACAAATCATAACCCTTGTCACTGAGAAGGATGGTGTTCAGAGGATGGGATACTTTCAAATACAAAAAGAATTAAATCTCACAAGACTAAATTGAGGAAGTGGAAGTTGTGTCCTATTTTGTAGCCCGACTGTAATATATTGTTTTAGGTGAAGGAGGGTACAAATTGGAATGACCTGTTATACAGTATTTGCATAGAGTAAATGCTAACCATGTACATAAACAGGCTGATTTTATTCACCAAGGGTAAACAGTAAAATAGACCACACAGGTTGAAAAGGTCTCAAATAGTTTGTGGCTATCTCTTAAAAAGATGGGAAATTGGTTTTTTTCTTTTTTTAGCTGATATGGAGAACCAAGGTGAAAGACATGATTTGGTGGGAGAAGCCACAAACACAAACACACACACGCACACACACGCACACACACACACACACACACACACACACACACACATCCTCCTATTGATCATTCCTACCTTGTGGATTACCATATGTAAAGGCAAGGTTATGTTAACAAAACATATGATTGAAATTCATGGACTCTTTATCACAAGATTATACAATTTGGATAATAACCTATGTGTACCTCACCTAATATTTATAGCATTCTTTTTGTCCATCTTCCTACATTCCCTCAGCAGTATAAATACATTTAATTATTGTTGAATGCTTCACGTTATGGTTTATTTGAATAGCTGAAATTGAAACTAATTTGCATTAATCTAGATGTAGCTTCTTAGCCAAGAAACAAGTTATCATCTTGATTAATGTAGTGATTCCAGTGACTAAATTTCCATTTTCATTCTTGGAGAGGCAAAAAAAAAATGGTAAGCTGCTTGTTGATTTTTGCCTGCTCTCTCTTTTCTGTTGCCTTCCAATCCAGACAAACAGCAGTGCCAGATGAAGCTATCCTTTTTGGAGGGAATCAGTCCCATGGAAACATAAAATCCAACACATAAAACCTCACTGACAAAGGACTCCCATAGAGAGCAGGGGATAGTGGCTATAAGTTCCACAGGAAATGTTCAATGGAACAATTGAGGAGTGTCATTAGTGAATTGCACCATTTGCAGTCTTTCAATGCCTGAGACTGACTTTTAGGGTCACAGGATATCTGTGTGCTGTTTTAACATTATATGTAATACTACATTGTTTTGGAGATAGGCTACTGCACATGTATGCATCTTTTCTTAGTAGGGGAAGAGAAACCACACTTTTGGTGGTTGTTAGGTTATTATTTCTGTCATGTTGCCTCATCTCAGTTTCAGTTACTTTTCCTTTTCTCTTGCTTCATGTCTGTAGCCTTCCTTACTCACACTCCCTCCTTATTCCCTCTGCCTGGATGAAAGGGAGGAAAAACAAACTACATGACATGATTAAATTCAGTCACATACTGTAGCATTGAACGGGGAATACAGTCGTCCAATCTGATTGTGACAAATTATGAGAAAAGATGGACAGATGATAAACAAGCTCCCCAGAGTTACACTACAAACATCAAATTCAGTGATGTTCATATTGTTTTGCATTTGGCTTAATCAAATGTCAGTGGCAAAGCTAGGGGATTTGTTCACCGTGGCTTCAGTCTTCCAACCTCCAACAGTGAAAGAGTCTAAAGCATAATCTCCTTGAGTCTTGTTTATTATTCAAAAAGTACCCTCAACTAGGGATTTAGTACATATTTGACTAAATTGAAAACTTCTCCCTCTATCGCAAGCTCTGCACACAGACAGTGAGCCAATGTTCTATCCAAAGTTTTTTCCTTCGTTTGTATCTTTTAAAGTGAAATCTGGATTAAAAATGAAACAAATCAAATGCAGAAAAAAAGATTGTTGAGAAGAAACTGTGTCCACTTTACATGAGAAATACCTCAAACCCTTTTAAAAAGATGGAAGAGAACAGTAGTGTGTTCGAGTTATGTTTTCTAAATCAATAGAAGAGTCCACAGGAAACCCGTCTGAGAGTTTTTGTTTTAAATGAAACAAAAACCTTCTCCCCCACAGTATCTACACTTCTTCACAACAGGACAAATCCCTCCAAACCTCTCTTGAGAGAGCCTCTGCTGAGAAAGCTGATTTTCCACATGCATCACTATAGCACTCAATATCTGTACAGGAGACATACAGACAGTGTACTTTGTTTAGCTGACAGTTGTTTGGTAGCCTTCCATATAATTGTACATCGCATTAACTAATTTCCACATTGTTTGCTATTAGGCTTATAAAATGTCAGCAGCAATGTTTCAGGATTTGGTGAACGTGCCCCATGTCTGCGGACCTCTAACCACAGAATAGCTTTATAGCATAATCCACTGAAGTCTTGTTTGCTGTATAAAACAAGCACTCGCCTTCTTGGACTGTTGAGAATCGAAGGATAGAATAGAGGCAATGCCTGCGTACACGGCTCTTCACTTGTCACCACAACTGCCTCTCCAGAGAACTGCACAGTTGCAAAGTATGTAATTAGAATAAATGCTGGCGAACAGCAGTGTACACTGTACATGTACACTGTTTGGATGTACATTATTTTATCACCTCATGCCTACAAATCGAGTGAGAGGCTGATGCAAATGCCAAAAACAACAAGGGGAAAAGGTCAGGAGTTTTTCAACCGCTTATTTATTTATTTTTTTTAAATGCACCATTTGCCATAAAAGAGGTATAAAAACAAATTTCAGCTGTATAGTGGTGATCGTTCAGGCATCGTTTGTAATCATATACTGTATCACAAACAAGGAGAAAGTGGTGGTTGCCTGTAGTGGCTAGCAGTTCTCTTGATTTCTTTCTCTTTATTCTATGTCATTGGATGGTCAGAGATTAGTAGTCTGGTATACAGCGCAGAGAGTCAGAGAGACCTTGATGGAGTACAGCTCTTGTGTTCACTTGTGGTAGACTCTATTACTTCTCCATATATAGATGGCAGTGGGGAGAGGATCCCCAGCAAATTTGATCAGTGAGATTACAAACCCCTGCGTACTAGATCATTTAAACCTCATCTTGCTGCCTGCAAGCACCACAATACATTACTCCTCCTGTGCAGTGCATCTATCAGTTCGCTTTGGCCTGCTGTTGCAGGTCTACCAAGATCAGATGAACGAAGATGGAAGGGTGCGTCGATGAAACAGGGGTCCCGACCGCTGGGGTCAAGAGAATGCGAAGCATGGCTGACAGCATTCAAATGACACTTTGAATGGATGTGGAGGGTTGGCCTCGATGGAAGCTATCTGTAATGATAGACGGCTGTACAACTGCCTCACAGCCCTCTGAGAGTGCTCTGTCCGGGTCTGCACATCGTAGAAGGACACATAATCTATTGCTGTAATTGGACACTAGCAAAGGGGAAATCAGCGGTGGATTTGTGGATTGGATTAACCGTACCTGTGGGAGATATATCACAACTGGCATCATTTCCTGGACTTACATAGAATTAGTTACTTTGTAAGTTATGCCTGTGATAAATGCTTCATAGATATCATGTTGATGATTTTTTGGAAAAAAAAAAATTCTTATTCTAGTAAGAAGGAAATTTTTTTTTATCATAACAAAAGGCATCCAAAGGCCAATGTTTTTTATTCAATCCATGTATTGTGAAAAGAGATGTACTTTATGTCATCTGATACTTCTAAACCTGTATCCTGTACATTAATCAAAGGAAATGACACACTGTTCACTGAATCCAGCTTCCTTTGAATAGGGGAAGGGGGGAGCATTGTCCTCATGTTGAGTCATTTGGAACACAGTTATTTCAGTAGCCTGTTACATTTCCATGTTTGACTGCCTCATGTTTAATTTGCATTATCAACCAACCATTTCCAATGATGCCAAGTTTTTCTAATAAGTCCTAAGTCTACACACGCAAGGTGGATCTTGGAACTTTTAGAGGGTTTTAATAGGTGATACCTTGTGTCCCTTTTATCTTATTATGATCTAAAAAAAAACAACAACAAATAAACAAAAAACTTGTTCTAAAGTCCTAAATTTTGGAGGAAGCGCTCCAAAGTTGTCTTTAATTGGGCTCGTGTTTGTGAGCTTGTCCCAGGTTGGCAAACTGAAAGTGAATTATTTAAAGTTTAGTGCGTCTGAACCAAAAACATCAGAGCATTCATTTAGGACACTTTAAAAAAATTAATAAGGATCTCCAAACAAGCTTGACTTGATGTGAGATGTTGTCTCACATCTACAGTACCACTCAGTGCCACACATCTCATTTGCATGTTGGCCCTGTTTCAGTGTTAATGCTCCAATTGTCCAGGGGATCTAAACAAGGGGAGAATTGGATAAGTGCCCTCAATTATTCATTTATTTGCCCAGATGCATGGCCAGATTTGTAAGGACTCCATCAGCCTGACCCCTCTGTGGAAACACCTGTGATCGCAACTTGCCTAAGTGTAAATATCACCGCCCCCCTGCCTGCTTTCAACCCCAGCTCTGGACTTTTGTTGTTTTGAAAGGGAGCAGCTCTTGTGTGTATGGGTTAGGGTTAACATTTCAGCGTTGCTACCCTCCTCTGGAGAAACAATCATCATTTCTAACTCTGACTTTTAAGAGCTGCTTGAGGGCTAAGCTGAAACAATGACATGATGTCTCCCTGCTTATGGAACTGCGTGAATATTATATTTACTCCCTGCTGAGAAGTTGTACTATCAGATTGATTTGCGTACTGCAGTCTGCCTTGCTGTGCCGGGCTTTTGTTCTTTGCATCTCCAAACATTTTCTTTGCAGCTGTCTGAGTTAATGCTGTCATTAGACTATTGGATCCTGTAGCCAAATTATAATGTGATCTCCCGCATCATCCATTATTCTCGTCACTCTGAGCTGATGAATAGCTTAAGGTCAGAGTATCAAATTAGTGGCTCCCATTACCCCCCAGACACTAATGGCATCTTTATGAAAGGAAAAATATGTAATCTCTCCAAAAGCCTTTTGGTGACCAAACAGTTTGTCTGGTGATGAAATGTGAGTGCTGCGCCTGGTAAATTGTGAAATGAATTGGGAGGGGGCATGGTGTGTGCCTCAAAGTTTTTTTTTCCACTGTCTCTCACACATAAACGCATACAGAAACCCTCTTTTTCAACTTGTTTGTTAATCCGTGTGTGTCATCCTAAATTATGCAACATTTCATTTGATCTCTGCAAAAAACAAGGTCCTTTATGAAAAATAGTGCTCTGTGAAGTAGGCCGGATCATGCTGCCTCTACTGAACTGATTATATAGCCTAATCAAGAATATTTACTTCACCACTTTGTAAACTCACTATTATTCAAGGGCAAATTTCAATACAGCCAGTATTTATTCATGTACATTTACATGGGCTCTGCCTGGAGACCAGCCAAGGTCAGTTTAGATGGACATTTAACCTAATTTGCGGCCATGTGAATTCATCACATTAACAGAATAAGGTTGGTAATGTTCTAAATAATCCACGATGTTGTACTGTATTTCATTGTTTCCTACTGACAACATATCTCATGAGATTACCAGTCTCTGTTGACGTATTGGCTGCGTGGCCTAAGCCTTATTTAGCTTATTCCTCTGCACCGTACATATGAATTCTCTATTCAAAACCCATTAAAATCAAATTGATCAACAAAACTGACATTTGTTACATTAACAGGGGCAGAGGTTTGCTTCTACCAAAAATACATGAGAAACAAATGTGGATGAATCTGCAGCTGGAAATAGTGCCTTAATACAGGACTATTTTTGCCTATTTATATAATATGGACCTTCACAGACAGGATCTTTTGAACATTAAGGAATGACAGCTATGTCCTTTACACTGTGCTTAGTTACGCCATAAATCAGAGACACAAATGAACACTGTCAGTGTACTGAAATGGAACCGTCACTGAGGAAGTCACAGCTTTCATTCAGTGCTTGGAATCCAACATCCTGCATTGCCCCCAATTTTATTTGAATTCTATGTTGGCAGAGAAGCTGACATGGGGTGAGTTGATCTTGACCAGCACTGAAATCAAACAGCTTGGCTTCAGGCCGAGACCCCCCGGACAGCTGCAGTGGAAGTCCATCACTGGGTCACAGCCTCAATCCGTCAGTGTCTGCTGCTGCTATCAAGAGCAGGGCCAAGGAGAAGACGTGAATGACTCAGGACTCCACTATTTCTCTGACATGAATATTGGTGTTGTTCCTCCAGTGTCCTGGAAAGCCTTGGAGAAGCCTTTTGTCAAGAAAAATCTTTTTCCAGAATTCATACTTGTTTTGCTGAGTTCAGAGAAATAGTGGAAAGGAGAACTGATCATGTCTTCGAGTATATAAACACTTGAAGGGTGATGCCCACAATTTACTGGGGATCCTCTCTCCTGATTAATTTCTATAGAAATACTGTGCAGACACTGACAAGTGATAAATGAGTGGAGGACCAAATCCACCTTTGTTCTAAATTCAGTAAAAGTAATTGTTCATTTGCTCACGTTCTGCCAACTATCGTTTTGGTGGTATAACTACAAAGCTACACGAGTGGAGAAGTACAAATGTTCACAACAGCCTCAGTTTTGAATATTTTGCTAAAGAATAAACCGGCTTTTAGTTGACTAAAAGATCCCGTCTCTACAGCTCCATCAGTTGCAGTTGAGGCCCGGGTTATAACTTCAATCCCTCACTTTGAGCATGGTGATACACTGTATTCACTTTTCTATTCAGCCAAAAGTAATGTGTTATGAAGTTAAACCAAAACTGCATTCCCTGAGATATGAGTTTATACACTAAAGCTGAAAAATAAATTCTTCACCTGGCGTTTGCCTGATGCAACATTTTAAATAAAGTGTCACTTTAACTTAGCATATGTTGTATATCAGTGTTCTTTTATCAGCACCCGCCTGTGTACACTACTTAGGCTCTGCAATCAAAGAGTTGCACTGTGTTTCACATAACCACTTTTTATTTTCCACTTTAATGACATTTTCAGCCCAGGGGATTGGATTAACTGTGATGGGGTGAATCCAGTTACTTCTACAGGGGCAGAAATGCTTCTCTTGGATTTATTAAAGTTGCCAATTCCGACCTTACAAGAGGCAAAAGCCTCACAATAGGATTGTCAGGTATCTTTTTCAGTCCTCATTCTGACAAAATTCACACTGTGGATATTATTGTACCTCTTGAGAAGTACATGAAGAAAAACTGCTATGTAAGGAGCTGTTGGGGCAGTATGTACAGTTTAATGCACCATATGCCGTCATGGCTATTTGCCCTCTTATACTTCTGCCAAAAATCATTTGGCTGACCCTCTCCATCCAAGATGACAGTGGCAATAAAAGCAGCAGCACCAATAAAAACACAACGACAACTACAAGATCAAAAGCAAAATGCTTGTAATAATATTCTCAGCAAATCATGTCGGCAAAAAACTACTGACTGTTATTAAATGATAACAGCCAGTTGTAAATACTCAGGGCATCAAATTCTCTGGTAGGCAATAACTTTCTAAATGCTACTGGAAACCTAAATTTCATTGAACACTTTTTTCCCCCTCATGTCTTTTCACCCTGAGTGGGTGAATGTCACCAAAGCATCATGATCTTTGCCAAAGGGAAAAAATAATATCATTCCAGGCACAGTTGTCTACTTCGGAGCCTCTTTGACACACAGGAAGCAAAAAGAGGAGCATATAAAAAGGGTTACGACTCAGTGAAAGGCAGAAGAGCAGAACATGACAGATATTTGTAATAGGAGATTTTTTTTCTGTTGTTTTTTCCTTCCTTCCTTTCTTTTAAATATTATCATTGCCTTAACTTGGGCCTGTGCGATTAAATGTGAGTGGCTGAGTTATGACAAATACTGCACTTATCCTTGATCCTTAGAGCTAGATAGTACCTATCAGGAAACCATTTGGAATTGGAGTTCAACATCTTAAGTGTGCCTTTGTGATTTAATTAAGGGATTGCAAAGGAGGAGGCAGGTCGGTCCTGAGATGACAGGCTCATAACTCACCACTCCTGTTGCCCTTCGATCCCAAGATAAAGTACGAGTTCACATCATCATGTTACTGAGTTACAAAATCCCCTTTGCAGAGGCCATCTTGGCTGCATCTCAACTAAAATGGGTCATGCAACATCTGTTTCTGTGTCTCCTGGTTTGGCCACAGCTTCATATGATCTTCAAATTTGTAAAATTTTAGCCCACTGCCCTCACAGTCCCCCATTTAGATAGGATAGACCCCGTTTAGATTGTCTGCAGTGGGAAATTTGTCTTGCACTTCAATGTCAGTACTAAAAAAAAGTAAAGACAACACAGTAGATGTGGTCTGTTTGCATCATCCTTGTAGAAAAGGCACATGTTTTAGAGTAATACTGTGTTTAACAACAATAAGCAATACAGATAATTCAGGATTTCTCATGATCCCAAGAAGATCCAGGAACTTTGAAGAGAGGCTGAAATAAAATGGAAAAAAGGGTGTCATTCTTAATAATCTGAAAATCTAGAGGGACTCATTTACCACATACAGATTTAGTGCCTGAAGTCCAGAGGCAACAAATGTGTCATTCAAACAAAACTCCTAATAACTGACAATGAGAAAATGTCAGAAAGATAGTTTCGTGGTTTCAAACTGCAGTAGTGCAGAATATGGTTCAAGCTCCAACATGATTGATTTCTTCTCAATTCTTAAAGGATTCACGGTCCTTAAAGTTTTTGTGGCAGCAAAGTCTGCTAATGCTCATTATAGAGACAGCAGAAACGCTGCAGAGCCAGAGAGATATCTGCCACTGGAACTTTTTGGGGCTTTGTTTTGTTCAGTCTGTGTGAGTTGGTTTCTGTATGCGGCGTGAAGGAAGGCTGGAAATGCAGCTCCAATTATATGGTTAGCCTAAAGGAAAGAGCAACGAGGCTTAGTTGAGCATCTGCTACTTCTTGATGCAGTTACTGACCTCACGCTGTCTCTGCTTTAGGGGAATTATTTATCTTTAAAATATATAAACAACATGACTAAAAAAAAAAAAAAAAAAAAAAGTACAACTCCATCTCAAAAATGAAAAGTGTCTGTGTGAAGGACACGAAACAAGACCAAAGTGCACGAAGGAATGAATTTTCCATTTGACAGTTATCTCACTGTCACTGAAGCATTGTAGTCCAGAGACTCTGTGCCAAAACTGGGATCACCTTTATGGTTTGGCTTTTCAGCAATAAACTAAAATTAATGCCTAAATGGACATTTACATAGTAAATGATGTGGACTGACTGTAAACAGTAAGCTGTAAACATGCCTGAAGAGTTTTATGATTCTGCATCTGAGTGGCCACATGGACAAAACTGCACTACACATGCCTGGCCTTATTTCCCAGTATACATTATGCAATCATATCGAGGTTTGTGGACGATGCTAATGAAGCCAACTGCATTCCAGTACTGGTCTCCCGCTTGGGCAAACAAACATCTGCTAGTCAGCTGAAAGGGAAAATGGGAGTGCATAAGAAGATATTCAGGGTTTTCAGGTCTCAGGGCTGAATGCTTTTTCTTCAGAGCTGCCCTTAGTGAATACACCAAGACTCTGAATCACAAAATAAATCAGTCTTGTATCCAGAGTGGTTATGAGTGTAGACTATTAATAGGTTTGAGACATGTTTTGAAGGGAGCAAACACCATTACAGTGGCTGCAGGGTATATTATTCCTTTTGCCCTAAATAACCTCATTTATTTAATAACAAAAAGCATGACAAAACTATTTAATTATAAACCCTGTGTTCATCTGAATGCAGTCACCAGCCTTTGTTGAAACAATGATTCTTATGATGGCATTGGTGGCTTTAAAGACAAGTGTCAGCATGCTAACATGCTGAAGTTTAGTATGTAATTTTCAACATTGCACATTCTTAAAGATCTTAAAATTTAAGGGGTCAACTGTCATCACATGTCAGTACAGACATGTGTCCTTGTCACAATAAGAGTTATCTAAGGTAGACCAACTGAATGACTAGAAACTCATTCAGAATATCAGCTCAGTCATTTTATGATAGAGTATTATCAGACTTAGGAGACCCAGGTGATCTGGTAAAAATTGTGCTCCACACTAAAGGACCTCCAGTTAAATTGCACTCAAAATGTCATCACCTCTCAACTCACACAGTTACAAGGATTATTACTGAAATAGAGTTATCTTCACTCATTAAAATGGGGGAAAAAAGCAAAAAAAACAATAGTGGTTTATAAAGTTGGCAGGAACAATGAGACTATGACAGCCAGCAGGGGATTATGGAAAAATCAATCAAAGGACAGAACTCTGCTACAGTGTGTCATGATTTAGCGGATTAAGCTTTTACTTTCAGTCATACTTTCTCAGCCGTGCATTCACTGGATTTGATCATTATTTAGACTGGATTTTGATCAGTTGCTCTATTAAGAAAAATAAGGAAAATGCTCAGAATTATTCTTTGGCTTCACTGGTACTGCAGTAGGCTGAGATTGCTGCCTGTGTCAGAAAGAAGCTGACTAAAGCCAAGTGAGCTGTAACTGTGGGTAATCCTATTCCCTCTTTTGAGACACTTTCTCCTCATCCTATCCAAGAGTGGATGACCTTGGTTAGTTTAGAGCTTGACAATATGCTGCGCTTTCAAATATTTCCAAAATAACTAACTGTATCCATTCGCTCAATGAAAAGAACAAAAGCCTGAAAATATTACTAGCAGCCCCCCCCTTCCTCCCCATGGCCTGGACATAAAAAGTTCTCAACATGCTTTTTTCTTTTTTACATCTTGCAGGCCTCACTGGTGGAGGGACCTTGTGTAGAGAAGGTCGGACTCAAAGCTAAAGATCAACCCAGCATGGTATTGATTTCAGTCCACTGATGATTTTCTCAAAACTGCCTCATTATGAGTATTCACTTGCGTTGGCTCAAGGTTTCTGCACCAGCTTTGCCATATATAAAGATGGATGAAGAGATAAAGAGCAGGACAGAGACTGAACAGAAAGTAAAATCCGACTTGCCCTCTTTAACAGAGAAATGAAGTACATCTTGCCCAGATGTCAGAGATCTACATACACAGTTTTAGCACTGCTTGGTTCTGCTGATGCATGAAATAAAATAAAATAAAATAAAACTAAAATGAATTCACTGTTCCAGAAGAAGTGGTGGGGGAAAGTAATTGACACATCATTTATCCACAAACCTATTTCTTCAGACAACTTCACCATTCTCATTTGAAATTGGAATCAATAATCCCAGAGCTACAATGAGGAAGATGATTAATGTCAGCAGAATAATTGAAGAAATGGATTTTGGGATTGTTGTTGCTTAGCAACCCTTTAATTGGAGTTTCTAATGGTAGCTTTAATTTCAGTCAATTAAGTCACTCCAAAAACATGTTCACAGAAGCCACAGTTTCCTATTTCCACCATGCAGAAATTAAAATTACAGAGTCTGGGGTAATACATGTTACAACTGGTTAAATAGCAAATGAAAAATTCTTATCATCAACAGGAGGACGTGGGCCAACTGCATTCTCGTTTGTTAATTGCTCTAAACGACACCAGACTGCTTTTGTATCTGTTAGCATCACAAAGTTATGACATAATTGTAATCATCATTAACCTGAGTCTCACTTCCCTTCTTTTTACTGACAGATTCTCATCAGATTTATTCTAACTTCCACAGTTTCACAGCAGAAACCAACAGGTAGCCGAGGTAAGTAAGAAATATCATGTCTCTTTCTCATTTTTTTTAAAGACAGATTTCTGCTGTTGTTCAAAAGCTATTATGTTGAAAAGACACATTTTAAAAACCATCTTTTGGCTTTTGAGTTTGAGCTTCCCTTGGCCTCTTTGAAGCACAGCATTCCCTGCAAAGAACAATTCAGGGTGAAGTAAGTATGGCAGACATTATTTTAAACCATCCGTTGACACCAAGAAATTATATGAAAATCCCCCTTAAACAGCTATGACTCCTTGATTTATATTTCCCCACACTTTCCTTGCAACTTAAAGCAGGACAACTCAGACCACTTGGCTTAGGTTAGAGAAAAGTTGTGATTTTTAGGGACCAAATATAGAGGTGAGGTGAAAAGATGCAAAGCAAAAACTCAGATTTTTTGGTCTTTAGTTTCTGAGCTTTTTTCATCTAATCTCGGTCCTGTATATGTATGATGAAGCCAAGTCTTTTGAGTTGGTATTGGAAAATGACAAGATGGACCTGGAGACCAGCTGGTCAGCATGCTAACTTCAGCCAGCGTAAAAGGCATTACTCCTCCTAGACTGGTAATCAAAACAGCTTTTAATGCTCATGACTTATGAATAGCTCCTTTGAAGTCACAGTGAGATCATGGTCTTTACTTGCAACTTATAGGTGCCCACAAGTGCTGACAGTATGAACTAGACAAATAAGCTTACTTGTTTACATATATGAACTTTTGTAAACAGACAACTACTGTAAACTGTGCTGCTGGTGTGTACTGAACAAAACAAAACCAAAAAAACTGTACAAGTGGAACAACAAATCTGTTTTCCCCAAACATAATGACAAAGCAAATAACTGTATATAAATATATTTGGTGGGAGAAAGTTAAGAGAAAAAATAGTGGCAATTATCTTCTATCATGTTTGCTTTGCTTCCTTGTCCTCGTCATACTCTGTAGGCTCACAACAGAATATTTCCACTCTAACACTTCCATCCCAGTGAGTCACTCATATTTTCTAAATTCATTTGATATGATGGCAGGAAGGGCAAATACTAAATTCAAAATGGGGGTTAAAAAAAAACAAAAACATTTTCATTTTCAACGTGGGCATGCATCTGTGCCCTCCTACGGTTAACCAACACTGATATCGGACTTGTTGTTTGCACAGCTTGAGTGATGTGGCACCAAAGTGACCTACAAAACAGCCGTGGTGGGGCCATAAATCACATTGGGTCTGGAATTAATCACTGTGTAGAGGACATCTTCTGCCACTGCGGTCCTCTCACAATCACTCTCTGCAAAATGCTCACTCCCTCCCTTCCTCCCTGTCCATCCTTTTCCTCCTTCGCCCCATCCGCCAACAAAGCAGCCACCGATTGGTCTCGAGAGAAGGAAGGAGAGCGATGTCCTTTCCACCACTCATTTAAAATGCAGGTTAAAGTTTATGGAGTTGCCTGCGTGCCAGACTTCTGAAATGCTTTACAGCAGAGAGATGAACCAAAGACTTTCGATTTGAAATTAACCTCAAGACCACTTTTTATTTTACAGTCCTCACCCGCCATGGTGTCAAAGTTCTGATAACTGTCACTTCACCTGCTGGTTGTCAGTACATAGAAAATTTGTGGTAGGTGAGCTGGATTTATTGGACAAACACACACAGTGACCATTGTCTTCACTATGTAGATCATTCTGCCAGCTAAAGCCAAACATGCTACACGCCACTGGACAACGAACATCTCATCTCTGAACTGAACATGTGGTACGGTCAAAGGTCACCAGTCTGCTTTATTCTCCCTGACGGGCAAATTGTGATACAGCCAGCAGCAAACACATAAGGTACAACAAACATACTAACATGGACTGAACCCGACAGGTCACTCATTTAAAACATTAACAGCAGCAAGTCTTTTACTCTGTATATCCTTCAATATGTTGCAGCTTAAGATGGTGACACCATGAAAACAAAAGAGCCCTGGTGCTTAGCAACCTTTGGGTGACAGCAAAGAGCAGTGATGGCCTTCACGTATTAATATCCTTTATTGATTCAGCTACTGTTTCGTGTGTTAAGACTAATTATTTGGTCGATGGATTTTGGATCTGAAGGGAAGCTCAGAGGTATCTTCATCTTTCACAAACTGCCGTCATAACTATGTCACTTCGGGACACAGAGTCTGTTTTTCTGCTGCTTTTCCAGCTCTGTTTAGTATCAGGTTTGTGACTTCTTGAACGGAGTCTAGGCACCATCCATCACCTGCCAAGCAGACTACCACCCCCTCTCCACGATCCCAAAATCTCTTCACTTTCAAAATGTAACTGTTGACAGGGTTGTCCAAACCTTTTCACTTCTGGTTGGGTTTGTTTCTCCTGCCTCACCTCCTGAACGGTTTGTCCCCCAGGTGGCCTAATGGATTACAATCTCACTCTACAGGAGACAGGACAGGCTCAGGGTGTAAAAGCCGTCGGTATGTGTCTGGCCAAATTTGTGACTACTGCTGTGGGGCAGAGTCATCTCTCACCTCTCACCCAGGTGACTTGAGGTAGATTTGATAGCTGGTGATTATGGCTGACAGCTGTCCAACATTTTCCAGAGGTCAGTCAAAAGCCTCAGAATGTGAATAATGTCCAATTTCCTCTGAACCCACTGCTTTTATGGAATCATACACATAATGATAAAACTTGATACAATTTTTTTGCTAGGCAGGCTGCCAGGATGAAGCAGGTCATGAGTGCAGGTCAGGAGTGGATTTCCCAGTTTCCCAAAACAGAAGTAGTCTTGGTGTACGTGAACACCCACCAAAGCAACAGAAACACAAGCCAATGAGGTGTCATCATTATTTTTTCCTGTCTTCTGACCCTGCACTCAGTTTTCTGTGATTCAACCCTCCCACAATCATACTCAACACTTGACTACAACGAACGGTACAAAAGCAGTGAGAAATGAATGTCAGTCAGCGCAAACTCTAAATGTTGATGACTAGTTTCGAGCTGATCAGTTTTCAGTTAGTTGTCTGGTTTTTCACTGCTGAATACTTTCACATTTTGCGTGGCAGTATTTTTTGTGCCATACTGAGAGTGTACAAGTGGCCAATGCCTCCTAACTAAATGAGACATTGCTGAAGGTGACCCCACAGGAAAAACTCAACTTCAGAGCCTGTTGTCCCAGTGCTAGAGCAGGTGTATGTGGGAAAGAAAAAATGTCTCATGGAGGATTGTTTTGGTTGAAATAAAGTTAAACCTCAGACAGAATCACACTTGCTGCCACAAGGCTGGAGTGTGTGTTCTTCTCTGACTTTTGATTTGGGCAAACGGGTTTGCTTCATTTATCCTTCATTATATATTATATATTCATCATCACATGACCTCCTCTTTAACTAGCACTGAAACCAGATAGGAGGGTCACATTTAATCGCAATATGTCTTTTTAAATGACAATAAATTCCTTAAATTTTTTTTTTGTTTGTTTTTTTAATGAAAATACATATGCAATGCAAGGCTTGAGTAAAATATTGCAAAAATAAAAAATAAAAATTGTCGTGTGTGTGTCAACATAACATATTGTGGTCTGGTTATACTTTTCAGAAGAAAACTGTGAGTAAGTGATTCCCTCTTTTCTGAATAAGCACATGAAAGCCTTCAATTCTTTTCTTTAGTCTTTTTTTTTTCTTTCAAAAATTCATAAAAAAAGTTTTTGTCTGGGACTTTGTTATGGATTGGGTTTGGGGCAGATTTCTGTTATGATGTAATTTGTGTAACTTCTTCACTGTCTTCATTCTGACCAAAACACAAAATCACAATTCTCTTTCATGGCGGTTGTAAAGCTCTTTCGTGTTGGGTTTTCTGTCTTTATTTCGACTAAAAACAAACTCAAACTGGGTTTTTAATCACAACAGGAATCAAATGCATCATATTGACTACATCTTACTGGCTTGCCCTGGTCAATCAATCCTTTCTCTCAATAAAAAAAAAAGTGTCCCTGTTGTCACAGCAATTAATCGGAAACAGCTAATCAAGATCTATGCAGGGGAATCCTCACCAGGACACAGGAATTGTCCTCTGATTGGTGGTTGGTGTGTAGCAAATGCCTGTTAGAAAATCAATACTTTTCAATTAAGTGACATTTGCTCCCAATGGATAGCAATGTCCCATGGTATGTCCTATCATGTGTTGTTTTAAGTTGACTTATTAAATGGATGGCTTTCTTCATTATCCCTCAGTTTTCTTTTTCAATAGAATTCCAAATAAAGTGGCATTAGTAGGCATAAACATGGCAGTAGAAAGCAGGCTAAAAGTGCACATTTGCAAGGTCATTATGCTCAGTAGTGAGGGGGAGAATCAGAAGTGACTCAAACCAGAAAAATCAATATTGAAAACTCAGAGGAACACAGTGAACTTGTGACAAATGAAAACAGCCTCTGAAAGACTGTGCAACAATCCGCCGAAAATGCTGTCAGCTACAATACGCGCTCTGCAAAACAACAGTGCTACGAGGACACAATCTGTTTCAAGACGCTGGTCAATTGGAATTGACAGTGTTGGTATTTCATCCAGTGAGCTGTATACGCTCAACCCTCCAACCCCCTACCCTCCATCACCAGCACCGCAAATATCACCTCTACCAATGAAATTGCTAGCAGCTAGCTCCTTTCCCTGAAGCTCAGTGCACAGAGTCAATTATGTTATTGGGTTAGCTGCCATAATGGCCTCAGAAGGGCAATAGAAATTAGGTGGTGCACTGACACCAAGGTGGGCCGGGACAATCTGTAAATGATTGCAGCATTAGCTTGCTTGCCATCTTCGAGCACTTTTAGTGTCGACTCATAAAACACTTGGAAAAACGCAATCCAATGAATCAGACCCCACTCTTGTTCAATAAATGAATAAATGAAGTGTGCATGGCGCCTATTAATGTCAGCCCATGACATACATGTCTGTAGCGTCCCTGTATGGTCTATGCCACAAAAGTCCTTTGTCACATTTAGTGGGTAGTACATTATTTATAAACAGGATTTCTTCTTAAAACATAGAAATGTCAGAGTTTAATGATGCATTTTTGTCAACCTACTGATGTTACTTTAAGCGTACATGCGTAAATTGCTATTTTATTTTCCGAGATTTAGCGGGAAGCTTCCTGCAGAGAGCATGACAATGTGTGAACCCTGAATTTATTAAATGCACCACCTTTTTTGGGAAATGAGTTTTTAAAATGTGATTGTGCTCATCTCAACCTTCAAGATGTCAGTTCAGTAATTCAGAGACAGCTGAATGTCTGCAAGTATACTGATTTGATGTTACTTTGTTATATATATATATATATATATATATATATGTATACTGCTTGTCTGTGCCTGAGGGCGTCTGACAATTCCTAAAAGCTACATCCATCTTCAAGACAAAGTATTGAACCTCGAAGCTCGGGGAAATCAGCAAACACATTCATTTCTGTCAAACAAAACTGCTGTGGACAGGAGAGGTACATTATTTCTATTTGCCAATGATCAAATTTTGATGAGAGCAAAAAGATAATTTTTTTTCTTATGGAAACCAGTATGAATCCTTTTAGAAGTCAGTAGTGCTGAGTGTTATGAGATAGTAAGTCTTCTATGTGAGCTGCAAAATTTTAATATTTGAGTAATGTAGTTGGATAGCAAACCTTATATTCCTCCATTTTTAAAGATATGTTAAACAGTTTCTGCTTTGTGTGGCAGAGATTGAAAAGGAACACAGTGCTTGTCAAGTTCTCAGCTCTCAGAACATTTTGACTCTCAAAAAGTGCTCCATTGCCAGTGAATAAATACCCATTTGCTCATTCTTGCTGATTATAAAGTGTCATAATAAATTTTTTTTTGTACATGTCTGTCTGTCAGTCAGTTTTATGCAAGGTATTCCTCTTTTGCTACCTCTCAAGGATTTTATGAGATCACAAACTAGTTCTCTCCTTAGATCACCCAAAACATTTTTTTGCGTCATACAGATGCTAACTATCCTTTAACATCGTTATACTATTTGCATAAGTGTCATCTTCCAGGTTCGATGCCACAGCACACAACCGATGCAATAAAAAAAGAGAAAGGGCTCAATTTACATGCTGCACGCAGTCAAGTGTAACGGCGTCGCTTGGTAAACTGATTTAGCACAAGGGCTTTTGTTCACACCTTTTCTGGTGCAACCGGGCCGTGACATTACTTGGGAAGAAATCACTGCAGAGCACATGTGTGTGGAGGAACATCACAAGCTGCAAATGTTGAAAGTCCTTATCAGTGCCCCAGGTATTCAGTGCCCTTTTTTTTTGTATTGGGGGATTTCTTTTGACTGAGCCTTTGAGCATTATGTCCTCAGGGCAGATTGGAGGCTACAGTGAGTCGCTATTTGAAAGTGACAAGATGGGCTGGAATGGGCCAGGGTTGGCTGGTTTGCCTGCTGACTTGTGTCAATGAATAGAAGTAGTAAAAAATAACTAATAGCACTGCTTTCCATCACTTAAGACAACTCTTAAAGGGATGAAGTATAGCTGAACTTGTAATGCTGAATCGGAATCACTGACTGTGTAGCATGAGAAAATCTTCTAAACAGTTCCTTTCATCAAATTAGAATTTACGCCTGAAGTTCTGACATTTTATCCTGCCTATCAAACTCTTTTCTGGTTAAGTTAAGTTAGCCTGGGTGAAAACAAAATATTCACACAATACTCTGTAGCAGCAGTGTTTCAAGGCTTCAAGACTCTGTGCCTCAAAGCAAAAAGTGGCCAGCTTTCTGGGATGAAAGCATATGATCCGATTGGGCTTGATCAATGCTGCAGGCCTTATGACAACTATTGATGATCGAAGCTTCCTAATCGAAGCCATCTCACTGCTGTGCCAACGGTGCACGCTCGCTGGGGAACCACCTCTGATCATGAAAGGACCAAAGAAATCTATTGGTTTTACTCAAATGAGCTGCACCACTTCCTTTATCTGCCCATGTTTCTTGGTTTATGACAAGGAGGGCTCAGTGTGCACTGCACTGGTTTACACAAGGACATGAAATGACAGATAGGAAAAGATTGTATAGTCGTGCCTAAATTTTAATTATTTTATTTAATGCTGACTTCATTATAATTTCTTCTTAGTTTGTGTTCCACTTCAAATAACACACATATCGTCTAATCAAACTTTCCAGACTGAATGATGTTTTATTTGATCCTGCTCTTCACAGTTGTCAAATAGAGAGCTGAAATGAAGCAGTCACAAAGGGGACCCACCCCCACTTGCAGAATCCCACAGAGAAACGCCACTCTAAAACTTTAAAAACATCACCTCCGACACTGTGGAATCATCAGACGTACCACTTTGATCATTGAAATATAACATAAACATTCCTCCTTCAGACAGAAGAGTGTGGGAATATTGAACTAAACTTTCACACATCCTCATGTGCTACAATGCACAAACACTACTGCAAATAACACTCATATTGTGTTTACCTATAAGGACCCTGGACGGGTTGACTGTCTATTGCAGGGCTGACATATATAGACAATATATTCATTCACACCCAGATTCATGCCTTCGGACAATTTAGAGACACCAATTAACCCAAACCTGCATGATAATGCAAATATTTAAATGCATAGAAAACATTTTTAACACTGAATCACATTTCAAATGGGTTTTTTATTGACTTTTTTTGATGTATAATATTTTGAATGTAATGGGACCATCACCTTTCTATGAATATCTGATGAGGCCAAAAAGGTTCCAATTAAAGATGAAACTGCTTTGCATGACCTGAAGTTTGGGCCTTTCTGATGCATGGTATTTGGGGGAAGTCTACATTGTGTGCCACATCGGAAAAAGAAATCTGTTTTTTCGGTTTCAACTCTGTGAACGAAAACTTGCCTTCTTTGAATCTACATACACACTAGTTTTTTTTTTCCAATTCCAAAACTACACCTTTAAAGACCCATTTGTCATTTTTTTCCACAATGAAAATGTTGCCTGCTCTGCAACAGGTGCCAATGTGTTCAATGCTACTGAGGATCTTAACACATAAACCCCCCCAAAAAAAATCTAAGCCAATGCTCCACCAGTTTGTTTATACTGGAATATATACCGGATCCCCTCATGCAAGCATCCAGTCTCTGAGTGTGTCTCACACACACAAATTACTGCAGACACCTGGTTGTGATTGATATTCCCATAGAGGCTTGGAAACAGCTGATCTGGAAACACACATGGGCAGATTAATGACATGACCCCTTCATGACCTCATCCTCTGGGGTATTGATACACACGTCAGCAGAGTAAAAAATCTAGCTGAGTCAGGTTTGGGATGTTTTGTGTGCATGCACACCTCATTTTCTTATTTTTTAATTCTTATGTATTTGTATGCACCACAGATGTTCCAGAGTCTACATTCAAAAAGCATAGATAATATACAGTAAGCTGTGGGATGTTTGTGCACTCTCTGTTTGCAGGGGGAATAGAATTTCTTTTTTAATTATTAATTTAATGAAAAACAGACCAGTTTTTGTCCTTGTCTTGGCGTAGCAGGATTTATGTGAAAAAAGCAGAAAGTTCAGATTAATTTGAATTAATACATGAATTTGAACAACAAACAAAACAGGGACAAAATGGAAAACATTTTAAAAGGCCAGATGCACAAAATCATTGCAGCTGGTAAGAAAAGTTGTGTATTTGCATATTTACTGTGTGATTACAGCCAAAGCTTTAGCAGAAAGCCTGATACGTCATTTCTACTGTTTCTAATGGACATTGGGAGAGGGGAACGGGATGCGTGTAACATTTGCATGCACTCTCAGTCACTAAGGGTCTATGCAATGAGCATCGCACGCTGCCAGCATTGTGAGCTGAATTCGAATGTCTGTAACCATTTCAGCTGTCCACAGTCACAGGAAATGTCCAGACAATAAACCACATTGATTTCTTGAAGTCTTATTGCTGTTTGCACTTGCTGAAAGTGCCACTTTTTATCATTTGCTCAATTCCAACTTTTTTTTCTCCATTGTTTTTAGTTTTGATTAAAATTCTTTCTTCATCTCCTTTAAATGTCAAGTTTTTCACTTTGAACAAGCTACAATATTACCACTGGCCTTTGTCATGTCCTTTTCTTCCCATATGAGCCACAAATATACAATAGATGAATGAAAATAAAGATTTCTAACTTCCATGTTATATCCTGGACAATGTTGTTAATAGAGATTGTTCCCTCAGCAAATTCAGTAATTCACACACACACACACACACACACACACACACACTCATCTGGAAGGTACCTTCTTCTCCCTCTACTGTTGGCTCTAGTAGCGTAATTGAGGATTGAGAGCTTTGCCCAAGGGCATCTCAGTTGGAATTGTTGATGGAAGGCAGTGTTAGTCACTTCACCTGACATGCCCAACTACTGCTAGGATTCAATGAAATTGATTGCAGTGCTAACCAGTGCAGGTGTTTATTTTGTGGGTAATAATGATGTAAATGGCACATTATTATTGTTATTATTATTGTTGTTGTTGTTGTTGTTGCGTCTAAATTGTGATTTTGCATGGCATAGATGCTGGTATAACAATAAAATCCACTTCCTGGTCAATTTAAAGTTTGTTTACCTCTTACGTGAAAAGGGTAATGGCCATAAACATATTCAATGTCTCGCTGGTCTCTGTGGAAAAGACTAAGGGTGAATTTCTTTCCCTTTTTGTCTGTGGAGCTAATACTGGGCTGACCTTTCTGGGATGAAGTCCTACGAGTGGTTGAAGGATGAAGGAAGTGATTATCAGGCTAAACTAAGATGGTGACCATTGTGAATATGCCTGCTAAACATAGCACTGTCAAAGCATTGTTAGCACTCAGCTAATGTCTGCATGCGAGCCTCACAGGTCCCCTCCTGCGTGGACTCTCAGTCTTGTTAACATATGGTCATCTGTTGTCTCTGAAGGAGAAAGCTCTTGTGAAGTCGAGCATAGAAAAAAAACACGTGAAATACATTATACATGAGTACAATGTCACATGAAAAGTATGAAGAAATGTCAGTGTGTTAAATAAAAGAAGCAACAGCGCTACTCTTTTAAACAGGACACAGAAACAGTACTTAAATTCAGGGCCCAGCAGAGGAAACACACTGAGCGCAGATGAATATGACATGTCCACGACATGAAGCACTCCAGCACCTGTACGCACTGTGCAAACACACACTTACACTTTGTCTATATCTATTTCCAGCACACTCATGCACCCTGACTCTGGCTTTTTTTTCCCCAACAGAAGATCACTCTCTGCTCTGATTGGTGTGCTGCAACAGAAACTCCAACCAGGCTTTAAAGGTACTACAAGCTCTTCATTAGACACAGCACTTCACAGCCATACCCAGCACTATGTAATATAATTCATAGAGTGGTAGTTGAATTATGCCTTCCCCTCCATGTGGCCCCAGCTGAATAAGTGTGGAGAGATACTGGGACCATCCAGAGCCGTTGAATTGATTTCAGGCTTTTTGAATTTGCAGGAGATGCGGCACTGGTATTTGGTTTTGAATCTTAAGTTGGAAAACTCATTGAGGTTGTCATATGCTATTAGCAAATAGTGAGGTGAGTGGACTGAAACTATTCCTGACAGGTAGCACCTCAGCTGACATTGGTTAACTTTGCATACTGTTTTGTCCTTCATGTTCATGTCAATGTGACTGAGGAGATGAATGAGTATATTTTTGGGTTGTACACCCAGTAGCACACTTACTGGGAAATATTTCCAAGTAGAAGTGCTGCTCGGGGGCAAAAATAATCTAACTTGTGGAGCTGCACCTGAATGACTGGAGAAGACATGATTCAAATTAAAAAGTTTAGACAGGCACAATTCTACCTTCGGTATTCAAATTTGCAAGTTTGATGACTCATACTGTGAAAAATTGCTTATTTCGCTCTGCCAAACTGTGGTTTAACACAAAGAATAAGATTATTTTCCAGGCTTGTTAACACCAAACTCATTTTTCACAAAACATAAAGTCATGAACTGAGATGTTTTTGGCTTGGCAGAAGATGTACACTTCCCACACGTTTACAATAGCTGCTTCCCAAATCCATCCACAGTACGTATTAAAAAGTAATTACAGACTATTTCTCTGCAAGATTTAATACTTCTTCTCTTGTTCTCCCAACCTTTTTGGAGCTGTTTAGCCACCATCCACAATTTCATTGTAATGATTTTCCAGCTTTGAAACTTACCAAATTTAGCAACATACCGTCCCTTTATTTTTTCACTTAATCATCATGGATTTTGGACACATTGTTTGAGAATAACATATTACTTTTATAACAGCTATAATTACAAAAACCTAAGCGTATGACTCTTCCTGGGCAAATTCAAACAAACATCAGCAACAGTAACACTCAGGGAAATCTGTATAATATTGTCAGTTAGGATTGATTTACTATTAAGACTCAAGTCCAGTCCTACACTGTGAGTTATACTTTAATGGGAATTTGTTGTGCTGGCTTAAATGTTACGAGAAGCTGGAAAACGAGACCTAAGGCAACACTTGTTTATATTTAAGAATTTATCTATATTGAAGTAAAAATGTATGACAAGGTTTGAAGTAGCGCTGACTGTTAGAGCAAGTCAGTGGGCCTCGGATTGAGAACTATGGGACATCGGGAGCAAATGCTCTGCATATTTGGCAGCTGCTTTGTGCTCACCTTAAGTTAATGCGACTTTTATAATTTGCCCCTTCCTCCGTGAACGTGGGCCTTCATTGGCCAATGAAGATTCATCTCTGTGTGTCACAGGAAATGTAAGATTCTCATAGATACTTATGATTGGGTGCTTTTTTATTTAAGAGGAGTAGAAACATCTGCAGCTAATTTTGCCTCTATAAGACTTTCAATTTGTCATGCACATGAGCATATTCAGTAAAAGCTGTGTTGCTTGGAGTGAGGCAGGATGTTAAGCTGCTTCTAGGTTCCCACATAGAAATCCACAGTACATTACTGACAAAACAATAGTGGAAACATTTTTCCATAAGATAATACAACAAGTTGTCCTGTAGCATTTCTAATAACTTAATATAGAAATGATCATAAGTTTTAAGTTTTTATTGGAAGCCTCTGTCACTATATTTTCCAAACACTCACACAAAATACATTCAAAGCAAGGTCCATCAGGCCTATTATTACAATACTGATTACTTCCTTCTCATAATAGTCTCCATAGAGTCTCACACATCTTTTTCTAGCAAAGCATATAAATTGTGAGTTAATCTTGGTGCTAGGTCAGAGGGAATTTGTTTAATTATTTTTATTATTCATCGACCTAGCAGGCAAACACATCTATCAAGGCTTGGGTGACTTGCTGTTGCAGAATTTCAAATATTACCTGCGAAGATACACGGGGTATTTAATGAGGCAATTTGCTCCAGGAGCATTTTGTGTCGTGGTCACAAGAGTATATATACACAGCCTGCACCTGGGGCCGCAGACAACAACCTGATGGGCTAATAATTGTTTGATTTCTGAACAGTCAGATACATTTGTTTTGGGAAGGCGAGGAAAAAGAGCTGAGTCCATTAAAAATGCTTGCTGTGCTCTACTAGGACAACAAAATAAATACCTCTTGCAAGAACGGCACTAGTATGCTGTATCAAATGGAGCAGAGATGGCTTATCAATGCGGTGCAGTTCACTTTCCCATAAGCCCATCAGTTGGGGTTGATTATTGTCATCACCGCTAATTAAGCAAAATAGAGTATGTCTATCTATATGCAGTTGGGTCAACACACACTGAGGTCGGTCAACAATAAGCAATGGTGATAAAGAGTAGTGGTTTTCATGAAGGTCCCTGACAAAAATGGTGCCATCCACAACACACACTCAATGCTGAAAGGAGGGGACAATATTACCTTCCAGCTCCATCCTGACTAAAGCTATATATATATATATATATTGCACTTCAGTAGTGTCAGCATTAATGAGCAACTTTACTAACGGGTTCAATCAGCCCCCAAAGCCTGCCATGCCCAAATGGAAGTTAGTTAAATAATAATTTTTCGATGAAGCCTTGAGTCGAAGGAGTTACACCATCTGTGACAGAGGATAGATATCCTCCGCAACATCAAGAGTTGAGCTTCTACATGTCTCTTTGGGAAGCATCGCCCATATTGGACCAGGTGCGATCTTGCTTAATGTGTTTGGAAACATATTTTCCATGGGGGTGGAGTCTGTTCAGCACAGCCTCTTGTGTGTGATACATGTGCTGGATGCCATTCATTTCCCTCCCTGTGGATATTTAGGATGATTTTACCCTACTTAAAATGTGTTACTCTCCTCTGCACCACTACCACAGTATATTTGGCTCTGTTTGACACTTTTATCTGGAGGTGATTGCAGCCATCTACAAGAACTTTATATAGATTTACTTTTATTAGAGATGATTCATTTAATATTTAGTTGTGGCAAGCAGGGACACCTCACTACAGCTCATCCACATAAATGGGTAAGTTTGGAATGGAGTCCAACTTATATTTTTCTCCAAGGAATTAAAATCCACCAGGATCACAGTCCTGATAGCACAGCAGATAATTTCTTTATAAACCCCACCCCAAAAAACAAACAAACAAACAAAAAAAACTGATGGATTTTCACATTTGGGTTAAACTCTTTTTGTTCCCAACATGTGGATCTGCCAACATAAATGCTCTCTGCCTTCCATGTGCAGGCAACAGCAGGCAGAACTAAAAAAACCTGAGCTGCACTCATTCACGTGAACAGATATAAAGGGAAAGATACAGTTGAAGCTGCTGCTGAAGAAGACTCTCAAATCAAAGAGCTGCACTGAATTTATCTATGGGTGGTTAAACATGGCCTGCGGACTTTCTTATATAAAACAATGGTGGATTTAAGACTTGAAGAATTCTGCTAATGCTGTGGCAGAAGCACTCTTGTGCTGTGAAGTATCCGTCATCTCAAACCATTGAGAAGGTAACAGCACTTTCCTTTATTCCCCTTTTCTTGCTTAAGATGGGGCAAAAGCCTTTCTGAAACAAACAGACCCTGTTCAACACAACACACAGCCTGAAGGAAGGTGGCTCCCCATGTCAGCAGGAGGGGACACTTAGCTCCGGTAACACACACAGTGTATGACAGGATGTCTCCCGATGCTCATGTTCACCTCATCGGAGGAGAGTGACACAGGACTCTGTCTGAATAATTGTAACTGAAGCAGAATTATTCAACTTGTGTATTTTGAAAAAGTTCTTTCACCTTACCCGAACTATGACGTACAGGATGACGTGCGACTTTTCAAGTACTTGAACAACTTTGAAATTTCAACTCCCTTTCAAAGTTTTTTTTAATTGTTCCCTCTGCTAACCAGTCTCAACATCTGGACCATTCTCTTTTCCTGTCCTTTATTCAGTTTTCGGCACAAAATCATTCTTCAACTCATGACAGATTGCGTCAGAGTCTCCATATTAGCAGTAAGAACAAAAGTGTATAGGGGAAGGTGGGATGGTAATGAGTTCTGGATCACCAACCACATAAACAATACCCTTAACAGATGGGTGCCAACAAGTACCAGCTGTAAAAGCACTGGAGTGTGGAACAGACTTGTCGTTGGAGAGGACTAAATAGAACTCACTACTGTGGGGTTTGGTCTTGCAGGGGACAGTAAGAGCAGTGACACCCTCGGAGGGGAGCCAACCTGTGGCCACTGATGCAGGGCAGCAGGTGGAATCAGGACGGCGACAGACAATGTTGTGCCCCCATGAGCAGCTCCACTTTGATCCGATGCATGATTCATCACGAGCCGACTTCACCAAGGACAGACAAAGAGCTTCCATACAGAAAGTTTTTATCACATTTAAAAGTGTGGACTTGATTATTCAAAACTAGAACTGGATGGTTTCTGGGGATTTTTCAAGGAGAAGGTTTGGCTGTGAATCCTATAATCTAGACAAAACCATATCAGTGAATCCTTATTACCCTCCTTTACACATTCAAGCATAGTTTTCAGTAGGGGTCTTATGTGAGGGCATGGTTGTCTCTTTTGAAATCTATTGGAGCTCTAGCTTTTACTTTCTCCATTTCAGTGGAAAACTACTAAAAAAGACAAATGCACACCAAAGGCCAAAATCCAGTATTGGACCAAAACACCATACCAATAACTTAACAATCTGCACAATGCAACAACGTATTCATGACTCACCCCATGACTCACAAATAAGTGATCTCGCTTCACAAGCCAGTAAAAAAAAACCAAAACAAACAAACAAAAAACAAAAACTCCTCAGTCTTGCAATGTTTTATTTTCTTTGAATTATCCAAATGAGAAACCTGTTCTGTCACACCTATAGTTACTGCTGTGAGCCATTTTGCACCTATGTATGTCATCTTTACTTTATCTGCCTGATTGACTCCCATTATCTCAGTCCTCCTAGTGACCTTCACACAAGGTGAACACAAAACATTTGGACTTGTGATGCAAATAGATTGTGAAGCTCTACATAATTATCCCGATCGAGTCGCTTGGTGACAGAAAATGCATTTGGCTGATATATGATTTTTAGTTGCATAAACAGCCAGCAGCATAAACAGAAAAAAATGCCAGACACACAGATTGCAAAGGTCCCTTTGATTAAGGTGGCAGATTAGTCTCAATAAACAATCATTAAAAATAATAGCCAGTGGCTTTTAAACGCCTTGAAGAAAAAGCCTGTGCAGAAAACATAAACAACCAGGGCGCAGCCTTGTTTGTTATCTGTGCCTGTGCCCACCTGCAAGATGATGCATTTGGACTGAGACAAAAGCCCCTTGTGAAACACTTAAATGTTTTGTGTGTATGGTCATGTGTATTTGGTGTGCATGTGTGTGAGAATACGTTTGTTTGCAGCTCTGGGGAGCATTGTTGCTGGGCATAATTTGGTAGTTATTTTGTGTGTCTGGTCATGTGTATTTTGTGCGAATGTGTGTGAGAATACGTTTGTCTGCAGCTCTGGGGAGCGTTGTTGCTGGGCATGATTTGGTAGTTTTCAGCTTGTGACCCTCTGGTCCTCTGACAAAAAAAACAAAAAAAACAAGACAAAACAAAAACAAAACCACACACAAAAAAATTGTTAATCATACAGCTGTAGCAGAGAGGATGTGTTAAAAGTGTCTCTGTGAATTTATATAAATGATTAAAGAAATTGTTTGAATGAAGTGTGAGGCTCTTGGAAAAAAGACAAGTGCTGAGGCAATCCACATCCTTACAAGAAAATATAAACATTCAAAAATGAAGTATTTAATCTAATTGAAAAGGCTTCTGATTGTGAATGAGTATCACCATGAATGTTAAACAACTTTACACTGAATGATAAAGCTCATTTGTTTTATGGTTGCATATTTTAATAAACGTGTTTGTGTTTGGTAAAAATCCAACTGAGCAAGAAAGAGAAACTAATCAGAAACACATGCTTTTTCACAGCAAGGATGGAGAGCTGGATGAATTCAAAATGTCACACCTGGGACCCATCAAACACACTTTCAGCCTTTGGTCACTGACGAGAAGCCAATGGAGAAATAGTTGAGATGTGCAAGTGTGCCAAAGAGAGCGTGAAAGATAGTGTTGTTGTGATCTCAGCATGTATTCATACAGTTAAAACTCCCGGTTGCCCAGGCAGACCAGAGCAGACCACTGCTTAATGTTAATAATTCAATTCTACATTAAATTAAAGTTAATTATTTAAGGTGAAACGTGTGCTGCCTGATATACTGAAGCAGATATCTACTCACGGAACCCATTATTAAGAGATTCCACCAAAAATTTGTGTCTATCTATATTCTGCAATTTAGCATGAGTCACTTTCCTAAATTAAATCCTACTGTGTTTTTCATTAGTGCTCTAATGTGTAAGAATGGAGCTTAAAGGAGTAAAGGCAAAAGAATCATCTGGCTATTTTCCCAGAAAGCATCAGAGTGTTTGCAAAACCTGATCTGACAACACCGTGTGCACTAAAATGCATTGCAGAGGCATCCAAGGACTCTCTGTGCATTTCTTCCATGCATTAATGCTGCAGACAGCACAAACAGGCTGTAACATGAACTGTCTCAACAAGGTAGTTATAGTACTTTAGTTTGTAACTTCCAACAACTGAGCAATATTTTGATTCTGCTTGAGGGAGAGGAGCCAAGACATAGTTCAGCTAACAAGCGTTATAAAGTGGAAATGCAATAACTGTACATCGACAATACAAAAACACACAGACACTGAAATACATTACAACAATATTTATACCTGGGAGTGAATATGTTGTTGTAATGCGTTATCACAGTCTTGTGCTACTGGCCACAGAGATCCAACATCCTCTCAATGTCAAAGTGTTGAGGAAAATATGTGCCGTATTTCATACAGTTAAAAATCTCACCACCACGCCTGTTCCAATATGAACTGTGTCTCCAGACAATTGTAGCACACACACACACACACACACACACACACACACACACAGATACAAGTATGTGTTCTGTTTGTTTTAGTGGTCAGGGAAGCCTGGTCATTTCACCTGAGCCAATGTTCTAATCTGGTTTTGGATGAGTTAAGGTACAGACAGGGTCTCCAAAAAGAGCTTGTCTGTCCACGCTTGGCGTGTTTAGTCGCGAGTTTCTGCCAAATTCTCAGGTAGTGGAGTTGGAGTACAACTAATTGGTCAGTAGCTAGTTCTGGGTGAGAGGACACCCAGAGAACACAGTGTTATCACACAGCTGTCCTTTTTCTTCCAGAGCAAAGCACTGTGGATTTTTAGATTGGCTAAGAGTGACTTATTCTAAACTCCAACAGAAGCTGAACCAGCTGGGCACTTGTGGGTTTATTTCTACACAGCATTTGCCTGCAGTTATTTCACTGAACACCCAAGATATATTTACAGCTACTTATTCCGTTTGGTAACATCATTTGTTAAAATAGATCTTATCCCCTAAATAAATGTGCATACTTCACAGCATTTTTTTCCTCCTTTCCTCCCTTAACAAAAGGTAACTTAATTTATGATTCCTTATATTTTACTAGTGCACATAAACTCCCCTGGCCATTCAAAATGCATGTTTTCTCATGGTGTATTGAGCTTTTTTACTCAGTTATGATGTTGCATAGAATAATATTAGCCATTTAACAAGGGAAAAGAGAACTACAGCAAAGCAAGAATTCATTAAGAATGAGGCCATAGAAACAAACTCTGATTGCACTGTATCTCTGCAGTCATAGAAAGAGCTCTTAAAGGAGCCATTTGCAAGTATTGTTACAGCTACATAACCTTAATATTGACAGCTGTTGCACATTTAGCATGAAGCATAATCTCTGCAATTGCCAAAAACTAGAAAGCAATGCCAATGTTAGCTCCTGTGTTGCCTATAGTTTTACGTCTTCTACTGATGTTGGCATGCTGACCAGCCACACCCATCACTGCAACATCCTGGCTGCCCCAAAGGAGGAGCACTGCCAGAGGGCGTATTAGAGACTCCTGTATTGTCAGTGCAATGATGGCCCAAGCTTTTGCCAAGTGAACATCACCACCATCCACTCCTGGCAAGAAACACCAGCTTGGTGGAAAAGAAAACTGATAAAGTACAGTACACTCTGCTTCTTAATTTAGGTGTATGTACGGGATATTGATGACGTGTTTTGTTGCCAGGATTTAAAACATCCCTGTGGATTTAAGTAATTTAAGATTTATATTCTACAGCACAATAACAAGCTTCAGTACTGTATAGTTTACTGCAGCATCTGCAGTAACACATTTTATTCCTTTACTCAATCAGGGAGTTGCAACGCAAGGCACCACGGTGCAGTGTCATCAACAAGCAGCGTGTTAGTCTTTTGTTTCAGGGCATTTCAAGTTGTTGGTCATCAGAGACATCAAACCTGTGACCTTCTAGTAACAGGGTGCTCTCACTAATTACCAGGATCACCCTCCTCAGCTGAAACATCATTCCAAGCCATGGTATCCCTTTAGCTGTCCATCTAGGGGCAGGACACCATCCACTCCAGGGATCGATACATGTGGTGGTGTGAAACTAAAAGTATAAATTGCCCAAAAACGATTTGCACAATTTGATGAATAATGACTTTGATAATATACATACAACACACATAGATGATACTACATTAATGATGAATTTGAATTCTAGCTGCAGGCAATGCCACTTCTTATTTATTTTTCAATTAAAAATGACATTCAGAATGACGTCCTCGCTTGTACTTGACGTATTTTGGCATCACGACAGATTAAACAAGGTATGGTACCCCTGACAATAGCAACAACCCCCCATGTCTCCTCGATTCCAGATTTGGGAAAGCTGCCAAACTACAACAGCCGCAAACCTGTCGGATCAGATAATTCAGGACTCGGTCCCTTAACTCACTCGATCAAATGTACCTGCATATCACCTTTACTCATCACACCATGCTTTACCCATACTATCTGATATCTAGTTAAGTCATGAATGATGCTTATCAACTCAATCTGGTATTGATTGCTCTGCTAATTAGGCATAATTTAATTTCAACCACAACCCCCACCCTCCCTTGATTCCATCTTCCAGGTTTTTTAAGACCCAGAGGAAATCAAGAAGGCGTTGTCTGCGGAATATTTAATTTCTCTGAAAATGTATTCCCCAGATCTGCTCCTTCTGATGAAAACATAGCTTCATTTCATTTTTGGGGTGGTGGGGGGAGTTACAGATGAAAAGGCACACAGCTTTAAAAGTGAGGAATAATGATGTGCACGTGCTCTGAGCCAAAGCCTGTCGGAAGTTTGTTGGCTGCAGGCGTGTGTCTGACCTGCAGATAAACTTGTGTAGAACAACTCTGCAATATAATAACAGAAATGCATGAATAGGAAAGCCAGTTGCAGTTTAAGATCACCCAATTTTACCTTTGATGAAAGTGAACCCCCCCACTCCCCCCAATTTTCTGTATTATTAAATATGAAATATGTTGAAAAAAGTCAGTGCTGCTGTAGGGTTTAGTATGGACATGGTTGCCTCCGTTTGAAACAGAACTGCTAGGTTTTCATTTAAAACTATAACTTTCTTGATTTTTGACATTTTACATGAAATAAATGGAATTAATCTTGCAGTTCTCTGACAATGTGGGTTTGTTGCGTTACTTATGGCTAACATAGCTTCGATCAGATGGAATGTACTACAATGTGCTTTAACCTGCAGCTGGAAATGGCACTGATTCAAGTAACATACCCAAAGTCATTATATTTATCTTTTTTTTTTTTAACATATGTACTGTCATAGAACTCCCCAACGTCTGCAAACTGATATAAGTGCAGTTTTTTTTAAATATCCGAAATAACAAGAGTGTACATTTGGCCTCGCCTCATCTGCATGTTATTTGGCCCTATGCTGTATGCAGTACTAGTCCTGTCCATTTGTGTACATAAATCCAAAGATTTACATTTGCCAGTAAAATTCCATTCAACTCTGCCTGCTTTGTTCGCGCTTGTACATCAGCTCGAAATGATAACAGTGTCGGCATCATCACTGCAAGAGAGAATAACGCAAATATGGAACAGCATTTGCATAACCTTTCAATCAAATTTTCAAGCATATAATATCAGTTTGGATCTCTGACAGAGACCCAAATGTTGTCAGTGTGTGATGCATTCATGGAGCTCTCAGTGTTAAGGCTTAATTTTATTTTTCATAATCTGACTATGTACTTGATTATACAAGTACATATATTCAGTGTCCCCTCGGTGGCTGTTTCACAACTGATGAGCTTCATAGCGCTCTGCCTTTGTTAATGGAATACAAAGAGGATAAAAATGGCAGTTTTGCGAGCATTCATTAATAAGAATGTGGTTGTGTGTAGGTTTTCCTCATGCGTTTTTTCCCCAGAAACTCTCCTCAGAAAGGTGAGGAAACCTTTTCCTAATTTGTGCTAAAAAAACATGTTCACAAGGTTTCACACCTGTTTTGGAAACTTAAACGTTTGGTTTTGCTCAAAATTGTATAAACAGAAGATTTTAGAATTTAATGTTCTTATTATATTGCAGCTGAATCATTAATTATGTGTCTGTGTTTGCCATTCATTTTTTCATGCACACATATTACAGGTATACCCATTTGTCTGTTAACTGATGCATACAAGAGCCTTATTTTTGAGTGCCAATTAAGTTTCCTTAAGCAGAAAACCACCAAGGACATTCAAACCAAAGAAAGTCCATCTGTTCACAGTCAGTGAAACAGCAAAATGACTCAGCCAATATAAGACCCATTTGCCCAGTGCCATGACTATACAGTAATTTACTGTGATAGCATTAGAGCAAAGCTTTGTTATAAAATAACTACACAGCTACACTTTCCTTCCCTTAAGTATATATTCATCACCGCTTCCATCTTTGGGCAGCTACTGTGTACTTTTCCACTTCCTGCCACATCACTGACACTTTTGAATATGTGAGTCAAAGCGCCTGTAGTCAACTTTCACAGTCAGAAGTCTGCGAAGCGCTGTCAAGACTGGATCAGATATAATGTATGAGTCAATCCAGACTTGTACTCGGTGGCATGCTACAAGAACCCAAGAGTGGTTTTGAACCATTTCATTCAGAGACGAAATAGTTTAAAAGCTCAAAAAAAAACCAAACAAAAAAAAAAAAGCCACTGCAACATAGAGCTTACAGTTGTAAGGAGGATATGTACAGTAGCTCAGCCAATTATTACCTTTTCTTCACTCCACTTAGAATCCATCTGCTTGACAGCTCCTAATATATCATCGCATTAGCTGGAAATAAAAAGGAAAGCGTCTTCAACATGGAAGTTTATGAATAACCACGGCATAAGTATAGATTAAATAATCATCTCCAGTCAAGATCCACTCAATAGCTCTTTCTGACCGTCAGCTCATATGGTTTGCAGCATGACAAGGCTGACGCTTTTTGATAGCGCCGTCAATTATGATGAAAAAATGCGCCCTGAGATTCCTGAGCAACAAAGGAATATAATGGATGGATCCTTCACGGTCCAACCTACTCAGAGATTCAATGTCAACTAGCAACATCATCTTTCAGTGTACTGGAAAAAAAGGTTTTTGTTACTGAAATCCCAGTCTGTTGTATATTCAGCAGCCAATATGTGTGTGCTGTGAAGCAGTGTGACAGTCAGTGACCTCTTGTCATTCCTTTCCTTTCGCCCCTTCCTTGATAGTGACTGTGCTCCCTGCAGTACAACCCAGAGAGATGATTGCTTTTGGCATCGCCAGCCCCTCACTGCCACTTTAGCCCATAAGCCTTCAAAGAGCAGCTAGCCATGGAGAGGCGCTTCTAAGTGTACAAAGCACTCAAAGCCCTGCTTTTCCATAGCACTTAACCATATCATTATTAGCATGGCTGTATCTGTGAGACCCAGCCAGCCTTCTGTGCTTCCACAGAGGGAAAAGGCAGAAATGCCACTGAGGTGCTGAAACGTACAGGACAGAGTGCAGAAAATAAATGTTTACGACTCCCTTAATTTTTAGTCTGTTAAATTTCCAGAGCAGTGCATGCACAGATGTGTAATTATAATGTTCACATATTAAATATGTCCATAGCAAAGAACAAGCATTTACTTCAATCTCATCTCTTGTCAAATCCCTCATTGGGAATTTGCCGAGACACAATCTGCATCCGATTTTTGTGTGGCTTTTGATTTTGAAGAAGACGAGTTGTCTGAAAACATGCATCGCTCAGATATAAAGCTCAGAGAAAAATGAAGAGAGTGTTGATCATCATTAGAATCTCTGCATATGTTCAAAGATTTTCATCTCTCTGAACTCCTCAGCAACGGTGTGGCTAAATTATACAGCTACTTTGACGTAAGATTTTTTTCTCCCCCTCCCTCCTTCAGCTTTGATGTTGATGGCAGTTAATTACTGTGACGTCTCAGGAAAAGTTCTGACACAAGATGCTCTTCATTTGTTTTTGTTTGTTGTTTTTTTTTCCCCCCCTTCACTTTTCTTTTTCCATTTTCACACCCCTTGTCATATATCTGGTTGTCTCTCTCATGCCATTTTTACACTGGGCATTTTGTTTTTGACCAGAGTGGGAGATATAGATCTTGTTAATTCTTGCCTTGCAGCATCTTTTCAGACATGTATTTGCTTGTATTTATATAAATATATATATATCGTCCCTGTGCCTTTGTGGTTCATTAATTCTTATTTACAAGAGAGCAGCGATTTTTACAAGAACGGCAAAATTGCCTGAACGGAACCAAAAATACAGGTTTATTGATGCAGAGGGAGTCCAAGAGTAAATCAGTGATGTAGCAACTACAGAATTAGACTAATGATTGAATTTAACGATTAAAGTCACACTTTAAAATTATATTGTATATATTGCGTATAAAAAGTACATTTGCTAATTTTCTTTGAGAAGACGTTTAACAAAGTATGTTACAGATTTTTTTTTGCCATGAACTTGTGAAACTTCACAATGATGTGATGACATCAAAGAGAGCTCAGCTATGTTAAAGAGAGGAACAACTCATAGAGTTTCTGAATGTGACAGCCACAATAACTTGTCTCCTGTCTCAGTATTGTCTTTCAACATACACAGAGGACGCCATACCCGAGGTCAAATAAATAAATAGTTTGATAGTTGACAATGAACCAAAAAGACTATGGAGGCTGGCCAAGATGAACAACAGAAACGGAGGGAGTCTGAGCCAGCCACACAACGGCCTGTAGGATTGAGAACGACTGAGACTGCTTGTGTTTATCAGACAGACGGAGAGAGAGAAAGAGAGAGAGGGGACCTCAGTCCCTCCAGCCTCGTTTAAATGCAATGTGGTGGGAAGGACCACAATCAATGTGAACAGCCACACCTGAGGAGACTTCGAAAACACAACGGGGAGTACACAACACCGATGACACGAGAAGTTCCACAAATGTTAACCATTCCAGAGAACAGCCAGGAAATCAAAATTAATGAATTCATATATGAGGACACAGAAAGCAACATATAAACGCCATCAAATATTTTCTTGCTTTGTTGATAATTCAAATTCAATCCGACTATCACTGTGCATTAAAACTGTCACTGAAAAAATAAATAACTTAAGTATGAGTGCCAACCAGAAGCATTCCACTCTGACATGCTCAGATAAATTGTACCATAGATCATGTTGCTGCATAGTCCACTCTCATAAACAATATGGATGCATTACTGGCCGGCCACATGTCCAATCTCCCACATCAGTGTATCAACACTAATCCAGTTACCACTGCGCATTATCCCCTGTCTGCCGATACACGTTGATTGAAATATGATAGTCATCTGAGATTGAATTAGCGACAAGGTCACAGCGGTAACCTTCTAACAAATTAGTACAGCAATGCTTTAAATATCACAGCATGGCTTAGAAGTAAGCTCGGTTAGTTGTGCAATTGTGTGCTGCTTGGGAATGAGTAGTACACAAAGGCTCATGTGTTGTTGCCCCCCTAAGGATTCATATATACAGACTTGATTATAAGTAATTGATAACGGATGCAAAGGCTGCTCTCATATTCCAGGAACATACAAAAGTTATATCTGTCTGTCATAAAGAATACATTTGCCTACTGTTTAGTTTTTGTCTTGTGAAGGTTGAGCCAGTTATGAGATACACTAATACTGTTAACCCTGAAGTGCATGACCTTGTAAAACATAGTGAGGGTCTGAAACTGTCCTTGCAGTTGATGCAGTTGGTGGAATACCAACGTGGTCATCATACACAGCACAACAGAACAGAAACAGCAGAAGATAACTCACGCTCTTTTTTTATGTACATTTCTTTGGAAGATAAGACTGCTGTTGTCCTACAGATGAACGCCGGAGGAAGAGACCATCTCACCTGTAAACCTGCACAATAATGATGTAGCATATCAGAAATGACACCTTTTAAAACGATTTTGTTTAACTTTCAAAAATTCACAATAACCTGTTAACGCATAGAGAAGCTGCTCAATCAGCTCTGCTTCCTATCTGAAATGCCACGGCATGCCACAGCTTGAACTGCTGGTATCTTGGAAACACTCTGCACAGGATTAGTCAGGCAGTTTTTCTCATCTTCAGAAAGTCTTTTCCTCTAAACAGGTGTTAGAAAACTGGCTGCTGTTGTATTGAATATGGTAATATGGTATTAAATAGATGAGAAAATCCACCAGCCTGTACTCCCTTATGTAATTTCTCTTTTCATTCATTCCCATGTCTATTTTTGAAAAATTGTCTGATTTTAAACCAAGAAATTAAAGGTATTAATAATAAAAACCTCAAGCTTACAGTTTTCCAGATCAAGGCTACATTCACACTGCCACATATTTGTTTTAAAACAACATTTAAAAATTAAACTGTATCTCATCCAGGTTAGCCCCTCATCATCACTAATCTGAATACGAACACACGCACAGAATACACACCCCCACAGATCTTGATACACACCAGGAAAATGCATGCTGGGGTAAACAGGAAAAATATCGTATACTACAGTTGAACACACCTGTTAAGTCTCAAAAAGTTTAACTGATCGGGTCAGACAAAATCATGTTTTGCCTGTGTAGACTACAACACAACACAAGCCTGCAAAACAAGTTAAAATTGGGCCTGCAACTTTTCCAAAACATTAAAAATAATGTGGATGGAGTGAAAACAGCCAAACAGATGCAAAGTAAAATGAAAACATAGCAGTGACGTAGCCTTAACACTGACTGAAGCTTTATTGCTGCTACTGGCATGATTCTACCCAGGCAGTATGTCGGTGTTGTGTTTTCTCCCACAGCTGGCATTTTCAGACTGACACTAAATAATATCCACACTCACTTACATCCATTCGTCGTTGATGACTATCTTATATCTGCTTTCAAAGCCAACGAGTATGTTTCAACAAGAACGTTTATTCAATATTTGTTCCTTTAAAATCTCTTATACAGCAGAGTCATATCCCAATCTGTCCGGTCAGCTCTGGGAAACCCCCCCCCCCCAATAATTTCAGTGAAACATCATACTGAGTGCAGTAAAACACAGAGAAAATGTCTTTGGGTTTGGCAGTAGAACAACAAAAGGCAAATTAAAGCTAATTAACATCTGTTTCAGGCTCTTCAGCGTAATTTAGGCTGTCAGGTTTCCTTCAGACCAATGAGGCACCCAGAGGAGGCAGGAAGGAAGCTGTCGTGAATGCATCTCACACACACACACGCCCTTGCCCAAATCATCACTCCACACAACAACTGAGCCACACTAAAATGGAATTTACTAAAGCTAAGCACATGAACATGCTCAACAAAGACACATACAGTTATCACCCAGGAACTTGCTACACCGATGCAGATGCACACTGACTTGCGCGAACACACACACACACACACACACACACACACACACACACAAACACACAGTGTACTAATAAAGGAGGTATTCATTTCCCTCTGCTTAACTGTTACAATTTGGGTGTATAAAGACAGCAGCTCCTGCGCTAACGTCACCACAAATTTGCTTATCAAAAAGAAAAAAAGAAGTATAAAAAAAAATAAATCTAATTCAAGTTTACCCTTGACAGAGATGTAATCTTCTGTGAGCGTTTGAGAAAGAGCTAAACTATTCAAACCCCAAAACAGATGCAGGGCCCATCATGAGCAACACATCATTAAGAGGACGAGGAGAAATCTTTGAGAGAATATAAATGTGTTTAAAAACAAGCATGAACAAAATAAACAAGATTACACAGTTCTTACACATTTCATTTTAACACATTTAATGTGTAAGAGTAAAATAAGGTGTTCAAAACAGTGATTTCAACTTTTAAAGACAGTTCAATTGCAGTTATTTTAATCTGTTCTCACCAGTGCTGCAGACATACACATATTACCATAGAGGATTCATTATTGTTAAAGTAGGACACAGTGCCTCTGTTGGCACAAACGTGTAATTGCATGGATTAGTCACAAAATCCCAGCTATTTATATTATATGGCCTCTGTTTGTACTATTAATAGTTCATGGCAGACATAAACATTTCAATAGTTTTGACTTCTTGCATCAAATATCCTAACACAATCTGTTAACCTTTCACATGGCTCATTGAGCAAAAAGCTATAGCAGATTCTCAATTTCCACGGAGATACAGCAGATCAGGCCAAGGCCGTTCGGGATGCATCTGCTGTGAGACAGATGGGCAAGGTACATAATGTTATCAGAGGCCAAAACATCTAAAAATATAATACGATCCATAAAATGCAGACTCTACTTCTGTTTTTCTTCCGTTTTATTTGCTGGCTTTGTGTTGCAAACGTGTTAATAATTAAATGAAAAAGGACTTGGCAAATAATGTCAGAATATTTAAGTAAACTCCCTCTGAGTTATGGTCCCCCAAAGCAACAAGCCAACTTTTAATGTTTAGGGAGGCACGGCCTGCCCTCCACATGGACCTAATTGCCTGTCTTTGTAACACTAAGCCCTCTGTGGGACCCATACAACACAATACTAGAGGACTCGGGTTTGGGTTACGGTTGGCGAGTGGTGGACAGACAGGGGAGGGAGAGAAATAGTGCATTCAGACACACACAGCGATGCTAATGTAACTCCACAAGTTTGCAATTGTGCACATGCCCATCCACATGCTTTTCGCACATCGCCTCTCTGACTGCAGCAGCTTATCAGCGAGGCAGACAATGCCATCCCACGTGTAGTGTGATCTATCATAGTGGGCCAGGGACTGCATTACAAGGCCTTAGACTGTGGACTAGAAGGGCCTCTCAAAGGGAAAGAGGAGAGTTTGCCAGAACCGTGGAAGTGGGGCAAAGCTGCATAACCAAGCAGCGGAAATGAAAGGCTGCTCAGGCATTTTGGATGTCTCTGCTTCCACCCCTCCACCCCTCACCCGTTTTACTCTTTGCTCCCTCTGCCATACACACATCATGCTTGAGTGAAGAGGGTATGCTGGAAGGGGGGAAAGTGGATGGGCTCTGTGGATAGAATGATTGAGGGGAGATTTCTGATAAGGATGAGAAGAAGGGGTAGTCAGTGGTGGTGAGGGGAGGAGACAGTGTTTGATGTCGCCACTGATGGAGACGTGACGACATCTAATTAAAATTTGCCCTTGGTGGAAGTTGAATTACGAAAATTTTGTCAAGCGAATCCTCAGAGGGGACATCAGAAGTGTTGCAGGCCGATAAAAGCAGAGTGCATTTAGACAGATGTTGGTTTCAATATAGATAAAGAATGTGAATAAAGAAAAATCCACTTGCTAGATTGTAAAATTCCTGTTTAATTACACTAGTAGGTAAAGGACTATGTATACAGACACCAAATCATGACAGTGACTGTCTGTGACATTTACATTGAACTGCTCCTGTGGCTTACTCTTCATAACCTCAACCCTTTGGTTCAGCATGCTTTGACTATAACATGAAGTGACAGTGAGACTTCACATCTAACAACTGTGTTGCATTTGGCAGCCGGATGCAGTTTAAATTCAAATTTAGACATGAACAAATCCAATTACTTTACAAGAAGAAGCTTTGACAGTTTAATTGCAAGACGGAAAAAGGGGCAGATTTAAGTTATGATGCATATATTTTAATTCTAACCTATTTCTAAGTGCTGAGTAATGCAGCAAGGCCTCATCTTCAGAGCTCTGAAGACATGCATTAGCAATGTCTGCTTGTGAATAATTGAAGATTTCCCAATGGTCAAAACAAAATCATCCCACTTAGGATGCAAGCTTACCTGGTATTATTACAGAAAACACATTGGATCAGTGCAGGGAAAGAGCCTGGACTGAATCGATCAGTACTTTGCTCTTTGTGGTGAGACATTGTGCTGGATGGAAAATTGACTCAGTGGCTGAGTGGTTGGATAAGAGCAGGGATTTCTCTTATTTGATCTACTTAGGTCAGCTCTCTTTCAACTATTCTCATATCATATTTAAGAAATCCATGTGAATGTTTGCAGATATCAAACTCATATACAGGGGCCCACTGGTTTTGAATAGCCTCTTTTTATCCAGCTGTTCTTGATTTGTACAAGAATCTCAACCTTTTCAACTCAATGTGCATAACAAACTGTAAACATCCTTCCCAGTCATAGATCAGATCTGGACATCTTTTTCTCTCAGTTATGAAAATGATGTGATTGCTTGCAATATATCTTTTAGCAGCTGCATCTAAACGGTACTCTTGATTGCTCAGATTTGGCAGATGGACTGCTTTGTACGCAACCATTGACCAACTTGTGGGGTCATTTGTGGGAGGGAGGGGCAGGGGGGCTCTGAACCAGTTTTGACCTGTTTGTGAAGCTCCTTGTGTGCAGCTGAACGGAGGCTAATGACTCCATGTGTCAGTGAAGACAGCTGTCTGTTACCTCACACACACACAATCACTGCAGAGGCTGACATCACTGACAAGTGTGTTCACCCATCTCAAATGATGTGTGAATCAATGGCTAAACCGATTAACATTCAGCCACATGAATGAGTCATTTACACCATTGTGGTGATTGTTCAGAAGTTGTGTTCTGTAATTTGATCTGAATAGGAATCCAGAGAAAAGCAGCATTTCGTAGAAAAATAAAATACAATACCACCTTACAGGGGATACATCAAAGTGATCTAAATATTCTCTATGAAAGATCCCTGCTGAGGCCAAATGGCTGGGGAGGAAAGGAAAAACCTTGTTAGGCATCTTTGGTGGTTTTTGACATTCCCATCTGCACACTGCCGTTTTACATCGCTTAGTTTGGAGATTGAATTGAAGATGGAGAAGAATTTGGCAATTTAGAGAAACTGGATTTTTTAGAGAGGTCATTGACCTCATCATCATTTTTGTAATAGCAAAATGATGATGTAGAACTGATTTGAGGGACTGAGAGATTCTGTGTGTCCATTTCCTTAGTTTGAACACTGACAGTTACGGGGGTCAGTAAGGAGTTAAAAAAAAAAAAAAAAAAAAGGTAATTGTGCATTTCACAGATATTTCGGAGAAGATAAAATGTCAGGAGCATTTTAGAAAGGTTGTGTTACACTTGGATGCATTCTGTGCACACATTAGGTTTTATTCACCCTCCAGTACTTTCTTTGTTCTATCATTGACATTGTGTTCCTTCCTCTGACATCTGTTGTCATGAAGTCCTTTGAACGACTGGTGAGGGCCCAACTTAAGAACATTAAACTCCTGCTGCACCCCTTTTAGTTCGCTGACTGAGCACACAGATCAATGGATGACTCAGTCAAAATGGTGCTATGCTACATCCTGCAACACTTCGACTACCTCGGGACATGTAAAACAATCCTATTTGTGTTTTTTTCCACGCTCTTCCGGTTCACTGTATCCCCCTGCCTTTTGTCAGCGGATCACAGGAAACAGCAGGTGGGGCATAGGGAAGTCACTTCTGGTATAGGGACAGTCAGCCCTTGTGTCCCCCAGAGATGTGTTGTCTTCCCACTTCTGTCTGTTTCAAAAGGACTCAGTGTACGATGTACTTTCTGAGTCTACAGAGGAAGCATCACAAGGAGCTGCGAAGCGAGTTCTGCACTCTGGTCATTGAATCGGTTGTGGGCACACCCATTGCAGATTGATTAAGAACAGCTACAAATCATGATAGAAGGACTGCAGTGAACTGTAAAGACTTGAGGAACCAGGGGAAATCACTACAGAGTTAACACACCAGACAAGTTTTTTTTCCTCATGCCATCAACCTCACACATGCTGTAGAAAACCACTGTCTTCTCCTTCGCCTCTTTGGATTACTGCCGTTTGTTTTCTGTGACCTCTTCAGGAAAGCTAAGGAGCAATTGAGATATACGGAGATAACAGGGCACTCTATGGAACATATTTCAACTGTGTGTAAAATGTATGAGGCTAAAAGCAGAGGAACTGAAACCTCAGTCTGGATTACTCCTCATACTGAGTGGAAGCACATGCCAAAAACATCAGCAGCCATTGGTCTCATTTGCTCGTACATTGAAATCACTAATAGTCAACCTGACAACCTGTTGCTTTCAGTGGTGTGATTCATTTATGGCACTCACACAAACACTCCCTTAGTGAATCACGCTTTAGCACAAGTGTGGGTGACAAAGAAGAGATAAAAAAAACAAACCCAAAAACAACCCAACAAAACAATTTTAATCTTGCTATCGATTTCAACACCAACCTTCTTGTCATCCAACAGTGAACCATTTAAAGAGGTGGCGTCAGGGCAATGGTTTGTTCCTACTCCTCTGCAGAATGAGGATTACTACATCTTGAAAATGTCTCTCTTGCAGCAGTGGGGGAATTTCCCATTGTGAGGCACTTTAGGAGGCACTGATAAGACACAATGTTTAGCAGGTAGATCGCCATTCCCCCCCACTCCACATCTTATTGCACAATGCCATGGCAACAGGGATGCCACCCCCCCTACGTCGGTGGCTTTTAACCAGACCCTGCTGATTATCATCACATATTCTTAAAGTAGAAAACAGAAACTGCAGCTGCCCGCCTACCGTGGCAGCCTGTTACCACACTCAGAACTGTGAGGCTTTGAATTTAGCCATCTGGTGCTCATTTCAGCCCCATGCATGCAAGTGTACATAAGACACCTTTGGCCTTTGTGACACGTAGGACTGACTTTGAACCCCCTGACTGTCAGGAACTTCCTCTCATCGTCAAACAAATGAAGGATACAGAAGTCTTGCAGCTTTAATATAGCTTCAGCTATTCCTGATTATCGCTGTAAAAATCAGTAGGACACAGTTTATCGCAGTATGAAATATAATGTTAAACTCAGAGTAGAGATGCTGAGTTGGAAACTTGCACCATAATTTCTAACTTTCTAACATAAGGCTTCCATTAACACAACTTATACCATGACAAATATTGTCCAGTTTTCACACAATTAGTGAAACAGCTGGGGATAAAAGGTGTACACTTTTCCATGTCTTTCCTCAAAGAAGCAAAAAGTTGTACTGTGTGATAAATTGCAGCAGCTCAACACAAGTTGTCTCGCTTTTTGCTGAAATTCACAGTGTTTTATGAACTGGTAGTTGGAAATCTCAACATCACACTTAATGTTGAAGAAAGCTAACTCGAAAGCCAATCAGATTCTTTAATCCACCATACTTAAGATTGTTGGTACACATCTAAAAGCCGTAAAGTGAGACCAAACATCTGAGTGAAGTGGTCAGAATCAAAGTGAATAGAGGTTCGTCAAAAGGCATGTTTGTGTAACAAGGGATTTAAACCAAGATCACTCCCCAACTCCCTTTGTAAAGATTACACATGGCTTAATGTTTCAAGCTAAAACAGAACAAGCTGAAGTTTAGTGTCGACATATTGCAACTCCCCCAATACATTAATTCACATTTGCTCATTGTGCCGGTTAAAACACATAATCCAGGCGGTGTTATGATTCAGCCAAAATACATTTGAGCTCATAAATATGTGATCCATAAACACTGGTACAGAAAAAACTGCTGGTTTGGAGGCACTGAGGCCCTAAAATGTACACATTTTGGCTGCTGTTACCAGCTTTATTTTCAAAGAGCTTAATTTATCAGTCGTTGGATTGAAACGTCTGATCTGATAGAGAAGCCACTCTGAGGAGCCTGTGATAGAATTCATAAGATAAAAGTTTCACTTTTTGACTTCGACTCAGGGAATGATACTTCTAAAATTTCTTCCTTCAAAAAAAGGTTTTTTTTTTTGGCTTTTCCACTACTGCACAGCAAATAGACTTGTGACATGACATATGTGTTTGGCTGCTGAACCATGCCCCGACTTCCAGCAGGCTGTGTCCGACCCATGCACTGAATCCCAATCTCCTCACCCACCCTCCTGCATTAATCCTCCACTATGGCCGAGGTAAAGCTGAATTAAATGATTGACCTGCTTGATTGATGAGAATGATTAAACTCCAATCATCATTTATTTTGCTGTCATTTTAGTCAACTTCATTTACCAACAAAAGAAATTAAATAATCATGATGATGGACTAGATATGCAGTGCTCACATGTAGATTTCTCCTTTTTTTGAAAAGGAGAAAAAGAACACATTAATATTACATTTGGGTATTTGGCTGACACTTTCATCCAGATCGACTTTCAATGACTATGAGAGTAGAAAAAGAAATGAGGACATTTAATCCCTCCACAACTTTCGGAGGATATGAAATATAGTTTTGATGAAGGGTTTTTGGTAAAATACTTTCCCATGCCTTCATAAAAACAGAATTTAGGAGACCTTTAATACATCGCGCAATGCAGGTTTCTCCAGGGGATTTTTCAAATAAAAGAAATTGATATGAGGACAGAAATATCGGCAAAAAAATGAATAAAATAATGCACACACTTTAAGCAGCAAATGATACAACATACTGAAATTTTATTTTTTCAATTATCCAGCTAACAAATTAAGAACCCTGAGAAGCGCAGACCCTTCCACCCAACTAGTTTGACTCCAAAATCGATTTGCCCCACATGCTGATGTTAAATTCTGGTGTCAGTTTGATGGCAACTTAAATTAGCTTTATTAGTTTAATTAGAGTTCACTCTTTATACATGCTCACTACATGATTTCCTGACAATGAAGCCCTTTAAATTGCTGTCTCCTGATGCTCCTCGGGATTACTAAAGTGGAAACTGCAACTTTGAATTTGCAATGTTACTGTAATTCATAATTAGAAATTTGAGGTTAGATTTGGGCAAATTGGGACAATTTAAATGATTCTGAACTAGCTATAGCAGCCACTGATTACAGTTTATCCACCGAAAACTGTCACTGGATTAATTGGTGATGGAGAAACTGATTCTTTAGCGCTTTTTGGATTCATAAGAATCATGTTTTTTTTTTTTTTTTTACGATATATTAAACAGATATAACAGTTTGTTTATTCATAAGCAGGATGAACTACACTAACTAACTTAAGGGCAACATTTTTTTTAGTGCAGATTTTTACTTTTAGGAGTGATCACAATAGATGATCCATCTTCGAATGGATGAATGTAAGCTGTGTCTGAGGTGAAACTGTAGCTGTAATGATTACTGTAATTGCATGTATACACTCATAATTATAGTGGTGAAAAACAGGTGGCTCTAAAAACTAATGACACATACACCATTGTGGATTATATCCCAAAATTAAAAAAAGAACAAAGCATTTGATTGAGCATGCTCACAAAAGCGGTGATTACACTTTGGAGGAAAAAGCTGCTATCTTGGTTTGCTGCTTCATTGTTCTCTTGCATTCACACATAATGCAAACTGAATGGACCTTGTTATTTAAATAGTTTAATGATATGATCTGAGGAGTTTTAAATGTTAATTGCCACATACAGTTATTGTTGCCAGGTCTGAAATCATAGCTGCAGTCGAAAATGGTTAGTCTGATTAAGCTGAGGTTTTGATGTTACTTTAAAGTAGGACTTCATTTTTCAGACTCATTTTCTGCATAATGATAGGCTTGCTGTCTACCATTTCATGATGTTTCACTACTCATTGTATTCTCTCCGCCGGGTCTTTATTATGAAGTTAGACAAAAATGTCAAAATGACACTGTTTAGAAAAAGAGAAGAGAATGAAAAGAAAAGAAAAAACAACAACAACAGTTCACTGAGGTAAACATGCAACTGTCTTCTTTGGGGCTTTTTTTTTGGAAAGAAAAAAAAATCCTTCTGAAGTAATCAAGAGGCAACGCTGTCAAAAGGCAACCCAGTGCCGCAACAGGCTGTCATAAGTTTCTGAAGGTGAGAATCAAGGGACTGTCTACATGCAGAAGGCCCTTGATGCCCGTTAACATTCATAAAACAGGAGTAATCTTATTTAGGAAACCATTAGCAACCATTGAAAAGTGCCGAGTCAAAGCACACGTTCAGTACCTGTAGACTAGCAAGTAACTATTTCAAGACAAATCTTAATGGGACAGAGGACAAACTACTTTTTCATGACATGCCTTTCATGTCACCGTGGGAAGATGACTGTGAAAAACGAAATTGAATACATAGATGCTCCTATTACAAGTGGTAATTTGTTTGTGTGCTTATTTTCTGCCAAGTAAACAACATCAAAAACATGTACAAGTCTGATATACGCTTGATTTGTTCAGCTGGAGAGTACATTGAGCATAGTCACAAGTTCATAAGAAAAAATTAAATCAAACATTTAGAGAAGGTGGCGCCAAACAGGCCGGCAAAGACAAAACTTATGGACCTACAGACAGACTGGAGCAGAAGTATAACAAACACCACTGACACTGCAGACTCCTTTGAATCGCAGGACAACTGCAGCCAAATGTGCAGTGTAGATGTAAATGTCTGATCAGAAGAGTGCATTACTACCTCTGTGAACTTTAAGTTTAGCTCTAAGTCTAATGAGCGTGTGGGTACATGCTCAGTAGACCTGCCTTTTTTTGTGCATCTCCCAAGAAAGAGGAGCAGATTTGCAGGGAGCCCATTCTCTGCCTGCCACAGAATATAGGTTTCTCTTCTCAGCCACAGCCATTATTCTAGTTTCACTTTAACTTTAGAGGCAGGGAATTATCTGTGCAAAATTGACCCTTGAATATTTTATGAAACCGCACACACTCCTGTTGCGTGAACTTGCCTTCAGACACACCTGTTTGATGCACGTGTGTTGTGAAAAAGTTAGTACTATTCTGGCCTTGTCTGTTTGATTATTATTGCTGGAATGAGTCAGAGAATGAACAGAAATAATGATGCGTCTAAATTGTCATTAAAATTGTCAGTAGCATGATAACAGAGATTGAAGCTGGTCATAATTGCGAGCGTAATTTGCAACATAATGCTGACTTTTTTTCCGGCTCAGACAGTGCTCAATGCAATGGCACAGTGTGACTTCTTGGAGAAGTAAATGGTGAATGTGTGTTTGTGAATGTGAGTTTGAAATAATTGCAAATTACTTTAAAATCAACCATTACATCTATTACAGCGTCAACAACATTTATAATGTCCCCTCATTATTCAGATATATGTAAATAGGCCTACAGAGGGTGCAGCATTTGTCATTTAGCTATTATGACCTTTATCCGAAGCAGTCGTAAGCTTGAATTCTTTGTAGGGATTTCTAATGACATTTGGGACAGCAGTGTACCAAGAAGGAAAGTATGGTACAGAGTATTTTTGGGGATTTCTCTGCTTGCTGCTCAGGGGAGCATCACAAAGTGCTGCTGCAGCGGCGGCCTCACAGACAGGGCAGAATGTCAAACAGGTGGTTCACCGGATGGAAAGGAAAGGCAGGGCTCTGTTTTTGCCCTTTTCCTTGCTCTGGTGTTGGGCAGGTCTTCTCTACAGATGGTGTGCAATTGCTTTCAAAGACTCAGCAGAGACTAACTTGACACACGAGGAGCGGATTGTGCGATAAATTGTGCTTGATGCTTCTGACAAATTGATGACGACTGGCTGTGACACAAAAGGCAGTCAATATAATGCTAACACCAAAAAGACATCCTCTACTTGGGACTCTTACTTTCCTTTAAGGTGGGCGCCGCCTGTTGTGTTTGAATGTGAAGACAAAAGAAGAAATGTTGAAAACACAGAGAGGATGTTACACCTTGTGGTCTTCATGTCTCGAGAGAAAAAGCTGTGAGGTGGAGGGAATACCAACAACTTACTACCTTCATTCACCAAGAAAACACTCAGTTGTTATTTTCTTTACCCTGATACTGAATAAAATACTGCTAAGGGCAAGCATCAGGTGTGTATTAACGTGGAGAAAGAACATTCAATGAATTTAGATTTTTTCCTTACCTCAGACCTGCTCTTGGGAATTTGTTCTCAAGTTTCAGGCCTTTGAAGCTATTTTTGACTTGCTCAACCTACTTTTGAAATGACATTCATATTTTTGCTCTCTTTTCACTTTTTTCTTCTTGAGCCAAGAATAATCTTACTTACACAACCTTTGGTCCATTTTTTTTGAGGGGGGTTACTGAGGTCTGCCACACTGACTTACCTCTGAAAGTCTAAGTTTTTGTCATTGTTTTTGGACTTGATCATAGTCGATGTACTGATCATCCAAAAAGCTAGCTACATGTTAAAAAGGCAAAAGCCAAAATTAACAAAGCATTAACCTCACTAAAATGGAAAAACAACAGATATTCTCAGAGGCACAAAACAGTCTGAAAAGTCTGTAAATGAGGATTAGAGTTACAAAGAGATAGAAAGGTTAGTGGAAAAAAAAATGTGCTAAAGAGTCATCATCACTTGGCTCTGACAAGAAATTAAATATAACCAAAAAACAGTCTTCCCATTCTTGGCAAACATGCCATTAGCAAACATGATTAGCTTTATGTCCCTGCCACAATACTCAAGTGTATGTTGTAACAAAGCATTTTAATGATGCCATCCGCACTGACTTTCAGATAAAGCTGCTCCATGTGTTCATTTAAACAGAAAATATGACAGCTGCTGTCATTATATATTCATTGGGAGTCAATTAAGTCAGTGAATCAATTAGCAGAATGAACACTACGTATGCAATATCTTCTTAATTACTTGCTAACGTTGTATGTCCTCACACCATGTGGTCCTTCTGTCTGCTGGCTTTATCTTTGACTCAAGTCATTAGATGAGGGAGGGGCTTTGATGCCGGCAGACTAACCCCAGTTTATCTCTCTAGCTAGTCAGGCTGTCTGTGTGCCAGTTGGAGACTCACAGAGAAAGAGAGAGGGGGGGGGGGATTCTACACTCCTCTTGCACAGCAGATCTATTCTTCTCTCTGGACCCCCCATCCCTAAAGTCTGCCCATGTCTTTCTGTTTCCTCCTGTTGAGTCTTTTCCCAGCATGTTAGCTTTGCCTCATGGAGCGCTGCAACATGCTGTGGCCACGTGCTGGCGACTACCTTGTACCACAGACTGGGACTTTGACCTCACGGCACTCCCCTTCCCCCTGAACCTTTCACCCTCCTCTGTCCTCCTGTAATCAAGTTCTCCTCCTCCTCTCCCTGTCCTCATCCTCATAAACTGTCCCACTTTTTCTCCCCCTGCCTCATTCTCTTTTTGCTTTCCTGTGTTCTTCCAGCCCTTTTCCCCCAGTTAATTTGCATCCTGCTTTTGCCGCCAGTGAGAAGTGACTGGAATCCCTCATTACACCGAATGTGACAAATCAACAAAGACATGCACACTCCCTTTGTGCTTCAAGGTACGCCTTGTTTGCTGCTTGGAAATTGATTCATCTGTTTTAATTTCCCTCCATGCAGACTTCTGGAGAACAGAACACGGGAGCCGAATAAACACTTATGTGCATTTAATAACCAAAATGCCACCTGGATCAAGAGATCAAAAATGCAAATAAGGCACTTACTTCAGCTAAATGTAATTTCATTCTTATGCTTCATAAATGATCTTGCTAGAGGCCTAATTTCCACACTAATGAATACAAATATGGGCGTGGATGGGGCGGGGTCCTCAGAAAAAATGCATGTGTATCCTGAGTCACTGGTGCAAATGAGCGTAGCATGTCCGGATGTAACGCATCACATTAGCACCTACAGACGCATTGTTTTCCACTTCACTCTGCAAATTATACATCTTATTTTCCTGTTTCATTAACAGCAGTGAAACATTGAATGATTGTTTTAACAGCTCACTCTCATTAATTGTCTCCACACACCTCTCTGTCACACTGACTGCTGATGACATACAGTATGTGTCACGCTATCGAAGTGCAGCGTTCTCCATGTATCACATAAGTTACTGCCTTGCCTTTGTGATATGGAAACTGAGGAAAACAGACCAGACTGCAATTACATTTCTTATATGCCCAGAGAAAAACAGGACAGCGTTTTCAACCCACTAGCTCTCACATTTTAACAATAACAACAGCTAAGAAAAATAAAACCCATTCTCAGTTCTGTGGATGTTTCCCTTTTGGATGTTTTTCCATTTGATATCTGCAAATTGTCCTTGAACATTTGTAAGTAGAAACCAGCATCACAGTTGATGAGATCTCGCTCCTGCTTGATGAGTGGAAGTGTGTGTGTGTGTGTGCTAGCCCAGCAAATGTATGTGGCCTAGATTCATCCCAACAAACACCTCACCTCAACTCAGCAACGGTACATCCAAACCTCAGACAGAATTAAAGATGCATGCCAAGTGAAGCACTCGGCCTGTCACGTATTTGATCAGATTTCCCTGATTGCTCTCTGAGATATCTATAGGCTCAAAGTGCCACCTCCTATTTTTTTCCACCCTTTCCTTGCGGCTTAAGCTTGCTGGCAGTCAGCCTGTGCACATTAACACGAGCAAACACACTCAAACACAGACAGCCCCATGCAGATGCAAGTGTGCGCGCACACACACACTCCTAAAGAGCTACAGGAAGGCAGAGGCCGATCACATCATGCAAATCTCTGTCACTGGTTGGGACGTGCGCAGCATCAGAAAGGAAATGAAAAGAAGGAATAGACGAGAGTGGGGAGGGGTGGGAAAGGCAGAGCAGAAAGAAACAGAGCAAAAGCACAAGACTTCGAGGTGATGACCATGTTTTTTTAAAAGCTTTTGTGTTCTTGACCCCCACTGGTTGATCTTCATGCTTGCCTGGCTGTGGTGACAGTGTGTGACATGCTGCCAGATGCAGCAAAGGTCAACAAGATAAGCATACAGCCTTCGGGATAATAGAAATATAGCCAAATATGCATGTCGGCTTGCTTATGCATGCATCACCTTAAATCCTCCCCCTCCTCCATTGGTCACTGGCTACAGGTGGCCAGCAAGGTGACACGGCATCTTGTTGTTGAAACAGGAGCCGGCCATATGCCACGGCTTGTGTGAAAAGCTGTTTTCCCTGTTAGGCAAGCATATGTCTGTGCCAAAAAGTTGCTGCTACATCGGTGGACTCGTTTACTTTATTGTTGTCAGCATTTGCTCCCTTCATCCATGGACATCTGGGACGATGACTATGCAAAACTTAAAGGACGTTTTTTTCCCCTCCCTGTCTTCATTAATATTGCAGAGAGCTATGGATAAGCCAAAGTATTTATATAAACTAAAATATGTCCACTGCTTTTTGAAATGGCTATTTTTCATTCCACGTGGGAAAAACAGTCCCCATCTGAAAGCATTATTGAAATTTAGATATCAACACCACTCCATGGTAAAACAGTAAAATATACCATCTGTTCTGACATTACCAAAAAACAAAAGCAGCAAAGCTTAGGCAGCTAATTTATCAAAAATGTTGATCTTGCAATCTGGGAATTATATTCACTGCCAAAGTATTTCTCCTGCATTGCAACACTTTTCTCCAGTGAGTGACGCTCCTTTAACAAGCTCCTCGAAATAGCACCAAGGATCTCCATCTTAACGATGTCTGCCATGACACCCACTCCTCCAACAGGTTGGGATTGCAGTTTAGATCTGCTGTATAATTGTTTTAGTTTTGGCTTAATCTGGTTAACATGAAAGTGACTGAAATATATTTTTGTAAACATATTCTGCTAACATAATACAGAATTGTTGTCCTCCTTTATTTATCTTGTTTGAACTAACATTATAATGCTACCACGAGGACAAGTACCCCAAAATATATATTGTTGTTGAAATTTCTCCATAAACGAAGGCTGGACTGACAATTCAGACACAGACAGGGAGGTGAAGTTAAGCCAGTTTATTATAATAGCTGGTAGGAAATGCTGAGGGGGAAAGAATTGTGATGAAGGGGCAGGTTGTGTCAAGGAATCTGTCACAGAGCGGCTATGAAGGATCTGGAAAGGAGGAGGTGGGTGACTAAACTAGCACTAGGTGAACCAGAGACCTAGTGCCTGCTGAAGGGGGGGCTTGTGGCCATCATCAGAATAATCTGCAGGTGGATTGGCAGATGAGGGAATGGATTTGGCCACACCTAGCCGGAGACACACATGGACAGACTCAGGGGAAAAGTGAGGGACAAAAGCCGGACAAGAGGGAGAGCAAAAACAAAAGAGAACAAAAGAAAAATAGGCAGCCTTACAATTCTGACTAATTAAAGCTTCAAGTGCCAAAGCAGTAATAAAAAAAATGTTCTTGCAACAAAATCGTTGCCCAGAAATTTTAAAACGACGTCTAAAAGTTACCCAACATGGCTTTACACGTGCTCAAACTTTTCTATACTTCTTTGGACTCAGATGAATTAAATTTTAAAGTATCAAACACATACCTTTACTAATCAGGAGCCATCTCCAGCAGACGAAACAACTCTAATGTTAACTCTCATCACAATCACATCTTCTGCTGAAATTATAAATCTGATCAGATGAACCGTCTCACTCGCTCTGATGGCAGCTCACTGTGGCCGCCCATGGAGTGCACAGTGCGTTTTATAACCTCTTTATCCACAATGGCTACAGCGCTTGTCAATCTTTACAATCACTACCACCCACTCTTGACAAGAAATTATGTTTGACATTCCAGAAAGTTTATGAATAGCCTCCTTAATCTGAGCCATGGGGTGTTAAACTGGTGTCAGGAAGTCCCTTTAGAACAAACCACTCACAGAACATGTTGACCAGTAAAAGAAAAAATGCGGGCATTTTTCTTTGGGCTTAAAAAAATCCATTTACATGATTCAGTCACCAAAATTCTTGCCAGCTAATTGTCCTCATTAACTCAAATGTAAAATTGTCCTTTAAATATTATGCAAATAGTATTTTCAGACATGAAGATGTAAATGCTGTTGTAAAACCTTCCTCTTGCTGCCAGGCAGAAACAGAGCTGCATTCATTTGCTTTGCCTGAAAATACTCATATCGAAACATCTAAAATTTCTGCAGTCATTTTATATAAGATCTTAATTCCATTAATCTCCAAGTTGTTTTTTTTTTTAACATGTACAAGATGCACAACAAATGATAAAAAGTAATACCTCAGTTCCCATCTGGCAGGCTAAAAATATAATAACAGACAATTTGCCGAGATTCTGTGCAGCAGTTTGGGTATATTTGTAATATTTTAATGATAATGTTTTCCTTTTTGTTTGGATTTGAAGTTTCGAGAACAAGATAATCTCCTCCCTCTCACAAATTACTGCAATATCACTGAAATTGTGCACTTAAGCCCAAGGGAGTAACTGTTGCTTCAGGCGTGTTGTTAAAAGATACAAGATATGTTTGGACACACTGCGGGGTCTCATGTACACTCTCCAAGGTATACACACACCTTGTGATGTGACATGAATTCATAACAGAGATTGCACATGCACCCACAATCCGACCTGCAGAGTGGGACAAGTACAGAAAGGAAGCCTGTTAAATTTTAATCTTTCTTTTGTCTTTATCATTTTTGCTGCACGTGTGTGATGTTTGGCAGGATGCTGGCAATGCTCAGGATGAGCCCAGGGGAGGCTGGGAGAGGGAAAAACTTGGAACACACCTCATCACAGGACCTGACCAGATGCTCCAGTTGTTCACCCATCAAGCATGAAATTTTGTCTGTGGGGAGATGATTTATAATTTTACTCTTACTGCTGGGGGAAAACAGGAAACAGGGAGAAAGACTGAAGAGGAGGGGTGGGGTGGTACTAATGTAGTTTTTTTTTCCCTTTGGCAGCAAATTCTTGAATCATTTTCAGATATTTATTATTCTCCAGTCTGTGCCTGAAAGAACTTTGAGGAAAAAAAAAACAGGGGCGTAGAAGAATACTTAGCATTTAGTTGGGCTGTTACATCGGGGTCAATGGTCCTTGTTGATATTGTGTTTGCAAAATCATGAGTGGGAACAGGCACATTATGCAGACACCAGTATTGGCTGGCAGTCTCCATAATGTGCATACATCTACCACTGCACGGCAGGGAACAGCTTTAAGCTATACATCAATTTGGATTTTGAGAAAAGTTAAAATTGATGGTTTGTTTTTACTTGCCATCAGGAGAGCTCAGTGGGAAGTTCCTCATGGAGGCACAGGGACAACAAAAAACTGGTTCTTCTATTAGAGCAATTAGTTTCAGTCCCCTGTGGTGAGAGTTTTGTCAATTGCTGAGCAATCAGGATCATTACTTAGTTTTAATGACGGCAAAATGTGAAAGAGCTTTAAGTATTTTGAGCTAAAGTTGGCACAATGTGCTTAAACCCCTTTGGGCACAGCACATTAATTCAAAATCTCTAATTTGTCATCTATCCAGATTGATTAAAACTGCTATGTTTAAAGTCCAATCACTTATAATTAAACGTTGAACACCACCTGTATTTAGGGTATGGTCAATGGAAATATTCCTTCAAGGGGTAGTTCACAATCATGCAGCTGGGGCTTCATAACACAAACTACAGTGTTTGCCAGATCAAACAATTCTCTTCCTATCTGTTTCTTATTCTATTTATAATGCGACCTAATTAGACAGGAACCCACTCGTTGGCCAAACCTACCACTTTTATGTGCAAGTCAGTAAGAAGCTTGGACCTGCCACAAACAACTGGAGAGAAAGAAAGACAGAGAAATGGTGATATAATCATTGCTGTGAAAAGTGACATCCATTTTCCAGCTAAATAATTCCAATTTGATGGAGATATTACATTAAACACTGACAGACAACATGTTTATTGAGGCTATCTGGGGTTACGGTCCATTTTCTTTCATACCTGGGAGATGTGATAAGGGCAGTTTTAATGGCTCATTGCACAAAATAACTAAAGTACTATTAAGGTTTTTTAATCAATACCAGCGTCTTAGAATGAAAAATCCCCATCCAATAACATTAAAGGAGTCAATCATCTACAGTCATATAAAATGCTCTCAACTGTCTGTTGGCTCTTTTCTCTCATAAATTGTCCAGCCATAACACTGGATTCTGCACCATCACAAATTGCAATAGCTCTGAACTTCAAAATAAAGTCTTTATGTGGTAAAAAATTGTCAGTTGAAGCAGATTGCAGCTGACACGTGTGTTTCACCATTTCATGTGACATTTATTTGCCCCCTGGCTTCCTTAATTCACCCCTGCGTCACTCCAAATCAAAGCACGTGTCATTCAGAAAACCTCCTGCCCCCTTCCTATGAGTGAAGAGTAAAACTATGCTGGGCAACAATATAAATAAGTATAAATGACCTGACAAAAACTGAATAAAGGCCTATCAAGAGGGAAAAAATTTGTTTTAACTTTAAAGTGTCACCAATCAAAATTCTTGTCTTATATAAATATTCAAGTGGTTTCTGATGTTGAGATGACACCTTTTGTGACTGTGAAACACATTAGAGTGATCTGCAACAACAGAACTAGAGAACTTCAAACTCTGATCGACACCCAACAACTTTACTTTCACTCACTGTCCCGCCAAAAACCTTAAATCATAACCTTAACCCTAATTATGACCTTTAGTTGTCCTTGGTAGGTTTACTGAGCAGACCTGGGAGCTGCCCACTATGACCATAGTCTTCCTCTATTAGCCTCTGAGGAGGTTCTCTGGAGCTGGAGGGAGATTAATCGTCTTGTTCAAGGACATTTCATTGGGAATTGTCGGTGAGGGGAGAGGATTTCTCATTAACTTCCCTGTGCTGGCCTTTTGGGGAAACAGAAGCAGCCACCTCTGCTATTGTTGTTTTTAGCCTGCATAAGTAATTTCATCTGAGCAACATGAGTAAAACGGATGTCTCCAGTCTTCTGAGGTATAATTATATCCACAGCTACAGTGTTTGAAAAGCAGCCTAGAGACCAGAACCAAACAGCTTGGATTTGGTCAAATTTAGTTATCAGCTATTGTAACAACATTTAATTTCTCTAATGCCAACAAAACCATAATTCTTATTTATGTCCTCTGACCCAAACCACCAAAGAAACCATACTGCAAACTCAGCCTATCAAGAGCTCAAGAGAGATAAAAACAAGCAGCAACCAAAGTCAAAGTGCAATATGAATAAAGTGAATTTGTACTGTAACTTTGTACTGTAAGTTTTTCCACATTAATGTTGAAGATTTCATACATTCAGTACTTTGGCTACATGAATGTACTGTAATGATCTTTCTCTATATACAGTTCCATTAGCTTGTCTCATAGCAAAGATGAAATCTATAGGTCACATTCAGCCAGTATAATATGTGACTCAGACGTTCAACAAGAAAAAAACAGAGCTGCTATATGCACAAAACATCTCCGTCTGACCTTGGAAAACCTCAAATTCAATCATACTTGACTGAAATATAAAGGTTTTCGTGCCCTTGCACCTGGCACTTTCATTATAAAGAAAACCCGAGGTAATGGCTTCACAAGCTCCACCATGTGAGGGATGTCATTGTCTTGTTGAAGAAAAGCTCCTTTAGTCGGCCCGGCTAAGAGCTTCTGTCGCTAAACATTCTTCTCACCACAAAATTATACAGCTCTGGCTGCAGGAAAACAGCTGTAAGGTGACAAGAAGCTGGTCCCCCTATATATTTGTACAGATATAGATAGTTATGCAGATATTCTGCCACCTTGATGAAGGCTATAACTGGGTTGTTTTTTTTGTATGGCTGGTATGTTGGGCCAAACAACTTACTGTAAGCAAAACAGCAAAGCTTTAGCTCACTTTGTAGGGAGGGAGCCCAGGGGTGCATGTCCTTGTGTAGACAAAGGCTTAAATTAATTTTGTCATTAATCATTGTCTACTTCACAGTGCATGACCAGTGTAGTTTTCCTGTCTGTACAGCATACTGTTTTGATGCCAGTGTCATCTGCACGACTTGGCATAATTTATTTTTGGTTTGATTTGATGCTCCTGAAAAAAAGAAATAAATGGATACACGTGATATCTTTATTGTTTGTATTTACAGCATATTATCCCTAAAAGCTTAAAGTAGCTGCTTTCTCACATTGATGACGATGTTGATGCTGATTGAGGTATTATTAAAAGTAAGACGTTCTATAATTTAGAATTCAAATGGATGGTACTTTATTGAACATGTCCCATGTCCCTTGCAGCTGTAGCTACTCGATTATGTAGCTGTTAATTTCCTGGACAGGCCCATGTAATTTGGTACTTTGTGTTTGATTCATTATTCAATTAAAGTAATTTCTTGTTACTTCAGAAGCATTTCAGTCAGTGCACAGCATGTCATATAAACGTTCAAATGACATTCGTAACGCATCATTCAAAATGTATGAAAAAGAAATTTTTATTAATTTATTGAAAATCTATTGATATTTACTTTTGCTGGAGCACTATTTGCAACAAGTTCTATAATTATGCATCCAATTAAAGTGTAATTTTCTGGGAATTTGAAAACAAATCCAAGTTGAATCAGGCTTTTATCTGGATGATCTGGTTTTAACTGTGCACATGCGCTCCAACATGACCGCTCTGGACAGATCCACTGCTACTGACTGATGTGATCCTGCAAAACAGTAATGATGACAAAAGTATCTATGTGACAGAGCGCCCACACAAACACCAACTGAGGAATGTTAAAGGTGCTTTCATTTTGTGTGGAGGTCAGAGGGAACGGTGTGAGAAGCAAATTTATTGTCCAAACACTGACCCTGAAATAATGGGCAGAGATGGTAAACAGCAGGATGTCATCTCAGGCAAAAAGTGATGAGAATCGGCTGCAAAAACAGTTTACTTAATCAGTTAGGAAAACTGATTTATCTAAACCTCAGCCAACTGCCAACTTATCTTCGAAACAACAACCAAATTTGTTTTACACTGGTAATCACAACGAATACACACAGTGACTTGCTATGTGATAAATGATGATTCATTACGGCAGCTTTATTGTACACAAAATTGAGAAAACACTTTCAATAATTCATGCACATTCAGAAAAACTAGAAATCTATTAGCGCCTCCATCATATCTCAACAGCCCATTTGTATGGCAGATAGTGGCAACCACTCAGTCCAAACTTGATGCATTCGCAAACACAATGCATTTTACGATTTTACTGACTACACAAGGTGACATTATTACATAGATAACAACAAGGAAACTGCCATACAGAGCCCATAAATTGTCACTGTATATTTCATCAAGTATATATTTGTTTTTTTAGTTATTCCTTCCACTTAAATAACCATTTTGTTCCATCTAGAATGCCTCTCATTCCTCTTCTTAAGCTTTCTCCTGTTATTCATGTTGCTATCCCAAATCGTCATCCTCTCTCTGGGCTTCTTTTTTGCTGTTCATACACCTAATCGTTCTTTTGCTTATCTTTCTCATTAATCCCTTTCATCCTCTGCCTCCACTTATTCCTTTTTTTCTATTTTGAGGGTTGAACTTCACTCTTGAGCTTGGGCACAGTACGTGCACTTGCGTTCCTTATGTTTATTTTTTATTATTATTTCAACTACATCTGACAGTTCGGAGCAGAAAATGCCAGTAAAAGAAGCTCTGAGTTGAGATTATTTCATCCCACCTCATTTTTTTCTTTTTCATTTTCTTCCTGTCTAATCTTATTGGGTTTTATTCCAACACACAAAGACTGCACTTCCAGGAGAACGACAGCTGTAGTTTCTCTTCAAACAACTTAATAACATAGTGTGAGGTTCTTATAGCACAGCAAAGAGTGGAGGTGTGGATGTCAGAGTGTGTGAAAGGACACACAGAATGACAGGAGACCAAGGTTCATAACCTGTCTTCTACTAGGAATCAAATCGGTTTCCTGGCACCATTTAACTTTAGCCAAGTCCAAACTGAACTATATTTTTCAATAAAAGCAGCACAGAGGCAAAACCTTTTCCTTTGTGTACAAGGACTGGGTGACATTTTTAGCATTTGTTGTTTACAGGCAAGTTTTCCTTCTGATTACTTTTCAAAAAGCTTTTTTATAATATCTATTGAGGAAACAAGCACATTAAGATTTCTTGGCAATTTCTCTCTAATTACATAAGATAGGGGAGCATGTGAAATGACAGATGGGTCATTCTAGTGATCTGGGGAGATGGAGAATCATTTCCCCGATGATCTCCAGACAAAAAAACAAACCAAAAAAAAAAAAAAACCAGACAACAAATGCATCATCTGGACTGAAGTTGCAGTCTGTCTCATTATCTTGAGGAAGAAAAAAAAATATCCCAATACTGTATCAGTATTTGGAGCACAATCCAAAACTGGAGGTTTGTGGAGAGTAAACAGATATTAACGATGTGAACAGCCAGATTAGACTCTCAAATGTAATATTCTTCATCTGAAAAAAAACTATAGACGTTCATACAACATCTTTTGTACTAAGAATGATGAAAAAGCTGCTGTCATTATTTGCAGAGGTGAATAACTTCTTCACAACAGCACACAAGTGAGCAAAACAAATTTAAGACTTTATCCCTATTCTGCTAAATTATTCAGAGTGGACACATTGTCCCCGAAGTCATCCTTCTGCATGATTTATCCCAGGACAGAGCCAGTGGGTGGCTGACATCTGCAGAAGGATGGGGAGTGGCAGGGGCAGAACCTCTCAACAGGTGCCCATGATTAGCATGAAACCAGCCTCAGAAAAAAGTCAGGAAAGTTCAAATAAAGAGATGTCAAAGAAACACTTTGGCTCATGTTTATGTATCTGGATGTTAAGCAATTCTTGTCTGACCGCAACTCAAAGGCACCCAAAAGGTGCAAAAGGTGAAAGGATCACTACTTTTTTTGGAATTTCTAAAACAGAACAACTTTTAGATTACCATTTCACCTCCTTTCTTCAAAAGTAAAAAGAACTGACAAGCAGCTGTTAAATAAAAAAGCCTGAACATCACACAGTTTACAAACAGCTTCCTTTTCTAACAGATTAAGCCTTGATCAACCATGTACTGTTAGCTGCCCTGCTCGGGTTCATGCATCCTGCATAATTTATAGAGACAAAAGAAAGCAGCAGCATGTAGAGGAGTGACAGAAAAACATGGTGAAGAACTCGTCGTAGGCATACAAACTGCTATCAGGTGTACGGCGTTCTAGCTGCTACAATGGCGTGCGTAACCTTAAGTATGCGTACGCAGATTCATATGTATGTATGAGGCCTGTACGTACTGGCCGTCAGCCAGCAATACTGCCAGATCAGAAACCTTGCAGCTCTTTGATACATGAGAGCGGACTCTTTATTCCCTAATGGTAGTAAAACGGGCACCTGCTGTGACTAATATATGGTACGAGAGAAGTGAGATGAAGTAGATTTCATCGACAAACACAAAGGCAGGAAACAGTTATTTTAGGTGGGAAATATTTCCCACCATTACTACAGTAAGTGTTATTTCTGTGGCGGTGTGATTATTGAACTCTTGGTTGGCTTGCTGAGCTCACATGGCTCTGTGTTAACGTACAAAAAATATAGACCGATAAATTATCTGGGATTGTTGCCCAGCATAGCTTTACATCTTTACCCTGATGACTTTGGTTTGGCTGTTTCCATTATTGTGAGGATAGACAATATAATAATGTACAACTGCCTTCTGGGCAAAACAGCAGCTTTTACATCAACACTGAATTAATGTCAAGCATTCTGAGAGGATGTTGACTGCAGCGTCGATGCGTCAACCAGCCAAAGAATAATTTTTCATACACATGAAACACTGACAACTTCTTGATATTCCTGTAAACAATTTCTGCAAGGGAAAAATCTAACTGCTTTATCAGACTTGCAAAATCTTTGGAGTTTTTAAATCTGCAATGAGCTCTCTAGCATTGCTTCTATTTCACTGACTGAGATGCATGAAGATTTGCGTATCAACAGGCAGAAGCGTAACAAAAAGAACGGTTCACTTAAATGTTCTGCATAAGCATGAAAAAGGTTTTCTACTATTCTGTAACCACAACCACAAATTCCCAAATGCCAAATCAACAACATGCAATATCTAGATATGCTTGCAGATCAGACATGGATGCAGCAACACCCAAAGTTATTTTCATATATAATTGCACTGATCAGGCAGAACATTATGACCACCGACCTGATAATTTGCTGGTCCCCCTCTTGCTGCCAAAACAGTCCTGGCCCATCAAGGTATGGACTCCACTGGACCCCTGAAGGTGTGCTGTGGTATCTGATACCAAAATGTTTGCAGCAGATCTATTAAGTTCTGTAAGTTGTGAGTTGGAGCCTCCATGGATCCCACTTGTTTGTCCAGCACATCCCATAAATGCTTGTTTGGAAAAGTCAACACCTCAAACTTTTTGTTGTTTTCAGGACCTTGGCAGGATCCAAGATTTCCCAGCAGAACATTGTCCAGTGCATCACACTGCCTCTGTCAGCTTGCTTTTTTCCCATAGTGCATCCTGGCGCCATCTGCTTCCCAGGTAAGCTAAGCACATGCATGAAACATGGTTCATCAGATCAGGCCTCCTTCTTACACTGCTCTGTTGTCCAGATCTGATGCTCACATGCCCATTGTTGGTGCTTCCGGCAGTGCACAGAGGTCAGCTTGGGCATCCTGACTGGTCTGCGGTGAACTGTGATGTACTGTGTATTTTAACACCTTTCCCTCAGAACCAGCATTAATTTCTTCAACAATATGAACAAGAGAAGGTTTTCTCTTTGATCTGGCCACATGCCAACTTCCGTTCCCCTTGTGGATCCATGAGCCTTGGTTGCCCGTTACCCTGATGCTGGTGCACTGCTGTTCTTTCCTTGGACCACTTTTGACAGATACTGACCCCTGTTCCCAGACAAGGAGCACCTCACAAGAGCTGCAGCTTCAGAGTTGCTCTGACTCAGTCCTCCAGCCATCACAGTTTGGTCCTGGTCAAACTTACTAAATTTCTCACACACACCCACTGTTGCTGCTTCATAGATCCCACCCACCCACAGGTGCCACGATGAAGAGATAATCATTATTATTTATTTCACCTGACCTTTTTATAGCCACCTAAACAGAATAGATTTTTTAAAAAAAATAAAAAATTAAATAAAATTTATTTAATTGATATTTTGTTTCTCAGCTACAGGGCAGTCTAAAAACTACACACCATTATGCAAAGGTCCCAACAACCTTTTTTCTGTGGTCACCTTCCGAAATGCCAGAGCAGATTCAGAGTCACGAGAAAAAGATTTTCTCATTTTACTTCAGGATGACTAAGTAGCACTCTAATTTCTTTGTTTAATGCAAAATGATGCAAATGCAAATTACAATTAGGGCAATGTAGATATTGGAACACACCTTTCTTTTATTTCTCTCGATACATGTTGGACCCTTTTAAAGTGACAACTCAAAGTAGATCCAAATTACTTTGTCCTTGACAGTTGAGTTGAGATATGACATGAATAAAATGCACAATTAAGTCCATTAATGCAAACTAGAAATTGCACCATGAAGAAATGGGAAAATATTAGACTAAGCAGACTATGCTGTTAAGGATGCCTGATATTGGTCAAGTACCTGAGAAGAACCCCACCGATCAAATCACGGTTGTTAAGAGTCGAGTGGCAAGAGGAAACTGACTGTTGAATGAAAAGCATGATAGCACCTGAGAGTTCCTGACAGCATGATGCAAAAGACCCTGCTGTCTGATAAAGTGGAAATTCAATTCTTTCACCGGAATGCAAAGTACTGTATTTGGAATAAACAGAGCCATGGTCAGTAAAACCCTTCCCACAAATCAGCTGCAGAGGAGCATCTACAGGTTCACAGGCCTATAACCTCTCAGCTGGGGACCTCAGCCGTCAACCTGAAATGTTAAAACCCAACACCACAGTGGCTTCAGAACAATATGGAGGTTCTTGAATGCAATGGCTAGAATAGCAGATTAGAGGTTGAGCAAATCTGCAAAACAATGATGGGACAAAATCCAATATTCTGGATGTGCCATGCTCATACAGGCATATCCAAAAAGCAGTGGAAATTGCAGTTCCTGCCAAAGAAGCACCAATTTAAGGTGTTAAATACATAATACATTTATATAATAAGATGTCTGTATGTTAGCGTTCTTGAAAGGTACCATAGTAAAACACTTTGTGGTTGAGCAAAGACATTTGACAATATAAACTGAGTTTTAAAACAGTAAAAACTATGGGGAGTCTTTCAGTATTATTCAATGCTGTATACGATCATTGTACATGAAGACGTCACATACCAACAGCAAGTGCAACAACTGAGACATGCAAGCACTGACTCCCTTTGCATAACCAAGCTAATACTCACGGACAGACGCACACATGGTTGGCCATAATCCTCTGAACAGTTATCAAAATGAAGAAAAGAAAAACTAAAAACACTAGTATGGGTAATAGAGCAGTGCCTCTGCAACAGTATTTATGTTTGTGTTGCAAATAATTAACTATTGATTTAATCTTTTGAAGTCCCTGTTTTCTGATAAAGTATAAGGAGGCTACAAGCTTATAATCAGCAACATTTTGGTCCTTTCGGTGTTAAGGGCCCATCTCTTTGCTATATTCTACAGAGTCTAGAGTGCAATTGATTACCCAGAGCACTGACCAGGATTCTACTAACCTCCGCTGACCTCAATGTTCAGACTGCCGCAGGCCCTAATTCGTCCATGTAATCACCCCTGTTTTCGATTTTAATGCAGCCGAAATGATCTGGGAATGCTGGCAAAGTTTTCGCTCTTCAATTGGTTTGGCCGGTGATGCACAGCTTTTTCCATTCTTGTGTGCTGACATGTAGGAGATCGGGCACTGCCATTTAAAAGTAAATATCACAGAGAGATTGCAATTTGGGAGAGAATTGACAGGGAGTTTTCAGTAGCAGCATGTCAACCCTTAATGTGTGGCAAACAATACACATGCAACAGGTTTTTAAATCCCCCCCAAACCTACTTTAACTGAGTGGACTAAGAGGTAACACACTATGGGACCAATAACACCACCTGGAGAGTTAAGCCCCAGGAAATACTTTATACACCCTAAAACTGCTCTTTAACCTGCAAGTATACACGACAGGCATGGACTGAACAAGCAGAGATATGCTTAAAAGGAAGAAGGCTAACAGACAAATGAGGCAAATAACGAGCGAGAAACGGAAAGTATCTTTATTGCAATGTAAATTAAAAGGGCCGAGTACATTGGTTAAAAGTCCAATACGGATACTAAAATCATGTCAAAGCGGTCAAACTAATGAAAACTGAGAAAAAGTGAGCTGAGGCCTCTTGTAGAGAAGCAGCATACTTTGGAGGTAACCAGGGGAACCATCAGCTACTCACCTCATGTTCACAGCACACAGATGGTGAGGTCCCCACATGTTGTTGCAAGTGAATGGAGTCACTGGGAGAACAGTTTGGACCATTCTGAGCCGAGCACCTCCACAATCTGGCTGTAACTTGCACTGAAAGATACAAAAAGGGAGGAAGGATCACTGTTTAAAGGGCTCAACATGCTGCTTGGGACTTTAATTGTATCTGTTTAAAAAAAATAGAGAGATACGTATAAGTCAACCAACTCACTGCCTCTGATGGGCTACTACACCTGGTGGATGGACCGGACCAAGACAGTGTCTGGGAGATCTCTACCAACTGGAGCTCAGTGCTACAACACAGGAAACGAGCTAAACACATATTCACAATAGAAATGTGCAAATCCAAATAATATTCACATACCTGGAGCTCACACAATACCAGCTACATATCACATTTGGAGCAGGGAGGAAGCCAAAGAGAGAGCACTGAACAAAAATGCCTTATATCAGCCGGCTCTGATTGGAGTTAGGAGCCAGGAAGGGCTCAACATGCTGCTTGGGACTTTAATTGTATCTGTTTAAAAAAAACAAAAAAAAACAAAAACATATATAAATACATATAGAAAGAGAGATACATATAAATCAACCAACTCACTGCCTCTGATGGGCTACTACACCTGGTGGATGGACCGGACCAAGACAGTGTCTGGGAGATCTCTACCAACTGGAGCTCAGTGCTACAACACAGGAAACGAGCTAAACACATATTCACAATAGAAATGTACAAATCCAAATAATATTCACATACCTGGAGCTCACACAATACCAGCTACATATCACATTAGGAGCAGGGAGGAAGCCAAAGAGAGAGCACTGAACACATGTGCCTTATATCAGCCGTCTCTGGTTGGAGGGAGGGGCCAGGAAGTGGCCCAGGGCTGCGTTCAGTGTCAACTGTTACTAAATGTTCTTCCCCACCATCAATGTCGAATAAATTGAACTGACTGCTGTGTGACAGTCAACATGAACTCTGAAATCAACCCAGGAGAAAGTTTTAATTTTCAAATAACTGCATGAGCCCAGTTCATCCCATCATCCCTCCAAAATTAAAAAAAAACTAAATGTTTTACAGTTTTTTTAAATCTAAAATTTGTCTTTGTCAAATCCTCTGATGCTCTGATCTTCTGTTCCAGTCGACCCAGAGCATGGTATGGACAGGATGTTCCTTTTATCTCTGATCCTATTTGTTCAGACACTGTGTGCCGCCGAAAATCAATCATTGCTTTTGTAGATACCTGAAAACAACAACCAAAAATAAAAAAAAAATAAAAAAATCCAACTATTTGAAGCAAGATCCTGTTTTCCAGTGGTTATGTCTTCATTGTCTGCGTTAACGTCGCTGACTGTGATGAACTTACTCTCTGCCTTTCTGGCACCGATCCTTCGGCTTATGGCAGGAGAACAGGGTTTAGTTTGGAAGCTGAGGGCATCAGACTGAACAAAAAAAAAAAAAAGAAAAGATCTTAAAGTCTGCATGACAGAAGAGCACATCGCACAGAAAGAAAGAAACAACCCAAAATGGACTTTCAGGGATTTAGCTGCTGTAGCTTGATATTGTTTGAAGAGGAGAAGAGTAATCTAAATGCATTGATGTACTAAGCAAGAACAGATTTTATGTATTTCATGGCTTTTCTTCACACATAGCAGTTATTTTGCACGTACATGGATTAAATATTCAATCCATAATAAAATACACAATACAGGTCAGATGCACCAGGTCCAATGTGCTTACCTCATGAGGTTTGAATCCCTCAGCCATTTTTTTAGTATTTAAACATATTGGAAGGAGAACAATAAGTCCACTTAATAACCCTCAGGCACACTCTAATTTCACAGTAGAGAGGCTTAATCTCTTGTTGTCTTACTGGACTTACCAATCAGTGTTGTCGTCTTTCCAGGAGAATAGGCCAGGTTTTTCCATTACTCAAAATAGTATACTTTATGGAATTTGACTTCATAAATACAGATACTATGGAGCAAAAATACAGCCAAATCCTTCAAAACAAGTGGAGAGGTGCAGCCACACTACTGAGAACATCATGTTCTGATTTTGTGAGGTAAGGAAAATGGCAGCTTTAGTTAAGGTGGGCTCACTCGGTGTCTGTTTGGTTTGTGTCTCTATTATGTTCCAGAGTGGTCATATAATGGGAAGATTTTGGAAATAATGACCAGGCCTTCTACGCCATGGGCAAGTATTTATTTTCACCCCCAAATGTTCGACTATTGGAAGGTTTCATTATCATCTATCTCCCCTGTTGAGAAACAGATACCAAAGCAGCTGAGCGGAAATTTCACACCAAACTTCAACAATCTATATTTTATAAAATGCACACACAAAATATATATTCTTAGAACCCGTTTCTCTATAGAAAATGCAGCTGTTATCATAAACTTTAAGCCACAGTGTGCACTCAGCTTTGACTGTGATGATAAAATTGCCCTAGGCTGGGAATTTTGTGAAACGCAGATGGATTAGAAGCTATTGAGCCACATCCACTTCTAAGGACGATGGATCTGTAGATGATAGCTCTCACTGTGAAACAGCCAAGGCAGAGAATGACTACATGCTGGCCAAGGTATCAGAATGGCCTCCACAGTCCTGCTCGTATCGTGCTGTAACGATCCTCTATTGGCTCTTCCTGTAACAACATTGCCGCCCATTGTATTGACTTTGCTCATTAGTGCTCTTTACTTACTTATTCTTTTTCTTCTATCTCTTTTGTGTGCCAAAATTAACCAAGAAATCCTTCAGGTGTAGCCCCTTGATCCTTTGTTCTGGGGCTTTGATTTTGGAGCTTTTTTCTAATTAGAAAGGCTCAGCAGAGAACACAGCAGGATCATTATGTTACACGATTTCAACCATCAGTGTACTATAAAGCTCCTATACATCAACACAATAGCATACATCATAAAATGCTACATTTTAAAGTTGCAAAACGTGCACTGGACCTATTAAATGTGATATAAGTCAAGAAAAAACACACACACAGACTACACAATAGCAGCTTCTCCAATTAGCTGGTATACTGTTTGATCCATAGTCAGTTGGCCATGTTCCCTCTCCAGATCTTGAACAGGACCGGCACCCATTACCCTGATACCACCATCACCCAGCTACAGTAGATGGGGCAGCTTTCTTCTGATCTTGAAGAGAGGCAATTTGAAAATTGTCTTCATCACAAAGCAACAGAACTACTGTCAGCCCAATCACTTGACCCTCGACTTTGTCATTAACAGCACACTATATTTATAGAGTCTTGACCTTTTGGGGCAATTTTCAAGTACCAGACAAATTTAATGTGTGTTTCAAAAGCTGCAGACATCAGATCGGAGCCTAACATGTTAAACCAACCCCATTACTCTGTTTCAAATATGTAGAAGTGCTAAGCTCTCACATGCTGCACACTCCAGGGGGCCACGCTGGAGCTTAGCGGAAGCATAGAGAGATCATGAGACAACTGGCACAATGGGTAAATATTTCCTGCTGTCTGCATGTGCACTAGAGCTAAAAAGAATCCGAGAGAAAGGTAGAGGGTGCAAACAACTCCCTTAATAATGTCATTGGGGCTTTTAGCACTAACTTCTTCAGTTATTTTTAGGAAGGTTTATGAACGAGGCATCAGGGTTGAGAGACATTGATAAACCTTGCTTATGTGCTTGAGCAGTCATGGAAATAAAACATTTTTGAAATCACACAAACTTCCTGGTTTGTTCCAGTCTGTTGAACTCTTTCCTGTGAACTCTAAAGCCTGACTGATATTTTCCCCTCGATCTCATTCAGCTCCAGATTTGTTAACGTCTCAACATCCTATGTAAATACAGGAATTCTGGTCACATACGTAGATATATCATCTGTAGATAGAAAATCTGATTTAGCATTTCTATCAGGCCTTTTTTGGGCAGTTTATTTCAGAACAACGCCAAAGTCAGGAAAAGGCAGACAAGCAAATTACTTACAAGTCGCACAAAATTTAAGTGAGTCTTTAATCAGAGCTAATTATAGAAAATGACCTCAGAATTGCATGATATTATGGGAATAAAGGCACAGATGTTGATGTCTGATAGCCATCAGGTGCCCATACTCTGAAACCATTAACAAAATGAACTGAGGGTAATTTGTTAATCACATCAAAGAGCACAGGCACACCTACCACACATGAATAACTTCATAGGGACAGGAACTGGCTCTCCTACTCTCCCAATTACTGCATAACTTGTCAAAATATGTGAATGATTTTAAGAAAAACAGCTGTCAGATTTTATATTTATTTGGTGTGCGCCGTCTCTCTCCCACTGCATGCTGGGATGTCCTTTTACCCTGCCATCACCCTAAAGGGATTAAGTGGGAAGAGAAGGGGAATGAAAACAGATGCACATCAGCCATCTGACTTTCTCCGTGATGTGTCCAAAAGCCAATATAGAGTCCTTGCATCTCAAAAGGGAGCTTTGACCCGAGAAAAGAGCATTGACAGGCGGGTTTCTTGTTCTCTTTGATGAGAGTAAACAACCAAGCAGGCAGTGTGTGAATGCTTTTGGGCGGGAAACATAGGATGTGAAAGAAAGCAGAGAGGAGAGAGAAAAAGCGAACTTCGGGTTCATCCCAATTAAATAAATGAATCATCGCAGAGCAATAGCTGAGTAGATCAAAACAACACTGCCAACGGGTCTCCCACTGTTCCAGCCAGCAGGCCTCGGCCACCCTCGGAGATTAATCAAATTCATGGAATGCTTGATTTGCATTTCATTAAAGATTTGGGTTGAAAATTAATGGCGAGGCTCTCTGTTTTCAGGGGACAGACTTTGCTAAATTTCCAACTCATTTCGTTTGTGTCGTGTCTTTGCTTTGCTATGTCAATCAAATTCCGTTTTTATCATCACCGACATGGCTTTGGGCTTCTCTGTGGTTGCTCTCTTGGGATCAGGAAAGGAATCTGTGCCTTCTGATATTTTTCTGGCCCCAGCTTTCTGTTTTTGTGTAGGTTCTTGTTTTACACTGTGTTATACTTTTTTGTGCTACACCTACTTTGTGTTACTGGCACATTTACAAGCTGTATTATGTTTCAATTCAAATTTTACCAGATGATTGAAAGGAAAATGAGTTATGTCAGATGACATATTTCCATCATGCTGTGCCTTTTGGCTCTCCATACTCCCAACGCATGACAAATGAATATATGAATAGACAAACTGGGAAACCAGCGCATGAGTAGTTATTTTTCTATGAATGTATTCACCAGAATACCCCTCGCTAGCATGCTCTTCCTGCACTGTAAGCTTTTTTATCAGCTGCATACATGGATTATTTCATTCACCCAAACAGCCGCCAGTTGCGTGGTGCACAATCTGCACAGATGGGTCGACTCCTGATCTCTTTTACTTTCCAAAATCCTCCAATGTTTCAGGGCTTTTGCAACCTCTGGAACATCTGGGTCATTTCAAATTTGCAACATCTGGGTACCTTTGAATGTAAACTCCAAAAGATGTTATAATATATAATCATTCATTATCGGGGATATACATATACTAAACTAATTAGAGTTTGTTTCTATGGGGTATAACCATAGGGGGTTATGGTATTTTAGCATTGTATTTCATTCTAGATTTAACTTCCCAGTAGCAGAAGTAGTGGCTTGATTTTGAGAAGTTCATTGTGACAACGTTTAGCACTGCTGCCAACATAATGCATCTCTTATCCCACAACAAATTAACTGATATTACAATCAGTGAAAAGACACAATTGCATAGAATCATCCCTGTTAAAAGTTATAATTGTTTCTGAGCCAACTTTATAGGCAATGCATGCTTTCCATCCACTTTTGGACTGCACCTTTGGGGGCTTTCCAGTATTCTTTTGTTGCCAAGTTGCATTAGTTCAGCCACTCGATGATCAAACAGTTAAGCAGTATTTTCATCCTGGGCTTACATCACAGTTGATATCCATCTGTATAAACAGCACACACAAGTACCATGCCAGGATTTAAAACAGTGAGCCAGAGCATATCAATGGCATGAGTATAGATAATCAATTTCAATGAACTTTCACTGTGCTGTAAACCAATTCACATTTACACACAGACAATCAATACTACGGAAGTGTTTACAGACCGACAGTAGGAACACACCAGGAGGTTAATTCCTCAGGTACAAATCTGCTTCAGGCTTTTCTTACTGACAGTATTTATGCAATATTTGGGTATAAAATGGGCTGATGACATGTTTGGAACTAAAGTTTCACATATAACTACTTCCTATCTGTATTGCAAGGGGATTTTATACAGAATTAATTATTTTAAGTTGGAAGAAGGAGGCAAAAAATCACTTGGAAATTATTTAACACACGAGAATTTGTGCTCAGCAATATTGGATAAGTACAGCTATCAGCTGTTGTTGAGACAGAAACATACAAAAATAATCCACCCTGCCAATATTAACAGTCAAGCAGTGTGCATTTACATCCAGACATTATACAGACAAAACCATGAATTTACTGGAATACACACATCAAATCAGCTTTATCTGATACTAATGTGATCACACGTAGTCTGTGTATGAATTATTAGCTACTGAGCTGCTTTAGCAGAGCGTATATAGCAAACATGTTTCTAGCAATATGATTTCATTAACAGATAAACACATCAGTGCACGCATATTATTTGTCTCAATCTGTTTTACTTTTACTGCTCTAATAAATACTTTATTTTGATGTGTAAATGGGGTACATTTGCATTTAAACTCACTGCTAGGTCAGGCTGAACCATAACAGTGCGGAGGGTGATAATGTCATTGCGGTGAAAACTGAACTAATTTCACCTGTTTATCATATCTGGTATGAAGAGCCTGAACATTAATGATTATGGATTTCTGGAGTGGAACTTGTCAGGGGTTGACTTTGCAGTTATTATCATAACTGTGTAAGGGGAGGGGGCACTCATGTTACAGATTGAACATGCACTGACAAAGTGAAACGTCACTGTTAAAAGGCAAACTGGCACAGCTGAGAGCCTAATATATTTTATGCAAACTAGCCCTGCATATCTTTATGGATTTCTGAAAGAAATGATCATAGATTTGAGATTAGATGCCTGCACTCTCTGCAGGCATCTAATTTTTTCATGCAGTTCAAAAGAAACAAGGCTGTCATGTAGTGGTGGCTCATTCTAGTTTCAGATAATAAGATCGTATAAACAGAACTTGCAAGACACTTTTAGTTATTTAATCACTTCTCGCAGGTTGGATGAGATTGAATGTGACAGTGATGTGCTTACTCTTAGAAACAGAAATTATAATTAAGTAATAAGGAAAAGAATAGAATAACTCAATTTCTGAAGTGTCCATTAGCACGTACAAAAACACAGAATGTGAAAAGTAGGGACTTCTCAATGATGAGGTGACTTGAGGTAAAGCCATTATCCCCTATTGATTTTCCTCTTCTCAAAGCTACCAATTACAAAGGGAGTTGGATGAGAAGTTAAAGGAGGCTAAAGCTTTAAGATAATCAGATTGTATAAAGTACAAAAAAAAAAAAAAAGGCTGCAACTATCTGCAGGAGCCAGATCATTTATACTGTACATGCACTGAAAAAACTGATGCAACTGAATCCTGAAGTTGCACACATGACAAATACGCAGCATGTAATGAAAGGCCATCATTTAATATGTTTGAGACCAATATTCTTACTTATAACATTGCTTAGTAGCATTAGCCTCACCAGTAATAAATACACCCCCTCTGCTCCTTCTCCCACCATCCCATCAGTCTGCTGCCTCTCATCTCATTCTAAAAGGCTGTTTGAAATCTGCAGCAAACACTTGAAGCCACTACACCGTGCTTACCCCTCTCTTATTAACAAGCAAACTGCCCTCACGGTGCAAATTTTGCGGCATTTGGGGTGACGAGTTCACAAAGCCATTAAATGCTTTTCTAATTATTATTGATTGCCTGCCAAAGGATCAATGCAAATCTGAAGTGGCTGGGAGGCCAAGACAGGAGTGAGGTACGACATCGTCGAACCTGCCAAGAGCATAAAACCCATCATCCTACAAAACAACAAGGCAAGGTGGGGTACTGCCAACTTTATCATTGTCATATTATAGGATGTTACTGTCTCCAAGGTTGGGCGGCAATATGTACATTTTCTGCATCAGTCAAAGAGGAAAAAAAAGATTAGAGAAGGGAAAGTTTGCTGTCTGGGTTTTGAAATAAATAAAATAACAGAAAACTTTCCTCTTTAAAGACCAGGACTTTTAATTATCTAATGATAGCCTTGATTAATTAAATGGCTTTTAGGCTTTAGCACGAGGATGTGCACGGGGAATTTGTGTGTGTATGTACCTATATATACACACACACTCTATATATGCAGATATGTTCTGCCTCAGTTTCAACACAGTGATTCAACATCTTCAAGATCTCTCTCCTTTTTTTTTTTTAGTCAGTCTCAATCTGTCAGTCAATCAGAGACATTGTTTAGGACTAACAAACCGTGGATATGTAGACTCTTGCTTCACGAGCCATCCGCCTGTGAACTGCTATTTCTTGAGTTTTACTAATGTGTTTTGTCTGCAGATTCTCTTACTTTACACTCCCTCCAGTTTTTCTCCCTTTTTTTTTTCCTCTCTTAGAATTGCATTACATTACAGTAAGTGGAGCATATCTACCTTTCAGGACCTGTCACAAAGAGTCAGTGAAAACTCATTAGTTGGATGCATCAGAGGTGAGTGAAGTAATTTTAGATCCCAACAAAAGGTGGACATGTGTGCATGTGCAAGTCTGTATTTCTTTTTGACTTGTCATCTGTCTTTCTGCCAAGCAGCCTGTCTGTGCATTTGTGTTCTCAACCACCTGATAAAAACTTAAACAGCTTATTAAACCATTATGATAAGATCATGTTTTCTTGTTAAAATGCTAATTCATTTAGGCACGTGGTCTGTCTTTGTCTCGCAGTTCTTTGATTCTGCTTGTCTGTCTCGAGCAAACAATGATTAGTGACCCAGAGCAGTTTTTTTTCCACTGTTCTCATTTGCTTCAACATCACAGCTATTGAAGATTTTTGAAGCATTCATGGCAAGTAAAGACAGACTCATATTCTCACAAGAGAGAAGAAAGACAATAACGCTCAGAAAAGATGAATGGGCAGCAATAACTCGCTGGTGAATTTATGATTTTCTGCATGACAAGCATCTCATGCACACAAATAAGGAATCTTCTCCCACATCTGATATGTTAGAGATAACTCTGAGGCAATATACACTTCAGTACAGATGCGACATGTGGCTTCAGGCTGTCATCAAGATCAAAAGTCCACATTATCATAAGAAGCTTACATTGTTGTCTGTGGAGTTTGTGTTTTGTATTGATATCGTTGCTACTAGTGTTCAGTCATGTGCCGTTTTTTTTTTTTTTTTTGCCGCTGCCAATCAAGCACTGAAAGTTTGACACACAACAGTGGAAGTTTGTCCTACAATGGGCAACAGGCTCTTCGGATTTAACCTCCTGAAAATTTGCATGAAGCAAACTCAGCCTGGCAATACAGACAAGCCCTCCAGTGTGAACTTCAATTTAAAAAGCAATGTTTCCATACCAGCAGTGTGACACTCACGGTTTAAGGCTGCAGTGCACTTCTCGCTCTTGTAGCAATGGCTTTGCAGAATATCCATGTATACACAGACATGCATAATTGCTCTGGCTTCTATTTTTGAATTTTAAGTTTAAATTTCTTTTTTAAGAAAAAACACATTGCAGATTATTGCTTCAGCTCTGTTACAAGTCTGTTTTATCTCCTAGGTGATTGAAACCCTCTCCACATTTTACAGTGCAACATGAAAAGGTTTGGCTTGAGCTGAGATGCACACTGTGGTGGAGGTCCTGCGGGATATTTGCTCCAAATGGGAGTCAGGTGTGTGGTATCAGTAACAATAAAACATAGCTTACCCTCAGGATGATTGTGCCGTAAAGCAGCAATACTTTATCCATAATTCTGATGGAAGCCTTCCTGAGAGCCTGCACTGGCCTTTCTTCTCTTGCACCACTTAGTGTATTTCATTGTATCTGGGGAATGTTTTTCCTGTCAGTCCCAGAAGCACATGGACATCGACACGGTGGAGGCTGGAAGGGAGGGAGGGGTCGTAATCCACTTGCCATTGCCTGTGATTGATTGTTTGCACAGCTGAGAGACACCCAGGAGCTCACTCTTCCCCTTCCTTCAAGTCCTGCAGGATGCTGAGCACAGGACATTTCAAACCCATCATCACACAGCACCCGGTGGACAAAAATCTTCCAAATGTCATGTGTGGTCAGACCAAATTACGTCTATGTAATGAAAGCAATTTTATACACAATGCTACGTGAATTTAATTTGAAGTTCTGCCCTTGATCTTCAAAAAAGGTTTCAAGGCCAACACTTCTGGGATATTTAAGTATATTAATATAGAAAGTTTTGCTGCTATGCTTTTAATTTTGTGCCCTATAAACATTTTCATAATTTTAGCTCTTTGTGCTGCTGGCTTCTTTCAAATTTCATGCTTGTTCTATTAAAATTGTTATTACTTCTTTTAACTTTTATCAAATAATGTGGCAGGCAAGATCATACACCAATTCCCCTGTAAAATAATATGAAAATAAAAACTGACGTGTGATGGCTTCAGCCTGAACAGCTCGTGCTTACATTTACCACTGAATATGGAAGGAGTCAGTAGCACCTTTGTTTTTATTCGTGGCCTCCTTCTGGCCCAGAATGCATCCTGCTGGTTTTCAAAAAAAAAAAACAGAACAAGGGTCACTTCGTACAGATGCACACTCCCCTGTGGGAGCTATCAATGTACACTATAACATTTACAAACTAAATAGATGTTACAAGGTGATAAAAGGTAGATACCCTTGTAAAGATAGGATTGTGCAACAATACATAACACTCTAAACTTATTTGTTAATATATTTGGCAATGTCATATACAATAAAATGCAGAAAACGAAATAAACTAAATAGTTTGGGCTTCTGGGAGAAGAGTTAGACTTCTCCTGTTTATATTTAATATTTAGTTTTGTTTTTTTGTTGAAAAAAAAAAATCCTTATCAGCTTCATTGGTCAAATAAAAAAACTCCGTTGGTTTTCAGAATCCCTGACAGAAAACAAAAAAAGTCTGACAAGGGACATAATACTTGGTTCCATTCATGATGTGGCTTTATTTTAAAATAATGACTTTTTTAAAAGTCTGATAACTTAAAACAGATAATGCCCTTGTTTACAGTTCTATTCAAACTTTCATCTGTGCTATTATGTGATGAATTAACACAGAAGAAATAAATTAATCCACTGAATAGCTGCAGAGGAAAAATGATTGCAATTTAAAGGCGTTCAAACTAGATACTGACTATAATCACGGAGGGCCTAAGCTATTACCCCAGTATTTCAACATATAGAGTTGGCTTGGAAGATAATTGTGTCTGACAGCTTCAACTGTGTTTGTCAGGCAAAGAACAATCAAACAAACAAAAGAAACAACTATAAATTCAATTTCTGTTATTTGGATAGATTAAGGTGTCATTTTGTCATGTTCATGAGCACATTTTGATTTCTACAGAACTACTCATCCCGAAAAAATAATAAATATGAATACTAAGTTTTGTAGAGTATGAAATGTGAAGAAGGAAAAGGCTTTACAGACTTGTTGCTGTTGGTGGGATCAGAAGAATTGAACTCCACCCATCTTCGAACTCAGAGGTCACCAACTCCAGTCCTGGAGAGCTACTGTCCTGCATGTTTTAGATGTTTCCTGATCCAACACACCTGATTCAAATGAATGGCTCATTATCAGACCTCACAGAGCTTGATGACGAACTCATTTGAATCAGGTGTGTTGGAGCCGGAAAGACCTCGGTTCTAACTGATCCGTTTCCGGGTCATGGGGGGGTGCTGGAGCCAATCCCAGCTCACCCTGGACAGGTCACCAGTCCATCACAGGGCCAACACACAGAGACAGACAGAGATAACAACCACTCACACTCATACTCAGACCTATGGACAATTTAGAGTCACCAGTTAACCTAAACATGATGTCTTTGGATGGTGGAGGAAACCGGAGAACCCAGAGGAACCCCACACAAGCACGGGGAGAACATGCAAACCCCACACAGAAAGGCCCCAGGCCGCGAACCGAACCCATGACCTTCTTATTGTCTTATTATTTCTAAAGTCTTTGCAGTCCAACCTCAATTCTTCCTGTTTTAAGAAAAGGGACACAAACAGCAATCCTCAATTTCAGCTGCTTCGTTGACCCACACATTCACCCTGACCTCCTGTCAGGCCCAAATGCAAAGGCTCAATCAAATGCAAAATGAAGCATGAATACAGGTAAATCAAATCAGCAAACAGCCAATGAGAAGGCGACCCATTTGCAACAGCATTAGTGTGTGCCATTGTGACTAATTGTACAATTACATATTAATGAGAAATCTCTGCCTATAGCACATTTTTGATTAGCATTTAGAAAATCCACCAATGTGTGAAAACTGGAAGGTGTAACAATGAAACATGACTAATCAACCTCCTTGAGACAGGCTGCTTTTGGTGAATAAATCATACGAAATAATGACAACCAGTAACTGATGTGTTATTTGGCATCAAGTCTCTAATGATACTGAGTACTGTATAAGCAGTCCTTGTTATAGCAGGGTCATATCAGTATCTTCAAATGATTTCTATTGTCTCCCTTACTGTGCTGTAATTCAAGCTATCATGCAGGCGTTGTCTCATCTGTGAACCCTGCAGTTGAAATCAATAGTTTTTCATAAGATAGCAGAGGAACAAAGGATGTTGTTCAGCAACCATGCTGTATATCTCAATTTGAATTCTATCAGCAACTGCTTGTCTTTCATTGTGATGCTGAGACACTGGTATTTTTTGTTAGGTAAATCAGTTTTACTGGCATGTGACAGACCCATTTAGAAAAAAAGAAGAATTTATTTGTCTGTGAAGAATCAGTGAAGCTGAGTGGGTTTTCCGAGATGAAAAACAGGGACAGCTTTGGTATAAATGTGAGAGAAGCCAGATTGCTCTTGGAAGGTCACCTGTTTGAATTCACAGATCTGCCAGGGTACTTCAGGGCAGAGAAAGTGAATGAGCAACATCCTCCAGAGAGAAAGAGAGAGAGACGAGAGACTCAGGAGGAGATAGATATATATAAATGACCTCAGCCTCTGGAACTAAATGTTCCCGTTCATCTAAAAGCCTATTAGAAGTTTCTTCTAGTTTTCCTTTCTTCCCAGCTGTGTCTATCAAGAAAAGAATGCAAGGGAGGAGTAGATGCTCCAGACTCCCTCCTCTGGGAAATAAACTAACCATTTGTGACTGGGGTGTACCCACATTTGGCTCAGTGCCGGATAACACGTTTCACACAAGAGATTAGAGATTTGTGTCCTGTCCATTATTAGAGACAATATAGATCTGAGACTCCATGCTAGATGGGGCCAATGATGGAGATAAAGCTTGAAGGAATCATCCAGCTCAGACTAATCAGAATTGACAGGAGTTGCCCATCACCAACAACATGATATTTGTTGGGAATGGGTAACACAAGTCAAGGCAAGAAAAATAACACAGATGAAGGCACCGCTTTATTTCCTATGCTTAAGACAAAAAAGTATATATTTCAATACTAAAAACAAACTTGTAGTTCAAATAAAAGACAACGTGCTGTTTTTGTGCATGTCCCCAAGAACAGCACAGTTTTCTAATGTAGCAACATGATGCCTTCCAGGACGCTGACTGCTATTGTTATAGTTAGTAGCATGGTTTTGTTTCTGGGTACATGACAGTTTGGGTTAAAATTAAAACATCATTAAGTTTATGGGACAATCATTGCTATGGTTACAATGATAGCCACTTCAGAGGAGGAAAATGGTGACAGTGAAAAGATAAAGATTATTGGGAGGAAAGAGGAAGCTTGGTGCAGCAAATTTTATACTGCACCACATTAACAGAGCAGATAGAAAATCTAAAACTCACTTTGGTATTCATCATTTTGGCATATCATTTGCAACAGGACCATAACCTGGACCTGATTACTGAATAAAACTTGCAGCTAGCTTTAGGCCTCTACTTACCATCAAGCCAGCATTTTTTCTTTTTTATTGCTGTGATTTCATCCACTCTCGTCTTTCTCTGCAAGATTTTTCATGCACTTTCTGCTCTGTTTCATTGTACATCAGCTCCATGTTTACACTGTATCTGCTTTATAATCCACCCGCAGTTCACAGTTCAGAAATCCCCTTGGGCATGTTCTTAAGTGCACTTGTCACACTGTGTCATGCACCGCAGTGCTGTCAGGGTGTGATGCACATGTTCATCAAAAATTCAGACAAGGCACTTTGATCACAAACTAGTGAGGCCTGGAGAGCCGGAGCACAGGTGTTTTCTACCTTGACAATGTCACTGCCTTCATCCCATCTGGTTTTACTGTAATATCCATATGCATGGTGTTATCAAGCCTGCCTGCCATCTCGCTACACTTCACCCCTTCATCTGCTCCACACTCTTGTCACAGAGATAGGCACCACTGAGCCTTGTTTCTATCTCAAGAGCACCTTCACATACCCTTGCAGCATTTTCAGCAGCTCCATGATATTGCTCTAAATAGTCTTCCATTCAGGAGCTGTGTGAGGAATATCATCCAAAGTTTGGGGGAAAGTGTAAGCTCAAGAAGAGCAGGGAAACATGAAAAATGTGAATGTAAACAGTATATGCCCAAATCTTATAAAAATAAATAATAACAGGCAGCAACATAACTCAGCTCATTTGTAATTTGTGCTCATGAACAGGCTTCTCCTGAAGCTGAACAGCAGACTGTGGTGGTGACGTCAGCTGGAGACAAACCCCGGAGCTACTCCACAGACAGTGAATAATGGAACAACTGCTACGACTCTGACAGCAGACATGGTGATTTTACTGGTGCATGGGCACAGAGTCTGATACACAGCTGGAAGCCCAACATTCACATAAAACCCAGTCTATGAGCAGCCAGAGTGGGTCAATAATTCACTCCCAATGGACCATCCTCAGAGAGTGCTCTGATTACATCCTGTGGTTGAGGTTTTAATGCTTTGACTTCCAGTATAAGGGGGACATCTGTTAGAGCCCTCCAAGTAGCTGTATTTCAGTTTTAGGGTTAATTTTCCCTTTGGGTTTAGGCCTATTTGGATAAATGCTGCTACATCAATCAAAATCTCCTAATTGTTACCAGAATTCTGTTAGATGCCAATAAATCCACACAATAAAAACCATCCAAAGTATGGTACAATAAATGAGTCCAGCGGATATCATCATAGATTTATTGTACATGATTAAATGTCTTGTCTAGAAAGATAAATAGTCTCCCAAGAAACCCAGGTACAGCAGTTTGTTAATCCTCACTGAGGTGTTTTTTTTTTTCAGGCAAACGAAAATAAATTGCTGTGACACATGGCTGCATCACCAAACACTTGGGCTCAAAATTGCTGGATTTTTCAGTGCTTCACCAGGAAGGAGTGGGAGCAATGAGCAGCTGCATTGTTTTTTCCTGAGTGGAACCACAGTAGGAGAGTGGGAGAAAGCAATAAAACTTCTTGGAGACATAATACATCAAGGTTGCTTTTCAAAACTGCAACGGTTCTCTGCCTTGTACACGGTGCTAAGTGGAGTCAAGTGCTGGCCTGTTGAACGCAGGAACAATAGATGCAGCCTTGGAGGACACTTGATCACAAGTAAGCTGAGTTCTGTTTGGTTACAGCCCAAATAAGTTATTTTCGATTTTTGTTCCAATGGTGAAAACAGATTAGGAGTAGTGTTTGTTGCAGAGTTAGCACATCCACCTGCAACAATCCGGTCACCCTAATGAAGTTGCTCGGGTTTTAATGAGCATTGATTTAAATTTTTAAGAGTCACGATGGTTCCTCTTATAAGCACAGTGGTGCTCCCCCAGTGCCACATTACCTTTTCAAGTCCAGAACCTGATCCAGGTTTCTGTTCCAGCTGGATCCAAATACTAAGTAGCTTCTACTTTGCAGGGTTTGCGCTGTCAACACAATCATTGTGTAATTATAGCATTGAAATGGCAACAACTGTGATTCTTCCAATATGCACAAGCCTCACATTCAGTAATGTAGGCTCAGCAAGTTGTGATAATGTAATTAGAACACCTAGCTATTAATACAAAGCAGTTGGAAGCTGGTGACTGATTATTCATTACTTCTTGTCTACACACTTGCACAGCTGCCTGAACTGTGTGTCGCAGTCACAGTCTCCTCATCTGTTTGGTGCTGGTGGTTAAAGTAGACCAGTAAATGAATAAGAGTGGGAAATCATGGAAGAGGAAAACAACGAGGTGAAACTGGAATGAAAAAAAAAAGAACGATTGCAATGATTTAAAAATATAACAGGTGGTGAGTGTCAGCAGAGAGAAGATAAATGTCAGAAAAGAAATAAATGATCTACTGTTCTGTTGCAAAGGGTGCTATTTTGAAGGCTCTCGGTTAATCAGTCTGAATTTTGCTTTTGAGAAAGTAATGAGCTTTTATCATTAGGTTTTGATTGAGTAATTAATTTCATTGAGTACCTTTGACAGCTTTATGTGAAGCACGGTAAAACCTGACATTATATGTTAATGTGTATGCAGGCCTACTCATTAAAAAAATGACAGAGATGACTTTGTTGCAATGGAACTGAATCAGGGTCAGTGCCATCTTACGCAGTATTGAGATAAATATTTGGTCAATTGCTTCAGTGAAGCAGTGAAGAGGATGTGTCACGTGCTGTGCCAGAATACAAGCTGAGTGTCTGTGTGCACGAGCTTGGTGGGTTGCCCAAAGAATTGACACGACAGAGAGAAATGGATATAAATGGACGGGCGTGGCAAAGCAAGAGAATACAAATTAATTCAGTACATGTATTGCATTTTCTGGTCCAGATATAATTATGTTTTATCTTTTGTTGGTCTCTCAGGATGCCGCTAATTCCAACATTGCAATATTTTCCTAGTGGATGCTCCTGAAGAAGATGGTAGGAGCATTTGGGATGATTGGGAAGGGATCCAGGACAAAAAGGTATACTTTAGATACATCTCAGTGTAAACATGCACATACTACAGTGACTCATTTACTGCAAGGGAACAGTCTTAACGGTTAAGAATGGCATTATTCCATTTTAGCCGATTGTCAACAAATTCCATGAAAAGAGTAAAACCAACAATGCAACTTTCTTAATGGTTGGGCAAATTGCTTAGCAAAAAAGTAAGGAGTGTATTTGTTGGCCACTTTTTATAAATGTGGATTAATACACATTTTGTGCATAAATGGGGATTTATTTCAGCATGGGATAAATCTAAAGTTATCTGCAGTGGCCATGTTCCGGATTGAAAACCCGTGTCTCAGAGCAACAGTGTGACAAACCAATGTGTCTTCAGAAGTTTTTTGGACAGCAATGGGATTCTGGTGCACAAAGGAATAAAAATTTCTCAGGCTTTGGGAACACAGACAATTTGTCTTCGGTTCATTCTTAGTTTTTTCTTTTTTTCTTTTTTTTTTTTCATGAGACTTGTTGACAACAAAAAATACATGGAATATCAAGTTTCTTTGGTTTCTGCACTTTCTTCAACAGGTCAGCAGAGATGTGTCCCAATACTATCATCTCCTATTGAGGCAAAAATGCACATTGTGTTGTTCTGAGGAGAAAGACGTTTCTAGAACTTGCACTTCTAGTTGAGATGCTGAAGTGGGAACTTGGCCATTATCACACCTTTAAGTTAATCGAACAGTAGAAACACAACAGGCAAACAAACACCAACCTCTCAGTTTGAAGGTCACCCCATCTTACGCAACACACTCAATTACAGGACTTATATTTGAGAGGTACTGCATTTGTTGAAGTAATTTGTAGCAGCTACTGTATGAATAAAAAAGTAAGGCATACCTGACAAATACACTAACAAGGGAGTTGAATATTGCATAAGCAGCTACTGCCTGGTTGGTAAAGGTTATGATGAGTAAATGAGATAGAAAGACAAAGAACAATGAGAAAACAACTGCAGTGTCACAATGGGTGCATAAAGATGTATAATGATTCATATCTGTGGACTGTGGATGCCAAACTCAGGAAATGTTCTGTTTTTTTTTTTCTGTGTTTATTTTTCACATCATATTCTTTCATTTTTAATTAATCTCCAGGTTTAAACTAAAGACATCTCACAAACCAATTAAATATAGTTGGACTTCCGGAGTTGTTCATCAACTCAGAAGCTCAAAAACTCCAGCCTGTAAGATGCAGTGTGTGTGTGTGTGTGTGCATGTAGCTCTTCTTCAAGCTCCTGAAACCTTCAAAGGCAAAAAAATATATGAAAATCCATCTTGCTTAAAAACCCTTATACACCATGGAGGGAAGATACTGCTGCTGTTCTATAAGATGAGAGGCCAGATATGATCGTCCAAAGCAGGGACTTTTTGTGAGCCTCCGGCATTTTAATCCGCACTACATTTCTAATGCTGTTGACTCGAGCCAGACCGCTGGTGCAGTCGACATCAGAGGATGATGCACTTTACCGAATATTTTTGCCTAGTTACCCAATGTACGTTTATCAGTTTTGAAGAAAACAACTGTTTGCATTTTGGAACCTGCTTTGTTGGTCCAATAATAAAATAACTATTTCATGGCAGCCATGGTCCCCAGAGGATGATCTGCTGACTTTTGTGGTTGTACTGTAAGTCAAATGTCTCCACACCTATTAAATTAATCAACTAAAGATGGTGATATTAAGCATTACATCTGTTAAAGATTAGGATGCCAATCTTCACACGAAGCCCAAAGCCCCACTGTGCACAAATTGAGCGTCAAAATCTCACTGGCATATTTGTAAATGCTTGGTTTTGTCGCACATACACCCAAAAGGTACACAAACTCAAATCAAATACATGAATAAATACCAGGAGCACATAGCACCTTATTAAAATGCAACTCCTGATTAATCTTTATGCCCTAGTACATCAGCTTTTGCTGACCCATTTTTATGCTTCTGTGCATCCGATATGGTTCATAAGTTCACAAAATTGCCCTGAAAATTAATTGAACATCATTATGCATTTAAGGTAATATAATTAAACATCTTGTAATTATTATCCCTGTCCAAATATAGTGTCCTGTTTTCCTCTCCTGCCGCTCTGAGACATTTGGGGGATGCCTCAGTTTAGTAGACTTTAACTGGGGCTAATGATGTTTAATGGGCAAATGTTTAAGTGGGACAACACAGACATCATCATCTGTCACGCTAATGATGAATAAAAAAAACACTAGTAAAACAACAGTGGAAGGAAAAGTTTTTTGTGAATAGAATGCAACAGAGATATTGTAGCACAGATCTGCTACACTGCATGTGAACTGTATCTGAAGCCTGGCTGACAGCTTTCAACTTGCACCCGGCCTCCTCCTCCTCCTGTTTCTGCCATTGTCAGAAAGTATCTCATCTCGCTCTGACTCAGAGTTGGGAGCTGGTGGCTTTTGGTTATAGGCTGTGATGGGATTTGGGGAATAAATGCTACTCCAGATTAAGGATGGAGATGAGGATGACTTGTCACTGAAAAAACAGACTTCTGGGAAGACTCAGTTCCTATACTGTGCCAAGGTCACGTTATGGCGTGTGCTAGCTGTTGAGTTATGCTGATTATGCACTAACCTGCCCATTATGGTGCTGATAAATGTTAATGATGGAAGATTTACTCATGGTGGAAGGCAGATTCTGGGTTTTGCCCCCAGAGTTGAGCAGCTAAACCTCTCAGGTATAGTTTCACCTCATTACATTTCAATATGCTCTGAATAAATCAAAAAGAGCCACAAGTATAATCCAACATCCCCCCTATTGTTTTATTTCATATTCCTTGGATATGCTGCTCAAATATTATTCATTATAAAGAAAGTGAATTATATAGTTTAGAAGAGAAATTACTTTAAAGTACTGCACCTCAGAGTAGTAACACACACACACAATCAAACTATGTCGGAGAATGCCCACTGTATCCCTCCAATGGTTTACAGAACTGAAATGATGTGCTTCAGCTCTTCTCTGCTTATCACCATGAGCCACACTTTATTGCCAGGGCCACCTCAAAGAAAATTAAATGTGGCCTCATCCGTTTGATACCCCCTGAGCACATTTTGTTTGGTTCTATTGCAGCTGAGATATTGTTGAGCTGTTGAGTGTCCTCTTTTTTTCTTTTTAAACAGCACCCCCGAAGATCCAGCTAAATAGCACATTCTCTCTGTTTCCTTTTTTTGCCACATTCACAATGGCTCACATTAGCTTTTGACCCCTTTTTACACCCCAGTGTGTCTGACAATGTCCTTCTGGGTGGTGAAAACAATGAATAAAGCAGACAGACTACTGTTCTGTTACAGACATTTTCTACTCTATTCTATTCTGCTTCACTTAAAATAGTTCACTAGAGTTTTGCTGCTTGAACTTGCAGCCTCCCAAAAAAAGCTCTGCATGATCATTAAATTATACATCGAGATTGAATATCCCAAAAACTAATCTCTACCTTTTTTAATATATGGTCCTTTCTGCTCACAAAATATAAAACCAACTAACATATTGGAAAATAAATGACTTTTCTATTCACATAAGAATTCTTTAATCTCTGACCTTTGCACTAATGATAAGCACTGGAGGAGAAGCTGTTTCTCTTCTCAGAAAGAAGAGAAGAAATGCTGCAGTGAGAAAAGAAGATCTAAGTGAGACTGTATAGTCAATCAGCAGCATCAAAAATATCCTCCAACCCTGAAATGAAGTTCTGGCATATGCACACTGGCCCAAAGCTTTGTAATGCATAGTTGCCACATTCACAGCTTACGTAATGCTTGTATATAAATAATGAGCTATTGTGGGAGTACAACTTGGACACAATATGACTTCCCTCTCCATTTTTAGTAATTGAATGGTACTTTCACTGTGGGCAGGTGTTCGGATACACATTAAATCTCCTGCCGATTATGCTGGTTTTAGATCTTGTCTGTGTTTAATCTGATGGGGCCTGAGAACTTGTTTTAAAGTCTTTCCTCTATAATATCACATTTTTATGGTTTATCATGAATGTGTGCTCAGAGCTTTCAGAGAAAACCTAACTCTCTATTTGTATGTACCATATAACTCACATGGTACATGCTGCCCATGCATGCAATGTGTCTTGAAACTACATAAATTGTTGTATTTCACTTAAATTTGAATCTGAAATACTTCAGCATCAACATTTTGCAACTTCCCAGATATATTAAATAACATTTACTTATAAGATACAGATCATTTCCTCTTAAAAATGTATTTCCTGTTGCATAAAAATGTTATTTCTAGCAGACACCATTTGTTTTTGTGGCCCCTGCTGACATATCTTTAAGGCTTAGATAACTGTAGTTTGTATCATGCATGAATAGTAAATTTCCCCCCCCCAATCAATTTGTAGTTAATAAAATCACCAAGAATTACTGGACTCGTAGTAGGTTCTAAGCCCATATTAAATAATCTGCCCACATTATTACTTGTACAAGATTCCAACTATGCATTTATTGCCTCAGTGTCATTGTTCTTATGGATGCCATACTTACCTATTATTTTATCTGTTTTTCTAATATTAAAATATTCATTTGAGTATTGAGCTCAACATTTTAGTCAACTCTAGTCTCTAGTCTACTTTATACGATAACACATAGAAGCTGTGATCACAAATCCTTTTTACACCTCTTTTCACAGCACACCACTTACTTCTGCAACACAAATGCAACATATAATTGAATAAAGCCATTTCCAATTTTCAATATACCATGTTTTCAACAGCGAACCCTGAAGTAACTTTTTCACACCTTTTTTTCTGCAGATTTATGATGCAACTACCTTAGAAATTAATGCAACTTCAGATTTCATTTGAAATTTTCAGCTGAATGAAGAGACTGGCAAGGCCTGTCAGGAGACAGAAGTAAATTCACGTAGGGCTTCTACTTTTTTTTTTTTTTACATTACTTGATCATCAACTGAACATTGGAATTTATTGAATGGCTCCAGGTATATTGCAACAACTGTGATCAGGACTGCACGATTGCACAGAAACTTTTTGTGAGTCCTCAGTTGCATTTATCAGCTCAGACGCTGACGTAGGAATAGAAGTCTATCCCAGAATTTTGGCAGCTTTATAAGACTTGCTTTGCACGAGAGATGATATAAAATATTATTATATCAGTTGGTTAAGGCAACAGGTAAACGTAGCTAAAAGCTATATGGCTAAATCTGGAATTTCACTGTTATATTGTAATTTGAAACACACGTGTTTATCTAGAAATCCCTTCTAGATAATAAACAGACAAAACAGCAACAAAAAAACATTAGCTTCAAAACCTAGGTTAAAGATATTCAGTTCAGTTTTTGTTGAAAACTCTGTCTTCAAACATTCAATCGCCTTGGAAACCAAAGGAACTGTCAGAGAGCTTTTTAATGAATTCAGTAATGCAATTAACATTTTTCCTCACTTCTACTAAACTACAAGCACACTTCTACGGTTGCTCAAGGCTCATGGCCATATTATCTGATGATATTCCTACAAGCACAGAATAACAATTTAGGTGTGAAGTGTTGGGAAATTAACTTTAGCAAGCTAAGGAGGGAGAGAACACATTTTGAGAGCAATTAGAGTGTGGCCAGGAGAGGGGAAAGGCATTTGGTGAGAAGTTGTTGATGGAAAGACCTTCTTGAATAGTGAGTGACTCTGCTGCCTGAAGTTTTGAGGGTCATTCCACTGCTGGAAAGCCTGAAGACAGAGCAGGTCAAGAATGATGTGCTCAATGAAGAGGTCTGGATGGGAAGAGGCAGATCAAAATGTACAGCAGTGGCAGAGGAAACACTGATGGGCACAACAGGACCGTGGGGGTGTGAATCCCTTAGAGGTGTGGTCTGCCAGTACCAAGTCAGAGTTGTGAATTTGTTACAATCACCCTGTACTCTGCTGGAAGGAGCGTGAGGAGCAATTTGGGGATTTTGAGGGTGAGACTAGATTCAGATTTCTGGAGCAGCTTGAGGGGCAAGAAGGATGGCGGTGGGTGGGAAAAGATGTTGGAAGTTGGACACAAAAAAATAAGTTTCACTAGTGAGACGTGAAGAAACCTTACAAACCTGGTTATGTTAGAGAAAAGCAAGCTCTGGCATGCATGGGTTAACTATGATAATATGAAATACGATTGTGTTGTTGTTTGCTAAGATCAATATCTGACAAGATAACCTCCTGTCATATGACAGAAGGTTAGAGCTGCAGTTCTGCTCAAAGTCAGAAACCCAGCTGAAATTGTCACTGTGCCAAATCTGGAGCTAAAATCCACCATGTCTCATTTTCACTTTACTGTAACCATTTTTAATGTAATACCTGATTCCTTTGGTCTGACAGATGAATCACAGTGCTTGTGTAACTACAACTTTTGATATGGCAGGGGTCAGAACATTACAGTTTATCCTTGGTGCTAGTTCTGGTACACAGTGATGCATAGCACCTGTGGAAGTCAAAACTTGACAAAAGAGCAGCTTACTCATGCACAGACAGTGTTAGAGGGTGAATAAGATCAACAGACTGGAGCACTTTTGGCATAGGATGAATAAAGAAACATTACCAAAGGGCCAAGAATCTCAGAAAAGAAGCTGAGCACTGACAATAGATCTCCACTGTCTGGACTTATTGTTGTATGGTCATAAGTTTGGTTATCTTGCCCTTATGGCTTTCATAGCAGCAGCGGACACAGACTAAAACAAACAATCAAGAGCCAAGAGCAGCTCCTCAGAGATCAGCCAGTGTGCTGGGCAGCATTGGCAGTATCCGAGTGTTTTAACTTTTTACTGTCACATACAGTAAGTATTGCTTTGCTGAATATAAAATCTTAGAAGATACACTTGAAAGTGTCTGTAGTATATTCTCGTGAAAAGTGTTTTTCTATACCAGCAGGAATCCAATTATTCTACACTAATTTTGTACTTAACTAGATGTTCACATTCCCATTGGCTTCGCCTCAAGATAAACTTTTATGTGTTTCCATTTGATTGATAAGAAGTTTCTAAAACAGGATACCTGCAGCGGAGATGACGATGTCCCTGCCTTCAAAGAAACACTCTTTTCAAAGAACAAAACTAAGATGGCCTCTCACAGGGAATTTCAGGCAAGTTTACCTTTCTGATGGTGCTGTGCATCTGTACGTTGAAGTAATTATATACTGTTAAGCATGTCCCCCATGGCTTATGAAAGCACAGGAGTTGTTAGAGGAATCTATGCTCTTGAAGTATTATATTCCTCCGAGAAGCACTCGCATTTTCATTTTTTAATATTTCATTATTTTTTCCCTCATCCCAGAGTGGTTTGACTTCAAAGGGTTGAGATGTTCCTCGAGTATCCATGTTTCTATGTCTAATTAAGGATTTGAGGGGTTCTGCTTCCTGCAAGCATATGTTATTGTAAACAATCAATATTTCTTTTCAAGAAACAGATACTTAAGAGGTAAATATGATGGTACTTAGACAGTACCATCTTGACTAATTGAGCAGCTGAAATCGGTCTGAAATATGTTGTAAAAACAGGAAACTTGACATATGCAAAGCCTCTTAACACTGAAATATCAGCTATGATTACCACTGCATTATAACAATACATGGATCAAAAACACTCTAGCAGATGGAGGTTCCGCCTGTACAATGATCAATCATGAATATACTTCTACTGTTTTTACTATCAAACAGCTGACTTCCTTCAGGCATCAAAGGCTGCTTCCACTTAACAGAACAATAAAAGACAGAACATAACTTCAGTGTGAAGAAGTCTTCAAGTCTTCACCACTTCAAAACTGACTGGTGAGAATGATGTTTCAGTCCTAAACAAGTCCAAATATTAGCCTGCCCAGCTCTAGTAAGTGCATGTGGATGCTTTTTCATTCATTCATGCATTCATCTTCCTCTGCCTATCCATTTCCTGGTCAAGGGGGTGCTGGAGCCAATCTCAGCTCACACTGGGTGAGGGCGGGGTCACCCTGGACAGGTCGCCAGTCCATCGCAGGGCCAACACACAGAGACAGACAGAGACAAACAACCACTCACACTCACACTCAGACCTACGAAAAATTTAGAGTCACTAGGCAACCTAAACATGATGTTACTGGACGGTGGGAAGAAACCGGAGTACCCGGAGGAAACCCACGCAGGCACGGGGAGAATAGGCAACAGTGTTAACCTCCGTGCTGCCCTGGATGCTTTTTTTTGGCTCACAATTGGACCACAGAAATGTCCACATTAATATGGCAGACGGGGACTTATTCCATGAATTAGATTTACATAATCTTCTGGTGAAATATGGCCATTACTGTTATCATAGTACATCAGAGAGATTTTCTTTCTTTCTTATAAAAGGAGGAATGAGAAGAAAAGAGTCTTGGGAGCCTTTCTAAGACGTGGACAGCTGGTATATGAATCTGCGGTCTATGCTTTAATATGTCTGAGATACTAACAAAGACTTTGATTCTTGATTAAAGCACCAAGTACTGCAACCCATTAGATGGTAATTCATGACAACTCCAGGGCTGTGTAGATTTATTTTAAATTAATGGTAGGGGCAGCACATCAATGATGCCTTGGCATTACATTAGTCCGCCCCCCCATCCCCCAACTAGGAAATGTCCTCCACGAAAAGGGGCTATTACAGGCAAACTTCACAACATCATACTGGCTGTCAGTAGGGATTATGCTCCACTAAACATAGACAAGGCCTCATTTCCCCTGGATTACTCCTGCCTTTGTCCTTTTCCTTTTGTTTTAGTCTGCCTGTAATGTGCAGATCAACTACTCAGTCAGTAAAGTCACAACAGGTGCACATCATTAGGTCCTCTCAGCAGAGGCACAGGGCACAGTTAAGCTCCGTCTGTATGTGTGTGGCCACAGTTGGGCTGAAATAAAGAACATTTTCAAAGTTGGTGCACTGATGCTAGTTTTATCTGTGCCTGTATGTGATGGACACCTGCCTACAGGGATGCTTCTTCTTGAGCCCCTGTATAGTTTCCCAGTGCTATGTGACCCCCCCCCAAAACACAACACTATTAACTTCAGGGCACAGATTGACTGATATGAAATCAACATTTTCAGCAATATCATTGTCAAACTTGTTTTCATGTGCACAAAGGCTTGCCTTGAAGATTATACACACACAAGCTTTAAAGTCAAATATAAAGTTCTTAGAGACCTTTGTCATTATCTCACCTGAAGTACACGCCAACAGCAACAGACATAAATGCGCTTGGCACAAAAAAGAGCACTTTAGTGTTGACTCAGTCATTCCATGACTAAAGCTGAGATGGCAGGCAGCCCATTGTATGCAGAGTTCTTTTAATATCTCATTGGGATATAGCACATATGTCCTTGATGCTAGTGTTTGCGATGGGGAACATAATGGAGCGCAGCGAGTTGATATTCAAGGTGGACGCAAAAGAATAAATAACAGCCAGACCTCTGAGCTTCCTACTTGAAAAAAACACGGCACAGCGGCATTACACAGAAAATTGGCATCATCACTGCAAAATTATACAGCTGAGTTAAACATTATGGGTGTTTGTTTTCGATTATTGTTTAGTGCGGTTCAGGGTTAGTTAGACTGGTTAGTGTACATATTGGGTGAACCGATACTGGACGCAGGCTCTGTTAAAACACACCCTAAGACTCTAAAACTTTGCAGAAAATACTTCCTTATCCATTTAAAATCTGTTCATCATTAGTATAAGTTAGTTTGACCCGCATAGAATGGAATTATATAGTTGTCATTTCCCTCTCAGTTATCTGAACTTCATCTTTAAACCATTTTAATAACCTTTTATGGAGGGATGATGGTAGGTGCAGGGGTATATGGTTCATAGGTTTTACTGCACTGAAAAAGTAAAAAAAAAAAAAAAAGAAGGGAGAAAAGGGAGAGCGGGGGATTGATTTGAATCATCAGGCCTGGTGGAATTTCAGTAGCTGCAGAGAAAGAGGGCAGCAACACATTGTTAAGGAGATTAGAGCAACAGTCAGAGGAGAGAATCCCCTTCACTTTAATTCCTTATGGGTTTAAATGGAGAGTGGACGCTGTTTGAGCATTTGTGCAACCAGACCAACAGTCTGTTTTGGTTTCATAGGTGACAGGAGGATGTAGCCACCACTAAGAGATGTCCAACAATGTATCAGCATATTAGGACACCACTGTTAGTGTAGTGCTGATGCACACATTCAGTTAAGTGTTGTGATTACTACAAATACACTCAAATAAGTGTACTGTAATTATTTGTGACTGAATGCAGGAAGCCAGGTCAGAATATGAAAAAGGGAAAAATGATTTCAACCCAACATTTTGCAAATAGCAATGAAATGTGACCTTGGCTACATAAAATACAAAGGGCTCAGTTCACAAGTGCATTCATTAGAGAAACAAAATTAAAAGGTTCAGTCCAGAGGGAGGTTTTTGTGCAGAGGAGGAACCACTGAGTCTTGAGACTGTAAAACAGTTGCACTCTTTAAAAATACTGACAACTGTTTCATTACAGTTGAAAGCCAGAGTCAGACTGTCCAACCAAGTGCCATTTAACAAGCCTCCAGCCAGAGAGTAGGGATTAATCAGGGAAATGATCCTGGTGTAGTGTTTCAATGTAGCCTGAAAAACTGCATTTTCACCAGGGCACATTTCAACACCTCGCTGCTTAATTGGGAAAAACCCCAATGCTCCAAAACATTTGTCACTAAAAACAAAACAAAAGCTCTCAGAAGCCAAACATTGGTTTTTGTCATTGTTAGATCACTAGTTCTTTTCATGCTTTCAATCGATGTTTTGTTTTTCTTTGGTGAATATCGGCTGCACTTCCATTATTTCCTGTATTGATTAAAAAAAATAAAAATAAAATGCTGCATTAATGATGACGCCTACAGGAGGACATATTTGTGCATGCTTGCTACAATTTAAACTAAAATGGTCATCTGTGCAATAAGAAGAGCTTCGTTGTCCCTTGGACTCATCTTCTGCCAACACACTGTCATCTTTTCCCAGAGTCTGGGAAAAATCTCTCCATCCAATTATTGCCCATTCAGTTGTCTTTAAAAAACTGACTGATTTGCTTATACAGTTTCGCCTCCAAGTCAGCTGCCATTTTGGTTTTACAGCATAGCCAGAGCAGCAGAATCAAAGCAGACTTGAATAAATGGGGAGAAAACTGGATGTGTCTTGGCAGGCCATGATTGGCGAGTACTCTGGCCTCCTAGCAGAATCCGGCCAATGACGGCCAGTAAATGTAGTTGGGAGATAACGAGGAAATGGAGAGCAGGTGTACAGGTGGGTGGGGGCGGAAGTGGACAGGGGGGTAACTACAGGGCAGGTGTGAGTGCTGGATTTGAAATGACAGTAACAAAGGATAACAGATAGTGGAAAAGCCCGTATCGTGACCAATTCAGGAAATATTTTATGTATTATATGAGCTATGCATGAACAACATGTATTATTTAAATTACAGAGTGTAAACAAATAGACTCAAAGAACTGACGCTTATAGTTTAATAGAAGAGAATAACAATAAACAGTAACTGAGTCAACCAAGGTTTGGAACAGGTGATATATATATGTTCATTTATGGAAAAGGATTTTTGATAACACAGCAATAATTAAACTCCAAATAGACCACTGGAAACACTGAGATTTGAGAGGTGCAATTCAAAGTCCAGTCAACCCCAATCACAGACAGTCTGTATCAAAACAGCATTTTTTATACATGATTCTCTAAAATCCCAGGTGGAAGTCATGCATTGTCTTCTGCACTGGATCTCTAATACAAGGTGTTTGTTCAAAACCATACTTCTAAGTAATTCTCTTTCAATTTTGAAAAATAATGAAGTATCAAGATGATAAAAGGCTGTTAAAGACGGGCTGTTGAGTATAATCGGGGTTTGAATGCTGCTTTTTACTGTGTTGTCTTCCTGTGGTCTGCTTGTATCCCCTGGGTTTCTCTGCCTTCACTGTCTGCCTGTATGTGTGTGTCTGTGTGTAGTAGCTGTGGCTTACTTCTCCCGCTCAGTATTTGTTGCTTGTGTTGTTCCTTGTGTGCCTCGCTAATATTACTTCTCCTGTGCTTAACACCTAAACTCCATTTTATTAAGCTATTTCCTAATTACCACCATTTCCTATCCACCACTTTTTATCCTGCCCGTTCCAGCCTGCCTTTTTTAGCATTAGCGCCATTCTTTCTCTCCATGTCTTCTTAGCGTTTTACCTTTTTCCTTCCAGGTTTAAAAGTCACAGAAAGGGCTTCCACCCACGCCAATACAGCTTCACAGAACGGCACTCTGTCCTGAAGTTTATTTCATTCAAAGCCAATGAAGCCATGCTACTGGTATTAAACTCTTACTTTCTGCAATTTTACATTTTTTAAAAACAGAATGTACAAAATGGTTGAAAATGGCAGTTGATAAATTCAACATATTCAGTCCTGTTAAGAAAAATATGCCTTTGCAGTTATTCATAAAGGTCAAGTAATGTATATGTGCATCAAATAAATAATTCATCTCTCCCATTTTGCAGCCACCGTTTTTTCATGATGACCATCATGATGTGCTGACTGGACAGTCCTGTACTCCAGTGTAGAAGGAAAGTCTTTCTACAGGTTATGTTCTGTACTTCTGTTGAAATAAATTGACTAAAGCCGTTCTGGTCAAATGACTTTGTAGCCTGAAATGCTCTTGGAAAGTAGCTTAAAGGGTTTTCGGGAGCTAGGTTGACTTCTTTTTTACAAATATTTTCACTTTTAAAGCTGCTATAGGCCACTTTGCACATGCCGAATCGTATTGAGTGGTAGCTGTCAGAAAGCTGTAAAAAATGTATTGCTTCAAAATCATAAAACGTGACATCAGTATGCTGTACACAGCACTTTCATGTTTACCAACCAACCTGTATACAGGACACCAAAGAGAAAAGGAGAAAAGGTTCACTGTTATAGGGTATATATAACATTCATAGAATATAAAACCTTGAATCCAGTGTCTCTTTGGTAAAACACACATATTGCCCTTTCCCCCCACTTTTCCTCTGAAGCAACAACATCTAATCAGTGTTACACTGTTTTCAGATAACGTCATTAACATAAACAAGTTAAAATTAAACATTAAAGAGAACTATGGTGCCAAAGAAGGGACAGAGGAGCTTGTTTAATCAAGCCCTGTAGTTGGTAATCAAACGTATAAATACAGTTGGGATGGAGGTCATTAGAAGTGATCTTGCATTATGATTTTTACTCATTCATCTGAGTCCCCCCCAACTTGTTTATCTACAGACAGTTACTCCCTGCTGTGTCTGAAATAAGCACAAAAGGAAACTGACAAAAAGCATATTCATGCCTTGTCCAACAACATGGCAGAGCTGTAACACTACTCCTTTGTTATCATCCCGCCATTTTCCTTTCTGCCTCTCTGACTGGAATACTCCCACCACCAACCTCCCACATCTCACTGCGGACAGGGAGACTGACACACCGCAACCGCCACACAGCACCCGGCATGACAAGCAAGAACGGGCCTCATGTCAGATGAGCTGAGGGCATCCAGGACCTCATTCGCAAGGTGCTGACAGGAAAGCCATTTGTAAGGAGAAGTGGAGGTTGCCCAGACGGGCCGCAAGCTTGCAACCCAAACAGCGGGCTGCCACGGCGCCAGCTAACGAACTGAAGTGAAAGGCGAGCTCTGGAACTGCCTGGGAAAGTCGAATCAACCCCTGCCAACTACCGTAAGCTTTGAAGGCTCCAGTGTGCAGCGTTTGTCTCTCTCTATACAGTGACACCATACTGAGGACACACAACCACAGAGCGTGGTATCCTCTCCATACTGAATACGCACTTAGGAAGAAAATCTATTTATATTTCCATGTATAATACTGGCATATATAAACAAATGGAGCAAAAGCATGAGAATGATTAGACGAAATATTGCTCACTTCCTTGTGGTGCACATGTAAGCCTGTATACTGCAAATACCGGCGAAGCTAAAGAGTTGCTCTTCCTTGTTGCGCCTTTCGGAAGGCTTCTCCTACTGAGCCATCAAATAGCCAAAACATTTTAGCTTCTTCTATTCTGGCACGGGCCTGTCTGTCTTATCCTTCAAAGCCAATCCTCAAAGCCAGGGCAATGGATTATCTTCTGATTTCTCCTCCAGCAAAGGGGGAGGGAAGGAAGGTGAGGGTGGTGGGGGGGAGAGAGAAAAGATGAGGACTGGGTGGTAAATTATTCATTTGTCTCTTTGTGCCCTGTGTTGCTGCTGCTCTGTTTTTTCTCTTTTTTAAAATAATTTCCTTACTCTACCGTCTTCCCCTCTTCCTCTCTGACTCAACAAAGCTCTACTCAGCATCCTTAACGGGAAGAGATCATAGGAGCAGTGAGTAATGACATTCCGGCTTGCTCAGTTCCACTGTATCCTCTCTTTTCTATCTCTCTGTCTTTCTATCTCCACCCCTCCCTTCACCACATGCAGTCAGTCATTGTCTATATCTGCACTACCTGTGTGCGCAGGGTGTAATTCATTAGCAGGAGAGCGAGAAGGGCTGTCTTCCTCGCTGAGAAAAAAGGTGATGAAATCAAAACACAGACTGATAGTCAAGGCCCACCTTCTTGTTTTACTGTGCTCCTTTCTTCCTTCCCATTCTCTATATGTCTTTCTCTCTCTCCCCACCCTCTTTGAAGACTCTTCACTGAAGAGAGCCTGACTCAGCAGCTAAGGCTCTCTCTAGCTCTCTAGGACTAAGGTGAGCACCAATGTCAGACAACCTTGACAGAGACTTATGGTGAGTGAGCTTGACACCTGAATTGCACATCAGCAGCAACTACAAATCTCATATTCAGCCACAAAAGTCGGTGTGTGTGAGTGTGTGGGAGGTGGCAGCACCACTCTTGGATGCACTTGCATAAAAACACACATAGGCGCACTGGAAACACACACGAACAGAGCGAGAGCTAATTCTGCCATGCTGAATGACAACGACATGGCAACAGGATTGCGTCAGAGGCTGATGGCTGGAAGACGGAGAGAAAGGTGAGGAGGAGGAGGTGTGGTGGAGGAATCAGAGTGAGACAGTGTGTGTGTTGCTGGAGGTGTTAAAAAATGATGGTGGTAAAGATGATTGAGGTGAAGTTAAGGCCATAACTTATGCATTCACATCTGCTGTTTTCTTCTTCTGTATTTATGAGACTGTCCACTTTAAAAGTCAAGGATCAAAGGAGGGAATCTAAGGCCGTTAGTGAATGAGATCTGAGGGTGTGTAACCCTGCAAGAGTGCAGCTTAGCTCACATATTTTTGTCTGAGCCTGATCTGAGCCCAGGAGCCGAGAGACGATAGGAGTGCTAAGTTTTCTGTCCTCGTCTGGTACCGTTAGGCTAACCATCCTAATGCCATGGTCACAGATAGACCAATTTTACATGTGAGCATCTAGTTAATGAACATCAAATGGTTTACATGATGGACCCTGGCCTAGATCTAGACTTTATTTGTACAGATTTTTAATCCATACCAGGGCGACTGTTGGATTCCACCATGTTTAATTGGGTCCTGTTGGGGATTTACTCTCTTCAACCATCTGAGGTGTACAGTATTGTCCCTCCTTTATTCACACTCAGAAACAGACACATTTTGCAGGGTAGTATTATGACTCAGCAGCTGTCACTTTTACTTCCTACCGTCACCTTTGAATGCCATTGCTATTACTGGAATAGCCGTTTTTTTTTATTCGAAAGTTCAATTTATTTTGAGAGGAGTTAGGATTGAGTTGGCAATTTTTGTTGATATACTTCACAAAAGGTCAGGCTGCCAGGTCTTCACATGTAGAGACAGTCACACCTGTGGCTAATTTATAGTATCAAGTTAACCAGCCTGTATGTTTATGGACTGTGGGTGGAATCCAGAATAGAGGAAAACCCACAAGCCATAATAAAAGAAATAAGGTTGGGGTTATTAAAGGGTTTCGTTATCCACCATCCATCCACACAGACTCTGTTGCTTTGTAGAATAACATCACCAGACTTTCCCTTTTGCTCCCCTCTCAATTACAACAGCCAATTCTGACCAAGAGCTAAAAACATCATCAAAGACCCTACACATTTACACCATATACTGTTCTCACTGCTCAACTCTGGCAGGGGTTTTTGCAGTGTGAAGAGCATAAAAGCCAGATTTTGCAACAGTTTCATCCCTCTGGCCATAAAACTATTGAACTTTCAATAACAGTAATCCAAAACCCACACGGGCAAATGAAATGACACAAAACTGCTGCTAGAACAATCCACTGATTCTTACATTTTCATTTTATACATATTTATTACAAACTTTTTAACCATATACACAAAAACTACTTTATGCTCAGAGCAAAGCACTTCTATGTCTGTTTTTAACTGCTATTTTTGAGGCAGATGCAAAGACATTTTGTTTCAGTACAATGTATTACATGTGTTGTCTATCCATTTAATGGAAGTCCTGTCTCGGCTCCAGGATAAGGATACACATTAAACTATCCTCAAGGTGAATTTGATTTGAATATGTCAGGAATGCTGTTGTTGCTGCAGTTGTGAAGTTTTTTTCTTTCTCAGAACATCTTGGAAAACATGTTGTTCCAGGAAACTATTGCTTTGGCAAAAGAACATTTTCAAAGGCTAATTCAACCTGTCTATATTGTTATATTGTTCTGGCATTTAGACCGCTCATTAATATATTCATTTATGCCTCCACTTTTCTTTATTATCCTTTAAAATAAATGCAGTCTTCTCTCCATGTCTGTATTCATTCATCAACTTGAGTAAACAGAAATCGGACGTACAAAAGCCATTGGCACAAATACGTCTGGACCTGTTTTCTTTTAAGTACAGGCCTTCACTCATACTGTCTGCAACAAACACAAGCAGTAATATTTCTTTTATTCCAAACACAGTCATAATGAAGCTGGCCCTTGATGTCTGGCGGCAGACATGTCTTGGCAGTTTTGAACCAGAGGCAATTGTTACTTCAGTCTCCTGAGGCCACAAGTAAAAGTAGCAGCCATCTATTTCAAATTGTTAGAGCCTGAAGGAGGAAGGGGAGAAAAAAATTCTATAAAACAGTTAGAGCCTGGATTCCCACTTCAGTGGCAGCAGTTTTTTTTTTGTTTTTTTTTTTGTGTGTGTGTGTATGTATGCTACTGTCTGTGCATTTGTTTGCATGCTCAGGTACAGAAATGTGTTGCTGTCACCTGGATATGAAAGGAAATGCTGTTTAGCTGTTTCAAAGTTGTTTTAAAATTTTACTTTAACTACTTTTACTAGGAATGGTGGCTTTAGAAATGATTGTAATTTGTGTGTGTATTCCAATTTGAAACAAAATCAATAAATAAATGCTGTTCTTAAATCCATAGTGATTAAAGCAAACAATTCTGTCATAAATGCAAGATTAAATGTAGTTTTGTATTTTTTGGAGTTGTGTAATTTCATTTTATACTGTTAGACACTTGTCTCCCTTTGTATTCATTTTTGTCTCTTTGTGAAATCTGTTTGTGGCTATTTTGCATCTCTCAGTAGTCTCTCTGTGGTCATTTTGTGCCTGTTTGTAGTCAATTTGCATCTCTGAGGTCATTTTGCTTGTTGTGTGGTTGTTTTGTATCTCTGAGGTCATTTTGCTTGTTGTGTGGTTGTTTTGTATCTATGAGGTCATCTGTGTCTCTTTATGGTCCTTTCTTATTTATTCTTGGTCTAATACAGTGGCCCTGAACCTGTACCTGGGCTTGGTAATCCGTTTATCAAAGTAGATCTCAAAAGTTGAATTTGGTTTCATGCAGAGTCCTAACATTTTGAAGGGAGATGCTCTTCAGAAATAAAATCTATGAAGCACAGAGGGATGTACTGGACTTGATTCACATCTTGGCGTTCATTCTGTTTATCTGTCAAATGAAAAAAAAAAATAGCTCAGCTGTTCATTTAAGTAATAATTGTTTTCTCTTGTAAACCAAACAGCTGCCATCCTTCTGAATTTCTGTCGTGGATGCAATGTACAGATAGATCTGCTGCATACTCAGCTAAACCCAGCCCTTAAATAACTATTGTTTCAATAATTCTCAGTTTTGTCTGATGGAATCTGATTGAGAAAATGAGACTCAGACAAGTCGGACCTCTGAGGGTGGGAAACACAAACAAAACTTTCAAAGTTTCACCTTTATTTTATAAATCTGACAACACAGATGGAGCTGTTGGCAAGGAGGAATCGTGGATGGATAAATAAAAAGAACAGATTTGTGTAACCAGCAGATTTTTTTAGTGTGTACCCTCAGTAATGTTTGATTACTTTTGCACTCATGTGGGAAGCAGATACCGATTGGCTGTGATGTAAGAAAGAAACGGGTGCATGTATAGAGAAGAGACAGTGGTTTAAAAAAAAAAAAAAAATTGGAGCTGACCGTCTAGCATCTGTGCAGCGAGAGTAGAAATCACTCTTCCCCCCATGGAACAATCACCGATCCAAAGTTACACTGTGTGTCATGCAGAGAGGAAGTATATGAGCTGGACAACAGAGGCTATTTCCTTCTGCCCAACTGCAACGTGAGATAGTGGACGGCTGACAAAAAGAGCTCAGAAGTGAGCACAGTTTGGTCCCTCCTACACAGTAATCAAATGCTCCAAAGCCACCGCTTAGAAACATTACTTTCCATTTGTTGGTGCCTTCAAAATTTCACTTTTCATCTTTGTCGCAGTGTGTGAGACAACTGGTGACAGCAATAGCCAGGGTGTTTCAACTGAAAGAGACAGGGAGATTAAAAGTGAGACACCCTGCAAATTATTCCAAGTCTTAGAAGTGGGATATAATAGTTAAAAAAAATGAAATGAAACACAACTAACAACCCAAAGTGCTGTTGTCTCACACTGTCGTCTGTGAACACACACTGAACTGCAGAGACAAAAACACTTGGATTGTCTCGCAGTTGGAGCCAAGCGTTACGCTCCACTTCCCGAAGGTGCAACATGTCACATGGAACTTATGCTCATAACAACGAAAATCAACAAACTACTGCAACTGCACAACAGAATCAGAAAACACTTTTTTTCGACATCGTAGCAGACAACACGACACCACTGTACCGAAACAAAGAGCATACGAACATATAAGACAACACAGTTAAGGTGCAAAACACAACATTACACCAAGACTTGGGGGAAATATTCTGCTTGTATTTTGCATTATCTGAGAGGCAGAAACAGTAAACCAATATTGACTAGTGGAAGACTTCCTATTGAACAAGTGTCTGTTGCGTTCAGAATCATAGATTTGCATTGACTGGTTATGTCCCCTTTTAAATTAAAGTGTATAAGTCAATATTTAATTGGCCGGAAGGCCAGGCGGGGTGTGTTGCCTTTGCTGGTTGAGTGCAACTAGGCTTGCAGCTTACGAAGCTCAGGTCGATGGAATGAGTTGCCTCTGTGTCATGTCTTTCACATGATGTCAGTCTTCCTGTGCAGAAGACTACTCAAACGCTTTTAACCTCAGCTTACAGACTTACATTTACAACACTTTATTGCATTTAAGGAGTACAGACTATTCAAACAATTGCGTTTAACTTTATTAAAAACATGATCTTTCAACGAACTGCAGTAGCAGTTTTGGATCGAGCCCTCTCTCATCTCATACATGAAACACAACTGCACACGTTGGCCGTTGGCTATGGTTAGCTGAAGGCTAAATTATTTGCAATGTTCAATATTGCTTCTCAAGAGGAAGAGGCTGACCTAAGTGAAGGTACAGATGTTAACTTTCCTCTCAGACCACTTGACTTACTATACGGTGAAAGCTGATTGGATAATTTTTTCCCCTACAGATGACAAAATTACTTCCTATTCCAGCTTTTAATTGCATCCCCTGCAACTAACCTCACTGACGACCATTTCTGTTCTTTTCAGCCAGTATAAGTGGCTGTGATGTGAAATGAGCTTATGTTAGGTGGTCCTGAAAGTAAAAGCAAGAAGAAACTAAAAGGACAGAAACTGAAGAAACAGAAAGAAAAGAACAGCTATCCACGGATATTGACTCTCCTCTCCCAAAATATTAAAAGATTTAGTCCGTCTGCAGAGCCAAAAGATTAATAGAAAGTCAGGTTGAGCTTCTGTTTTTATATAAGTCTTCTGTCAGCATCAGCTACACAAGAGAGCGACAAATAACTGGATTCAGAGCTTTTTGTTAGAAGGGCTGTGTTTTCATCATTTAAAAACTTCTTTCAAAGTCATACAAAGAAAACTTTTCCCATCTGAAGTTCAGAATATTCACATCTTAAAGAAGCTTTGTTGCTCAGTATTTAGCGCTTTCTTCTTGACAAATAAAATTCACTATACCTCAATTTAACTCCTTCAAAATTTAATTTTCACCTATGGTTCGTCATGTTTTGCCCCAAATTGAAGTGACACATCAATTGCTGTGACCTAACTATATTTATTACATTTTCCCTGCGAAGAGGGTGATATGTCATGCCCCATCTTGAATGGCAACACGCAGGGAGACGAGCTGGAATAAATCAAATGCGCACACGTTCCGTCACAGCCAGAGAGTCAAAAAGTGGCTCAGTTTCCTGCTGCCACTGTGCTATACGCTATGTTATCCCACACCCGCTCTGACAAGCAAGGACAGCGCGACCAGCAGCATGTCGAAAACAGTCACGGCGCTGGAAAGCAAACATGCTGCCACGTGTCATGCCGCTGTGGCAGAGCCTTTAGCTCAGAGTGCACAAAGATGAAAGTAAAGACAGAACAACAGAGGCATTACACATGTGACAAAAATGAAGAGTAAAGAGGGCTGCAGGGAGAGTAACATGAAAGAGCAGACACACATCAGTCTTCTCTTTCAAACATTAATAGCTGTGCCATCTACATCATGTTGAAGCGAGCAGAGGGTGTATGTTTGGGAGGGGTGGGTGGAAGGAGGCCTGTCTGGAGAAAATCACCTCGGAGAAAGTCCAACTTTGCATACAACCAGAAAGGGAAATGTTTACTCCCACTGGTACTAGAGCTGTTCATCAGGAGGCTTCACACATCTGACAGTGAAATGATATTCTTGGACGTTTGCTGGGGAAATTATAAAAGGAATCTTACAGTCACAGACTGCTTCTGCATATCTCCTGCAGCCTTTACCTCCGCAGACATTTTGTTCCTTATCTCCTCACACAGCTCTCTTCTTTTTCTACTCTATGTTCTATATGTTGCACTTATACCAAACATCACCAACACTGAAAATGCGTGATTCATAATTTAAAACAATAGTCTCCTTCACCACTGCCTACTCATCAATCATAGTTTCTGAAGGGTACCAATAATTTAGTTTGAGATATTTCTTTGTACAATGAGCAGATAATTCAGCTCTGTTCACAGCTTTGTACAATTCTGTGGAAAACCAAAGGCATGTAGGTAACATCCTTTGGTAAGATCAGAGCATTGTTTTAATGTGTAAAGGTACTAACAATAAATGTTTGGTGTGCAACCATTGCTGCAAGCCTTGTGGCAATACATGAAAATGAAGGATCCATTGAGTATCCACTGATGTGCACAACATCAGCACACAGGAAGGTTAACAGCCTGAGCGTACATGTTTAAACAAAAACCCACCATATAATAAATGTACAATTAAATGGAGGAGTAGGCATTTGTGTGACGTGCAGCCTGACAGGGACAGAGGTGGATACAAATGGTCAGATGCATAGTGTGAAAAACACACACACACACACACGGTGCATGTCTCTTGGCAGCAGATCAAACGTGGGAGGACTGTAATCCCGCGAAGAGTCACCAAAAAGAGAACGCAAGAGAATCTCATGACAGTAGAGGAGAGGGAGGAAACAAAGAGAGGGATGGAGCACTGGCGCAAAACAAGTGCTGCCAGGAACTAGCACTTCAAGGCTTGTGCCATCAAATGGGGGGGGGGGTGCTGACTCAATACAGAAAGAATTATTTAAAAGACAAAACAGATGGAGAGGGAGAGAGGAAGCAGAGATGAAGAGAAGGGGGAAAGGGACGGCGGAGGAGGATGGAAAGACAAGAGGCATAAAGAGAGGGAGAAGAATAGGGTGTTAGCAAATCCCGGCAGAACAGAGAGATGATGGCATTGAACTCCCTCTTGATTCTCCTGAGCTGCTTTCTGACCAGAAGCTCAAGGCTGTGGTTGTGCTGGGTTGGCTCCCAGGTGGGCACGCTGCATTTTCCTCAGGCTAAAACTGTAAATCACAATATACACTTACTGCTGCACTAAGTAACACCATATGCCACGGCACTTTATCAATGTGTGTGTTGCTTGGATCTTAGCTGAACTTTTCAGAGATGTTTGGTCTGTTTCTGGGCCTGGACACTTGTTCATTGAGGGACTGTTGTTTGGGTGTAGCCAACGGGTTTGTAACATCAAGACGGAGCAAGGGCATATTGAGAAGTTCGAGTAAAAGCTGAATATTATTACATCCAACTACAGTTAGCTAAACTCAGGGATTCACACACACACACACACGCATTTTAAAAATAGTGGTTACGTTTTGTGACCTGCATGACCTTCAACTTAATTAATTCATTAATTACTATGATAAGATGATATCACCTCTCAAATGTGATAAACATAGAATTCAATTTTTCTTTACTTTTCAACAACAAAACACAACGTCAATACACACTCATGTATTTTTGTATATCTATGTTCTCTCAAGAAATCCCCAAAACACTCTCTACTACTTCAACCACCACTAGTATTTCTCGGTTTTACACAGTAGTGCTCCTGTTTACAGAATACTGACTGATTTGGATGAGGAAAGCATTTCCAAAAAAGGTGTTGACATTTAATCATGTTGGTATATATTATATTATATTTCTGGAAATAACACCAAGGATTTGAGGCCATGCTAAAAAGACAAAAATAACTTTTGCCTTTTTTACTTTGCGTAAACAAACAAAGAAACAAAAAAGCTGTATATAAAGATAACTAGATCTATCATACCATTCTTAGAGTGACACATATGACTGACAGATCTAAATGCCAGGAATGTTCATGTGTGTAAGTTATTTCACTGCAACTAGATAGATGTGTTTAAATGATATATGTGACATTTCCCCAAGGAGATCCATTCTAAAAGAGTAATCCATTTTTTGTCACAAACCACTGAGACCAAACACAATGAAAACCACTCACTCATTGTCTCTCACCTTAATTAAGCCATCCATCACTGGCTGTCTGATGCGAGGGAATAGTCCAGGGCAGAGCCATGAGGAGACAGGGGGGAGTAAACTCCCACCAAGCTCTCTAATATGGGCATCATTAAAAGTGAAACAAATCCTCAGAGATGCTGTTTTTTCCACTGAAGATTCCTTGTGAGTGTTTGTCATTCTTACAAACACCTCCAAGCGTGCAGGACAACAAACAGTCCAACAGGGACCTGAACCAACGTTCAGACAATCAAATAAGCAGAAGGGTGGAAAAGAAGCTGGATTTGGCTGCCACTGTCGAAGACCGAGTCGTTTGCTCCATCCTAATTCTTCCCCTGTCAATCAACAAGAAAGCTGCAGGAGAAGCTGCTTATGCATCGGTAAGGCTGAGTCCTACTGGGACGGGACCAGGAAAAATGGCACCATGTCAGACACGCAAGCATGCAAATAATCAAACACACACAGACAGACACACACCAAGGTACACACCGACAATGCCTGAGCTTTGTAGCGCAACTCTCCAGAGTTTTCAACCTGTCTCCCCAGGAGAGACAGTCCTCACTGTTTGTCACTCCATCCTGGTCTGATCAAAGTAAACCAGAGCTCAATGGAGCTACAGCGGTATTCTTCTGTTTTTAAAATGGAAAAAACACTTCCTTAACAAAAAGATCTTAATAAGGCAGGATATTTTTCAGGGTCAACAGATGGAAACCGAATTAAAAACCTGGGTTATAGTTGTGATGGCCAAATTTAATAAAATCTACAGATGGGAATGTGGGAAAATCTTAAACGTCATGGCTTTCTGATTTGCTGAAGTCTGCAGTTTTAAATGCCAATAAATAGCTTGATTCTTGAGTTTCTCACATTTCAATTACCGGTCAGGTCTACAATGATAAATGTTAATAAGTAAAACTAAAATATGTGAACATGGATTTTAATGGGATGAAAGTGTTGGAATTTTAGAAACACTTTAGAAGACAAAAGAAGGTATGCCATTAGAAGATATAGCTGACGACGCACATTTTCCACAACCTGAAAAGTTAAAACCTTCTTAAGAAATACTGTCTCAGTGGTATACATTGTTCATTTGTTTTTTTTCCTCCTGAGAGACTCCAACATCTATTGAGAATAAAAATAACCTGGTTTGGCTGTCATGCTAATCGTTCTACACTGCCCTGGCTGCTTGATTTCCCTGCAGAGCTGTATTCAATGACATGCAGTGCTATATGGGTGACTGGCCATAAGCGCACCTATGACTGTATTAACTGAGGTGAATGTTCAGAAGCCACCAGAGTGAGATAAACCGGCCAGCATTCTCACTCTTAAAGCTCAGCACTTATAGGATGAGCTGGAATCACAAACCCGTGTATCTGCTGATCCGTAGACAATATGTAAGGAATAGGGGTAGATGTAAAGGGTAAAGATCACTCATTATCAATTTGTTATCCTGTGAGTCACACTGCTGGAGTGTGTTTCCACACCGAGCAGCATGCCTTTCTCCTTCTTCCTGCTCATCTGTCTGCCTTATTTCCCCCCTTGCGCAGCCCACATAACACTGCAGGTGAGGAATTTCATGAAACTTTCACATTTAATCATAATCACAGAGTATTTAAAGTACTTTGAACAGTGAATTGCCAAAATTACACAAAGTGCAATAAGAGATTTGTGTCTTTGCACAAGCTTGGGCGAGGGATTCAGACAGAAGAGGTGCATTTGGTGCAGTTAGAGCTTCAGTTTGTTGACGTAAGGAACGGCTGTATTTCCAGCCATGAAAAATCTGACTCCAGACTCTGTTTCATCTGGTATACTGGAGCACATATTCCCTTGATTTACCTTCTTTACACTTGTGCTTTTGTCTACACAGCCTGTGCATACTCATTATAGCTTTAGCTACATTTGTTAGTTAAGCATTACAAAAAGCAGAAGGCATCAGTACAGTTGTATAGAGCACTGTGCATATACAATTTCTATGCATTTACCATTTCTCCGACACAACACTCTGAAGCTACCACTTATTTTGATCAGTATTCAATTTGTTTGTTAATAACTGAATAGGAATATGAGGCCATTGTCTAGAGTCACCCAGTAAATTACCTCAATGTCATGAATTCAGATATCCTGTACTAAAAGGATTTGCATTAAATTCCTCAACTGACGGCTGCAGAATTTTTCCTGACAATAGAGACTATGGACCAATGCGTCTCAGAAGATACTGGATAATCTGGCATCAGTCATCTTTGCTGGGTACATCACCAAGGATATGTAAGAATGAGTGAACCCCTCCATTGTCTCCCACTGAGCTGGGGCCAAGGCTTTACTCGAGGCTATATTCAGAGACAGAAGGGAGGGAGAGGATGAATTTCTCAAAACACGTAGAGGGATGACTAACCCTTCAACAGCTGCGAGATATTGCCAACAACAGTGACAATCTTAAATGCACTGATAGAAAAAGGCTTAGAAAAAAGATTTGTTCAAACATGGCATTCAATTTTCTTCTGCTCCTCTATTTCATGACAAAAAAAGAAAGTCGGTGTAACTTGAAATGGATCTGTTCTTTTGAAACACAGTTTATACTATAGGGTTAGTTTAAAAATATACTTTATCTGCAGTTTAATGTCCAAATCTGAGTGTTTTCTGGAGTTGTTATGCAACTTTCATTGCCACTTGATCATGCTCGAGTTGTTTGCAAAGAAAGTTACAATTGCTTCCATGTATTTTGCCTGAAGCTATTTCCCTCAACAGCCTCTTCAGGAGTCATGGGCTGTTCCCGAAAAGAGGTGAAATGAGGTCTCTAGATATACCTGCAGAGGTAATGTTGGCAGGAGAACAGGAGGGATGTGCCTCGAGTCCTTTGACAGTCCCGTCATCTCAGATGAAAATCCCTGTTCAATCTCTCGGACTTCAGGATTCTGCCTGTGAAGTCCGATTCTAGCTGGGTGGATATGATGATACCAAGCTTAATGACACCGAGTGTGATCAAATGAGTGTTACACAGTCACCAGACATTACTCTGTCGTGTCCTTATTTGACCAAAAAGAACTGGTATGGTAGTCTGGATATTTTGTTTTTGTGATGACTTCACATCACGCACAGCAATTACACCCCGAGTTTGTCTCCTAACTGTATACTGAGCACAACAGTATTGAAATGGAGGGAGATTCATCCCAGGAAATCAATCATATCTTTTACAGCTTTTATCAAAACCTATACTCAACAACAAACAACCCAAACCTAGAAGACCTAGTGTTGTTTCACTTGCCAGCTCGGATTGGTTTGCATCCTGAAGAATTGATGAATCCTGCCAAAAATGGGCTGAGCTGTTCTTTCATTCCATCACTATGTACCCCGTCTTTGACTCGGCTCCTCTGTTGGGACACCTTCACCTATCTGGACTCCCATCGCTCCACAGATCTACACAGAAACCCTCTGGACTCTCATAATCCTGAGCGAGGTGACAGGAAAAGCACAGCATCCTTCACTCTACTAGTTCCTACCAGCACCACCTTCTTCCCTTCCCCTGTCCATCCTTCTGCATCCTGTCTGTCCTTTATTCACCCCTATATTCACCAAGGTGTAGCACTGCCCTCCCTGCTACACAAATGTCATTTCACTCAATAAAAATCCACAATCTAGCTCAGTGAGGGCTGGTGATGGCCACACATATGCATTGGAATAATAAAATATTTAGCTGCAAGACTGTAATTGCATCAATCTCATAAAAAGCTGACGCACCTTGCAGTGTTAAACAATGAGGACAAATGCAGACAAAAAAGAAAAAAAAAGAAATGGAAGGAGATGATGGCCACATAAAACCAAAGTGATCCAAACGACCTGCTGATCTCCCCCTCTTACATGCTCTCTTTCTATCTGATGCTTTGTTCTGAGCCCACTGGGAAAAGTCCAGATTCTCCACAATGCCCACATTAAGTTTTAAAGTGAAACAAGTCCGATAGACTCTCTTTTTCAAACAAATTTGGAAGAGTTACCAGCAAAAAGCATCAGATGCTCTTTCAGCATGTTGATGTATGCAAAGAGAGAGCCATGTGATTCCAGTGCACATCCAGTGTAATCACATGAGAAGTCACCACATGGACACAACTGGCAGAGTATGGAATTTAAAACACAGGTTTATTGGCCATTACGGAGGTGAAGTTCCTCATTTTATTTCTTCAGTGAACGTGTCCTCTCAGGAGGGAAAAGGGGCTTTCAAATAAAAGAAATCAAAAAACATTTAGCTTTTTTTTTTTTAAGCAAATGTCTTTTCTTTTTCATGTTGAGCAAAGTGTCTATCTTGTCTTGCTCTCCGCCACCTCAGGTCTTGTTCTAATCAGGTAGCGTAAACGCCTACAGATGTTTGAGTTGCAGGGCATTCTGGGAGATGTGGTATGTGTCCTGGTGGCCATTTTGCACCCAATCCTGTACTGCGATGCTGCACCTGCCTACCACATGTCCCCTTGTGAAGCTATGACTTCCTCTCCACTCTGAAGTTGAGATGATGACTTCAGGACAGTATAAATTTCATAAAGGTTGGAATTGTTTTATTGAGATGTACCTAATAAAGTGGTTTCCGAGCATATAGGCATAATACTGGCCTTTGGCATAATACATCAGTCTGGACCACAACACCTTCAACGGTTTAAATCACAACCGTAATTATGTCAGTTTCTGTATCCCTCCTCCATCTATTTTCCCCCAGTCTCCAGAGATACAGCTCATCATTTCCCCTTGAGGATTAAATCTATCTTCTATAGTGTCTCAAGTAGAAAAAGTAACAAAACAGCCAGAATCCTCTTTGAATTAAACTTCTAATCTGCCACTTTGAGGGTGTTAATCATTCTTTAGGCCAACAGTTCATGTAAATAAAGCGCCTCAATAATTCAGGAAGTTCTGCATAAAGAGGATGCGGTCTATATGATTTGGATCTTGCATAACATGCTCTTAGGATGTGGCGGCAGCCATCTTAATGAGTTTGCAGCTTATCATCACTCACAAGAGAAAGCAAATCAATCACTTCCCTTGCACAGTGATGGGTGTGGAGAGAGAGAAAGAGGGAAGTAAAGATGGGACATGAGAGAAAACTCGTCAGTCCACAGGCATTGTTTACCACAACAGCCCTTTGCCAAAGATTTTCCTGAGGGACACTTCTTTTAATAAAAACAGGCCCCATATTAAATTCTAATCCATTAGTGTGGCTGGCGAGCTCAGGCAATGCTTTATCAAACCATTGGAAGAGATGAATGTTGCTTCATTATCACGACTGGACTGTCTCAATAAACAGGGTCCGGTCCGCTCTTGTGCCAGAGTTACGTACGAACACACAGCACACCTTCTCTGTAAACGATGCATCTGTTTGTTATGAAAGGCCTCACCAATTTATTGTTAAAAGGTTGCATCAAGGACATTTTGACCATGTGTGGCTTTTGAGCCAGGAAAATATTTGACATCCAGAATCAATCATGTCTTTGTCTTAGTTCAATGACTGCATTAAGTGCGGGCTAATTTTTAGCAGGATATAAATACATGTAAGAATTATGTGAAAGCTCACATCATGATGAATGTGACAGCCGCAGGCTCTCTTCTCAGTAATTGCAGGTCAGAACCCCCATTTTGAGATAGAGGCTTGATAACTGCGAGCCCAACTGCTCATTAGTCACCAAATTTGTTGTTTTGTATTTTCACGTCACATGTTTTAATAAAGCTTTATTTTTTACACATTGGAAGAGTAGAAAGAGCTATTGTTCAGAAATGGCCAAAGTACTTCTATCCCCCCTCTGGGCAGATGACCATCAGATGTGTTTTTTTTTTTTTAAAGAGTGAATTGAGCAGGGATGAAGAACAGGACATCGATAACAGGAACTGGCGGTGGAGTAGATAATTAGCCTTAAAAAGGAACAAAGGATCAATATCCTCCCTTTTGCCAAGCGTTTGTTCACGGGCAAAACAGGGCGAGGCATGCTGTGCAGTGTGGTCAGCTTGTCTGTATGATTTGGATACTGCGCAACATGCAAGATCAACATGGATGACAAAGAGCAAGGAGATTCCTCTTTCAGGTTAGGCTGAAATAATGAACACACTACAGGAGAAGGTCAGGGCCTCTTTTCTTTTCATTTCAGTCTGCGGAACAGATCACTGCAGCCTAAAGAAAAGTTACATCAGGCATTTTATGAACTCTTGAGCTAAATGAATAAAACTTTCCAGAGGACTCAAATGTCCTTTCTTATATCTGTGTATCACAATGACATAGCAGTTTTAACAGCAAGTACGAGGTGCAGCCACGGACACACTGATGCCATATAAGTCACAGCATTTGGCAGTGATTTTGTCGTGATGCAATTGACACTACCTGAGGTGATCTAAATTGTCCTGATAAAGTAAATCTCTGCCACCTGGTACTGGAGGCAGGTTGAAACTACTCCCATGAATGATTTAGACCTCTTTTCACACAGGTCTGACTATTCTACTATAAACGACTTCTTCAAAGAGCGGTCTCCAAATGTTGTTTGGTGACAGATTACAGTTTTTAGTCACTAATGGGATCTTGTTGTAATACATGCCATAGAGGATGTGCTGATTATGTGGATATGAAAAACTTGACAGCACCAAACAAACAAAACAGAAATATTAAAATGTAACCAGGCGTCTAAAGTAGTTTTAAAGGTACAGTAAATGTTTTTCCTTCAAGTGGTGATAAACCGGTGACAGTGGTGGGGGGATCAGATTTTTTTCTGAGGTGATGTATCAAATGTACTGGTAGATTGTTATGAAATCCACATGGTACATTCATGCATCAGTATCACAAACTAGCTTTGAAGTCTAGCTGCCTAGTTTAGTTGCTGAAGTAACAATGAACTTATTGTTGTTAATTAAAAAATAACGAACGTTCTGTGTGAACGTTTGTGACGATCACAGAAACGTTTCTTATTCTTTAAGTGCCCTAAAAATATGAACAAGTAATCAATTCCAAAACTATTTTATGCAAACTGATTTTATAACAATATTGTATAAATTTATTGATAAGAAAAATTTGAAAACAGGCTGTTTTTTTGACCCATTTATTCAGGAGCGTAGGCTTTTGTATCTCAAGATTTAATCAGCTGAAAACCCTGAAAAGAATCTGAAGTGGGGATCAGGAGGGATTTTTTTGTCAACAAGCTTGGACCCAGCAGCTGGGTAACCAACATAGGGTAACCATGAATGGTTATAATGTTCTACATGAAAATGGTTAGCAGTCAGCTTTATAAATGCACTGCACCAGACTGAAATGTCCCATATTGGATTTTACCAAAAGAACTGCTGAAAATGTTGTACTGTGTACATTTTGCTATTGAGTTGTCAATCCTAGATAATGTAACTTGAGTGAAAACACACATCTTCTGCAAAGCATTCAGGGCAGAATTGCAAAAAGGGGCAGAGGTGCAGCAAAGAAACTGAAGAGCAAGAGGCAGTTATAAATTTACCAGCACCAGCACAACAGTACTTGGCAGCGGATGTGAACAACAACTGCTATAATACCCTTGAGCAACACCCAGCCTGACTGTGAAACACAAGAATGCAAATCAGGTTTTTGCACAAAATCACCAAATGCTTTTTCATTTGTGAAAATGGCTGAAATAAGACAAAATTTTCTGCTCCCAACAAAGAGAAGATCAGTCGCTGCAAATGCCACAAACATGAATGCTTCTTTTCAGCTGCCGCCCTCCTTCAGCTATTCCTGTTGAATCTCACCAGCTAACAGTCCAGACATTGAGTAGCCCTTTTGTTGCTCTAAATAGAGCCTTTTTAAACATCAACATATTCTCCAGGAGCATTGATGAGCTGTGGCTTGAAAACAACTTGAAAGAAAATCTCATGCTAATTATAAAAAAGCCCAACAGGAAGCTATATATTGAGAGCTGAAATAAAAAAAACTAGGTCCCAGAGAAAACACTCCATCTGCCGCAGGTTTTATGTTTATATAGCCTTCCTGGCTTTAATTATTCACACATCTGTAATCTCAGAGGAACAAATTGATTATTTGAATTTTCACATTAATTTGGAACCTACAGGGACTAATTTTTTTTATAGTGTTTGAACAATATCCTTTTTTTTAAATCAAGTTTTCATTTAAAAGCTATTAATGTGTTCTTAAACACACAATTAGATGTTTAAGATAGTGTATTATTTAATTTTATCAAATGAATTATTAATTTCATCTCACTGTGACTGAATAAATGCTGTCACTTCAGTTAAAGACTTTGATGTGTGAAAAGATTAAATATAATAATATTAATATTAAATATATAATAATATGAGATAAGGATGGATTTACTTTTCTTTTGTTTAAAAATAATATTCATTGAATGATTGAAATAATTTTGTGCAAATTCACCTGGTGAATATATGGAAATTACAAAAAGTTGAAATTTTTCATGATGGATGCTAATGCTTTTATGGTCTCGTGCTGTTTGACATTTGCCCAGCTTTTTATTTTTACTTAAGTATAGTTTGACTGAAATACTGCCTACACTATTTTAAATTGGATCCTTTACAGAGCACAAAGGTTACATGCTGTATTCATCACATTAGGAACTGCCCAACTTAAAATTGGCCAATTGCAGAGCCATTAGCTTTTTACAGTACACCCAGTCAGCAAAAGTATGAGTGTAATTTTTCTTTACTTGTTTATGGAATTTATGTTGTTAGAATTTAATTTCAAAGATCTCTGCAGCTGCTAATTTATGAAATGAAATACAATTGCACAGCGGGGGAAACCTGTAGACACTTATCATGTGTGCTGCATATGATGGTCTTCATCTCTGGTGTCCATGCCACCGTTGCTGACAGTCAGATTCAAAGGCTTTAACATTTGCTAGCAGCAGAGGCGGTATAAAAATGAAAATGTCAGCCTCAAGTGCAAGACTGGACGGACCTTTACCACTGGCCAATTAAATCTCTCATCATACTCTACGGTGGATTTTTTTTTTTTTATGTGAGAAAAGACCTTGTTGAGGTTATAGATACCCATGTTTGCACCGATGCAATGCATTTTTAGCACGTGTAACTTTGTAAACCAAGTTCTGTTGGTATTTTGGTAATTTTTCATATAACTCTGCCACATGCCATAAAAAGCAGACTTTACAGTGCCCCTCAAAATGTCTGTGACAAAATGAAACCATACGTTCTCAGTGAGCGGAGTCACATAGCTGTTTCCAGTTGGTTAGATTGATTCCTTTCTGCTAATGGTTTAATTTTGGCTTAATTCAATAACCACATTCTCCCAGGGTACCTTACACATTTATGTGGAGTCTATAATAACGTCTTGACAGTTAGACGAGTCGAGAATCTCTGGTGGTTTAATTTGGTGCTAATTCCTCCTGTTAACACACTTTAACATGGCAAATGAGATCTAATACACAACACTGGCTTTTTCCTACTCTTTGCATCATGCATTGCTCGAAATCAGGGACGGAGAGATGGTAGGCAGCAGCAAACTGGCAACAAAACCGGTTTTATATCTGGGTTTGTTTGGGAAAGTAAAGTTTTATTGATTTTTTTTTTTTTTATTACTGAAAAGGTTAACTGCTGGCATTGTTGAAAACTATTTAGAAAGTGTGAAAATGAAACAGTGGTGCTAGAAGGAGCGTACCAGATAATAATACTAAGTGATAAAAGCCATACAATAAAAACATCTTGAATAAATAGAATCAATCAATTTGGAGGGTAAAAAAACAAACAAACAAAAAAAAAACAACACCGGCCCCCCAAAAAACAAACTTATTCAACCCCCCACACGGTAATGCATTACTTAACTGACAAGGAAAGCTTGTTCAGAGGATATGGAGCTTTCTGACGAATCACAATGCCATCATCTCTACAAAAAGGTTTTTTTTTAGCACAACAAAAGTGTGCCGTGCACATTAAAAACTATGATGCATCAGCAAATCTCCATAAAAAAACTGTCTCAGTGGATGGTGAAAAAAAAGTGGAAAAGTAGATGCCTCAGTGCAGTCATATTGTATTTGTGGGCCGCTTCTTAATGGTCTTTCTTGCAGCAGAGTGAGGATCAGTGATGACGTAAAGTGGACAAATGGTGTACAAGCAGGCGTCTAAAATGTGTCGGGAAAAAAAAAATGTCCTGCAAAGAAGGTGTTAAACTTTTACAACTAAAATGGAAGCTGACTTCAGCTTGTAAATGAATAATGACTGCCCGTTGCATCAGCCCTCATTTTCAGTTTGTTTCTGAATCCCACCATTCAACCTTTTAAATTTCATTACACTACTCTCACTCTTTACACATGAAGCCTACACACATGCGCACGCAGGAGAAACTCTCGGGTACAGCACAGAGAACATCAGAAGTAGTTGACGTCAGCTCTGCTGTAAGAGCTCTGAGAGCCCCTCCACAGGAGCCATTTTTTAACAAGCACACCCACACTCTGCCAACTTCAGCCGCGCTATTGTCCAAACACAAGCAAACTGTCACTCGCTGTGCTCTCGGAGCACGACACAGTTGGAAAAAAATAGTTTTCCCAACATGACAAGTCCATTTAGGATGGTTAAACCCAGCGCCTAACTTCACCCTTTTAGTAAGCCTGTAACTCATGAGCTGAAATCAAATAACACTGTTGGATTTTGGAATTGTCTCGTTTTTTCATGTCATTGCTATTTTCATCAGTCAAATGAGTTTTTCTACCTCCCACCATTTCATTATCTGAGCGATCTCCCAGCGCGCAGTCTAATTCCTTCAGCAAGGTCCCGGTTTCTGCTCACCGCATGCTGAAAGCCACAGAGATAGATACAAAATTGGGACAGGGGTGAAAGACAGCAGGAGGTACAGAGAGAGAAAGAGAAAGAGAGAGAGAATGAAAGCGGGCAAAAGAGTGAAATCGGAGACCTGTTACTTTGTATGCACAGACACATGGTTGAGAAAGACCCACAAAGACGCTCACATGCCGCCCAGATGTAAGCCTTATCAGACTCTCATACATCCACCACCAATGAGACCGATTAAATTACTGAAGATATAGTTTTTAAGCTAGGGGGCAAAATATGCTATGTCCTACACCCTGATAGAGACATTAATATAATAATAATAATAATAATAATAATAAATAATAAATTTTATTTATAGAGCGCTTTTCAACACGACTCAAAGACGCTTTACAGACAGATAAAAATAACAAAAAAACAAAAAATGATCCCACAGTTTCCACATGCACCTGTGAAACTAAATTTCCAAAGACTGAACTTCAAAGACATGCATTTTTTCCTGCATTATCCACCACTGATTTAATTAGTTTGTGCTTCTCAGTCTGCAATCTGATGATGCACATGAGGTGGGGCAGTACAGGGCTGGCTTCCAAGCACATACAGGCATACATAGGAGCATTGTGCCTCTCTAGTGAAATGACTTGACAGTCTGAAGGAAGCCATACATCAACTTGTTGTGTTTTTTGGCTGGGCATCGCTGGGCTCGGCTTGGGAGTCAGCAATGCTATGGTTGCCATTTATCAAACGACAGGGTTACTGCGGCTCCGGATCAATGGGTGCAGCCGCCATAAACAAACAAACAAAACGGTGAGGCCTGATGAATACAACCAGGCTGCCCAGTGGGAACACCAACGTGGTAAAAATTGGGGAAACACAACCCTTGCAAAAAATATAAATAAACAACATACTGTGGCATCTCCTTATTTCGATTCATGCAGAGGCTCTGGCAAGAAGACACCTCTTAAGAGAAAAAAATAAAAAATCACATCGGTTATGGTGTCCGTGACATTCATTTCTTACAAAATAATGGTATCCAATTTTACTCAGGCCTTCAATCTCCATATTAACTTCATTATCTATAACTCAGGATAGAACAGGAGGGGGATAATGACATTAGGGCAACAGGTACTTAAAATTTCCATTAGTTCCATCTATGGTGGTAAATTAAAGAGGAAATCAGGGGAAATCTTCCTTCTGCCTCACAATTACAAGTTGTTACATAGAGGTATGCATGAAACTGTAACTGAATGCAGGCAGATTGTGGTAGTTTTGGATCGATTAAAAAATTCAAGTCACAGTCACTGCTCAAGATTTTTGATAGTTTCTTTAGGCTCATTTAGAATTTTTCATATTTTAGCATTTTATCTCAAGGAAAATAAAAACAACAAAAATGGAGAGTTCTGAACGAGGTTAATTAAAAAAAAAAAACCCACAAAGAAAAAGATTACCCAGAACACAAATGAGAAAGATTTTACCATGCCACACCCAAAAGGAAATCATGCAAAGATGAAGCCAAATCAATCAAAAAGTAAGATTTAGTCTTCACATTCAGTCAACATGTGCATCACAAAAGGGGGAAATTGTCCTCAGACCAATTAAATAAGCACAATCTAAAACAGTGAGTTGGCTGTGTTTGCTCATCAGATGGCATACATGTCTGGACGAAGGCTGAGCTCTTAAATGCAGCAGATTATTTATTGAAGTTAATTCGATACAGACTGGACAGTGGGAGTGTTAACTGAGAGGCTGATTAGAACAGAAAGTGCATAGTTGATAATGAACAGTAAAGTTGGAGGGAACTGATATCATGGTTGCAAAACTAATAACCATGAAAATGAAAATTAATAATTTCCCCGGATGAAGAAAACCAAGATGTGTGTGTGTGTGTGTGTTTTTGGTCATGCCTCAATTTCACATAAAGTTACAGTGCTTTCTTTTTATATGAGCACATGCTCGACTTTACGTGGATTTTACATTGATGGAGTCCTTGACTGTCCTTTTATAACAGGGTCGCTATGACACTCGAAAACGCGATGCATGAAACAATTCACTGGCCTCTCATCATGATTCACACAAACACATCACCAGGTTCTGCATGTCATGCAGCGAATGAACACCTAAAACTGATCAATTATTGCCGATAGGTTTCGCAGGAGAGGGAGGTGTTGGAGAGAAGGTGCTGGTGGCGTTGGGCGTGAAAATTGGTTGACTGCTGATGAACATTTGAGCATCTCTACATGCCTGAAGGAATTCCATTAACCACTCTGATTAAAGTAATCATTGGAGCCATCGGTGCCTGTCAGATGCCATCCCTGCCCTCTCAATTACCCAGATCTCCTTGAACTCAATTGCTCACATCATCATAGAGACTGGGTGGCAGGCAGGCTACGCCGTGGACGAGGCATTGCCGGCAGGTGGGTAAGTGAGGCAACACTCCAGCATATGGAAATTGTCCACCCCCTCTATTTGTCTCAATCTGCCAAGGGAGGCCAAGTATTAGCCTCATTATCATTTACACATATTGTTGCTGCATCCCTAAATCTAAGTGCACAGGTGAAACCTGACTTGCACAGACAGGAGAGATTTTTCATATCAGGAGAGTCAAACAGATCAACAACAAAAGCTGACATTCTAACAATATTGATTAAAATACAGATTTTCTAAATAATTTCTTTTTAATTGTTTTGCAATGGTGCCCCAATTAGATTTCCTGATTTCCTGTCAGAAGACACACAATAAAAGCAAACCTTCACAGTTCCAAATCTACCACCTGCAAATACCAGACATTTAAAAATTCTGATTTATTGATCATCAGAATGGTAAAATTGTTGTCACTTTATTTTATCTCTACATATCGATTCATTTACCAATTGTCTGAGTTCTTCTGACCGTAGTGTTTTAGCCGAGCTAGAAATAAAACTAAAATGATCTTTAGTACATTACATCAGGGTCTTCTTTTTCTTCCTTTTTACAAACCTGGATTATCACCAGGGCAAACACTCACTGTTTTGCTACTGTGCACCACCAAACCTCAGTATAAACTGAAGGGATGTATGTGCAGCATCACGCTGATTTTATTTACAATAAACACATAAGCGTTTCAGTATCATCTGATATGTGATGGAGAATTTTTAGCAAAAGCCTGCTAAAACAGAAAATGTTTAATTAGCCTGGTAGCTCCAGTCCACTGAAAGTAATTGCCTCCAACTCAGTGTACTGAAAATAGCCGAGTGTTGAGCCAACACTTCATGCGGCTTGGGTGGGTTTCATGCACTTCACCATTCTGCATTGATTAACTCTCAAATGGTGTGAAAGCAGAAACTGAAAGAATACTGGAACAAGTTCTGCCCATCACCGTTTCCCAGCCCTCTCATCTGAAAGAAGTTCGAATATGTGCTGTGCTTCTCTGAGCTCGAGCCAAGGAAAGAAAAAAACAAAAGAGAAAAAAGAAACTTCAGCGGGGTCTTACTGAACTTTTCTTGGGGCGTGCAGAACAGATTGAAACTTCAGTGACTTCTACATCTACACCTACATCACGCCTGTTATTGCATCAGCTGCACATCATATTCTGCACAATAGGTTGAGCCATAAAACGGAGGTTCTCTGGTGTAGAATGAGGCAACGCACTCAGAAACATTTCACCTGAAAACCTTAGCCCTTCTCCGAATACAGATGTTAGCCAGCGGAGTGGAGTCTTGATGTTTGGTTTTTTGGGGGGGAGAGACCGCACTGAGAGGCAGCTGCAGAGTCACACAAAGCATATGACAAGCTATAAATGGAAAAATCCAGGAAGCCATAATAAACTCTTTGCCCTTCCTTGCTGCTTCCATTTGTGTTACGATCTAAAGAGCCCATTGGCTGATTAAAGACATTATTTCAACTGGCAAGAGACCCTCCACCCCCCCACTTTCACTCTATGTACGTACACACACACACAGAGAAACAGAATCATTTCCTGTATTGCGATGGTTCGTGCACCCATTACTCTGGGACGGGGGACGGGGTCATAACAGTGATAAACCTCCACATTAAGAGTTTGGGAGGGAGAGAAGCGTGCACACACACACACACAATAAGTGCATTTGGAATGCCTGATTCAGTGATTATGTAATTGTGCTCAAGCAGCTTTTCTTTATATGAACTCAGTCAAATTATCCTGAAAAATATAACATCCAGGAAATCAAATAAAGCAACAGATCACCATCTGGGCCAAATTCTGAACATTATTTCATTTTACTTAACAGGTGTCACATGCCCCTTCCTTTTTTGTGCCTCCAAGAATGATTCTTCTGTGCTGCCATGAGCATAATGCATTTTTGAAAAATCTGTATCAAAAACTATGAACACTGTGCAGACCCACAGGCCACCAATGCTAAATGACGACTGCACAGACTTCTTGAATGTGATTCACATCCCCATCTACATGTATGACACATCCACAGCTACACTTGGTTCCAAGACTCATCTCCCAAATGGTGCCTTCTGTTCTCATTCTGGGCGTCTAATGGAAAGATCCAACAAAAGATGGACCCTGAGCTGGATGATTTCCATTTTCCACTTTTTGTCAGAGAAAGAAGCTGGCAGTACACTAACATGATGTGAAAATGAACAAAATGCAATTATCAAATAGAAGCCATAGTAATGGGATCATTTATAATAAACAATAATGGGATAGATTAAGGCATCAGACAGGGAGTTTTGTGCCTCCTCTCCTGAGCAAACCCTGCCTGTCTCTGTAAAAGAACATTGGATTCCTAAATGGTGATGCTCGCTGCACACTGAAAGTGGTGGCACAGAGCATCCTTTGCATTTTTATAGGCCTACTTTGCATATTGGATTTTAAGTGGGTCAAATGAAGAGCAAGTTAACAAAAAAAGAAAAAAAAAATGCTTCAACTTCAATTCAAGAACCAAGCAGCTTTTTTTTCAAAAAACATATTTTCTTAACATCTATTTTTTAAACAAAGAAATATATGTAAGATATTCACACTTGAAACAAACCAATTAAAAAAAATAAACGGAGGACAAGAAATGGTTGGGAGAAAAGGCAGCTGTACGTGTTAATCTCTGTCAAGATTTAGACCCATAGGCTTCGTCAGAATGCTAAAACAGCACTTCATTACCAGTCAGCTCCAATGATGTTCATGTAAATGACTGACTTATAACCTGCCAGGCAGCAACATGAATGCTCTTGTCATGGTGTAATTGCAAAGGGACAGTCTCAGACAATGCTCATTGATTGAAAACCATTGATTCTAATTATCAATGAGACTCTAGTTGTGCCTCTAAATGCAACATATTTACTGTATCCACAACATAGTCAATTATTGGCCATTATGTTGTCATTTAATTAACAAAATGAAATAATTTTTAATTCCTAAATCACTTCCCCAAACTGTTTTGTTGTATGATTTTGTTTGATCTCTGAGTGTGAAATCCAAGCTGACTCCTACACATCATCATGAATAGTCTTTGTTTCCCATAAGCACATTATATGAACCTGACATCATGTTTATTTGATGACAATAACATAGTTTGGTCAATATAGTGCAATAAGTGCAAAGCAATTGAAACAAATAAAATTGATAACGGATAGAGAATCTGCGAATGCTTGTATAAAAATAGGTGTTACATTGATTAAAATATCAGTATTACACAACATAATTAATACTTCAAATATCATTATGAATTTTTGTTTTTGATAACATATCAATTCTACATATTAAGAATGAATACTCATATTCATTTTTAATATAATAATCTCCTTTATGAGAGCTCATTGAAGGCTAACTCGCCTTCCAATTCCAAAAAGTGCAGAAAGCATACAAAGACACTTTTTTTTTTCATCTTCTTCAAATGACGCAGTCTTTTTTGAACATTGGGGGTGTGCCACTTTCAAAAAAAGCCACTTTTACAATGCAGAGCTACGGTAAATGAAACTACAAACATAAGCCTTTCTGAGGGGATTATGGAGTATGATGACACATGTAATATTGATGTAGAATCAAAAATTTTGAAAAGACATGGCAGATTATATCAATAAATACTTACTTACAGACTACAGCAGAAAATAGTCCTACACAGTTTTGATGATCTGCTGTACAGTGTATTTGTCCAGGAGTGATTTTATAAACATTTCTTTTCTGATTCACAATATACCTTATGCATGGTTATATTACTGAAAGTGATGTTGGGTAAGATTTACCTGTACACTTACATTTTGTGTGTTATTCGATCTTCACCATAGAAAAATAGATTTGCATCATCAGTTAAGTAGAGCAATTTTGTTCATCCTTGTTTCAGAAAGCTGTATCCATTCCTGTCATGTCATATTTCAGAAATAAGAATAAGATTGTTCGGCACACCCCGTTTCATCGCATTCGCTTTTGCTTGTTTGTGTTGTGCCAAGGCACCCTATGAACTGAGCCACTGTTTCAAGGGTCAAGAGAGAAAATGCTTCATTAGATCAGTGATTCTGTTGCTCAGAACTGGCTAAAGGTGGTCTGTTTCTCAAGAACTTCGAGGTAATCGGGCTCAGACTGTAGTTTAGCTTTTAGCTCCAAATACTCATTTCTGTTGGGCTCAACATAAACAGTACTTGGTGCTGTGCCATAGAGCACCGTTTCTCTTATCCTCTCCGGGTGCAAGAACTGACGTCTGACATCAAAATTTGGGTTGTATGTGTACGACACAGGCCCCGTGTACTTGTACTCTAAATTGGCACCTGCCGGGATAGATGGGATGGACTGATGGGGGGACTGCTTATCAGGCTCAAGGATGCCTCGGAAGAAATGGTCTGCATCCTGGACAGGGGAGGGGTTTTCACGTGGCTCGATGGTGCTAACGCTGTACGTAGGGCTCCTCATTGTACTGCTATCCCTCTCCTCATCCGGGGTACTCCTGTACGTGACCTTGAGCTCATGGAGGTCACGGTAATCCTCCACCGTGTTCCCCTCTCGTGACCTGTAAATGGGGTTTTTGCACATATGGCCCATGGGATGCGGAATATACTCATAGACGTGACCGGCTGGGGCCTTAACTTTAGGGCCAGAGCGATTGCTGTAGAGGCTGTACTGCAAATTAAAAGAGCTGACATCTGAATTGTTGGTGCTCGTACGGTCACTCTGTGACTTTTTGCGTTTTTTCATCACCACAACAAAGAGACCTGCAGCCACAAAAACAGACATGATGAAAACGAGCAGGAGGCTGAGGATGAGGACAGAGAGGGGGACAGTGCTGCTGGGGGGGTCGAATTTCTGCGGAGCGGCTGTGGTGACGATTCGTTCGTCCATGGGCTCGTCCGTAGGGGGAGTTGGAGAAACGTAGTCTGGGTAGTCTGGGTAGTCTGGGCAGAGCTGCTCTGACTGGATTAAGCGTAGGTCCATTCCTGTGTGTTGTTTGGGTGTCTCACATACGACCTCATTGACCACAGTGCCAGCACTTAGCTGCTCCAGCCATATCTTCATTCCCACTATGTCACAAGAGCAGTCCCAAGGGTTTTCAAACAGATCTATCTGCAACAGCAGCTTCAGCTGATCTAACACACCACTCACAGGCAGGTTTTGGAAATAGTTGTTGCGCAGATTAAGCCGAGACAGGGAGAGGCTGGAAAAGATGCCCACAGGTAAAGTTTTCAGGAGGTTATTGTTGAGGAAAAGCAGTTGAAGATTAGGGAGGTAGCGGAAAGTGCCCGCATCGACTTCCTTGATTTTGTTGTACTCTAAATAAAGATACTGCAAGTTCTGCAAACCAAAGAACATTTCTCCTGTAAGCCTGTCCATGAGATTACCATTTAAATACAGCCTACGCAGGTTGGTTAAATCCCCAAAAGCCCGGTCGTGGATAAGTGTTATCCTGTTGTTTCCCAGGTGTAGCAAATCCAATCCAGTAGCATCAACAAAATCTGATCTCCGTACCACAGGGATGTAATTTCCAGTGAGATACATTTTTTTAGGATTGTATGGCTTGGGTTTTAGATCAGAAATGCTTTCAATTTTTCTCTCTTGGCAGTTGACATTTAGCCCAATTTCAGATATCTGCAGATTACATGTGCAGGCAGTGGGGCAGTCCAAAGGCACAGGAGATTTGGTCTGAAAAGCAATAATGGGGCCATAGTTGTAAGGGTTACCGCCAGGTATTCGGGAGGTGGGCTTTAACCTAGTTCTGTTGAATTGTCGCGTGCCCTTGGTAGGCCTAGAGGAGGACCTAAAAACAGCCGAGGAGGTGGCAGAGGCTGTGACAGCAGCAGGTGTGGTCTGGTAATATCCATTGGTGCTGCTAGGGGGTGCAGGCCTGACCGTATCGTCTGGGGGTCTTCTTGGGCAGAGTTCCTGCTTGGACACCTCATCCAGGTCCCTGCCATGGAGCCTGAATGGCGTCTCACACACCACTTCTCCCACCAGAGCTGTGTAAGCTATACTCTCGAGCCATGCCTTCAGAGCAATGAGCTCGCAGGAGCAATTCCATGGATTCTCCTCCAGTTGTAATTCCACAACTTTGTCCATGTGCTCCAGGAGGCCGACGTAGGGGAACATCTTTAACCGATTCCCCCTCAGGTCCAAGTGAGTCAGGGGGACATTTCGGAAGATATTCAGAGGCATGGCAGAGAGCAGGTTGTCATTCAAAATCATCACTGTTAGTTGGTGTAGTTTGCTCAAGGCATTGGGCTCTATATTGGTGATGTAATTATAGTCAATCTGAAGGTATTCCAAACTCTCCAGTCCCGCAAAGGTGTCATCCCTCAGAACTTCAATCTTGTTGTTATTTAGGTGCAACCTTTTTAATCCCTGGAGTCCATTGAAGGCACCTGACTCTACCTCTGAGATATCATTGTTCCCCAAGTGCAGGATGGTCACCCCGGTGTAATTGATGAAATCATTGACTGACAGCTTCTTCAGGAGGTTCCCCGTCAGGAGGAGGTGGTACATAGAGAAATGGACCGGGCTGATCTCTGTCAGTCTGATGATCCCCCGATTCTCACAGCTCACCGTCAGGATACCTTCCTTCTCCTCGCATGTGCACAGATTTCGACAGATCTCCCCATAATTGTCATACATCTCGACCAGCCTCAGAGATGATGCAATCAGAAGGATTATTTTTAGGATCCAGATATGCATTTTTCCTGGGAGAGGATGCCCCAGCTCACTCAAGTGCGATACCAGTATGAGGTGTCATCTAAGGAGGAAAAAAAAAGGACGGGTTCTGTTTTACATGGAAATTACATAAGTGAAAACATGTATAGTATTTACAATGTATTTGTAAATTTATATCCAGTAATGGTAATAAAAACAAACACAAGTAGACCTATTAATTTTTCTTCATTATGCAGATGTCAGCAGCATTTCTTTTTTGAAGCTACTGGAAAACAAGCCACCCAAATGAATTTTTAATAACATCGTACTTAAAATATATAATCCAGTTGGTAACACAACTAACCGCGGCGGATGGCCACTGCGCATTTTTGATAGCTCGCCTGAATTCCAATCCATCTTGGGAGGGGGTTTTTTTGGGGAGAGGGGGGGGGTCACCATCCACCGTGTCCAGACTGATAGATTTGGTCATTTACTAATTCAGTCCCTTGAGAATTTCCACACACAAAAAAAAACTCTCACCGTCAACATATCTCTACCTACATCGCTTTGTGTGATGGATGATGTTGCATCTTGTTTTTTTGTTTTTTTTTTCCACAATTCAATCTTTCCCTCAAACTAATATTAAAATCACGGAAATGAAGTCCTATCACTCCCCACAAGATTTCTCACTCACCCTGCATACCCGACGACTTGGCAACAGTGGGGAAACTGTCGGATGCCTTCTCTCCAGCTCCGTGCAAACATCATGAGGACGGGGAAATTTATTCAGCCGTTCTGATTAAACGATCCGAAGTGAAATATATATTTAAAAAAAAAGAAAAAAGAAATGTACTCTTTTAAATGGCTGCATCAAGCAGTTAATGTTCATCTAAATCCGGCCTGTGATAGAAAATGAATAAGGCGACAGTCGCAGCCCTTCTTCTGCCCACGGGCGAAAAAAAAAAAAAAAAAAAAGACAAAAAAAGAAATGAGAGGAGTTGATCAAAAGCAAATGAGCAAGTGCGATAGATCTCAACGCAGATCAGTCACTGAGCCTGCATTTTGACTGGTAGGAAAAAATTCTATAATCAAGGAGGCTATACTGCACGGCATCTGCTACATAGAAGGTTACAGATCTATCTCTCCCCCCTCTCACCCTCCGTCAAAGACGCGTGAGCGCGCGTGCACAAATGCGTGCACGCACGCACGTTTGGTCTGTGTGCGTTCCTTGAAAAAGAACACAAAAAGCCTACACATAGAACCAGCAAGTCACCCCGAATATGCGCATTTAAACATCCAGGGACCTTCTCGGGTCCCTGCGTGCTTGATGTGTCCGAGTCGCACTTCCATCTCCCTCACAATGACTCTATTATCATAAGCTAAGAAGAAGGAGCCCGTGAATATAATATGGATGACTTGAGAGCTGCTGGTGCCTGTGCAGAGGCAGCAGGCTGTCATTTGGAACGAATAAAACTGTGATGATATATGTGAGCATAAAGATGCAGGCTGTGTGCTTGTTATTGCTGTAGCCGCAGACACCTTTCTCAACAGCATCTGAAATCGGATCAACTTCGGCAGCGAGGCTGGTGTGGATCAGAGGTTTCAGCACCTTGGACAGATCTACAGACCCCCCCCCCCCCCGTATTGGAGCGTGTCGAGCGGCGGCGCAGACAAGCAACAGCCGGGAAATGATTGTCCTCTTACCGTGCTGATCCCGGTGAGCGCCACAGCATCCCCACAATCACGGCTCTGCCCTGTCTGCTTTCCCCAACCTCACTGAAAACATGGATTTCGTGACTTCACCGTCAGCCTTTCGGTCGGCTGGCGGGGTGTGTGTGTGGCGGGTAAGGGGTAAAAAAAAAAAAATCCTTGAAGTCAAGTCTCCTCGGTGTTTAGCTCCATAAACCAGGCATCGAACAGCACATACAGTCTCATTCACGCAAATGACGTGACAGCCAGGGCGGCAAAACGGGCTCCCGTGTTCTTCCAGCGGCGACTGAAATTAGCAGTGTCATCTCGGAAAAAGAGCCAAAACCAAAGTTGGAACATGGTAAAGAGAAGGGGGCGAATGAAAAGGCGGTAATCCCACATCAGACAAGACTTGCCGCATGCATTTTAACTGTGACTTTCATCCATGCGCACTGAGGAAGCGGAGGAGAGAGGCACGATTCCTCCTGTCTGCTGCCAGTGGTGCGGCTGGTACCAGTTCATACAAAGATCTGCCCAGGGTCGCCTTCAGTTGGCAGAGGCAAATCGACCGGAGATCAGTGGATGTGTTCCTCCAGCCTCAGGATGCCAGGATCCGACCCCCCTCCCCACCCTCCTTCCTTTCCTTCAGTCCCGCATAGGACATAAGATATCCTATGGACACAAGCTTTATCTTTCCACCAACGTTTCAACTAGTGGAACTTGATCTTGGTTGGTGCAAACCAGCGCATCCCCCTACAGCGATGGAGGTATTATGAAACAATTACCGTCGTATGGCTGCCCAGAATCACTCATAAAAACGCACAAATCCCTCAATCTGAGCTCTGTGACAGCGCAGGAATGAAAAGCAATTTAATGCGTGCAATACTCTTTAAGGGGGTACGGTAATATGGAGGAGGGAGTGATGGAGGAGGGAGGGGGGGTTGGTAGAGAGGCGGGAGGCTGGAAGCAGACCCGCAGAGGGCAGCACAATGATGAAAAAGGCATCTTAGCCGGCTTGCATTCTCAAGCTGCACTTTGTAAATCAGTGTTTTTAATTCAGCAGCAGCTGCAGCAGCAGCCGCAGCAGCAGCCATTTGATTTGTCACTCACATCTTTAGCCATTTTCCAGCAAGTACGGGCCATCTTATTTCCATGCTTTCAAAGCCACAACTGGAGATGTTTTTCCGTTATTATTGCTTTAATGATGCCATAATTCTTTCAACTTTTCTCAAAGAGCCTTTGATTCCCCTGAGAAGAAAGTGGGAAGCAGATGTATATGTCCCTGATGCTTATCCTAGATTCATCATGTCTCTTTATTATTAATTCTGGAAAGCTACGATTGCAGAATGACAGGCACTGCTGCAATACGTTTACTTATTAGCAGCACATTATTCCCATCTCCGGCCTCAGTGAGGTGATGTTTGCATTGTTTGAACGCTATCTTAAATTGTTTTTTACCAACATGCATCTTCTGTGTTTGTACAGATGACCTTTAACTTCTTTCTAATTTTGCAGAATTGTTAATAAAGCTGCATCAGAAAAAAATAAGGGCAATCAAACATTCATTTCTACACCTTATCTCTTCAGAGTGCATGGATTAAACCTATAGTCCCAGAAAAGACAAATTTACAAATTGAAAGAAATGAATTTACTCTAGGATTAGGCTTAATCCAGTTTTGCTCCAAATACTCAAGTCTACTAATGCTGCCATGTTGCTGTAAGCACTGTGTATTTTACTAGATCGTGGCTTATTTGCCCCTTGTTGAAAGAGCAAATCAAGTCAAAGCCACTGTTGCCCTCTTACCCTCTTGCTGTGGGACAAGAAACTTTTGAAGCACTTAACTAAAGCCTGAACAGAAAATCGAATTAAATCTAGCATATGGTGGGCCGCCATGTCCAAAGAGATTTCCCACTTAGTCAGTATTGTGTGGTAATAAGTCAACTCTTATGCTCTCTTTAGCATACAAGGAGCGACAATAAGCGGATGTGGCATCTGTGCCGCCTTTCCGAAATTAGCCACGGAGTTGCATTGAATTATCATAAAGTGTGTAGCACTGTAATCGCATTAACAGCGGGCTATCCTTTGGGAACGGACACATCAGCATCTATGGTAGCCCGGCTGGAATACCGCAATGGAGAAACTAATGCAGTAAGATGTTTGCTCCCTCCCACTGGACAGGACTGAGACTGGCTTCCCCTGAGAGGCATTGAGGCATCAAAGAGGAGAGTAGCTGTCCTGAATCATTTTTTTTTTTTTTGCCAGAAATGACTTTGTACAGTGCTGATGGGAGAGGTAGATACTCCTGATAAAGCAACACCTAGATGATGATGGGGGATGTCTGTACAAATTTGAGCAGATCTCACTTTGTAATATCACAGAATTTCATGCTGGTGTCTGTGACATCGTATACTTGTATGTGCACAATTTGTGAGCGTGTGTGCATGAGCATAAAGCTCTCCACCACAAAGGCTAATGAGTTCATACAAACATGAAAGCTATTATCATACATGAGCTGCATCAAAGACATATTATAATCAAGGCTTGGACATATGTTTAAGTAATTAGATGCAAATGAAAATTCACGCTATGGTGAGTTTAACATGCATCATTTTCATGAAACCCACTTAATGTTTAAACTCACAATTAACATAATAGATGATAAGATAATGCAAAAAATAAATATCTAGAAAATTTAAAACCATTCAATTATTTCTTTGTTGGCACAGAAATCACAGTACTACAGTATGTCAACACTAGGAATCAGAACAAAGGTTTTGTCCAGGTACTGCAATTAGAATAAGCACCATCTTCACATAATATGCCTCCCGGGAATCAGGAATTAACTTTTTGTTCCCATTTGACACTGACAAGTGTGTCTGGAAAGTCATTCAAACTTGGGTAGTGTGTCATGATCATGAACCTTCCAGCAATTTGCACACTTCAGTCTTAATAGGCTGATGTGAAATTAGTTTGGAAAGTAGTTTTATCCAAATTTGTATTCTGGATTCATTTGTCTGTGATATCAAAGAAAAAGCCTTCTGGTTGACAGGCTATGAGCCAAAAGCAGTGGGAAGGGGAAATAATGAAAAGTGTCTAAAAGAAAAAATCTCAGTGGGGATACAATATCCACACTGCACCAGTGGTTGTTTTTGAAATATATCTGACAATGATATATTTAGAATTAATATCCCCAAAAATCAATTAAAATTTAATGCCCTGCTTGACGAGTTCATTGAAGAAGTTTGTGTGCCGACATGCGGTTAGGTGGATAAATGTGCTCCCAGTAAGCAGGACTTTTATTTATGTATGAGCTGAGCTGAGCTGGATGAGATATACTCTCAACAGACCTGATGATAAAATTATATTTAGAGCCACATTATCTATGATTTAGAAACAGGTTGTGCAATTATGAGACCATTTTACATTGGAAAAAATACGTGAGCCCTTTGGTGTTACCTGGTTTCCTTAAAGGATTGTTTATAAAAAGTGGAAATGAATTACACAAGCTGGTATTACTCAACAACTACAATCTTTCTGTCTTTACTGAACACGTCAATTAAAGATTTAGAGCACTAAATCTTTGGAAAAATTAAATGAACACTTGGATTCAATAACCGGTTGATCCTCCTGTGGCAGCAATAACCACAAACAAGCTCATTCTGCTGTATGAGGTGAGACAGCCACCTTGACCTCCTTTAAAATACTCTGATAAACTTAAGATTTATTTTCTTCTCAATGTTACTGACTTTTGTTGCCCCAGGAGCAGCCATTTAGCGAGGTTCACATTAGCTGTTTTTTTTTAAATACAAATTCACTAAGTTCCTATCTGATCTGATTCCAAAAACATATTCTGATGTTGCTCTCTCTCACAGTCTCTGGGTCTCAAACAGAGCTGCTGCATCATGCTGCAGGAAATAGGAAACTGCACAGGTGTGCTAATGCTGATCACACTATATTTAATTGGGTCATTGGTCATGCTACCCAAGTAAGGAAATGTTAATGGGGTTTCTTGAACTTATTTCACTGAAATATTGCGTTTTCTCGAGCGAGTTTGTTTCATGTCAGAAATGGCAGAAGAGTCACAGATCATGCCAACTATATCATTGATTCAAACTGTTGTTGGGGAAGGGGGAGCAGCTGTAAACCTAACTTTGACTTTTGTTTGTTGAATTCTACACATGAATGGAACTTCCTTGTTTATTTTACCTATACTGTTTTTAAATCAGTTTGAGCCAATCATCATGCAGGAAGTGTTCTGAAAATTTTAGCTGCCATAATAGAAGGCAAATTCTTTTTTCAGCAGAGAGCCTGCCATGCATTGTTCAGTGATTAATTTGTGAGGTCTCATCTGGCTTGTGGGTCCAGAGGCCAATTGGTGCTGCCAGCAATTTCCGTCATAATCCACTAGGTCTACACCAGGTCTTCGGGGCCAGGGCCCGTTCAAAATTTCATAATATGGAATCGGAAAACAATTTGAGTTGGACAATAAAATTCAACTGACACACAGGGAAGAATTACAGGAAATTTCTCAGAGAGAAATTGCTGAACATAAACAATGACTAAACCTTTGACACCCTATTAGTTCATGCAATGGAAAGAGGACTAATGAGACAACCAAGGACGGATGGGAAACTGTTCTATTGCTCTGTAGTTGTGTCACTCCAACAATCACACCACTAAATTGATTCATTGCTGAATGCAACTATCATAAAAGCATCCTTACAAATACATGCTAATTCATGTTTATTAGCTGCATTTCAATTTGACAACTATGTTTAGCATGTACACATAAATATGAACACTAATCTGTGATTTACTTGCAGAATGTCTCCCTGCTGAGTTATACATAATGGTGACTCAAGCTACTCAAACTTTAGGCAGCTCTCAAAAAGTTAAGTAAAGTGAAACACTTACATCCTAAACAGCAGTTAGTGTGAGATAGATATTGGTGAGTAGGTAGCATTATCACTGACTACAACCATGTATGGGCAGAAAGTATTCAGGTTTCTCCAGCAAGGAATCGAAGAAAATACAATGTCCATTTTCCAAAGTGTAGAGAAGCAACTCAGTTTCCATCAGGCACAATCTACACATTAGCATTTATCAAATCCTGATCTGTCCAGCTTTTTCTACATCACCAGTAAATGTGGTTTTAACTGATGTTCTTCGGTAGATTACAGGATATTAAAATGTCACCTAGATTATGATTATTCCTTAAGGCTGATTTAACATGGCCCTCATATAACAATGTCACACTTGCAAAATAAGCAGTTACAAACATTTCATTAAATGCTGCTGAATCTGTGCAGACGACCTAACAATATAATTGACTTTATTAGAAAATGTGTGGATATATTCTTTTTAACACAACCATGTTTTCTGAGATGCTGATATGTAAAGTCAGTGGTGGTCCCCATTAACACAAATATTTTATGGATTCTTTTCATATGAATTTAATTTTAATGATGCTGTCAAGTTCAGACTCCTTCGCTGCTTGAAATAAATGAATCCCAAACATCAATAGTCCAGTTAAAGTTTCCTTCAATTATTGATTAAGTATAGTCTACTGGATATTAAGGTTAACAATTATTTTCTGCTTTTACAAGATTTATTAACAGATTAAAAGCTCTGTTATTGGATCTGGAATAATAATTTTTTTTCCACACAATAATTTCCATGATAGAAAATACAACACATAAAATCAGAGGCAATAAAGAAAACATAATATAGTTGGTCTCATATCTGATATGCACAGACCTAGCTCTTCTCAAATACATTTCCTAACAATAATAGGCATGACACCATTTTCCCAGTTCTTGTAGAATATATTTCCTGCCAAAAGAAAGCGATATGACTGCAGGGCCATGTGACTCATGTGTTCTGCATGAAGCTCATCATAACACTTGATATCAATGCCTTTTACTGTTGTCATTATGATACCTGTTCTTGGCAGAGCACCAAATCAAAAGCACTGGAGCTAAAACCTGTGCATTCATCACAGCTCTGGATGATGTAGAGCTCTGGTGTGAGTTCCCACAAAAGAGCAGGAACACAGCTGCTTTGACAGCCATGATTGATGGTCAAAGCATGCCGACGTGGTGGTTAGCTGGGAGCCCTTCCCTTAGTTTTTCCCCATGACTTGGCTTTAGTTGGCACGAGCAGAGTAATTTAAAAATGTTGAATCGGTAACATGCAAACTTAACCAGGGGCCTTCATGAAACGAGGTGCTGACGATGCGATAAGTGCATCCTCACTGTATCAAGATTGACTTATTAGCTGCCTGCACAGGGGAACAAAGCAGTGAACTGTAACCCAGTCAAGCCCATTCATTTGACTGTAGTCAGCGAGCAGGAAGGCTTTCAAGGTTATAAATGCACTTTAGGGCATGATGCACGGACAACAAAGTATGCTTTTGTAAATTTAACTAACCAATCTGTCCGTTAATCATTCTGTCGAGGAATCAATCATTACCTCTCAGTGCTTTTAAAATGTTAGGCTCATTATTTAGCAGTTACAAAGAGCATGATATGCATGAGTGGACTTGGATTTGCAGCTAACCAAATACATTTTTAATACCTTTAAACACTGAAAATACAAAAGTGCTCAGTCTAAAACAGCCAGAACCAGTTCATCTGTAAGTTGGTGCAATAACAAACAAAGCAAGCACAAAAATCACGACAAAGTGTGTGAAAATAACTGAAATTTGAAGCCAGGATTTCACGCCGTGCAGAAGAAATCATCTCTATAAAGCTGGGAAGGCAATATGGCAGTGAAATTTTTATGTAGATACAAAATATTTTCAGATTGCGGCTCAACAGGGGGTTCCAAATCCTCCATGTACAAAAACATGAAAAAAGGCTAGAAAACCATTTTTTCAAACTACTGATGTAAAGTTGATGGAAAACAAGTTTCCAATACATAAGTACGTCTATTTAAACGTGTCTACTAGCAAAGTCTCTTCTTTTTCTTATGTAAGCTATAATTTGACATGATTAGGGAGGAGGCTGCTTTCCTTCGTGGTCAGATATCAGCTGGTACCAAAGTCTTCAAATGTCTTCAACAGAAATTTATAGAAATATGCAAAATTGTCAATAAAAATGATCATAAAAGCCAAAAATAATAATTTAAGAGTTTTTCATTTTTTTACGGATTAAACATAACATACATACATAGTGGGTTTTAAAATTACATTGTAGTCAGAATAATGGAAAATGCACAAGCTGCAAACTGAGATGAAAGACGGTGTGGCATATCCATTAAGTCATATCCCTGTAAAACTTGTGAAAGATGCAAAAACACAACACAGCACAACTGCAAATCCTCCTAATAAGTCACAAAGTGCGAAGCCCTACTTTTGGTTTGTGTGGCAACACTCGAAAGAGCTTCCATGAAATCTAAAATCAGCTCCACTAACTGCCGTTTCACAAAAACCCTTTGGGGTAGAAAACAACAGCAGGTGAGAGAAGTGGATGCCATGTGGATCCATACGAGCAGGCAGGCTCTTCATTCTCTTTCCCGTTTGTCTATCACACACTGACTGATTTCTTGTTTTTGACTGCTTTTCGTATTTTTTTTTTAAATTTCAGAGCTTTCTATAAAGATTGTCGTTTTAACTTAACTACACTTTCTTCCATTTCAAATACAAAAAAAAAAAAATAAATATATATATATATATATATATATCACTGCTACATTTTGATCTTTGATGAACAAGCAAGGGAAAGAGGGGGCGAGGCTTGTCAAGCCAATTAGGCAGCCGGTAATAGATTTGCAAGTCACTAGAGGAGTCATTGCCCCCTATTTAAATAGTCAAAATAATTACAGTATGTTCAAAAAATACAGATGAGAATATCAGCATGTAGAAATCAATTTAACTCAACGTGGCTTCTTTAAGAAGTCTTGAATCAGATGTCAGCCGAAGACGAAGTGACAGAGAAATCCTTTGGTTTCCCGTTCTGTCTGCCCTTATGTGACACCAACTCAAAAACAATATTCCTCAACAATTAGCAATGTTTTGATGCTCTAGTATTCAATTAAACTACAGAACAATGGAAGGGCATTTCTTGTTCAAATCCAAAGATGCTTCAGGTGCCAGTATCCTCAGGCTTTGATGATTAAACAGCTTGATACTCAACAACTTGATAAAAGCTGCCTTTGTGTCAAATGCTGATTTCTGTTGGTTGTGTGTTGTCTTGATTGATTATCTGGATTTCCTTTTTTGCTTTTTAGGGTAGATTCCTTTGGGAGCATCAACATAAATGCTTGTTTTTTGAACAGAGTGGTGCTGGAGAATGTCTTACTGAGAGCAGATCAATCAATAACACAGATACATGAGAGTGATTGTCCTTCTGTTCTACTGTTATCTGGGAAATGTGTACAGAATACTAATGTTCAGTGCCCGATTTGCAAACCGAAAATTTTGCCATTTTAACAAAAACATAAAAATTTACTCGACTCTAAAAAGAAATGTTTTATAAAACTAAATATAAGAAACATAAATAAAAAGCTTGCTAAATGCTTTTCATCTGTCGGGATGAAAAGAATGAAAGGGTTAATGTTTCTGTAAGCGCGCTCCACATTCTTCGCCTTTTTCATTCAACCTTTTGCTTCTTTTAGAGGCACAGTGTGAAGTACTGGAGGCTTTGCAGCAGCAAGTGAAGGTTGAAAGATTGTGCAGCAGCCAGGCAGGGCCTGACAGTCTGGGCACTGGATCAGTCAGTAGATTTGGGGGCTGGTGGCTGGTGACTAAAGCTATCCCCTAGGTGCACCGACAGAGCAACTTGCTTCATACTGGAACCGAGATTGTGTGTGTGTATGTGTGCGCACATGGGTGTGCATCGGGGTGTGCGGGTGTCAACGTATCTGAAATCAGGATTTGTCTAGCCCCTGGTGGACTCCCTGATGGCCTAGATGGAGAGCCCAAACAAGCTGAAGATGCATATGGCCTAGAAAAATAGATTTTACATAGTCCGTTCGAAAGGACATGAGCACTTTTTAATATAATCTCCTCACTGTCACACAGAGGACACAAGAGCTCCCACTATACTGATAGTGAACCTGAGAACAACATACTATTTCTGAACAAAATCTTTGCTTGTTGAGAAACACACACACACACACACAAAAAAATGCCCATCTTGCATTTCACATACAGTTGTTTCGATAAAGCTGGAAATCTTTTTGATTATCAGAGCAGTGATTTTGGTTATTGGTCCTCATTTGATCACATTTATTTGACTAGACCTCTGTGTTCTGCTGCTTCAAATGACATTTGTCAAATGCTGAACAATTAATGCAGCAATACAGAAGAGATCAGCACAAAATGACTTATATTTAAACTCGTGTTTTTAATAATGACGCAATATGCAGGGGTGGTTGGAGACTGTGTTGTCTTTATTTTGGTTGTTTTTTTGTGAGTCATGCTTTTGTCACTTTTGTCATGTGATTTTGAGGTCACCATAAAACTGCCCCCCCACACCTCCCTGAGATCCATTAGGATAAAATGACTCCTCCACACTCACACTTGTCTGGAGTGACTAGTCATATAAAGAAGGGAGTAATGTGTCTCATAAGTCAATGTCAACTTCAATCACTCAGGAGATCTAAAAGGATATTGTGGTTCAGTTTGAGCATTTGAATGTCACATTATTTGTGTGAATGTCATCCGATTGTCCTCTATGAGGACAAACAGATGACAGTGTGTGTGTGTGTGTGTGTGTGTGTGTGTGAGAGCATAAGTCCTATCTGATACCTCTAAAAAATGATGACAAAAACTGTACATTATTTATATCCCTGAGACAGCAGGAAGCTCGTGATGCAAAAGGAATTTCGGTTCAGAAGATTTGGGGTTTTTTTTTTTTTTGCAAGCATATAAAAATTGTTAAAGTCACCTGAGTTCAGCTCACCAACATAAACCCAATATCATATTGAGATAATAAACAAATTGGTCAGTGCTGTGTTTTCTTTGCAGAATGACAGTCTTAGAAACAGTATTTCAGAGCATAATTGCTGCCCAAGTGTGCCTCATATTTGTGTTTACATGCAAAAACAAACAAAAAACAGTAAAAAGAAAGACATTTATTTCATATGGCATGGCTTAGGGATGTGCATTTTTTATAGTCAAGGAAATTGAATTTGACCACATCAGCACTGTTGAGTTAAACAGGTTGTTGATTGTGGCATGTGAAATTTTGGACCAAATCTCTCTGATGGTTGTGTGAAGGTGCTGAATACTGGCAGGGATTAAAACATGCAGCTCCTGAACATCCCAAACACGGTACACCAGAACTGGGATGTTTTAAGCCTCCAGGAATAGTGTATATCTTGCTGCAGCATGAGGCGATGGCAGCACATGTATGACTCAACAATGAGCTTCAGATTCTTCTCAGTGTCTTTTGGGGGTTTAGAAAAAGATTTGGCTCTTTTTTTCTGAAATGCATAAATTGGGAGGAAGAACAAAAACAGATTCTTTTTTTTTTTTTTCCCAGTGAACTTTTCAATCATATATCGTGTCGCTTTGACATTCAACATTTTTTGTGTTCCAGCTTTGTGGCCATGAAAGGTAATTTCCACAATTTCACAAAGTGAGAGGCAAAAAGAAAGTGTAACATGGCGTTAAATAATTATATCAGGACATTGATACCAATGGCCTTTGATAATAACGACTGATGCAGAGTGGATGCATTGCACTCAAAATCCATTAGGTCAGAAGGAAAGTGTCCAACGGTTTACAATACTGCAAAAATCATACAAAATCCTCCCTCCAGGGCAAAATATCATTAATCCACAAGTATTTTCACTTTGTTCTCCCTTGCTCAGAGAAATAAACAATGAAATGTAGTTATCAATACAGAATATATGTCCACTGGGGAACGTCATCTTGGACACACTATAGACAAAGTATGTAGCTTTCAGTCCCCATTGATGGGACACAATCAGGCCAGAGCAGCTGTTTATTCTGGAAAGCAAGGTGGAAGACATGGCTGTCATGAAGGTCCAAGACCAGTAGCTGTCGCACAAAATGTGTGTTCAGACAAAGACACAGAAATATAGAATTACCCCTGGATGGCTGTTTGGCAGTGAAAAGGATCATGCAAATTGTGCAAAAAAGCAAGTCTAAGCACAGTCCATGATCTATGGGGGTTTAGTTGTGGAAGCTCTGATTGGCCAACATGCAAAATACTGAAAGCCAAAGGATGGGATGTTGAGTCCGAACATGTTGTATGATAATATGACAGTAAACATGTCTTCAATAAAAGCCAATACGTCTCCTTCTGAATTGAAAACCAAACAGTGGTGAGTGTTTGGGTTGCTTTTCAAATCCCTGCCTCAAAACACTCAGCCTATAAAAGGAATCCCCAATTTATATTGCAACTAGACGTTTTGTGGTTGTTGATGAACCAACAGTGAGCAAATAAATTCAATTTCAAGGTTAGGAAATAGCTTGGTAACATTATTCCGTTGGTGGTTGTGAATACAGAATTTAAACTCTCAGCAAGAGAGGGCAGTGAAACAGCCCTGACTTGTGCACACACAATCATACATATGTTAAGAAATAATGGTTTCAAGGCCACAAAGAGACAATGGAGAGAAAAGTAACTAAACTGACGCTGAGCATTTAAGTACAGTATGTGACTCGACAGAGAGAAGTGTTAAATTTTTTTTCCAAAACATTTGCTGGTAAAAATAAATGTCCAGATCAACATCTTAAAGTATAATTCTCTAAATTATGAAGTGTTTCTTTTACAGTTAATTTGCAGTTCACTTTGACTGCACTTTTTCAAATATTTAGAGCAGTGATCCTTTGCCTGCACTCATAATGCTTGTTTTCCTTGAAATGGATCTGTCGGTAGTCAGAGGATAAGTGATGTGCTGCAGGGCAGTGACTGTTGTTACTGAAGGTGAGTAAGGTCCATGTCGCACCACCTCTCTGTTCCAACACTTTGAACTATGACTGCAGACTCCCCTTTCCGCCAACCTCTATCCTGAAACTTAATTTTTCAACCTTTTCATCCAGGAGACCGCTGATATACGCTGGCAATATCTCAGGTAAGTGTACGAACCACCCAAAAAAACAACAGCAACAACAACAACATCAACAACTAAATGAATCGTTTGAATTCTTAATTGAAATAGGAAAAACAGAAATACATCTGTTTCCTGATTCGGACATCCTGACTGTCTCTGTCACTCTTTCACTTTTTTTCTTTCCCTGGAAATAAAGAGGGGTTAAATAGATAGAGGAAGATGAGGAAAGAAGGTGTTTCTTCCTCCCAGAGGTAATCACATATTGATCCAAGTCACTGAACATTGAAACTGTGACACTGCGTTCTGTTTTATCTTAAAAGGAGCTGGTCTTTGTTTTTCTCTCTTTGTCCCTTTAAATCCTACAGTAGCTGAGAGTCAGGAGAAATGATATTCAGCTAATTACATTTTCATGGAGCTGTTCCTCTTCCCTTGTCTTCTACATTAAGGTCTCTGTTGTTGTGGACTTTACAATTACTTGATAATTAAATGGTAGCGGTCTCTCTGCTCAACTGTTTGCAAAGTCCTTTATTCATTCTATGAGGGAGACTTTTTAAATTACCCAGTCACTCCCTTTCTCTGCCTCTCACATTCTGCACTCTCTGTGTCTTTCAGACTTCAGTCGCCGTCTGTCCAATGATCCAGAACAGCCTTCAGTGTCCCCCTGCTGATGAATTAAAAGTGTTCCTTTGGCATTTGAAGGGTTGGTGGAGGATTCAAAGGCGAGAGGAAAATAAAAATATCTTTTCTTTGAGAAAGTGAAAGAAGAAGAGTCCATGCAGTGCACTTGTCAAGCTAAACTGAAATTCAGTTTTTTTGTTTGGGTCGCCAGAAGTGATGAATGATGTTAACAAAATGTTATCGGCAATGGCATCTCAAGGCCACCAATGTTTATGGGTTTACTTTGAAGTTTAACTTGAGCAAATGAATATAAAAACAGAAAGGATTATTAAGCATTCATGTCATAGATAAGGCTGTGTGACTTCACGTTTGGTTCCAAGAGCTGACAGTTTTCATTTAGTTATATCAGCTGAAGATGAGAGAGACTAAAGTTCTTTTTTAAATTTAGATATTCTTCCTCTTCAAGTACTGTCAACAAAGCGTGCCCCGCTTGACCCTTGGTTATTGTAAATTTCGATTCTGTGTCTTATCTCACGCACTTTTTCCACAAGACTCTCCAGGGTCTGGTTCAGCATGCCCACAGACGTCTGACTCATTCTGTGTCTTCCACTGAGCCGATGAGATGTTGCATCTCAAAGCCATGGAGCGTAATGAGTAAGACAGCAGCTATCCCTTTAAGACTGACTGTCAAGCTAGTTTTCAACCGAGAAGAGTCAATGTTATATATATATATATATATATATATTTTTTTTTTTTTTTTTTTTCTTCTCCTTCCCCTTTCAACCACTTGTCTGTCAGGGTCGCAGGGCTGCTAATATACACTCAGTGTGTTAGGCCAATATACACTGTAGAATTCATTCTCTGCCAAATATTAAAGCACTTTGAAAATGCTTTACAAGGCATCCCATGATGCATTTCTTCGGTCTGAATTCTCATCTGTTTAACCTCCATTTCATTGAAATGTACCTATCATAAGTCCTTATCTTTCCATTGCCCAAGTCGAGCCCTTAGCTTTTCTTTCCCTCTTTCTGCCATGCTTGCTATCCCCCCGCCCCTTTTTCTTGGACCCCATCACCTTTCACTCTTAAAAAAAAAAAAAAAGACAGAAAAAAGACAAACATTAAAAAAAAATGGATCGAATATGAAAATGTGATACCAAAGAAAGGAAAAAACATATGAGACCAGACACCACAAAATGGGCGGGAAAAGTCAATCTTCTGACTCAGAAATTGCAAAAAGAGATTTTCTTGATATTACAAAACATCACTGATTGGTTAAAGTTATTTCCAGGATAACTTTTTTTTTCCTCCCAAATTGCCAGCCTGCACCTTGATAATGATTGTTATCTGCTCTCTTCTCATGCGTAGGAAAAATAGACTTGAGTAGTTTCTCACTATTGTTTAATCACCAAAATTGTTGCAGGCTTTAAATTAGAAAAAATTTGTCAGGTATTTGAGTTTCTCCCATAAAATTACGTACATTAACAACTCAGGATTTTTTTGGTGTCTTCAGACAAACTGCCAGATTGTGTTAAAATCAAATGCTTTTACATCATCACTTAAAATGCTCAAGCATATTCAACAATCACTCTAATTCAGCCATACTGTACATATTTACAGACAATTTCAGCATGACAGCTTTCATTAGTAACTCTGAGCTGCTTTGCATCTTCCGTCTAATTTTCAGGCCAGATGGAGCATTCTTGGCCAAGGCGAGACATTGAAAACCACTTTTCATTTATTTGAAAGTACAGCCTTAATGACAAATAATCGCTCACAATTAAAGTGATGATGGTTTGCTGGAAATGATTGGCAGGACTAATATGTACACCCTATGTGACTTGTTCCTCCAAACAGTGAAGAGCAACTGACCAAACCAGACATATGTCTAATGGTATAGCTGCTTCCCCATCTCTTATATCCAACTCCTACCTGTCCAACAGTCACATCACTTGGGTAAATGTATGGAGAGGACATTTTACTTCCTAGAATAACCCCAGAACAGTTTTTGCTATGTTCGAAATTTCAAAATGTCATTTCAACCTCTGGGATGTCACGATTCTGACAGATTTGTTTTGTGTACCTCAAAAAGCAGCACAGGAAGAAGTGTCTTCCTCAGAGTGAGAATCATGGCACAATTGAAGAACTGCTCAAAACTGCCAAAATTTTGCCTTTGAGGACAAAGACTACATCTTTGTAAGCTAGTGTGGCATTTTTCTCAGAAGTGGCTATTTTCATAGGTTTCTGGTCCACTGCTACAGTGATGAGGAAGGAGCATTAAAGGGCAAGCCAGTTTTAGATAGAGTTCCTGTGTTGGAAGACATGTATTCCACTGAAAACATGCTATATGTTGCAACATCTCAAATAAAGTAAAAAGGTCTGAACTTTTTCTACTGCTTTGACACTTGCAGCCACACATTTGTTTATGGTTTTTACTGTATACTCAGCATGAGCAGCCCATTCATCCTCCCAGCGCAGATGCATAAAAGAGTCAAGTAAGACTTCTGTGAGCCAGAATGGCCCAGTGGGCAGGAGGGAGTCATTTTCTATTGTTACTGTATGGTAAGCCAGTTTGGCGTGCTGGAGAGACCCTGCAATGCTGGATAAGGCCTGAGTGGGTGAGAAGAGGAAGATACTGACAGATTCACAACATAATGGGTAGGTTGATGGTGTCGCCAATACTCCCACAGCCATGAAAAGGTTAAGAGCATATCAGATATTATGTGTCATTTAAGAAAGCTGAGGGCTAGTGCTAAATTTGACTTTGCCAAGCACATCAGTGCAGAGCCAGGGGGTGGAGATCTACGCTGGTTGGCATACAGGAGTCATGTAAACCCACTGACATAAGATTGCTTTCCCTTGATCCGTGATGAATGAGAATAAAAATTCCCCATAACATGTTGGGTTATAATATTATTCCTGCACCATTGTATAGATTAAGTAAATAGGAGTTATGGAGAATACAAAATAAAATATTGAGCTCAACATAATCAATATTCTCTGTACAGTATAAATAAAACTGTTGCTTCTTGGATTTGTCTATTTCTGGAAAGGATTAGATTCTCAGAGGACGGGTCAGGGGATTTAATCTTTTTTCCCCTTTTAAAGCAAAATCTGGATCGATTGTGTTTTTTCTCACCTTCTTAAGTTTTTATATCCATAAGGAGATATTTGTGTTTACAACGCCATCTAAACGTTGTTTTGCATCGCCTATCCGAGGTATTTCTTTTGACTCCAACAATATATGGCAAAGAAGACTACAAGTAACAGATGGCTGTGGATGGTTTCTTGTGTTATACTATATAGTTACTTTTTGAAATGTCTTATTTTCCCTTCATTGGCATTATGGACGGCATGTTCCTTTATATTCACTGCCATCTTCCTCTGTAAGGGTGGAAGTTTAGTTCAACACTTGCTGGATCCAAATCTGTGTATTCCACTTGGGAAAAATCTGTCTTAAGAGGTTTCTGCCAAGCTTTTCATCTTGCTATGACCTCCCACCCAAAGCTCCCAACTCCATGTTAAGCTGAATCATAACAAATTTAAATGCAAGTTCCCAATATAGCAAACCAGACTGCATGCAGAAAGCCAGAGGGGAACACCCTTTCAACCAAATGAGACATGTATGTTCACAAACCTACATGATAGGCCACTCTGGTACACATAGATAAGGAAAATGAGGAAATTATGTGGAGTAATGGGCCCAAGAAGTACTAATCCTTCCCAAATGGTATACGCAATGCTATAAATTTTCTCCCAGCATCCTGTCAAGATCCTCAAATGCCATTAATTATGACCACTGTGAAACATTGATTCACTTGAAATCCTTCATGTCCTCAGTACAGTGTATGCAAGCTGACCAGCAAGCAGAAGATATTACTCTGCAAATCTTCCATACAGCCTAAATCTGTCAAGAAAGTTTTGATAAGGGCCCCTTTGTATTTTGTCTTCTTTTATTTCCTTGTCTTTCTCCCCACCAGCTCTTGTCTGTGGAGGGCTCTAAAATAAGAAATCCCTTTCCGCAGATATAATTAATCACTCTGGGAGAACAGGGCGTGTAATTATTTAGGTTACCACAGAGCTCTCCAAACCTCCCCCACCTCCCCCCGCTTCACTCTACATCGAAGTGAGGCTTTCAGGAGACACATAGCCAAACCAGACCTGGCAGCGGATGACAAAAGTATTTTGCTGAGCCCTGTTTTTTTTGAAGGACAAATGCATGGCTGCTTTGCAGACAAATTTAAAAGAGCTTAAATATGAAGTATGTTCACAGTGACACAGGAAGTGATAAAACCACAATGAAATTCAGTTTTATGTATTTTCTGGCAGCAAATGTTCATTGGTATGTATCACTATTCCTCAGAAATATTTGATTTGCATGATTTCCTGCTTGTCATGAATGTGCTTGGATTTACAGTTTGTTCAACATGACAATGTAACAAGAAATGTTGAGACATGACTTTCATAAAGGTTGACGAATCAATGATGAAAATGATAATCATGATGATGGTGACATCTCACCCATCAAAAAAAAGTGCTTGCAAACAGCAGATAGAGATTTGTTGAGCGTGAGTGAGATCACGAAAGAGGGAGGTGGGATTGCCTCACCTCTTCTTTACTCCCAGTCTCTCCTCTCACACACCCTCCCCCAGGCTGATATAGAGTTCAGAATCAGTTCACCATGAGATTAATATGGCACGATGAACACACCCCTTTGGAAGGGTCCTGGCCGATTCAGAATTAGCCCGATTAGTGGGAACTCAGCTACAATCCCCCTGTAGATGAGTCCAGCAGCCCATTGAAAGTTGCTATTGTGCAGCGTCAGCAGATTTGCATCAAGCCGCCAGGAAAGGCAGAGGCCGGCCAATAATGTGAGTAGTGCCAATTGGATAGCATGGGTGTCCAAATGAGAGATGGCAGCAGTTGTCAGGAGGGTGATTGAGCCATGCTTTTTAAAAGGAGCAGAGATGGTTAGCGTACTGGGCACAGTGCGCCTCACACAGGGAGCATTACAATGTTGATCTAAACCAGACATCCCCACCCATCTAGCCTATTGTCCTTACGATGTGTGTTATTCAGGGTTCGTCATTATGCTACCCTGCTCCTCAGCTTTCATATTTATTTTCAAGTTCAGAAAGCAGACTGCTAATTTAAACGTAATTATTAGGCAGGTAGTGCTGCAGGGTTTGACACACACACCAGAAACAACACAAAGAGATTGTCCAAGCTGTTATCTCTCCGAGGCTATGCTCAGGAACACTGCTTTAAGGCAAATGCTAACATGTGAAAGCTAATGTCTTCACAAATAAGCATGTTGATGTAGAGGCAGTACGCTTGTCACTGGTGTTAAAACTAAAGCCCAAATGCAGACCAACAAAAGGGGTAAAAGGTGTATTCAAGAGCAAAAAAACCCAAATATAAAAAAAAAACAAAAAACGTAACAAAAATCCAGGCCATAACAAAACACACATGCAGTGTAAGAGAGGGCATAAGAAACAATAACAGAGAAACCGAAGACAAAGGGATTAAACACATCCCAAAACAAAGTAGGCCAGTGTGATAAACACAGGTGAAACGCATTAGGGTGTAATGGACATCAGCAAGGAGGGCAACGGACAAAGACAGGAATTTTAAAAAATTCAAACACGAAGGAAAGTCCAACAAGTGGTCAAAAACATTTGCTACCTCCCATCAAACTTTCGGTGCAATGGAGACTGACACATTTTTTAACATCTTTTGCAATTATGCAAAATATCTTACTGCAGTTTTGCCGTATACTTTGGTCAAAAACCAAAGTATTTCGTAACCTGATCCAGGATTTTATTACAAAAAATTTTTGGCAGATTATAGGGCAACCTGCTGTATTGAATAGTTATCAAGGTATTTCAATATTAACCAAATTCTTCTTCTGCTCAGCGGCACAAGATGTAAAGCCAGTCAATCAACAAAGCTAGTGCGGTTTATTCTCTGGAAACCTTGAAATTATGAATGCGGTTTCACGTAATTACTCTAAGAGATGTTGGAAAGCTTCAGTCTGATCAAAATGTAGACAAAGCAACAGACAAACATTGACACTGCTATAACATCCAAATCCAGAAAGGCCATTTAAGAGATGGAGCAGAGGCAGAGATCAGCATCAGGATAAGTGAACCAGACAAGATGTTTTGAGTCCTCATGAGGAAATGGGGTTCCTGATGGCCCATCATATTAACACTGCAATGACAATTTTAATCCCTGTTTAACTTGCCATAAAGATGCAATACAGAATTGCTGCGCCTGATGAGCGGGCCCCGAGAGTCCACGATTGCTAGTCAGCAGAAGTGGATACATTTTGAAACTAGCCTTGCCAGCTCGCTGGTGTAATGCGTGGTAATGCATTTTCTGCCACACTAAAGCAAATCCAGGATTATTAGTAGGAACGTCAAAACAAAAGAAACCCTGCCAATTTTTGAGTGATTGTGAATCTCCTGGTGGTGTGATTTCCTGAATGTGAATCAAATTAGCTGTGCCCACAGAGGGCAGCATCCAAAAAGGAAGATAAAATGAATAAATATTTGCATACACAAGCTGCCAGGCAAGGATTTTAAAATCTTATCTCTATGTGGGTGATTTTAATAAATATTGTGTGCATTAGGAAATGCTCCTCTGGCGTTATCATGCCTGTGTGTTGCAGAAACACACATGCAAGCCCATGCCGTCAGTTCCCTTTCATTTCTCTCCCACACACTGTCTCTGTGACAGCGCAACTCCAAAGTGACTAATACTTTATAAGTTCCTGTAGCCAGGGGAAAGAATGTCAAGCAAATTATATGTTGGGAAGATCTTTCATCATTGTGAATATTGTAATTTGCCTTGGCAAATAACACAACTTTGAAATCGGAAATAAACTGTAACATCAAGGACAAAATAAACGCAGGAATAGTTGGCTACAATTTGCATAAACCTCTGCAAATGTATGAGAAGTTAGGATCTATTTATTCTCATTTATTAACAGCAAACCTTTCAAAATATATATTAAATAATATATTAAAGCGATGTGACAAGACAAAAATAACTTGAAAAGATCAAATTTGACAGCTGCCAGTCATGTGTTCTGACCTTTAGTTGTCTGGGGATATGATGCACCTTTACATAGGACCGCCTTTTAAATCCAAACCAAGGGGCCGATCAGTCATAATTATTATCTGCTATTACCCAATACCAAACAGAGGTTAACAGCTTTGCTGATGTGCACATTATTGTACTTTTACTGCATACTGTATGCAAATCTTTTCATCAGGTGATTTGAACCAGTAATACTTAAGCAACGAGCTTCTCTATTCTTCCTCTCTGTTCTGATTGTGCTCCTGATAATTGCCCCATTAAAACTTTCAGGTACCAAACTATTAGACTCAGTGATTAGACTTGGTTTTGAAGTGTTGCTGTTGGTCTAAAAAAAGCCATCTAGACATGGTAAAAGGTCTTCATAATGCCATGTGGATGATATTAAAAGAGGTCAGATCTCACTGAACAAACCACTTAGTGAACAAACTCCTATATCATCAGTAATCTTTTTATTGTCCATGCAGCACTGTCAAATGTCACCTTGGCATTTTACAGTTCATGCGTTTGATTTCTTCTTTTCTTGCAATGGCTAAAGTAAAATTGTGTAAACATAGTTTCATTCTTTTCCCTTTTACCGAATACTGACTTACTGACTTAAATAAAAGCCTCACAGAACTCAGGTCATTAACAGGGAATCACAAATCCAATCTATTAACTTAATTGTATTAATTCATGTACTTGGTATATGCACCAAAGCATGAGGGTAATTAAAAAAAAGTTTGCTGAAAGCTATAAGAAAAGTCTTTCATAACATTTTGTAAATGCACCTTTTTTGTGTTTGAGCGATCACAGTAAACAAACTTTTGTTCCATTAGAGTCGTACTTAACGAGCTACATTCTTCCCCCCCAGTCAGCCTGGAGGGAGTCTGTCCTGCTGTTTTAGAAAAGACCTGATTCAAATGATCAGCTTGTCAGTGAGCTCTGCAGAGGTCTGATAACGACACACGCATCTCACTCAGGTGATGGCACTCCCATTAGAGTCAGTTCGTTTTTGACTGGACCCCCAATATCGGGGTCAAAGTCCCAGAGAGACTGAATGATCGTATTTCCACTATCAGGGTTGTGTTTGAAGCCTGCACTGTGTGCTACTTATCACATTGTACCTCCCTGGTTTCCTCATATTTCTTGCTTCTCAGGAAGTGGAGGAGTGCTTCCAGTTCACTGAGCCATGCTTCCATTATGGCAATTAAAGTACTTCTGGTAAATGTTTCTTTATTACTAAAGCGAATGAAGAATATGGAAGCATAAGGAGAGCTGTAATGGAGAGAAGTCATAACTAACGGCTAAGCTAAAGGAACTGAGAGAGCTGAGCAGAATATAAACAACTGAAATGCCAGCAAGTTGAAATGAGACAGTACACTTACTGCACCACAGACATACACAAGCACCCCTCAAGAAATAAAAGATTTCTGCACACTTTTAATTTTAAACAATTGCATGACATATTGATTTCCATAAGGTCTTCGCAAGAGGACCTATTGTAAAAGTATATTTGAAATTGAAAATCAGCAAAATGCTGGAATGTAGAGATGAAAAACAATTATAAGCAGTATATTTATGTTCTAACACCTCATAGGTGAATTTCTAGCATTATATGGAAAATGCAGTGATCTTTTTTGCAGAGCGCTGTCTGTGAACTTGTCAACATTCAAAGTATTCACCCTCAGCAGAAGGACAACTAATATTTTATGGCAATAACTTTGTGTTCTCCCAAAGTGATTCACATTAATCAACATGAGTTGGATGAATAAAAGGATGCATAAGACAGAGTTTCAAAATTACTCTTTTTGTGTTGCTGCACCTTTCATACAACATGCAATGCTGCCATTGTACAATTGGGGAAATTATTTGCAGTCTATACTATACTACTAGAAAAGTTTTTCCTAAATCACATCTGGAATGTGATTTTCATCTTTTTAATCTTATGTTGGAAAGAAGAATGCAATTGTTCGGTCTGTCATCGAGGACTTACCAGCACAATCAATATGTTTCATTAAGTTGGCGCCATGTACTGTCCTCACTGTTCATGAAGGCCATGCAAGAGGCAGCTGGACTCAGCAAGGTGATGACTAAATGTTAGGGAAACCGGAGAAGTCAAGAGAGAGGAAAAGAGTGTTCAAGGGTAAGTAAGGAAAGAGGGTGGGAGAAAGAGAAGAAGGGATACCTGACCGAGGGCAAACAGATGAGAGAACACACCGGAAAAAACAAAGTCAGGATAAGAATGTGAGGATAAGGACGACCAAAATAACAATATGCTCTTCTCTCATTGACAGGTTCCTCAGTGTAAGACAGTTTATCCAAATACGGTGCAACAGAAGAGGGCAAATGCTCACTAAATCCCCTACCAATGTTATTTTTAAGTTTTCAGCTTCGGCATCTGCGGATTATTTTACAGGTGAACAAGCAGAGGTTGGAAAATGAGATTTAAGGTCATCAGGGGCGATGCACAGTCATTCTTGCAGTAAAGTCTCACTGCTTAAAAATAAACAAGATTGATAGATCTCACAGGAGAGAACTGCAGTATGAATATAACATTACAATTATAGATATGGAATGAAGAGAAACTAATCTATAAAGATCAGTATTGCTGTTTCGTTTCATTGAATTTTCTTGTTCCATTGACTTTGACTCTTAATAAGAAAAAGGAAAAACTTCCACAGCCTCACAGTCTTAAAATAGGCTTTGTGCTGAGTTCAAGAACACCCAAACCGGCAATCAAAAGGACAGCTTTTGGAGCATGATTCAACCGTGAACCATGGCCACTTCTATAGGACTTCTCACACAATTAAATAGAAGCTCCTGCTGGTTGCTATTGTGAACTTTTGGCAAGTTATGTTGTTAATTATAGATCAATTTCAAAAGGGCAAAGGACGTATAGCCAAAGCAGTTTTGTAAAATGACACTTTTCTTTGTTTAAAGTTTATCCCTGTCCGACAATTTGATTAGAACCTGTTTGGTTCTCTTTTGTCAAGCATGTGAATTGCTGGCTGGATGTGAAGGTCTAATCAAAAGCGTTCAGCAGGCTTGGTGCTTTTTGGGCAGCATCAGCCACTGTAACTGACAGGCTACCAAAGACTCTTTGGCAGGTCCACTCACCCATTCACAGCAGTTCTCAGACAACTGACAGCCTGGGAAACAAAATGGCTGTATTGCCTTCTGATGATAAGAACCAAATCACTTCAAACTGCAAAAAAAAAAGAGGCTGATTTTACTTTCTCACAGTTTCTTGCGACAATTTTCTTCCTGTACAGATATTACAGCGTGTTAGTACTCTTGGAATCAAGTGAAAGGGGAAAGCAGTGGAGTGACAAAATTTACTTTGTACAAAGGACATTTAACTTTGTGTGCTTTCCTGATTTCACACCTTCAATCTGTCTGCAGCTCCATTTTCTTAAAAAAAAAAATGGCATTTATTGGCCATTAGAAAATATTCCCTCCATCCTTTAATCATGAGGTCAAGTAAATCTTCATACATGCACAAAAAAAATTTAATAAAACTTTAAAAGTAATAAAAAGCCTGTGACAGCAAAGATCAAAGATCTGTTTGAAAAAAAGAATTACTTCCATGTCTCTGTGGGATTTCATTGAATTGCTCCATTACAGGAGGAATTTGGAAGAAGCCAGAGAGAGGGCAGGCATGATTGTGGAGGAGCTTCTGCTGAAATTTCTCTCTTTCTTCTATCACAGACCTCCAAGTCTGCTCTGTACATGTCGTGAATCTCTCGTGCACCCCCCCCCCCCAATGCTCCTGCTCTTTTTCTGATTATTGTATCTACATTCACCCAGAATACTAATCGAGCAAATAGAAGATAACACGTTACTTGGAGTAAAGTTCAAGACCTCAGTTAATTTGGTTTAGCGTCCAAGTGGAACAGATTTTAATAGGTCTCAAGTACAGCAGCTCATACACAGAATTACAACCGACACTAATTCTGGACCCAACAAATACATGTATGTCAGAGCATGAAATATACGTGGGCAACATTGCATTCACAAAGATTACCAAAATGAATGTAAGAAAATCTCAACATTTTGCTCATGTGCCAAATGAGTTTGGAAGCTTAAATCTGTTCCATGAATTGTAACAGTCTCATGAATTCATGAAGTCTAACCTGATGTGGCAACCATAGATTTTTTGATGACTTAATTACTGGAAGACATAATGGCCAACGATATGATGGGATAAAAGCTCAGAGGATCCTCTGTTAAACCGCACACTAGTAAAAGGACAATTTAATTGCACATGGCTCACAACCAATGTTAGATTTTGTCCCTTTTGCTCTGTGTCAAAAAAAATTTGGTCAGCTCTGCCAGACAACTGTTCTTTGTGAATACCTTTTTTTTTTTTTTTGGACACCTCCTAAAACACTCTGGGTGACACATTTATGCATTCAGTTCATTGAAAGATCACCAGCCAGGGCCAATATCTATTACCATTTGGCTCGTGGGTGGTGTTCATTTCATTCCTGCCTTTGCATCATTCTAAACCTCAGAGATCTAATCACACTCCACATTACATTTAGCATTACCTATGCCTCATCGTGCCATTTGGTGCTACTAAACAGTAAAGATATTAATTGTTTTTGACAGCACGTCTAAAGGTCTCTCACAAACTGTGAAGTAATTCCTGGATGGTTAATTTGCAGCTGCAGGGTTATTCTTGGGTTCCGCTTGACATTTGATTTTTATATTCATCACCAATGTATCATCCCAATATGATGAGATTTCTTTCACCATAAATAGTGGAAGATAGAGACTTGAAAAGGACATTCCTGCTGCAAGGGACATTCTGCTCAGTTCATATGTAACCCCCTGTGGGTTTACTTACCAAAGGTTGGCCCTGCAGATATCAAAATGCCATGGACAGCACTTGAGTAAGTGTCATTTTCGGGGATGCCAGGGGAGGATTTAATTATGAATTGACCTGTGGAAATCTAAGGATCTGAGATCTAATACAGTTGTGGGGAACACTACTTGCCTTGAGCAATAAAAAAGGAACAGGATTCTTGGAGCAAGCTTTGGGTCTCCAGTGGCAGCCTTAAACCAGCTATCAAGACATTCACAAACCTTGAGAGCACAAGCCAGGAATAGATAGTGAAGGCGGTCTTTGACTGTAACAGTAGAGTTTCAATGGCTAATTAATTAACCCTAGTTCTGAGCTTCAAGACACGAACACTGAATCACAAACCCTGTCTTTGTGGCAGTGGCATTTTTGTGGGAATGATAAAGACTTTTTCAGGTAACAGTGCTAGCCTTTAGACAACTAGACTGCAATGAGCTTGAGATTGGAAGCCTTCTTTTACTCTTGAGTTTAATGTGAAGTTATGTTTTAGTGTTGTAATCCAAAAAATTGTGGACCTGACTTATATATACGTGCCAGCAGAAGTTAGTTTACAAAGTCAACATTCAGCTATTATTGCATTTTAATTTTATGATGTTATCATTCAAAGTTATCATTCTAAAGTTATAATTATAGCCCAGTAGCCTGAGTGATTGTAGACGTGGCTGGTATGGACGTCATCACAGCAAGAAAATTAGGCATGTACAGCAAGTATAAAAGAAAAAGCCTTAGCTTTGAAAAAAACAGCACACAGAAAACTCCCTTTAAAAAGGCCTGTTTACCAGTTTAGAAAATGTTTACATTGCTCAAATGATGTACTTGAACCCATTGCCTATCAGTTGTTGACAGAGATGCTTTGCTTTCTTTTTTGGACTGATTTCTGGAGAATCTTTAAGCTCTGAGCGATTTGAAAAGCTCACAGGTTTGACTGTGTGGCTTAAAGGTTGCTCCTCACTTGAGTGAAGGAGACAAAGCGAGCGGCTCTTCGCATGCACACACCTTCCCACTCAAGGCTTTACTGTTTGCCACATTCAGGCCTCACCATTTCCCACATTGGCCTCTGTCTGAGCGAGAACAATAACAGTCTGGAAATAGTCTCTACCTGTTTCGTCATACCCTGGGCTTAATGCTGTCAACAATGTCCATGTTATCTTTGCATGGCTGCAGATTGCAGGTGGCAGTGGGGAAGACTGGGCAGCGTTAACTGGTCCATTACTGGTTGATAGGATACATTATCCACACTTGTTTTTTAGACTGACTGGATTAAAAAAGAAGTATGAGTTGAGATTTGAGATGTTGGAAACCATATTTGGTTATTTTTTTACTTCAAGTCGGTGTTTTTCAATTGGTTTTGTTTAAGAGGGTGATTGCTGAGGATGTAAACTGAGATGTTTATTACACTTTCAACAACAGCAGCTCTTTGGAGAATATTTATAATTAAAATAAAATATCCTCTGATATTAATAGTACACACTAATTTGTTCGTGAATCAATCAGTGCCATGCTGGATAAGCATTTGTTAATGAGTATTGTGACTCAGTGTTTCCACTGCTATTGTGTACTGTAACGCTTAAAATCTGCGAGGACCCTGCAAAATCATTACTGTAGTTAATAAATCATTTAAGGTGGTGTCAAACACTGCAGGATTTAGAGATAAGTGCTTCTCTGTTTCTTAGGGTTTTAGAGAAAAACTAGAATAAGGTTTGGTATATCATTTGTTGAAAGAGCCTGGCATCACAGTAATAGACTGAAATAGTGCGTTTTGTAATACAGACACTACATTTTCTTAACATAAAAGGTCACAGTGATGTATGGCTTGGCTGGGATTTATCACTTTGTGGCTTTTGTAGCCCTGTGGAAAGATCCTTACTGTATTTTCTACAACTATATTCAGAGCAGTTAATGAGAAATGATTTAAATATGACATCTAAGGACAAACAGATGAGTTAAGACTTGAATATGTAAAGTGTTATCTGTCACTGCTGTACTTTAAAGGCAGTTTGTATGGCATTAGCATGTTTTAGCAATCTCATTAGGAATGTGGAAGAACCTGTATTCTCTGCAACGAATGATACAGCAATCCTCACCGTGACAATCAGGTTTCCTGACACCTGCAAATTAGCATTGCATAAAATGTGATTAGACAATGATTTCAGCAGCAGGAATACGCTCCGATTAGAATCATCCTAACAATAAAGTAATGCATAACAACTCCAAATAGACTCAATTAAAATGCAAACTTAGCCATGGCCACAATCTTTTTTCACAAAAACAACCTGTTGCTGAAAAGTGTAAAACTGTTGCCCTGACAACCCAGCAACTGTGCCAATGTAACTCAAAGAGGCAGTTGAAGGGGGCATTATAATTTGGATGATATGGGCCGTAATACAAAAAGCAGACCACAAAGCAATATTACACCCCTTTTGTATCATCCCTGCTCAGGTTTTTACATCAAGGTAAAATTATGCAATCCTTTTCCTGAGGCTCTTCTTTGCTAAACATCATTGTGCCTTTTACGGCAAACTTTCTGAGTGTGTTTTTGTTCCCTGAAGGCCAGACATAAGCAAATTGGTGTTACTTGATGATAAGTACTTTCCTCCTGGAAATACCCCAGTGTTGGCAAGCAAAAGGTCATTTTAGATGATTTGGAAATGCAAAAGGGATACGTACAATATTATAAGAATCCCAAAAGTCTACTCAATTGGTAAGATGTGATTTTCTTTTTGCTACATGTGCTGCCTTTACAGCCGTCTCTTTGTACTCTTAACAGCAGTAATGGTTTATTTGAACTTCAGTGGCATAACTGTACAAATTAGACACACACCAAATTGTCCCTGAGCAAGTCTCCACTCTTTTATATTTCTTCAGTATCTTAATAGACTCTGTTGCAATCAAATAAGTTCAGTCAAAATGCAATCTCGTTCTCCCTATTGTTGAGTTTTCTTTGAATTTTTTTTCAGAATGTTTACTCTCACAAAATATCTTTCCACAACTCCCCAGCTTAGCTTCAAGAATGTATCAGAAATATATCAATACCACATATTGAAAATGTTTCATCTTAAAGAACAATGTTATTTCTTTCTACCATCAGTATAGTATAATTTTGCTCATGTCTGTTCCTCTGCAGACCAGGAGATAAGTACTTTTGAGCTGCCTTTTTCACCCCCTGTGAAGATATCTGGAACATCTGTTTGAACACACTTCCCCATTAGCATCATAGGGTGACAACTCCATCTTATGGCTAAGTGGTTCAATGTGTGTCAGTCACAGAGCTTTCGGGGTGTGATAAAATTAATATCAAGAAAAACAAGCTCCTCAGAAATCTACCACTGAAGTTTATATAAACAGTAATAAAAGACACAAGCACCCACAGCCAGTACCTTACTTTGATGACTGGGCCTCAGTACTGAGCCTGACATTGGACCAAAAGGTGGGAAATAATTGCTTATTGTTAAGAGGCAATGTTGTTTCTAAAGACATTGACCTTCTTCTGGGTTACTAATCCCATTTAATACTTCACTTCTACGGCAAGTGTCTTTTTGCTATTGTTGTTCCAGACACTAGTTTGCTGAGTGTGCTTCTTTGGCTTGAGATCAAGGCTCTTGGCCTTGATAGTTGAATTATCTGAATTTGCTACATGAATTGTCCAAAAGTCAGTCGTTTGACAGGTTTCCCACATGAGAGTGAGTCAAAAAAGTAATCAATAATGGGATGGTCACCCTTTCAACTTCACACATGAAAGGAGCTGGAATAATGACAGAGCCATAGAAGAGAGCCATACATAATCTACACAATTTCCTCCTTTCAATGGCAGAACACAGGGTAAAAGAGATAAAATAACTTGTAAACTCACACTTGCATAAAATGTTTCACTTGTTAATGGGATGGTACATTTGCATCTGTCTCAACGACTGTTCCTGGATTGACATTTCAGGATAAATTCATTTTACTTAAGTGATCACTGACATACCACACTGTGGTTTATGATCAAATACTGCGACCAATTAAACGCAAATGAACATCAGTATGTGGCATAGCTATTGTAAGCATAGCAGCTGGTGCTGCCATTTATTTTAGGTGCAGCATAATTGCAGACTTTCAACACAGTTAAGTTTGGCTATATGGGTAAATGCATATATAGGTAAACATTTTTACATGGTCATCAATTCTGAACTAATGGTGACAATCTGTGTCCATTTGTAGGCCAAAACTTCCAGGGTGGCAGCCTCCAAATTGGGAAACAGTTAGCAATTTGCTCTTTGTGGCATTGTTCGCCGGGTTTTTTTCCTAGATGCCCGCAGAAATCCGCTTAATCCTCCTTAGGAAAGGGACAGTGGCATGAATGAAAGTCATGTGAAAACAATGGCTAATAACTGCACTGGCTGATAATGTGAGCACATGCTGATTATTCTAATATTTGTGTCAGAAGATGATGCCTGTGCTATGCAAATTGGAAAAAGTCGGTGCATGCATTACAAATACTGACTGTTACTCCTTGTGCACAGTTGGGATTGCAGATGGAATAAGATTTGTTGTGTTTATGTGTTCTGTTATGTGTGTTTGAGTGAGTCATGAGTAATTCCCTGGACAAAGTTATCCAGGGAATTGATGAGTGAAAATTATTTCAGAAATTACACATGGCAGCCCTGTTGTGTCTCTTTTTTTAAGTCAGTGTATCTCTGTGACTTCTCATTATCACATTGTTTTTCTCTCTTGTCATTGTCGAAATTATGCACCAAAATGTTTGGGATCAGTGATGTAGTGCTCCATTACTGTATAGCAGAATATTACTGTTTCAAATCCAAGATGAGTCACAACATTTCAAAATGGATCACTGAGTTCCTATTATCGTTTGTCCTTTTATCCCCTAAAATGTTAAATTACCAAAATAGCTCATTTGTTCAATTTACAGCGTCAGTTTAATGTCAATTTTGTTTCCTTGTTATCACCCACTCTTTTATTTTTTACACCAGTACTTGGGTAAGTTGTGGATACTTGGCCGTGTTGCCCTTCAAGCTGTTGTCCACACACTTAACTTTGCCTGAGATATAAATCAGTGCGGCACTGTTTCACTGCAAACAGCGATCACATCTCCCTAAAATAACAATCAAATTATCCATATAATCTTAAAATGATCATCGTCATTATTTTCATTATTAATAGTAAAACAAAACTATTTACTAACTGGGGTTGGTTTTGCAGCTCTTATTTGACATTTTTCATTCATTCATCTTCTACCACTTATCCGTTTCCAGGTCACAGGGGTTGCTGGAGCCAATCCCAGCTCACACTGGGCGAGGACAGGGTCACCCCGGACAGGCCGCCAGTCCATTGCAGGGCTATCTTATTTGACATTTACAGTAAAATAAAGTTATTCATTGGAATTGACTTTACTACCTTTGTTCCTGGCACAAACCTACAGCATCAAACATTTCACCAAATTACTTGTGTTTATGGCCATTGTAAATTTAGATATAGGTTTGGGCTTGTTGAGTGTTTGACGGATACTGGACGTGAATCTTTAGTGTGTAAGGAGATAAGTTTTGTATAGCAAAAGTATGTAAAGAACAGTGTTAACGACTTGATACAGACTAACAGATTTATTCAAAATATACTTCTGTAGTGTAGGTAAAGTCAAATTTCCAGCCATTCAGTACAAATTGTTATATATACTAAAATTTAATTTAACTTCGAATTGATAACAGCAATGAAAGTTAGCTTGAAAGCAAGTGATATGATGTAGTCTAACTTTTCTCAGTTGAGTTAAATTTATTCTACCATTATACATACAGTCATTTCCTGAATGGCAGCTCGCTGACGTGCGTATGTGTTCATCCATCAGTGTGTGAAAATAATAGTAGTAATGAAAATAGTAATGAAAGCAGACTAAAGTGCAGAATGTGTGACAATCCAGTAAATGCCTTTCAAAGTCACATCTGGCTCCCCTGCGGAGCAATTCTAACAGGTTACAATGAAATCTACATGCAATCATGCCTGCGTTATATAGGCGTCAAATGCTGTTTGAATACATCTACAATTGTTTTGAGAACAGTCGAGATCAATGCCATGGATATATTCCTCCAATAGAGCTATTTTGCTTTTTTTTTGTTTTTTTTGTTTATCACCTCTTACAAAAAGAAAAAATCCTTTACATAAAGATACAAGATAGTCAATATGTCCTTATTTGAATATAACCCTTTATCTGCTTTAGTTCAAGGTCCTTTAAAGTTATGCTTTGAAAAGAATAAGTCTCTAAAAACACATGGAAAGCATCAAAAGCATAAAAAATGGAACTTGTTAAATTAATCAAAAGCGTTGTATGCACTTATAATCAAGTTTGATAAAAGGGCTTATTAAAAAAGATGTGCAAGAGAAATGAAGTACTGTCTGTGTGCCTCTTAGCAACAACAACGTATTTAAGGCTAGTTTGTTTTTGCAAGTAAAAGATTAAGGTATTTCAGTGGTTAGCATTGCTGCCTCACAATAAGAAGGTTGAAGGTTTGGTTCCCAGGCCTGGGGCCTTTTTGTGCAGAATTTGCATGTTCTCCCCTTGCTTCGTGGGCTTCCCCCTGGTACTCCGGTTTTCTCCCACCATCCAAAGACATCATGTTTGGGTTAACTGGTGACTCTAAATTGTCTGTAGGTCTGAGTGTGAGTGGTTGTTGGTCTCGGTCTGTCTCTGTGTGTTGGCCCTGCGATAAACTGTTCACCTGTCCAGGGTGACCCCGCCTTCGCCCAATGTGAGCTGGGATTGGCTCCAGCACCCCCTGTGACCCAGAAACGGATAAGTGGTAGAAGATGAATAAATGAATGAATGAATGAATAGAGAAAGACACTTGACTGCGTATTTACAATACCCTATCGCTTGATGAGGCAGTAGTTTTCATTCAAGTAAGAGGAAAGAGGATTTTATGATCAGATTGAAATTTACACAAGTTGTTTTTCTGGATATTTATATTGCTAAGGAAGATTCACCAAGCAGCTATCTGAGCCTGTAATATCACCAGTATGTAGGTGAGTACCTTAGCCCGCTCACTTTGGTAGTGTTGTCTCATTCCAATAAAGTTGTTTGGTTCCATGCCTGTGGATACCTTCCTGAACGACACACACAAACACCAATGGGTAGGTCAAGCATAAGGTGACCTAGCTAAGCATTAGGATGAAATTACGGGCTCTTACACAGCCCTTGGCACGGTGCCTGGTCAAAGCGATTGTCCCTGACATTGTGCAGTGTGTACTTGTGTGTATCTATATCACAGATAGTCACAGAGAAGCCCGAGCGAGAGTCACCTGCATCGAATATCAAGTAAATGAATCATTTTTCCATGCAGAAAAGAAAGAAGAGATGGTGAAATTAATCTGAGGAGCCAGCCGTCTTTGTGCCCTGTGCACTCCGCTGATGATGAATTCGCTTGTCTAACAAAAGGAATAGAATGAGTGAATGAGAGCTTCATTCTCTGCAATGAGAATGTGTGTTTGAGGGGGTAGAAGGTCAGCCCACTTCATTTATTTTTGACTTTAAAAGGAGCAAAAGGAAAGATTTGAATTTGTTTGGGATCATAGAGCAGTCCATTTCTTAAGCTTATAACGATGGACTTATTCTATGGATTCTTTAAAGATTGGCTTCAAAGAACTGATGTAATGATCCAATGTTCTGCCAGTGAAACGCTTCATGGTGATTTTTTCACAACAATACATGGCCGAGAAATGATAAAAATTCAAGACATGCAGCGATTAGCTTATGATACTTACTGTTAATACTGTATATTCAATATTTTATCAGCAAAAGTGGGGAAATTCAAACCCAGAGTCTCCCCCCACCCACAGCTCAGCATGTCTAGCAGTCAGCTTTAAAACCAGCCTGAGCCCAATAGTACATAGTTACTTCAAACATGGCTGCACTGCTGAGCTGGTTGAGTCAACTTTGTGAAAGTGCATAATTCATGCTCACAAAATAATAATAACCAAAAAACACAGTCCATTTAAGTACCTTTTTGGTATTTCAACACCTTAATTTATTTTGCTGCAGTGACCCCAGGAGTTGTCCCTTTTGACAACAACTTACATTTTTCATTCCTCTCGGCTGAATTCCATTATAAACCAAGAGCCCAAAATGGCCGGGACTAACTTCCTGACTAGAAAGCAAACTGGCAGGGGGATTGGTGTAAAAAGGGTATTTCTTAGCTCAGTATCCTTCAAATTCCAAATTCCGTATTTATGGCTACTTGGAGTCTCACTGAGTATGGCACTGTTCTTGGACTGTGACCAGTCGGAATACAAGTGAAGCTTGAATACTCACAGGAAGGGAGAGCTTCTGCTGTCAAAGGTGCACATTTTATATAAGGTCCATTTTGCCAATCTTGCAGTTCAAAATGTATCTCTTCTTTTAGAAGTCCATCAGCACTACCTGCCTATCTGCAGGACCTGATCACCACTCTGTCCTGCACACCTGCTCCCAGGACCTCGTCGGCCCAGTGGTCATTACTCTGTTTTGGCTGCTGGTGATAGGGCTCTGCCTGGTTTTGGCTTTGCTCATGCAGTCGTACCCTTTATCAGTGTCAGCTGACTTAATCTGACATGGTCACAAGAAGTAGTGTAAATTGTGCTGTCCCAACTTATTTCATGGGGACATTTAAATATCGGACAGATTGAACGCTGCCCAGCCACATTTGATGTACTTTTCATCTATTTTTTGTTGTTTTGTTTTGTTTTTTTTACCTTCAGAACACACCGGTCAACTGTGGAGCAATAAATACAAAAACTGACAATGATAGTTCTGTATGCTGTTTCTGTGTTGATGCCCCCCTCTGCATACCAAATAGATCAGTCTCCCTCTCTCCCTCTATTTTTATTGTCTGTCCAACTCCTCCAACTGGTCCTACTCTGTTACTGGATAAATTGCTTTTCAATTCAATTCTCAGACACCAGTAATTACTGTGTGGTGCCTTTTTGCTGCTATAGGATTTGTTCAAACAGCACAATTAACACACCTCACTTGTCAGTGGGGGGATTCGTGGCAGGGTATGTGTGCATGTGTATTATCAGGCTACTTCATTCCACAAGCACAGTGCTGTGTAATAATAACCAGCTCTCGTCACAAGTCCGTGATTTTTAGCCGATGATTTTGGAGCTCTAGTTTAGCTCCAGTGGGTTCATTCAAATGGCAAATGAGAACATTAAAATAGTAATTCCCACTGAAACACTTGAAAAGGCATCTTTTTACATGCAACACAGGTACTGTTACTTCCAAATCTCACTTCAAACATTTTACTTAGTTTTGTTTTTCACCAAATTATAAAATGCATTATCTCAAGGTACTCCTCTCTAGATCTTAATGATGACAATCCTCACAAAGAGCAAGCACTTGGCGACATTTGTCGAGAAACCTCTAATGGAACTGGACTTAGGGTGGGCGGGTGTCTGCCTCGGCTGGCTGGGTTTGAGATAAGGAGAGACCAGGAACAGCTGTAGATACTGTTGACTATTCTAATCTATGAATTGATGATATTAATGAGAGTGAAAAGAAGAACTGAGCAGTTGCCCCTAGATAACCCAAGATAAAGTAGTTAGAAATCTTTGGTCATCTATGTTTATGTGTCAATGAAAAAAGGCTAAAAGCTGCCTCAATATGTACTGTTTATTTAAGCATGGCTATCATACAGGGTAGAATGTCTCCTAAGCACACTTGATTGAGAGCCAAATGGCCCTTTTAAAGGTCTGTAGCTTATTTGCATCAACCTGTTCCTCTGTGAAGGCGCTCTGTGGGGAGCCGCCAGGAAGCACAGATGAGTCAAAGGAGGTAGTCAATTGAATGGCTGCATGAAATTAGTCAGGTGTTGGCACTGCATGGGGCATATCAATAGCACACCTCCCCTCCCTCTGCCCCCTCCTTCCTCTCTCAAGAAATGTGAGGGGAAACAAATGCATCTCACTAGACTCATCATTCCACCCCGATGATGTTTGTTGAAAGCCTAATGACTGTGTCTGTGAGAGCATGTGCAGTCCTGTTCATGTTCATGTGTGTGTTTGTTTGTGCCTGTGTCAAATTCAACCTGTCTAAATTTAGTTTTCTCCTTTCAAAACCTTCCATCTGCGGTGCCAAATTCAGCACCGGCTCTTTGCCATTTTGTCCTCTAAGGCACATTTCAACATATTAGCTACACTCTAAAAGAGAAAAAGAAAAACATTGGCACCTTAATCGGTTCTACATTTCCCTTGTAGGTAAACCCAAATAAGTGTTGTATTTTTTTTATTTTAAGTGAAAATCTGCTTCCCCTCATGTTCATCCACATGTGCATAGTTCAGTCATGAGCCTCTAATGCACGTGAACTGGAAATCGATCTTGACTGAAAATTTGGCAACGTTGGTCAGGCTTTTAAAGGTAACTACTAAGGAGTGTTTTCTGTTGCGTACCAGTAAATATGTATTTGATCTTGGAACAACGACTGTTTTCAATACTTCCATTAGCCCATCCATCAAACTTGGAGTAACATTCTCTGAGGATTTGTTAGACCTTGACTTGAAAGGCTCTTTCAAGTCACCACTTTCACAAAAGCGACAACAACGTTAGTCATTAGTCCAAACATTTAATATGACCAATGTTTACTTGACTGAGAAACTCCCTCCACATCACATTCACACTTTAGTGTCAGTATAAAGGTAGACACAGGGTGATGGTTTCGAAAGTTACATGTAAAGATTGCAATGGTGTTGAATGGGACCTTATTTTCTTTAATTTGGAGTGTGGAGTGTAATATGATAGCCTAAATGTTTTCCTGAGAGACTGAAACGTGGAGAAAAATTGATTTTCAAAAAAGACAGAAGGGGAAGACTGTTGACAACAGCTGGCAAAACAACAATACATCTCCTGAAAGTCTTTTTCCAAAGGCTGATGGATGATGGTGTGAGATGGAGGGGGTCGGCATGGCAGACGTTGTCTGTTTTTCCCTCCATTATATAAAAACCTACTTTTTTTCATTCATCCATTTGTTAGTTCACGCAGCAGTGAGCATGCTCCTCAGTTTGGTGGTCCACTCTGGATCAAATTCGTCAACCTATGACATTCCTACTTCTGTGCTTTGCTCTAACATTCATCAAAACTATTAGAATTCACTATTTGCCAGTTCTTCAGTAAACTTACTGAGACTCCTAATTCAAACAAATAGCTATATGTAGAAATATCTAAATCATTGGAATCACTGTAGCCATGGAAATAATCACAACAACAACTGAAATAGGACACCATTCAATATGCCACCTGAGCCCGAAAGTGCATTAGAAGTAAAGAACAAGAAACATAATTGCCCAGTTTGCTTATGAGTCAGTCCCCTGTAAAAACCATTGTGTTGCAATCTGAGTGAATGATAGATAGCAGCTGGGAGAACTCATCCAATAGCCTAGCACTTTGTTTGGTGGGGCCTTTTTACTTTAGCTGCTCACACACTGGGTTTGTATCTCAGTGAAACAGCAGGAAACTCAAAGGTTGGAAATTCACCTAATTAGAGAGACGGGCAGTTAACAATATTCTTTTGATTCTACTAATTTTATTATGATGAGGAAAACGTATTCTGAAGACCAAATTATTTCATGGAGGGCATTTCCCTCTATTTCCTCAGCTCTAATAGAGGAAATAACAACAGATTAATCAATAATGAAATTAATTGCTGGAGACATTTGATAGAGACATCCGTTAAAGACTTTACAGCCAATGTAGATATAAAGTTTAAAGTAAAAGGAAAAAAAAAATCATCAAGCAGTCCTTGTGTGTAACTGATTGGTGAGAAATAAAGTTACACTGGAAGGTTTAAGTTAAAACAACAATTTCAACTGAGTCAACAGAAGAACTTTTGTTCATGTCAAAACAACTTGGGCCCTTTGAAGGTACAGCAACCTGAACACCATTTTTACCGCTGAGATCTTGGTATGCTGAAACAATTCACTACAAAGTCAGTGCTATGTCAAAATGTGAAGCATCATTAGAGGGAATATGAATCAGATTTGAGTCAGATTCAGTGGGTTGTGTACCAAACTATGAGAAACTAGCTGGAATATGTGAAGTACCTCCCTTCCTGTTGCGGAGAAGTAGTCAGACAGCAGCAAAGACCCTGAGGGAATCAATAATCATTTTGGACAGTGGCAGACAGTGCAGTTGGCCTATTCCAGTCAGCTGTGCTGGCATTGCTGTTGGGCAGCAGGAGTGATGTTTGGCTTAAAAGAAACAACTTCTCCATCTCATCCACCTTCTTTCTTATTCTTTAATTAGGAACGACTTTCATCAATAAATGAGTGGCTCAGTGACCTTGCTGCTGTCAAGATGTCTTTTCGGTACAAAGTCAATATTTGCCTCTCTGCTTTGTGCATCATGCCATAGGAAAATGAAGCCTTTCATGGCAGGGCGATATTTAATGGTCAGCGATTTGAGCCATTAATGGTATTATATTAGTACAAGTGGAGCTTATGTCGCTGTAGTTAATGGTTAACTGCATGCATGGCTCATTCAAGTTATGACCACAGTTAAACTTCTTTCTGTCTTCGGCTCTTTCTACAGCTTCATGTTAAAGCCATAATGTTGCTTTATTTGCCTTTTTAAAATATCAGACCAGCAGCAGCTTGTCTGCTCAGACTGGTTAATTTATAGGACAGAAATCTTTTTTAGGCTTTGGTTGTCTTATGATGGACTTAATGTCGGCATTTTCTGATCTCTTGGTGAATGAATAATCTCACAGAGCCTCTCTGAGTCAGTAGCCCTCACTAATGTACCATTGCGACATGTCTGACGCTATCAACAATGAAACATATTATTTAGAACATTATTATCATCACCTATTTTTGTACAAGGATGAAATGCTGTAGTGTGACGTATGGTTTATATAAAAAAATGTCCTCATCTTGCAGCTTTCTCCGTGATAGAAACCACTTTACATATAACATTTCATTATAGACAATAGCTAACATATGATAAGATGTACGTCCATTGATCTACCTTGTGGAAATCCAACTTGGCAGTCAGACAGTTTGACATATGCCAAAGTCCTCAAAACCGCCTGTCTGCTATGTTCCCACTACAGTGGATGTGTTGAAAACCGCAGTTTGTCATGATGATATACACACAAAGACGGGTAAGATGAAAACAATACCAGCTCTGCTGTTGCTGCTGATAATAAATGATTCACTGAACTGATGATAGTACAAAGAACAATAAACCAGTGCGTAATGAAAACCACAGCAGTAAAGCTGTGCATAAACAAAGGATACCTTTTGTTTTTTTGTGCCTACAACAGCATTTGGCTACAAAACCAACTGCTAAGCTTCAAAAGGCCCTTAAGTGCCACCAAACATCATTATCTGCAGACTGGAGGTGGTTAAGGTTGGGGTTTGGGGACGACAATCTTGGCAAACTCAGTAGGATTTGTGTCCAGGAAATCCTGAAAAAAATCCACAGGATTATACTATTGGAGTCAAAGATGTAGAGCGATTTCCGTTATTGAACTACACTATAAATGTGAACGTGGTTTGAAGTCTGATTTTGGTGGACACGTGACCATAACAATCGTTATACAGTATGTGGCGTTAACAAAATTACTGGGAATGCAATCAAATGCAAAAAAAAACAAAAAAAACCCCAAAAAACCAAGCACTAAATTAACAACATGTCATAAGGACACCTCTGGTCATCTTTGTGACCTGCACTGCACAAACAAGGTCTTGACCCCTTAATGCTTTTTTGTGTCTTGTCTGCAGGCCTAAGACAGTGCAGTGTACTTAGTGTTGTCTTGTGTTTTCCCCTACCTTCTTCCTCTGTGCATGTAATTACCTCTGCTCCATGATCCCTTAATGCCTGCAAGTAGGCAAAGATATCCCCAGGGTGTCTGTGAGTGTTAGTACATTTATGTGCACGCACCTGTCCATTCCCAAGTGAGTCAAGTTGTGTGCGTGCGTGTGTGTGTGTGTGTGTGTATGTGTTCTAGTGAGATTCCTCTGGGGCTTTTTGTGCGCAAGATAAATAATGATGAATTACAGATTGATTACCCAGGAGTGAAAGCTCTGGTATTAAACTTGTTATGAAAGGCTGAAAACTGTGAGTTATATGTGTGTTTGTGTGCACACACACAGTGCACCCTGAGCTCCTGCTTTGCTCATAATTAACAGAGTAACATATCTGGGTCATAAACACAAGCATAGGGTTTTTAGACTATATTGATTTGATATAGTTTGTGTGCTCAGGGCAGCTTTACAGAGCATCAATATTTTACCTGTAGACTTTACATAGACAAATTGAGTGGGTAGTGGAAATGATGTAGATTTTACAGCCAATGCAGAGCAATAACCTGTGTCGACCAACATTGAACAAAATGAGAAATTTGTTGTTTTTATGCCAGGATGCGTCGGCGAATTGAACAATTGAGCTCAAGTTGTTTTAAAGTAGCATGCTGATAGGTTTAAGTAGTAGCTTAGATTCATGAAAAATGCTATAAATGCTTGCTGCACTAGCTGCCACAGGTCTGTACCAGGTGGCGTTAGCTGAATCCTTTATTCTTGAAGCACTTGGGAAAAAAAAATCTCTGCAATTCATGCCTTCCAAGTTAGTGGTACATGAGAGTTCACATTACTGAATCAGTTGTGCGATTACAGACTTTGTGATGTAAACACTGACACAGTATAAGGCCATAGCTATTGCATTTGGGCCCGTATTAGTAAGGGCTGAGTTTGATGTATTGGAATCGTCAAGGATGTCATCATAATTACAAGTTAAGGGTTGACGTTCCAAGTCAGAGATATATAATTATGGAAACACTGCCGAAATGATTTGATCCAACTTCACACAAGAAAATTTTCATCATTATTTTTGGAGGTATGTTTTTCTCATTTTCAGTGGACATTTAAAGTCAATGAACACTGATTAACATGGGCCTGGAGCAAAACAGAAATAAATGAATTTGAACGCGTAGCATGTGAATTTGTCACATTCTGGGAGTGAAATCCTGATTACTTTGCTGCCTAGAAAAATAAATGTGATGAAATGAGATGAAAGGGACTTTTTGGTAGGCGGATTGGGTTGCAATGATCCCTGCACTGTCCCAGCTACATGGTGAAGAGATCTAAGCCTGAATGCTGGAATCTACATTGAACACCTGTGGTCAGGATCCCCCAGGTGGAACTCAATCACATGGCTAGGGTGGGAGGCTTATGCCTTGCCTGCTGCCATTGCTGAAAAAGATTGATGGCCAGATAAAATTGCACTCTTTTTGAACTGTTGCCCCTGTAGTCTGTCCAGTTTTTGTTTTTTTTTTGGATCAGTTTTTCTTCTGACATTTCCAAGCAATTAGTTTAATGTGCGCTATTAACCAGTCTGTTGCTCAATTATCCTTTTAAAGGGATGATGATGTGCCTCTGTGCTCCAATAGTTGGTCAATACAGTATTTTCATCTCACACATATATATATATATTAATTTTAGAAGAAGCAAATTCAAATCACAGAGAGGCTTCAAATTTGAAATTACTTAAGTCTTAGAGGAAAAGTTAAATATCAATTTATATTGAAAGAAAATTCATGGTTGTAAAAAAAAATAAAATAAATAAATGATACTGACTTTGTGTGGGGAGGTTTTTCTAGATGAATAACAACCTGAATGAAAAATCCTGTAAGTGTAAGAGTCTCCTTCTTCCTATCTTGACTCCAATCTATATTTAAAAACCATTTTACCACAAACACATGGAAAATACAGCCTACATATTTTCCAGCACATTCCAGCATACATAACAGGGCACCCATAACTTATCCAGCATGGGCTGTTTTTATATTCCTGTAACACCTACACATTCCTCAAATCCCATAACCCCCTATCCACCCCTGAATTTAGCACCCTTCAGAATTGTACTTCACTTAATTTAGCACCCTGCTGCTTCACCCAGCAGAATATAATCTCCACAGAAAAGGGCATGTATGTTTTCCTCACTATGTCTCACTCCATGTCACTCAAGGCAGACAGTGCAGTTAGCCTATTCCAGTCCAACTCCAATTTAACTTTGTCTTACAAGCTTAATCAAGTGGAACTTGACAACTAACAGGTATACAAAGATATGCTGATTATTATTGTCAATTATGTCAGTGCAATACATCTACAAGAAAATGTGTCATGATGGAAGATGAAATTAAAATTTTGTTTATATTTCTACAGTTCTCTGTTTGGCTACATCATTGCACTATTATCTCCACCACTGCAACATTTACCCGAGGGGGAGCAGATGCTTTAAAATGGCCTCGTCTTCTTGAGGCATAATATCATCATGCAGAGCAATCATCAGACCTCATGGCTCCCTGGAAGGCTGTTCACATATTACATGTTCACCATCATGTTTAACAGTCAGCAAGCCTTTCTCCTTTTGTTAAAATAAAGGCATCTGGAAAGAAAACACAAGGCCTTCTGGCATTCTGCTCTCCACTACAGGATTTGCTCCCCTTAACTGTATCGTGGATACAAGTGGTTTCCACACATGGCAGCTTTGTAAACATTGGCTCATAAGGCTTCCCCTGGAAGAAAAGTTCAGCATTCAGTCAGGTCTGCAGTTGCTGCAATGGTTTGTTATTTATCAACCATCACAGTTATGTTTCCCTGTTTCCTGATGCACTTGCCAACAGTTTTTCAGTCTGTGGCCAAATCAAACTAATTACAGGTTCAGTGGCCAGTACACCTATAAAGCGAGCACTCTGGCTACTTTGAAACTCTTGCTGCCTCCATGTTGCTTTCAATAGTGGCATAAGAGAAGTCATTGTCAAGCCTCTTAATTAAACTCATATAGCTGACTGGATTAATTAATGGGTGCGCCAAACACTGAGTGCCTGTGATTGGCTACTAAAGAGCGATTAATCTGTGCTTCTTACCCAAATGGGGACAAAAACCACCCCCAAGGCTATTTTTTGTTTCAGGTGTTCAGGTTAGGCTATTAGAATGTCCACAGGAAATTAATCCAAGTCTATGTAATGTCCACCTGTGAAAATGTGTGTGGCACACGTTTACATTTTTCTCTCTTATGCTCAATAAGGAAGTCAGTCAATTTTCTCCAATGAATGCTTTTACTCACCGAAGCCATCCACTGCATTCTTGATGGGACAGAAGGCAGTCCAGTTTCCCTCAAGCATTGTTGCTTCATTGATATGGTACAAATGGTACTTGGCAAACGGTGATGGAGAAATATGAAATAGCTGCGGGAGGTACATTTAGGCTTACTCTTTTATGAACCCAAGTGCAGCCACGGGCAAGTGGGTGAGAAAAAGTGACTCTATTGTAGGTTCAAGGGGAATGCTAACAGAGGTGGGGATGGGAGTCAGCCTGAGGTAGAGGGCAGGCCAGTGACCTGGAAATATACAATGGTGTGGTCTAACAAGGTGATGACTCCAGAGATTTGGGAAGAATCTGGGCCTGATTGGATGAGAAGGGTTTTTGTATTGCTTCGGCTTTTTCATGAGAACTGGAAAAATACTTTGGACCTCACGATAACCATCTGCATGATCCATTCTGGGAACATGCAGTTGAAAAAATCATTTCAAAAAGACTGTAAAGGTACAGAGGGAGCAGTAAAACAATTAGAGCATAAAACTTTGACTAAAATTGTTCACACTATTTTTGCTTTATGTCATTTTCTATGAACTTGCAAGGCTCATATGGCCTTTTAAGGCATTGGCAACCCTATTTGTGTGAGACATTAGGGTATCCATTAAAAGAATATATATTTATATCCATATCTACTATATTATTTATCAGATTGACCTGAGTCCGAAGTTCTTACCTGTCAGATTAAGCTGAGGTCGGAGCAGTAAGGAATGTGTAATGGATTAACTCAGCAGTTTGAAACTGCCTCTGTTTGATGGACTGCAAGACAATCGTGAGGACGTCAAGGTTGGCCTCCTGCTGCTCCGTCTTCCTGCCTGACACTATGCTGGCTTCCTAGCATTAGCATCTTTCCACAGCCTACTGAGTGTGTGTCTGTGAGCACTGAGTGCTCCAGTTGGACTACTTCAGCGAAGGGTGAACTTTATGTTATTTACAGCCCACCATACTTGCAACAGGCCGTCTTATTAAGCGATGTGCAGGAGTAGGGAGCCAAACTGCTGTAGAGCGCAGCCTGAGTAAAAGCTAACTAATGATATGGAATTATCAGCTCACACACCACATTAGCACAGCACACCATTGTGATCTAACAGCACTGTTAACAGCTTCATTTAATCTGTAAATTAATTGTTAATTTATTCAATTTGATCAAGCATGTTCTTTATATGTCAGTTAAGGTATTATCAGACACAGGGGGCTGTGCCTGCTGCCCAGTGGTGTCCTTGTTGTTTATTTTTAATGGACAGCAGCAGATTACAACTGCTGCCATGGATACCGGCTAAATCAAATCCTACACCACAGTTTACTGCAGTACACTTCCTCTCATCTTCACACCTTTCTCTCCATTTTAAAATAGGGGTCATGGTGATATAGCACAATAAATATAGAAATGTTCGCTTACTAATAGGGGTGTAATGTACAGAAAATTATACAGTGCAAAAGCAAAGCGGAACTACTCGCCACTCCTTGTTTCCTCTGGGTGATGGAACACTATCGCAAAGCCCTGTATGTTGTTGTCAAGCCATCCTACCAACCTTGTTTAGCATGTAGCACAGAGCAGCCTCACTGAGCTTGAGCTCCACAAGCAAATTTAAATTAATTAATCTAACTAACGACCCAGTCTAATGTTAGTAACCACAGAACCACAGAAGCAACAGAATATCCTCGGCAACTGTGAATATACTAAATATGGTCAGTCTCATCCTTGATCATCATCAAACCTCATCTGAATTGGTCAGTTGAGGAAAGTTCAACCCCAATCCTGATTACATTTGCTGAAACATTGTCACATTGTTGCGCTGGTTTTTAGTCAAGTCAGTGATGTATGATTTGAGTGCAAAATCCGTGACATTCTAGGCGGAATCAATGTAATTATATTGGCAGAAAACAAACGCCCTCTGTCCGTATGTTTCCACATTCAAACTGATACCCAACTTGCTGCCAACTCTATAGTTCTGCCAAGTGAGCAGGAAAATATCAATGTCTTCTTTTTATGAAAACAATTGCAAACAAAGAATTCTCCTCTCCTTCAAATATACTTTTTACCTCACACTACACTTTTACATCTCCCTGACCAATTTATCTTTCACTGTTAATTTGGCACCGAGCTCTGACTTGCTTGCCCACCATACTTTGTGATTCGCTATGACAGTTATGCGAAATTTCACCTCTGCCTTTGGCACCGGTTCCGTTATGCCTTGACAGTCAGGAAAAGACAGTTTTAATTGAATTAATTGTGGGATTAAAAAAAAGGTATTCTGGTGCACTGCGGAGCAGGAAAACGGATACTGAGACTCTTGACAGGAAGCCAGGCTTATATCTGCCTGATGTTGGTGATAAGCAAGCTGGAAACACTGACAACTGACCAGAAGGCAAAGAATTCACATTCGACATTTGTAGAAGGTTTCAGTGCAGATAAATACACACATTCCCTCACATGGCCCTGCTTGCTTTCGCTCTCTTCTCTCTCTCACACACACACACAGTCGCATGGCTCTATCCCCAGGGAGGCATCCACTGCCTTGAAGTCTGCTGCACCACCAATCGCAATCTTCCAAGGCTCCAAGAACAGAAAGACTGCACCCTGCTGTATCTAAATATCACTATCACTGTTGGAGCATGTATTTGTGTGTTTGTGTGTCTTAGTTTCACAGATACTGGCTCATAGTGCAGCTGACAAATTATTAATTATTTTCCCTGGATTTTTGGTTGGCTCTTTTTGTTAACAACAATTACGGCATCACAGATAACACGAACTAGCTGTGCTGCTTCGCCAGCAGCATCCAAGACAAGCACACTGATATATTTACACCACCAGACATCGAGATGCGTATGCACATATCATAAATAGCGGAAAGCCTGCTGACATCATCCCACCATGACCGATCTAAACAAGACAGAGCTTTGTTACTGAGGGTAATAGGAGTAACAGGATGAAGGAACTCCAACGAAGGACGTAAAAGGAAAACTAGAGACTAACAAACAAAACGAGAGGCAGTGGAAGCAGCAACATTAAACAGAAGAGAAGAGAGAGGCTATGGGGGGGCAGTTTGACTAAGCAGGAGGCTGTTACGAAACGGCAATAGGCTGCATACTGACTGGCTTCTCAGATTGATATATAAATGTGAGCTGACAGCTGAAGATGAGTGAAAACAAACTTTCTGGTTTTGCTGCCAACAGTCGTCAGAGATTTGCAGGCATAATATTCACTGTCATGTGATGCAAGCTGTAACAGTGACTCAGGCTCCTGGGGGATTTGTCTGAATAAAATGAAATAAAAATTGGTTCATCGGATGAAGTCCTTGTTTTTTGTTCAGGGTTTAAACAAAAAAACAAGGCTTCTCACTGTGTGTTTTACATGTCTTAATGAGATTTTACGAGAAATTTGTTGTTTTTTGAAGATGGAGAAATGCTCTGGAGTAACTGAAAGATTGAGAGATTGAATTGAAAGCGTCATGGTTAAGGTAAATGGTGTCTGAACCAAGGTGTACATTTAGACAGAACTACGAGCTGAAGTTTGAGTCACAGTTGTTTGATGACAAGCTTTGTAAAGGTGGAGATGGACTGGGGGAGGAATTCTTGGTGGTGGCAGGAGGAATAGTGAGGAAGATGGCTGACATGGAGCAGACCCACAGACTTTTTTTTAGAGGACCAGAGAGTGACAACATAAGCAAACAATCTGGGGATGAGTGAACAAAAGCCAGTACTATTCTACTGGGTTGATTGTGAGATGGGCATCAGGTGAGCCAGGCAAGCAGCGCTGCACCACACCCCTGCTGAGAAGCCCACAGTCACACAAAAACAAGGGGGAGGAGACCCATGGAAAGAGACAGGGAGAAACAAAGACAGGAAACACTGAGAAATGGAGTCACAGCAGGGTTGTGACAGTTAGACTGCATATATTTAGTGAGATAAACTTTCAGTCAGGAAGAACCGTGAAAAGTTTCAAAAATGTCCAAATTTAACTATTTATGATGGAGCAAAATTGCATTAAATGGAAACCTGAACCCTTAATGTTCTTCTTACAAAGACAGGCAGAAAGTCGTCACTGCCTTATATCTAATTCCCCCTTTAGTGCTTCCCTGCTTCCCAAATGTGACCGCCTTTGCCTCAGTCCACACAAGTCTCATGCTTTCATCATTTACGGACCTTTGATTCTGACATCTTCTTCCAGGCACAAACGAAATAATCCAAAGGTGAGACCAAGCGTACCCATATCTGTATATATATTTATCTTCATTTGTTAGCTCACCAGGCTTACAGATTAGCTACACTCTGCAACATGGGATATATGAACATATTGACACAAACAAAATAATCAACATTAACTTGTGCCACGTAAACATCTCACTCGCCTTAGACGAGTCTTATTACTTAAGTGTACGTACATTGCCAAACAAATGTCAACAGCCTTTACTCACCCCCTCCAGCCCACACACACACACACACACACACACACACACACACACACACTCACTCGCTCTACCACTTTGGCCCTAGCTCCCCCCTCTCTCTCAACAGGAGACTGATGCAGTGGCTGATTGTGTGGGAAGTTCCTCTGTCATCGTTAGCAGGGTTGGAGGCACTTTTCAAGAGCCACATTAGGAGTTACATATGGACTCCCTTTTGCCTTGCCAGTCATGAAGAAATACCAACAGGGGTCAGCCATGTGCTCATCTTATTGAATGAATATGTCAATGAAGGTTGCGGAGTGCAGCAACCTGGAACGACTAATTTCACACTGCATGTGTCATTATGTGCAGCGCTTGGGAAAAAAAAGGTTGAGCAGATTTAAACTCTGGCTAGCTGATTATGAGGCAACAGATAAAACATGCCAGTTCACTGGGCCAAATTAACTGCCATTGCTTTGCATCAAGCAAAGCAACAGGCAACCAATCATCAGCGTAACTGCTGCAGGGTCATTTCTCTTCCTTAAACTGAAAGCAGCAAATCATTCGTGTTGAAGTTTAACAGGGATCAGCAAGGACTGAAAATGTTTCTCTGAAAAAGGTTACCTGGGTGTGCCTGTGCATTATTGATTGATGCACGAAAGAAACCTTTTATTGGCATCTGGCCTTTGCTGGGCACCAATTTCAGAGAGATGGTAATATGAAGGGAATTTTTAATCCGTACTAGTTTTCTTAATACTATAAAAGCAAAGTAGAAATGAGTAACTCTTTTTTGAAAAACAACCACTAGAATACCCTTGAGCAAGGCAACATGTAGTCGGTTGCATGAGAGGACTGAAGTCGTACTATACAGCTGTAAGGCATGAATGCAAATGAGAGTGCTGCTGAACCAGCAGCAAAATTACCAGACTATGCAAAGCAGCATTAAACTTCAGAGGGGGCTCAGAAGAAAAGAAAACAAGAACCTGCTGAATGGATATTATATCATGATCAGATCATGAACCCTGCATACTTGTCAGAACCTCTGATTGCATAGTTACCAAATGGAAATGCATTAGCACAAACATTGCCCATTTTTATAGCTTAGCCAAGCTGAGCAATCATTATTATGCAGGATGAAACTGGCATGAAATAATTCAACTGTTCCAGAAAACATTGTTTGCCCACAGTGAGCCATATATCACAATGTAATGGAAGATTAGAAAACAATAGAGAGAAAAAAATGTTAATAGTAACCATATTCTTTGATGGCACTGGCTTTGTGTCATCATAAAATTGTCCAAGGAAAATGTCAGCATTGGTGTGAGGACCGATAAAATATCACATGATAATGACTCGAGGTAAGGATGTTTTGTGTGACGAGACTTTGGTGGTCAAAGGCCAAGGTCACTGTCATGGCACAAAAGACTTTTAGCCACAATTTAAAACTTGAAGCTACATTTCAAACAGATGTCTTATAATTTATTATTCTAGGTAAACAGAGATGTAACCTTTAATGATATGTGGAACACACTTACAACCACAAGGTATACATTAAATTATTGCTGTCCTTAAGTTAACACCTCATGAATAAAGTGAAGACTGTGATTCAGTGAAAAAGGAGACCTCAGAAGGGGATGAGGGAATTTGCATTGCATTCACATCAACTTTCCTGTAAAAATTGTGTTTTGCACTTTAGAGTTTCCAACCGGGAATGTATTCATCGTTAAATAATTTCTCTCCTTCTGCATTCATTAAAAGCTGATCTAGTCAATATACATTTTTTTTATACAAGGGTTGGTTTTTGTGACCAATCCACAGAAAATCATCACCTGACTTTGTAGACCCCCTGAGCTTTCTGGAGAGTTTCCACTCATAGTTTCAGTTTTACGGTCTGCAACTTTAATAAAATACCAGTGCTGCATTTGCAACTGGTTTTGTGGTGCCCCAAAGGCTGAAAATGAATTCAATTAATGCAGGTTTGATGCATGTTGGTGTAAGTGTTGTGTTGGTTTATTTTATATTCAGTTAATCTTTACTGCCGGACTGTTGATTTTGAATAATATTTCCATTGCAGCAATAATGTAACAATTCTCTTGTTTAGCAAGAGCAATGTATGCATTGTAAATTTGCATTTACACATCACATATTTGAGAACGTGTGCACAATACTTTTAATACCAATTCTGTGTAAAACAGTTGCAATGGTGAATTTTCCAGTGTGTGTCAGGAAAGGTAATGCAGATTCAGAGTATTACTTTTAGGCAGATAGAGGGCCTCTTAATGGGGGAAGTGACTGTTTTAAAGCCTAAACTCGGCACGTCAAGGAGATTAATATGCTGCTATTGTCTCCAGCTCTCATCGGAACTCTTTTATCTGCAGAAAATGACAGAGCTTGCACTTTTCATTATGTATGTTAGGTAGCGAGCTGCGCCCCACGCCCCCTCAGCCCCCCACTTTCCCTTGCAAAAAAACAAAAAAACCGCACTGGAGTGGGTTGAATGGGGTTTTATGGGTGTATATATATGCAGTCTAGGCAATAGGAGGGGGAAGGAGAAGCTGTGTTCATGACCCTACATGAGCATATATATATGTGTGTGTGTGCGGCCTCATTTATATGCCATACTTGTCACTCTTGACTTCTGAATACAATTTGACAAAATAATTGATGTTTCATGTCTTGCAAACATGGATATGGAGAACATGTATTACTCTGGAGACGGCATTGATTGTTTAAAGTGTCTCTGAAAAATGGGATGACAACTGCTGAGCCAGAGTGTATGCATGTGTCTTTGTTCGTTCTGCCTCAGTCCCTAAAGCTGAGACACTGGTGTGTGCTGTTTGTGTGTAAAATATTACAAAATAAAACTCTACGTGTTGTTGACCTAATCAAAGGATAAAAGTGTTGCAATAGCTCAAATGCATCCAATTTAAATGACATAGTTAAAACCTAATTCTACTTTCACAAAGGCGCAAAAGCTACCAGTTCCTCTATGTGAATTTTTCCAAACACTCTTCACATTCTAACATGTCCAAAAGTTTGGTTTTTGCAGGGTTTGAAAAAAATATAATTGATGAAAAATCTTGTAAAGTTAATCATCCAATAATCAGTTTGATCTTCTACTTAGTCTGCTTCAAACTGATGTGGCCATGAGAGAGAGAAGAAATTAGCCGCACAAGGCAATACAGGAACTGTCATCAATTACAACCTCAAAATCAATAATGATGTGTCAGATATTAAATGCTTCCTTGTGCCGTGACTTTCAGAAATCATTCAGTTTCATTAGGAATGGTATTGTTGCTACCATTCACACTAAAGTGGAGCTGAAACATTTCAAATAACTTCAGTTTTCAGTTTTCAATGTCTCAAATCCAAAGTATAGCCAGGTTGGTTGGCCTTAGGTGTTCAGGACATTTGTCATCATGGGAAAAATAAGACAACCAATTCTATTTTTTAATTCAGTGTTATGAACTTAAACCTGCAGAGAATGGAGTGGAAAAACACACATTAAATAGGATAAGGATTGAAAAATAAACCTTTCAGGTTTTGGGCAAGCATCACGAAAGGGGAATGAAGTGAAGTAGGAATCACAACCGCAAAGCTAATATTCAGAAGGCCATAGGCTAACAGCTAAAGCAAATGTCTCAGTTCAGAAAAGGCAAAAAGTCTAAAAATGTCTTGTTGCACCTTGAAAGAACTTTTTTATAGGTAGCTGCTCACTGCAGTCTTCTATGACTGATGCTGAGGCTATAAAGAAATCAGTGTACACATCAGTGTTAGTTGTAAATGAGATCAAGATGTCAGACAGGGACATGAACAAAGCAAGCACTCAGCTGCAGTCAGTCGCAACATCCATTTGATCAAAGGTTTGAGATTTAATGGCAGAAAACTTTGATGCTGCCACAACAGCCACGGCAGCCAATCAATCTCTTTGACAGTGATCATCATCCTTCTTTTTTGGCCAATGCACTTCTGAAGGCACTTTTCAGATCGGGACCATTTGTTCTTCTACCATAAGAGCATAAAAAACTCTTAGGCGGATAATAGTGTAGACTCACCATTTTAGAAGAACAAAGAATCCTTTAAAAAGAAATCTGCTTCTGTGCCCTCCCTCAGGCTTGATACAGCACCTCTGATGGAATGCATCACTTTCCCATAGACTGACATTTCAGTTAATGCCGTGCCGAGGCCAGGCCAGTAATAGATCCATTTAGGTAATTATTTAGAGATGGAGAGGGAGGCAGAGAGGGAAGCAGACAAGCAGGAGCGTACTTAGGATGCAAAGCTGTTGATAATTATGTGTGGCTGTGAAATCATTAAGGTATGCAACAGGCAGAGAGAATTGGACAGATGGACATTTTCATTTGAAAAAGCTGATTTGCGATCAGCTTATCCATTATCCTCCGCAGATACAGTGCAACTGTATGTATCACTAGTAGTCTCAAGACCGACATGCAAACAACACCAACAGTGCCATTATGGCCATTTTGAATGCCGGCAACCCGAACAGGTACAGAGCCCTGACTTGATTAGATTTAATCCTGACAGTGCATATGTCTTCCTCCAGCCTGGCAGAGTGCAGAAATTGAATTGAGTGGGGAAGTGCATCAAATTGTGTCTGACACTGGCAGAGTCTAGATTGGACGTTTACAGAAACATGCAGTTGATTTCTGCGTTGTAATGTCTGCATGATTAAACATTGTTTATTGTGGGGTTAGACATCTTAGATCATTTGGATTACATTCTTTAAAAAGTAACTGCGTGTTGCATCCACATACTGGAACAGTAACAGCATCAGGTAAGGGTTACTGAAAGATTGTAATAACATGTTTAATGTATCATACTTGGCATAAGGTTATATCTTTTTTGGTGCCAGAGGGGCTTTAAAAAGACAGAATATAGCCTGTTAATGTCTCAGTTCATTTTAAAAAATGTTTCACTTTCTGGTCAGTGAGATGGACCAAAGACGGCACATCATAACTATTTAGTTTTTATTTAACTCACTTGTGTCACGTCCTTAATTGCAGTTTTTAAAAGGTGTAATTCTCAAACATTTGACGTATGAAGGAGAGACGGTGTATCAGTATCAATAGAGCAGCTGCTGATAGGTTTACTGTATCCTCCTCTTATGGTTTACTAACAGACAGTTGAATATCTATGCATTTGCGTCATCTGACGCCTGAAGTCCCCTTAACTGTTAAGAAATGCCTTTGTGTTTATCTGTAAACATGTGCAGTCCCCTTCCCAGCTGTGTTGCTGAATGCCAAATGAGTGCAAGGGGAAGATGAATGGAACAAACGGTATAACTCAGCAGGCAAATGAATCCTTCTTAGCTTATTGCACAACTGAACTGGGACATGCAATGTCAGCCAGTCATTTAATTCCAATTTAGCACGGCCTGTCATGGGTTATATAATAATTAATCATCCGTGCCAATTAGTCCAAACAAACTGCTGAGTGGGGACAGTAAATGGATGGATGCTTCCCTTTATGTCTCTGTGCATCCCATTTACCAACAAACACATGCCAGGTCCAAGCGTAGAATTTTCACTTTCACTTTTATTTACACATTGAGCGGCCATGACTGGATGCAGCCCATTGGTTAAGCACTGTAATCCGGGCAAAGGCAAGTGTTGAGGTTGATCAGCCTGACACTGTGAGGCTCTTAAGGCAGTGTGGACCGGCTAATCAGGAGGACAGGGAGGAATCCCAGCGGGCTGGTTGGACCAGTCTGGATGGAACAGATTTATAAAGTGTCCAGGTTGTCTTGCTGTACGAGACCACTGCTGGTGGTCCATATGGCCGGCTGTCATTTTCAGTGTGTCTGGCACTAACACACACTGCCACATAGATACACATGCTGCTACCCCTGTTGGTGTTCCAAACAGACCAGACCAGATCAGACTGCAGTCCCCTCTTACAGCAGTAAAGCTCAGTGCTCTTCTCCAAAGCAGTACACTTCATGTCAAATTAAAAGTCAAGAAAAAAGGGAAGAAGGAAGAGTGGGCCATACACTTTTTATGTGATAAGACTGTCACTAATGAAGAGGATGAAGATCATCTTCATGTTAAAGAGCATTTAAATTGGTGATCTCTGTCTTAATTGTCATTATCGATTCATTGATTTCTAAGCCAAACTCACCTCTTTCTTTATCATGTTAAAAAATATCATGGCAAAAATTTTAAAATATAGTCTTGTTTAAATTTGATCTTATTTCTGCTACCGGAGAGGCAGTCAGTTGTCGATGCTGACACTTTTGCATTCATTGTATAATTTTTGACTTTTCACACATTTTTTAATTTCCTCTCTTAGATTCACAGGGTCAAAACTGAGGAGACCTTCTGCATTCTCCGAATGCATTTCAAATTAAAATGTGACACATTGGAGCTGTAACCTTCGTTCTCACTAGGAAGGATAAATGACTGTGTCTAAATGTTTTGTCTGCCAACATAATTGTAGAGAATATTAAAGCCATCAAGGCCATGACACCAAGAGACGGCCATGTCTCTTGGTGTCATCATGGGTAAATCAGAATGTAAGGCCTCATTTTTTCCTTTTGATGGCATTTGCTTGATGCCTAACGTGGCGTGAATGCAGTGGGATAAATGGCATTCAAATGCAAAATAAGTTATAAAATCTCTCATTTAGGCAGCTTGTGAGCTTAGAATTTTTGCCACACTTTCACTCCCTCCAGCAGCATTTGCGGTGGCATAAAATCTTTTGATCATTTCAGGTAATTTTCAGTCTAAATTTAGGTTGTGGTGATTATTTTTTCTCCATCAATGTCAAGATTCAATTCAGTTCATAAAATCAGTTTTAAAAATTTTGGGAAATTCTTACCAACACGCATTTGTCAATCATGTTTGAACTATGCTTCCCTGCAGCAAAACCTTTACGCAGCATTACTTCTGGAACAAATGAGACGCTGTCTTGTACAGGCTCAAACAACTTTCTCTGGTTTTTAACTTGCCAAAGTTGTAGCTTCACCAAGGTAAGAAACTTATTTAACAATGTAACTTAGCTTTTAATTTCAAGCTTTTATTAGCTTAAATCTGATCAATTTATCGGCAGCCATACTAATTTTTCTCAGTTTTAAGCGATTTAGTACATTTTGTGAAAAAAACAACAACAATAACAAAAACAGTAGCATGCAGAGCAGTAATGTCAGTAATTGAAAATGGGGAAACTGATTGAATAGACAAGCTTTACAAGGGTGCATATTTCATGGCTGCCCAGATGAGCAGCTTTGAAAAAGCGATTGAACCCTGAAATGGAATTTCTCCGCAGAACATTTTAGATACTTGTTCGACCACGTTCATATGCTGAAGCAAAACCAATGCTAAATGTCAAAATGTTTTCAAATAAAATGCAAATCACACTTAGGCTGCCACTTCAAAAACATCACAAATGCCTTTCTGGTGCCATTTTGTAGAGGGTGACTTCATCACATCTCATCCTTTTTGAACAGCCTAAATTATACACTCCTATATTGCCAACCTATGAAATAATTGTCTGGCAATCTCTAAAGCAGCACATTTTTTTTGTCTGCTGTTGTGCACCGCACATGGTGTTGGCCTCAGCCTGATACTGAGTAGTTCTATCAATTGGCTCAATCAGGGAGAGTTTGCATTGAACAAGTGTATCTAATCCCCAAAGCAAATTGGATCTACTTGAAGATACAAGGCCAGCAAGTCATTAATTGTTATCCCAAAAAAGAACATTGAACCTCTGCCACCAGTGTGGGTATCTCCACGGGGAGCGATAAAGAACTGGCCAAATTAAGATTCAGGATGTTAGCAACTATCCCTCATTGGAGGAAGGGAGTTCAGTTTGGGTCTTTGGGGAGGTAAGTGGATCACAGTTTCACCAGTCTTTTCCCATGTGCCACTGGATTCTGAGCAACCACAGGGACCTCCATTTAAGGAAAACCATTCAGGGCAGCACTATAGAGATTGCGAGAGAAGAAACTGAGACGGGGGGTAAAGAGAGGAAGAATCCTACATGGTTTGTGTGCAGCGAAGTGGTCTGCAGGCAAAGAAAGAAGTTGTTCTTTAAAATAACGTTTTTATTTTGCAGTTTGGAGAATTCCTCCAATGTTGGAAGAAATAATGAAAGGCCAGCACAAACCTGAGGAAAACAGTTGAATACTGTTTGAATATTTAGGTTGAATAAAGCTCTTACAGGTAGAATTCACCTCACTCAAGACTCTTTTTTTTCCTCTCAGTGGTGCAAGGATACTTGTTAAGCCTGTCTTTGTTTTGGTAAATTTTCATTTTAAAGTTAATCTTAAATGCTTATGGTGCCTGAATATTCAAGATAAATAACAGGCATGGATCCTATGATGCCTCCAAGTGAGAATATAAGATGGTAGGGAAGTAAAGGGTGCATCACAGTTCCTTTGTAATTTGTAAAACAGTACAGAATCCGATCTGTCTCCTTTATCTCAATGCTATTTTTTTTTAACCATCTTTTGATCAGAGTGGCTCAGTTTTTAAAGATGAGCACGAACAGAAGAATTTTGGCAAGAATGACACATCGGTATTGAGAGTTTGGGATGAAAGGAATTTCTGAATATTCAAGCAAACATCTAAATGAAAGAAAGAATGCTAAAACAGGCTCATTAATGACAAAGCCTTTTTGATGTTTTTGACAGGAATAGGCACCATACCCTGCCTAGGGTTGCCTCACACAGCAAGTGTTCACGCCGAGGTTTCCGTGTTCAGGTGAGATCAGGAATAAAATGGGAAAATTTATGACTTGGGCTGCCTTTGAGTCTGGCTTTGTAGCTATTCAGAGGATTAATGCAGTTGATCAGACTCCATTTTGGGATTTAACACTTAACAAGGTGAAGGTGAAGTGAACCTCAGGAAAGATACCTTTTAGCTGCTACTGGTTCAGTCCATGAAACGAACCCACAACAACAGCTACTTTATAGCAACTAAACCAGAGTACTTAATCACATTTACAGAACAGTTTTAGCTGAAATATTCGAATGTTGACTTCTGATCAGCGTAAAATCTGTCACAAAATGGAAACAGAATGCATGAGCATCTTTGTGTGTGCATCATGTGGCAGCTGCCCTACACACACCTGTGGCTTATTGTCTGGGACTCGGATCAACATCTCCAGTTAATCAGACTGAACTATTTAGGAATTGTTTGCACAGGCGGAGAGCAATTGTTTGCCCAGATGGAGAACCCATACCTCCCAAAGTAACCCAGCACGCTGAAAAATTCGATCACAAATTAAATCTCAGTTTAGTTTGTGATATCTCGTTCTTCTACCTCATCTTATCTTTTGTTCCCACTTAAGAAGTTGCCTCAGAGCGTTGATAAGAGGAAGAAGGAGAGGGAACACTGCAATCCTGCTTCTGACAGATAAATTCATAGGGGTGAAAAAAATATGGCTTTCTGCTAATGTAGTGGCTATGAATGTGATAATGCTGTGGGGCAGAGAGGGATGAAAATGTGCCACAGTCCATTGACTTGTACATGAACTTGCTGAATGTGCAACAAAGAACATATATATATATTTATATATATATATGTTAATGGAATTCTTTGCATAAAAGGACAAAAAAAGGGAAGTCTCGTCTAATCAACTTTGATGACCACTTCGACTATAGCTTTAACTGCCCGACTACAGAAGAACTACTCCACTGTGTGACATAATAGGGTGGTGTTCACTATGAACACACTTTTCAGAGGTGAACCTAGAAAACTGATCAGTGGAAAAATTAGAAGGAAGACTTGCAAATTCTGGACAAATGCAAAAAAAAAAAAAAGAAAGCTTTTCCAAACAGAACTTCTCTCAGAAATGGAAATTGAGTTTGTTTTGATAATGTCTGATTATGATTGAAAGTAGCACACCACTCCATTATGCAGTCAGCTCACTCATCACGTCTTTGGAAGAGCTTTGTCATCATACACATTATATCTTGGGATTCAAGACAACAAATTTACTAAGGCACAAAAAGCCTATGTTTGCTATATAGGGAGGAGCTGTCAGAGAAACAACAACAACCGAAACAACAGAACAACAACACAAAATTGGGACATTTCAAAGTCTCTGCCTTCTATTTGGAACAATTTGGAACTTCTCCTTATTAATCTGTCCACCTTTGAATTCTACATTTAATTGGTGTATTACCTCTTTAAATTTCTGAACTGAATTTCGATGAACGCCATCTTTGGTTAGACAGTTGTTTTTGTTTTCTCACCCTGTTTTTTTTTCTTTTTTTTTTCTCAATTGTCAGCTATCTTACAGCCGAACATTACACAGTGTGCATCGGCCTTGGATAAGGAATTTAATGTTTGCAGGGCATGTCAAGTCAAGTCAATTTCAATTATGTAGCCTAAAATCACAAATCTGCCTCAAAGGGCTTTAGAGTCTGTGCAACATAAGATACTGTCTATCATTGGCTCCCTTTGTGGGTTCATTAAGTATACGGTATAATGTATTCTGACATATTGATTGTTGATTTATTACCTACAGTGTGTAGGAGATGTCAGCAATTTACTTTTGTCTTTTGTGAAAAGTACAAGCGTATACCGCTACATGAAAAAAACATCTCCCTTTCTCTTTTTCCGTCCTCTCTCCAGATATTGAGCTTTCAGTAATTCCTGTTTCTATGGCAACACAAGTCAAGTTATCCTGTAGTTGGCAGCGGGGGGGTGGAGTAAGAGAATCAGCGGGTAAGGGTCTGAGTGTGCAGGCAGTTTGAGGAGTTCACTTTTTGTGTTTAAAAACTGCACCGTTTCTATTTTAAATTCCTCTCTTTAATCATCTTAACCCTGAAACAAAACAACAGTCCACATTCTCATATCCTCATGCAGTGAAAAAGAGTCTCGACACGAACAAAGCAACCTGCTGATGCACAATGAAATCTTGATTTTTAGAACACTGGAGTACATTTATTTGCAAGAGTAGTTAATATAAAGGAAAAAATAAGACACTTCATCAATGACCAAATGTCCCTGACGTGTTAATGCTCATGACACTCAGTTTTGACCTAAAATGTCTGAAAGGCACTGATTTGGATCTCAAAAGTGGGTCAGCAGGAAGAAAAAAAGAGAGAGAGAGAAAAAACTAACCTCCAGTCACTTTAAGACTCAGAGGTTGGAAACAATTTTTTCATGAAATTCAACGCAGAGCACAATCACTTGTACGTAGCAGAACATTGTGGACTACTTTCTTTTTTTCTGCACTACCATTCAAATCTAACAATAAAATGACACTTCAGCAGCGCAGCACACAACAGCACTATATGTTTCAAAAATGCAAGCATGTAGCAGCTCTCTTCCTGTCTTCAAATGACATGACATACTTCCACATGCCTCCACAAGCCGAACTGTCCCCAAGCTTTTGGCGTGCCATGCTGTTAGCTCCTCATTTATGAAGGGAGTAATTTGTAACTCACTCTCCTGAGTGGTGGTGGGAGATGCACACATGACGTTGCATGAAAATAACAAAAGTATTTATGAAAGCTGATATAATATTCCACATGGTGTGTGACAATGATAATAATAATAATGCTACCGTAACTTGAGTCATGTCCAATGAGCAACAACTGTGACATTTGAAAACCAGTGACTCAACTCTGTCCTCATATCTACATGACATTCCAGATATTTTAAGACACACACATTTGCAAAGGCTGTGTCATACCAAAAGCCTTTTTTTATTGCTTTGATAAGCTCAGTTCCTAACATGTGCTTTATCTTCAAAAACAGCCCAGCAGAGCTGTAGATTAAGAGGTGTTTTCTGAAAGTTACAAGATTTCTTTTTCCTCTGACAGTGCAGGATACATTTATCTGTGCCTGGAGACGGCTATGGCAACACTAATGCTGGCTGATAACCCATCAGAGGTTCATGATTGCAAGATGATTTTTAAAAAAACTGTTGGAAAAAAACTGACTGTATAGTGTATGTTGGAATACAATGGGTTTCTTTTTGCTCAATTTGATTTCCTTTTTTTTTTTTTGGTACACTTTCATTTTTATCGCAGTCCAAAAATACATACAGCAGGTACAATGGCGTGGGTAGATTACACCTTTAAATCAAGATGCTCACAATACTTATCATAATACTTTTGCACAAGGTCGTAATGTCTTAATTCCAATCCCTCACAGATAGCTTGGTAATGGACAACACCTGGGTTGGCAAACCAAAATCCCATATTAACACCTGCTGCTAATACAGTATGTGATCTTGCCACAGACTTGCTCAATGAATGTGACAAGAATGCAGTCCACATTCATTGTCTACAGAAGACAATTATTTATCATAAATAAAAAGTAAGTGGGTTGTTGAAATCAGCAAGCTTCAGCATAAAAGCACTGAGTGAATGAGCGGCAACATGTAAAAGGGAAAGGCAAACAGAGCACATGGGCCAGCTGTTATTGTGAAGCTCATCAGCTGACGACTCGCTCATGTCACCCATGATGGGGGGCTAATCTGGACCCATTATCTCATAATAATTATTTCTGAATCATGAATGTTTTGCATTTTCCTTTGTTATCAGTAAACATTCTTGTTATCGTGATTCTTCCTGCATTCAGATTAGTCAGGCAGGGCTTCAGAACGTATAAACAAATATCGGGGAAACTGATCTGGCACTCCCATCCATTTTTAAATGATATCAGGTAAAATATATTCAATATCCTTACATCCCCGCAACCCAACCCCGGATAAGTGGATGAAGATGGATGGATGCATGGATATCCTTACATCCTGCTGAAGGTAATTTTCAATAACATAGCCTGAAGTGTGACACAGCGTGCACACTTCAGGCTAGACTTTTACATAAGATAATTTAGAGCTCCATCTTTTTAATCTGCATAGAAAACTTCAAACTGCATGGACTATCGCTCATTTCTTGTTTGTCCATTGTGCAACAGTTCCCCCCCCCTTCATTGCAATTAATACGACAACAGTCTAGTATGCAGGGCTAGTATGCACACTGTTGTTTTTTCCAGATAGGAGGACTTTCCGATCTGTTTACTGTGCCGAAGATAGCAGACCATAGCATTATTCACAATTCTCACCCTGGTGTCATAGAGGTCATTTTCCACTCAAGGCAAATCTTTAGATGACGTCCGAATTGGAAGCTGTTCCAGCCTTGCGAGCCAGTGGGAAGATGACATAGACGTTAATGGTAGCACTAATGAACATAGATGGTGCATACGGCAAAGACCTTGTCTTTGTGTTTTTTTGCAGCCTGAACTTCGTACAACAAAAGACGGTCAGGATGTGGGCGAGTAAAATATATAAATATTGCTCATTTATTATAACTAGACCTGGTCTTCAAGCCACCTTATTCCCTCTATACTGTCTCTTAATGAGTTTGAGACGCCAGAGGAGAGAGGGGTAGATCAATGCAATATTTGATTTATCTCACAAGTGGCATTCATAGCATTCATGTAATTCATCTATTTTGGTTCCTGACAAAATCAGTGCATCATTAATGCCATTTGAATTTTTTATGAGGTGACGGCAATGTTTTTGTCTCAGATGAAAAACAGCAGGGGTAAGTCAGGCTTAAAATCTTAAAATGTTAATCCAGTTTCTTGCCAATTGTAGCTGCAGCTTATTCCCTAAGTAGTTTAAAATCTACCAGCTGGCCATGACCAATGCTTCACACCCCAAAATGCTTAGTCATCATAAAAAAGGCCTCCTTTTATTTAACTGTAAAGATTAATCACTTTGTTTCATAACAAGCATAACTTTCACACATGTTTGCAGAGGGGTTATTATTGACATACTGCGATAGCAAGTTTACTGCCTTTACTACCAATCCCTGCATGATATGCGCTTATGCTCTTATCCTCTCTCTTGTTATTCCCCTCATCTCCCTACTCCTCCGTGAATATTCCCCTATCATTTCCCTTCACTATCATTCAGTCTTTCTTTTGCAAATCATTCAGTTCTGTCTTCTTTTTTCCCTTATCTGGTCCGCCATTTTTTCCTCCTTTTCATTTCCCATCTTCCTTCCATCCAGTATGAAATTCTTTAAATAATAAGGTTTTCTTTCTCTTTTATTTCTGGCTTCTTTCTTAAGATCTTTGTGGTATTTTTGCATTTTGCTTCCCAGAAAGTACTTGTCTAGAAAGCAGCATGAGTGACCTTTTTCCTTCTGTGTATCATGTTACAGGCTAATTGCTCACTAATCTTTCAGTACCGTCTCATCTGACACCCTAATTTTGACGATAAGATATTGAAAGTTGCCAGACCTGAACCTGTTTATGAACGGTACTGATTTATAATCAACAATCAGTCGCTGTGCATCTGGCTGGAGGAATTGCAGGAACTGCCAAGTATGAGAGTCCAATCCCTGGGCCTTCATCGTCTTTAGGTACTTATTCATCCATCTATTTATACTGCTATATATTCATCACTGCCACTGAGTCAGAGGATGTCACCTATAAAGATCTACCTGAGAGCATTAGTGGCAGTTAATGGAAAGCAGAGAGGCCTTTAGGTTTTTATATTGGGTGGTGGGAGACTCGTTTGAATTGGATGCTCGGTCTCAACCTTGAAAGTTAAGTCCACTTAATACTTTAACCTTGATCTTTCAAACACATATCTAAAAATTCATTCATTTTACACGCATGTAACGGTAACCTCCGTGTACAGGACTTAATGTTCTCTCAAAATGTGAATGCATCCTGCTTAGATATTGATTAAACTTGTCTGTGCTGATACTCAGTAAACTGTGCTGCTTACACTACTAATCAATTACAAACCATGATTGTCTGAAGCAAGAAATGCCATTTTGTTACATAGGTCATACATGCAGTTTCAGATTTCTGGTGGAGTTATGGATCTGTTTTATGATACACGTGAGTCCTTCATCTGTTCTTTCAGTTATCTCATCAGCAGACCATTCACTGACAAATCCTCCTCTTCCTCTTCGCTGATCAATCAATTAAGCAAGTAAAACTGCTCTAAACACAAATACATTAAATTCGGAATAATATCAGATGTAAAAGAAAAAAAAAAAGAAGCAGCAAGAAATCTTTGCATTTTATAGGTTCAAACGTTTTCAAATTTTCTGGTACATTATGTTTAAAAATTTGCTCAGGGATTATTTCATTATCAAAATGTGTCTGCATCATTGTTTTTTCAGACAAACAGTGTATCCACAATGAAAAGCTGTTCAAAACTCCATAGCACAGCAGACTGAAGTGTTAATTCTCAGTGGTTATGATGCTATCAATTAACTTTTCACATTTAACTGTATCGTTAATATGATTTGTTGCTGGTGATATCCAAAGTAAAGGGTTCATCCCTCTATTCCTCTGGATTAGTGCACCCACGCGATCACCCCCACCGCTCCTCAACCTAACACTTTCTTCTAATGTACAATAAGCAAGGGCTCTGTACCATCTTCACTCAGAACATCCTGTGTTTGGTGAGCTGCTGTTGTACCCAAAATAGTTGTTGTTCTTCTCCTCAGCATCCGATTGTCAGGGCTTTGAATCGTATCTCAGCTCCTCCAAAAAACAGAAGGCACAGCAGCGTCTTAAAGCACCACCACCCCCACCCATCCCAGCTCAAACATCAAGCAGACAGCAGTGTCCTACATAAAAAAAGAAAGGGGGAAAAAAGCGACATGAAAATCCAAACGGCCTCCCAGGGGAAAGAACAACAAGGAAAAGAAGACGAAAGATGCAGAAGGCAGACCCTGTATAGAGACTCACACTGATGAATGCATGCATGCGGATACACAGACACTTGAACACAACACCATTTCCACATACACACACATATTCACCCTCACATTCACAAACCCCCTACAGGAAAGTTTTTTTTTTTTTGTGATTATCATTATTATTATTATTTTTTTGTTCAACCCCACAGTCCTCATGATTCACAATGCATGAGAGCAGTGGGTGGTGGCTGATGGGCCTAAGATGAACCAGTTAACATAAGTGCTCACACACACAGAAAAGCCGAAAGAGATGAATACAAAACCCACCATCGCCCATAATGACCATCTATGCAAATTATGATTTTACCGACAGAAACGCCTCATCAAAGAAATGATACATCACGGATATGGTAGGTCTGAATTCTACATAAAACTATTCAAGGATGCCTTCAAGAATGCATGTTCGCGTTCAAATTTTTTTTTCTTCCATTCAATGAGACTTTTTAATGATGTACAAGCTGAAATAAAAATAAAGATAAACTGATGCCATCTGTAGCAATAATACACCATAATGATGTTTAAATCTAAATCATGCTAAATCCCACACATTAATTTTCAGATCATTATTTGCTGTTTGTGATAACTTTCTTTATAATGCTTGTAATTTTGTTGGAAAATCCAACAGCACTCACACAGCATATATGGTGGTTGCAAATTATGCATGCCCCTTTGTTACACTATCGTTTAATCTGAAGTAATCCTTTAATTAAGGTGCAAAGTTCAAAGTAACTCAAATTGGAGATTTTCACCAAACAGAATTGAAATCTGATAATGTAATCCGACACAGTTTTAATATTCTGATAAAAAATATGAAGGCAGACAAATAATTTGCCTCCAATCTTTTGAAAACATTCTTTTGTTTCTTTTCAGCTCTCTGCCCAAGGAAAGAATATTCCTGGTCATAATAGAAGCACTATCTAAATGGCACATCTTTGATAACATAAATGTACTCTACAGGCATCATCAAGGTCAACCATAATGGTAAATCAATACCTCACAACTTCCACCCACTGGAGTTGCTCTCTTCCCCTTTTTTTCTGCTCACTTTTTGTCTTTCTCATACAAACAAATGATCTTTCAGGCTCCAAAGATGCCCTCCGAGGAGATAAAATCAAACACAAATTCACTCTTCCCTGGGAACACTGTTGATCTCTAAAATTACACACAAACAAACGCACACACAGGAGCGGACAACAACATGATTGATACTGCACACACAGCAATGCCCGTCTCCCACGTAATAGAGATTTCAGATGAATCTGTTTGTTGCGATCAAATAAATTCACGTGGAAGGGGCACTGGAAGAGCTGTGGTTTTCTGATATCACTGTGAGAGAAATAAATTCTGCATGGTGCTTTGATTACCTCTAACTCTAGATGTAACGATTGATACAACAGGGTTGATAGGTAGATTGATGACGCATTATACATCAAGGTAAATAAAACCATAATTATGTCAGCAAAGTTCAATGCAGTCAAACTACAATAAAGCACTAGAGGAATGTTACAATTTCAAAATGATACTCAAACTTGTGAAAACAAATTAGCACATCCAACCCCATTTGTAGCACATGACATGACTGGAAGACAAAGCCACAGAGAGAGAGAAGAACAAATGACCATTGCTGTCCAAAAGCCCATACCTCTTGGGTGAGTGCTCTCAGTGTAAACAAAACACTAAAACAGGCAATTATCTGTTTCTAAGGCCAAACACACATGCTGGAACCAATCAGGAGTTCTCTGAAAGTTAGCGTGCTGATGTTGGTAGGCAGAATCTGAATCGCTCAGATCTCTGGTGATTGATTACAGTGGCTGCACTCGGAAGTAAAGACTTCATACCTCCTGCCTGTTTAAGATGGCTTTCTTGCCTCTTGTGTGTGTGTTCTAGAAATGTCTATATTCACAGTGTCCAACAATACCGAGGTATATTTTTAAGTGTCAGGCTTATCTGTGTCATGGACGAAGGAAGTCAACGATGCTGTTGTCCGAGGATGGATCCTATGTCTGGCCACACCATGTTGCTGGCTCCTCCGCAGTCTTCCTCCTTGGTTGGCTCACCACTGAACACACAGGGTTCAGATCCCGACTGATCCTGTCAGAGTCAAGAAACCGTGCTATGAACACAGTGCAGAATGCATAAGTAAAAATCATTGTTTTCTCTATTTATCTCATTAACTTATCACCATCATTCAAACCTTCTTTTCAGGTATAACCAAATATCAAGTATATACAACACTAATCATTATGAAATGAATACATACACGTCACACAAGCTATTTTAGTGCCAATCAAATCATGCACTCCTATTTCACAGTATCAAGATCAGTTTGTAACAATCACCAACAAGCAGAAGAATTATTTCACATTGGTTGACTTTTCTCTCAAATCCCCCAAAAGAAATAACAAATTTGTGGCCTCTCCACCTTCAGTCCTGTTGTAGGCAAATTATAATTCGGATATGCCACACACGCTCTTCGCTGAGGATAACCCCCACTATTACATTTCATGAAGACATGTTAATCTACCAGAGAAAAAATTTTAGTTTTCCAGTAATCACTCATGAGACAGTCAAGATGGCTTGCTAATTTCCACCAGATAATAGATTTTATCCATTTCATCCTCTTATTTTGGCCATGCTTTTGACAGAGAGAGAAAGGAAAGGAAACTTGGAATGTGACAGGACACAATGAATTAATCAATATTGTAATTTGGTGGAACTCTGTTCCACAAAGAAATACTAGATTTCAAATCTAATTCTGTCTGTGGGAAAAATGCTTTTGTTGCTCAGAGGAGGTGCAATAAATCAGTGTCTGACAACTATTCATTTCACAAACATCAATTTGTGTCACAATTTCCATATTTGATTTTAACATACAGCAGAACAAACAGGGTGAAACAAACATTAATGCTAATGAAGGAAAGACAGATGACATTCATAATGGTGTCCCTGTGTCTGTTTGCCTCTGCCAACCTTTCCCTATCTTTTATCACTCAGCCTGGCTCCGCTTACCCTTCTTTTCTCTCTAGTCTCTTTTATCACTCAGTCTTCCAAACGTCCACATGATAAATAGCTATATTATATCCATTAACCAGTTGCAAGCACCAGTACCAGTATAATCCATGAAGAGTAATTCAGAGCTCCAAAAATAAAAAGAAACTCCCCCTTTTCAACAATCCCCTTTCTTGCTCACTATGTTCTCATTAATTTTCCCGAAGAGGCCTGTCGGCTGGAATAGTACATTATCCATTCATCAACACGTCATATTCAGGCAGCACCACATATTGGCTAAAAGAAAAGGTCAAACAACAAAATTTTGTGTTTGCAACGTAAAGTGTGCCATTCAGCATTTTAATTAACAAGCCCGGGCCAATGAAAAATGAATGAGCTGGGAGTAGTAAAAGGGGCTTTGTACAGCCTTGAGGAGAACAGGGTAGAGAAATAATGATAATGTACCAAGTACGTGAGTACAATGAAGTTGCCAGCTTGGGATACCCAGCCACACTGAAAGAATAGCATAGCAAACATGCAGTGAATGTTATATTTCATTACTGCCGGTTAAATGAGATGAATAATTTTTTATTATTTCATTTAACATTATGACTATTTTCCCCCAGAACATTTAAAAATTCAATTTGGGCTGTTCATTTCAGTGACATTAGGTTCAGGGGAAAATAACACTAATGAGAATGTTATATATTTACAATGCAAACAATACATTATGGTGCCACATGTCTGTGAGATGAGGCTGACTCAAAAGTCTCTTGCACAAATCTTGCACAGCGCAACATGATCAAATGCAATGAATATCACAAAAAAGTGACACTAATGTAGTTTCTTCACATTTGCCTTTTGACAAGGCATTTTTCTGGAAATGTGTTCACATCTCTGTCATAATGCCCTTGTCTGCAGCCAAAATATTTCATTTTCCAAGCCCACAATCCACAAAATCGAGTTAGTTATGCACAATGTGCAACAGTGGTAAGTCACCGAAACGAAATCTGCAATGGTAAAACATTTGTCAAAAATGAAACTTTTTCCAGTTAACAATATTCTGGAAACAAATGAGTTTTCTTTCTGAAGTGGCTTTGACTAAAACAGTCCCTTTCCAAACATCATCACAAATTCAGCATTTTGTTAAAAACTGAACTTTTTTTCCAGTGAGACCACCAAACCTACCTGTTTCTGTATACCTGAACCAATCTTTGCACAGAGATATTTACACTGTTCCTCACATTATGTTTGACACTGTTGCTGTTGTACATAAGACGGTATGTTTGAGAGGACATCGTTCATTCTCAGCAGAATATTACACTGTTGAATGAATAAAAATGAATAAATAAAGCACACAAATGTCATCTTACTAGTCGGATTTTTACCAAAGTATAATTTGTAGAGTTGTAACAATAATGGCTAAATTAAAATACTAAATTTTATCAATTACCCATTACCATGAGGGGAAAGTCAGGGGCTAAGCATGGCTATAATAGTTATATAACAAGCCATCCGAAATACAGGCATCACTCTGCTCCTTTGGACCTTTGCTTGGCACAGCTCATCATGGAGTGGGAGGGAAATGCTGTCTTTCCTGGTCTAAAGCATTGACTGCCCCCAGTGTCACATAACTCCACTGACACTTTGCACAGTTCAGATTTTGCTGTAAAATAAAACCAATGTCTCGTCAAGGTGTTATTGCCATGAAAACTCTTCTGGAGATGACGGATTTATCCTTCACCCATTTATTCGTTTTTGGGTCAAGCTTGGAGCCTATCCCAGTATGCATTTTTACTCTGGACAGACAGCAGGGAAACACCATGAAGGAATAAGCAGTCCATCACAGGGTTTACACAGAAAAACAGACAGTTATTCCCATCCCTCCAACACACCTGACACCTTTACCATGTCAGAGGTAGCCTAACACCTACAGGGAGAACCTGTAAGCCCCAACAAACTAGACTGGGAATTTGAACTTAAGCCATTTTTACTGAGAGGTTAAAGTGCAATAACGTAGGTACGTCCACCACGTATACAAACAAGCCAACTTTATACACATGTATTTAGTTTACTGAAATCGCAAAAAAGTTACTGTCGGCCAATATGTTGAAACTGAAACAATTAGGTTGTAATTCAGCTATCAGAATATGTAAAAACTGAAATCTGAATGTCAGAATAAACAAAAATTTAAGAACAAAGGTCATAAATAGGTCACAAAAAGCTGACTATAGACCGTAAGTCATTTTCCTTCTTTTTACCAGTAGTTCAAAGTAGCAAAAGGTCTGGGTCCTCTGACACAGAATCAGAGAATTTAATGGCAAACATCCCAACAAAAATAACTTTAGGATGCATGTAGGAGGGACCTTTTTCTGATATATCCTTGTTCAAAGTTTGGAAGATTTACTTCCTTCTATGAAAAAGACATTTATTTGCTCAAGATATCTTTGTTTGCAATAGGAGTCTAGTGAGAAATGTTAGTGATGGAGAAACAGGTTGGTGACTGATGACGATACCATATGCTGTCAGAGCTTGACACCCAGACAGAAAGGCATTCACAGTTGACAAATGATCTGATGAGTGTTTCACTTCACATACGAAGTGACAAGAATCAAGATCAGACTCGGGTTGAAACAACAGCTTTAGATTTACTGTCCACTTGAGGTCAGTAAATCTGATATAAAGTCTACAGTATATGATGGAAAACAAAGGCTGTTTGTCAGAGACATCACAGCTAAAGGCAGGAGTGGTAATCTGGTATGAAAAGTCTGCTTTTGTAACCTAATTTACTCATGAGTCATTCACAGTCAATTTATTTGCACTTTAATGGCAGCTACACAATGCTGAAACTAGATATTCATACCCAGTAAAAAAAACTGACAAATAATCACATACAAGTAAAAATCATGCATTCAAAATTTCACAAAGACTGAAAGAATAAAGAATTTAAGATGTTGTCTCTGAGTCTATGACATGAGCCAAAAAACAACAGGAAGCAGATTGATACAAAACACTTCCTTCTGTAAATTATGGAAATTTCTCAGTATCTTAGTCTCATATATTTATGAGACAATGGCCCCTTTTTGGAGGTTTGCTCAGGACTGACATTGGGGCCGTACGTTTGGACTGGTTTTGACCAAAATAAACCTGATTAATGCGATTCATTACTGTGCTCTATTGTGTCTTGACCGTCTCATCCTGCCAGCATTGTAAAGCTGCTCTCTTTAATGACAGCCTGGCTCTTGACTGCATACATGAGTGACAATTACTGTTTTGGTGTTCTCACCTCTGAAGTCCAGATTTGCAGAAGAAACCCTTTTACTCAGCTTTGACACTAATGAATTTATCGTTGTATATTTTATCTAATTTCTCCTCCTTTTCTTGCAAGCAAAGAAGAGTGTACTAAATATTCAGGTACCAGCTTCTCATTCTTGGTTACTGTCACTTCAACTAGTCAGAATAACAAGCAGTGTTGGTGGCAGCTCATATCAGCTATCCCTAATTAAGGCTAATTGATGACAGGTCAGAATTATATTTGTCAGGTTTGTCTGCAGTCTGTACTTAAATGATTTTGTCCCATTGTGTGACACTGCTTGACCAATGCTCTCTTTTGTTAATCACCCTCCCACAGTTCCAACTTCTAAAATGGTCAAATTAATAGCTGCAATTCATGAAAACTTTGGTGTGACATTTTTTTTCTCCTTTCCTTTTCCTTTCAAAATTTTGGAGAAGACTAATCCGAAAACACAAGTATTCTTTATGACTGTCATGTGTGTTTATTAAATAAATTAATGAACATTATAATATTTCAGCCATATAGAAGTAGAAAGAAGCAAAAAGCTGCTGGAATAAAATATGAAAATTGAGCAAATGTACCTCATAACTTCCAGCATTTTTCCATACAGTACACTGAAGCTACAAGATTCAAGAGTGATGTCTCTGGTATCCTGCTACTTCACCTCTGCGACGGTTTTTGCCCTTTATTCCCCCAGAACAACCCCGAAAGACAAATCAAAGGAACAAACGCCACCAGAAATCTGCTTAAGAGGCTGGCAACAGCAGTTTATTCCCTCGGATCAATAAAAGACCAAAAAAGAAAAACAGACGCTTGGAAAAAATTTAAATAAATGTTACATTTTTCAAATTTAGCCATTGTCCCACCCACAGACACATACGAAACAAACTAGGGCATCATAACCCCGCCCCCCTTTTTCAACTTTAAGTATTTATGCTAATTGAGGTGAGGCTAATTGAGCCTATGCATGATATGGATCATTGCTTGCGGGATCAGTGCAAGAAAATCTGGCAGAGGGTTAACTGGATTCACCGTGACCTCACCATGTAAGACAAGTGTCATGGGATGGCATCAAAGAAAAAAAAAAAAGAGCCTACAGATTTTCTGAACTTTCTTTTCTGAACTATATTGAACTGCACATGCTGTTAACCTTCAGTCGATGATACTATGTGGATAGGTGGTGTGTCTTCTAATTGCTAGCCTTAGTTTTAGGATCATACTTGGTAATTGAAGGCATAAAAATGTCCTCAGGTGGATCTGGCCAGCCATAAAGCTGCAGCATGCATACAGAAAGTGGAGCAATTTTAGGATTAGAGCCATTTTGCAGGCTGTTAAGGGATTTTCCTTCAGCGTTACAAACATTTAATGTCTCGAAATTGGTCACCAAGGAGGAAATATGTGATTATTTATAATGGCCCATTTTGATCAATAATCTCTGATAAAACTAAGATAAAATCTGGCATTCACTTGGCAACTTTTATTCTTTCAGTTTATACTGTTTGAAACTGCATAAAATTAACATCACATAAGAAACAGAAAAAAACAACACAACTCAACATTCCATCATCCCTATATCTTCAAATACTGCAATGTAGTCTGTAAATAAGGTAAGTAAGCAAACTGTACAGCACATGTCGACAGATCACACACACTAAATTAATAACTGCCTGGTGAGAGGTTTAGTATGTTGTAATATATTTGGCAGGACCAGTAATTATAAAACTAGGCCATATTGCAAAGGGAGATAATTAACGGTAGCCCATCCCTGGGAGGGTTTTGTGGAGTGGGGGAGGCTTTGACACAGCCTATTCAATTATGTCCTTCCCTGTGGGTCCAGAAACCCAGAATATAGAATATCTAAATTAGGCACATGACAAATCTCTCATTGAGTCAGATGGAGCAGGTCACCGATGGCAAGGTGGCTAGCAAGTTTTGGAGCAAATTGTGCTCAAAGTTAGGAAAAGGTAGCTCCATACGGAGTTAATGGTTGCTGAATTTTTTTATGCTCATACAGAGAAGTTCATGAATCCTTTTATACATTAACAGGGCTTTCTGCTTGAATGAAGATGAGATATCATATTCCTGCAGCTAATAAAACCCTATTATCATACAAACATCACTAAAGAGACACTGGGCCGGAAAGTATTCATAGTATGTCTATCATATTATCAGGTTTTTGGTACCGGACTAGGATATTTATGAACATAGGAAGACGAGGACACCAGCGTAAACCAGATCAATTGATGAGATGCTGGAAACCCCTCAAAAATTACTTATTGATTTTTCTACTGCATGTGCGGAGCTAATTGCTTTGGAAATTCCTACAATGCAAGATTATAAGTTTCCCTAATGTCATTTGGAATGGCCTCCCAAATGGTGCTCATGAGCTGATGAGTTACAATTATAGACAAGCTACTAGCTGTGGTACTTACACCTGAGATCATGGCTCTATGAAAATTATGGCTGAAATTAGTTTCTAAACAGATGGAGCACGAAGCGTTGTCAAGGACTGAAGGGGGGGGACTTGCATAAAAAAAAGTTCATCAGGGCAGTCGGGGGGGTTGAAATGAAGCACATTGACAACCAATTACATCCAGTAGCCATTATCCAGTTATTAAATTCAGTGATAAATGGATTCAGTAATAAATGGATCATTGCAATGAAGATGCCCGATGAAAACAGATTTTCCCATATTTTACCTGAGATAGAACAAAACCATGGCTCTTACTGTTGTTGTGAGGTATGACCCTCATGCAACAGATGGTTTTTTTTTCCTATTTTTTCTAACAAGCTGTAGAGGGGATCAGTGATGAAATATATCCTCCTCTTCTACAGTATCTAGCACATCATAGAGAAAGAAATGGGTCAGTTATATCAACATGGGAATTCCAGACAACACATTTGACCCTATATGCATAGCCTTTTCAACACCTGCACATTGGATATCCAGCTAAAAATAATATCCATGTCACCAGAGAATGAGCTGACATGATACACCGACATTAAAAGCTAAATAGGCTACTGAAAACCATTGTATTTACATAGTATAAAAAAAATATATTTTTAGACTTACACTGTAGAAGGTATGTTTTCCACTCATGCTTTCTGGTAGGAGCATAACTAAGATTATTGATTTGTTGGTGCTTCTCACATATTCATGATTGGCCAACTGAGGACTGTTACCATCATCAACTCTGATACCAAAACCAGGTGGTCAAGATAGATTCCTGAGACCCAGCAACAGCAAATCCATGTCACTATGCCTCATTGGATATCAATCCAAGGTACATTAAAGAGGCTATGTTTCTATAAATGCAACTAAGAGCGTGTGCAGTTCAGGAACTGATAAAACAATGGTGCTCACTGCTTGTATATCTGACTGAGTGCTGGTTCACAGATATATAGATACAATGCTGATGTACACAAAGTACACACTGCTTGTTGAAACATAACTGCTCACTGAGATCCTTTTGGGAGTAAAAGATACTCAGATTCCCTCCTCCTCTGTATTATTTTCAAATAGATGATTTTTTCAGTGTGTGTTTTTGTCTTGTAAAATAATGTTGTTGATGTGATGAGGAATTGGTCAGACCAATCACAATTGTTCTGAGAGTGCCATTGCCAAAATTTATCTCAAGATATGGTTTCTCCATGTCATCTATAAAGCAAGAGAAAAATGGAAAGCAGAACTCAGCTGCATGTTGAGTTCCTGAAGCAGAAAAGGTCTGTGAGGTCCAAAAAGCCATCAAATTTAAAAGAGAGTTTCTGAGCATGCAACTTTGCATCCTTAAGAGCTCTTCACCTCGTCCTTGAACAAGCAGCTAATTAAATATAACTGGCTTTTGACTAATTAGCAGGAGTCAGATAACATTGGCTTGGAAGAAATAATTATGACATCCAGAAAAGTCCAAGCAAGACTGCTTTAACTTTGCACCAGGCTGCCTTTATGCTCGAAATTAAATATTGCAGTGTCTGCAAATGAATACAGAGTTTTCTGAGCCCAAAATATCTGTTTGTCACAATTTTATCCAACCAGCAAGCTGTCAGCTCCAAACAAGAAGCAATGTACAGAGAGTCCCAGAAATACCGCAGTGTCCTGGCAAATGTGTTGGCCACCTCTTTGATTATTTCTGAATAATTTGGAGCTATTCGCTGATATGACAATGGAAATTATGAGTTCATCTCTTGTCTCCATTTGCTAATGATGTGACAGTGGATGAGAGGATGTTCATTCATCAAAGATAAAGGAAACAGCCCATCTCATTTCTTAAAAAGCTGAGCTATATTCTCTATAATCTCATTTTCCTGCCATAAAATTAAACAGTTTCAAACAAGCATACAGTCTTCAAAGGAATGCAGAAGCCAGACCCTTAAAAATATCGCTGCATACCATGCCCTTGTATTCAGGGGAAGTAAACATAAAAAGCAATTCAGAAGTGCTACATGGGCACTCAGGTTACAGCCACAACTGCATATTTTTGTGTAGCATGACTGTTTTATTTAGGCTATTCATCTTGGGACTTAAAAACCATGATTTATTTCATTATTTATTCCAGTCACCATTTTCAATGAATCTCCTGAAGGGGGAGATTTACACCTATAGAAAGCAACCATTAACCACATGTGAATTTAGCAGCATAGCTGATGGTGTATTTCATGTGTCTGACATTAAGCACTTAGCACAAGGGCTGTAGCATGTCAAGCTTCTGTGTCCTATAGAAATGGTAGGTAATGTGCTCTCTTTGGGTTTAACCTCCTTTCAGCTCAGATGGTTCAGTATTTATGTGTGTGTTCTTAAAGCAATGATCAAAACCTATTATACATGCCGAAAGTGCAAGTCCACCTTTAGATGTGGCAATTTTATCCTCAACTGACAATAAAAGGAAGATGAACTGAGTCGGCACCGTGGCAGCACCCAAGGTGATTTTCAACAGATAAAGACGCATTTTCTGGTTCAGACCTGGATCAGAACACAATGATATGAAACTTATTTCAGTGCAAAGCTCAGAGCTGCATTGTGTGACTCCATAGATCTGGTCCTCTATTCATCGCAATGAGGGCAGCTTGAAGTTTTTATCTCTTGACATCACCCAGATAGAGTGTCGGCCATCTGCGGAGGACCGGGTTGAACATCATAATATTTCACTTCTTTATTTAGGGATGTTTTATCGAGGTCAGAGAAAAATAGGGGGAAAATGCCACTCATGCAATCAAGTTACCCTCCTCCTCATGTCTTCTTTGGACTGAAACTCACAAATCCTTAGCTTGTCAGTCCGAGCAACAGCTTACCATCCCTTCATGCTACTTCAAAAGCCACTATCTTTTGAAGTTGGCAAGCAGTGGCATTTTGCCGCTGAAGAGTTAGTTTATCCAGCAGTCCTACATCTACAGCACAAGGCTGTTTCATTAAGCTAATGCCATTGATTTTGACAACAGGCAGCGTGATTCAGAGGGGAAAAAAGGAAAAAAAATATAGTGAATGCTGCACATGAGAGGTGTTTAAATATCTCCATCAGGACATTGCTTTGGATTCTTGCTGCTTTTACAGCTCGAAACGATGAGAGTATATGAGCTCATCAATAAAAGATCCTAATGATTATATAAGGGAAACAGGGCGAGAAAAAGCTGCATCATAAAGATCAAGATTTCTCTCAAATTTGCCTACAATCTACGATGAGATCATCCTCACAACATTAAACTGAAGCCTTTTGTGTCTAGGATGGACTAGATGGATGCAAATTAACGAGTGAGGTGACAGAAAGCATGTGGACAGGCCTCCCAACCCCACCATCTACAGTAAGAGCTTCTATGAGCGTGTTTTCCCCTTCAGTTTTTTTGCAGGAGGAAGGAGGGTGAGCGGCCATGGCTGCCTCCCCTTCTGTGACAGCTGTGCGCTCAGTCTCCTGTGAGCCACATTCTCTCCTGCCTCAAGCACAGTGGCACATGTGTGCGTGTATGCTCTATGTGTACTCGTTCACATGCACTTGATCTCTTTTTCGTTTGTGGAATCACAGTGATATGCGCACATGCTGTGGAGTGACGGGCAACTGACACAGCTCAGGGCCTCAGCTGAAGTCACAGAGGTGATGTGCCAAGTCACAGCCTCAACTCTTTTCCAACCCAGCAGTGCCTTGAGAGGGCCTCTGTGACACTCTGCTCATGATAGATAATGTATGACTCAGTATGCGATACAAGCAAATGAGTATATTATGTTTCTGTCAGCACCTCACAGTTGAGGATCACAGTAACGCATTCAATCAAAATATGATTAAAATGTAGTGCCTCCATATATGCACTTCCTACTTCATGCATATAAAATACACACAAATGTATGCATGCATGCATGCACATGAAAACAACTATTAACTTAGCACAAAAATTCATTTGCATATGTAGCATCCTCATGCATATTTATTGTTAATTTTTTTAGCAGTGTCTGTAATTGTGCAAGAACAAACACCTGCATGTTTAAGGAAACAGTCAGACATGTTGAGTAATAGGCTTCTTTGTCATTAAACAAACAGCCAAATGAGAAGTTTAACATCCGCTTTATCGCTTCTTGTCCTGAATATTTATCCAAGCTTAGCTGTGAATGTAAATTTGAGGTGCTGTTAAAAATATATATATATTTGTAGTAAAAATATCAAGGATTTGTCTGTGATTCTAACATTTTGACATTCTGATGGCACACATTTTGCAATGATGAAGAATTACACAGTCATGCTTTGCCAAAGTCTCTTTTTTTATACACACACAGGGGGCAGGCCAAAAAATTTCCAATTTTATTCATTGAAGCTTTTACCAACAGCGAACAGCTGATGTTCCATCACTGCAGTATCACTGCAGCACTTGGTTGCTATTTATAGGGCTCCATCCCAGTAGATCTACGTAAACACACATTTATATTACTTGTCTAATTGTGAGACCAAAGGTTGGCCTGGATATTCAGAAACCACAGAAGCTGAAGGCCACTGTTTAAAATGGGAAAATCCATTCCACAAAACAACAACAAAACTCGACGATAAGTCAACAGTAGGGTAATAGGTAGGCTGACCCTGCTCGATTGAAATGACCTGCACACCAAATGCATCTATGCATCATAAATCTGTGCTGGTTCAAAATCTCGCCCTCATCCTCAAGTGACAAGTGGCACTGGGCTTCTCCTTTGTGGTGATCACAGCAGGCTGAACAACAGTGAGGAAATCCAAAAATGAAATATTTCAAAACATTAAAAATAAGAGTATGAATATGAGAAACTCCATTCAATACATCTTCCAGGCTTCAGGATACACACAGATTTTTGGTGTTAAATGTTGAATGTAAATAAAACATTGTTTACTCATAATGAAACCTCCACAGGGTATCTTTAACTGTACCAGCTCATGTTGCCAATTCATTTTAATCCTTCAGATGTTTTAATCAGCCATAATTAATCTTTGTGTTTATAAGCTTTGCATCTACGATCATCAGCTATGATGGTGCAGGCAATGTGTGAAGGTTTTATTTTGACAAGCTTTCTGTCACTAAAGGTCAAAATGTGATTCACTCGTTTCTGATGAATTTTTCTCAACACACACTGAAAACAAATAGATGACAGAGATAAAGACTTTATCTGGAAAGGCTGTCCCCTTGAAAAAAGTGCTGAACATTTAATTTTCAAATAGACAAGTTTGTTTATTCTCTGAATATTCTAGCACTAAAATAAACAACTTTAACTGAATTAGAAGCCACTTTTAGCCTGCTCTTGGAAAAAATCGTCAGGATTGTTGGATTGACAATGAGTGACAAACTTTTCCATCAGATAAACATTTACTCCGTTGGAAGCAACAAGCCAAGTTTAGCTGCTTTCTCATAATGCACACTAAGTGGTTGAGGAGGATAATGCGCAGCTGAACTGCTGATAAAGTGAATGTAGCTAAACAGCTACCTGGAATCACCATTAAGTGATAAAGAAGAACCAAACTAAACCAAACTAAAACCCAGACCCATCATTCACAGCAACAATGGCACATTTTATCTGGCTGGTGTTAAATGTGATATCAGTATTTTTCCTTCAAAAACATCTGAGCTCATAAAAAAAAGAAGGAAAGTGTTTTGCTCACTATTTTATCAGTTGTTGAATAGATACAACTGTGCACTTAAAACAAAAATAGCAATGTGCAGTAGTGCCACATTCATAATTGCCTGAAGGAGGTTTCTCAAATAATGTATTGGCTTCAGATTAGGGGGACATTTGTACACCTCCTGAGGGATGCCCGCGTTAATCAGCAGTGGATCTGCAGTTAAAATGTGCTCGTGTTTCATGTTTTGTTTCTTTATCCTTTCCTAGTACTGCTGCCAGCGTCTGGAACCGTGACTGGGGGATGTTTTGCCCTTTTAGAAACTCTCATTAGGGTCATTTGTTTGAATCTAGCTGTTCAGTTAGATTCATCAGGCCTGTCCCTTTGTCAGAATTTGTATTTCATCTTATTAGCTTGTCTTTCAAAGTCTACTCTTTTGTGTATGATCATCAGCTGTGACTAAACTAACTAATATTGAAAGGCTCTTGTTCAAGGACAGTCTGTGTAAAGGATGAATTCATCACTTTCCATCCTCGGGAGTTAGTGGGTTATGCCTACCTCTTTACTTTTGAAGTAAGGACTAATTATGGACTGTAAGAGCACATCAAACAATTTAACTTGATAGGTGAGCCTTTCTTTAATCTGATATAATGATTGAAAACATGAAATTCTTGGTTTGCTTTGGTTAATAAAATTCTAGAGAGAGCAAGGAGCGACTATACGAAAAGTGATGGCCAAGTTTTTAATGAGTAAGGTTTGAACCTTATGTGGTCCCTACAATGATAACAAGGTGAGCTGCATCAGGATCTGTCTGATTAAAATCAGCAGGCGATCAGTAGATCACATTGAATGTCAGCTTCACAATGATTAATCAGAGCAGCATGACGCATCATCAGGGAACAAAGAAAACCTTTATAGTGGCTCTAAAAGTAGAAACAAAGAGCAGACCTTTTTCCTGCAAGAAACTTTGGATTTTGTTGTTGAGATTTGTTTCATAATTGTCAGGACAGAAAGATGAGGATTTTTAGGCCAAGTTATAATGGAAAAGATGTGATTCATATGACACCTTGTGTGGGATGTTGGATATCAAAAGTGTTTCTTCCTGATCCAAATAGCCAGACCAGCCTGAATGAAAAGCAAACCCTCATAGAGCAGATAGACATGTGATAGTGTTGAAATATGAGGATAATGGCACACATTTTCAGACAGACTCTCCTGGAAGGCATATGTGGTGGATTCAACGCTGCTTGTTAACATGAAAAGTGACAGAGGCTTTTGTGAGAGGAATCCAAGAAAAGACCTAAAGAAAGAAGATCAAATCCTACTTACATTGCAACCTCTACACAGTTGGCCCAGCACAGTATAAAGCCGATCTGTTCGATAGGTGAGGGGGGGTTCTGTCATTATTCGACCACCTAAAATGCACATCTGAGCAAGCGTACAGCCAGTTGCAGTATTTACAGCTCAATAGGTTGGACGATATGGATGACATCTTCTTTCATAGTGTACTGTACAGGCTATTTTACAGTGGAGCATGACTTTAGCCTTAGCCAGTTGTTTATCCAATAATTGACTATTCTCGCACATAAAGCTACCGAGACAGTACAGCACAGTATACATAGGAGTATAGAATAATAGTGAATTCATTTTGCCACTCTGTATATACATGTGGTAAATGATGAACTATTTCTCATGTCTACGGTGCACTGGGAAAGTTAAATATGTAAAATGGTGACAACAGGAGAAGTGATTGGCAGTGTTATTTGTAATAAAGACCATAGAAGACCACTGGCTGAACAAACATTGAGTGAGGCATGGGTGAAGTTTGAACCTCAAGAAGAGAAGGTGATATAAATAACCTTCTTCAAAGGGAGGGTGATTACAATTTCACTCTTTAAACCATCGCCCCTAGGGGTCTTAATCAAGAGGATGAAATAGCCCTGCACCTATAGTGATTTATACCTGCACTCCTCCTTGCAATCAATAAATTGAGATTCTGCAGTTTTGTACTTCTGATTGTTCAACAGCAACAAATGTCTCTCTTAACTTTACTCATCACGACTGACACTGATTCTTTTTATCCACCAAGAGCAGAAAACAAACATTCCGCAAAGCTTATTTACATAAAGTTTTAGTTTAACTCATGCCCTTTTTTCTCATTTTTTATTATGTCCTGTACGTTCCATTACATTTAAATATGTTGTTTTTTTCTGTTATGTTGCATCAAAACCGACATTTGGCAATTTGTATAGCTTCCAAAAATAAGATCCACCTTTTGAATCAACTGACGTCCTTTCAGAGTTTCAGTTCCTCGACAGCCAATAGTTTTGACAAATAATCGGGTGCTTAAAATAATTGCGCAATTTGAAAATTATTCATGAACACTAAAAATAAATGAGAACAAAGAGGAAAGAATGAAAGTAAAATTTTTAATGTAAATACTGAGCAAGGCAGGAGCACAGGACAGGCAGTGATTTTGTGTCAGTATGAGTCCCTCTCATTATAACTAACACCCACTCTGTTCATCAACCAGAGTATCATTTTAGACACAAACTATGCCATTTTTTCTGTGTATCTGAGAATTTTTCTCAACAGCTATGAACCAGTGATTCCCACCATCGCCACATCTCAGACATGTTCAGCAGCTGCAGATTTGCTCAGTCAATTCTAAGCCCAGTGTTTATAGTATGCCTGTCTTTTTGCAGGCTGATTTCAAAGGCAGTGGTTTAAGTGTTGTGGTGCAGTGTGGAGGAGGACTTTGAGAGTGGTAAGGCAGAAAATGTGACACCATTGTTCCTCCCGCTAAATATACAGAATTCAGCTCAGTACAAAGATAGAGAGTGAGAATGACATTAACCAGACCTTAGAAAGCCTTATTTCCTTCTCTTTGCGCAAGCTTTTAATGCCCTCTTGCTGTCAGACAGTAAACTGCACTTCCAGATGGAGGAATCTTTATCGAAATTAATTCCTGACTGTAAATGTGGCCAAAAGGATTTTTAATTTTGTTAATATAACAAGGCATAAAATTTGTGGTCATACTCTAACCTTTAGATGTCACACACACATGCGTGGGCTTTTGATCAACGAGGCTGAAAACATGCAGACAGTGATTTACCCTGCTTCCTCTCAGAGAAGTGATGATGTTTTCGTATTTTATTTTATTTAGATTTATGCAGGAAGTGTCTGAACCTGTAATATGTTTAGAGTTTGTGGCTAGTAAGCAAATTCTGGTATTCTCATACCCTAAACTAAGATGTTGGAAACTAAATACGCTAACATCAACATTAGCTGCAGGTACATTCCCATGTTTTCTCATTCTGACTCAGACATCTGTTTACATGGTAAGTGGTTAAATATGATCTGGGGCTTACATGTGCTCACACATTTGATAAAAGCAGCTTTGTGAGATGTGAATAGTGACGGAAATGTCATGCATTGAAAAGAACCGCATCTTCATGCATTCAGCTGTCCTTCAACTATCACTGAAGGGTTATGTTCACCCTGTGATAAAGTTGCACTCAGGTCACAGGTTTAATTGTAGCAGGTTTGCTTTATGCAGTGGCAAGGTAACAGTATGACTGATTATGTCTGTGACCTAAATTATATTCCTTGCAAAAATATCAAAGATTTTTCCAAGTAACTAGCACTTTATTTGAAGGTCTGTTTTAACACAGAAGCTTCTTGTCAGAGAGATAATGAGCTATACAGGCTGCTGCAGCACACATAGGAAAAGATGGGACAAAAAAGAAAGGATTCAGTGAAGGGCAATATTATACTGTATGTAAGCAAATATTTAAAAATAACCTCTGCTGCCTGAACATATGTTCCTTCAGGCCAAGGGATGCAATGACTCACACAAGACATGGAGCAACAGATAAGGCTGTTTTTTTTTTTCGTGTCACCAAAGCATAGGATCATTCACTCCATATTGCAGCACAGTGCAGATGATTTTTCAATTTTCATGTTCCTCCTGGGTTTCCTGAAACATTTTGAGACTTGTGCCCTTAATAGTGGCTTTTCTGACTGTCAAAGTAGCTCAGTAGATACGACTTACAACATCTGCTATCTGCAGAAAGCTCTATGGAATACACAAGAGTCAATAGCCATATCAAAATGGCCATAGGGATAGCTATAACAAAAATGGCAGCTACACGTGTAGCACAGTGGGTATTTCATTCAGTTTTTGTAAAGCTGAGGGATTTGGCTCAGCATCAAGAGATAATATACTATATATCTTCTTGAATGGGCTTTGGGTTGCTCTTTTGGGCCATTCACTTTTCATTTAAAAAACTCCCCCTCCAAAAAAAACACGAACACACACACACACACACACAAAAAAAAAAAAAAAGGATGAGAAGGAATTGGTTTAAAGTCAAAGTCAAAAATTGCTCTTTGGTAACAACTTCAGTGCCCCCCCCCCTCTTCCAAAAAATGAAAACAACTTGACAACTGCCCTGTGCAGCTGTTGGCTTCAATAATATTTTACTGTATAATTTCCTACATAAATGACCTGCGGAGCTCCAGGTGTCATTAGGAACATACTCTCTCAGTATGTGTTTTATTGCTACTGTTAATTTTATGAGGGCTGTTAAGTGGAGGTGTATGCTGCCAGCTATCATGCTGCTCGAATCAGCGGTTTATTAACACTCACCACGCAAACACACAACCCCAACCTAAAAAAAAAATTAAGAAAAAGTAGATTGAGTTTGGCTTCTCACCCTGAAGCCTGAGAGTGGCACTTTTGCCATGTGAGTCTATGGGAGAAATCCTTGAATGGAACTGACATGCGACGATCATTGTGTGCAAGTCTCACACTAAACTTCCTTCGCTTACTCCATTTAAAAGAGCAACCAGAGAGATTTATACTGCCCCATAAAACCAAATGGCCATAACATATCATCAGATGAGTTATTGATCAGTGCGAGTGACCCAAAAAAAATAAAATAAAAAAATAGAAAAATTGGTGTTTGGATATTCTTTCAAATCTTAGCATCTGGCAACTGCATTAGAGGCCACTGACAGGAAAACGCTTAGTGTGATAATTCGTCAAGAAAAAGGGGTTGGCTGTATTTGCTTTTTCTCAGAATGTGTGTTCAGAGCTTTTTCAGTGTAGCAAAAAGGAAGGGGGAAACCATGCCAGAGTTCTGCATGCTGACTGAAGTTCAGATAGTGGCGCCCCACAAGTTATCCCCAGTCACTGCCCTTTATGTCTTCAATAAAGTAAACAAGCAACATTTTCCAGCTTGTTTGTTTTAGGTTGAGAACACTGCCTGTAGACTGACTCGGGGCAAGTGATGTAGGTCACTGGCTGCTAATTGTTGCAGTAAGAAACACTCACATCTATCTTTCATTTTTGTTTTTTTGCTCTAAAACTTTAAGAGATTTTTTTCCTCCCATGTTTTGTAACAGTCAGTCGTAAAAAAAAATTCTGGTGGCATCCAAAAATTTAAATAAATTTAATTTAACTTTAATAAATTCCATAATAATGAAATGACTTATGATGGTAATTATATAATGGCTTTTGTCTTTTGTAGACTGAATTTAAAATTAGCCATTTCTTTCAAACACATTGACTTAACCTTATAATGCCTGGGCAGAGAAATAATGGACAGAAAATTCAATTTTTTTCAGTCTGAAGTCTTTATTTGGCCCTTCAACAAAATGTAAAAAAAAAAAAAGGCATATTTGCCTTTTTGTTTATATCATATTTGTTACATCGGGCATTAAACCCAATTCAGGCAATGACAAAAACTTTTCCCCTTAGTCATCTGTAATATCTGTATCTTTATATCTGCATTTTTATTTTTTCCAAACAGCTGCCTTTTTCAATCTCTTTTTCTTTTATTTTGCCAAGGGGATGGTCTCATAAATGTATGTATCAAATATGATATGCACGGCATTATAGGGTTAATTTGCATTTCATTTTTGGTTTACTTATGAAATTACTTTTCCTATTCCGATAGAATGACATACATACTTGAGTGTTCCTTCATTGAAATTATTGTCAATATAGTTCAATTTAATCATGAAATAGCTTCACCATTTGAACCAGGATGTCTTTCTCTTACATTATTCTTAACATAAAATACCTCTCGAGACTGACAGACACCAGCAGTCCCCCTGAGTGCTCTTAGACTCCGAGAGTCACTTTAGATGAAGGTGACACACAACGTTTAACCCCTTCCTCTTGATTTGAGGATTAAAACACACAGATCCCTTGCCAACAGCACTTTTTCATGGAGTGACTTTGGCTGCCTTATGCCCCAACCACTTGAAACTGCCGAGCATTAACCCACGCCCCAGGCACATGATCAATAAAGCTTTGGACGCATGCGCACGTCCTCGGGCACGCCTGCCCACATAAGCAGAAGTCATGCCTTCCATCATTGAAACTATTAACACCATGCCAAGACTGATCAGTCACACTTGGTTATTCTACTCCATACAATCCTGTCCATCAAGGGAATGTGCAAGAAGCGCACAGTCCTTTCATATGTGTGATCATATATGCACAATATTTGTGCTGTGCAGAAAGACCATACCTCACTTTAATTAACCATCCAACCAATATCAGTGCCTCTTATTAGAAAAGAAGGGTGGCTGAGCCAAACAGTGATAACAATATACTGCAATTGCAGGGAAAAATATCTGCGTATCTGAGCAGCTGACCTTTTGCAAAGAGGAGGTGGTTCCTGCAGCATTCTGATGGCAAGAATTCAACTGCAGGTTCACAGTGTAGAGCTCAGCAACTATCTCTTTCCCAGCAGTGCCATGAATAATGGGAGGCAATCTGCCTGACTGAGATGTGGGAAATGTAGGCATCTGTAGCACAGTGGTGTGACCAGCTAAATGCTGCTAATTGATATGGACAGCAGGAGCTTCTCAGTGTGGGGGATTAGAAGGTGGTGGGGAAGAGAGAGCCCATTGTGTTTGCAGGCTGTGACAAGCCCTATACATGTGCTTTATAATTTTTGTATAGTAAAATACTAAAATCCCCCCGACCTGGAAACGGATAAGCAGCAGAAGATGAATGAATGAAAATACTAAAATTTATTTGCTTTTCAACTTCCCTTTAACACTTTTGCATCTTCCTAATGTATCCATGAGACACATCTGCATTCGACAGAGTATTTATTTTTACCCCCTGTCCAATGATTGATGCATCCTTTCAGCGTGCACATCCTTGCTACCAATGGGGATGAATAAACTACAGATGAGCAGCAATCGCCAGGGAATGCAAACGCGCACACACACACACACACACACACACAGCACAAGCACTTAAAGTGGAAGAGTGCCCACATGTATTCATGCAAAAATTTATTTAGAGAAATGCATATATGGAGTAAAAAGACATGTGTGTGCAGTGCAAAACACACACAATGCTCTCAAGCATTGACGGTAACTTTTAGTCCCTTCCGTCATTCACTCTACTGCATCTGTCACAGATGTTCACTTGTGTGTATGTGTGTGTTCTTGCAGGACTCCCTTTGTTTTCATCTCCTCCTCGCCCCGTGACTCAGTGCAAGACAGCCACACATCTATTCATCCGACATGCTTTGCATAACGCAACAGATGCTAGACAGACAATCATGACCGTCGAGATGTGTGTCTCGTCAAAGAGTTGTCTGTTTCCCCCAACAAACTAATAGGACTGTTTCTTGATTGACAGAGGGCCATTTTTGGCCATTGTTGCCAGAGGTGAGTTATAGAGTTGAAGTGCCCCCCCTTGCAGGGTAAAGACCTTAACAGGGAAACTCAACATGGAGGCAAAAGATACAGGGCCATGTGTCGGATATGCTGCATCCAGCCTGACTTCAGTGCTTAATCTTTTCTCTTTTCAATGACAGCCCTGATTGTCATCCTTTTGCTCATGGTCAGGTGGTTTATAGAAATTCACCTTGGGGGGCAGTTATATATGAACAAGTACCAGCAAATAAACTACTCCACGGGGCAATGCAGCATGATTGACTTGCCTTGGTTCTTTGCAATTGGTGTTTTGGAAAACCACCAGTGCCCTCTTCTGTTCAAAATCAATTCCTCAGCTAGAAGCCACGAAAATAATAGTTATTAGGGGTTTGACCCATGAGGGATGATCGAATTTGATCCCCCCCCCATTGAAATCTGCCCTGAGTGGTCCATTGACCTGCTGGAGTCTGCTAATCTGTGGCAGCAAAAACGACCCTTCAGATGCACAGTGACTCTCACATCTTTGCACAAAGTAAGCTTTCACCTAGGAGGGAGGTGGAGGTAGTTCAAGCTGGGTTAAAAGACAAATTAAGGAGTGGGGGCTGGTGGTGACTCAGCAAGATGAAGCACACTACTTGCTCATAAATTCATGCGCTAAAACTGGATACATCATTCTCTCCCTCATGTTGTCTTCCTCCCAATTTTCTCTACTAAAGGAAAGTTCATCAGGTCATCAATGTCTCATATAACTTTATCTTCTTAGGCCTTTAACAAATTCTTTCAATGCAACATGATAATTGTATCAGTGTTTGCTACAAAGATTCATTCCTGTTCAGTTTTCTGAAAACAAGTTTTTATCTTGAAGAAAAACACATTAATTTGAAGCAAATCCCTGACGTAATATCAAGGAACTGATGTCATATAAATACAGGAGAAGCACAATTATTTTAGCCCAGTGGAACAAAGGTCCAGAAGCTACAGTTGAAACTACAGCAGCTGCACGTGTCAATTTTGTTCATGAACCCCAAATTTTAGTTGAATTTGTAGTTTAGTTCCCTCCGGCTGTTTATAATAAAGACATGTCATTTCTACTGTATGCATTTGTGGTGATGGGCAGGAATTTAATGAAGAGTTTGGTCTATAATCACTGCTATGATATTTTCATGTCCTAAAGCACAACACGTTCATTCGAACTCACTATGTCCAATGAGATGGTTGTGCTTGCATGTTGAGCTGCAGCCTGAAGTCAGGGGATGTCGCTGAGAGTTTACATCTTATCTCATCCGTCATGTTTGATCTGGACTGATATTTTGATTTCACACAAACAGGAGCACTAAATCCAACTTAACACAAATTTTTATCCAAACTATTTGTATATATCAATGCAATGTTTTCAAAGTTGTTTATGTGGATACAAAATATATTTTGTATTTTCCTTGAAATTAAAGGTGACCTGTGAAACATACTTGGAAGCAAGTTCTGCCTTCTGGAGGTGTGTTGAGCTGAATGCATTTCTTCCCTTATAAAGCATTTAAGTCAATTATTTTTTTTTGTTGTTGTTGTTGTTCTTTTCATCTATGTTTACAACCATATAGTCATCTTTCCTGTAGCACATTGCAGAACTTCCTGCCACATTAGGTGAGGTGACATCCTTGGCAGTGCAGTGTATTACCTCACCCACGTGCGCATGCACATGCGCTCTCAACCATGACATAAACAAAACACACCTGCTTCTAAATAACTTGCGAGTGGAGGTCAAAACCTTCACTGGCCACCCATAACTTTTAGAAGTTGAGCTTATTTTAAATTCTAATGATCTAATTAAGTTACTTTAAATTAATTAACCAGAGCTGGAGACTTAATTTGAAGGTAAAAACGAAGGACGGCTGGTTGTTTGGAGTCCATGCAACTATAATTTTATAAAGGCTGATGTAATATTGTGGCAGATTAATCAGCACAAATACGCTTAACACCTAATTATTTAGTACCATGTATACAGTGTGCAGGACATTAATTCTAGTAATATTACGGCAACTATGCTGTACATGAACGTGTCACAAGAAATCAAGAAAACAGGCAAATTCCTGCCAATTAGAACATGTTTGTCTCTCTTACTCTCCATAAAAATAACACCCAGAGTAAAAGCACATCTGCCGTTTCCATTGACAGCCTAAGACTTCATTGCAGCTTAATTAATTTTTAGGTGTTGGCTGAACGGAAACAGATAAGCTAATACAAAGATACACAACAGCTATAAAGAGCTCCTGACTGACTGATCCTGAGCATGGCAGGGGAAAAGCTGGTGACTCCACTGCTCTCCTGTACAATATGTTTTGCTTGCTGGGTAATTAGATTGCAGATTCTTGCGTTTGAAGCACCTGTGCTTTTGTGAGGACAGCACAACTGTCTCCGTGCGTTTAGCCTTGACTTGTGTGTATGTTACTGCGTGTGTTGAGCACTGCGCTCATCTGTCAGCTTGCATGTACCTGGGTGTATGTGTGTGTGTGTGTGTGTGTGTGTGAATGTGTACTTTTTTTGGCAAATCACCTTCATTATAAATGTCTCTCATTACAGTAATGAGATGATTTCATTATCACTTCAACGACCTTGTCCCTGGTGCTAAACAAGGCCGGCTGTTACAAACCCAGTGGGCTTCCTGAGTCGAATCACAGCAGGCAGTCAAGTAGGCGGGTAGGTTGGCAGGTGTTGCCAGCTCTACCATGAATGGAGACATCTAACTGAAGTGCAGAACTGCATACATGCGAGTTTGATTATGGATAAGGGTGAAAAACATGAATGCTGGAGTCTTGTGATTGTTAAGTTACTGTCTTAAACAGTAGGAAATCATATGCCATGTCACCCAGAGCCAGCTTTGACCCATAAACAAATTGAGAGCCTTCATCGAGGGCTCAAGGAACATTGAAACAGAGCATATGAGCTCTGAATGTAGATTACATCAATCCACAAGGTCTCTACTTCCTGGAGTCAAAGCAGGTGTTACTTTCACAACTTGAGAGAGTGAGGTGGAACTACCCCTCAGGTCATGAAGAAAAAACTAAAAATCAAAACTGTGGGAACAGAAATCAAGTAAACTTGTTTTGTCCTCCAAGTTTTATGTCAGCAAACAACAGAAACATAAAGTTGACATACATCTCCCTCATCTGTTGAGCTAGGCAGTCGGTCTCTCTGCGCCTTGCTTACTTTCATGGCTGTTCTGTGACTTTGGAGCTGAGACAAATGAAAGTGATGCCAAACGGTCAACGGTGTTTATAAACTGCAGCTCGGGTTGCAGTAATTGCCTACATGGGGCTATACATTTTGCACACACTCCTGGAAGGCATTCAAAGTCTTTTCATGTGCAAAAGAAGAAGAAAGTTTCAAACTCAATCACAGCAAGAAAGCTTGAATGTCAGACTGTCAGGTTCCCATCATTGAGCTACATTCCTCATCATGACAGAAAATGTCTTCGTGTATAGATGGCTGTAAGATGGCTGACAGAAATAGATAGTTATGGAATACACTGAAAAGCTGCTTAGGTTGGTGAGATTAATAATATTATGCTAATATCCGGTCAATGCTCAAATAAATAATGTGTACCTTCATTACCTTGTAATGGAATCAACAGAAGATAAAATACCACGCCACTCGGTAGCTATTATAACTTTTCAGCATCATAAAATGTTTTCTGTGTTAGAAGCCCGTGTTGAATATTTAGAAATCCAAACTGCGCATCAATATCCTGCAGCACACCAACACAAATGCAGCTCACTGCCACTAATGCACAATGCTGTTTTCTGTCTGAACACCCACTTTCTAATGTATCTTGACACGTGTCCCTGATGCTTATTTCATCAGCACACTGCTGGGATTTATTTGGAAAACTGGGGTAATAAGGAGCCAAATGTAGATATATCCATATAATAGTATTTATACAAATCTTAAACATACAGTAGCATAGTATGCACTGCTCAAACACATTGTCTTTGCCTATCTCCTCTCATCCTTTCTGAGCACTCAATCTGTTTGGTGAATGACCTTTACTTGTTGGAGAGCTTATCTCCTGCTTTTAAAATGCCCTGCACCCCGTGAACTAATCCTTGGAGCTAAACACTGCTGCCCTAATCCCTTCTCTCTGTACACTTCATTCATTATTTGCTTTCATTCTAATTTTCTTCAAGGCACTGAAAGGCTCATGCAGGTGAACTTCCCTGGGTATTTCTGTGCGTATGCCTTATCACTTAATTCCTGTATATCTGGGGTACTTAAAACCGGCTTCTAGTGTGTGTGTGAGTCTGACCAGCATGGCTGGGCAGGGACCAGTGACCATGCAGTCATTGGGGTGCATTTAGGAGGATTGCTGCTGTGTAGAAAGGGATCAGGACTTGAGTCAGAACCAATGCTGCATGGGCAGAGGCCCAGAATCAGCATTTGAAAGGTTAGTGGTGTGTGTGTGTGTGTGTGTGTGTGTGTGTGTGTGTGTGCGTGTGTGTGCACGCGCCAACCCCAAGGGTAACAGTTCCTGGTCACAGTCCGTAGATTAAAGTAATTGCCAGTGGAGGGCAACCTGCAGCTGAGGCCCAGAGATGGTGTGTCTGTGTGTGTGTGTGTGTGTGTGCCTGAAATCAAGGGCTGCCGCTCATGTCCAGTGAGCCAATACTCTACACAATGTGCATTTTCTGCTTAGACTCATGCAGAATCTGAAATGGGTTTGATTTTACCCACTTAAGTACAGATTCTCATTACTCTACTGTAATGAATGGTACCCATGGTGAGATATTTTCCGTATTTATCAAGATTAATTTCCTTCTATAGTATGACTATAGTACACGTCTCTGTCCAGCTGTCCAGGGTGTAAGAACTGGCTGACTTTAGCCTGACAGCTGCTGTTCAACTGTGCGACTTTTGCTCTCTCCTACAAAAAGTCTACTGTTAGTAAACGCTCTCCAATCACAGCAGACAAGGTCAGCCTGAGTGAGTCAGAGTGGGTGTGGACCAGCCAACTCACTTTAAAGAGCTTTTCATGGACGACTTCCTCTCACTCATGGATGAGGAGAAAAATAAACCCACCTAAAAATCATGTTACTCATCTTTTGGAGGTGTTCTATAAATCTTCAGGAATAAAATTTATGGTGTCCTTGTTGTGAGATGAGACTATTCGGAAGCTGGTTTTTATTACAGTTGGATCAAAAAAAGAACTAACTAACTAACAAACAAAAAAGTTCCCATGGTTCATCTGCAGTGTTTAATAAAAACAGCTAACCAGATAAAAATTTAATACAATTTATAAAATGTAGATTTACACACACATATATAAATATATTCAGTGGTATTTCATGTTCTTCAGATTGAACTACTGGGATACTTTTCAGTGTTGAATGTTCTTTTACCAAGTCACCAGCAGAGGGCCACAGAAACTAAGATTTAACAAGATACAGCATTTGAAAAATTTTGATGTTTTTATTGCTTCTATAAATGGAATCATGGTCAATTTAATTCGACTTTTGACAGGAGGTATATGAAGAATATATACAAGTGATTGCATTAATATTCACCTTCCTGAGGTCAACATTTAGTAGATGCTCCTTTGGCTGCAATTACAGAACAGAGCATATGGTGCTCTCAATCACACTTAGACACTGCAATTTTATTTTGTATTTCAATGGAAAACTGGTCAGGTTGAAGAGCCCTTTTCAAGTCTAGCCATAAAATTGCAATTGGCTTAAGGGCTGTGCTTTGACATGGCCACTCCAGGACATTCGCCTTGATGCCTCTATATGATTTCTATGTAGATGTTGTTCCCACGCAGGCTGAATCAGATTGTCCTTCAGTATTTCCCCCATATTTTTTCTGCATTCATTTAATCCTCTAACTTTACAGCCCTTTGAGGTCCTGCTGCTGAGCTTCCCCACTGTGTCATGGGTTTGTGGTCATCTGCAGCGTTTGGTTTTCTGAAAAACACTGCATCGAGTCTGATGGCCAAGAGCTCCATTTTGATCTGAGCAGATTAGCAGCTATATTGCTTCCATTCCCTAACGATGGATTAAGCGGAATTCCAGGGCAATTTCATTGACTTCTTTATTGAAGATTTTTGTATTCATCCCATGAATGATACTTTGAAATGAAATGAAATTTCTTTTAAGCATTGCTTGCTGTATTCTTTTTGTCTTGATGTTGTGTCGCCAGGAATGCTGTTTAAAAAGAGACACATGCTTTTATACTGCTTCTCATTTGAGAAACAATCAAGTGATCTCCATTTAATTTATTTTTAAGACTTCAAGCACCAATTTACTAGACCGTTGTTGAATTAGGCCAGTTACCTTTCATGAAATCACTTGTTTTACATTATATATTCCTGATTTATTGACATTACTTTGTAGAAATTGTTTCACATCAAATTCATGTCAAAGACGCCAAATTGTATCAGCCATTATTCCATTTATAAAGGCATAAAAGGGGAAAACATCTAAAGGGATGGATACTTTTCAAGCCCCTGTGCATTTCCCTGAAAACTGCAATACTTCAATGAAATTTAATATGGGGTTTGGGGACCAAAAGTGAAATTGACATTTTCTTCCCTTTAATCTTTAACAAACTCTCCAGACGGAAAGATGCACTTGTTAATTTGTGCCAACAAATCCTGTCCCCCTTATTTCCCTCTGTGAGCTTTGAATACATAAAATGAATGCGTACATTGATAACCTAGGCACAACTTGGATTTAATTACCTGCAAGAAAAATCTAATATTCTGTATGAATGTACGAGTTCACTTCTGTCCACTTCTGAGACCACTGAACCCAAATGACCACCAATTGGACAATGACCCAAACAGCTTGTGAGTTGCTCCTACAAAATAAAAGCAAAGCATGGAGGACAGGAGAGAAAGCCATAGAGGGAGAAAGGCAGAGAGAAGTGGCAGACATGAAGCGTGACAGACACCACAGGCAAAATAAAACAGAAATTAGAGAGCAATAGACCGAGGGACCATGTGGCAGAGGGCTCACACCCTGTAGTCTTTCCGATTCCTTTATCAGCGAAACAAGCTGTCCTCTTTCACTAGAATTTATGTCAGCTGCACGTGGGTCAGAATGGGTTCATCATTTGCTGTGTTACGTGAAAATGGCTCATAGATTAACAGGTAATAAAAGAAGACCCAAGAGCACCAAACAAAAGCAGAGGTCACTCCTTGATTACAATGGCACCGTTTGCTTTGTTCAAAACAGACAAGCAGCGCTTGGAGTTAATTTAAACTTGTCTCAGGTGAATAATAAGCAGGACATTACACGAATAGTCATCCTTTGTGTTGGCTTCCGGTGGGGTTGGGGGTGAGGTGAAAAGTCTCACATGATGATGACTGGGCTGGTGTCAAATGTACATGTTTCAATAGCAGACAGGTGTTCAGAGGATGGAAAATGACTAAGGTGATGTTGTTGGGTTGGTTCATATTGTATTTATGAGTCACGTAGCACAGGTAAAGGAGGCACGATGCTGTAGGGAAGGGCACTGTATGACAAATGGGAACGGAAGGTGAATAAGATTTCGGCCCAATAATAGATCAATGCAGTTCAAGCAGAATGAGTAATGCACGTCCAAGAGGGGTCGCCTAGACTACAACTCAAGGACAGAGGTTCTCTGTGAGCAATACTTTTTATTTTGGGGGTTAGTTTATTCTATCTGAAATAGCTGCATGGAGGTTTTCGTGGTTCTTCAGTCTTTTCTTTTGCTGTGAATTAATATGGATCAGCAATTTACACCTTCCTCATTCAATTCAAAAGTTCTACAAAGTCTCTGAAAATGGAGCCTGATTTGATGTCAGTGCAGCAGGAACACAATTTGAGAATCTAAATATGTCACATAAGATTTGTTGCTGTTGTCAACATTTCCCAATTGGACTTGTGCGACTGGACAGAGGTCTCCTAATTTACATCGCATAGAAAGATGGTGAATTGCTATGTGCCAGACATTTTTCTTGGTGGATGTGTGTAACCAAAAGCTTCACTACATGCTTTATGGGGAGAATATTTCTTGTTTATTTGTTTTTGGCATTGTATGTAGTGTAAAACCAGTAAAGTAAATGATTTTCTGGCCAAATAATGCAATCTAAAAAGTCTAGCAGTCCTTTTTAAAAAAAAAAACGCCCTCATATGCTACATGATGAAAGAAAATAACAGCCCATGTGTTTTCCTGTCCTTTCCTGTCAGATCTTTGCACCTGACCAGGTAGCCACTGGCTCCTGTTTTCTTACACTATGTCATACACTTGAAGTGTGTCTCCCACAGGAGAATGGGATCAAATCCAACACCTGCCATGTTCCCCACTCTGCTGTGCCTTTGCATCTGGCTGCCACACATTCACCTTCGCCCTCTTGTCACAGTAACAGCAGCACCCATACTCTAAAAAATAACAATGCCCCACCAAAATGAATGTCGACTTGAAAAAAGTAGTTACTTAGGATCTGTGAAGCATTTTGCAGAAGATGGCAATTTGACCTGTGACTTTTGGAGTCTGCCGTGCTTTGCTTTAAAGTTGGCGGTGACATTTAGCATAAAAGGATACTATGCAGTGGGAATGTGATAAAAGTATGAACAAAGAGGGTGAAATTAAAGCAAACTGCTCATTCCTGTTGTGCTCAAAGCAGTTAAGGTTCAGCAGCCTGCAGCGCTGCCTTATTATTATTACAGCTTTAATTTTTTTTTTTTTTTTTTGCTTTCAGTGGTTACTCAAACAAACAACCTCAGTGACGAGCAAAATATCTCATTACAAACCATAAATCATTGCTAACCACAGGGAGAGCAACGAGGTAGAACAAAAACCTCCGTCGATGAAGGTTAAAAGAAAGCATGTTTTAGCTTGGGGGGGCTTCCCCATCAAAACTACACTGCATTACACAACATAATCTTTTATGCTGAATGAAGTGTTCTATTAAATGGATTAACAGAACACATTAAATTGTAAACATCAAAACTTACATTTTGTTTGGCTTTTAATTATGAGTAGATATAAATCCCTAAACTATCACAATGCTGCAATGCTTTGAAACATATCTCTGTATTTACTGATATAAAGATTATATTCTTTCCTTGTGTTGCACAACACCACAAGGACAGGTTGGGCTGCCTGAAAGTAGCGATCAAATATCCTACAAGCCTAGACCTGAGTCAGTGAGAGAAATTAGCATTCTCCTCTCATCACGCACTGCAGCCTCATACATGTTTGTGAAAACGGCAGAATTTGAAGCTTGGATAGAGGAGGCATTCTTTGCCTTGACATTGCTAAGTCACTATGCTAACAAAAGAAAAGCAGCAGACCAGTGCAAAACAACTTGAATGTGGCTGTCAACACAAAGTTTGTGTTAGCACATGTAAATATCGCCTATTGGGCACATTTGCTCAAATGTTCCCAGGCTTTTTCACTGACTACCACTACAGTGGAAAGGAAATTTAAATGTCACCCTGGTTGTTCACAGTTAAAGGATGGATGTCTTTCAACCATATGGGTCCTGTCCTCAATTCACCCCCCTTGCCCCTCTGTCTCTGTCCTACTTTCCTTTTCCAACAAGTCCAACCACATACTGTATGCACCTGTACTGGGAAAGTTCAGGACTAAGGGTAGAGAACCATGAAAGGATGTTCCTGAAGACTGAACATGATTTTAAAGGACAGGTGATAACACCAAAGCCATTTGTGTGTCCCTGGGCGATTTGGCGCTTCATGCTTTGGTGCTTCAAGCGAACAATAGCAGAGAGATAACAGAATAGCCTTATCAAAAGTATCTATAGTAACATTATTTAAGTGCTCGAACCACCCAACTCTTTCCTTACTTTACTCCAACAACTGCTCACCTTTCCTAAGAAAAATGAGCTTATATCAAACATTCAAATTGCACAAAGCTTCTCAAAATTACGACAATAAAATTTTGCAATTTACACAGATCACAGCTAAAATTCAGAGTCCTTTCTCCATAGCCTTTTGTGTCCTAGTTAAGCATTAGGGTAATTTTTACCCTGAAATTATTTGAGTTGATCAAAAGGGCAAGTAGCTTGAACACAAAAGCTCATGGGAAATTACAGTGCAATTATGGCTAGTTAAAATCATCATCAAGCTTGATACAAGGGAGCAGCTACAGACAAAACCACATTAAAATCAAATGTCTATGAAAAGCACTGGATTTGTAAATTTTTGAGTGTATCTTGACAGCTTTAATAGCGAGTCCACAAGATTCTTTTTCACATGCACGAGCGCATGTGTAAAATTGTATTATGCATTATGTGGCTTCAAATTTCTGACACCAGTGGAAATTGTTTGTCCTGTCTTACAAATCAAACAAACCTTCTGCTCACCAAAATCACTCTTGTCTCATCCACAATGAGTGAACAAATAAAACACGGCAGCTGCACGTCATTCTGTAATTGGACGAGGTGAACTTCATCATTAGTGTATTTCACAGAATGATCACCGTGACATTAACGCAATTGATTTGGGGAAGAAAGGCATAATACAGGCCGACGTGTAATATCTTATGTGGTGATATTAGCAGGTGCCGCTGAACTACAAATCAAAATTGTGCTGAGTTTTGACAACTAGCTCCTCCCGTGCAGCCTGACACTGAGCTTCAGGACTAAAAAACAACAACAACAAAACTGCTCTGTAAATAAAGGCGATGAAGAGTTTTTTCTTTAAGATGATTTTTCTTGAGGGAAAATTGTGTTAAGGAGTTCAATTGGTGCAGAAGCAATGTACAATACTTCACAAAATTTCTAATGTGGTGTTTTTAGCTCCAACAGCAAGCAGTTTGTTGACCCTAATCCCACACAGTGCCAGCCTGTGGACTTTCACATATCAGTTTTTCACGACTCAGAGTGGAGGTGAGCAGTACAAATGACTGAAGGGATTCTGAAGTTTGGTTTGGAAGGCATGTTTGTAATACGTCTTCTTTCGACAGAAAAAATACAAAGGACCAGAACTAAATACACCCAGTCTGGGGCCTGGCAAGACTTTTTTTTTTTTCTTTTTTTGGTAAGAATTCCTTATCCAAAGCATGTGAGACATCTCTGGATGCAGCACACAAATTGTGTAGTGTAGGACTGTGGATGGGCCACTTCCTAAGGCCAAGACAACAACACACACAGATGCACAAAGATCTCCCATTATTTGAGAAGAGCTTCTGCCTGCAGATCAGCAAAAGTAGTCCTTATCTTTTAGATCTCATCACATGCCAGGGTGGTATTCCCCTGGCTTCTTGGGTACTGCTTCTATGAATATGACCGTTAGTGACACCAGAAGTACTGAAAGTAGAAGCTGGGAGGGTATGGCTCTGAATCGGTTACTAAATTGGTATCCCCTCTGGTTGAAACAAAATCCACAGCATATGTACAGTCCAATTTTTTATACAAGAATATGACCTTGATAAAGGAAAACATAAAGCAGCTGCAAAATACATTGATGATAATTGTGTATATTGTTACAAAGCCATTATGTAAACAATTTTAAAAAATCCTGTTTTATAAAAATAAAAGTTCCTTCAGAAGGGACCCAAGTGTTTTAAAACATGAGTCACTCCAGAATGCAGTGACTTCAGAGTTTTTGAATTATGCATTAAGACAGTTTTAAATGAGAAACTAACAAAATTAAATATTCACTAAATAAATGCATCTTTGTAACCTTGTTGCAGATTGAACATTATCCGGTTGAAACACTTCTTTAAATATCTTTTCTCTCTGCCCAAATATAGCTGCTGGTTTATCAGAGAAGCAGGAGGCGTGTAAATGTGCTGATATAGGGTCTTTTAATGTATGGACGTAGCACAGGTTACATCTCCCACATTGCTGAGGGAGCACCAGGAGAAAGTGCAGATGAGGGATCATACCATGGATGCAGCAAAGCTCTTTTCTGTTTATTAATTAATTTATTTTTTTTTTGATGATTATAGAGAAAATAGGACAGATATGTTTGAACGGCTGCCAACAGACAGTGAGCACAACCCTACTTGTAAGTTCACTTTCAGTTTTAATGGTGCTCACTGTACAAAATTTAAAATCCGAATGCATGCACTGCAGAGGAGAGCAATTGGCTGAGTATCTTACAAGCTTAAAAATGTCAGCGGGGGAATCTTTAGGATCCCATGGTAAAAAACAAACATTAAAAGAGAACTACTGTTAAAAAAAAACAGCCCACTATGAATGAAATTAATACTGCATCAGTGTTGACAGTTATTGGCTTGCAATATTTTGCTGCTATTCCATAAGAGGAAAAAGGAAAACTGGAAAACCTGATGTATTATCCAAAAACCAGGCACAATTGTCGGAAGCAGAACGTACACGCTACTTGACAGACACTGACAGGTTACTCGCTTGAAATAACTCCAAACTCCAGCTTCAATAAGCACCATCAGGTAAAATCCACATCTCAAACTGTCTCAGAAAAAGGTCACATTTCTTTTTCTTTCTACTACCTGGTCATTGTTGCATTCAAGGCATTTCGCTTATGTTGTCCACCCACTGTCTGTGACCTCACTGTTCCCAGAATGTAGTAAGTCGTTCCAGCTAATTAAGCTAATTACAATATCAAATATGAAACATCTAGTCTCAAAGAACATTTGCATTGTAAACATAGTTTTGAATAGATTTGAATCAGCCATGTTTTTTTAAAAATTCATTCTGTCACAATGCAGTCTACACATTAGCAAGATCAATGTTTTTCTTTCATAATGAACTAAGGGTGCCTTATCCTGTGATCAAACATTAGATAAATGTAAAGGAAATAAATAAAGAGGCTATGCACTTACTGCAATGACAGCTGTTAGACTCTGTGGAGGTCCTGGTCCCAGTCTGCAAAAGCAAATACAGAACAATGTAGAAGCATGTCTTATCTGTACATTTGATCTACTATTAGTTCACACACATGTGATTAAGCACCAGGACCATTTAGTAACAGCAGTTATAAAAATTACTAGCCAAAATGTTTAAACTTGTTTAACACAACAGCCATGCTTGGAAGTGACTCATAATAATTTTTTAACAAGGCATGTTCAAGAATACAATATGTTTATCCCAGGAGACATGGGACATTAGGCCAAGGATTTTTCTTCAAATAACTCGCATACATTGAAAAATCTGCTACACAGTGCTTTCTCCAGAACATAATCAAAGCCATTAAAGTGAGACGCACTGTTTAGATATTGACTTGTATTTTTTTCCTAATGCTTGAATCTGCTTTGACATAAATCCAGATTATATTAAGTTGCGTTAATGGACTATTGAGTGATATGTCAAACTGGGTTTTTAAAATTCTGCAATAACTCTCCATTCTAAACCCAAAAGAATGACCAAGGTTGTAATTTTTCCATTTTGTATTCACTTCTGCTTCCTCCATCCCCTGACCACCTCCTTTGAGAGGCTGTATCTGGGTTGGGTCACCATTGAGGTCAAACTCAGACTTGCATCCCAGTACCATATTCCAGATGGGAGCTAAATTGACACTAATCCTGTGACAAACCCATTTGGCTACAAACAGCAGACAAACAAAACCACAGAGTGAGGGAGACATTCCCGCCCCATCTGAAAATAATCAACCAGAACGCTGTAGAGAATTACAATCGAGGACAGAGACATAGATGAATCAGTTTATATCCCAAGGTTACTTTAAATAGTTTTGATATGTCCAACCTTTTCAACTCATCACCAGAGATGTTCACGAGTTTTTGGTCACGAGTCCAAGTCAAGTCTCAAGTCTCTAAAAAATAAAAGTCTCATAAATGTCTCTTCTGGTTGTAATGAATGTTCTATCTTCTGCTGATATCCGGTCTGTTAAGAATACTGCATAGCTATATCTAAGAAATTCAAAACATTTACTGTATTATTATCCCTCCTTTATCTTTACATAGCTGATGCTAAGCTAAACATGTTTGCTAACCGTCCATATGCGCTAATGTGACTTAACGTAAGTTACCGATTCGGGTGAGTTTTCAGGTGCCTGATAAAATTTGAAATAGTTGATCCAGCGTCGTTAATTTTGGTACCACAGACTTTAAAAAAGATGGCCTCAACAAAAGAAGCGCGGACTTCAAAGTTTTTATAACCAAACGTAATTACGAAGGGTAACGTTACAGAAGCAGCTGCAGGTGTGCCGGTCGCCATAGTTACCGTCATCTGAGGTACGAGTGCGCGAGGCGCGCACCCGATGCCTAATATGGCTATTACCGTGACATTAAGCTCGTCAGACGTTTCAACGTTTCCTCAATGTTGATACGCCAGAAAAGGAAAACACACGATTGTTCAAGAGTCCCAAAACACGAGTCCGAGTCGAGTACAAAGTCTTTTCAGTACGAGTCCAAGTCAAGTCTGAAGTATCGAGTCCCCATCTCTGCTCATCACACAAAAGCATGAGCCAGAATAATATCAGTCCCCCCACTTCAGGGTGTTCAGAGGTCAGGCATAGCAACAACTCAGTTGGAACTGGTAGCACTTCAGTCTAGTGGTGAATGACTTAGGAAAGCTCGATCCCAGATTCACTACATGATATAAAGGCATTGTGCCAGTGTGCTGATTCCTCAAGACCGCTGTACTATCCTGCAAAAAAAAAAAAAAAAAAACGCCCTCTTTGGTGTTTTTGATCTTGTTGTATTACATGGTCTGCAAATGGCCCAACATCTTCTCATTTTTCTGCTTTGGATGAATTCACCTTATATGCCAATTAAACAACGTGATATTCATCTCTTGGGTATTGTGCTGAGTCCAGGCTATTTAAAGACAATCAATGCAATGCATTTTTTTTCTTGGTGTTTTAAGGACTTCCAAGAGGAGGAGCTCTGTGTAACTGCTACATAGCTTTCCCAGCTGGATAAAATATAACCACATTTAGGCAGGGATGTCCCGGAAGTTGAGCGAGTTTCCTTTCTAATATTTTTTTTTCTACTTGAGAAGAAATAAAATAGTAATTGTTATATATTTAGATGCAAAAGAGCCCTCAAATCACGTTTGATACACGTTTATATCATTTACAAAGTGGGTTGGGTGAAGAGAATAGAAAAGAATGGGGGAAAAAAATAAATAAATGAAATAAATGAGACGCTGATTCTTTTACCTCTCCTGGCTTTTACTCTGAAATGCCTCAGCGGAAGTGAAGGCTGTCAGTACGTCTGGCTTGACGCTGCTTCCTGTCGTCGTCCACCTCTCCGCATGCAAATTACAGAGAAACTCTGGCACCTCACGGACTGGTTAACTACAGAGCGCGAGGTGCTGCGCGAGAGGAGCACACGGCACGTGCCCTTGACATCCTGAGTGGACTTCTGAAAGAAGAGAGAATAAATTATGTTTTAATAAAACACTCTTTTCTTTTTGGCAGCTCGAACCTGTAACTTCATCCTCGGTAACTGCTGGGGCAGGGGGCGGACTGAGGGAGGGGGCGCCTCTCTACATCATCCCGGGACCGGCGGAATAATAAAGACAGCTGTGTGTGAGACAGGGGGGACAGTGGACGGTGCGAGGACAGGCGGGGACGGAGGAGCCCGTGAAGTTTCCCCGACTGTCAGTGGACAAAGTGGCCCCTCTTCGATGCATCCGCTGGCTGCATCTCCTGATGGACTGAGAGCGGAGACATTTGGAATAGCCCTCCTGTTGTTTCCTCACTTTTAGTCGGTAAGTCACGAAGCGGGCTCACTGAGGATGTTTTTCATTCTGGGCTCTTTAATGACTTTGTCTCTGCTGTTATGAAGGCTCTCCTGCTGAATTTGGTAAGTGGGATAGTCAGCAAGGAATCCAGGTGTCCATTATGGGCAGGTTGGAACCAGCTGAAGTATGTTGTATAGCAGCCGAGCCTCCATACCTGACCTTTAAAAACTCTGCTGTTAAATGTACAGTCAGTGGAATAGATATCTGTTTATCAGGAAAATGGATGCAGGGAAAGTCATGTAGGAAGAGTCTGGATTTGACGCGGAGCACAGCAGTGAGGGGACTCCATTACCTCCAGCACACCTGGCTGCCACACGCAGATACTGTATCCTGAGGCAGTGTGCAGGCGTCAGGAAATTTACACTGATGTGCCTTTTACAGTACACTGAAAATCCCCAACATCTTGCTTTAGTTTTTCTGTAGAGCGACAAATGCAGACCTGAGCATGGTGGCATATTTCAGTGCACTAATGATTCCCCTTTTCTGGCATTTGAGTGTAGTCAAATATAGTTGTATAGGAATTTAATGATTTATTATTACATGTCTTTGGTCACAGGTGTGTACTTAATAAGGGAAGTGTCATTACTAATGACTAATCTCAACCAATTAAGAACGAGGGTTACATCAGAAGGAAAATCATTTCTGCCATAATCAATCTCACTGAAACACATATACTAGTTCTCTTAATATTAACCATACATTCCTGTAGATCAGGACTGATTAAGTATATCTTTCCTGCAATTAAGCTTAATTTAATCAGTTATTACAGATTGGCTTTTTTGACCATGAGGGTGGCATTATAGTCCCATTTAAGTACAAGTTAATGAAGAAAAGAATTATCTAATTATCTTTAAATTTTGAATTGCATAATTAAGCTTGGATCCCAATTTTTTGCTTGGATGGATCAGTGGTTATAATTTAATAGCTTCGTTAAAAGAGTTCCATACCATAAATGCACTGACTGCTTAAACCTAATGTGCCAGAATAATTTGGGATTAATTATTGATTGTCAATTTCTAAAGGGGCAAAACCAATGTGGGCCAATTTAGACTATGCAACTATGCAAATTACAAATCACAGGTATTTTTAATTCTTTCCTCAATAAGAGATTTGGATATACACATTTAAATTTACATCAGTATTTATGTTCTTTGTTTCTTCAGTTTGAAATGACCCTAATCCAACACCAGTAATGGTCCAACCATATCAAACTGTTCAAAAAAATGACTGGGTGCGATATGAAGCGATGCACTCGTGGTTAGATCTCTATTTAACAAACTGCTTGGATTGAAGCGAAGCATGAACGTCTGCTTGTTTGGGTGCTGTTTATTGTAATGTGTGAAACAACCAAAGAAAATTGGTGTGATCAGTATGAGCAGTCTAGGATTGTCAGCTCAGAGGTAGAACAGAGGAGGGAGGTATTGTAAAAGTTTATATAAGCACACTACCTTCTTTCAGAGAAAGATATAGTGAAGAGCTTGTGCTTCTCTAAGACACGGAGAAATGAGGGAGCGCTAGCCCACAGAATATTGAATCAGTCAGAAAAAAAGGAGCAAAGGGGAAAGGGAGTTGAACTAGCTCTTGCCTCTTGAGGGGGTGGATGTCATAATTATCATTTCTCCAGGATTGCAGTGGAGGGCCGTGGGCACTGGCAGAATCTCTGCAGATATGTGGGTGTAGTGGTGGTGTCGACCCTGTAGGGCAGGCCACGTCACATCCAATACTGACGAAAAAAGGACAAGTCCTACTATAATTGGTGCCTGGGAACACTGCAGGGCACCCTGGGAAGTTGATGGACGACCAGAGTACGCATACATAAACAAAGCAGAGGACGCGTGCACAAGGACAAGAACACACATTCGCACACGTGCATGCCACAGCAATAGAGTGCACGCACCTCTAATCTGCTATCCCATGTCAGGTTGAAATGGAACAACCTCAAGCAATGCAACAAGTCTCACTGTCTTGCATTCTCCATCTTAATCTCCTTCTTATTCTTTTTAAGCCCTCAAGCAAAAGCAGCCTAACTAATACTAAAGTATTAGTTGATGCACTTCAGTGTTGGCTGGTGACCTCCAAGTGAATAAGAAGGAAAGAATTAAAAAAGATGTCTCTTTCCTGCTGTTGGCTTTTATACTTGTGCTTCAGGTCATGTTTTCAGTGAAGTAGTGAAAATTGAAGTAAAAGAGCAGGCCGGTCCCAACACTTTTCTGTAAATTACATCCATTGTAATTGTCAGACATGACACTCCGTATTATCACAACTAGCTCTTGCCTGTTTGTGCTTTGCCACCCCCTGTTATATTGCTGTTCTCCAGAAGTGTGTTATCTCAAACAAATCAAAGAAAATAGCATGTTTCTCTTAAAGCTCTTCTTGCTATCAACACCTCTGTAAAGAAACATAAATGAGGTTGGAGCTTCAGGTGAATGGATCTCTGACTAGAGCGTGGTGGGTTGATAGAGTCCTGACAGGGCTCCACATTTAGTTTTTTTACCTAAAAATTTTAGAATCCAAAGTCCAAATATGCATAATGATTTTAAACAAAACAGATTTGTAATTTTTTTTTTTTAGTTTTGTTTCTGATCAGTGTTTTAAGCTGATATGTTACACAAATATGCACAGAGCTAAATTGTTTTGAAAACATGACAGGTACTGAGTCTTAACATTTATCCATCTGGCTATCTTTGTTAATGCTGTATGAATATTGGAAAACATACTGTTTGCAAAGTAACACATGAATGACGACGGGCTGTGGTTAGTGCACTGATGAAATGCTCAGTGAGCAGATTACTTTGAACAATAAACAGCCCTTCATCTTTGTTTGAAATGCAACACTCCCTTCTGTTGCATCATTGTCACGTGTGTTGGGCACACTTTCACCAGACGTGCATGCTGTGTTTTCTGTAAATGCACATAATCTTCAATTTCTGTTGTGGGAGTGTGCATTTTAAGGTTCCTGGGAGTGATCCATTAAAAAAATAAATAAAGAATTAAGCATGCTAAGGCTTTTTTTTTTTTTTTTTGGACCTCTAACAGGTTTAAACATGAACTCCAGAATGTTGTCCAGCTTCTTTCACTGCCCACTGTGGCACTCCTACTTAATTGGTCTTGAAAGGTCTTGTTCAGTAGGACATTATGGGTCAGCGCAAGTCTCTGCAGTTGTTAAGTCATCAGACACCCAATTAATTGGGCCATAGTACTCAATCCAAAAAAAGAAACAGGGCAGAAAAAAAACATGCCACCTTTGACTAAATCTTTAAAGTTGCAGTCCTCAGTGTTTTACATTAAAATATACCTGCTATGTCAGCCTGACTACCAAACTGGGACTGTAAAGCTGGAAAAGCAACACCTCCCACTTACTGAGACTTCCTGGGCTTGTTCTGAGACACATGGGTCAAATCAAAACAGTCTCTTTAACATCCCACTTTGAGCTTTACATTCTGGATTTTACTTATAAATGTGAAATTTGTTATGTTAATTTTTTGGCCTTTACAGCTTCTGTTTTGGCTGAACGTAGTTCAATCCTATTGTATGTGAAAAAATAAACACAGTAATTCACATGCAGACTTGTATAGGCTTGAAAATTATCAGTCTTTCCATCTTCTAACCAGCTTATCCTGTTAAGGACTACAGAGTGGTGTTATGAGAACGTTTTATATCCATTATGCCAGATGCTCTGTCACTGTGCCTGTATTGTCAAGTCCTGTGTGTCTGATGCTTATTTCCTGTGGTCCTAAACAGGATTCCCAGGCAATTTTCATCCACCCTCTCAGTGCTGGATGGGTGGAGTTTTACTTGTATGGGCTCTGCATCATTTAGCAACTTCCACTTATCCCAGTATAACACAGGAACGATTTATGGTCTGTCAAATTAATGAACAGGGATAACAAGGGGTAAACATGATCCAACCAGTGATCTACTGTCAGAGGTAAAACGTCCTTGTCCATGTTTCCGAAACAAGAAAGACTCTGTGACTTTGTGTTACTCTTATATCCTGATATAATTTTACTGCATAAGAGCTTAAAGTCCTTTTGGTATTATTTTTACTTGGAAAAATAAAAGTTTATAAGGTTTAAATTTAAGGCACTATTTTGCTTTTCTATTCATTTTTCATGCATTGTCTCATATTCAGATATTTCAAATGTCCTAAGTCACTAAGCTATTTAAGACAGAATTAGTCTAGATAATGAGATTTCCACTATCAATGATATATAAAATGTCTAATATGTCATGCGTAATTTTTCAAAAGCATATTGTATAGTATATTTCTTTGCTAATTTTCACTTAACCAGATACTATTCATCTGTTACTTATGATTATATCCACTAACAGATGTGATCATAAAAACAGCATCCGACTGGGTATTTGTTTTTCTAATTAGTAAACTCAGCAGGCTTTTACAGACGAACTGTGAGTATACAGCGTAGTGCAATCAAGCCAGTTGTGCATCGAACAAAATGACTGCACAGACACACACACACAAAATACATGGATGACAACATAATCTGTCTCATTTTCATAATATGCCAATAGGTATTTTAAAATTATAACTATAATTCGACATTTTACAGTAGTTATTTATATGTTCTTTTTTTGATGAGGCAACAATTAACACACTCTTACACAGTAAAAATGAAACAACGTGAGGCACTCTTTTTGAGTTTGTGGCTCACATTTTAGCTGAGCATGCAAGTCATTTTGGTTTGGAGGCACAAACGAAGGAAGCTGGTTGTTCACAAGATGACATGCATATTTGTGGACACCATGAACTGCAGTGCTGCCTCGTTAGACCAACGCAACAAAACTTTCTAAGTTGTGCCCTTTACACACTCTCTACCCAGTAAGCAGGTCTGGCTACCTTTAATGTTTGGCTCCTCTGAGAATGTAGCTTGTATATCAGAGAGTACATCTACACATATTTATGAAGTGAATCACAAGACTGTCATTACTGCTGCCCCACGGCCTTCTTACACAGGGAGGGTATTCCATTTAAATAGGCAATTCAAATAGCTTTGAACAGATAGTGACTGAGGAGACTTAATGTGATTATGTACAACATCCCAACTTAAAATGGTATATGAAATACGTGCTTACTATTTAAAGGCGACTCATCAAGACCAGTTTTATGCAATAAATCATTACAAATGAGATTACTGAGCAACAATCATGAGCAAAACTGCTTTCTTTCTTTTCTTTTTGTTTTTGTAAATTAGCTTTTCTTTTAACTTTCCAGACATCCCAGATACAGATCTCTCTCTACTGACTATTCTGAATGAATTTATCTACAATTTACCAGTCCTACTGGTCGCTGGTGAGTCACTGCTGAATATAGCAGTGACTCAGGGACAATAATACAGACAGAGAATATACATCTGCTTGGTGCAGATGTCTATCCTTACCAAACACACCTTGATGCCACTATATACTTGTGTAATCTGCTCATTTCTGGAGAACTAATTACTGCACATTAGTTAAACAGACCATTTGAAATGCAAGGCTGCTAAATCACGCTTGCCAGGGGAGCCCAGCCACCCCTCCCTCCACACACAGTCTATTATTAGTGCTATCGTGCATATGTTCTCCATCAGAAATTAAGGCCCACCAGCAGAGAACAGTAAGTGAGGAGGCTCTGCAGTACACAAGGTAGCGAGAGAGAAACTGTGGATTTGTTCTCTGCTAACAGAGACAGTATGAAAGGCTTCCATCTGTAAAGCAGCTTCGGCCCTACTGCTTATATGTTCCCTTATGATTAGACGCCGGCTGTTGGATACGGCATGACATTAGAAAGGACACAGCTGATCCCGCTTTTTAACAGGCCACTGGTGATGTTTCTAAAGATGCACACTCTTGTTGCAGCTAGTAGAGCATGGGACATGATCCTCGCACCCCTGGTCGCCAAGCTTACAAAACTGTCAGAAGGATCTTTTTTCTGCATGGTGGAGCAGTTGATGGGGCAACTATGGGATGCTGGAGCTAAACTCTTACCCAGGTGGAGATAGCGGGGTTGGTGTCATAGTTGAAGGCTTATTTCCTTGAGTGGCTCAATATGCACTGATGTTTGTGGATATTTCAATAAAAAGCAGATGAATTAAAATATAGGCCGCTTAAGAGACTTTGGGAATAGATGCACTATTCCTTACATTCACTGAAGGTCTATATCCTGAGCTGGAAACCTGCCACTGTGGTAAGAGGAAACATTCTTGATACCTACTCTGAGATATAATTTGAGATCAACTGAGAGTGTTCCCCACACACAAATTTCACTAATGATAGTTTTCAGACGGAGAAAATTTTACCTGAGTTCAGTGTCATCAAATGATGCTTGTCATGGAGCACAGATTCGATCTACATTAGATTTTAAACATGTGGACGACACTGCAGTGTGAGACACGCCATTTACTATTCTGACAGTGAACGTCAGGCTAAAATTTATTCCTTCAACCTTGTCATTGTCAAGAACCATAAATTGCCATGACTGCGGGTACTCGAGGAATAAGGAGGACTCAGGCTGTAAAATGCAGTAAGAAAAACCTAAGGTGACTGTGAAATCTTACAAAACAGCTTCAGCACAAATAAATTTCTGGATCATCCACAGGATTTCTACATCATTTGTTATCACACAAATGTGGAGTGACTTCTATCAGTCTTGACGGAGTTGGGAGAATGGCTCTATCTGTCTCGGGCCACTAGGGATAACAAGCCTTTCATACTGCTACATCAAGTTGCCTCACGCTACAGAAAAAGGAATTAGGCCTCTGCCTTATGGGCTATTTGCGGTTGCAGTGTGCTTTACTTACTCTGACAGTGACGAGGACAGAACATGACTACAGCTTTTTTCATGTAATCTAAAAATAATGTCGTAAACTGTCAGCTGCAAAGTGAGCATACTACTTTGTACAGTTCAAATCCAGGTTTATTGTGTATTGTCACATACTCTGTCTATATTATGTGTCAATTCACTGAAAACTGTGACAAATGGATAGAGGGGAAAAAAATAAGTGGCAGTGCAAACCTCTGGCCATCAATGGAAAACAAGGGGAAGTGTGCTTTGTGCTCTACAGTAAAGATAACATGCTCATTGCAACCCCTGGCTTTCCAAATCTGTAGGGGATACTTTTTTTTTTTTCTGAATTTTTCATAGGGAGAATCATAGTCCAGGGGAGAATGACCATAGATCTTACATTTGTGTTTGTCAACAGGAGTGTATTGCAGTGTTGAGTCTATCAGCAAACATATTTACCTTCTGTTACGTTCCAGGGTCATACACAGGTGGGCAGGCAGAGAAGGTAACCAAATCCAGCCAGAGGAAAGATACAAAAAACCAAGGTCCAATGATGTAATCCAAGACAAAAACCAGGCAAACAAACAAGGACTTAAGGGCTGGAGAGCATGATCACACAAGGATGATGATTGGCAGAGGAAAGATGGAAACACAGGGAATAAACAGGGCAGGACTACAGGTGTGTGAGACTACAAGTGTGTGGGAAATAACAAGAAGTAACACTAGAGATTATGCACAAGGATTGAGACTAGAAAATAAAAGAGGAAGTGGAGAGAAAATATAATGAAGCTATGAGCACTATCACACCTTCATTGCTTATTCAAATTACATACGCTGCTCGTGACAGCAAATCTAATTTCTCCTGCCTAATTATACCTGTTGTTGTGAACTAGTGGACAGCCAAGATAAAAATGAAAGAAAGGAGAAAAAATTACAAAGAATATGAGCTATGTGAGTTTAGGAATGGAGTTTGGGTCACCCGGGGTCTTCCATGACACTATAGAGCACAGGAATAATACAACACAGAGAACTGATCCAAATAAAGTGTGAACATGCTATTTATGGGTCTGCAAGTGGGCAAAGGCTGTTGTTTATGTGACAGTGTTCTCCAGAAGGAAAGTGTGACAAATATTCTCTAACAGACTTTCCCCCAAAGTGACTCAGCTGACTTTCCTCCACATTCTTTTTTTTTTCTTCTGACTCATCTCATTTGATGTTGGACAATGAGTTGATTTCACTCACATGCATGATGGGAGATCTCATCGAGCTTCAGTGGTTCCCTAATTGAGTTGTCTGAAGAGCCAGAGATGCTCATTTGAATGTAGTAAAGAGAGTGCAGTGGTAGACAGGCACTGGAAGAACATTTCATGTCCCTTGTCCGTCACACTGAGTTCCATGCAACACTGATTGCCTGAAAAATGGATCAGTTATACAAGTCTCTTTGAAAAAGAAGAATTGCATGTGGCTAATGCCTTTCTAAAGTTGCCCTCTGCAGTGTGTCCAGTGCGCGTTAACATCTGTTAATAGTCTTTGTTTCATTTCAAGTTGACTCATGAGCCATCGGAGTCACAGCCATGACCACCATCAGACTCCTGAGCAAGATGAAGAGAAAAAATGGAAAGGAAATGACCAAAGATATTTTCAGCACCAGGTTTTAGAGTCATTTTCTGAATGTTATCATTCTCTAAACATATGTATGTAATAGGTTTGACAAATTATATTTTGGTCTTTCATTATATTTCCCCTCATTATCTTCCACTGATAATTGGAGTTCATAGTCAGTAAATTGGAGGCTTTGGTTGCCTGTATTGGTTTAAGATAATCATTTCTTAGCTGTAATGTTTGGGACGCTTCGCTGAAGTGTGAACTACTACCACATCTCCAGCTCTGAGGTGTTGATCAAGACTGCAAAGTGAAAATTTCTTGTTATTTTTGAGATGGCATTCTTCTAAAAGAGTAATCTGAAGATCACTGTTTACCTGCTCTGCTTACATTACACTGCTTGCTTTCAAGCAATGCCTTTGAGACTCCAATTTTATGTGTGCAACTGCTTGTATTGTTAATGAGGTATAATGAGCTGCCAGTTTAAAAGATTTCTCAATGATGTGTCTTATTATTGTTTTTGCTCTGTGCATGCCGACTCAGAACACTGGCTATCCCCTGAGTAGAGACCATGGCAACTAATTATTCTTCTGTTTGCTGTCTGTTGTTGTGAGTCCCTGTAGAAATTCATGAAATTGATAATAAATGGATTTAGATTATGAACTGCTTTTTTGGTCAGTGTTGATTTATTTATTTATTTTTATATTGTAAAACACGCGTTTCCATTTATTTTTGTAAAATTCTTGTGATGGCCATTTCATATTCTCCAGGATATTTTGCAATAGTCTGAGCCCTAGATCTGTTGTGATTAAAATGTTGAGAGTGAGCTATGGATACTAACATATATTAAATGTGTTGGAGATGGTGTGGACAGTTAATTTTTGAAATTTTTGTTCTTTTTGACTTTACTGCATGGCTCAAATGTGTATTGAGACAGTAAAATAGGCAAAAAGGTGAGGGAGAAATAAGAGGAAACCAAAATTATATATCCTTCTCATTGAACTTTTGTCCTCAAGTGCAGTTGGGTCTAGACATTAGTTTAGTCAGAGCCAACTACAGTAATGTGATCTAACATTTAAGATTACAATTTAGAAAAGGATTACATTCAGCATGCATTTGGTTTGAACTTCGTCTGCACTGTATAGTTAGAATGAAGGTGCTAATCAGAATGGTTAGCATGAGCAACTGTGTCCTCTTTCTGTCTTTCACTGCTTTGAACTGTTGTGTGTGTAAAGGGTGGGTATCTAGTTCTCCTTGATCATGGGAAGAGACATCTTCCCATGACATGTCTACCAGTCCCCTGAGAATGATGCAGCCTTTGATGCATTGTGATTTTAGTCAAATTACTGTAATGGATTTAGATGTGGTGCTGAGGGCTCTCATCATTAAATCCACATTCCAGCATTTCCCTTGTCATTCAACATTAAATCCTGCTTACAATGAAGTTTAATTTCTCCTCATCGGAGCTTTGGTTCACTGTTTTGGGAACAGTGTATTAACACAGTCACAATATCAGTGTAGGAAATCCGGTAGATGAATGTATGCTTGATTTGTGATCGGTGTCCTTTCAATCCAGTCGAGTCTGAGTTACTTGATTGACCAATAAAGACAGAGCCATTCGTTTTCAGTCCTTTGTATGGAAAGCTCGGTATGAATTTAGCCTGGACATGGTCTGAACTGACTTCAGGATTTGTATGACACTGAGTAAGTCTTTGTTCAGACGAGGCTGCATATGAAGGCTATAAAATCAGTCAAATGAGAGTTGTTTTTTTATAAATGTACCATTATCCTTCTGTGAGTCAGCCTGTGAAATGTATTTACTCATCGGTACAATTCAGTGTCCGGGCTGTTGCTGTGGATTCTGATGACTGTCTTATTTGGATTTTTATGATTTACATTAACATCTATACTTGGTTTAACTGCCATTTCTCGTCCACACAGCACACATCACTGTGTGATATGAAGCCATATAGGGATATAACATTCAGAAATAAAAGCAGACATGATACTGAGAGCTTCATGAAGTGTATTATTTTTACAGAATAAAAGGGTGTAGACTAGAAGACAAGTGAACATGGTTTTTGCCTTTTCCTGTTATATATATTTCATGCATTTTCACTATATAAAGACAGTTCCACACTACACAAACACTTTCAGCCAAGAGTAAGTGTGACTTGTCCTTCATGCATATAATGCACCCATAAATGACATTTCCCCCCAACTACACTTACAAGACATAGGACAACAAAGGTTCAAGGAATGTAACACATGAAACTTAAATGACGTTTGGATCATTGGGACCGAATATCATTCATTCATCTGACATAGAAACAACAATTATTCAGACTTGTGCATTTGATTTGATTCAACCTTTGCACGACTTGTACAACAATGTGCACTTATTGTTCTTTTCTCTCCTTCCCAACCCCTCTTCCCCACACTTCTATGCTTTTTTCACAGATATATCAGACCGAAATGGTGCCGTTTATCATTTTCATCGCCTTGTTTGTCACTGCGGTGCAATCCCAAGATATCCATCCCTCACAGGCATCATCCTCTATTAGTGAGTCTTGTGACTCCTTGTGCTCCTGTGAGGGGAAAGATGGCATCCTTCATTTTAACTGTGAGCAGAGAAACATCAGCAAAATCTCCCAAATCAAAGTCCCGTCAGGTGTGCCCTTCCACCTGAACCTTTACAAAAATGACTTGGTTGAACTCCGTGCTGAGGAAATGGAGGGCCTGAAGAATGCCCTTTCACTGCATATTGGGGGTAATAGCATACAAGAGCTGGAACCGGGGGTCTTTAGCACTCTCAGTTCACTTAAAAAACTCCACATAAATAGCAATTTCCTCGTCACTTTAAAAGAGGACACTTTCCAAGGCTTGGTGAATTTGGAGTTTCTCCAAGCCGACACAAATTTTATTCGGGTCATTGAGCCAGGAGCCTTCAACAAACTAATCCGCCTCAAGGTCCTCATCCTGAATGACAACTCCATAGAGTTTTTGCCCAGCAATATTTTCCGGTTTGTGCCCCTCACACACCTGGACTTACGTGGAAACAAGTTGCAGACGCTGCCTTATGTGGGGTTTTTGGAGCACATTGGAAGGATCATGGAGCTTCTCCTAGAGGACAATGAATGGGTCTGTGACTGCGATATTTTACATTTAAAGATTTGGATGGAGAACATGAGAGCCCAGTCTGCCATCGGTGATGTGGTCTGCAGCACGCCGCACCACCTCAAGGGAACCATTTTGGCTAAAGTAAAGCGGGATGTTCTGTGCCCATCTCACGCAGATATTAACCTGGAGGAGCCGTCAAAGTCTCTGGATATGGTCGTTACTCCCTCGTCCAAAGTGTCTCAGGTTCCCAAGTTAGTCAACGCCAAAGATGACGCCAAGGTACCGACACCCTCTCATTTTCCCGGCAGCCCTTGTGTGGAACACTGCTCTTGTCACAATCACCCTGTGGCTGGGTTTTTGATGCACTGTCAGGATAGGGGGATTCAAAAGGTATCAGATATCGGAATACTTCAAGAAAGCCCCACAAAACTGGTCATGACAGGAAACATGATTCAGAAACTCCTGAAATATGATTTTGTGGCTTATGATAGTTTAGAATTGCTCAACCTGGCAAACAACAGAATTGATTACATCGATAATGAAACTTTCCTCAGCCTCAGCAGTTTGAAAAAACTGTATTTGAATGGTAATAGAATTGAAAAACTGTTTTCCACAATGTTTGTGGGACTCCACAACCTTGAATACCTGTACTTGGAATACAACCTTATCAAAGAGATTGCCCCGGGCACATTTAACCCCCTACCAAACCTGAAATTGTTGTCATTAAACAACAACCTGCTCAGTTCTCTTCCAGCGCAGATATTTCGTAATGTGCCCCTCACCAAATTAAACCTGAGGCAAAATCTACTTATGCATCTGCCAGTGAGCAACGTGCTTGATCAACTTGATTCTCTGGAGCAGATTTATTTAGAGGACAACCCCTGGGACTGCAGCTGTGACTTGCTCAGCCTCAAACAATGGGTGGAAAAACTCAGAAAGGACACAGTGGTGGGCTCAATTTTGTGTCAGACCCCTAAGAATGTGATTCAGGCTGAGTTGAGAAGTCTTCGTCATGAGATGCTTTGTTCCGGTTTAGGGACGTACTACCCAATTTCCCCAGGTGGGGAGGAGAGTGTGACAGCTACACTGGGGCCTGACAACGGTGGCAAGGGTTTGTTCAGCCCACTCACAGACACTGTCCCACTCTCTGTGCTCATCTTAAGCCTGCTTGTCTTTGTCCTCATGATTATATTCTGCTCAGCAGGGCTGGTGGTGTTTGTGGTGCACCGCCGGCGAAGAAAGGCAAAGAAAAAAGCAGCAGAGGAGCAGCCCAGAGAAAACACCAACAGCAGCCCGATCCACTTACACTATAGCATGTATGGGCAGAAAACTACGCACCACACTCTAACCCAGAGAACAGGGTCTGCCTCTCTGTATGAAGAGAGATCACATAGTCCTATTGTCCAGATCTGTCGCAACCCCACCTACTGCTCCCAGCACAAGGAGCATGACACAGATTTGGATTATGGCTTTAGCGAGCCCGGCACTAAGCACCACCTCTGTATCATGGAGAAGGAGAACACATCTCCTCTCACTGGAAATCCCGGCTCAAAGTTCAGACCCATGACTGGAGAGCGCCCTGCAGAGTTTGTCACTCTCGGGAATCCCAACTCCTTGTACAGAAACATACTGGGGAGGGATAAGGAGCTGCAGCAGCTTGGAATAACAGAGTATCTGAGGAAAAACATGCCCCAGCTTCAGTCTGCCGTGGACATGCAGGTCCCGGGGCACCAGGAGGAGTTAAAGCTAATGGAGACAATTATGTACACAAGACCACGTAAGGTCATGCTTGAGCAAACTAAGAATGAGTACTTTGAACTTAAAGCTAACCTGCATACTGAGCCGGACTACTTGGAGGTTCTGGAGCATCAATCTGCATTTAACTGAGCTAAAGCAGTAGAAAAGAAATACATAGTATGTTTTCAACCAAGTGCCTTGTCCTGTTTGCCCTCCTGTTCCACAGTGTGAAATATGTATCATGGGAACACCACTTTGAGTTTTACTGTAGCACAGAATGTAACTGGTTTCTTTTCGTGACCTTGTATTTGTTGACAGCCATGTTATGTAGCTGGTGAACAGTGTCATATTTTTGGCCAAATGTATGCTGTTGCTGTCTGTTGAGCAGACCTGGGATGGAACCCTCCTTGAAATTCACTTAATCAGCTTTTTCCAATTGATTAAATTTCCATGGTGTCACTGCAGCCAAATGAATTGATCCGCACAGTGCACACACACACCCTCATCTGACAGGATAAAGCAGATGTTTGGAAAGACGGGAGTGAATTTCTATCACCACTTGACCCAGAATATCTTTTTAATCAGTCTACCCTGACTCTGGGTATGACCTGATTACACCCTCTGTCAACAGAAGCCAGCTGGATTGTTGTAACGAGAATGCTCATTGTGCCGTAGAGTCAGCGAAATGCCAACAATCGAAAACAGCGATAGCAGTGCAGTTCCACTGCTATTCTTCTGTCGGCTCTTCAGATTGACCCATTACACTGCACAGTTGCAGTCATGGGATCTTTATTTATTTTTATACTCGCTGGCGATATTCACAGAAAGGTTGTTATTTTTCTGTCAATCAGTAAAAGAGCACTTAAAGTATAATATATCATACAGAACTGTAATCATGTAAAAATGCATTGCACTAATCCAATGCCATAAGAAGGTGCATGACAATCAACCATGTCCTGCTGATTTCTTTTCTTTCTGTTTATTTTCTACCAGAAAAAATGAGCCACAAACACGTTTGATCTTTCAATGTGTGTGTGTGGGAGGGGGTTCTTATGTGTTAATGTCTGTTTTATGTCCAATACTGAAACGGCATTCAGGAAACTGTTCCTTCTACATGCTGTCTTGAGCTTATCTAGAACTGTTCTGACCTGATCAGCTGCCGGACATATGAATCTATTAGCACATGAATGGTTACTGTCAAGCAACATTACTCAAGACCACGCAGACCACCTGCTCCTGACTTCAGCCAATGTTTCTCTTTCTCAACTCTTATTAAAGGCAGTGGACAGCTGGCGACTGACATTATTGCAACGTGGACATTGTCACTCTTCAGGATTTATACCACACACTCCATTCATACTCTCCGAAACTCATTAAACTTTGAGACAGTTCATGTAAGCACACACTCTGTAGCTTTTATACTTAAATAGATTTAATTATTTATTCTGTATATTTTGTATATACTTATGTTGCATTATATCTATGGTTTTTGTGTGCCTTCAGTGCTGTACAGAATATCAACAGAAGTTGTAACTGATAAACGGAAATAAAGAATTGCGATATAACGTAAAGCTGGAAATTATGGTTTTGGTTTTCAGTGCAGATTGTTACAGCCATTATGTTCTGTCTGCAGTGCACCTCTGCACCCAACTAACACTTCACTGACTATGCCTTTTGTATGCATGATTAGTTCATATGTACACTGCATGTGCACACATGTACTTGTGTAAACTGCATTTGGCTCTCTCTGCCTGCCCCCACACAATGGCTCAACTCTAGTCCTTAATCACACAACAATGGCTGCAGGGTTTTTTTTCCCACCAGCCGCGCTTTTCTGGATGATTTTCATTTTCTCCTTCTCTCTGCACCCTCCCTCATTCTTCCATTTTCTCTCATAATTGATGTATCTGAAGCTCCTTTGCAAGAACACACACATAACCCCTCAGCTTGAAAAACCCAGGCGCGCAGATGCACATGCAGTACTCGCATACAAATATGGATACCCCCACAAACATGAATAAATAAAAGTTTATAGATTTGTATGCAGACATGCATCATTTCAACTCATAGAGGCAATTGCACGAACACACACACACACACACAAACACACACAAGGCAGGGAAGACAAATTATCCTCTGCCGCGTGATCCTGGGAGACTCATAAGTAATATTCTCCTCTAAAGGTGAGACATTAGTAAAGTGCAGAACTGTGTTCAGAGAGATTCTTTACTTTGGAGGCTGACTTCATCTAAATGGAATCACTAATGAACTAAAGCTCATAAGGTACCTGTGATATTACAAAAAAACTATTTTTAATAAGAAGTAAACTCAAACAACAACAACAACAACAAAAAAAGACGTAATTAAATCTGCAAAATCTGTCCTGTTGTGTTAAGGGTTAGTTTAGGCAGAGGGTAACCCGACTTTGTGGTTATACATTTGCTTTGAAACAACAAAACAATATGGTTATGAACGCAACGTAGTAAAATATGACATTATATTGCATGAATATAACATTCAAGCAGATTAGTATTTGTCACCAACACTTTCCACCATGAGGAGTTTTCATCAGACACCTACTAGTATGCCAAAAACCTCTCAGCAACATCATAGCTTCCCCACATAGAGCAAGCCATGTGATGAGGTTTTCGCTGCATACATTTCCACCATAATGATGAAAAATGGTGGACATTAGAGCCATTAGAGACATTAGTACCTCTTGTTTGGTATAAGCTATGGAAAACTTGCTGTAATTACTATAGATGTTCATGTTTAGAGGCTGCTGATGCGAGGTAACACTGTTGATCACACACTGCTGTACCTACATATAATCACATGTAAAGCAATTACGTGGAAGCATAAACAATGGTGCTAATCGTAGCGTTCACATTAAACCACAAAGTGTAATGGTAACCAATAATGGAAGGTAGACGACAAGCATGTTCTTTACACACACAAAGCACAGAGACCCAATACAAAGTCAAATAAACACACAGACTTAAACTCAAACAATGCGCCAGTAACCAACTGTGACTATTTACAATTCATTTTGAACACGGCCTTTGTTTGTTTTGCATCATAAACAGAAGAAAATCTTATCTTGCAATCTGAAATGCAACTGTCTGACTCCAAAATAAAGTCCTATTATTATACATGAATACTCAAAAACAACAGCAAAGAAATAAATAATTATTTTAATACACCAGATAACATATTGCATTATTGCAATATTAGTATTTGTGTCCCCTCCATTAATACAGGCAGCAGAGAGGACTTATTGGAGCATCCAGTGTCTCATTTGTACCACAGATGATATATTAGCTTTATTAGTGAAATGCTTTCAGGGAGCTGTCTGAGAAAACCTACATCATTTCATCCAGTTATTTTATAAAATAGTCTATCTGTTACATTGTTCTCCAACCACGAGCCATTAATATTCATATCTGAGAACACAACAACAGAATCTCTCTTCTGGGCTTTGTTATCGATCCTGCTTTTGCATCTGAGAGCTTCACCAAGTCCTTTATGGTAAGCTGCTGTCAATTAATACCTAACACGTTACATTATTCAGACTGCACCTCCATCTTTCCTTTTAATTGTTCCTTGCATTTAATGAGTAGTGAGTGGCAGAATAGAGAACAATAACTCTGTTGGATATACAAGTACAGGAGGACAAAAAGGGATTCGGTGAATCCATGAGGTTGAAACATTAAGGTTCTATTTGATTTTGAATAAGTGAAGATTCAATCTATATGTTTTGGTTATGAATTTTTAAAATTATTTAATGATATATATAAAAAAGTTCTTTTTATTTTCAGTGCAACAGAAAGAAACCTTCCTCATATTTCAGGGAGTTTCTGACACTGTGCCTCTACCATAGCTGCACACAACAGCAGCCACAAAGCCAGGGCCTCATGTCTGGTGTCTGAGCTCTGTGAATCATCCACCTCTTCAATAGCAGTGAAAAATATCCAGTGTCGCTGAGGAGAAATAATCCAAGAGCGGCATCAGCTTCAAAGTCTGAGAGCCAGGTGTGGGTCAAACAACATTTGTGACGCATGGTATCACAACCTGCCTGTCGCAGCAGGCTGTTTGTAGGAGAGGTGATCACAGAGTAGTGGTGGTGTTATTGCCTTCTGCCAATGTTGATTCAAAACAGAAGCATCTAGCTGCCTGAAATCACTTTGAAAGTGAAGGACCACAGGACTGAAGACCTGTGGCAGGCTGAAGTTATTTCAGCCTTTAGAAGCTGTGATTATGCTCCTTGATGAGTGTTTTCCTCTGATACAACACATCTGCATCTTGAGATTTTCAACAACAAATTCTTCTAAACCCATGAAAGTATTTAGTATTCACCAGCCTCCATATTGACACTTTAAGCTGCTTTAAAATTCTCTCCATAATGCATATATCGCTGGAGATCACCTGTGGTCAGTCTCATCGATGAGGCATTATTTAGAATGAAGCAAGCATTCATCTGTCCATCCAAACACTCATTCAATCTCTTTACTTACTTTTTGCTATTCAGGGTCATGGTGATGGGATCTATCCCAGCAGGCACTGGGGCAGTGGATGGCAGACATGCATAAAAAGTAAGTTGATGTATAGTGAAACGACATATTGAGCATGGTGGGCCAGATAAAAGAGTGCATTGTCTTTTAAACTGCAAGATGAGGCTGGAATTGCTATTACAAGGTATTTCTAATATATTCCTCAAAGAGAGAATATAACTACTAATACTGAGCTGAACTCAATTAGATTTTATCTGCGTTTAGTTTCCTCTTTGTGTCATTGTACACTGTGCATCGTGTTGAGGAGCCTGAACTGGGGATGAGGCGCAATTATTAGGGTTGAAATTGTCTGTCAGTTCAACCCCATTTTCTGACTGAACTGTGGTCTGCTACAGATCTCTTCCCTGGGGGGGAATCTTTTGGTACTGGCTGCCAAGCAGAGCAGCTTGCTATGGAGCCATGGACATTGAGCCCCTATCCTGTTGTTCACTTGGCACACTGTTTAAACACCAAGCCGGTGACCCAATTTTGCATCTCAACATCAGAAGTGTGTAGTCATGGGATGTACTGTGTTGAATCTTTTGTTCAAAGAGAGGCCTCACAGGTATAGAAGATAAAAACCTGTTGTGTGAAAGAGAAAAATCTGTCAAATCCCACATTAAGACTGCCCTCATCAGTGTAATGTCTACCACAAACATTTCAGAAATATACTGCTTGTGTTTTCAGTGCTGCTTTTGTTGTTTCAGTTTCTCTCTGAGGCCATTTCTCCACCAAACAAAGCCTCAACTGACCAGAATACACCGCAGCCTCTTACATTTAAGTTTTTTCAAGAAATGGAAAAGAAAAAGTCTTAACACTTTGTTAGTATTGCTAGACTCAGCAGTCACAGCTGAACGTTCAGGTATTTTCTCTGTAATTCCACTACATCACAACAAATAGACACGAAAGAATAAGAGAAAGTAAGTGCCGGACAAAAGTAAATTACAGCACTTCATCATCAAAACAAAAAAACAAAACAAAACTGCTGGAATGTGTTGAAAATCCCAGTTTAATGATATATAACAGGGTTAAAAGTTCTAAGGGAGGATTTCACCTTTTATTGGAGTGTGTGGAGCATTTTATTAGGTATTACATGCAGGTTAGTGAAAATGGATGGGGAGTAATAGAGGAGAATGTATGGTGTGAGCGCAATTACAACCAATAGATGGATTAAATGGCAGGTAACGCTGGGACAAGTACAGAAATAAATTGTGTTTTATGAATCAAATTGATTTGATCGTGAATCAACGAGGGAGCAGTTCTTCTTATACTGGGTGGAGAAAAGCAATTATCTCTGATTTTAATTATCTGTTTTGATTACAAAGTCATACAGGTAACTGGATTGCATTAGATGTATTTGGATAGAAAAATTTTGAAACAAAAAATAATTTTAGTGCACTGATGTGATTCACAATGATGTGTACGAATATATTCCACTTCCTTTAAACATGGAAGAATGAGATATTGACCAAAAGATCCTGATGTCTGCATGTTTAAAACAAGGCCACATGAATACTCAGTAGCTCAGTGTGATGGTACAATTTTATTCTGAAAGCTCATCACATGTCAGGATTCATTCATCTCATCAAAATCTGGAGGACTTCAAAGGAAACTTTAAAACAAAAAAGACATTAAACTTTTAATCCAAAGTATTTCTCTGCAACATTACAAATGAACAAAATAAGCACAGTAAATATTTAAAATCCAGCGTTTGCTGGACCTGTGTCACAATAAAAGCCACAGCGTTGGTAACTAGCAGCAGTTGTTTGTCTCTTTGGAGTGTACGTCCTCCTGCATGAGGATTTAATGTCACTTTAAAAACAACAATGCTTCTTATTTTGCACTTTTGTGATTTAACTACTGAAACTCTGTCAGTGTAGTTTCACAGCTCTTACCTCTGGAGCTATTGCAACAACACACCACACAGCCAATTGGAAGAGAGGCTCAGAGTCTCTCCTCTAATCTCCTCGATCCTCCAAGTGATTGAATGCAAATAAGGCAGATTTGGGGTAAACACTCTGAGAAACCAAATCCTGTAAGGTCGGACAGCAGGTCCAGGTGTGCAGGGTTCTGTGAACAGCTGTGACCAATGACTGCTTTGCTGTGATCACAAATTCACAGAAGTCCTCACAGCTTGTTTTTAGACTCAGTTTCTGAACACAGGCTGTGTGCACTTCTCTGGAAGGAGTGTGTTCATACTATCACAGCAGTCTTAATGCACAACGTAGACATGCTTTATGGGACCTTTAAATCTTTGTTATGAATTAAAATCTTCAGTGAAAAGGTCATATAAAAGTTTATTCACCATTAATCTACCGGGTTTCCACTGCTCATTTTTCTCCGTTGACTGTTTGCCCCAAGTTTAGTATAAACTGGGGTCTGTTGAGATAAAAGGCAGCAGCTGACACAGACGTAACACATCTGAGTCCAAATATGACCAAGCTTTTGTTCATTTATGCATATGCAGATATCTAGATATATAAAAAACTGTATTTCCTGTCCCCCACAACAGTGAATAAATAAAGCATAGTTCAGTGAAACTCAGCACAGAAGTGCCTTTTTCTTTCTCAAAGGATTCAATGAATTGAATTTTACAGGCGAAAAAAAAAAAAGCCTGCTCATGCACACATAACATGCACACGTGTCCCATAAGAAAATACATTGTTATATCTTAGAAATACAGCACAATTGTGACACAATGTCGGGTGTGACATGTCTGCCGGTGATCAAGAAGGAAGAGGGAGCAACGTCTTCCAAGACACAGAAAGCCACATGTCACACTTGTGCTCTCTGCATTACAGCAAATCTCCACATGTGCTCACACTGCAGAAATATGACATGGTAGCCCAAAGTGTTTCTAATAATATTGCCGGCTAATGACCCATTTCAGAAAAAAGTGCAAAGCCCGGCCCTCTTGGAACACAGCACAGGCTCACTGATGAGCTTTCACAGCTCAAGAAGACGTGCATGCAGAGCAGCACAAGCCATCCGCACCCTCCTCCACTGAATGATGGTGTAATTAAATGTTTCATAGTGTGCCAACGTCAGTACTACCACTGCAGTGGCTTCCAGCTATCTTGTTCTTCTTCCTCAAAGAACTGTCATGCAAAGCACAAAGAGATGAGATGCAAGTTTCTCTCTCTCTTTGTTTTCTTCTGTTTTCCTCATTTTTCAACTTTGTCTGACTTTCCCTTCCTCTCTGTCTTAGTCTCAGTATCCCAGAAGGGCATCTACATCATTTCAATTAGAGTGATAAACTTTAAACCTTTGCCCTGAAAATGATCTCGATGCATAATGCAGATTAAGGCCCCTGCTTTCTCTCACTGTAGTGTATACTCGTGTGGACATCAAGAGCAACACGGAGGTAGAGAATACCAATCTACTGAACCATGAAAGATCGATACTCGTTTTTTATGAAGCTCTCTACTCCATGCTGATTTCTGCCTTTTTAAAGCCCATCTATCATAACAATTTTATGTCATAGATTACATATAAGTCATGAACCTGTGCCAACTGCCAGGCACTGAACTAATACTGCTTTTTGGTTAGAGGCATTAACAGAAATGAGTGATGTTTTATATGTCATCCTAATGTCATATCATGGAATTAAAAACAGATTAGTGCCATTTTGATATTCATACAATACTTTTTAGCCTGCAGCACTGTACATTACACTGCTTCTTATTTCTACAATAAAAGGGTTTTTTTATTTATTTGGACAATTCCAAAGCCAATAATGATCCAGATGTGGTATGTGTTTGGAGGAGATGAGCTCCATAGTTTTAGTGTCAGGTACATCTGATTCCCAGGCTTTCCAGAGTCAAACCTGGCAAAAGGTAAAACAGGAAGTAGTACACATCTAGCTTTCCAATTCCTCTGTTTGAAGTGCAGCCTGATCAGGAAAAAAAAACAACAACAAAAAAACAAAAGCAAAAACACAGAAGCACACACTGACTCTGGGAAAAGGGCTTAAAGATCTAATAAAAACTAAATTGTTGTTTAAGGTGCAGCAAAGGCTGGTGCAGACACGAGTGGCAATCTGGCTTGATGATCTGTCTTCAGGATAAGTGAGGATAGCACAGGAATTAGCTCTGAAACAACACACTGCAGTGTGACACTGTGGCATCAAGGAGAAGAAGAGCCGGCCTATTACAACAGGAGCTGAGGGGCTGATGGCACACAAGTGAGAAACCAGGTGAGCAGTTGACAAGGCCATGCACCCAACCAATCAAACCCCAATGAATACAAACAGACGGGGGGGGGGGGGGGGGGTCATGGCCTCGGCAGGGGTGGAATGGATACAGACCACTGCTGAACAACAGGCACCAGGTTTCAGCGGAAAACATTTATAGCTAACGATGCAGATCTGGAACAAAACTAAATTATTTCTTAGCAGACCCATGCATCATCAACTCACCAAGTCCAGTTCAAATCAGAGCACTCCTTTTAGTATGAGATTAACATATCAAATCAACACTAAAACCATCAACATCCTATCTGATAAATATGAAACGTTGGCTGGTGGAATCTGTCTATCTGTGCTTCATCCTTAAAATACTTGCTTGTAGAAAACATTCGTTTATCTTCAGAATATCGAAATGACAGATATAAAGTTTTCAGATGCAAATCAAGACACATGTCCTGAAAGTCAGTCCACCCAGCCCATGAATCAGATGAGACCTATGAGTCACATCCCCCAACTGTCTGGACCCCATCCCCACTTTCTCGGTCTCTTAGACACACTTCTACTGTGTATTGGAGGCTTAGGACCATCCCCTGGTGAAATCACTAAGTCCCTGAAGTCTCTTCTGTGGATTTTTGAAGCCTCTTATTTGGAATTATAGCCAGTCCTTAATCTTGTGGATTTTAGAGAAGCGGATTGCTCTCAAAGAAAAGGAAAATATACTTCACCGAGAAAAGAAAAAAAAAAAAAAAAAACCCAAATCTCATTAATTTCTGTAAAATTGACTATTAAAAAGTGGTTGTTTTCATCAACCTTTCCTTTAAGATTAGAAGATCATGAAACTGCAAACAGGTAAATGAGGTTTCAATCACTTTGAATTCTTTGGCTTTTTTTACCCCTGTGGTTTTATTCTCCATGAGAGCAGCTGATGTTTCAAAACAAAGCAGCCCGTCCCACTTTCACCATCTTCCTTTGAACTTGAACTACTTTTATCCAGCTATTCAATGTGCATTTAGAGTGAATTGCAGATTTTTTATTTTTTTTCCAACTTCAACAACTTTATATTCAAACAGAAATACGCAAGTATTCTTGGCTCTGGGCTTCATGTGTTCCTCCTGTTATATTTTTGATGCTAGAAGTCAAAACAATTAAGTCATCCCTTACCCATAGGCCTTTTGTTGTATCGAGGCAAAGAGGCATACTGTACTTATACACAAACAAACACACACAAACATCCGTCACATGGACATGAATGTAGCAAAATTTGTAAGCCCCTCTTTGTTAGAGATCTGGGACATATTGAATATGTATTTTTCTTGTGCATTTAGAGCCCACTGAAAGAAAAAAACAAAAAACAAATTACGAGCATGTGAGCTGTTGGAGATCATAGTGAACACTTCAGACTCATGACTGGGGAACACACACACTCTCAGTGAGGTGAGGGTTGGTCTGTTTTATGCTGTTGTTGCTCAGCTGAAACACAAACTAACTTACATACTGTAAATTTGAATAGCTCACAATGTATACATGAAACCACACACAGAGTCAGCTTGTTTAGGAGTGATGGCAGTGACTTGAAACTCCACGGCCCAGTACACATGACTGTATGTAGTGGGAGCCAGGATGCAGGCTTGTGTATGTGTGTGTGTGTGTGTGTACACCCCCAGAGATTACCATTTCCATGCTTACTGAAGCCAGCATGTGCTTTTCGATACCACCCACTGCAAAGCTCACAGCCCAGACTAATTTGTTCCTGACGACAATATCACACACTCCTACATGCTCACATTCATAAACACACACACACACACACAAACACAATCGCTTTGCCATCCTGTTGGTATTCCTGTGAATCAGTGCGTCTTTTGCATGAGTGCATAAAAGATATATTTCAGCCCAATTTAACTAACTAACACGCTGCAGATCAATATTTGATGCAAATTCAGAACTCCTGCCTCCATAAATGATCTGTCAGACACATGTAAAGTTTGCACATGTTGCAAGAAGAGCCAACCCCCCCCCTCCACCCCCTCCACACAAAGACTTACACATACACACAATGCAACCACGCAAATGTGAGTCTGTCTGATACTCCCTCAGAGCATTTTTAGGTTTCCTTTTTTTTGGGGGGGGGGCATAGTGATGTGCTCATGAGGTGAAGGGGACACCATTCAGGCTTTTGACGGCGCACCCTGTTGCCTCGTGAACTTCAGCTGCAGTCAGATCCACTATGAGGTAGGTCACACACGTCAGCAGGACGCAACCAAATCCCAACACACACACACAAACCCCCATATGCTTGTGCACCTTTGGGTGTATGTGTAATGGGATACACACATCTCTTCTCGGCAGGAGCTCCAGCTTGCTGTCAGTTTGGTGAAAAGAGGCTGTGAGTCCCCTGGAGTTTGGCCTCTTCTTTTCCTTTGCTCTGATGGATTCTCCTCCATTCCTCCCACCCCACACTCTCTCTCTCTTCCCTTTCCAATCCTGCTCTCACTGTCATCATTTCCCACCTCCGTTTCCTCCAACCTCTTCTCTTTTTCATTCAACCCCCTTCCACAAAATGCAGCGACATGCCCCCCTCAGTCCTGTTAGAAGCACTCTCATATGCAGTTTCTTCTTGCGCCATCATCCTTCGGGTTATTTTTAGCCATCTTGCTGCACCTACACAAATAAACCAGAGCTCTCCTCCAACTTTACCCAAATCTGGTGCGAATCTGGTGAATAAGGTGTGCATCAGTCTTGGAAAGATAGACAAAAAGAGTAAATCTCCAAAGATCAAATCTCCTTTATATGCTGGGCTTATGTGTCAGACCAAAATCCTGAAGGAGATAATGGGGATGTGACTGCAATGCTTCTCTGATCTGCAGGTCTCCTCTTATTTGGTTCGAGCTTGTTTCTCTTTGTGCATAAAGACATTGATATCACTCAGGCATTTAAACTATGTCCTTCTAGCTCTATGCTGTCAATCTCAGTTAGACAGTGTACATTTACGCCCAGGGGCATTTTCTTAAACACTCTTAAACACTTTTTTTTTAAATCACATACCTCGACATCTGGCTATTTTTGACACAAATCGCAGGGGTGCCAACACCTGAGGGCATAAGTGAGAGGGTGACCTTTTGTTGCTGTCTCACATTTATTTAATGTCTAGCTTTAGTCTAGCTTTTCAGTTTTACATATTTTGGATGCCTTCACCTTATTTGTCTTGAAAGAAAATTAACCTTGCATTAAGGAAGGTGGCATACATGCTGACATACATCATCTGCTGACTTCACTGGATTGAAAATGAATGAATCAAGTGACCTAGAAAACAAAGACCATCAGAATAACACACTAACAAACAAGGAAAAACAACTACATATTAGATAACGGTAACATTCAGCTATAGTATTTTGCATTTTTGTTGAGCGGGGCCGAAGACTGTTGACATACTGTGGTTTGAAATTGAGTTCTTCTCCAAAGAAGGGTGAATTAAATGGTGTTAGCTGCGCTGACCGGATTAATTTTTCACAGGTGCGACTCAAATGACAATAGCAGCTGCCATTTTGGAGCAAATCAAAGAGGATGCCCTGAGGGTCTTTACACAGTGTATTGTCACCCCATGGTGGAAAGCATGATGTGGTGACCTTATTTTGCAAAAGTATGACAATTTTGTTGTTTGCTGCAGTAACTGTTTGGTGCCATATTTTCTTTGTCAAGTGGATACTACAGATAAAAAATAATTTTTGCTTTTAGCTTAATTTTTTTTGCTTGCTGCTTCTCTTGACGCACTCCTCAATATACAGAATAAAAGTAAATGGCATTTCAATAGCTAACTTAAGAAAGCCAAACAACAATTCACTTTATGGAAATTGTTATTATTGCAATGGTTATTTCACATAAAGCATACAAAAACTATGATTCATGATGAATCTAAAGTTAAGATACAATTACAAGTTATAAACTTATCTATCAAGACAGATGAACTTCAGTCCTCTGCTCACAAGAAAAATGCATCTTTAAGCAGTTTGACTGGACAAAAGTGATGGATGATCTCATAAAAGAGGCCAGAATTACATCTCAATGACCAAGATATTGCCTGGAAAAAAGCAGTCTTTGGGTAATGGCTCTGAGCAAGGGACAATTACCACTTAATGGCTGTTTTCAAGCCTGGTATTGAACACGCAAAATCAGTGTTAATTTCTTGCTATTTTTCTTTATCACGTACTCAATGAATTCGTAGTTCAGCACAAAGTCACACAGAGGATCACAGAAATGTAATGTTTATTATACATAACACATGCTACAGGTAGGGGCAGTCACTGCGACTCCAGGGCAGCTTTGTGCTAAATCATGGTTAAAATATGGAGTCTGGTGACAAGCTCCATTCCCCTTTGTGTCAAGATAACAAGGTATTGCAAGGTTATGCATAGAATTTGGGTTCTGCATGAAGTGACGACCTCCATGTAGGGCTTTTAGAGGTGATGCTCTGGTTCGTCTTTCAGGGGCTACAAAATTTTGTGCCAGTGCATGAAAATGTCAGCTGTCAATTACAGACAAATGAATGAAATATTGGTGTTCCTGGGTTTCCTCATTGTGTGCTCAGTTAGGAGCTGAGATTAGGAGGGGGAGGATGCCACATGCAATGTAATATACAATTAAGAGTTTCACTGTTCGTTGCCAAAATATGAAATGAAGGATTTAATGTGATTGAAAAGTGTGTGAGGCATGGCGTTCTGAGCAGGGACTGCAATGCTCAACCTCCGAGTTATTTCACGACTCAGCCACTCTTTTTCAGCCGTCACCTGTTTGAACATAAGCACTGCTACTTTAATCAACAAATGTGTCAGAAATGTCTTCAAACTGGCTTGCATAACAGCATCGTCACAGGTGTTACTGCCCATTTTTAATTTCTCATTATGTTTTCTAATAAATGTAAATGTGCCCACTGAAGACTTTAATCCACATGGTGTGTAATTCATCTCACCCTTATTCATCCACAGAAAATAATTGATGGAAATATCAAAATAAATTACATTCATAGATATCATGCTTCATTTTTGTGCCAAACATCTTGATGTTTTGTGCTTTTGGTTTTCCTCGCATGTTTTCATTTCATTTCATCCAATCACTGCAGGGGTTGATGGAGCCAATCCCAACTCACATTTTTACTGAATTTTTTTTCTTTTTGATGACAAATTGGATGAGTGTATTACGGGACAAAGAGTTACAATTAAACTGAAAGAATCAAAGCTTTAAGAGCGTGAAAAAAATTGCTTGCAAAGTATGTGTGTCATTGTCTTGTGTCTGTCCTATTTGACTTTGGTACAAAATTTGACTCTCATGCATTAATTGTGAATGCTACAACACTCAACAGCTGCTGCTGGAAATGCCACCTCAGTGGTACCTCAGCTGTTCCAAAATGTCAACTGTCACATCGTGCCAGATTTTGTCACAGTCTGAGTCCATTTTCTATGGTTTGTGCCCAAATTACTGTACAATACACACCTCACTTAATTGCATGGGCCACAAAGGCCCCTCAATAGGAAAACATGAGCGTGACAAAGTTTGTGATGCGGTATGTTTTTTGACATTAGTCCTTCACAGAGATTTGTAGGTGTCAGATGATTGTCAGTGTGCGGTGTAACCTAATGCTGCACTGATATGAAGACACTCGAATGTGACACAATGAAGCAGCGTTTAAACAAACTCTGACAAAACCCAAATTAAGGCTCTGCATTTACCATGATGGATTACCTTGCTGAGGCGAGTCGTGGCAATTTTCAAGTTGTTTCAAGTATAGAATTGAGTGGCAGCAAATAGCTTCTTCTGAAGGGACGAAAACAAGCTTTGATATGTGGGGAAAAAAATCCTTTAAGCCTGCAGAGTCAATGATTGATTTTTTTTTCTTAATTCCATGCTTTGTGCCTCAGATAGGCCAAATCCTACAGTCAAAGGCTTGATTCAGCAGAACTAAAATTCGTAAGTAGAAGAAAACAACGCCATGTGTATTGATGAAAGCTATTATTCCCTGATGAAGTCCCACAACAGTCAGTTAATGTGTCAGAGTCAGTTAAAATGAAAGGAGAATAAACTGAAGGAGTGATTACAGTATGAATCACAAGCCCATGCAAATGCTCAAGTACCACTCCTGAAAGAAAATGATCACTATCCAAGATGACACGCCCTCTGCCACAAGGACAGTCTCTGGATTATTATTATTAGTAGTAGTAGTAGTAGTATTAATATTAGTATTAGTATTAGAATTATAAAAAGACTGAGAAAGCCAGCTGTCTGTAGACGTAATATCCTTCTTTATTTCCTCAGCTGACAGACCACTCTGGCAAACCAGATTATCTTCTTGACAACATCTGCTGATACTGAGGCCAAACCCTGACCAGTTAGCTTCATTCCTCCTTCTGATCAAACCATCTCACGGGTTTATCCAGGCAGAAAACATCCTCAGTGTTTTTCTTGAATGTGACAGCCATTCTGTTTATGCACCACTGTTTCAGGACATGAACCTCTCTTTCAAGTTTTTTTTTTCCCTCCATCGGGCATCTCCTCAACAGAAATTTCACAGAAGAGCTGATACTATGGTTTGGGTTTGTCACAAAACAAACACACAGGACAGACAAAAAAACTTTTTCTGAAAGCCTGAAAACAAATGAGTGGTACAAGAGGAAAATGAACAGCTGAGGAAAAGTGATGAAGAAAACATTTAGTCATAGATGTTGATCAGCCTTTAGATGTAGCAGAGTTCAATGTTTTCACCTCTGTCTAAATGCCTAAAGGCCATTTGCCAGTTGCCTTAAAAGGTTGCCAGGTTCCGGTTCAGTGTTAAACAAAGAAAAAAGCTCTTTATCTGGAGGTAATTGGCATAAAAATGGGAATACGACTACACAGCTTAGACTCCTTTCAGAGCAGGCATTGGCATGTGTCTTCAGCGGTCCGATGAGAAGTGGTCAGCTCTTTGTACGTCTGGTGACACCTGGTTCTAAAATAAGCCCCCAAATCATCTCATGCTTATGCTTTCTAATTTCTCCACTTTATATGCTAATAAACACACGTTTGTTGTTGTCTCAAATGCATCCTGCAGTGCGTTCACACCTGCATTTGTGTACATCTACATGTCTTCCAAGATTGATGTGCATATCAGGTCCTTAATTATGCTGTAAATTGCTTAGTTTAATTAACTAATTGGTTAACTAATTTAATTAGTTTAAATGTTAATGTTAAAGATCTTTTAATTGTAGATAGAAAATGCTTTCCCTGAAACTGAACAATAAGTTCAAGTATGTGAGTTATTTTATTACTTATTTTTTCTATTAGTTTCATGTGAAACACTTCTTAAGATAATCACAGCTAACGCACTTTCGGCTGTAAGGAATTCAGTCGATATCAAATCACATAAAAAAGAGAAGATAGACCTTTTTTTTAATTCCTTTTTGACGTGTTCAAAAAGATGTTTTGACAGTAAATATGCAGCTTCCATTGACCTGGACGTGTGCAACTAGCTGATGTGTCAGCACGCTGAAGGAAAAGTTCCACGCCAGCGAAGTTCCCGATGGAGTCTCTCAAACGTACTCGTCATCAGCAAGATAAATATTGTGTGAATTGTGTGTACTCAGGTCGTTGACCATTAATGTGTGATTCAGACAATCTGGTGTTACGAGCAGGATTGAGAGTGATCCACTCTCAGGGGGAAGCGAAGGCATGTGGGCGATTAGGGCCGCCACACAGAGTTCATGTACATCAAGTCTCAAAAACATCTTTCTATCTTTTACTCTGCCCACTGCTGAATATATTCTGAAACAAAATGGACTCATGGCATTCCTGCCATCTTGCACACTTTATCAGCCAAGATTTTTAATGCAACCTTGAAAACCAGATGCAGATGAAGACAGATTGTTAGATGGTCTACATGTCCCAGCAGTCGCACAGCGTGCTTGTTAGCTTGTGTCTAATTGCTGAATTCAGTGAAAGTGATCACATACACATTCCTTGCTTCTTAAAAATTGGACTTTCCTGCATCAGCAGCTGAAAACAACTCTCCTGTTTTGGGAGGATAAATATTCTGGTCCATCAACAAAACCCAAACACTGATGAAGCAGTGTCAAAAAGCACAACATTTTTGGAAACAAACTGGCCTGCAAAAGGAAATCTAAGTTATTGTTGCTATTTTCTTTTGTTTTTTTAAATGGGACCCTGGGATTGCTTCCCTCCCTTCATTTCATCTGCTCTATTTTCCTTTTTAGCACACACACAAAAGAGCCCTCTGTCACCTTGCTGCTTTCATCCAAGTCAGAATTATCAGACTGAACTGCACTGAATTATCATTGGAGCTGCAACGCTAATGACTCAAGCTCTCTAGCTTCTGAAAAGAAAGAAAGAAGAAAAAGAGTCCAGTGGTGAAGTAACGCTCAAAAAGAGCTCATTATTATTCTCACTCCTTCCACTGTACATCGAACCATCATTAAGGCCGTAGTTTGGATATAATGACCTTGTGTTGTTACATGGCTGTCATTGGTTATATCAGTAATGGTCCTCAAGCCAGTGTCTTTCACTGTCGCTAAACAGCGACACAAGCTAAGGACACACATGGGTGCATGCATGCACACACACAAACACACAAAGTTTGTGACAGTATTTTTTCCCAGCCATCCCTGAAGGACCCAAGAACTACTGTCCAAGTAGCGCTGTCTCGACAAGTTGTCACAATCCTCAGTCTGAGTGGTCAGAATTGTGTATAAATGTGTGTGTGTGTGTGTCATTTTCTCTGACATGGCAGCATAGCAAGCCATATCGATGTGACATGGCAAAGAGCAGAGCTGATTGCTGGCTATATTGCTAACAGGATGGTGGTGAGTATGCCATAAAGAAGGTCATTTACATCAACTTGTGCTTGATGTAAATTGGACCATTTTCAATTGCCTATTAGATAACTCAGTTATGTCACTGTTTCCATGGGATCTATTTCCTGCTTCACTGATCAAGAGAGAAGAGAGGAATGTGATGTAAAAGAAAAAAAAATGAAATTAATGTCTTCATTTTCTTTCCACTTTTCAGACTATTTGGTTACAGATCACTTCCTATAACCACAAATGGTCTGATGGTAGGAGTTAATTTTCTAACTCCATTATTTAAAATTAGCCAGAGCTCCAGTGTTACAGCTCTGGACCATAAAATAGCAACCAACAGAAAAGAGGATTTCAGTCCAAGTCAGTATTTCCTTTGATGTGCTCACTTGATCATGCAAGTGAGCACCAACCAACTGTAATATAAAAATACATTTTGGGTGACACATCTGTTTTGCCTGCTAAATGTGCCTCAGATCAAAGGAAGTACATCATTTTGTTTTTCCACTCAAACTTTAACCGCTTCCAGGTCCACTGTGTATAATCCATTTTCAGACTTATTCACATTGTGTACCTTTTGGCTGAACAGCAGGTTACAGAGGTGGGAGCAAGTGTTTGTCTTCCTCCACTCCTTCTTTCAGTTTAGTCACGATTTCTTAGGAAGGCCGACTCAAGCTCTTTGTCCCTTCCTATAGCTCTGACGTAGGGAATAAAGGGAAGAATATATTAAATATTTCAGCACAGTGTCTTCACTCATAATCTCTCAGGTGAAGGTGGAGGATGTGTGATGTTGGCAGCGTTGTATGTATGCATGCTTTGGCTCTGCATGTCTGACAAGTTCTATGAATTTCAATTATTAATATTCAACATGAAAGTAAACAGAATGGCTTTAATGTGCTTGAGGAAATGTTGCTTTGCACATGCTCTGACAAACGGCAACGGAAAAAGCATTTAAGAATCCCAAATCATGCTTTGAATTCTCATGCAACGTCAGTATTTTAGGGCTTCACCGTGGTCACATATTAATACCAATTCAAATATTTATGCCGAATTAATTTCTTCTCTCCTTGAATTGCCCCAGACAAGGGATCCATCAAGAACAAGATTCTGCATGTTCACGGCTGCTTACAAAAAAGCTTTCTGTGTCTGTTCATATGAATTTCTTTTACATGACTTACAGGGGTAGGAGGTTACTTTCCTCAGGGAGAGGCTGCCCTGCTGCACTGGTGTCACATCTGCATCTTCCTACAAGGATATCTGTGTGCATGGAGGCAGTGACTGAACATCACAAAAAGGGTTTGGGAAGTCCTTGGAACGACAAAGATAACTCATGCAAATACCTGAGTCCGGACTAATAGGTTATATTAAGATCATCCTACAGGCTGCAGTTTTATCCGTGTGTTAAATATTTTACAAACATATCCAAGAGACTTCTTTAATTTGAAAAGTAGGAGGCATGTGTATCTAAATGCTGTGTTACATACATTTACAGAAAGAAAAATTAGCTTGGGAGCCTGGGAGTACAGCACTGACGGGCTCCGAAGCTTAGAGTCATGGTGGCTTTAAAGCTCTCCTAGTGATGGCCAGTCACTCAAAGAGAGATTGTTAAACATGGCTTACAAATGTCAGGAGAGTGACCAAATTTCAACAGAGAATCATTGAGTAAGAATTTGAAACTTTTCTTGAAAGCTAGAAGGTAAGGGGGGAGGAGATACTATGATGCAAGAAAACACACAGATATTGCACACATAAATTCAGATTTAACAAGACTTTCAGAAGATACCATTATCTCTGATGATCATAGAGAATGATTGTTCATAAAATCTGTTTACGAGATAAAAGATAAAAATGCATTGATTGTTGTTTTACATCTACAGGTACACTGATAGCAATAACAGTTTATTTGGCATACTTTAATGGTTGATGTACATTTTTTCATGTCGCGCCGTCAATACACGTTCCTACTATTATATGTCATCAACCTTATTTTTTCTCAACTTTAACCTCACCATAGATACATTAGAGAAACAGCTCATTTTAAAACTGTTGGCAATAACTGCAAGAAAAACTCTCGTATAGCTGTGAAAGAGAACATCTGAACAATAAGTGGAATGTTTCCTTCAAGTTCACATCAGTGCCCCAGAAATGCTTTAGTTAAGGGTTAAGTTCTTGGTAGGGGTTTACCAAGAAATATTCCTTGTATACAAAAGAACTGATTTACATTTTCAGCAAAACAACAAAGAGAAAATCCGAACACAGAAAAAGCAGCTACAGGTCATATTAAAGAACAGCTTGGACAGATAACAGCACTGGCAATTTTACAACAAAAGGAAGCCAGCAAATCCACAATAACTCAATAACCTGTCCCTATAGTATATTTGTTGTCTGACAGGCATATGGCAATCTTGAGGCAATCTGGTACCCCTGATTGCCTGGGAGGCTAAATTCATATCTAGATGCCTCACAGACTGCCCTGGTATGGCTCTACTTCCTGTCAGGCATCTGGTATTGTCTGGCAGCTACCTACTCTGGCGTGGCTTCCTGGGAGGCTTAACATGGCACTCTGCTGCCTAACAGACTGCTTGTATGTTTAGCAGCCTGTAGCTAGTACCACTTTGAACTTATTGCCAGTTTTAAAAATGTATCCTGGAAGGCAGATTTTACTTTTTACAAGCCTTTTGGCAGAAACCTTTGAAAATTCAAGTTGAAGTGATTGAAAAGACAATGGCCCTAAGGAGGAACCTCGATATGGATCAAGCATTATTACTATTTTAGGAATATTGCGCAAATTTAATGAGTAACAACTGTTTTATTGGATGCCAAGTGCTTTTTTTGATTATGAAGAGTTTTAAGGTTGATATGACAACAGATGGCAGCAGGGTAGATAACAAAATCCCATAACACCAAATAGTTGCATTGCCCACAACTTCTGTGATGAAAGATACTCGGGCTTCCTCAGACATTGTGACCTATGCTGAAAATAAATCACAGCAGTAATTGGTCTTTGATTAAAAGCACAATTAAAAGTACAGATAGCAGGCAAATTAACAGAGCTCATCACTCATGATGATGGAGTTGAACCAAAAGTGTATTAGAGCAGCACGTATCAGATAGACACCTCAAGTCAGACTTTCACAGAAACCGTTGAAAGAGCGTTGCTACAATAAACAAACTTTCATAATACATTACCAAAATATTTCAGATAATTTCAAAGGTGTTCTGCCAGACTAATTCAACGTCAAACTGGCACACTTGAGGAGGAAGGAGGAAGATTTGGAATCGAGAGTCCGGCTGCTCGAGGTGGACTTCAGACATCAGTGCAAATACTGAAGAGTGTCAGAATCTGAAATCATAGCAACAGGATCAAACAGCCCAACATATCCTCAATCACATTCCCAGTCCGCCTGAGCGGGAAGACTAAAGGGTTTCCCAGAGAAAAGAGGCTGAAAAAGATGGACATCCAACCAGCATATCAAGAGCAAAAATTACAGGAATATTACAAAATCAGTGTGCCGGTGTTTTATTTACATTTTTTCTGAGCAGTATGTTGAGATCATTTCGATTCTATACACCCAGCTGCTATCAGAATTTAACATTTAAAAGAAAATAATCCTCTAAACTGCAAGAATTAGGAGTCGATTTTAAGGGAAATTGTAAATTATGAACTTTCCCCCTTTTTGGGCAGATTCCATCAGACAGGAAACCTGAATAGATTGAAATGAACCCAGGTTACATCCATAAAGCAATGCTTCCAATGGGATTATGTGGAGCTCTTCAACTGGATTTGTCTGAGTGTGTGTGAGAGAGTATTGAGCTCTCAGCAGCCAGATGTCAACAGAGCAATCCCTCTGAACAATTACCTCCGGACATCTGGGACCTATAAACACAGCCAGTAAAGCTTCAGCTCTGTCTCTCTTTGTGTGTCCTTTATTGTTGCTTCATCATTGTCCTCTCTCTCAAGTCTCTTTCTTCCACTTCCTCTCTTTGTCTGTATAATTTTTTTTTCTTGTCTCACATACAGATATTCTTGTTTCTCTCAGCACCCTCTGGAAGCATACATCTCTCCATCTCTTCTTCCCTGCCTGTACAGCTCCAGTGCCTGAACTTTCTTCCTTTTATTCTCCGTGCCCTGCCTGTCCACATTCATACACAATCTCTATATTTTCCCCCCTCCCAGCTGGTAGCCACCTTGCTGACTCTTGTCAAAAAATCACCAACTCCCTGTCTCAGCACCAACAACAGCAGAACCTATTTGCTATTCAAATAGATTTTTTTTCCCCGAAGATGTCTGCTCAGCAGAAATCATCATATGAACTTATGAAGAAACACTTCATACTCACTGATAAAGTCATTTAGTGTCACATATTAATTAGCACCAGATGTATTTGACTACTCTTTACTCTGTTGACCCCCCCCCAGCCTGCTGCACCTTCATATCACAGCCTTCACTACCAGAGAGATTTTCTCACACTTGAACACACAACATGGCGCTAAGATGGTTTTTCTGGTTTTCATGCTAATGTTAAGATGTTTTTAATCTGTTACATATTTTTTTCTATTGCTATAATCCTCATTTATGTTTTAAATAATGCATTTACTGAATACCTACACTATTCATTACTGGAAAATGCAATGACATTACCATAATACCATTACAAAATTACCTTTTTTTTACATCAGTGTTCTTACTACTCAGAATTTATTATTGGTGAAAAGCACAAAGTATGGAAAGCAAAGGAACTTATTGTTCAGAGTAAGCAAATGATGCTGAGTGCATCCAACCTAAATAAAAATTGCCTGAATAACCTGTACTATATGCGCATCATAATTTTTCTATGGAAATTACTATTAATACAGTCATGAAACAAACAAAACACTGAGATGTAAACCAGCTTGCAGGAGCCAAACTGGATTCGTTTGTAAAGCCCAAAATGTAAGAATGTGGTTTGAAGCAAGCGCATCCTGTTTGTACTCCAGTGAAAAGTCAAATAATTTCTTCAGAGCAGGAGGCTGCAGCGACTTGTGATGATTATTGGAGCCAGGGGAGTAAACAGGACCTACAAAAGTTTACCATGGCCCAGATAGCTCAGGTAGACTGTCAGAACGATCTAAATATGAGCAGCGAGGAAAACGTTGGTGTGACCAAACTGTTTTTGTCCAGAGGATAAACAGTGGTGCACAGCAGGCTGATTTAAGGGAATGAAGGTGGGTGGCTGCATCTGATTTGAACAACAGTGCTTCCCACTTTGTAAAGCGTGTTCAGTGCTCATATCCACCAGTACAATAAGTTTATGTCCAGTATATTCAAAGCTCCTGATTAACTTTGAATCCCTCACTGAAAGAAAGTTTCATTTCACGCTTTCCCCTTCCTGTCACCCTGAATCTCTATTAGTGAGGACACAGCTTTCCATATGTCTGCACTTCCTCTCAGTGTTTATGTTTATAGCTCACTTACAGTATAACAGATTGAGGTGCAAAGGGCATTGAAGGACCAGGAGATGACAAACAAAGTCACAACAGGAAAAAGAGAGATGCAAAATGTTTGCCGCAAGTCAATGACACCCTTTATTTTTCAGTGAAACATAAAAGGCCACATTCTCTCCAGCCACACATCACTCTTTCCCCCCTCAATGTTGTTGACCTCATCAGTCCCCCGATAGTTTTCTGAATATGGGACAAGAGTTTTCATTTATTCTTCCACGCCGTTGAGAGTCCTTGAACTACTAGTCACTGTCATCTGCAGTTTCAGGTGGGACTGTTGTCCTTGTGAATTAACTTGTGAAACGCTGCCATTACATGCAGATCCACCAATCGCTGCCCTCTGGTCACAAAGTGTCTCAGAAGGACACTAATATGCAATCATGGCCATTAAACCTCAACTGATCCACTTCAGCAATGGGGAAGAAAGTCAGCCTCTTCTGTTTACCAGCCAGAAGAAGTTATCCAAAGACTCAAGAAACCTAAAGAAACACTTCTCTAAACTATAAATACAGTACCTACATCAGGATCTCCCTACTGGCTGATTTAGCAACACAACCACAGTATCCCTGGTAACAGCTGAACAATATATTTATAAATAAGTTCCACCAATTGAATTATTGTATCGTTTTGCAGCAGTAGTAGGAAACGCATCATGCATATCATTTAAAATTATGATGGATTACATTGTTCTTTGTGTAAATGAAGCATAGATAATGTGAACCAAGAGTGGAAAAGACAGACCACCTGTATAGGGAGACAATCCCTGACTATAAAGACAATTTAAAGTAGAATCTAAATCTCATGAATTTGAAGAAATATTTATTGTTTCACTAGGAAGAAAACCTTGTCTAACAGTTTATTGACTCACTGGAGTCAAACTGTGGATTCCTGTGAGTGTTGTAAATACGAGCACAGTGTACGGTAAAGTGGTGATGAATGACTCTGACAATATTTCTGTTGCAAATTAAACATTTGGCACGGAGCCTATTTATCACCCCTTCTTTTATCAATATTTAACCATGCGTTTCCTTCACTAAATTCATACCAGTTGGACACACACAGTCTGTCACATTGCAGCTTCAAACACTCATTCCTTGGCTTGAAGCCATGATGATGATCTTGAGTTCATGTCTTGGCTGTCGACAAGCAGATTGCTTTTGACTTAAAAGTCCTGCAGCTGATGGGAGCGTATATGTGAGGATGACCACAGGGACAGGGCCCAGGTATCTCATTGCTGAAACAGGAGAGTGCAGCTGTCAAGGTGTGACATCTGAGCTAATGACTTTTGGCCATGGCAATGCATTAGAGTGAGGGGTGTGGAGAGGTAAAGCTCCATTCAAACAGCATCAAATGCTTTTCAAAAGAAAAGGGAATGTGTGACTGTTAACTACAACCAGAGCTTTCAGATTAGTGCGAAGATGCTCGGGCTTGAATAAATTTGGCTCCATCTTGACCAAATATTTTTTAATTTCCATCCAAGTTTATAATATGTGCATCTTTCCTTCATATAAATCTTCAGTGTAGTCAAGACTTCAGGTATTAAGAGGACAATTATTTGTGAAATACTTTCACATATTCCAATGACCCACTTTTGGTCTTTTCAGGTAATCCTCATTGAATTCCGGTATATGGCTTTATCACAGGCTCCTCTCAATAATACATTTCCATCGTTTAATGTAAATGTGAACTCTTGCAAGATTTTAAAGACATTAATCCCATACAGACACTTGACGTTACCATGACTTGTCTAGTGGGTGAGCAAAGCATCAAACAGACTTAATCCTGTTTATATTAACAAATGTAATGCAGGCATCTTTTTAATACCAAGGATTGTTTGTGGAGTTCACTTCCAGGTCTTCTGCATATCTACTTAATAATAAAATGATAATTTTGCAGGTATTGTATACAACTTTGGGAATTGCATCGGATTACCACAGGAGGTTAACGTGTGAATGGTGTCAGTCAGATGATGAGGGCAGGTACCATGCCTGGAGACATTTTATATGTGGCAGAAGTAGTGTCTAGAGTACCAAGACAAGAAGCTTAATCCTGCCTCCTTTCTTTTTCATTTTTCACTGGTTTTAAGTTATTGCTGTGTTGAAAAAAAATGAGGATGTTTAGCTTGGCCCAGTCAGTTTATACTCAACCAGTGAGTTTATTTCCTCCTCAAGAGGAGACTGATTCAACAGCTTCAGCTATCTGCAAAAAAAAAAAAAAAGGCAGACGTTTTGCATGTTTAAAAAAGTATTTCCAATCACAAGCTCGAGAGTGGAAGAAAAAAGCAGAAAACTGGCAAAGTGAACTTCCTAGCTGTGTAAACCTCCACCAGCTGAAGCCATTTCTTATGTTATCTGTTACCACGGGTCATTGCATTTTACACAGTTATTTGCATTATGGTTACATATATATCCCAAACCCATCGATTTGCCAACTTACATGAACAAAAAGTAAAAGATATAAAAAAAAATCAAAGATTGAACAGAAAAATAAAGGGCTTTGGGGAATAACCGAACTATGTAATGCTGAAATGAAAGTTGAGTCTGGGGTTAAAGAAAAACACTTCCAGGCTTGATTTTGGCTTGTTGTGTTCAACAAGTAGCTACTGTATCCATGAGTTTCTTACAGAATTCATTCATCCAAGAGGTCACACGCACTGGATCCAAGCATGACAGTTCAACCGAAGTTGATATCTTTCATGTAAACTATCACACCTGAGTTTCATTTCAATCATCAACAACAACTGTGGCAAGTAAAGGGGCGCCAGCGGGCAGACTGTAAGGTGCACTTCCTGCTAACACTTCTGAGCATCCTTGATCTCAAAGTGCAGCCAGCGGGGACCATCTGTCATTTCCAAGGAGAAAAATGAAAACAGATAAGTCTTTTGAGAGTCTGACTAAAAACAGGCCTGACGGGGGCCCATGCTGTGTCATAAAGAACTTGGGCCCCTTGCTGTAAACACTTCCCGTTTTATGGAGCGCTTAAGCGTCGACACTAACCAGACGTTGGCCTCTGTGCTGCAGAACTGCACTGAGTAGAGCAGCTTCTGACAGTTTGGACTGTGAATCTCTCATCTCTACCTCTGTGACTTTAACACTTTGAAAGAGCACAGGGCAGCCCTTGTGTTGTGATATTTTATCAGCATGTCATCCAGCGTCTTTGCCTGATAAAAATATACGAGGATGTGACGGCTCATGAATTTATCTTCACAGCAAAGTGTGAACAGTGTTTAGGAGGCTGCAGATCAGTAAAACACATCTCCAGCAAACCTCCCTTCAGCCTGCCCACAATTTAACATTGAAATTGGTGCATTAAAGACACAAACTGGCGAATATTGCTGGAAGGAAATTCCCATTATTTTGACCAAAAAACACTTTTCACAGTTCTTTATCTATAAATCATTACATGATGCATTTGAAATGTGGTGATCACATCCGCAGAATCCCTTTGAATACTAGACAAACCATTGAAAGCCCAGTGATGACATCAGGAACATTTTTGGCATCATCAGAGTTATTTTTTTCTTTCTTTGTGGACTCTTTAGAGAAATGAATCCACCCCAGTTTGGTATTTCCTGTGAAAACTATGCACCCATTCATAACCCAATCACTTTGATCTAGAGTGATTTTGGGGAACTCTCAAGTGAGGTCATAGACACTACAGAGCGTGGCTGATCCCCTGATATAGTCCAAAGCCCCTGAAACCTCCGCTCAGACCCAGACTTTGTAGCCCACTTGTTCCGACTGCCTTAATTTTGCTGCAAATTCATTCATTCATTCATTCATTTTCTACCGCTTATACATTTCTGGGTCACGGGGGGTGCTGGAGTCAATCCCAGCTCACAATGAGTGAGGAAGGGGTCACCCTGCACAGGTCTCCAGTCAATCACAGGGCCAACACACAGAGACAGACAAAGATATCAACCACTCACACTCAGACTCAGACCTACGGACAATTTAGAGTCACCAATTAACCCAAACATGATGTCATTGGACGGTGGGAGGAAACCGGAGTACCTGGAGGAAACTCTTTTTTTAAATTGCGATCATAAATAAAATGCTTCTTGAGTAGTACAACAAAAATTCACAAAAAGTCAAAAGGGTGAGCACTTAGTGGAGCAACGGTGCCATTTAGCATCACCAGTCTCCCAGTTTGTGTGACCTATATAGGGAATGACACTAGCAGACTGTGGTGACTGGAATCGCTTCCATTTGCTCCACACTGCAGCATTGCTGATAAAGTTCTGTGGAGAGATAGGATGACTCTGTCAAGCGTAATATGCAAATTTCCGTATTTTTCCAAACCATCTGACATTTTGCATCAAATTTAGAGATGTGCTCCAGCGTCAGGGGAGAAGTTTGTGGAGGAAAGAAAAAAAAAATAGTCTTCCAGTTCTCCTGCAGTATATTTTCTGCAGTGTTCCCTCTTTGCTTTTTTATTTCTTGCTCCTGTATAAAACAACTTTAGAGCATCAGCTTGTGTTTGTTTATTATTAAATACACTGAAATGAGGAACGATGTATGATTGCTGTATAAGATATTCAGAAAAGGACACACTCTCCAATCACCTTCCTTTGAGTGGCCGTCCTCATCTCACAGTTTACATATTCATGAGGAGCCACTGGTATTTTGGTCCATGAGACCTTCATCAGCGTGTAGACATATTGAGACAGTGACAAATTGGCATGTGTCACAGATACACACTCACACACAGACACACACACACCGCGCACACACACTCCTGTCACTGTGCTGGTTTCCAACTAAAGGGGACGATCCAAGGGCATCTTCTGGTCCCAGACACTCTATGTCTGACAAATCTGCCTCACTCTGCACTTTCCGCATAATTCCTCCTACTACGGGGCTAAATGACCTGCGTGATCGCCATGAATATCAATGTCAAGCGTGTCAGGCTTCGTCAATTTGGCTTGGTGTGATGCATGCCGCCAGCTCAGCCATTGAAATAGTCTGCTGTGCTGGAGGCACAGGATGGGAGGGGGGCTCAGGAAGAGGCACAAGCCTTATATTGCTGGCTGAAGCATTTATGTCACCTTAAAAAGCAACATACACATCTCTTTGAGAAATGTAATAGGAATTGGAGGCTCTTTACACTGCTGGAAAACTCTTTTACGACCAAAGCCAGCGCTTTCGCTTGCTTTAAAAATAATCATTAGTTTGACCTGTGAGGTAATCAGAAGATGATTATGTCTCAGCTGTGTCACTTCTGACTTTCACAAACAAACCAAAGGGAAATGTTACATTTTGACTAATATAACGCTATTTATCGATGAAGGCGTGGCCTCCCAAGATGCTTTGCATTTTCTGTTGTTTCATGTAATTGTAACTTACATGAAATGATAGAGAAATATTAAAGACTACCTACTGTAACCCTGACAACCTTATTAAAAGAAAAAAAACAAAACTAAATGGCTGATAGGTAACAAATACCATTTCAGTTTTAAAAATAAATGTATTTCAGTAAAAAATAGAATTATTCCCTCTGGTATCCAGCGAGGCAAGTTGTAAATGTAAATGTATTTAGTTCACACTGCCACTGATACTCTGAAAATGCCTCTTTAAGAGCAATTAGATGATTATTGGGCACAAATTAAAGAATCATAGGGTTAGATGTACCCAGTGCATTGGACATCAAATTTAACCACAGCTTTAATGCACTTTAAATACATGTGTATTAAATAACAGTTGTTTTGATCAGCAGTGTAAAATTCCATGATGGCTCTATCGCCGGAGAGTATCATACTCAAAACTGTTGCTGTTACGATCATGTGAGATTATGTCACTGTGGGCTCCTGTTGTCATCCTGTGTCAGATACTCTAATATGACACAGGCCACCAATAATACTCAGCACCCTTCAAATAAATCTCTGCCAGATTTCAGCGACTTGTATTTCAGCTCTTTCCATTGTCTGAATTTGATCTCATATATTACACTGTTTGTTTCATTTACGTCAAAAGAGAAGACCTAAAATTGTCTTTACAAAGTGTTCAGTGTGACCACTTTGAGCCTGGGCAGTGCAGGCAGTTTCATGTGCATTGCTGCTGCATAAAAAAAAATCATTGTCTCGAGTAAATTTGTATCTGTGCTTTTAGATTTCTTTCTTTACTTTTTTTTCCCAGGCCCGCTCTTAAGTCACCTTTCAGGACATCCATTTGTTGGGGGAACTTTATATGATGCAGTATAAATAGTCCCCTTTGTGTTAATAATCAAGCAGACATCCAGATGAGGCTGATGTTTCCTGATGCGTAGCTAAGAGAAATTGATATTTGAAGTAGGACCGAAATGCAGACTATGAGATATTGCAACAAGAAATATGCTGTGCACTCACACCTGTTAAGGGTATTATTGCATGCTGCAAGTTTCTAGAGTGTAACACTTTGATCATAGATTTTTCCAGGCCCAGTAATCATTGCAACAATCAATAATTGATTCCCCAGAACAAATATCTGTCTTCTTCAAAAGGTGTCTGGTGTCTGCAGCCATTGTCTTATTAGGAGTCTGAAGAGTTACAAACATTTGAATGCAATTGACAAGTCCATGCACAGCAGTTTATCTTTAAAAGATGGAACTCAGTCACAACAGAAATACTCTACTCCACAGGATAACCACAAATCCTGAAGGAAACTGCACCGCTACTCGAGGAGGTAGCAGACACAGAGATTAATCAACAATAAAAGCAACTTAGAAAGAGTTTATTTCCTGGCCATTATCCATTTGCAGTAAACACTCATGGGAATCATGCGTTCAATAAAATGTCCTGTGATGAGTCAGATGACTCAGACCTGCATTTCCCCAGAGGAGCACAAATGCATTTTATATGATTCGAGAACATAAAGTAGGCACTAAGTTAAGGAACAGCTGCACTCTGCAGGAAACAAGAGCTGGCATCTGCTGCATCTCATAGCCACCATACAGCAGAGGACAAAGAGAAAAGATGCAAGCACAGATTAGTTCCAGAAAAGGCAAGACCTTGTGTCAACAGGAAAGAAATGGTTGAAAGAAGGAAGAAAAAATAAAATGAAACCGGGAGAAACCTGTCTGGAATCTCTTCTATTATTAGATGTGATTTTTACCTCTGAGGGGATGACGGAAGAACGTCCCTGCTCATTACTGTAAGAGTGGGACAGCAGGAGGGTGTGCACACAATGACAACACAGTCTGTCACACACTTGATCCTGTTTTATTAACTCAGCACGGCAAGACGCTCCTCCTCTCTGCAGACAGCTCTTTGTGCTACGAATGAAATGAAGCGTACATGAAACGATCACTTAGTGTTGCCAGAAGCAGACCCAGAGGGGGGACAGTTAAGTGTGAGGAGACTGATACAAGTTAAAAATGGATTCATACCAACAATTAGATGCACCGCAGCTACACAACTTTTATTGTCCTTTTTTTCCATTTGATGTGGCACAATTATTCCCTTTATAAATCGAAAGTCTTGATCATAATCAAAGAATTCATGTTTTTCATTAAGAAGAGAACTTGTCAGTTTCAAACTGACACTCTCATAAGTAGGACGCAATCCCAGCAGTTTGGTTGATTAATGCAGGCTGCGAGGTTAGATATAATAAGATGGGATTAGATGAAACTCATTGTCCTCTGAGGACATTCCCAAAGCCCAATTAACTCAACAAATACTGTGAATAAAATACGAGCATTTTGCAATATTAATCTTCTGCGTGGAAATGGATACTGTATGAATTATGCAAACCAAAAAAACGGGGACCATCTAAGAACCTTGTGCGTATAATATAAAAAAATGGGTGATTTGTGGCATTAACCTGGCAGGAGGTTTTGGCTGCTGTCTCCACACAATCAGTCTCTGCTCTGTCTGTTTCTGAGCTCCTTTAACCTTTTCTGTCTGCAACTGAAATGATAAATTTAGTTGCTTGCAGTACCGAGCTCATTAAAACATATTGGACTTCACCTTCTACTTTTTGGATTCAGGGCCATGAATATGCATTACTCAAACATGGGACATTATCTGTCTAATCTCACTGCCTTCAAACATTGGTTTTTAGCCTAGGGTCAAGAGAAATAACTAAAATACCTGGACACTCTATCAATGTGTTATCCTAATAATCAGGATAACATGCTGATATTTGCAAGCTTTTTAAATTGTTAATTTATTGAGATATCCTAAACAGGGGTTTATTTGCCACAAGGAGATTTTCTTTGTGGTATATATAAAGGAATACTTGCTAATTTATATTTTATCATCAGATGTTATAGCCTTTTGGGAGCAATATCAAAAATCAAATCAGAAAGAAACATCATGCAAGCAGTGTCAATTATATAATCTTGAAGTGCTTATTGTCCCACATTCTCTTCCTTCATGAAAATGAGCCCAGAGGGGAGATTAAGTTGGTTGCAGCCTTTAAGAAACTGCCAGATGCTTTCAGAGAAAATACTTTGCTCCACTGTGACAATATGTATCAGCTGTGTTCCCCTCTGCACATTTTGTCCTGTTCACACCGATTAGCATGCATGATTTCATCAGCATAATTGATTATATGCCTGTATGATGTCTGCTCTTGATATTTCAGCTCCTGCATCTTCAACTCTTTTGCTGCTGATTCACCTTGGGAAGGTTGTGTAGATTTTTTTTTTGCATTTAACAGCATAACCTGCACAGAAGGAGGCCTTCCCTTCTAAGCAGTTCATTTGTCACACTGATGATAATCTATAATAGCCAGGTTGCCTGTGTGTGTGGGCCGCACTTAGTGGCAGGCTGAAGACTCCAGCTAGTGTGCATATTTGGCAAACAATATGAGATTGTGAGTAAGAAAATTCAAAAAGGACAGTTTGGGTTCAGAAGGATTTATACGAATCCAGAATAATGACCAATGACGCTGCTCTTACTAATGCAGTTCCACATGAATATGTCTGTGTGCCTACAGACTGTGCCACAAATATAGACCGCTGGTTGGGCCAATGGTTTGATTCCTAAAATCTGTCATCTCATTTGGCTTGAAGCTTCTAATGCCTGTCTCTTGTGATGGCCAAATGATGATATTATGAAGTGTCCCAGAACTGATTCTCACCAGCAGAAAAAAAAGGCAAAGAGTCAAAGTGAAAGTGACATAGATGCAAAACGGACGAAGCAGTGTGTTTTTGTTAAATTGAGCAGAGCCGTAGTCCCCAATCTCATGTGTCGGATATCTAAAGTCTGATTATTATGCTTTATGCTCGCTTTCTGTGTAATATCACCAAGATTTTCTTGCTCTCTACCCTCCACCTGCTGACATCGATTAATTCTGACATATTCTTCACTTTAGCACATGCAATACCTGCTTGTGTGGATAAACTTTCTAATTTCTACCTCCCTTTGGTTATTTGTCTCCCTTTTTATTTAGATAGTTGTCCTTAGTGGAACTTTGTGTGAACTGCCTTCTTGTCACATTCACTGTGCCATATTGTGACAGTATGAGTCACAACAGTCCAACACAGCGTGGATGGCGATGTTAATTAAGCACAATTGAAACTCCAAAAGACACATATATCTTTGCTGGAGGTGTTGATGCAAAATCACAGTCATTTATTCTTTTTTATAGGAGATCGCTTGTCAAACAGTGTCCAGCAAATCCACGTCTGCTTTGTGTAGGAGTTACACTTTTTTTGTTCTTTTTTCTTATGCTAATTAGTCATCTCCACCGCTGATACCACAAATAACAGATGCCAAGATTGCCACACAGTTGTAGGCTGTGAGGTGGCTGCAATCAAATATAGGCGTATTTAAAATTCCAGAGAGATAAGAAAATGCACACTAATTTGTTTGATATTTATTCATAGAGTATGAAAATGTGACAATGCTAGTTTCAAGCTATTGCAGATAGTGCTGTGATCTCTTAATATGCAACATTAATTTACCGCCTATCATCACAATGCCTCAAAAGGATACGGTTCAAAGACTATTTCCTGCTTTTTCACACTTTCCTGCTGCTTCTTCTCGGCCTCCTCCTGCAGGTCATGTGGCGTCCTGCCAGAAACTGAGGACACAAGCTTTTGTCGAAATTTGGGGGATGTAAACAACTCAATACACTGACATGGGCCTAATCTAGTATAATACCAGTGCTCTGTTTCCCTTATGCCTCTATTTGCTTTCATGTTTGTATATATATATATATATATATGAGTGTAGCTGCTGTTTGAGGAGAAAAAAACTAAACTTTGCTTCCTGCTTTTGTCCCGCAGTTCCCCCCAAAAACTTCAAAGGGCTGAAAGAGAAACTTTCCAACATCTCGATGCTGCAGTCACCCCTGTGCTCTTCACAGACATACACCTGGAATATATGAAGGTTTGTGAGGGTAAGGAGCCATTCTGCGCAGAATCGCTACAATGGCTGCACAAGCAAACAATTAATATGTGTCATATATCATCCATTGCATGGCTGTTTTTAATTGGATTCAGTCTATGAAGTGGGTGACCACGCCGGCTCAAGAGGGTGGGCGTTTGGTCGGACTAATCAAAAGATACAATTGGGAAGGATGATGAAACGCGAAGTCGAGTTGTCTGCATGCTCTGATATTTGCATTTTCCCATTTAAACCTTTCTTCCCAATACACTGTCACCTGATTCAAGCTCAGCAGCCTCATAGAAATATAGCTCATTTTAAAAGTGATGTATGATTAGCTCCGCCAGCACAAGGTCCTAATTGAAATGAGTTTCTGCTGTGCAGCTGGGGAGTTGGGGCAGGGCTGCACAGCTGTGGCCATTTCAATTCGTCAGAATCAGTTGTTTGTCCTTCCTCACTCCGCAGGCTAATGATTTGCTTGCAGTGGTTAGAATTGCAGATAAGGTCATGTGAAGAAAAGTTTGAACTGTGCAAATTAACATCCAGCAATGCTCATATTTGCAACAAAGGAGCCACAGTTCTCTGCAGCTCAGGAGTGAGCAAACCTTAATAGAGATCGAGTTAATTTGCACCTCAATGCCTATGCCAAGCTACAGTATACTGTCTATTTACCGATTTCATTCTGTATAATTCATATCCAGTTCTTCCATAGATCTGACGATCTGAAAGCAGCTCAAAAGTAGAAGGGCACACTGTGACACTCAGGAGTGTCACACTACCACAAGCACTTTACAAGTTAGTGTACAGTAGCTTGTCTGGTAGATGCAGAGTGGCAGCAAAAAGCATCCATCCATTGCTTCCTCTCAGCAACTAGAGATCCCCCCCCCCACCTGAGCCCAGATCCCCAACCCCACCACCCTGTTCCACACAAGTGGAAGCAGAGGCTTGTTTGGTTGCTGCAGGTTTGTCTCTGGCACTTAGTGGAGGCCATACATCAGTCAGTGCAATTTACTGAACACAAGAATTCAAGTTAATAATACAAACTAATAAAGCACTGTTGAAGCCCTAAGCTGCACACTCTTGTAGAAGGAGTCATAATAAAGATGCAGTAGTGACACCCATTTAAATCTGATTTGCAAATAATTATTTCCGTCGTTTACAGCCGCCTGGAGCTAATTATTATTCATAGTGGGGACAATAATGTGTAATCTTCTATTTGCTGGGGGATTAGGGTGACATGGTTTGCAATGCACATGTTTGTCACAAAGAAAGGAGATGCCAAGGGCCAAAACATCATTGGCACTTCATTTTGATGGCTTTTGAATAAATGAGCCTCTGGGCATCCTCACCATAAGACCTTCTGTATAATTGAAATGCATTGCAATTCTGTATGGTCGTTCCTTTCTATAGCTGTGCATTGTAAAGAGATTCTTTCTCTTAGATCTATTACTATTTGAAACTATGAGAGGCAAATATTTGTCCCTTTGTTATTCCTTCCTTCTGTTTCCCTTTATTTCATCTTTTTGCTGCTTCTGCTGTTTTTGTACTGATAAAAGGTTACTTTGGGACTCAGTCAAAAGCACAAAGTAAATCACTGGGTTTGCTGTTTCATGTGTCATTATTGTTTTTTTCTTACTTTCACAGTGCTACATTGCAATACAAGAAACACTGAATCACACAAGAAAAAGTCATAGTTTGACAGTAAAATGTAACTGGGGCTCTGTCCGTGTTCATTGTGCAGCATCAAAGTCCAGCATAAATTATGGTGCTGCGAAGAGCATAAAACAAATGACTGCATACACTTCACAGATTCACACCCTCTGCTTTTATATGCACAGAAACTGTGTGTTTATCACATCTAGTCAAGGAACACATCTGTTAGCAGCAATAAGCTGCTGTGAGTTAAAACTAAACCAAAAGTTTTAAAAGGAGGATATTATTTTGAATTCAGATTTTCTGGTTCTGATTTGAGGTTGTTCTACCAGGATATTGGAAGAACAGATAATATTCACGGTATATTTCTAAAGACCTTTGTGAGCAGCTGACTCCAGGCGAGCAACTAGAGATCCAGCCATAGCACAATGCTGCCCCATCGCCTGGAGGTGCACAGGTGGCAGTCCCCCACCTTTATGTTAACATCAGAACAATGTGACTGAAATATTGGGAGAAGTTAAAGAGCACATGAGTTTATATGTATTGGATCAGTTGGAGATGAAAAAAGACAGCGGGGCAGGGCTTGAGAACTAAAGCCAAATTTTGCAGTTGGCTAGTCTCCTCCTTTAACACTGAAGGTTTCTCACAGTCCTTGAGGATGTGCTAGCTGCTTCAGGGCTCTTAAAAATTTAACAGCCATCTTGGAACACAATTCATGAGTCTTTGCTCTTGTAATTTTAATTTTTTTTCTCATTGATGCTTTAGTTTCACAAAGATACTGAAGAACTATTCCGAGAGACACTGCATCATAAGATCGAGAGACTGAGATGAGTAATACCTTCATAATGCTTTGAAAAAGGGTTAAGGTTCTTGCTGATATAAGTTCTCCAGTTGGCTGTCAGTAGAATAGCTCCCAGTTTCATCCTGATCGATATAGATTAGAGCCTGTGACTTTAGGAGAACAGATTCTGGTCACAATGTGTGATCACACAAAGTCACTGAAAGACTGGGCTGGATTTTTTCCATTTTGCTCCAGGGGAAGTGAGCATGTTGAAGAAATAGAAACCAACATAACTGGCTAAACCGTCTTAACACTAGCTCAGCCTAGAGCAATTAGCTTGCAGTATGTCAACAGCATGGGATGAAGCCTTCGTGCTCCAGAGAGTTAACTGGCCGGATGCTTGAACTGCAGAATTGCTTTGAGGGTGAAAGGCACACCAGAGGTGCCATCGATGCTGCCTTGGATTCTGACATATTAACACCAGTTTTAATGTTCATTTAACTACAACCCATTGTTTTAAATGTCAATGCCAAAGCCTCCCCATGATTTATGGATCAAGCTGTTGTCACCTTGGGCTGTGTGCTGTGGTGCATGTGTGACTTAAACGCTTTCCAGGGCTTGGAAAGCAACATCCATCACCTTCAGGTAATGGGGCCTTTTGTTGTTGGATGTTTTCTACTTGAAACATGAAGTGGAGCTGGATGCTAAGAGCACTGTTTATAAGACAAGAGCTTAAATACATGCAACGACCAGGAGCTCCTAAACAATACGTTAATCAGCAAGTTTGTGTACGTTATCAAAAATGCTCTGATAACTCAATCTGCAACTATCACAGAGCCCCAGAACCTCACAGGTCCCACAGGATGCATTTTCCATTTACTCTGCAGTGACTGAATTGTTTGCACATTAGAAACTGAAATTAAAGACCGTTATCCTCCATTTTATGGAAGAGTCCAACAGAGTTAATAGAATTCAATGAATATTTTAAGCCATAATTGCCATAAAGACTGGATTTGCTTGCAGGGACACAGAAATGTATGCTGTGCATTAACAGTGGAACTTTAAAATGAAAAAAAAAAAAAAAACATCCACGATGTGAGTCATGAATTCTTAAGTTCTTGATGTTTTATTGTACTGTATGTTGCATTAACCGCCCATACTTCTGCAACCCTGACCATCACAACAGAGATGATAGAAGTTGACATATTGTGAGTAGTGATCTTCATAATCAATTAGCTCTTGATAGTTTTACAAATATAAAGGAATGAATTGATCCCAAGGGAGAATCGGGGCTCCAGCACATTTACATTCGTTTGCAGACTGAGAAGGTAATTTATAACTTGTTTTTGTGATAGTAATGAGTTTATGCAAATGACGGTCAAAGTTAAAATTATTCACCAAGTTCCTCTTTCTTTCCCTCTTCCCCCACGGCTGTTCTAATTTTCCCTGCTCCCTTTTTCTCTTCTTTTTGAGGATTTCCTGCATGGGGCATTTTATTATCCCTGTTTTCTTCTATGTTTCCAACTCAATTTTGTTTTTTTCCTTTTTTTTAATCTATTGTCAGAAACAGCACTCATTATTCTACTATACCCCCAATGCCGGCACAGGTCCCGTTGCCTAATTCAGTTCTCTCTCTTCTCCTTCTTCTCTGCAGTGTAACAGCAACTCAGAGACTATGCTTTACCTCCAGTTCCACACATACCTCTAATTGCTAGTGCCTGTCTTCTCTACTGAGTCATTAGTACAATAATGCACTGTGACATCTATCTTTGGGCCAGAATGCTGTGCTCAGCTCACTGCAGTCAGTCGTGCCAACAGGAAGGAAGCAGGAGATTGTAATATCAGCAAGAAAGTCTAAGATGTCCACGCATGTGAATTTTCTCTTGATACACTTGGATTTGCTTCCAAAATAAAGAATTGGACACATTTTAAGAAGTGTCCTCATTACCACGACCACAGGTTTTTGGGTTCGTTTGTTTGTTGCTTCTTTTTTTTTTATTGATCAAACTTATCAAAGTAGATGATCAGCTGTTGAATCCCATGTAGCTTGTGCTGTAAACTTGAGTTGGGAAAATTTATATTTAGCGCACAAAACAGGAGAGACATAAATGGATTTTTATATTCAGCAAACTAAAAAAAATTTTGAAAAAATAGAGTAAAATAAAATGTGTCAACAGAGGTGTGACTATAGAAATGTACATGTGATGTTAATAAATATGTTCCATATAGCAGCTTTAACCGCAGTAATAAACTGCACATCATGACCATTTAGCTTAATGATCCCATTCATCAAGTATCTGACTGCCACATTACTGCATACAGAATGAACTGGTGAACTTAAGTTGTACATCCATAAAGGAAAAAAACAATTGGCTCTTCAAAAACTCATTCACCACCAGGTTCAGGCACAGTAAGGTCGCACAGCAGATAGGCTATGAAATATGTTTTGTAGATATAAAGTGCTTCTACACATCCCAGGACACAAATCCCCAGGTAATGATGCTGAAGTCAGGTCACAGAGTTTCTGCAGTGTTTGCACAAACAGCCAAAGTGTTCAGACAAATATTCTCAATAGCCTGTGACATTACCTGAAGCCCTTGATTTTCAACATATTAGTGGCAAAGTTGACTTGGTGTTAAATAAAAGTATGAAGGAAAAATAGTGCGGCAGCAGAAATAACGCAGGAGGTGCAAAGGTGACAAAAAGTATGTTCAAGCAAGGAAGGATTTATACAGATTAACAGAAGCAGTTGGTCATCCATAATACTTAAAAAAAACAACTCTGCACATATGTCATAGGAATATGTGTCCTTGTCCATTTGATCAAGTTTAAAATATAACTAGCTTTTGTTCCCGTTGGATTTAGTGACCCTATAGCTTGGTCAGTGATTCCTCTCCTTTTTCAGAAAAGTCTGCAACTGTCTCTCTCTCTCTCTCTCTTTTTATCTCCTGCTACACATTCTAGTTAGAGTTAATACTTTGACCCGTAACCCTGGGGAGCCTGATGCTGAACTGAGATCTTGTTGCCTAATTTGGACTCCCATGTGTTTTATGGCTCAGAATGAAATACTGTTGATTTAAATGACATCCTCATAATTAACTTGGAGATACATAGCACATTCACTTTCTGCTTTCAAGCTTTAGACAATAATTGAAAGCATCGTTGTGTGCATCAGAGAGATTGTACAATGATAAAAAAAAAAAAAGAGCAGCACATGAGATCAAGAGATCATTTGCAGAAAAGTTTTCCATTGTCAGCATGTTATGCATCAATGAACATTAGCGTGGTCGTGGTGAGCTAAAGGTAGCTGTTTGCCTGTGAACTCACCCATAAACTATTAGACTTCATATCAAATCATGAATGAGGCAAAGGAAACTGTCCTTTGATTCTTGGCCTAATTGGCTTTTGTTTTCAAAATGTTACAAAAATAGCACTAAGAAGAATGAACGGTGTCCTAATAGTTGTGAAAAGAAAATGTCCAACACATTATGCAGTGATGCATTCTAATGAGGCACATGATGTTCATTTCCAGTTGAAAGATTGCATCTGTAATGATAATTATAGCTATTATATCAGCAGGGATGTTCTTTACTATGATGCTGGATGTGACTAAGATGCAAGAAGCAATAAGCAGATAGCTTAGCGTGCCCCCACAAGCCCACTCGAGTACATTATTTGGATTGTTATGATTTTTATACAGATGAAGTGGCACAAACAAAATCTTGTTCAGACATTTGTGTTCCCCAAAGGATGGATACGAGCTATATTGATGATCCTTTGGGTATGCAACTAGCATAACAATATGGTCAACATTTTAGCGTTTCAATGCCATATTTTTAGAACTAGAGGATTCATTCCCTTTGGTAAATATATTTGATGTTGCCAGAAGATAAAAACTTAGGACTTTTTTCAGGGCGAATATTGGTGAGAATGTTAACATTTAGCTCAAATTAAAACTGTCTGTAAAATCAGGGCAAATTGAAAAGAAAAGACAGCCTTCAGTGAGCCATGGTTCAAGTTTAACAAAATGAATTACAGGAGCCATCAGTTTATTTTACTGACCCTTTTTTGTTTGCACATTAAAGAAAACTCATGAACTACTTCTACCACTTACTGCAATTCTTTTACAAATGGTAATGAAAACCTGATCACATTGCTGCTCTGATCCAAACTTCTCCTCATTGTGATATTATAATGTAAAATCAAGAAGCGAATCCCATCTCCGCCTCAGTTAATGCATCTTTTAACAGTGCTTTGAAAGTCCCCTGTGAGAGTTATTTGAATATCAATAAACTGAGAGACTGTGTGTGATCAAAAGGCCTCCCGAGTCAAAAGTTTGCAGGTAAGCACAAATGACCCAGACAGATGGCAGCTCTCAATCCCTGGACAGTGAAAAGGAGACTCAAAGCAAAACTTGAGATGGATGAAATTTGAATAAGCTTAAGAGGGTTGTGTTTCTCTGAGTGATATGGGGGTGAAGTGGTGATGTCTACCCTTGCAGGGGGATACAGACAGATTAAAGACTGGTATTTATGGGAGAAGTTTGTACTTTTAGATGTTTATTTTATAGCTGGGGTCTGCGCTTCATGAGACCTTGAAAGGTTAACCTGCCACAGTAAAAGGAGAAGCCACTCAAGAATCCCAACTTGTTTTTCCACTGGCCTGCACAGTCCAAAGAGACATTTTGAGTTCCAAGAGTCTGAGAGAAAGGAACAAGAATTGCATTCATGTTATGGCTCATTGGCGTACAGCCTAAAGAGCATCGCTAGACAGGTAAAAACACAATCTGGCAGATGTACTGAATAACTAATGATTGACTCAAAGAAATGTGCTCCATAAACTGGTACCAGAATCCTTGGCTCTTAGAGGTTTGATATTGTCTGTTAAGATCTTACACAACTACGTTTAAAATCATGTACCAAACTTCAGAAGTGCAATGATATGGGGTCATCTTAAAAACTACCAAAAATCTATTTGCATATCTGTTGTTGTACAAATACAACATCTGATATAAGAAAGTACCAGGAGAAGAGTAGTTTAAAAGTTTGAAGAAAGTATGATGGCAGAGATAAAGAGCCTAAATCCCCTGGATGCACTTCGCATGAATCGTGACCACAGATATTCATTATTGGCAGATTTAGAAAGTACAAGTCAGAGATGCCTGCTTAACAAACTGATGGCAGCTGACAAGTGTGGCACCGGTGAAATGTTATGAAGTTGACAGCGTGCCTAAATTTACATAATTCACTTCAAAAGCAGCAATTAGCCCGTCAGGAATCTTCCATTGTAAGAAACAATGCCTTTGTGGATGAAATTTATGAATAAATAAGGGTAATAAACATGCATGAATCACAATTAATGTGACAAAAGCCTTAAAACACCCTTAAAAAGCTGACTACCTTAAAATGATTCATTAATGAGAGCTCACCCCTGAAGACCCGTATAAAATCTTTACAATACTGTACGGCAAATAAAGCTTAAGATCAGTAATGTTTGTCTTTATGAGAAGGACATTAGTACATTAGTATTAGTATAAAGATCCATTAGATGTTGAAATATCATTTACCACTGATACCGGTGTAATTGAGTTTTAGACCCACCGGATTAACATTGTGTACTTATCATTGAGTGTACTCAGTGTTTAGAATGGTTTTCTCTCTTATCTTCCAGTGAATATGGACCTCAAACTATTTTCGATTTCCTGTGAACAAATGTGCTCCTCTCTGCTATTTGCAGGTGAATATATATCAAAGTGACAGCAGCTTTTAGTTAAAACTGTCAGTCAGCTGATCAGATATCCTCTTATAGCGTTACAGTTTGTTTGGAATGGGCAGAAACAGAAAATCTAACTGAATAGCAGAAGAAAATTCCATAAAAAACACAATTATGTTTTAAAGAGATGTTATCTGTTGAAGGCACGAAGCATTACAAATATCAGGAACATTACCACAGCATTGCTGTCTTTAATGCCATTTAACTTTAGAATCAGATAATGGCACTCTGTAAGTGGACACTACTAATCAGAAAAATCAATAAAAAGTGAAATGACACAGTAGAAAACTAATGATGTGAATTACGCCACATTCAGCTTCCATATGCCTTTGGGTCTTGGAGTGTGAGTGTAACATCCACCACCCAGTCACTTCACAGATTTTATGTCTATTAAAGGTGTTTCTGCGTAATTTTCTTTCCCCCTTTTGCCGGTTTCTTCTGTCCCTGTCAATACTTCAAGGTAGTTTTTTTCATCCATGTGGTCACTTTGGATATTTATGCTTATTTTTAGTGTCTTTGTGGTTATTTTCAAAGTCTTTGTTCTCACGTTGAGTGTCTGTATTTGTTTAGTTTCTCCTCTTTGTTGTCTGAATTTCCAACAAGAAATGTTAGCAGTCACTTAAAACAGAGGCTTTCGCCAAGAGCCCCCTGGGTCCACTCAGGAAAACGTCAATGTTTACAGTAGGCATGCAAATGTAAGGACAGTACCTCGGCTCATCTTACTTGTCTTTCATCTGAGAAGTTTCAAAAACAAATTCAAACCAATCAAGTTCCTCTTTTAGCAGATTAGTTTCTCCCTGAGATAAGCACGTCTCCATATTGTACTTTTAATGAGGACACCTTTTTACATTTTGCTGTTAGATTAGTCTAAATGTTTTATTGCTGATTATTAAAGTATCATATTGTTGCAAGCTACACAGTGTTAAAGCAACTACTTCCTCTTCATGTCTTACTGAGTCCGACTGAAATAAATATTTAATGCACCACTTGCAAAAAAAGTGGAGACTGAGCCAAAAGAGAGGATACCTGTGTTAGTGGGCTGAATAATTTAAAATCATGAGGGAATTCTGGCAGCCATGTTATCACAGGTAAAGGTGAACAGAAACTTGTCCTCCAGGTTGCCCCAAAGACACTGAGCTCACTTCTGTGCTCGCCTCGGGACACTGTCCATGTACTCTGACTGCTGCAGGAGGGAATTAGGCTCCTATTTCCTGTTACAACCTTCCTGCTCTGTTTTCACTCTGTGAGGAAAAAGGAATAACTCTAAAATGCAAAAGCAAAAGCTCCCTCTGCTGTGCTGTTTTGAGTGAAGGGTGTTTGTTTGACATTATCCTTCTGCAGTGACCCCATTCAAATAAATTTCCATGTTGGAAGTTGTGGTCGCTTTCTATTCCATCCGCAGGCCCAAGGTCACACTTCCAGATATATGTGTTGTTTTTTTCTTTCTCTCTGGATGACTACACCAGCTCCCTGGAACCAATTAAATACCCACAGAAAAAAAGCATTGCATCCATCGGGCCATAGATAAAAAGGGGCTTAACAATGCTTTTAAGTCAGTTCTAAAAGTTTCAAAAGCCGGTTTTCAAAATATATCACCAGTTGGTTTCCTGTCCCTTGGTAACTTGATTAAAGATTGTTTTAAATGAGAGTTAAATTGATGCAACTCCCTTCCTTTACAACTTCAGCTCCTCATACATCAAGGAGGGCGCTCTGTGGCCATATTTGAAAGACATTCAGCTCTCCTGACGGACACATTGTCACAAAATTACTGGACCAGCAGCTGTTATTGATTATTTTTGTGTGTAGCATTGAAAAGGTCCTGCAAGGAAATCTGGATGTAATTGCAGATTGTATATGGGTGGTGTTTCTTTTCATTTCATTTCTTTTCCAAGATATTTTTAGCTATGGAATTATAATTATTCACTTGTAGAAAGCTTACAAATATATGCATGTGTGTGTGCGCGTTCAACTTTGCATTTTCCCGTGTATTTATTCTAATTATACCAGAGCGGCACAATGCCGAAAATGTTATCCCTCTATCATCTCCCAACTGCTGCGAGACCTCTGCAAAGGTGCACACACACACACGCACTAAGAAAAACCAAGATGATTTTCCCTCATATAGGAAATGATAAGAGAAATTTGATTACGCGTGTATCCTTTGATTACCTTTTTGTATTTTCCTGTGTGTTAACCAGAATCCTTCTTCAACTACATATTAAATCAAGGTATCTAAATTCTGATTGATCTGTTCAGCTGTATGACACACACACACATAGCAGTGACTTGGCAAGCAGTTGTGGAGACACAATTGTTAACGCCATGAGCAGAGCACTGTGAGTTAAATGTTTCCTCTCCTCTCCTTCATGTACAAACTTGTCCTTAGCTTTCCATCCTGTCTCATAGCCGACCTAAACGCCTGTACTTTGCTCATGTTCCCTAAACATTCCTCAGGCTTCAGCTGCCCTGAGTAGATATTTTCTAGATGTAGACGGAAGGCATTTTGTGTGTAAATCTTCTTCTTCTCCTTTCGGCTTTTCCCTTCAGGGGTCGCCACAGCGAATCAGTTGCCTCCATCTAAGCCTGTCTTCTGCATCCTCTTCTCTCACGCCAACCACCTTCATGTCCTCTTTCACTACATCTATAAACCTCCTCTTAGGTCTTCCTCTAGGCCTCCTGCCTGGCAGTTCAAAACTCAGCATCCTTCTACCAATATATTCACTATCTCTCCTCTGGACATGTCCGAACCATCTCAGTCTGGCCTCTCTGACTTTATCTCCAAAACCTCTAACATGTGCTGTCCCTCTGATGTACTCATTCCTGACCCTATCCAACCTGGTCACTCCCAAAGAGAACCTCAGCATCTTCATCTCTGCTACCTCCAGCTCTGCCTCCTGTCTTTTCCTCAGTGACACTGTCTCTAGACCAAACAACATCGCTGGTCTCACCACAGTTTTGTACACCTTATTTTGTGTGTAAATACATTCTTGGAATATATAATGAAAGAGTCTGGCACCCATGAGATTAAAACCATCCCTCCGACAGATATTCCCTCTGGAAGTGTTTACAAGATGGTGATGACGGATGTCACCAACATGTTGGTCCGAAATCTGCCATAAGCTTTCACTTTGAAATATCTGTGTTGTGTGAACTAGTTAATTTCCAGCATCCCTCTGCTTTTGTCTGCCACATTAATTCTTAGCTGTTTAACCAACAGACTAATATTTTTTCTTCAGGTTGATGGATGGTCGCCAATCTAAATGATCAGTTGTTATAATGAGGATATTTGAGATCAACATGATCCCAATGTAAGCTTGCACAATGAAATACAGGAGTAGAAGCTTAAATTACCAAAACATGTAAAGTTGACAAAAAGTTAGGACAAAAATACTCCATAGCTTATGGAGCATTGTTAGGCAGTCAGAACTTTTGTTTACCTTACACAAGGTCACATTTTATACAGTTTATCACTGAAGTCTGGGCATACAAAGATTCTCAGGTTGGAGCAGGTTTGTTGTCAAAGCCAGTGAATATGCAAATCTTTTGTTTTTCATAATCATTTTGAAAGAAATAACCTATGGTGAGGGCAAGGTCAGCTGGTAATACATGAATACTTAATAACACCAGACGTAAACCCCACATAATAGCTTCAGTTAAAAGACCTTTGTGCCATTAACAGTATTATCTTAAATCGCTGAATAGAACAACAATCTCAATGCTAATTTAACGGGCTTATCTTGTAAAATATAAATAAATATAATTAAGATATCTGGGTCAGCGATCTTCTGCTGTTGAACTAAGAAAAAAGACTTTAAAAAAGCACATCTCTCTCTGATAGCTATGATAAGTTTAGCTTTCTCCATATTTTGAGTTAAATATGTCTGCACTAAGACTGTAGAACATGTCTGCGCATTTATTTTCAGCATTATTGGCCTCAGGGTGACAAGCGAGACGGCCAACCGCAGATTTTGTCCCGTTCAATACGACAGCAGCTAAACATGAAAAGTAACGATCTCATAATTTTTAACACTTTTCCATTCTTAATTATTGACTGTGAGAGCGCACATAAAATACAGTAATTACAGATTGATCTCCTTTCCCACAAATCCTCCTTATTTCTTCTCTGCCGGGGCAAGTGAAATGATGCAAAATGTTTTCTCACTGTAAACCTGTGTATCCTTGGCCTGCGTGTACCTGAATTTATAAACAGAGTTATCTTGGATCTGATAAGTGTTCTGACAAGCAAGAGCTAGCACGTCTTCAGGATTACGACTTGGTTTAGGTGGAAAAGACTGTATATGTCACAGGAGCCAAGAGTTCAAATCAAACACGCAGTCTCCTCGATCTCCTTTACAGCATGCAGGTCTGTCACAGCCCTGAACATATCAGCTTTGTATGGAATGTAAAGGATCGAAAAAGAAAGAAAAAATAAAATACACTGGGTAAGAGAGAGACAAAACATATACAGTTTAGAATTAACAATCACAAATCTAGGTTTGTTTCCAGTAAATTCTAAATAGGTTTTCAGGGCTTGAGGGTTTAAAGTTGACAATTTTTACTCAGGAGCAATAAATAATTGCAAAGTTTAAAACATCTAATGCAGCAGCAGTGACCTATTATTACAAATTTTCTCCATCATGGCAAACTGGGAAGAACTTAATGGGTGTAACTAATTGGTCCAGGCCACCTTATCCGTCTACTATTTGACATTCCACAGTAGTCTGGATTCTGGGGAGAGATGGTTTGTGTTTACCAGGTGTAGAGTGCACTAATTAAGGGATGGGGGAAGTGTGACAACTCTCCTTCACGTTTCATAACAGAGAGGCGCCTGCCAGGCACCTTTTGGCACTTAACGAATTGTGTTTACACGGACCAACACAATTTATAGCTCCTGTCCATGACTGTTTGACAAGCCACCTGCACACTGTAATATATTTTCCATAACAGGAGCAGTATACAGCAAGGATGTCCACTTGATCCCCCCCCTCCCTTTTCTCGTTATACATGCACTCATGAACACAGAAAATAAAGCAGCACAAACTTGTTGGGACCTGTAAAGAAGTGACATGGTCCTGCAAGGCTTCTGCTGAAGCTCGAAGTGAAGTTTGCCTTCAAAAGCAGTAGCTGCAGGAGCATTTGAAACGGAAGGCTGACCCACTTAGCTCTGCTGTTAAGCGAGATGGGTCTGTGGCAACGAGTGCAGACACACACAAGCATGTACCTTGGGTGACTTATGCACGCTCTGACACACCGCTGTGAACACACACCTCAGCAAAGATAAAACAATCCCCTCGCTGATAAACAAGTTCTTGGAAAACAACAAAAATAACTTTAATGTATTCAGGGATGGGGCTTTGTGAGGCTTTGGCACGTTGAGGGCTCCGACTCCCCACCATGACGATGTTGCCTCTAAGCCATTGACACCTTAGGTTGAGGTTTCCTGGGTGTATGTGACCTTGCATGTTTTGTTTGTGCTGACTAGCCTTGAGGTGGCTATGTGTGCACGGCTACTGCTTAAAAACAGATTCATGTGGTGCTGCCTAAGAGCAAATAACGCCTTGTTGTTTCACTAACACTTTGATGTGCTGTCTGATTCTTCCGGGTTATTCTTTCTTTATACCCCCTGGTTGCTTCTGCTGCACAGCAGGGCCGATGGATAGTCTGTGGTCAGCAGCTTACATAAACGTTCAGCCACATCATGTCACCCTCTGCAAACGTTTCATGTTCTATCTTATAAACAGGCACTGGAACAATGTGCCATTTAGCCTTTAGAAAGGTTTCACTTCCACTTTCTATAATACTGTGAAACCAATGTCTCATTTAATTAGTTATTTTTTGATAAAATGTAATAAAAATACATTTTCTCTGGGTTTCGTGCGTGTAGGCTGATCCCTTGTGATAAATATTGGGTGGTTCTGTTTGTGTTATTGATTTAAAAACTCAACAATCCCATTTAGAAAGTTTACCTTAGTCAACTTGGAGAAAAACTCCACAGAGCCTGAAGCTCAAATGAATAGTTCTGAACTGCATCTAGCCACATAGCACCAAATTGCCCCTGTTAACAAGTAGCAGCACTCAACAAAACAAACTAAGATGCCTCCTTTTCTTCAGTACTGCAGTATGGACTAGAACCTAAAGTGGAGACCTGTGTGTTCAACATTATGGTTTCTGATGAGGAACGTTGATGTGAACGATGGATACTTAGCCAGTATTATGTGACACAAAAAAGGCATATGTGGTTGTTACATGTACTTTTGTGCAGGATTTCATAACACAAGACTTTGACAGAGCTGGAAGTGTCTCTTAAAGATCAAGGGGCCATTCCTTCTCCCGAGCAGAAAAGAAGAAATCTCCCACGGACTTTACTTCCAAACACTTTTTATTTTCTAATGCACCTGAGGCTTTATAACACTCCTAATCCATTCCTTTTAAAAAGAGAGAATGTTTGCTGGTTGAAACTGTCATTTCTTCAAAGAAACAGAAAGAAACTGACTGTGGTAATCAATCCGGAAAATATATACTGAGCAGACATAAGCCCCGCGTGGGTTGCAGCCTTTTAATGGGATGTTTTTTCTAACTGATACAGACGGCAGCCTATGATCTGAAATAGAAGCATTGGGCAAATATAAAAGGATTATATACACTCCTAATACACTTGTATTTGTATTTGTACCCTGTATTTGTCCTGTAAGTCTCTGTTTCTATTATTGACTTTGCAACACACAAAAAAGTAACACACAAATGTAACTTTCTTAACTAACTTTGTGGACTAATTTAACATTTGAGCAATAGATAAATAAACCTAATAATGTGACACATTTAGTGTCTACAATTAGAAAGCAGAACAAATAAGCGTTATCCCGCTCAAAAATAAAGAAACGCTCAAGAGAAAATATGTGAGTCCCGAAAGATAACAACACTTTTCCCAGCATTTTTCCACAACACATACTATTCCAAAATTAAATTATGAATGTAGGAAAAATGTATACATGTAAAAATCTGAATTTATAGTTGGATATTCCATAAAAAAAAAATAATATGTTTAGTACTTGTATGTACTCTTACAATGTAAATGAAGGAAATTTCACCAACTGTCAGGTGTATTATTCAGCACAGAGCTTGGTATATGTAACTGCACAGGCTCAATAAAGCAAAAACTATCAATGCCATTGTGAAAATATTGTAATATATTTTAAAATTTCAATTACAACCATAGAAAGACTAAAATTGATAAGATAAAAAAAAAATACTGACAGACAATGTGAAATTGCTGTCAGTTTTCCCATATACTGGTTGGCAACATCACAGAAAAACCTAAGGCACTATATTGATAGATGGCTGATTGTCTGCTCTGATTATTGCTGTCATAAACCTTCTCCCTTATAAAGGGAACATTCAACTTTACATATCGAAAAACTACTGATACAAAGAAATAGTGGTTTATTTTTATTTTTCAATGCCCACTCTCTCAACTTTGTTTATACATTTCTTGTTGGTCGTAATTAAGGTGTTGCACTCCTCTGGATTATAATTATTCTATAGTACCAACTTGCACCAACATTGCAGCTCTGTCAACAAGACTCCACAGTCTGACTGTTAATTAATGAAAAGGAGCCAGGATATTTTGTGACCCTCAATAAAGGGGCAGTAGAAGTAGTAAAAAAAAAAAGAAATGAAAAAAATGAGGGAATGGGCAGAAGACAGGAAGACAGCAGTTAATTTCTAAGTAGTGATGTGCAACAACCAACAAAACTAAGAGTATGAATTATTAAATAAACACTATGGTGCTCTGCATACTTTAGTCATGTAAAAACAGCTTTATATTTATTTTTTAAGAGCAAAACTCTGAGAAGATCATAAATCTTTGTCTTCAAGTCATGAAGTAGGCAGGCCAGTTTGTTTGACAGCCACCCTCGCAATAGTACACAATGGACACAATGTGCACAAACCTTGCGAAGCAGAAACAGACAGCACTAACTGTTACTGAAGAGTCCAATTTGCTCCTTTTGGAGTAATATTTGATAAAGTACTAGAATCTCCACCAGTTTCAGGAAAAAAAACTTGAGGCTTATATCAATATTTATTTAGGGACTGGGGATTATGTTACTCAGGTTCAGAAAGTAATGAAAGTTGGACAAATACTGTCTATTTAGGGTAAAAGATGCTCTTTCACTTCACTTTTGACACGCGTCCTGAGGTTACACTCAATCTCATTCATATCTGATAGGACGTGAGTAGGTATCAAAGGTTTCCTTATCTAGTGGCAACAAGCTACTATTAATAAACTACATCTAGATGAAAAACTTCCTGTTTACCAAGAGGTCATGTCAGCACAAGCTATAGCAGGAGAGTTTTGCCTGCGTGCAGTGACTGCAATTTCTGTAACGGCTGGCACAGGAATGAAATACAGGAACGCCCTGAGGCTGGCACACAAGGCAAAGAACAATATCAAAACCAGAATAAGGATCATGAGACGAGTTGTGCGGGTACCAGTTTCCACAGACACAGAGTTATGTTGCTTAAGAAATTAAAGCGATGAGGCTGCTAAATGATCGATCATGAGATTGGCTGAGCTATCACAAGAATGCGGATAGGAAGGAGGCTCTTTTAAAACAGTGCTTTATTCTTCACACCGCTCGCTCTCAAAACATCTTCTTTTACAGTAGCACACTGTTCTGTCCCATGTCATATTTTTATGCTAATCTTCTGTGTTCATTTATCAGTTCATCACATTAAGAATTTAACTCTCAGCAGCCACTAAGTAACCAGACTGCTTTTAAACCTGGCATAAAGAGACGTAAATCGACAGAAGTGTGTTTAGACATGCCACCAAATTACATATTAGCATTCTGAAGCCATGAGGCACAGATAGCTGTGAATTCCCAGCTAGTTGTGCCCTTCAGTTTCTCAAAAGAACTTTAACCAGTTAACTGATATTAGTCTAAAAAACATTTACAGCCATATCAAATTAATCCTCTTATTCCTCACCAAACCAACATCAAAAGAAAATTCATGTTTAGAATCATTTTTCAGGCTTTCTGTGTATTTATGTTGGTCAAAATTGGGTTTTTAGTTCGTGACAGGGAATCAAGATGTATAATTTATCAGCAGAGGGATTTTGATGCTACATGTTAAAATGCTCCACACATACAGATTTAATGGAGTTCTCCCTCTCTTTTAATCCACACTGATTGGTCGATCAATCACATGGCTTTGTGGCTTTACAGACACAAGCACAGTACATGTTATCCTGCAGATGAGAGAATCAACAAAACTGGGCTTGACTTCATCGTAAAGATCAGCACTCCTGCTCTGTTCAGAGTGGCAAATTCAAACTTTGAAGCTCTTTGCAGTTTTTAAGAAAAAAAAAATCCTTTTCAAAGATTTGCTTATTCAACACATGGGATTTCACCTTAGGTCCTCCATATGGAAAACCAAAGCTTTACCAGTCAGCAAAAGAGCAAATGAATCCTTCCTGTTCGTGAGAGATATTTATGCTCATTGGGTTAGAAGAAGAGAAGCTTCCTCCCTCAACTGTCATACGGTTTTCCTTCACACCCTGGGAACTGAGGCCCTGGGAGTCTGTCAGGGTCAGAGGTCATTAGTTTTACACCTGGACACACTGAAGCCCACCCAGTGGCAGGTGTTCCAGGTGGCCAGTTATGACCCCCAGGTAGGTAATCATAGCCCTGAATGTATTTAACGGGCCTACTGGGACCAAAAGGAGAGTAATTATATGTACAGACAATATATCACTTCTAACCTCTATCAGCATGGATCACAAATGGAAGATGAAAAGGTGGATTTATGTCAGTCACGCTCGTGGATATGATTTGCCACACAGAGTATATTTAATTGAAACCATAAGTATTCTGCTTTTCTTTACTCCCCCGCAAGGATGCAGTGAATTGAAAAAATATATCATCATAGCCACAGGTAACGAGTCATAAGGTTGGCTGCATGTTTTCAGACAGCCCATTGGACCATATATGAGCTACTTGGCCACAGATGTATGTATTTTTTTGTTTTATTTTTGATACCTAGAGCCTGCGAGAGCCCAGGCACTGGGGGATCTATAAAGAGCAGCCAAAAGTAACAGGAGAAACCATGGGAATGAGCTCCTCCAGTGCACAAACACCATGGGGGATGGTGATATGTACAACATGGATTTGTATTCAGAGTGGAAGAAGAGATATCTCTACCTCAGTGTGCCCGTGTGGCCTACAGAGATGTGATATTTGATCAGCATGTAGCATTCTGAATTATATTCCATCATGCTCACAGTTTATTAAATTGATGTTGTTTCCTCCTAATTGGTGTCTCCTTTATCTATCTGTGGCTGCTGGTGCTCTTGTGGGAACTGGCTGTGCTCATTACAGACATATGCTCAGGAGAACAGCTCCTGATTTAAAACACGTTTTATTAAAGATGCTTTTGTGGCATCCAAAGATGAAAATTAGGATTTGAAAATTACAGAGCAATATGCAGGTTGAATGGTGCTGAATTTTTGAGGTTAAAGGAAAGAATAAATTACACAGAAATTCTCTGCTTTACAAACAACAGCGATGAGAATACTGTACATATCCTGTTTTTGGTATCAGCTTCCTCAAAGGATTGCATGTAGTGGAGTGATAAATCAGCTCTTTGATCCCGGTAGCTGATTCCCAATCTGAGCGGTAACTATCTTCAAACCTAGTCTTTTCTCTAAGGAGGACATGTGAATCTTTAGCAGCATAATCCCAGATACAAGCAGTGCTGTGCATGGAGGCTGCAAAAACAGGTTTGAGGGGATGAAGCCACTTGAAGTTGGCTTGATTTCGTCATCATTGTGTTGACATCAACATTTGGTATGGTTGCTAACAAACCAAACGACACACTACTATCTTGGGATCACTAGCAAATTGTCTGTCAATACATGCAACTCAAATTACAGTCATTTCAAAAATAGGAATCTCAGACTCTTTATGTTTCAGTAAATTTCTGAGCATTGTCATTATAATAAATGGACAGATAATATGGAAGTTGGGTTTCTGAGGCTGCTCTGTTGTTACAAAAAACTGTCAGTAATAATGTGCCAGGAATCCCAGACATTTCACTCAGAAAGAAAAATGTCAAACCCTTGGTGACACTTGCAGAAAGGTCAAAGGATCACAAAACTCATTAGGATACATTCTCTGGGGAATATGAATGTCTGGTAAGATACAAAATATTCCTTAATTCAATATCAATCAAAGTATCAAAGTATTGAATAAAAAGGAAAGAAAGACTCAGGTGTGGTTTTAAATAACAGAGTTAATAAAAGAGTTAGGAGGCTGACAACATGTTTACAAGAGCAACTTTATCTTCAACCCTTACAGGAGTATGCTAAAGACAGCGGTTGTAGGGCATGAGCATAGTAAAGTTGTTTTATTTTATCTCAATTCTTCAGCATGAAATTTGTCAAACCGGTGAAGCGTTTGTGTTTAGCTCCTCCGATCTCATTTTCATATGTTAATGCTGTTGCAATTGGCCCCTCTGGAGCTTCACTCTCACTCTCAGCTGTAAATATTGAATTTAAAATGTCTAAAATATTCAGCGTGTCCAGTGTTGCAGCACAGAATTTCCTGAAAAGGTCACTGAGACAACACCAAATCTTCCCAAGAAACTTTCTGGCATGTTTAAAAAAACAGCCACTGATTATAACCAAGTGTAAGTTGACTCTGCAGCACTTGACTGACATCCACATTTAATTCCTTGTCATCAGCACAACTGGGGTGCCTTAAATTGACACAATAATGCCTCCACAAGTGAACCCAGGCTACTTCATGAGGCACAGGGTTTTTTTTTATTTTCTATTTTTTAAAAAACATTAAATATTTCAACTGCAGCAAACCTAAAGTGTGTTGATTGTGTTTGGCTTAGCTGGAGCTTGTCAAACACTGCCTAGTACGTGTCAAATAATGATCTAAACAATGCAGTATATTTCAGCAGGTAATCAGGACATCCAGGGGCCTCTGACAATTTTTCACAAAAGGAAGGAAACAAAAAAATGCTTCATTCAAAGGTTTCATGCACCATTTGTTTGCTTTTCAGATTGATGTTAGACACATAAATATTATACAGCTGCGAGCAGGGGAGAAGTCAAATAATGCTGAGAGTCACTGCTTCCACTGAAATGCTCCCATGAGACACAGAATCCAGACCAGCTGGTATCCTTCATTTCGCTCTGTCGGATCACATCTTTAAAAGTGGGGTGATGTCTGAGGATCCCTTGTCAGCAAGACATGAGCAGAATGGTTTCAATAAGCTCCATCCTCATCCTAGGAGCTGACTATAATTGGAACAAAAAGAAATGACATGGCAGCAAATCCATACAAATTTCCCAACCAGTGTAGTTAGAGTAAGAGCAGGAGAGATGTTTCTGCCAAAATAACTGCCGTCTCATCATCCTGAATCACAAAACAGAAGTAAAAATAAAGTGTCCTCTCCTTCTCAGTTGTTCTATATATGGCTACATTTTTACCAAATACAGAGCACAGAAGAACTTCAGGCCCAAATATCTTAATAACTAATTCATGCATTGTTGTAAAATTTAATTCAGATATTCCTGTTTGCCAAACTATGATATTTCATGGTTGGCCTTTATGAACTCCTGAGAGCCACAGTGAAGTTTAGTGTTTTCTCAAAAGCACCACTGTGCTTAAACAGCAAGAGATGAACTAGCTGTGGACAAAGAACACACTCATAAGTCACAGACATGAGCTTCAGGGTAGCAAATGGATCTTCTTTTGCATGAATCGCTCAAAAGTCAAAAGAGTTACAATCCACTGATCACCAACTGCAGCCTGCCGGTGAAATTACTGGGTAATTAAGTCCTTAAAAAAAAAAAAATCAAGATTAATCTTGATATTGCTTTTGCAATCTGCTTCCACAACACAAAAACTGGATTAGGGCTGGGAGAAATGTCCAAACACAAGCCAATCAAGGCCTACTTCATCATGGCTGTCAAACTGATGAGTGGTTTCACCTTCCATTTTTGTTGGTGACACTTTAAATTCATGTGGAGCATGTTGCACTGCTTTTCACGCAGACCCCGGAGCAAAGATTGATACGGAAACCAGCAGAACTGGGACAAAGCAGACTGTAATGTTGTTGTGAACGGGAATGAAAGAAGGGAGAAGGATGGTGACAGCAGGGTTCAGAGGAGTGGGTCAGATCATGACAAGGAGGGAAACTGGAGGCAAACAGGTTAATGAGTAGGTCAGTGTGGCCAGATGAGAGGCAGACCGTAAATGGGGCACTGGAACATGCACACTGATAAAGGGCAAAGTTACACAACAAAAAGCAACTTGTTGCACAAAAGCTAAACAGAACAGCCGAGACCGACTCTCCCTCTGAGGAAGGCAGAACAATCAGGATGAGTAGAGGGATGATCAGGGTAGAAAAATTGCAGGTAATCGGTTATTGACTGCAGGCATGTCAATGTGTCAGCCAGTTGCCACGCCTCCACTAGATCACAGCAAAAATACACAATGGTAAGGGGACACAAGAACAATAGGAGTCCTGGAAACAGGGAGTGTAACAGAACACGTAAAGGAGCATTTCCAAAAAGCAAAGCTGGACGGGTTTGGTATCCATTGGCTTATGTCACTTTAGCTAATAAAATCCATAATTCATGGTTGACAAATAGTGTTTTTGGCTGGCAAATATTATGAGCTCAGGAGCTGGCAGTCAGGTTCATAACCAACAACAGGTTCAAACTGAGCGACTTGTTTTTTTTGGCAGCAAACTTTTTTCCTCATGCCACTCAGAGCTTTCAGAGCCTCTCCATTCTGCATATTTCTCGGTAAATGTGCATCTTCTGTGTTCCCAGGTTCTAAACTTGACTCATGATGAGTTAATTTACCAACAAGCTGGCTGCAGTTTATCACGGAACAGGTGCCAGCTGTAGAACATGACTGTGGGAGGTGTATAATCTTTACATGTGTCTGTTTTGCATACCTATTAACCTGTGGTAATCCTTTCAGGCTTTTCTGATGTGTATTAATTCAAAAGACTAAAAAGACTGGATGTCATAAATAAAAGTTGTATTCTGCAAAGCAAATTATGATGTCAAACATCGTGATTATCAGTCTCTCAATGTGAATTATGATTTTAATTTAAATGTAATTCTTTAACACATATTTGCATCGCTAATTTTGCTGATTGCAGACCGTTAATGACATAATATGGCGTGGTGATATTAGCCATGTCAGGTGACGGAAACTAAATTAAATTCTTCTTTAATTAAATAGAATCCCATTAATTCAGTATATTCCTGACTGAGGAATGATCAGATTATGAAAACTGGTGATTAACCACCACCGGATGTAATTAATTTGATAAAACAGCCATTTTAATCACTATTTTTCTGCTTCACCATTTAATTGACTTGCTTATTCCTGAACTGCCATTGCCACTCATTAATCTGACCTTAATTCAGTTGGAGCCACTTATTAACTCATAAATTAGTTTTGTTTTCTTGTAGTGAAATTTATCCATTGTCATCAACCACTTAGGAAAGCTGTCATCAGTTGAGATACCCAATGCAAACTTGACATACAATGATGGATTCAAAAATTTTATCACAAACATAGGCATGAGCACAGGTGCTCATGACTGCTTTTGTAAGTTATTTCCATCTCTGTTTTTCACCATCCATCACAATACAGATCTATGATGTCAGGTGAAACAGATTAACCAGCATGTTAGGTTGAGCTAAGCTTTAAGCAGCGATGTTTGGTTTGTCTCCGTTGTGCTCGGGACAGATTTCTTTTTCTATCTCAGCAACCTTCTTCAACCATGGTATCTCAGATGAAAGCAGGAATGTTATCAGTCCACTGGAGCATTTGCAACAGGTAGAGCATCATTTTATGTGGACATATGCTGAGAACACATGGAGATGTTTTGCTTCATTCTTTATTTATCCTCATTATGTACTGCCTGCTTTCTGCGCCAATAAAAAATTAAGAGCATTGGACATAATCAGATATGAATTGTTATTACACTTAGAGATGCAGGTTATCTTGTAGGATAGCTAAAATTGCAAATGCTGATGATACTATATCTTTGTAATACCTCCTTTAAATCAACTAAATGGAAAAGCTCGTTGGAATTTCAAGTTGAAATACAACTTTTTATTGAAAACCTTTTATGAATTGTTGGTGGTATTTTCAAAAAGCCAAACTTTTGAAATTCAGGTCTGGTGTATTTATAGTCATATCTTTTCATATTCAGCGGATATTCATGGTTTATAAATGTTTTTTTCTTTTTTCCAGGAATGTGGCCATGACTATGACTGCTGGGAAATAATAATGCTTTGGATTGGAGCCTTCCCTCTGTGCTCTGCTGCCTGTTTCATTTTGGCTGTATCTCCTAAGGCTCTTAAACCCCAGACACATCCAAGCACTCATTTGAATCACTAACCTTCTCCCTTTCAGTGTCACCCTCCTTTCCTATCGCTTCTAATCAAGATGCAAGCTATATTTCCTCCTTAAAAATGCCACGTTCCAGTTCTTGAGAAAACAACAAACTTAACATAATGAGAGAGAAATTGTCAGTGTTGCTTTGAGTGGTCCTATTCTATTTCCGGAGCAAATGACTATGTGGCTTTGGAGGAAAAAATAATTAGGCTTTTGTTGACAAGAGTCAAAGTGGTGGAATTCTACTGGCTGCAGATCAAAACGATCCATTCATTAATTTAATTGGCTGCTATGAGATGGCGTGGGTGTTTCCATGGCTGCGTTAAACAGTGCTACTCAGGGCAGAGGGGAAATCAGATATGGCAGTTCTTTGTGACTGCAGAAAGGAAGAGAGAGGACCCCTAATCAGCCTTGGAAATCTGTGGAGGTTTTCCCCTTTTTTCCACCATATAGAATGTTCCTGCTGAAATCTGTGGGAGAATGACTCTGAATGAACCCTGTCTATTATAGGGCTTCACTCTGCATTAGTGTGCAGGCTAGCAAACCATGCTAATGTGCTCTCCCTGCTGCACTCTCCTTTTTGCCCACTGCACACACACACACACACACATATACACACAAAAGCCCCCTGTGTTTGGAAGAGCACAGAGGGGGCTCACATCTCACTTTACCAGAGCAGGGACATATCAGGAGGATATTCCAAACTGTTTCTCGGAGTGGAGACAATAGCTACATCTGATCAAAGTGGAGGAGATGCATGACACTTGAATTGAAGTTCATGCGCTGTCTACAACATCATGTAGATAAAGAGAGAATGACAATGAGGTAGTATTACAGAGGAAAATGACAGAATGGAGAGAGAGGGAGAGCAATGAGGAGAGTGATAAGGAACACAAAACGGTGGTGCAGAAATATTCATAATACAGAGAAAAAATAAAAAAGACGTATGGGAGAAGCAAGAGAGCAAAAGCCATATAATCTGGAGTGACAGAGTGACGGAGGAGGAGAGTGGTGTACATAAAGGCATGCCTGTTGAGTGACACATATGCCATCTAAGTCAAAGAGGACTCCTGTCTATCTAGCAGCATGACAGATAGCATCTCCAGATAGCTGATAAGCGCTCTCTACAAGTGACCGACCATGACCTTTTTCGAATTCCTCCCTTGCATACTCCAGACAGACAGTTTTCAATATTTACCATCTGAAACCTCTTTGGGTCCATTACAACCTCCTATTACCCCCTTGTGAGGTAAAGTATCCTCTACTTTCTCCACATTGTTGTCTGCCTGCCCATGGTCCTCTTATGCTACCGTACAAAAGGGATCAAATGTACAACAGGCGCCGCTCTGGGATCTGGAGAAAAAGGAGATTCTGTGACTTTTTACATGCTGAGTGGCGATGAATAGATTTGAGGAGAGGCTCAGCCTTGTTAAACATAAGGCTACTAGTCAAGAAAAGAAATAGCTTTGGAGTATCTGGTGAAAGTGTTGTTCAAGTGGTAAGCCTGAATCTTGTGTGTTTCACTTCTAGTAATCGTGTACATTGCTGTGGCGTCCCTGCACCACACTCAAACGTTACTTACAATTCAAAGAGTGTGTCCAGTGCTGAGCCTTTGGATTTGTTGTTGGCGATTTTTCTTGGCTCGCTTTATTCGCCTGTTCTGCCATGATGGTTATCACTGTTATGGCTATCTGCATTACTTCTCTGCTCTACCTCAAGCTCTTTTGTTTCTGCACAAATAATATTTCTAAAATGTCAGAGATAGATGGCGAAACAGTGACATACCGTATGAATTCTCTGAGACTCACATTCTCATTTTCCCCTTGTTCTTCCAGCACACTGGAGGCAAATATGCTGCAATACAACAAACCATTCATTTTTGCATACTTTTAACTGCACGCACGACAAACTATTGCTGCAGCCTCCATCAATCAACTTTGTGTCTTTCAGTTTTGCACAGACGCTGCACACACAAGTTTTCTTCACCTGGGAGTGGATTCAATCAGCAGAGAAGGTATGCTTCAAGAAAAATGCCTCTTTGACAGTACACGTAACCTTTAAGAGCACATGCTGCAAATCTGGTGATGCATGTGGGTAGAAACTAGCAACTGGAGTTTTATGGTACACATTGAAGCCTTCAGTTCAAAGGAATGTGTAAAAGTAAAGAAGAGGAAGAGGAAGAAAGGCAAAGAAAATAAATATAGACAAAGTGAAAGAATGCCAGGGGGTATTTAAGTGTACAAAACAAATGTGAATCCAACAAAAACAAACCCTTCTGCTTTAAAAAACAAAGCCAAACTGTGCCTATGAGTCTCCTAAGGCTATGTGGATCCAAAGTTGGCTGATGTCACGCTTGGTTCAGTGTACAGATGTTCCCTTGCTGAAGACACACAAAACTAGATGTAGACTGGGAGGCAGCTAGCCTTGTCTCAGGCCAGTAACTAGACAAAAGCATTAAGAGCAGCAGAGGGAGATCATCCTGTCCCATGATGGTGTGACTCTGTGTACTTATTCTGTTTATCTTTCACGAGCAGTGGTTTGTTTTCCGGGGCTGTTTGTGAGATAAAAGGGGGGAAAAACGAACATTGCGATTGCACCACAAAAGCTAATGTAAGTGTGTTATCCGTGTTTGGAGCCTTATTGACAGATTTCAGCTGTAGCCTCTCATGGATGAAAGTTTTAATGTCTCCGTACACCTGCATCAAGGAAATTCATTTTAGTCTATTATGATTTGATTTCAAATGCAGGCCCCAAGTAGGAATATATCATCCCCAAATTACTTTTCCATGTAATTTCCTGCACTCTAAAAGATGTGATATGACTCATCCTGGAGCACATTCATTTTGGCCAAAATTACTTTCAGTGTGTGTTTCCTACTGTAGTTATGGGGCATTTTCTTCTGTTTTCCCTCCATCCTTTTTAGATAATTAGTCATCAAAAAGTTCGGTCAAAGGCATCACATAACAAAAATAGGACATCTTCACTTTCATCAGACAGCTCTGATCATTCAGGAAGTGCCATAAAACCTTGTCCTGCACAAACCAAACATTTTAACCATCATCACTGTCAGTTCAGGCATAATTTCCATGCCATACATTCATTCATGCGTTTCAAGCTAGCAGTGTCCCAGTTGAAACCAATTCCTCATCTGTGCATGATAATACATGATTATCATAGTTACTAACCAAAACTAGCTACTGTTTCTCCTTCTCTTTGGCTCAGAGAGAATGTCACATCATACTGCATGCTTAAAACCTGCTGGTTCAATGCCGCCTGGCTCCTGACATCCATACATACCCTGTAGATCAAAAAAGAAACAATTCAGTAGATGTTCCCTTCTTTTTTCTTGTTTTTTTCTTTTCTCCCACCAAGAAGTTGAGGTGTGAGACAGCAGGGAAGAGTTGACAAGTGGAACTTTGCTTTTGACATACTTCAGTGAATGTATGCTGAAATGAGGGGCTGACCTTAATGTTGCATAAAATTTCTACAGCTGTGTTTTTGCAACGTATACAGGTCTGCCAGCTAATGAGGTGGCGCTGTTCTGACAAATCAGTGTTCGGTTTGACAGGGAACTCTCCGGAACAGACACACGGCTGCAAATGATCCAATCTTGCTCTCATCATTTCATATTTTCGAATTTTCACTTTGTTTAGAAGAAAGTTCTGCCAACAGTATCTTGACTACAATGTTCTGATGAATACATTTTGCAGCTGAGATGAGTTATTGTGCCAACATGAGAATGAATCCTGTCATCCTGTCATCTTAACACATAATAGCAGTATAAATTTGATGGATGCCGAATTTCACTATGGTTTTATGTCTGAAAACAGGTCTTGAGTGGAGGCATTAGTGTCAAATAATACAATATTAGCATTTATATGTGTTTATAAATGGATGAATGACTTCGACACACCAGTTGCATTGCCAGCATATTATAGCTGAGGAGCAGGAAGGTGATGTAGCCACCTCTGATGGGCACTAAGGGTTACAGGACCTCTGTGAGTTTGGGTTAATGAAAGAAATGAATGAGAAAAAAGCTTTTTCACACTGTCCCTCTGTTCTGTGCTATGTCCCAAGGTCAAAAAACATTAACTACCCAAGGAAAGCCCTCGGTTGCCTATTTTTGCCAATAAAAAAGGTTTCTAAGGGCACCAACAAAAAGCATATGACACATGACCTGATTGAAGAAGGACTGCAATCTTTCATTATATTGGGATATGGGGCTCTGAAGTGATTGGAGTTTTGAAATGGGAGTGCACAGTGTCAGAAATCTGTCTTCATTTGATGAAATGAAAGTGCTGCCCTCATAGCACTACGTGTCCCCACCAGCAACTGAAGGATGTTGGTCATTCATCAGTGATTCCAGGTTAGAATTACTGCTGCAGGAACATTAGTCATTACTTTTGTAATAAAATACTTTCTTTGTTGTTGTTGTTTTTTTTTATTGTACAGTCAAGCAGAAACATGCTTGAAGGTGCTGTAGGGTGTTTATAAGAATACAGAACCCGTATTAGCTGTGCACTTGTATGTGTGTTTGTTTCTACAAGTTTGATTTGTGTAATAGTTGAGCAAAGCATTTCTAAGTTAATTTTCAGAGTTAATTATCTGTTACTGGCACAAATCAGAGACATATCTGACTTTGGAGAGTAATATTATTATATCTGGCATTCCTTTATGCCAGATATAATAATCATTTCCCACAAGAACAGATGAAACAGCAAATGGGAAGATTAAGAATTCAATCTGGAGATAAAAACAAGGAGACACACACACACACACACTGTCTTGAACCGAACTTGATGTTATGAGATTTGTTCATGATTCCTAAAGGAAGCAGATAATCCATTTGCAGGAGTGGAGTCTTGTCAAATCTCATGTCAAGTAAACTAAAGCAGCACTCATTAAAAGCCTGCTCACCTGGACTGAATATTCAAATATTCAGCTGGTAAATCAGCGCAGTTGAGTCTGAATGAGTCCCTTGGTCAGTCTACTATGTTAAATGAAACAATAATATCACTTCTGGCACAATACTGAAAGAGAAAGAAACATTTATGGCCCAAACACTCCAAATGGCCCTGAAGAGAACTCCCACCACATTTATAAAACATAAACAGATGAACAAAGATATAGGAGGATAAAGAAAACAAAGGCACAGGACTCTGGTGTCACCCTTTTTCTGAAAGTGATGCGCGAAGATTTATCCTCCAGTCAAATAAGGAGAGTTTGTTTGTGCAGAAAAAAGCCTCAGAAGAAAACTGATGGGATAATGCTTTCAGTGATAAATATGTCACAACAGCAACAACAACAAAAAAATGTGCATACTAACTCTAAATAAAGCTTATCTATTTCAGAGGGTTTGTTTGAAGATATTTTAAAACTCTTCAGTTTTCTATCAGTACAAAAAATGTGAATTGAATCCAAAGAGTTACTTGACGCAACCCGGTTTAACCTTCATGCTGCGTTGTACAGCTGTAATGCAGCACACTGTGACATCATAGTCAGATGTAGTTATATTTATGTTAGCAGGGAGCCAACAGGTAGTCGATGAGCTGTGCCATCTGAGTTAGCAACATTAAATTATCGTATATTATTTAGATTACTGTTGGAGCCCAAACCTGCCGGTTGCAATGTAATTTTCTGGTCTGGCTAGCACTTTAATCACCAAATTTCATTGACCATCAAAACCAGAGGATACAGCGTGCCTTTAAATGAAAGCAGTTGGACTGGGCTTGTTAGGACTTTAAAATAATTTAAGACATGCTAACTAGTAATCCATCTGTGTTTTTACTGCATGAATGCTTCAATAGAAGTCAGTGTGCACCTGAAAGATAACTACAGCACACAGAGCTACAAATGAAATCAATAAAATTGAAAGAAAAAGAAAAAAACTAACACACAAACAGTTAGTCATTCCCACCACAGCACCCTTCCTTCCTTCCTGTCTCCTTTCATCTCTCTTCCCCTTCATCTTTAACCTGTGATTGCCACTCCAAAGAAATCCCTTTTCTCAGCGCTGTCCACAACAAATCACATGCCCATGTTAATAAAATTAAGATTCCACAACAACAGAGTCTGTATATGAGGCTTAAGATGACTTGGTTTGAACACGCCAGTTGAGTGGGTGTGTATTTAAAATTAGGTTATTATATAAAATGTCTTTTGCCCACATGTTGTTTTGTCCTGTCTTTATTCTTTGAATTTAAAGAAATCCACCGCGGAAACGAGGAGTGCCCACCATTGCCTTTCATTGTGTGTGTGCATGCGCACACGTGTGTACATGTGAGTGTATGTGTGGGTGATGGTGTGCCCTTGCATATTACCGTGTGTGGGTGAGTGTATGCATCTGTTTAGATTTGTGTCTGCTTGTGCTTCTACTGTTTAGTGGGTGGTGTTGGTGCACTCTAATATGTGTGTGCACGTGTGTGTGTGTGTGGGTCTGTGTGTCCGTGTGTGGATGGGTTGGATGATCTTTTTTGCAGACTGGGTTTCTAACAGAGCTGGAAGGAATAAATCAACCATTTTTCAAAGGTGCCAAACAACTGAAGTGAGAAAGCTTTTCCTCAAATTTCCAGCAGAAAGTTTTAAAGTACAATCTTCTTGAAATAATAGAGTTTAAACTTCTTTGAGGAAATATTCAACCTCTGGACCATCTGCTTCCATTTGACACAGTAATTAACACTCTTCTCAAGAAACAGAGCAGGCAACAACTTTGACTTTGTTACGCTATCCCCTTCATTGCATTTAGACAAAGTTAAATGACTGCCAGTGAACTTGCTGTGCAAAGTGCCCTTCAACTCTCATATATCTAGTATTTGGTCTGAGAGAATTTGTTTGACATTTGCAAACAAACAAACGTGGAATGCAATTTAGAGTCACATGAGCCCTATTTAGAAAGAATTAGTTTTTTTCCTAGGAATGTGCTGTGATGTATTTTGGATGCATTATGTCTGCCAATCAAGAATGCCATTCATTCAAGATAAAGGAAGGCTGTGATTTCGTGCATGGCATCGCTCCCTCAAGAGATGTGAAAAAGGGATGATTTGCACTTTTACTTCTACATGCTGCCAAAACATAACGCTATATTGCATTAGAAATGAACTGGGTTTTCCATTAGCTGATGAGTGTGTCGAGAATTTGTCATGGACCCTTCCACCTTCTACGCATTTAACACATCACATATTCACACTGAATAAAAGAGCACATGCTCTTACCAGAAATTAAGGTTCCTTTAATAAAAGTAAAAGTGGTGCCCTTCAGGGTTGTGGAGCACAACTCCAATCTAAAGGTCAATGAGTATTAATTGGAAAGGTCATGGAAGGATAGACTGCCCATCATGGCTTCAAGGGATCAGGGCTCATTTATAACCTTTTTCCATCCTTTTTGCCGTGTCACAAGTCTGCAATCATTAATCTCTCCTGTCCTGCAGGAGTCCCAAATGGCTCTCTGCCCCTCTACATCACCTGACATCCAGGCACACCTGCACACCGGGACCGCTCATCATCTCCACATAATATACAACACCTGCTCCTCAGTCACACAAAGGGGCAGTCTTATTTATTTAAGCTACCAAAGTGCACTTAAGGTTGTAGAAGCACAGTTAAGTTGCAGCCGGTTTTCAAAGATAACAATCAGTCCTTTAGTGTCCATACATTAGCCAACTACTGTATGAATACATGATCAAACGTTACACTGACTTATTAGCAGAGAATTTGATTCAGCAGTTAGTCAAACATCTAGCTGAGTTGTGTTAGACAATCCCATGAATGTTGTATCGTAATATTAACCGACATAAGTGAATGAAGATGGCTGATTCGTTCTTTGAATAACCTTATTTCCTTGTATCCAATAAATGAAGCTGCATTGGAAATAACCGCTCAGAGGAGAAACTGCAGTGCGGTCATACTAAGCTAACAGGCCAGGCCATAGAAACCAAAGTCAGCTTTCACACTCCAGCAACACTGCACCTCTGCAGCCATGGCCTCTTGCCCTGCTGTGCCTACCTTGTTTTTTGACCATTGCATGTCTTTTTCCTGTTTTTGTGACCTTTTTCACTGCACTTTTATTCTTCTATTTCACCCTCAACTTATACATTTCAGTCCACTCCCTGTTTTTATTTGGGTTTACAGAAGGTTTTATTACAAAAGTTTGCTCCAAATAATCAACAGCCTTCTGCATATCATGCTGCAAATGCTCAAAGAGCTGTTTGTTCTTTCAAAATAAATCATCCCAGTTAATTGAGTCTTGGAGTGGTTGCACAAAAACATACCAATACACCAACGAGAAAACACTTGTTCCCAATGCTAATCGACTTGTTCCACTCGTTCACTTGAATCAAGTGAAGCTTGATTTTAAACAATGCACGTGGAAAAACCAACCAAATACCCCATTGAGGCAGAATTAAAATATCCCTTCACAACAAACAATTTAACCAGTAAATAAACTCCTGCAATTGCTAAGTCTTTCATACCCCTGGTTGTTTTTTCCTCAAACAAAATTTTCCAACAGCTGTAACAGTTTTCAGGGCTACAGTATGATGAGCTGTAGGCAGTGCTCATGCAGAAAGAAAGAGGAGGTGAAAACTGTCATCACAAAATAGACAGACTGTAATCTCCAAACAACAGAAATCAGTTCAAAAATATCATGTGGTTGCTGCAAATTGTGAAAAATCAGACATAATTTACATGGCTTGAGTGAAAAATGTTTTATTGGCTGCTCATTGCTTTGGTGGACTGTCTGTATGACACCCTTCCTACACAAAGTGTTTTATATCTCTGAATATTGAGCAGTAAAATTTTGAAGAGCTGCAGCTCAGTTTATTGCCTGAGCTGTCTGTAAATGAAGGACTTCACAACCTACTGTAAAGTCACTTTCTGGGTGCAGCTTTCTTTAATTTTTTTTTTATTTGTCTCCGTACCTCTTTGTTATGATTTGATTGTATTTTACTGGCCTGGTGGTGTATCTGCCTCCACTGACACATGAAGGGCATTTGTGCCAGATGGAGTCAAAAAGCCGTCAAGCATTTCCTGCATATAAAGGAAGCTTGCACATCAGATGTGTGCTGCAGCTAGATCTTACTGGTATTCAAATCTGTCAAAATAAAAAAGCATTAGAGGCACTGCAGAGTACAGGAAATCACTAATGAAGCCATTGAAGTTAACTGTCATCTTTTCAAACCTTCACCTGGGACAGATTATTCAGTTTTTCAAACAATAAATACAATATGTTAGATCAGGTTTAGATGTCCATACATACTTTACACCAGGCCTACTGTGAGTGAATCAGGAGCTCTCTCCACCCCTCCACCCCACCACCCCTGATGATGTACCTAAGAAAGATGAAGATGTTTAACTGCTCATTAGTGTGGGAAGTTGAGATATTGCTGGGTTGCTATTCAAACCAAGTTAGGGAGTAATTCATGATCACAGGAGGATGCAAATATGTGGACGCACATTAAATTACTTTTATTTAGCTGCCTCCATTCCCGTTAGTGACTTAGGCAACATTACATCTCCAATGACAACAAAAAGCCACACATCCACAATTATTCAAACGTATGAATGTCCAAATCCTTTTGTCCATATGCAGTGAACGGACACACCGTTCGAGAGACTAGAGAGACTGAATGGTTTCTCAGTAATCCCTCCATGATGGAACAAGGCTGATGCAGATAAAAAACACCTGTTCTCTATTCAAGTCAATCTTTTTTATATTGTGCAAAATCATTACAGAAACTATCTCAGGACACTGGGCATGAACAGGTCCAAACTTCTTATAGTTTTATCGAGATTCAGATAATTCAATTTACCACACTTCTCCAATTTAACGAAAGAAAGGAACAATTTTATACCAAAAACAACTGAAGTCCCTCCACCTTGGCCCAGACTCCCATCACTGGCAGCTGATTCTGGGTCAGCATTTATTTAAACAGTAAGACAGAAAATATGGCTGGTTGGAAACGAGCCTGCTTACCAGGCCAGATACAAAGACTTGAAACACACTCCAATAGCTGCCTCCTGGCTTCAGAATAGCACTCCAATTTGCATTTTTATAAAAAAAGAAAAAAAAAAAAAAAAACAGGTGAAAAAGATGACTGGAAAAAGGGAGGTGACTTGTTTCTAAAAATAAAAACAAAAATATTCACGTTTTGTGTGCCAGGAGACAGTTAGTTCATATTTAGATGCAAATGAGCTTTTTAATTCCACAAAGTTCCACCTTTAAGCCACACTAACGACTGTGATTAAATCTAGTACGGTGTCATTCAGTGCAACTGAACTGCATTCATTGGTAACTTGGTATTTGAAGAATTTCCTTGTGGGCGGAAAACCTGGTGAATTGATAATCAAGATTTTCTTCATGAAAAATGCATGCAAAGACCTTAAAGTTAGAGTTAAACTATTATGCACTATAGCAGTAAGAGTTGAAAGGGTGTATGAGATGTACAGTACTGCACCAAGTTTTATGTTTGTGATTTTAGGGGTTTTGGAGTGAGGTGACTCTCCAGAGTTGCGGCTAAGCTATAAACTTTATGGTGGCTTTGCTGATCTTTTCCACGTGACTCAAATCTCAACTGCAATGTAGCAAGCCACCCAAGATAGCATGGTGACACTTAAGCAGGTCTATATTTCTCTTCTATATTTCCTCTTGGAGACTTTCTGCCTCCACTCATATGTAAAAAAAAGTAAGGAAACAAAATAACGTGAATGAATATGACTGCAACATTTTTTTAAAATTTTTTTTTCCTCATCTGAGAGAGAATTCCTCATCCTTCTCATGCAATATTTAAAAAAAAATTTATATTTATGCCATCGTATAAAATATATGCAGCTGATCTAAGACATTTCAATATCACCATCTTCCTGTGAGAGGAAGTGAAGAAGGAGGTGGGAGGGAAGTGGGAGGAGGTTATTTTATTGGATCATTTTGCACAAGGTAATATGCTGCTGTGTCCAGCCCGAGGCACCTCAGGCTTGGCTCTTATCTTGGAGAGAGCGTTTCTGAGTCCACCGGCAGGAAAGCTTGTCGCATTATTATCGATGTGTCATTAGAATCCATTAACTCCAGCACAAACAAGGCTACCACTGCAGAGAGGTACACATATCAGTCATACAAAACTACTCACAGATACAGATTTTGCAGTCTAAGTGCCACTGGGGGAAAGTGCATGTGACTTTACAAATGAAATAAACAAGAGGACAGTGAGTTGTGACATGGGTGAGGTGGGTCTGTGTGTCCATGTGTTCCAGGAGGCTGTTTTGTTGGGTACATGTCACCAGTGAAAAGTTGAGTTTTGATGCGAGCATGAAGTCCCCCAACAGGTGCTGGACGTCATTCCAACCTCAGTTGTTTTCCAGGAAAAAAAAAACCCTGACAAGCTGAATACAAATAAGTTGAATTTTGCTATTGTGAGGAAGTTAAAGTTAAACTTAAATATCCTCTCATCAATATTTTTCTATCCACCATGAATCTAATGACTATTTGTTATGTTAAAAGGGAATGATTCATTATGGCCAAACCACAAATAATTACCACAACTGAGCTCTACTGAGCATTTTAATGTCTTTCAGCTTATTGTTTAGATTTTATGGGCCACAACTTTACTGTTTGGTCCAGTCTCACAGCTGCCATTTTCAAAGAAAACTCTCCTACCCAACGTATGCTGCGTGCTTCAAATAGCTGCAAGGCAAAATTAGCACCTAGGTAGTGAGCATAGTGGAGAATTTAGCAGCTAAAGAACCAGATATTTCCCTCAGGAGTCAGTGGAAGGAAAATAAATACTGCCCTCTTATTTGCCTGGAGGTTGGATACATAATTGAAATGTTGCTGTTGACTGTCAATGTTGTGTTTCCACGGCCCCAATGTACCCAAAACAAAATAAAAACCAATGGATGCATCTTTAATTTAATATTTTCAAGGGTGGTTTTCATCTAAAATCTCACATGCAGAATTTTCCTGAAGCTCAATTAGTAGGTTATTAATGTAAAAATACTCTCTTTTTATCCCTTTACTAACATTGTAACCAGATGCAGCATCAACATGAGCCAAACAGGGAAGATATTACACAGCTAATTATAATCACGACCTTGAGATAGATTACAAGGATTGGAAAAAATGGAATGCATGAATAAATAAGTATCAGATGTGTGAGATCTGATAATACTGCACTATTACAACAGTGTTGTAAATGAAAGGCATTTAACAAATGTCCAGCTTCACATCCAGCGATATCATAAACATACATCTGGAAGGCTTCAAAGCATAGCTCATGAGACTGTGTCTTCATCACTATTTAGGTAATCATCTCAGATGTGTTCAAGTTGTGTGTTTTTCTATTGTGCTCAGGCATGCTGCAATACATTCAAATGGAAAAATAAAGAAACATCAGTCAAAAACTCATGAGAGCACAACTACACTTCACATATTGTTGTCAAATTGCTCAGGCTTTGTTACAGAGAAACAATACCCAGAGTAGAAGAAGCAAGGACGAAACATCCTTTGTGTACCTTGGAATGTCTTTTTAGCTTAGGTGTACCATGACAGTCTAAATATAGAGATTCGGCATTGTTAAAGGTTGGATTACACTGTGGTATGATGTTCTTAATCCTCAGTGTAGGCGCCGTCACGCAAACACGCATGACAACTATATTTGTAGTACTTGGCAGGAGTTCATGTTGTTACGACCGTTCAACCACAGCCTGGCCCAGGTTGGGATAGTGCAGCAGACTAAGATGAGCAGCTCCAGCCACATCCCCCCAGGGATACTGAGGTGTTTCCCAGCCAGCAGATTTGAAACTGCAACAGGTCGTGCTTTGCACTCAGACCTGTATGAAACACCTCCACAGGGAGGAATTTTCATCAGATACCGCAATCAATTCCACTGCTTGCTCTCAATGTGAAGGAGAGGCTGTTCCATTCTGAAGCTACTATATGGACACAAACAACATGGGCTGTTGAGAGGGGGGGGGCATAAATAGCAAGCAGTAGCTTTCCAGCAGATCAGACCTGTGCAGTCACATTGTCAAAACAAAACTATGAAGCAGCAGGAATCTGCAAAGATTTACAACGATATTTCAACATCCACACAAAGAAAACAGGCAAATACAGTTTTCGAATACTATTTAGTTTCTTTGATGTCAACACTTCTTTTTTGTTGAAATATCTGATGACAAATTGGAAACTCTAACATTAATATTGTGCTGTGGTGTTTATACTATTCATTAATGGCAAATACATGGTCACAGGGAGCATCAGGCCAACAGGTTTGGTGTCAAATTACACCCTCATGAATGTAAATGTAACTGCTCTTCCTCATCACATAATCAATGCACCATTTATTTCTCGGAATTTCTTCATGGAAATTTTTGTGTTTTGAATTTTAAAGGAAATTCACCTCCTAAATTAGACTAAATGAAACTTTAATTATCCCTGTGGGGACACTGGGTTATTGCTGCAGCAGAGAATAGACACAGATAATAATAGATTGAATGAGGTGTATGCTAATGCCATAATGTATGTATCATATTGAGCGCGAGTTATCAAATATGAGGATATAAATAAAGATACAGCAAAGCATATTTCAGGTGGCTGTGTTCTAATATTGGCAACCACTGTTTACACACTGGCTAGTTCATTCTTTAAGTCAGGTCTGTTTAAAGGACATAAAGGACTTAAAAATAAACTGGAGCTGAATTGGTGTTGAAAGTTATACATCCAAGTGAGCAGGTTCCTCTCCAGTGGAAAGTGATCCAGCCTTAAGGCCCTGCTTGGTGACCGTAGGAAGGCCCAGATAATGTTGTGAATAATTTATGAAACAATGTCATTGCTTCTTCATAATGACTTCAAATGGACATCAGCCAAGCGTTAAATGACAGGGATTAATCTACTTTAGAAATAATAGTCCTAATGGAATATTGACTCTTCTGGGACTCAGCCCAACATGAGAGCCAACTGTGACACACTGCCTCTGCAGTCGGTGTGCAGTGACCCCCAAAACACACTATTAAAAGTTCAGACGTCTCAGAAGTTCACTGCTTTTGCTCACAGCAGTGTTTTTCAAATAGAAGCAGGTTTGTGTCACCCAAAAATGACCTCAGGATTCTTTCCATATTTGAAGATAAGTAAAGCAAAGGTTAATTAATACTCTAAAGTAAACAACAAAAACCATTCCTATCAACACATCAGCAGTTATGGAGTCAACATATTGAGTGACCTACTGCTGATGCCACAGCCTCAATCTGCCGCCGTAGTGTTAAAGTTGGGCAGGACTGGCGATAAATAATGTGTGACACCCGGTCAGCCCTCCCATTAAGTGCAAACCCAGGTAATGGATGGCGCTGGGGATGTGTGGTGGGAACTAAAAAGTAAATTAAAGTACTTGCGTCTTCTTCACTACATACCGTGCAAAACAAACAAAAAAAATGCTCTGCCACCAGTCCAAGACAAATAATGAACAACAGGAGCCCACCCACAGCAAATATGCATTCAATTTGGATCATTTTCTACATGTGCATATATTACTGTAAATCAGTCTAAGATCCTAGTCTTATAAATGTTACATCTGGGACACAAGCATAAGATATAATCACAATTGCATAAAATTACACTTGGGATTGCAAAGGGTTCTCTGACTTCACCATATAATAGTTGCATTTATCGACCAGGACATAATAAAGCCATTCATATAGCCATACTTAGGTTTTCCCGCCATCTTCATCCATATGTAAATACGACAGCTTATGCTAGAGTTGATCCAGCACAATAATTGTAATGCATGAGTCTGATGTGTGATTGGAATTATACAGCGAGCCTGGAGTAGAATTTCATCATGAGCTGTGGCTCATTCATCCAAAATTTTGCTCAGTGATGCAAATAGTCTATCATTTAAACTCATTTATCCTAGCTTTAGGGTTTGCAATAGAGACAAATGTGATAGCTCCCCCTTCTATGCACACTCACAAAAAATGTGAGGTGAGAAATAAACTAAGAAAAGAAAGGAATTGAGCGGAACATATTTATTCATTACTCAAGTAGACTTCTTGCTTTTAGCGATACAAAATTGGTGACATTTCATTTTACAGCCTTCCAAACACAGTCTCCCCTGCAAGGTCTCGTTCATTCATTCTTTATTCTGCAGATTCATATAGAAATGCTCCAGATGATGGGAAACTGAGACGCTAAGTTCAAACGGGTATATTCAACAAGGCAGCAGCTGAAACAGACTGGTGAGATATGAGCTGTTTTATAAATGAAGATTACTGCATCATCCATCCATTCTGTCTTCCTTTTAATCCATCTTTCCCCTTTGCTGTATTGTACTCCAAGAAGATGTTAATTGGAGCTTGAATCTTTTATCTCTGAGTGACTAGAATTTTTTGGCAGGGTAATAATTGATCCTCATGATATTTATGCAGATAATATTTATAATATCCAAAAGTTGATTTGGGGTTGGGCTCTGAAAGCAAGTTCCAATTTCCCAGTTGGCAAAACATCGAATTCTCTGAGGCCAATGAATCTCTTATTGAACCTTTTATCTTTCTGTGCTCTTTTATTAACAAAGAACAATGTATAAAACATTCAGGTAGCAGGTGGCTGTTTCAACCCTTGTCAACATCGAAACCAGTCATGGCACCTGACTCGAGAAGTGCAGCCATGAGCTCATGCTGCCATCTTCTCACGTCATGCAATAAACTAGTGATAGAAATTAACCCTGTTGTTTCAAGTAATACAAAAAGCAACATTCAGTACATACTGCTCTCATTTTTAGGGTGAAGCTACATTTTGGCCCCATTCAGATCAGTTTCTGAAACCCAACCATCAAGTGATTGCATTTGACCAAATAATAGGCCAAATGCTGTCTTCATTTGAAATACTTCTTCCATGAAATTTGCTTAGTAACCTTTTGAAATTGCATGCTATACGCCAGGGTTTAGATTCAGAGAAACCTAAAATGCCAGTAACTAACAGGAGTGTTTTTTCTCTGTGTGGTTAATCACAGAACTGTCATGCTGTGGATGTAACTCTTGCATGCTTTAACAAACAGCAACAACACCTGTACAGTACATACAGCCTGTTGGGGGATAAATCTGTCTTTTTATCACAAAAATGCTGGCACTTTTTTTTTTAGGCAGAGTTCAGCGGCTGTGTCTTCAGTACAAACTTGGCCAGTACAAAGGTGGTCAAGCAGGTCAGGCAAACAAATCTAAATAGTAAGGCAAAATACTTGGTCATCCAGGAAACAGATCAAAAAAGATACCAAAGTAGAAGGCAGAAAATGGTGGCATGCTTGTTACACAACGAGGGGGAGACAGTTAGACAAAGGTGAAGCACATTCAGGCTGTGCAGCTAATCACACTGGTGGAAAGTCAAACATGGACCAGGGAGTAAAGAAACATAGAACCAAAAGCTAGATATGAAAATACACTTCATTTTATGTCACACATGCAGACACAATAATAACAACAATAGAAGGAGACTGACAAATCAAGAATGAGAAGAGGCAGACAGATTATCTCCACTATGTGCGTCCACTATGTGTAGTCGATAAAGAACCAATTATTATATTATATATATTATATATATATATATATGTGAATAATCACTCTTTTGATTATGACCATTTTGGATAAATTTTACCTTAATAACATAGTCTAATTGTAGGTGTATCTGTGTTTGGTGAAATAAAGCAGATGAAATGTTTCTCTTTAGAGAGATAAAAAAGAAAGAAAACTTGCACACTGAGTCAAGCTCAGCTGAGGAGATAACTAAGACAGTCTTCCAGTGATATTCTTTGTTAGTTTTTTTTTGTTTTTTTGTCATGTTGTTTTGTCATTTCTTGTTTCACGGTCTGTGAGATTTGTCAGCCTCTTGCTTTTCTTGATCTTATCTGCTTTTTCTGACTTTTTTTTTTTTTAAATATAATTTGTAAAGTTTTGCATATGCAGTGTGTTGTTGACATGCGGTTTTGTTTTGTTTTTTTTCCTTTGGCAAAATACTTTAAGCAAACATTCTTGTATCAGCACATTTAGCTGTCTCCTGTGGGGCTTGTCAGACCGCCGTCACAAACTGTGACTATGAATGGCACCCGGGTGACCCTGATGTAGCTCTGGCACAGGCACACATACATATGAGCGTCTTCTTTTTCTGTGATGCACCAGTGCATACACAGACAAACACACAAGCGCACAAACTCAAACCCACACGACTTTTAACTTGACAGAACTTCAGAGCGGATCCATGCAGGGCCTCGTGATGTGTGATTTGATTACTATGGAGAGCTGCCAGCAGTGTTTGTGCTCGGAAGTTGCAACTCTGACACTCGACCACTCACCGCACACTCAGCACAACATATTACACACAGAAAAGAGGCGCACACTCATACAACACCTTCCAGTCCTTTCATATACTCTTTGAGTTTTTTGAGTACTCAAATTCCTCTGAGGGGAGTCACTCGGACAGTGTGTCTGATCTTAGAATGCTGGCTTGTGATTACACAGATAAAAGGGCAAGGCACAGTCTGGAGCCGAAACCAGGGGCTGGAAAAAAAACACCCAGAACTGATTTGCAGCAACATCAGTAGCGATGGAGACCGACAAGGGTGTTATGTTCTATCAAGGGAGGTCAGGGTTATCTTCAACATGAAAGAAATAGTCTTTGTTGAACTGCTTTGTCATGGTGGAGCTGATATAATATAGAAAAGTAGAGAAGACCTATGTTTTATCATGGAGCAGTGAAGGTTTTTGTATTCGCATGAACAATCAAATCACGGTAGAGTATCTAAAGTGTAAAGTTGAGGATAACCTGCTTTCAGGACTTCTTGTCAAGAATTTAATCTGTCACTGACGTGGCAAAGATGCTGTAGTCAAACAGCTCCCATGACAGCATAGCTGATAGTTGTTTGTCCTTGGAGACAGCAGCGAAACCTTTCTTATCAATGTCTTCAAAATTGGAATTTGTACGAAAAGAGATAGGAAAGACATACCACTGCAGCAGTCTCTAATCAGATTGTTAAAAAAATGCTAATTGCAGTCAGCCCTGAATAACATGCCAGATCTGATTACAGCAAAGTTTTCAGAGGTAACAATTACTTTGATTATTTTGTGACACAAAGGGAGTTCAAACCAGATACCAAAGTTTCTCAGCAGGCATCTTTTTGAAGCACATCGACTTCATTCATTATTTAAGGGAAGCCAGCCTTCTCTTGACGTCAGGAGCCAAGCCAAGAAGGTGATTACTGTCCTCCTGACTACTAATAAACTACAGTAGTGGGAGGTTATTCAGAATTCATTGAGGGTAAGAAGTGCTGACAAATAAAGACGGCAGCAGAAAGAAACAAAAAGGGACAGACACACTTCAGTGACTGAGCTCATTGCTGAGGTTCCCAGACTCAAAAAGCCAATAACATCACAACCACTTTATTTCTACCAAGGACATCATTGCCTTTACTTTGTTAAATGACCAGTTTGGGATGATATGATGATGAAAGTCTGATCAAAGGCAGCCCACTTTTTGTGTTTAATTATATTAAAGAAAGTATTTGATGTGATAACAGCGACTTTGTTGACAGATACATTTAAAGAATTCACAATTCTCAATTGTGAGAATATATATTCGTATACAAATACAGACTGTGGCAAAGGCAAGACTTGAGTGTTTTGGGTTTTCTTTTTTTTACTTTCCTACACAGTAAGCACATACAAGAAAAAAAAATGAATTAAATCTATGTTGTGACACTTTGCAACTGAAAACTTTTCCAGGGAAGCAATGTGCAAACTGGCAGCAGAAAAAGGATTTACTGATGCTTACAAGAGGAATCAGGGAATGAAAAACCACATACTCTGTCCTCTACACAGTCTGAAAAAATGCTGGTGCAGAGGCCACTTACAGTGATGCTAATTTAAAATCAATGCAGCAGTGAATGAGGACACACTCTTCCAAATGCAGTACTGTGCAGCTGCCACAATGTAGTGCAGATAAGTGGTGAAAGCCTGTTTCAAATGGTGAGGACAGTAAACGTCCTGATACAGCATTTAGCCCCTGCTGCGAGACAGAACATGCTTATCGCTGCAACTGAGGTGGGAAACAGCTGCTGGGAAAAAAAAATAAACGAGGGCTGTCACTCAAGTAATAAAAGATGTTACACAAGCCGGTGAGATTTAAATAAGAGGAGATGTGCTGCTGCTGCCCCAGCATTCAGATTATGCATGGAAAGCATTAACCTGGCTTTTAGAGTGCCACAATGAGTCCCTTAGCCCCTTTCAACCCTTACACAGCTGAGTCCCGACAACGTCTACTGCACTGCAAAATACACTCAAACACTACATGCACACAAGCATCCATTTCATATGCACCCGTGCACTTAACCAGACAAGATAATGAATCAGAAACGACTGATAAAACCTCTCTGAAAGCACCTAATTTAACTTTCATGATTTAACATGCATTTGCAATTTTGCATCAATGAGACAACAAGGTGTCAAATAAAAAAAAGAATGCTATTAATATTCATCTGAATTCCTTTCCGGACAGCTAGGATTATTTTCTTCATCTAAATCCTAGTTTAGAGTATGTTAGACTTCTAAGACACTGCAGAATAAACATGTTAAAATTGGCATGTTAAAAATGTCTCTTAATTAATTCCCGCATAAGAAAAAGGGAATTTGCCCTCTGGGACTTGATTTGTCTTTACATCAAGCTTGGATGGACACAATCAGCAGCATGACAGCAGCACAGCTGAACTTCTGGGACAGCTCTGACTGTGCAAACTATAAAAAGAAAAGACTGAACAATGCACATGTGACAAATCAAACAAGGGAAAGAACCTTTGCACTCTTGCACTCAATCTTTCTTTCGACATTCACTTTGAACAAAGGGATGTTTTTATGTAAATTCACTCTTTTAATTAAAAGAGTCCTGGTCCTGCATAGAGACAATATAAAGAGTAAGAAAGTTAGATTTACCCAGGTTAGATGTTTTTAACTTTCATACCCCGTTGGTAAGACATAGTGCAAGTCAAAAATCAAAAATCAAAATAAGGTTTTTTAGTTTGTTGTGTGTTTTGGCTTTCTTTGCTGGTGGTATGGCTCTCGGGATGGAAATATCTGACAGTCCTGTGGACTTTGGCCCAGATGATCATGGCCCTAGGAGTGGACTGCAGGATGGCTTTCTGTGACATTTGATATTCACAACATACAGAGAATGAATCCTTTTTTACACTACAGCACCAGGTGAAAGTGCACCATACTGAACCTGACATAGTTCATAGCTGAGCTTTGAGCAAATTATTGTTAAGTGTGAATTTGCACAACACTGCCAATCATTAACAGACATATTGGCATCCGGGACTGCAGCAGTAAGTGACTCTGCCCAACCTGAATAAACTGAATATACACTCCACCACATGGCTCAGATCCCAGGTGGGTTTTGGTCGACTTGGAAATGACTGGCGTTATAAGGATATGTGTCTTGCAGTCCCTTGTGAAAGAACAAGAATGATTCCTAAGACCATGGCAGTGCTCTTGCCTTCCTGCACAGCCCGGTCATAATATTTTTCTCTATTTTCTATTTCAATATATTGTATTACCTTTTGTGAGGCAGTCACCTGGCAACCATTAATATTCATCCACATTCAGTGTCATTGACTTGCAACTCATTTTTTAACCCATGCCCCCCATTCAGATACATAGAAGCACACACTGCTCAAATTGCATCCATGTGCACCACAACAGAGAGAGACACAGCAAGTGGCAAATTTACTTCCTATTCAAAATCTTTGATAAATGCATTCATTACACCCTTTTTCCCAATACCACTGAGTCATTACCTGTGTCACTGGTGTAACAAGAGATTAACTCAGCTGTTTATCTTAAATTGCCTTATCGATTACCTCCCTTATTCAAGTCCCCCACCCCAAGTGACTTCATTACCATATTCTAATGTATAAGCACCACAGAGAGCATCTCATCTAAGGAGTTGATTATCTTCAGCAGCAAGAGTCCCAATCAAAACGGGATTTGTGTATGCAGCAGCGGGGTTGGTGAAGGAATGCACAGCTGCGCCTGTTTCAATTAGGAGGGACCTGTTGTTGGCCATACTTCACTGTGCAGACTGCTGATTTCATGCCATTTATTTTTATTATCTCCATCCGAGGAAGTGACATCATTGAAGAAGAAGATTTAGAGGTAAACATGTTCATAAAGGGCATTTGGGCCAAACATATTTTTACATTTTTAATTTTAAAGTGGCATCAGACAACTTAAAGGACTAAACAAATAAAATAAATGGCACTTTCCTCAGTTTAATATACTCAAAGGTTTTTGCAGCTAGAATCTTTGTCAGTCTGGATGAACTCGTACTTTATCGTTGCTACTGTCGATGATGTCTAGTTTCCTCTTGTGCTACTATTACACACACATTTCTTTTTAGGTTACCATTATCTTGTAACTTCTAACCCCAGTTTCTAATGCGCAGCAATACTTATGTAGTCTCACTTTAATTCCCAAAGTATGAATTCTCAATAAAACCCTCCTGGGCCTTTCTGTGCAATATTTAATGGGATCAAATCATCTGCTCATTTCCATCTCATAGTTGTAGTGTATAGTTGAACGAGGCAGCTGAGTGCCTTGATCTGGAGCACATCTGTGGTATTTTTCAGACACTAGAGATGCATTAGCAAATCCCAATTCTCAAACCGTAAGTGCTCTAAGAGTTCAGGGATTCAAATAATCAATTTTTTAATCAGAATGTCAAAGTTCCAGCTGTGCAACATGCTATTTCCAACTGATCAAACATTAAGAAAAGCCTAACTGGAAAAAAAAAAAAACTTAACAATGCTTTAACCTTGGCCGATGTGGGGAGCTGTCAGCATTCATATGGAATGCTACTACTTTTCCACTTCTTGCTAAACAAGGCAAGGCCACCAGACACAGATAGCTCATTTGGAGCCATGGTTTAAAGGCTGTGCCTTGATGTGGGGAACTCTCAGCCAGCTGCCTTTGCTCATTCTTTAGCTCACAAACATACACAGCACATCCGCTCTGATGTTCCTAAATACTACAATGTGCACGATATGACTGATCAAAGCGAGCGAAGGAGGCCGATAACGAAATATGTTGGCAGAAAAGTGCTTACAGTACAAGTTAGACTTGCCCAGATGCAAATTCATTTAGAAGTGTAGCAGCAAAGCTGGGATAGATCATTCATTTATTCATTCATCTTCAACCGCTTATCCGTTTCTGGGTCACAGGGGGTGCTGGAGCCAATCCCAGCTCACACTCAGACCTACAGACAATTTTAGAGTCACCAATTAACCCAAACATGCATGTCTTTGGACGGCAGAAGGAAACCGGTGTACCCGGAGGAAACCCATGCAAGCACAGGGAAAACACACAAACTCCACACAGAAAGGCCCCAGGCTGGGAACCGAACCCGAACTGAACCCGAACCTGAACCTGCGACCTTCTTATTGAGGGGCAACAGCGCTAACCACTATGCTGCCATGCTGCCCTGGGATAGATTATCCAGATGATAATTCATTCTTCACTTTTGATGATTAGTAGTAAAGCAAAGGTGGTTACAGTGGAGTTTTTCAGCCATATGAGTTACACTTGAATCCGCTCCAGCGTGTTCTAGGTTCAGTAAATAAAAAACAGAAAATCCAATTAGACAACACATCAGCACATTGCTAGGTTAGTTAAAGGACAGATTTAGTCAAGTAGAACGACCTCAGATTAAATTGAGGTCAAACCTCTGCAGCTATAGGCACTTTGGTAAATATGATGATACCGATGATACCAGTATTTGTTCAACATTTCTAACTCAAATCAGGAAAAAATCCATTGTATTTGCTATAGTTGCCCAGGCTCATGAAGGTCACAGGCTGCTATTGTTTTCCAAAATCCATTAAAAACAACCTCCAGAGATGTACCACAACAACACACTGACAAACACAATTCATCATTTATAATATTTCCCGTATTATTTATTAATATCTTGGCCCTGTAGCTAATTAAAGTGCTTTTCTAAGAAATTTATTCATCCATAAAAGCTAGACATGAGGAATGTATGCCTGTAAAAAGTGTAGACTATTTAGGTTTACTAACGTTGGATCCAAAGTGACTGATTTAAACAGGGATTTTAAAGCTGTAATCTGGAAATCAAGACTCTCTGCAGCATTGCAAAGTGAAACACATGTAAAAGCACATGTTCATGTATGCAGAATTTTTCAGGCTAACAAGGAGCCTTCACAGATGTTTTTTTGCAGGGCAGAATGAGCATGTCTCGTTCATCTCCCAATCCTTCCAGGTGGTTGGGAGAGAAAAGGGAGTCTCAGTGTCATGATTTTGCAAAGTGCTCCTCATGTATTGTATCTTAGTCTAAATTGAGTCACCTTGAAGCATTGCCACAGGCTTGAAGCCCACAGGGGCTTTCATTTGATGGTGTACTGAGAGATCCACCTCGGCCCCATATCTCTGTCAAAAGTAAACTGTCCTGCTGACTCCCTTCTTCCTCTGTCCTCACTCCACAGCAAGACATCACGGCATGGAAGCAGTATTAGGAAGTAAAGTATCCACTTCTCCCCATATATTCCTTCCAAAAACACTGGACAATTTATGGAACAATATGGTGCGTTTTGGGGGAGATATTGACAGCAACTAAGTACAAGCTATTATCCCAACAGCTGGTGGGGATTTTGCAAAAAGATTCAGAATCACATAATTGCTTTTCTAATAATTCAGCTTCTCTTGGTAATGTAATTTTTTGTGTTTCAATTGTGTATAAAGCAATCAAGCCATTACCTGCCTGAAGTAAAAGGTAAATCTGTAATTTTGTCCTCTGACGGATGGAACTGCACGCCAGGTTGGAAAGAAGTGTTTCACCCTCTGGTTAAAAGTTTCAGTACCTTTGAGTGTTCAGTGTTGCACTTGTACCCACATTAGAAAGTGATGTTGCTCTGTACCAGCACAACCCCGGAGTTGACTACACGCTGTAAGGTGGGAAGTGCCTACTATACATTTTCTGCAGCTATGTTTCTCTTAAAATTGTGCTTAGTTAGTATGCGTGTTTTTTTTTTCTGGAGAGGTGTTGAAAACAGCCAGTCAAAGGTTAAGCAAAAAGCCAGTCAGAATAGACAGCAGAGAGAGGTGATGATCAGCAAGTGAGATTTTTTGCCAATAAAGCAAACATTTTCACCCTGATGGTATTTTCTTAGTGCAGCACTTGTTATTTCCACACAAAGTGACTGGCTCAAGCAGCAGAATTACTGGGTCCAATAACATAAGGGCTGGTATTGGAGTAGAGGGAGTGGGTTCCTAGAACTTTTTGAAGCTGGATATTGCAAGTTTTAGCCTTGTGAAAGGTTATAAACAGGCAATTTAGGATGTTAACAGCAACCCAGCAGATCCTTCATTCTAACAAGTTAGACATTTTTGGCCAAGTAGCTTGTGGAATACGTCTTTTCCTTCAGAAAGTAGATCACCATAGAAATCTTCCTATTAAACCATGTGCTATCAGTTTGATGGAAACGTACCCTGGACCCTCAGCAGTGGCAGTGGTGAAGAATGGAGCATCTCCAAGTGAGAAAAACTTGGGGAGATTTGACTGGAAGGGGAGGTGGTGAACTCCATGGCACTGACATGATGGCTGGATGACAAAAGAGAGTGGAAATACTAACCAAAGGAAAAACAACTGATTGGCTAAGGGTGAAGATGTTAAGTTCGATATGGATATGAGAGAAATGAGCCTGTGGAGCTTACAGATACAAGTAGTCTGAGCACAGGAGGCTGGATCTGCTGATCCATAAAATAGCTGCTCCTCTTCAGTGCTGACATACATCAATGCTGGAACATCACATAGATGCAGCAAACTAAAAGAAACTGTCATTGCTAGCTGATCTTGCCAGCTTATGGGCATGCAAAGAAACAATAGGCATGGTCGCACATTGTTGATGGCATGGCTGATGCTCTACAACTAGCTGGCCCACAAAATGGGCCTCTCTGTAAGTCGGGAAACTTTACAGCACCAGAGTTTTACCTTTCCAACAATGTAAAGCCGTTCAGCAATGTGTCAGCAACAAAACTTGGAGATTGTCACTTTCTTAAAAACAAATGGAAGTTCTCAATGCTCCTGTCCAGACATCAGTGGGTGCCCATACTGGTTGTCTGCCCACTGTTTTAAAATGTGTCATCATTTATTGCACCGGCCTTGTTTTTGTCAGTATTCATCACTGATATCCTCCAAACTGTACAGTAGCACACTATAGTAAAACCTTAAATTCCACTCATCCAGCATTAGTCTACACTTTTTAAGGTATAATGTGGAATTTATGGCCTCCAGGATGGTATTCTGCACCAGACCCCCCGTCTGGTGCAGAATACCACTGAGGTGTGTTTCACTTGCACAAAAAATCACTACTTCTTTTTAGGCAAAAATAGACATGCATAAAGGGTGAGAGCAAAAATTTACAAGGTCAAACTACTGTTTGATGTTGTTTGAATGCCCAGATGCAAAATTGAATGCTTTAAATCGTACATTTATATGCAAATCTATATATTGTATAGATATTGAATTCAAAACTGTTGATCAAGGCTGATCCTTAGGCAATAAGAGTTTCCTGCTTAAGTTATGTTTTCCATGTACATCTTTGTGCAAAGATGGTTGAGGAACTAAAACTTTAACTTTATCACTACTTGAAAATTTTCTGTCAGAATCATTAGGGGTTTTGTTCAGTTTTGTTTTGTTTTTTCCCAATTCATCTCTACTGATAATTCCCAATGGAAGACAAAACAATACAATTAAAGGAGAGAATGTGCTCAGAGTTTTTTTATATTAGATCTACATCATGTTAAGTTTTATCTAATGATATGAAAGTATGACTTTCCCTTTCTTTATTTTAACAAGCTAACCCTCTGCTCCTGCCCCTTCTAGTGGAACTAACAAGGACCAATAAGGACTCACTCTACTTCACAATGGTCATTTCAGGCCAGTTTAGTTTCATCTCTTTTTGGCTTACTGCTCCTTTTATTTTTAGAGCTCAATCTTCATATGGCTAAAGTGTTTCCATTTTCTCTGCTCTCAGTGAATTCATTGAAGTTAATTGGATTATCATTGCATCCGATCTGTGACTCATTAGAAACAAACAACAGGCCAGCCATGTTGTCGTCAGAATTGGTGCAAGACGATCTGTGACTGAAAATGCATTGGGATTTAGAGTGGATTTGAGCTAAATAGACTGCAGACAAAGATTCATTTCAGTGATGATAATAAATCAGCATGGTCAGACATGAATAATTTTATTGTCTTAATTAACCACCAACAATAAAAGATGCTATTTCCTCTGTTTTCCTCCCTAGTTTTTAACACTATATTTAGGTTCTGTGTCCACATAGGCAGCCATCCACTTCACCTCCATATTGGCACCAGATGTGATTCCTTGCAGATTTTTGAGATCACTGTATAGCCTCAGTTCTGCCTTGTTCCCTTGTTATATTCTTTTGATTCTGGGAGTTTTCCATTATGTTCTTTCTTCTCCTGTGTGTGTAACACTGCATGTACAGTGTGTTTGTTTCAACTATACTTGAATTTGTGCTACATTGGGAGGAGAAATAAACAACCCCAATAACCTTCCACATACATTTTGAGTCTCTGTGTGTGTGTGTGTGTGTGTGTTCACAATTTGGCTGCAGGATCCCTCAACTCTTATATGTTCATTGTGTGCGACCACATAAACAAAGTTGTGCAGACCGAATACATCAGTATAGCAAAAGTCATAATAAAAGTCTAAAGCGGAGATCTTTTTTTTTTTTGCTTTGCACCCAGAATAACCCCATTTAAGTTTAGACTCAAAACCATATTTAACTCTGGTGAACCTTTGTAGCTCATTGGAGAGTAGATTTAAGAGGCTTCTTAATCAAAGTGTGCAAAGCCTTGGTGACACAAAGTAGATAACAGCAGCACACTAGGACATTTGGAAGTTTCTTTGTTAAATGTTACAATATGAATCCTCCATTTAACAGTCTTTTATTTTCCGTTTGTCTATTAACTGTCAAAGGATCAACTTTCTTTCTGCATTCTCTCCCACGCTTTTTAAAGTGTGTCTGGCTTATCTCCCTCAGGGCTGGATCATAAGTATACGGTGACTGCTAAATATAGAGGACACACTTCACTTACTTATAGATATGATTCATGAAAAAAGGTGCATTTTTGACTTGACTCTCCCTGAAGGTGGGAACTGCTGAACAGTTTTGGTTTTCACTTGGTGATATGTTTTTGCAGTTTTACCAAATGCAAGTGCTTCAAGCAAGACAACAGCACTGTCATCGGCGGGGCATGCATGGTCATCCATGAGTTTGATGAACATGAAAAATATACGAGAGAAATGCCACTGCTGTCTAAACTGCCAGATCGGGAACCAACCGAATGCACAAGAGAGGGCATTTGCCTGTTTTGTCAGTATTCCTGCCTCTTGTGCATAAAATTACTCGGCCCTCACATCAGAGCTCCTCATTATAACCAGAGCATTTTGCGATCACAGCAACATGGGATCAAATGCCTTGCTTAATGGCACTTCAACAAGAGGTGGAAAAGATGCTCATTAATTTTAACAACACAAAGATTACATTTTTTCAGAGGATTCAGGCCAGCAATCACTCCATACTGTCCCACATGCACCCTGCTGATGTGCAAATGTATCCACATCCTTACCCCAGATAATTTTCACTATCAAATTTGCAGTCATTTGCCCAGAACTAGCGTTGCCTCAAGCACAATTTATGAACGTCATTCATCTCCATCTGGAGCCACAAATGATTTTACGCTTCTGTTATCACACATGCAGTAGTATTCTCCAAAACAAGTAAACAAACTTTGATGTGGAGAAATCAGTGGAGTTCCCCAATAAATTTCCTCCAAAATCTATTAGATGAGGCAAATTTGTCATGGGTTTATTATTCAGAAGACAGAACTGTGATTTGAAACCACTAATGGTGTCGAGCTCAGGCTTCAGTTACTGTGCAAGAAACCACAGTTCCACCCATGAGAGAACCCTAGAACCACTGAAGGACCCTAAAAGTCTTGAACAATGTGAAATCATGATTAATTAAGAAAAGGGTTTGATAGGTGAGAAGAGTCGCTTTGCTCTTTTCACAGGCAGACAATGTAGATTAAAGGTGGGGTGACGTGAGCTGTGGATTTGTTACTGCACCAGGGGACACTTAATCATGGCATTCATAATAGGAACTTCATTTAGATGCTCCAGGCAATTTCTGGGCTCCGTTGCCTTAGAACAATATTGCATGAGCAAGGAGCTCGCTTTGAAGGTGACATTTGGAGAAAAAGGTTGCCACAATGCCACCCCAGACTTTGATAAATTATTTTTCATCAGCACAGAGCACGCTCTGCACCTGTGCATAGGTCTAATGAAAGAAGAGAGGACAGTGTTGTTAGCCAAACTCACCATGTGCGTATGTGCTTGCACTCAAGCAGTGTGCGTTCTGGTGCAATGTATCTTACCTCAAGAGATTCGGTGTTTGTCTTTTCGGCTACCTACAAATGAGGAGAAGTTTACTGAGTCAGCATTGGAAATAAAAAAAAAACATGAGATTTGAGAGGAGAAAATAAATAACAGAGATAATGGTAATTAAGGCTTCAATCATGCAATTCGTCTATTTAAAAAAAAAATTCTATTATCTCTGCGTCTGACAAAAAAATGTACAGAAATGCATTGCAGCCATACATTACTAGAGTACACAACGTCTCAGGATGTAGATAACACATCGCAAACCTGCTTGGACTACAAAACTACCTACTTCAGTCCTGAAATGTAAACATGGGCCAACAAGGCAATAAGACTCTCTGGAAAGCTGTCAGCGCTTGAGGCATCTACCATCAACAGGATTCCTGCAGGCCTTCATTTTCTCACAGCTTTTTCTATTTTTTTTTTTTTTTTTTAACTAGAGCCTCTCCCTGAAAATGTTGTTTATGTGTTTGCGTGTGTTCCTCACTGAGGCATTAAATGACAAGCTGATAGCATCAAAACAGATTTGATCGTGTGTTGGAGGGACAGCGCTGAGTGCCTCTGAATGTGATGACGCTCACCTCACACGATAAAGGCGCTGCAAGACAAAAGTCCAGTGATGAAGGGAGCGAGTGTGATCGCTGCTTCGGGGTGGGAGTTGTCTTGTGAGGCTCACATCAAAGCTCTCCCGTAAGGCGTACTATCCTCACCATGTGCTGTAGGAATGCTGAGCATAGGATGAGGACCTGTGTGAGAGAATAGCCGATGATGATGTTTACTGCATATTACACTGATCACAGCTGATGTTGGCCGGTGGTAAACCTTGTCTGTGTGGTAGCAAACTATCACAACTTAAAATTAAAATAATGAACAAAACACTGGGTTGTAAAACTTAAGGATCAGAAATATGCCAACTGAGAGAAACGTCAAAGTTGGGTGACAGTTCTAAGTGGATGCATCACATTACACATGACTAAATTATCCATTGCTAATATAAAAATATTGATGAGAGCAGCTTTAAAGCAATTTTAATCACTCAGTTTTTGCATGACCTAATTACGGCCAGTTAATATATGAGCCCTGGGCAGCCACCATATGTGATTTATTCCTCATTTTTCATCTCCACGGACTATTATCGTTGAAGATATTCACTGTGGAAGCTCTACAGTCCTGTGTACAAGACATTTCTTGACAAGCTATTAGTGTCATCAGTAACAGGACAGAGCTATCATGGATACATAAATCCCAGTGTGACAAACTATATTTCTTTCAGCACTGTCTCTGGCATGTATTGATAGTCAAAAAAAGTCTCTAGAAAGCCTTTGAACTGCATATTAAATGCAACGGCCAAATTAGTCCTCCAGTCCCCTAGCAACTGAACGCTCTGGGAGGCAGTCATGTGCAGATGCTGCAAAGTGAAGTTCACATCAGTTTCTGGGATGCTGATTCCTTTTGTCCAATCTTCCTACAAGTCTTATACATAACATATTCACTGGATATTTCTTTAAAATATGCATAGGCAGGGTGCTTAAAACAACCAAAGGCCTATTAATTATGGATATTGGCCCCTGTTGTTCCGTCCGGTGTCTCCCGAACAGTTGGCAGAGGAAGAGCAGGAGTATTGGGTGACAGCTTGGGAGCTGAAGTTTTAAATATACAATGCCTTTTTTTTTTTTGGTTTTTTAACGTTTTATCCAATTTTGTTTGAAATGTTGAACAAATGAATGAAAATGTCACTATGAGTCAGCTTGTCTCACTTGTGACAAAAAACATGCTGTCAGCTATGCATCTAAACTTCAGAGAGGTGCTGCTTTATGGTTAATATCACCAGCTACAGTATTCCCACTGTGGTTGGGGGAAAGCATCAGCATTAGCATTAAAATAGCTGACAGAAAACAAATATATTCAAATACAGAAGACCATAACAGAGTCAAACAATAGCTGAGTTACGCAATGTGTTCTGTGTCACTTTAAGATCAAGCCTTAAAGTAAGGCCATGCTTTTTTTTTTACATAAATGAGACATTAAACTCATTCACACTACAACACTTCCTTGTTTAGCTCAGTGCACTCATGGGTTTTGATCAGGTAAGACCAGTAGCTTATGGTGGCTTTTTTTTTTTTTTTTTTTTTTAAGTATGTATGAATCCTCTGCTTGTGCGATCAATGTTTCTCCTGTGTTTGTCGCAGAGAGATAACAGGAAGTCAACCTCACCAGCAAGGATCTTTGCAGTTTCTTCCGTGGGTAAGTTCCATTAGGTTAGATCAATGAATGATAGCTTTAAAGCACCTGACACCAGAGGACCATGGGAAATCAAGGGAAAATTGATATGCCATTATCATGTATTCACCACTCCCTGACTGTGGTTGGTGCTCAGTATCACACTTGCTTTAACTGTTGGCCATAAATGTTGGTTTAACAATACTCCAACAATAACAACCTAGCCGCTGTCATTACTGAAACCAAGATAAAAGTGTTCTCAAACTTTTTTCCAGATAAGAAACTTACTTAATTCCTCTGTTCCAAATGCTCGTTAAAGTATATTACCACGATGCACTATTTAAGGACCAAATCTATAGAGAAACCTAGCCCTGGAGAAAATCCTCCTTTTGAAATTGGGGAGCCGGGCTCGTTCTTCACTGTCACACTATTCAGTGCTCTGTGATAAAACCCTACATGAACGTGCTGGTGAGTTAGAGGGAAATGGAAGGGGTGGGGGAGGCAGTCGGACTCTATCCTTACTGTATATGTGGTGGTGTGGCAGGCTCAAAGGAATGCGGAGGGATGAGATCTAAGGGACAGGAATGAGAGAATAAAAGATGAGAGGGTAGGGGCTGGCCAATCAGACCCGTGCAAAGATGGGCTTACCCCCGGAAAGTCCTGTATTTATACACACTCATCCTAAACGCCACTGAAGAACACTTAGCAACATCTTGACCCCAGAGTCATGTTTATATGGAATCCTGTAAAACGTGCCAGAATAGGCCTGTACTTGGTCATGTTCATTTTCCCCTTACCACTCAATGGCCAGTGAGCCCTTAAACGGCTTGACGCTTAATTCCCACTACCTTGGATTAGTGCTGGAAAACAGCTCTAACGTAAATAGTGGTATAACAGGCACAGATGGAACAGAGCAGGGTAGAGGGGTGAAAAAAAAAAAAGAAGTAAAAGATAATTCTGCCAACCTCCTGTGCTGGCTTCTTGATGTTTGTCAGTAAACAGTAGCATCAAACATGATTTTCCCTTTAAAATAAATATAGTAAAGATGCAGGATCGCCTCACTGTCACGCTCAGATGTTCAACTCAGAGTGAGTGATCTAATAAACTATTATTCAACATTTCTTGTGCTATAAATAGTCATTACTTGTCAGGATATTATTCTAAACCTCTTGAGATCAAGCTTTGAAGGCTGACAAAGAATCTGAATAAAGCTCAGAGGCGTTTTCAATAATACCCCCATCAAACAGCAGTTCCTTTTTGAGGATTTTCCTTTTCTTTATCTGTTTGTCTTTCTGTGGCCCGCTGCCGTTGATACAGTTGATGAGCAGCTCTGTTCATCGTATTGTGTCATGTCACTCAGAAGTAAGCATAATGAATAATCAAGCAAATCACAACGATGGAGGAGAGCAATTTTTGTGTGTAGGGACCAGTGCTGTGCTGCAGGTTTTTATGTTCTCATTTCCCTTCACGCTGTGGACCATTTCTGGACTGCACACACGCTGGAGGGAGACAATAACATTACACACACTCGTGCATGAAGATGAAGACACATACTTTTCTCATCTGTCATCTCCTGTTGTCAAATTCCTGTTGTTCCTATGTGTCAGTGCAAAGCTGAGACTGTGAGTAATTAATAGGTGATGTACTAAAGTGTATGTTTCCATTGTGGTTATCTTCACTGTTGCCACTGTGTGAACAGCCCAGTTGTCTTTAAGGTGGCGCCAGTCCTCATGCATAAATATAATTATTAAAACTCTTTACAGTGTGTGCAGACATTTCCTGCTGTGCAGGTGCGAGAGCGAACACTAATAAGGTATCTTTAAGCTCACCTGGGTTCCATCATCTGAGAGAAATGCCAGTTAATAAGTATCTGCTTGCTAAACCCCTTCCTGCCAATTGTCCGTTTATAGTTTAGGAACCATTACTTGTATCAACAATAAGTGAAGGTGTCGTAAAAGATGAGATTGCTAAAGAACATTGATTATAAACGAGGTACAAAAATTAATGGGCTGAGGATAATGCTCCTTATGAAAGCAAAACAGATCATCTCAATCCTGCTGATAGCAAGTCAGACATGTTTTGTGGTTCTAAAATTAAAGTGTATGAATCACAGGCTCAAATTACAGAGATTATTATTCCAATTAATCCTTTTTGTCCGTGAATGAATGTGTCTAACCAAAACACAAGAAGAAATGTGTTGCAGAAACAAACTGAATAGACACCACCTCTGAAAACACAATACAGATATGGGTCATGAAAAAAATAGCCCTTAATTGGTTCTGGTGTGAAAGAGTTGGGGTACCATCTTGCAAGACGGTGGTTAAGTGGTTTCATTGGGCTAAGAAGAAGCAATCCGGTTTTTTATGAGTGAAATACAGTTCAGTTGTTTTCAGCTCGGCCTGACCTGTCCCATACTTTCAAGAGGATTGGAATAACAAGGTTTCTCAACTCAAGCAAGCATGTGTCCAAACAAACAGATTATAAGCACACTGGTTAAAAAGAAAAGATTTATTTAAAAAAAGGCCTAACATACAAATGCAATACATTATAAATCTGAAAATAGTAGCTAAATAAATCCCATTAACTTTACATCATTTGATGAATAATTGCTATAAAATTACAGCTAAAATTTCTTAGCTAAGCAAAAAGGAAGCAATTACACAGAGAGAGAACCTCTGAGTTTGTGTGAATGTTGAAACTTTGAAGGGGTTAACTTTACAAGCTGATGGGGCTGGTGGACACAAATACAGTGCAACAGAGCATAACAGCCCTTGCTGTCAAAATGAAATTGGGCAAGTAAGTTTCAAGAGTTTTGAAAGCAACCACTCCATCTTATACCAACTCAGAAACCCCAGCTCCACCGCAGTACATCCCTCCCCTGTTCCTTCGTTTCACACAACACTATCTCAGGTGTTGGCAGAGAAGTTTCAAGTTTACACACTTGCTGTTCAGACTTTGGTCCCGTTATCATCAGGTCACTTCTTTGCCGTTATTAACTGAAATCTTAGCTGAAACACCAGTGCCCATGTATGCACGTGCTATTCTCTTGTATCACAAACAAAAGGGCATTAACAGTTTTATAGGTGGCTAATGCTGCAGGGGTCCTTCAGTCTGCTTTTATTCTCAAGTGGCAGATGTCACATGGTTTACAAGTGCTTTCTCTGTCTAGGTTAAGCAAACAGTGTGAAAACTGTTTTTTTCTCCTCACCGTCTTTTCAGCATCAAAAGACCTAAAAATGTTTAAGCGCTTAATCCCAATTAATCTGCAGTTTACAGAAATCCTTTATTACGCCACTGAATTTACTTAGTGGTCTTAATCCCCTGACAATGAGTGCAGGCATCAGCGTGCACCCATATACACATGCTGTTTCAGAAAGACCATATCCTCTTGTAATTTTTGGTCCCTGTGACTGAAGTTATGTAATGTGCATAAATTGCATCCAAACATAATAAGGACGATGACACAGATAGTACTTGGGCAATTTTACATAAAATTATGAATGGACTTAAATGAAACAGATTCCCAGCAAATGATTTGGCCTTCAAATTCCACATCCTAACGTTGTCAGGTAGCCCATCAATAATGAATTTCCATTATGAAATTGTTGCCTGCAGGCACAAGAAGATATAACATGACATCATCAGGGTTATCTTTTACTAGACTTTAGATCGCTCCAACACCACACAACATTTCCCAAATGGCACAGCAATGCTCATTTGATGTAGTGGGTGTCTCTTTGGAGGTGGCAGATTGGAAAAAAGGTAAAAGTAACATCTTCTAGAGAGGAAACCCATGGTAGCAGAAGAAATGTTACATATTTCACCTTGAAGTTGTCAAATGGTCAATTCATAATAAATTAAATGACAATTTACAATGAAATACATTTTGCTATGTTAATCAGCATGTTTCACATTATACAGAAAATAACCTCCGCAACCTGGAGTATGCACACATACACACAAAAACACAACCCGTGGTATAATCTTCTGCTCTCAAAAGATAATTAACAATTTCTGGTCACAGCATATAATTGAGGGGAATTAATCACATCATCTTAATTTCATAGCAACTCAAAAGTGCCTAAACAAAGACACATGGGTTATAAGCCTTGAAAACTAAACCAGCTTTTTTTTTTTTTTTTTTAACTCCCTTCTATAACCAGTGGGTTTATTATGCCACCCATCACTTATTCAGCAACATTTAAATAATTGGGACTTTATGTTTCATGCTGTGGACAGTTTGACAATCTCTGAAGTTAAGCCTGAATTCATGCTGTTGTGATGCATTGCTTTCCACCCACACCACCTGTCTGGGTGATTATTCTCAGGTTTGATTTAGCATGTGAGAAAAGCAGAGTGAAGTAGGAGAAAGAATTAGACTTTGCTCAAAGTTGTTTTTTTTTGGTTTGTTTTAATAAATTGATAAAGTGAAGACATGTCTTGACTTCTCAGTGACCTTTTGGGGAAAAAAAAGCTCCTCACAGAGTATCCTACGTACAAAGGGAAACAAAATACTGCGATACATAGTCTCCATGCACACACCTAAACAAACAGACTACACTGTGATGCAAGACATAAGCTTTTTTTGTGTGCAAAACTGGATTTGGTGTCACATTTTAAAATAAATCACCTCAAATTCGTGGCACTGTACAGATAAGGTCATTTGGAGAGTTAGTGCATCTCAGCTGGAAGGAGTTGTGCATGTTGTCTGCAGTGAACATATTTGCCAGGATCTTAAAAATGTTGAAACTCTAGAGTTGGAATGCTAATCTACAATGTCCAGATGTGCCAAGCTGTATATTCATGTGATTTGTTATGATTTGCTTGGTTAGATAAGAAATCCTTTCATGAACCTACTTGAATAAATTGCTGTCTGACATCTTGGAAAAATGCATGAGCAAATTTTTTCTAGAGATAAAACATGGTTCCTGCACTTACATCCACACCAGAGTTAGCCTATTATGAAGGCATCCAAACCTATGATTAGCTTTCTGCTCATGTTCAGTTCACAGCAACTCTGCCTGTACCGTGACATGCTCACAGATGTTTTTTCCTTATGCTCTGTTTTACCAAATGAATGAAATCCTCAGCTGGCAACTGCATGTGACGTGCATTTCCTTCTTGGACTGACCATACAGGCTTCCCAAGGCTCATGTGAATGTGGTCTAGATTTAAAGTAGGACAAAAAGTTGCAGATCTGCACAACAGCCTGCACACACAAAAAAAAAAAAAAAAAAAAAAAAAAAAAAAAGCCCACACACAAGGCTTGAAAAACTTGTTTTCCTTCTCATCTATTAAAGCTTTCCAAAGCAGAACTATTGCACTGGAATTAACAACATGGGAACCACTTGTTCAAAGTTAGTTAGTGTTGAGATTAACTCTGCGTTAGTGTTAATTTTAACACTTTCAGTGTTACTTAAACTCTGATGGTGTAAAATATTAACACCAAATGGATACATTTAAACTACTTATCACAAGAATAGTGTTACTTCAAACTCAATGTAAAATTGTGACACCAATGTAGACACATTTAGTTAGCACTACAGCAGTGATACTTCAAACCAAGTGTAAAATATTTACAACCGTTTATTTTTAATCAGTTATTGATCAGTAACACTGATGTAAAATGTATACTTGTATTTACTGTGCTGCTGATACAGCATATGGACCACTGGTATCAAGTTAAAATGTACATGAAATAATCACTCCAAAAATGACTAATATATTTATTTTCCATTCAACAGAAATTACTGATGAAAAAATGTAATTTAAATAATGCAACTGTCTAACACAACATAAGTTAGAATCTGCTCCATAATACATTTGGATACCAAAAGGGGTAGTATCTTAAGTCATCAGGTCCGACAACTGAAACATTATGCACCATGTCAACATGAAAGGCATGGAAATGTTCTACAAATTCAGTCTCCATTTAAGATAATAAAAAATTTAACCTTTAAGACAGATGCAAAGAATCTTATTTAGCACTGGCATCTCATTAACAAAACTCAATGCCATTTTGTTTAACCCAAATTGTATTATCAATCTGAAAATAATCTGCAATCACATCACCATGTTCAAAAGTCAGTATTTTAGATGACTGGTCCATTAGTACAAGTCCAACCTGTGTCTGGACCTATTTGGTGTGTTTATTTTTTTCCTCTCTTCCAGGATAATGGATCATGAAGTGATGTTTTGGATCAATTTATTCTGAGGATACAAAATTGTAAATCTGTGGTGTTCTTCAATTAGATGTTTTCAAATGATATACGCAACATACAATGAGTGCCAATACATCACAAGCAAGGAACTAGTTAGATAATGAACTTACATCTCTGGTTGAAGAACTTTGGGATGCCTCTTAATCACTTCTTTCACTTGAGTGATCTTTCTTCAGTCCGGAAACAGGAAACATCCAAATGTGGATGGTGGTGTGGATAGGTGTCAGATGCACCTGGAGTGAAAACAAAAAGGTGTATCAACACTTAGCATTCCCACAATATTGTAGATTTCCCCCCAATCAGCCATGCTAGAAGAATGTACTAATGCAGCCAAAAAACTATGCCCAACTTTGTGCTCAACAACTGTGTGCATCCATGGAATATAAAATGTTTTGTTAATTTACCATTGTCGTCACCATCCTGGATGAAGCAAATCCCATCTGTGTGGCCAAATCTGCAAACAGATTCATCCAACTCGGTTCCCGAAGCATCTTCCACTAAAATCTTGTCCATGAGGATGGAAAACTTCTCACTAAATGAGTTAAAATACCACATAGTTAAAATTACTGGTTAGTCATACACAAATCAGGACAATTACCTTCAGAAATTAATTCTTCATAATCAGCAGCTTGTAATTTTCTGTTTCTTGTGGTCTTTGTATTGCATCTTGCAAGATTAGCATCTTGCAATCTTCAGCATGATCCTGCAGAAAAATAAAAATTTTTCTTTTAGATAGTCTTTCGCCATTACAATCATTTTTGTAAATATTTGATTTGCATTTTAGTTAAAGGGTATCATTCAAAAGGCATAAATTTGCAGATTATTTTGATTGATAACATTCTTGTTCAACAAATTAGTCAGATGCTAGAGTAGTTTTTTCAAATTTTTTTTTTACCCTTACTCAATTAATGTATTAATTGAGTAAGGGTATTGTACTAGGTTACCCTGGACCATAAGCATGTAGAAGGAGCTACATGACACAAAAAAAGGCAAAGAAAAAGTTAAAGTTTGAACAAGGAAAGGAGAAAATGTAATATTATTGTTGTTGTTGTTGTTTCACACTCAAGTGTCCATCATTCAACTACAAACCTCAAGTTTTCTCCATTCTTCAGCAGTATGGATTTGGAGCGCATTTACTCACCTTCAACCTTACCTTCTGGTTCCTGAGAAAGCTGTGAACTTGTTCTGGCCTGGTTAAATAGGGGGGATTGGCTAATTGACCACGCCTCACCAATGAGGAGTCAGGTGAAAGAAACCAAGGGAAAGCTTACTTCTAAACTATTAAAAACGGACAAGGAAAATAACAACGGCTAAGTTTTTACCATTATTATATATTATTAATTCTACAGTGTTAAATGTTTGAACAGGGGAGGAACCCCAATTTGGTTTAAAATAAATTTAAATTTGATGTAATGGTTTATGCCATGTAGGTGGAGTCATGGGTTGGGCAAAAAGTATAAAAGAGCGTTTTAACGACAGCCACGCCGTCTTATTGCTGAGCTGTGAGGAAGAGAGCACGACACTCTGCTTTGAAGGTAACGCAATTAGTTAAATGACATGATTGAGATTTGATTCTTTCTCAGTTAACGCAGCCTTAATTTCTTTTTTTTCTCTCTTGTAAGCTCATTTTTGTTAAATACTCTTTATCTGTTTTACTCTTTGTTCTCATCTAGAGTGATCCAATTTGCACACAAACAGCAGGATGAGGACGGATATATTGTTTCCCAAACCCACACCTCATGGTTCCTCACTTCCTTGGCATGCCTCACAGGTGCCTTCATCAACTACTCAACAGCTTGGAGGACTTTGACTGAGGTAAAAGTTTGGTTTTGCTATGTTCATACTGCAGGCCTTAATGCTCAATTAGTTTTTTTATTTTATTTATTTTTTTGTGTGTGTGTGGCTGTTCCCATTATCTTTTTAAATGTCTCCTATATCAGACTCAAGTGTGAAGGCATATGCACTGCCTCTCCACTGACTAGCTCTATCACCGCCATTTTCCATGTTAGTTTTGACTGCCAGCGCCCACCAGCGCAGTATTATGACAATGGCTGCTCTCAAGTGACGTCAAAGTTGCATTAATTCCGACTTGGCTGTCCACACTGAGGTTGCATTGCAAAACATCCGACCTGTATCCGATTTAGATCCACATATGGAGGTGACCTGAATCTGATTTGTGCTGTTCACACTAATAAAAATTGGACCTGAGTCACATATGAGCAAAAAACCAGATTAGGGTCACTTTTGAACTGCAGTGTGAACGTAGCATTAGAAACACCAGCGCAGATTCAACTGATTTTTCCCAATTTTATAAACTTGTGTCTGTAAATATTTAAACATGAGCATATAAATTTTGAACATGTGTGAATCTTAACCTTAACACTAAATTTCTTTTTTAACAAAATGTATGCATTAATTTCATTTGTAAACCTTACATTATTTTGTCTTAACCGCAGGCAAAAATAAAAGTGCTCCTCGTCAGTTGCAAACTTATCTGTGACAACAGATCAACTTAAATGCTGTTTTTGCGTTTTTTCTCATTTTTCTTAGTCTTAATCCAGAGGTGGAAATCTATTACCTGTACCATCTTCACCTGAACCAAGTGACGGCACTACACTATTGAAGAACTTAAGACCCTGGACTCTGCATTTCCCACAATGATAGATGGTGTCTCTTATTACAGTCCCTTGTCTCCCAAGGGATACACCACAGGGATGTCTTTTATCACCTTGGTTTTTGTGCACTCAAACTAACAGATATTTTATAAAGTGTTCCCACAGCACTGTCGTGGTGAGCTCCCTGTATGATGAGGAGGAGCAGCAGTGAGGGCTTGCAATTCTTCCACCCTACTTTCGTCAGTTGGAGCCAAATCAAGCTGGCATTGTGCTCAACTATAAGATCAAATGGTGTCTTATTGAGGTCAGCCTACAGGGTCCAAGTATTTTTATTTTTATTTTTTTTAAAGAAACAGATACTACTTAATGTCCACCAAAACACTTTAGATGATTTGATTTGTGCTTTGAGTGTTTCTGCCTTCTGCATCATCTGCTCCTTTGGCACAGAACGAGTCTGTCTAAAAAAATCTGTCACAGCTGCAGCCAGTCAAATACTAGAGCTCATGTAACAAATTCATTTACAGAGAGCGAATAAGGCAAGCAACATTGTGGGTGTCAATAAGCATCCCTTTGCCTCATAATTTCAACTGATGCCATCTGCATGACAATATTGCCCTTTATCCAAAAGTGGATCAAAATTTTTAACAAGTGATTCACATAACATAGCAGGAGGGCCAGCTGCTTTGGCCAGCCTTCTCTGGTAGTGGGCACAATAAACTAGACTGGCAATGAGGATGGCTGTCCAGCCACCTATATGGTCTTCAGGACCAAAAAATGTCCTTTCAAACCTTTCCCCTAGAAGCATTTTTGATGTAAATAATGAAAACAGATTTCTACATGCTGAGGCTACACACATGTAGCCTTATCCCCAAAGGCTTTTAAGTAATGGTTCTCTGTCAACTTGCAAATGACCTCTGTCAAATATTAACCTCGGCTTTCCAGGTTGCCGGCGCTTCAAGCCGAACTGGCTTTGACTGACTGGTGGATTCTCACAGCTTTGCAAATGTAATGTCACCTGAAGTTGCATTGATGCTGTTGGATGTTATGTTCCAGTTGTAAAGCTGTTTAAAGCACTTAAATTATAGTCAACTAACCTGGTTTATCAGGGTATATTTTCGCATCAGACAGGTGAGCTAAACTACCCTCTCTTCTTTCTTTTTCACTTCTTGTGTTGACTAATGGGCTTTGTCTGTGCAAAGTAACTGATCACATGAAAATAGTTGTAATACATATGGCAGCGTAGCAGACTTTGGTTTACACAGGCAATACAAAATGATGGCATTGTTATTTTTCCTGGGCAAAGATATATGCTGTGCAAGTAGCAATTACAATGCCATTTAGAGCAATTACAATATTATTTATAGCTCTCTTTGCAGCTATTGGAAATGTGCTATAGGCATGTCTGCAGTTCTTGCCAGCAAAGACTCAAGCTCAAAGATATACTGCAGTCCACCAAATGAAGCCTCCAAGCTGCAGGGCACAGGTGAGGAGGCAGACCTGGAAGAGGCTTATTGAACGTTTTGGAGGTGCCATGGCTTTAATTCAATGTGACCATCTGTGATAGGAGATACACTCAACTACATTTAAGAACTTCAAGTCATTGAAAAGAGCTCAGATACTGCAAACATACTCAGCAGGAGTATGTATGGTTTTGTAAAAGACTTGAGCTTCATTTTAATGAGACAGTGAGTGAAAAGCAGTACAAAAATAATAGCCTGGGAGCCACTGAGGCAGCAAAAGCATTTGACCTGCTGATTTGCTCTGTTTAGTTAAAACCACTACAGAACATGGATTAAACTCAGTTTACTGCTTTTGTAACTGTCATGTTGTTTACAGCCGAAGCTTTCACTGCACTCTTCTCTAAATCCTTTCTCCTCCTCCCCTCTCCTGAGAGCACATCCACAGCACTGTCTGTCTCTCACAATAAAAGTGGACCTACTTTCACTTTGATGATTAAAAGGCAGGATCCCCTCCCTTCTGTATCTCATAACCCAGGAGAGTCAGGCAGGTGCGATGTAGCTGCATCTGGGATTATACTGAGTAATCAATGATGTTTATGACTTGTAAAAGCCCTCGCTGAAATAGAGGCTGTGCCCAAGTATAAACCTTATTATGGAGCCATTTGAAGGGAATTTAGAAGGTGATATTTGACAGGATTTCATTTACAGGCTGACAGAGAACCAGTTACTTGAAAATCTCTGAGGAAAACCCCTCATGTTGCAGTGAAACAATCTGAAAAGTTCCTTTCTCACTTAAAGCCGAGACAACAAAAAACATAGACTTACCAACCTATTCAGTCACCATTCAATAATTCATTGCTATACACCACAGGGAGAGATCTGCAGTGTGATCAGGATGACAACGAGTGCCCTTCTATACCTTGCCAACCTTCCATATACAGAGAATTCCAGATAAAGATGTTGGACTTGGGAAAATATGATCACAAAGGTGCTTGCATAAGCACAGACAAAAAGGAGTGTGGACACATATACTGATTTTAAATGCTGTTTGTATGTTTTACCCAAAATAAGAAAATGAAAATGAACTACTTGCTGGTTTCGTTTCCTCAACCACCACTTGTGAACTCAAAATTTAAACTGTGCTGGACCTGAGCAGTTTCCCTTGCTGTTCATAGAGAAAATTACTGTAGAGCTCTTTCTCCATCTTGTGATGCCTTTGTGTCATCACACCTTGACTCCCTGTAGTAAAGCTGCCTTCAAAAGGTGTTTGGCTATTTCATGCATCATTAACATGCATCAACTCCTGACAATAATGAGGATAATTGGATTTTAAATGAACACAGTTCATAATTTGTTCCAGAGATTGATGGGGATTATTAATGTGTGCACCATCCCACCAGCTCGACATTCATTTACACTCAAGTTTCAACACTGTTTCATTGCTGTTGTCCTCAAATCAACCTGGCACCTGAGCATTTAAGGACAAAGGATGAACAAGTTTAAGACTATTATGCAAAGTGTTCAGGAAGAGGGCTCAGGCCTGTTACTGTATATGGTGCTAATGCTGCATATCACCTGCTCAGTCAGTGACAGTGAAACAGATGCGTGTCATTAAATCCTCAATGACTAGGCTCAGTCCAGGTTGTAGAAAGTAAACCACCTCTTGTATGTGGACCTTTGGCACTGCAGCCTGATTCACTTGTCTGTGGCAAGATTTGGTGAAAAACAACATGTACTTAAGTACGTGGAGTCAAACTATGACAAGGATTATTTAAGACTTGAAATATTATTCAATTTGAATACAGTCCCCAAGCTTAGTAATGCACTTTAAAAACTTGAGGATTTGCAAGCAATGATTTAAAAGAACAGGAATCAAAGACAGGTATTTGAGGTTAATATATACACCTGTTCTGCTGCTGAATGTCCAGATTTTTCAATCTTAGCATTTCTAGATTGAGCAGGACTATTTATGTCAAATAAACCTTCAGGCAACTTGAGGGAATTTTAAAAGCAGAATGATTGAAGAACATCATTTAAACAGTTCTATGAATGTTTAATGGATTGATTAAGGTGTGAGTTTTTGCTCTGAGCAGCAAGTTCAGTCTTGACAGATGGTGAGTAGTTAATAATTTGCTTTGAGTTTACAGCTCATGGTATAATTTCATTTTTACCACATTCATTAGAATGAAGGTTATACAGTGGTACATTATATTTCTTTTTGGATCAACACTTGAGGGTGGTCATATTCACCAGATGAGGTCACCAAAGCTCAAAGATGACTGACAGACCTTTCTAAACTCTCACATAACCAATATGAGGATGTTAGGGGAGTGTTTCTAGAACTGGTTTCACCTTGAAGAAATAGCTCAGAACTTATTAATGCAAAAAGTTTAGTATTCCTACATTGCTTGCATTCTGAAACTTCCTTGCTGATGTCAGATAGTTTTTTGGCATTTTGCAGATTGCAGGTAAATGGTTTAATGCTCCAGTCTGTCATGCTCACCTGAGGACACAAACCTGCTTTATTCAGTGTTTTTCTCTGACACAGCGTATGCCTGTGTGCATCCCACAGAGCTGCCACCCTCCACATAGAGAGCAATCCATCTAAATAATTACTGGAATTAGTTTCACTGTGCTGCTCTCCTGATGTCACTCTGCAATCACTGCTGGACTGGTCATAATTAGAGAGGGGAGAACAATTACACTGCACTGGGCCTTTCAGCAATATTCACTGAACCTAGCTTTAAGTGGCCAGCCAGTCCCTGCAGTCTGAAAAGAAGCCGATATCATACTGTTCAAGCATTTCATGTTGAAGTTTTTGACTTGAACACTGGACTAACACTTTCAGATTTTCCAAATGTCTCATGGGAAGATAATGCTAAAATTTGGGAAACAATTGGAGGCTGTCACTTATAATGCACACATCTAAGCATGAATTATCAAAATTACAAAAGAAAATTTTAATTTGTGTTTCATAAAACACTGCCTGGTACACTCAAACTCAAACCCACACATACTTTTGATGGGAAGGCAACCTGCATTTACTTTCTGTGTTCAAAGGTTTTTCTCCTGCACGTCTCACACTTATATTATATATATATATATTATATCGCATCACAAGTTGATATCACCCACACATCATTTAACACTTGAAGAATAATAGGGAATTTTTATTTTTCCACTGAATATCCCTTTCCCTTGAACAAGTCTGTGGTAAAATGTATCTCTTGGAGGATATAAATTATTTGAGTTTAAGCTGAGAATACTATTGTTGAGTTACAGCCGACATTATGGAGTATTCTGAAGTGATGAAGGTCAGACATAACCAATGCACTGTTAATAAGTTTCACTGTGATGGGGAAAAAAAAACAGGCTTTGTGTTTATACTTTGCTGAAAAGTGACCTCTTGTGGTCAGTGAAAGTAAGAGGAACATATAAGAAACAGGTAATTCTGAAAAGCATTAATGTATTTTGATATTTAGGTTTCAAGACTTCTGTTCCACCAATATTGAATTTGGCCGGTCCATGTTTTGAGATCAAAGAGGTGTAGTAGGTTGATATCTAATGAATAGGTGAGGCCGACACTGAGAAATAAGGCCATGGAAATAAATTTTCTGTTCTGGACTCAGTTCTGTGACTAAGCAGATGCCAGTACATCTCTCTCTGGGTTGAATTGCTGCTGCCAAAATTCCTCAGAGAGATATAATTTGGCACATTGCACCTGTTCTCAGTTTGCTTTCTTTAAAAATACTACCAGATAATATAAAGGTTGTATACATCTACCATCAACAAACACCTTGAAAGTCTCTCGGCCGATGTGAGCTGGGATTGGCTCCAGCAGCCCCCGTGACCCGGAAACGAATAGCCGGTAGAAGATGAACGAATGGATGAAAAAAAATATATGATAAAAGATGATAAAAGGCATTTTATGCCAGAAAGATGTCACTGCTTTTGATCCACAGTGTCTTTACATAACTGTAATTTAATTATAGGAGAACAGATTGTCTGTGCGCGGTGAGAATATGTTCAGAGCGCTACAAGTGTCTTATAAGTCTGGTATATGATTTTAAATAACGGGGAGCTTATGTCTAACACATTAATTGGTTTTGGTAGTAGATCCATATAACAACTGTCATTAATGGAAATACAAACAGGTGTGTGACTGGATTTAATTAATCAGCACGAGCGAGAAACTGCGCCATCGTGCGTCAACTTGCCTCAACGTCAGCGGTCACTTCAAAGGTCAGGCCAGGTCAGGAACCCGGTCCGGAACCAGGACCGGAACCAGGACCCTCGGAGAGGACAGGACGGGAACCAAAAGCTGCTTTATTAAACCCTTTCTGGAAAAAAATAAAAATAAAAAAAGACTGGAAAGAGGTGAAACCACCGAGGACCAGGAATGGACGCCATTTCGGAGACGGAGCTGGACCTTCAGCAAGGAACAAGAACAACACACGTCTTCACGGCCCAGGAGAACAGAGAGACATCATGGCGGGGACTCCTAACCGCCAAAACGTGAGTCAGGAACAACTTCCCTTTCTCTTTTTTTATTGCTAGCGGGAGGACTTTATGCGTGTTGAACTTTGTGTTGCCGTTTGGGGTTGTTATCATGTGTTGTGTTTTGTGGAGACAGAAGCTGTCATGTGTGGACACAGTCGGAGACTTGAGTCCTGTCCTGCATTTAAGGGGCTTTGGCGCACAGGTGTGACGTGTTTAGCTAATTGGACTGGTTTGTGCAGGTGTGCTGGCTGCTGTTTCAAAATGGCGCAGTTTTAAATCCGTAGATGACGCATCACATCACATCACTAGACCATGCTGTAGGTGTGTTGTAAACGAACCTGGGCGTGTGAGGTTGTATTCATAGTGATTATGACACAAGCCAAGCACATTAGTTGAACCCTGAGGAGGAGGAAGTCCTAATGGCTACTGAAAGAGTGTGGTGGTTTTGTTCTTTTTAACTTTAACCTAAGTGGCTGCGATGAAATGAAACGAAATGTCTCAATTTTCTTAATCGACCGAGGGACGGATGAGTATGTTGCCTCATTAGAGGAATTAATAAAATATGGAAAATACTGTTTATTGTGCAGCCAAGTGCCATAAAAGTTTCACCACCATATGTCCAAATGCATTTGGTGTCTAGTAGTTTTGAAAAGCAAAGCTGATTTTATGAATCTCAAATAGGTAAAAATCTAATGTGAGGGGGGTGTCTCCCCTTATAACACACATGTTGGGCTAAATGTAAAGCAATCACACTTGATTCAAATTATATTACTGACACATGATTGCATATCTTTTTCTCTTGGCCTGACAAAGATGGAACTAATTCAGGTGATGCATGTGCCCACTTGCTGATGTCCTCTTCCACGCCAGGCCAGTAAAAAATGGTTGATTATGTCTGCTTCTGGTCTGTTTCACCTCCATCAACTTGACAAATATGCCATGTGCCTCATTTGGAGACAGGAGCAGTTTTGCCATCTCTTTCCTTGTGACAGATGTAGTAAAGTGCATTACCTGCTGGGAATAGAGCTTTTGGTGTTCATCTCTCTTAAATCTAATACTGCTTCTTGGGTGTAGCTTCGGGAAGGAACTGCCATTTGTTATAGTGTGAGTTCCAGGCCTTTTGGTACATTTTTACCCATCTGTTTAGTAATTTTATTGCTGCTTATTCTTAGTTCATTAAGTGACCTAATTGTAGCACTTCCTCTTTCTTATAGTCACGTTTTTACACATTTAAATCCCAAACTTGGTTACGCTACAGTTGCAGTTGAGACTGCGAATTGTCCCAGGACCGCTTTTTGAATATGGTTGTCACTACATTGCAGGTTGACACCTAACCTAAGGCTACAACAGCCTCGGGGTATGACACACTTTAAATGTACTCACACATCTCTATTGCATCAAAAATATATTACATAAATATGTAATCTGTGACTGAAAAGAGACAGCTCAGCATCTTGTCTCAGTGGTTTCAAGTTAAATTATGTGTCTATTGGGAATCCTGCAGGGCAAATTCAGTGGATGTGGATCATAGCCATATGCATGTGCTTATCCTGAATTAACTAGATGCTTAAAACCGATTGTGTGTTAAACTTGGCATAATTTTAATTCAAATATCTAATAAGATTGGGGTGTCTCGCGCATGGGGAGCATATAGTTGAGGATGTGTAAGTTATGTATTTGATACATGCATTAATACATTAATACTAAAATTCAAGGAAATGTGTGTTTATTAGGTGTGCTGTTGTCTGTTGTATTAAACTGCAGTATAGCATAATCAATCTGACTAAAAAAAACAGGTAAAATTACACATTTTATTTTTTAATGATTTGGCCTCTGAACCGCAATGCCGCTAAAACTGTCAGTGTCATATTTAAATTAACTTTCCGCTCTAAAGGAATAGCTGACCCTGTAGCCTACCTGAGCTAATTGTACTGCTTCAATGACTTCAGTTGTTTTAAAATTTCCTGATACTGATCAAGTCACTACAGGGTGTCCTTCATCATATGGGGTCGTCTTTCTTATCTCATAAAGCTCTGTGTGATGATCATACATCATTGGTTTCTTGTTGCAGCACTGATCAATGTAAACTTTGCATTAAAAAACTTTTTGACCTACTCCATATTATAAATCATCTGATGTGTTTGTTGCAGCACACACACAGATAAGAGAAATAAATATCTTGACAGACTGAAATGATTTCACATTATGACAGCACTGTTACTATCCAACAATGTTGCACTTTAATTCTGAATCCAATCCAATTAATAAATCTCAATCAAAGAATCAAGGTGGACCAAGCCTATGAAGTGTGCTTGTAGATCGCTGAGTGTGTTCATGTGTGCTGTGAAAGAGATGGAAACAGATGCTTAATGCAAGTAATGTTCTTGTTATCTTAAATGTGAGTTCTGTTGCCTGCTCCAGCATGTGGGAAGAAAGGAACTGACTGGTAACTTGCAAGGGAATCATGAGTGCTCCTGCAGGTCCTCAGACAGGTTTTCCTCAGTTGGAGGAGGTTGGATTTTGGCAGGTGTCAAAACAGTGCAGGATTCTTTCTGCTCAAAGGTATATGTAACTTTTAGCAAAAACTTATTATTAATGACACCAGGTAGCCTGCTGTGTGTTTATTTGGATTGGGGGGTGGGGGGGGCATACAGAAAGTACCAGCACAGTACACTGTATTGACTGGAATGTATATAGCTGAGGCAACGTAAGTCATACTATGTCCTCTGTGTGGCAGTGAAGCATTGTGTGATTGTGGACAGCTTGGAACTCTGCTCACGTTCTCAGGACCGCCAGAGAGGTATTTGATTGGCGGCTGCCAGATGCTCACACAGGGGCACACACACATGAACAGATAGCTTAGGCCTGACTAGTGCTGGATGTTGGATTGGCACTGAAACGATCTGGGACTGCAAGGAGACTTGGAACACTACTCGACTTGCACACAAATCCAGAGTATCAGAGATGAAGGCGTGTGTGTGTACATCCAGATGTCAGACAGTAAACAAACAGCATTAGTTTGGAGGAATTATGAGGCAGTGCCTCAAGCATTGAGAACCACTATAGCCATCTCCCAGAACAAGTCTTCCAAGGCATTATACTTGGGCTCTCTATACTCCCCCATTAGTCTGAGCCTGGTAGCTTGAACACACTGTGCAGGCTCTACTCTTAGATCCTTAAGCTTCAGGAATGTGCATTGTGTGTGTGTGGGGTTTTTTTTTTTTTTTTTTTTTTTGCTTTGACTGAGTAAATTTCATTAGAACTTCTTAAATGATATTTTTCTTTCATTTTCTTGATTTCTTCTATAAATTCTACTACCAATCAGAGCATCACTGGAGCAGAACTTTACACCTAGTGGAAAAGAGAGTGAAAACAGTTTTGATAAACAGTACGTCTGTTATTTCTGGGTCTGTGGATTGTCTCCTATAGCCATGGATAAGTAGTTGCCTAATGGACAATGGACATTGTGTGCAGTTCTTTCCAGTGTAGCAGTGGAGCCTTCCGACTATGGAGTTAACTGCTGACTGAAGAAGAAACATGTTGAAAGTGAGCTCAAGTAAAATTTCAAAGAAAAGGGTGCAATGAATCCACATAAGTGCAGATATTAAGGATGGCCTGCCTCGTACTTTTACCAGATAGTCAAACTTTTTCAATGCAGTGGTCAGTTGAGTATGTGCACCAAGCAAAAGAAACTAGCAAACATCTTACATCTGGTCCTCTCAAGCAGATCTGATAGGCTTTTCTGACCTTGTTCACTTAAATCAGCAGTGAATTTGTATAGATTTTATTTCCAGTCACATATTCCAACTAGAAATCACATATCACATAGATCACATATTCCAACTAGAAATCACATATCACATAGATCACATATTCCAACAGATCTTCATGCATATCAAATCATTGCTTCATCTTACACAGTAATTCATCCTTTTTTTTTTTTTTTTTCCCCCAAAGCACACTTTGATGGAAAACCCTATCTCTAATAAACTTATTTAGCCAACAGAAGCTCACCTGTGCCCTCTCTCTTTGGAGACTGAAAAAAAAAATCCTTATGGAAAATGTATCAAATCATAAACTGCAATTATGGCTAGATGAGGCAGGTTGAGGGGAAATGGGAACAGCACAAACTGCATTACAACTCCTCATCATGGAAGACCTCCAGGGGCCCACTAATGATAGATGCTGTGTATTACAGCCTGAGACTGCACAGGTTGACTTTTTCGTCCAGGGTCAGTGTGTTGGAGCATCTCCTAATACAATTGCATGTGCTGTTTCCAGCACTTTGTTCCAGTACGGAACTGACTGAAGAGAATGTAATAGCGTAGTGATTTTCATAATGGTACCAGGGCAGGATTATTGAAAACAAAGAAATTTTGTTAGTCTGTCTCCAGCCTTATATCTGCAGGAATTACCCAATATATCAAAAACCGAAACCTATGCAGGACATTAGTGGACCATTACACCAATGAGTGGAAAGCATGTTAGTGGTCATTTAGGTGGATTTGCCTTTGGCATGTTATCATATATTAAATTTTCAAGTTGGGGAGCAGAATTTCTTCCTAAAACAGAACTGTGATTCCCCCCTTTTTAATTTTTTTTTATTTACCACAATCTTCTTTTCCCCTACCTTAACTGAGCGTTAGCTACCCGTACTGTAGCTGTCTTATAGCTCTCGTTTTAAGTTCACCGTATTTTGTTTAACAATGTACAGAAAAGTGAGAGTTGGAAAAAAAATTTTTGCCATTGAATTATTCTGGAGAATATCATATAATGTGACAGAATAACTTGAATGTAAATAGGAGGTACTTTATCCATCATCTGGTTAGTCATGGTCCTTGAAGGGACAGGTATACAATTGTGTCCTTCAATTTTGTATTTCATCTTCATGAGGGTGGGGGGCCTAGAAGTGACAAAAACATAAATAGCCTGATTTTTAATGCATGTGTTACGTTGGCAACTCAGACATTGTTCTGATCTTTCAAAGGCTGTGTCCCTGGTTTTCAATTGATGTTTTCTGTTAAAAATGCTACATAAATTCTAACCTTAAAACACTTACATGTATATCTATTACATTTGTAAATAGTAGTTATAGGACTCACTGGTGCTTGTTACTTTTCTTGATTTAATTCAAACAATAAAGTAGGTCTTATTTAAAAATGGCAAAATGAGGAGTTTTTGCTCATAAAGTCTCATTAGCCGCCTACATATAACAGATTCAGAATGAGGGCTCAATAGTAATAATTAGAGGAGCTATTTCAATTTGTATTTTGAATTAATTGGATGAAGAGTGTACTGACCTTTGACCTTGCTAAATCTTTCAGGCACAAAAGCCCTTTGGTGAAATTTTGCTGCTTTGAAGGGAAGTCTGAGAGAAGCTCTGCTTCGATATTAAGAATTAATCAGCACCTCAAAGGGATTTTTTATTTAATGAGACATGTAAATCTAAAGGTGTATAAACACAGTCAGGGATGTAGAAAAGAAACATTTTACTTTCGAAACACTTAAATCTGACCCATAACAGGTTTTGATTGTGATTTAATTGTAATTTATATAAGTTTTCCTTACATAAATGCCCTAAATGACAGAAGAAGGTTTAAATTCTTGAATCAACAGCTTTTCTGTGGCTCTCTGCCAGCAAACAATGAAAATACAATTAATTTTTTTCAACAGATGTATCGATTCAGGTGATTAGAAAAAATAGCAAAAAAAAACAAAAAAACCCCAAAAACCCAAGGGTGTTAGGAAGTTTCAATTTAAAGATGTATAGCAAAGGATTCAAAGAGTAAGACATCCCAATCAATTCACTGGCAGTGCCAGCAAAAAATATGTGAGCCTTCTTGAAAACAACGCTAGTCTTTTGTTGAATCTGTTTTAAGTTTGCAGGGCCACTCAGATTTTTACCTCCAAAACAAGTTGTTGGCTTGAAAAGAATATTATTTTTCCCACTTTAGTGTTACTAAAAATGACAAAGCACCTCAAAGAAGCAAATCCAGTTCAATTAATCAAACTTATTATGGTGCGTATGTGTATAAATCATTAATACAGAGACAAAGCTGACATCAATAAAACATAAAGGCATTAATGAATTAGGAGAGAAAAACCAAGATATGAGCAGATGTTCAAAATGAAAACCTCATCAACAATGGTTATGTAAAAAAATGATATGTTGTCTTTCAGACACTGGGTGGTGCTGTTGATCTGATGAAAGCACACTGGAAGTGAGTGTGTGTCGTGAAGCTGACTGTGTGTGTTTGTGTGTGTGTGTGTGTGAAATGCAGGGGGAAGATAGAGGAGAGATACAGTGAGAGGCAAAGAGAAGGAGCTATAGAAAGAAAGAGCTGGGTGGTTGTGGAGGGGGGAGAAGAAGGTATTTCCTGTGTTTGAGAAATGGGGGAGAGAGAATGGTTGAAGATAAAAAAAAAAAGCATAGTGGGTGGAGGGTTAATATGGCATACACATCATATCACTGTGTTGATTGCTTCCATTATTACCCTGCTACTCTCTGGGTCAGATGAAATTGTATTCATGCTGACGTTCTTTGAGGAGAGATTGCAGAAAATTACAACAAATACCTAAGACATCACTGAAGAAGGCCAGGCCTTGTTTCTGTGTAATTGTGAAAAACAATACGCTTCCCTGCTAAAATACCCCCCCCTCTTTAAGGGCTGTTCTGTGGTGTCAGCCATGCAGCGAGCAATCACATTTGTTTAGCTCCCCTGGCTCTCCACCCTGTGACTATTTGACGCCTCCTCTAGGGCTCCACACAGCCTCCTACAAGATGACAGAGCTATGAATTACATTTAATTAAACCAAACGAGAGTCATATCATCATTTTTAAACAGTAGGCCGCTCAGCCTGTCACTGTGTGCTTGTACGTGCGTGTCTGAAAGTTTTCCCAATCTAAGTGTGCAAATGTGTGTGAGTCTACGTGCAAATCCCCCCCCACCCTGCACGGCAAAGTCAATCTGTGTGTCCAGCCTTTTGATAAGCACATATCTGAACAGCGACTGCCTGTCAGCTGCATGTAAAGGTTTGCAGACGGAACAGGCCACCAAGTGATGCTCAGCTAGGTGACAGCAACCCTTGGGAGGATGATGTAACGCAGAAAGAGAGACATAGAGCCAGATGTGCAGACAAACCCAACACACACATACACACATGCACACAAACTGCCAGATAGAACCCACAGCACAGTGGGGTAGATTGTGTAACAGATCAGCTTCTTGTCAAATTGGTGAGACTTGCTTCTAGGCTGTTTCTTATAGCCAGACAGGAATGATGCAGCAAATCTGCAATGACTGCAACACACACTCTCGAGCATGAATCATTTATTTATGGATGCATAAATCAGGAAGCAACACGAAATAAACATTAAGGACATTTTTTAGAGATCTGTCAGTTACATGGTCATGACAAATAAAAACACAGAATCACGTTTAACAGACAGTCGTGAATCTGCCAGAAATAGCTGTCAGTAGCCACGTGTTGTAAACTGAGTGGCTCTCCAATGTGACACACCCGTTGTCTCATGGCTCCTCACCTGGTCTCCATTATGAACAATGAAAACATATGACTTAGCAAGCTGAAAAATACCTGTACAATTATTCAAATAGCTAGCCAAGATTTTGATTATTAGGTACACTCGAGCTGTTACTTGTGACCGTTTTGAACGAAACGAGACGTCACTTCTGTGACACTGATCCTTGTGCTTTTTGAGAAATTTATTACTAGAACATTTTGAGCAAACTGTTCAAATCTGTTTTTTCACACATTTGCCTCCATTCAAGTGAAATTAGAGGCATTTTTTGTTAGCATGTCTCTTTATGTATGTGAAATGTGCAGTACGTTGCCTGATACTGTAGAAATGCTACCAGGTAATGAAAAACAAGTGTCGCTAAAACTACGTCACCCTTTTTTTAAAATTTGACTTTACTTTGGGTGGTATCCCAAGTCTGTATTCAAATAAAACTGATCGCTGTCGTATCTGCGCATAGACTATAATGATTTAAAAATCAGACCTATTTCACCAAAGTGCTTCTCATGTACAGGGGATGGTTGTGTGTCTGCAGCTTTAAAACTTTCCCAATGTCTCTAATAGACTCTTTGGTCCTGCTGATAGTGACAGCAAGCTTGTTAACAGAGATCCACTATTGAAGGTACCTGAGGATAAGAATGGTGAAGGAGAAAGGCACAACTAATCCTTGGAGCAATGACTTAAAAACACAGGGGTCTTTTTCCACTGTTGAAAGGTCCACTGCCAACAGCTTTATTAAGAGTTCAAGTGCAGTTGCTCAGGTATGTACTCCGGATACGGCTGTAGATGGTATCTTGAGGGGTGCATTGACTCAAGGCCATTGTTCTTTAAATTTCTTAATTTGTCCCATAGCGGGAGATTTATTGAGGCTGCTCATACTATTCCATTAAAGCAGATGATTTTCTTTCACCTTGCCTAACTGAAGCTAACATCCATTCATATCTGCTCCTGCGTGGACTAGATGCACTCTAATTTTCTGCTAGTTTGCTAACTTGTGACATTCATTCATGTGGATTGGAGGGGTTGCTTTGAGGCAGAGCACATCTCCCTTTCTCTTTGTGTCTGTCTGCTCGCTCCATGGGATGCTTTACAGAGATTGCCAGTACCCCGGTGGGAATTAGGATGCCCTGCACACTTGTCATATGCACTGATGAGCCAGGGCTGTTTGGCCTGGCCAGAGGACAGGATTGAGACTAACCAGGGCTTATACAGCTCAGCATTGATTGTAGACAAGGAGAATCATATTTAACCATTTTTTTTTCTGCCAAAAAATATGAGCATTTATTATTGCCCCAGCATTTAATTCTTGGCAGGGGAGAAAATCCTCTGCAGCACTAGGGTCAAAATCCAGGATAATGACTTCTTTCTTGTTTGCTAGACACCTCATTGACTAAATATGGTTTTAGGGAAAATATTATTTGAAAATATGCATAAATTCATAAGATGCTACTTCTATTAATTTGTAACTAAAATTAATACTTTATTGATTGGCATTATTTGATATTTGATTTGATAAGTTGGAAAAAAAATCAATTTACCAAGAAAAAAAACAGCATTGACTAATAAGAAAAGTAATTATATGTCATTTTATTTTTTTATTTTTTATGTGAACCAGATTAGGCCAAAGTGGATTGTGCAAGCGGTTTAGTGCTATGATAATTTCACAACAATTAAAAAGTCAAACTCTTAATCAGTTAAATGAACAAAACAGACAGAAAGTGCTGCAGGACACACTGAAACGCAGAGGGACACAAACTGCCAGAAAACCTGAACCACTTTGGTTTTCCTTCTGACCTGATAGTCAGAGACTTGGCCATAGCTGGCATCTTATTTAATTAAGATCCGTGAACTAGCAGAGTTAATTGCTTGAAGACAGTTGGAACAAACAATGACCTTTGACACTGGAAGAGGGATAATATGCAGGGTGCAAGGGTTCCTTTTGGTTTCTTTTTTGCCCACCATTATTATCTAAAAACACATACCAATAATAAAAGCAAGCACTTGAATCAGAGTAATGGGTGAATACTGGCGTATGAACCGCTTCATAAGCGATTTACTACTCCCAAAGTAGCTTGTGATGTAAGCCATTATAACAAATTCCCAGCATGAGACAGATTTGTGTGAAACAGCACAGCCATTTCATTCATAAAAGGAATACTCACATAATGCACTGCAGTATTTTATTGGTGTGGTTCAAAGACATAATGACTGAAAAAGCCCCTTTTAAGTCAAGCACTATAATAAGTAATAATTCAAATAACTCCCTCTTAAGCAACAGAAAATAAAATGATCCTAATGAGTCCTTCTTTCATGTAGCATGGGATAATTGTAGCTCACCCATTTCCACTCATTGTTAGCTGGTCCATCCACATGCATGTTTTTAAACCTGAGATATCACTAAGAGTACATGTCACATGTAACACACTTAATTTTTCTGGTAAAATGGCTTTTGCAATCTGTAGATGTTAGCAAATTGTATTGATATGAGAGAACGATTTGCTGCTATCATCACATGGACCTTTAAAAATAAAACGGAAAGCTTAACTAAAGCTGTTGGTGCTGCCTAGGCTCAACATAAGTGTGCTTCCATCACACTGATAGATGTGTGGGATCTCTGTAAATGCCCTGTCTCCTGGGTTGTATTTGGCCGAGTATTAAGTGTCTGATCCCGATACCATGAGGCATCCAACCAATGCTTCTGGGTCAAAAACCAGAGGTCGGACCATGGCTGGGAGATGAAGTTCTACCATATTTAGAGAAAATATTCACAAGAGTATAGACTAGTGTATGCATGCTTGGATGTAAATGTCAGGCTGAACATATATATATATATATATATATATATATATATATGTGTGTGTGTGTGTGTAAAATATTGTTGTTTTTTTTTGGTTTGTTTGGATGATTAATTTCCCCTGTGAGCACCATGAAGTTTCAGACTATCGGTAGTAAACAGCAAACAGTGAATGCCAGAGAGCATTAGCTTATTACTTTGGCAGGAAGAAGTAGCAGCTTCGCGTCAATTAGGAAAAAATAAATGAGTTAGTGAAAAACTGCTGTTTGATTTTTTTTAGTGTTGTGGAACACTTACATTTGGCATTCAAAACCACAGAAGACTGCTTAAAGGCAAACTTGAGAATGTGGCCATTATGGCCTTGGGGGTTCATGGAAGAAAAACATGTAAAAAATTCAGCCAGAGCATTACAAATAAAAAGATGAGCCTTTTTAACCAAATGTCTGAGCCACAGAGAAGGAGTTGTAGACTCACAAAGAGGGCAAGTCAGTGTCCTTACCCTTTGGTGGAGGGGAAAATAGCAAGGGTGGTTTGAGTTACCCACACATGCACACTCACTTAAACAGCATGTTCTGTTACTGCTTTGCTCCGTTGAGTAACAAGCCAAATGACATTCTTTGAATCAAGTATACAGAGGTCTCACACATTTGCCTCGAGCAAAATATTCTCTGCTGAATGCCATCTGTGAGTCTCTTCATCTCTTTTTTTTCCCTGCTCATTGTGTCTGCCTTTTCAGTATCCGGGTTCAACACTGGACCAGATGCTTCCTTTGTAGAGTTTCTAAGCAATCCTGTGTGTTATGGGCACATTGCAGGAGAGACTGTTTGGTTTAGGTGGCATTATGCTAATGATAAAAAAATCATATTTTTATTGAATATTTGCACTGCCCATAGGTAGTCCTGGGATTATCTACACAATTTCATATGTTTCTGATGCAGTGTGTGTTCTGAGCCATACAGGCAGGGGTAATTTGTGCCTTTAGCCCCTGATTGTTGTCAACCACAGCAGTGGCCTCTTATTTTAACACGTGAAGTGCTTTGTGATAAGCTACTTGTTGCATCATTATAGATTCAAATAAATGAATAAATATATATATAGTTGTTTGAGGGGTTGCAGACAAAAATGGAGCTGTTATGTTCTAGTGTATTTTTGTTGCAGTATGGAAAAATCTTAATGCAAAGCATTTCAAATATGTCACAGCAGTAGAAAGAAGGGAAGAGGATGAAGTGATCGAAGGTGTTTTCTTTCAATTACTGTCAAACTGAAAGCATTGAGCATTTCAGATCATTAAAATTACAAGAGATTGCAATATCTGAAGTAGCACCTTGTGCTTTTGTAGTTCATACACAACAAAGAGGAAACTGATGCAATGAAGACAATAGCAGTCAACATTTGGAATGTGTAACATTTATTTTAGTGCAAAGTCATACTTTCAGGGTCAGGTTTGTTATCAGTTCCACAGATATGTTTAACAGAGGAATGAAATATAATTCTTCATGCCCTGAGTATGACATAGCACAGATATAAAACACCATGCAATCTTAATGACTTATATTTGCAGGCACAACTTGGATGTAAACAAGGTCAAATGCATTTTTATCTTACTCGTAGCAAACTTCACGTCAGCAAATCAGTGCTTAAATTTACCTGATTGTCTGCACTGATGTGGAAAAAAAAATCTGCTTGTGTGTGCTGGTCTTTGGTAATCTTGAAACTTGCTGTATAGCTATTGCAGGTCTCAGTAACAACAGTCTTCAGACTCAGCCACAAGGTTCATTCACCTTTGCTTGTGGATATAAATGCAGTTCGCGGCCAAGTGTCCCCCCAAATTGCGTTGATTCTCTGCTGTTTTCAGTAGCATGTTAGCCAATCCAGCTATGTGGCTGTTTTCCAGTGTTCTGTGTAGCCACGTATCAATGACAGCAAAGATGCAGCAGTTCTTCATTTCACACTGGACTGTCTGTTGTGCTCACTACCAATCTACACAAGATCATAGAAGTTGCAGTTGAGTTTTTATGAGTAAAAATTGCTCTACTGGGCACTCAGAGCCCTGAACTACTTGGTCTGTGAGCGGCTGGTGCATCTTTTTGAGTTGCTGTGGTAACCAATTCTTCAAACCAAATCCTCTATACATTATTATCGTTGTTTAAAGTTATGTAGACAGCATAATCAGCAACGTTGGTAAATGGCCTTATTGTGTCACACTGTTATTTGATGATAGGAATTTGATCCCTTGATTGTATGTGCTGCACGCTATTTTCATTGAAAACCATGTAATTTATTCATACAAGGTTCAAGTTTTGTGTTTTTGTTGTGGTGCAACACACTAGCCAGAGTACCACAACAGCACCTCGGATTAAGCCTATCGCTCACCTGTCACTTCACTTTGTTGTTTGCTTTTTTCCTCTAATCAAGGCGACAATAGAGGCAGATGCAGAGTGCTTTCCAGAGAGGGAGCAAACATGTTCTGGATAATACACTGAAAGCTTTTTTAGCTTCCGTTGATCATGTCAGTTTGTTTGTTTGTGCATGTCTGTCGCCCTCAAGAAAGCAGCAGCCAACAAAATAAACAACCTGAACTGGCACAGATGTCGTGTCATTCTTCAAAGTGGTTGTACAGAACTAGTATTGTGGTGTGACGTGTTAATAATAATTTATAATTGGATAATTACATTCTTTACAGTCCCTGCCCTTTCTTCTTTTTCTCTAAAACTGTTAAGTATTTTCAGAACTAAATAAAAATGTAAAATTAAATCTAATTCAGTAAATCACTTTATACTGACAGGGATAGTAAACCCCCATTATTCTTTTTTTAATATGTTGCTAAGTCCAGATGGAAGAACAGTATCTGACATCACCCACCCACTCTAAATGAAGCACAGAGATATCTAAGGTTAATCAAAACAGACTTTGAAGCTTTTGCAGGAAATAGTACTTTAAACTCGTGGTTGAAAAATGTGCTAACGTTTGATACTCTGTACTGTCTTACAGCAGGACTGAACTATAGCCTCAACTTTAACCTCAGCCTGATTTAATTGGACTTTCAATGCTTTCAAAGTCCTTGACATCCAACTCAAAAAAGTTCTCCTTTTAAATCTGGTTTCCCTTTATTGTGCAGCTGCCCTTGATCACTTCAAGAGTGCTTCACTTTTTCAGAGAGGTGCCATAAACATGACTTTTTAATGAGCAGGTAGGAGTGTTATAACAATAGATTGGAGTATGGACAATGTTATGGAATATAAATGACTCATATATTCAGAAAAATGTAAATAAAAAGATGAAATATGACACATTTAAAAACACATACAATATATTTAATTAAACATAATGGTATACTGTCGCAAAATTAATGCAAAACAAAAATTAAAATAGTTAATAATGGGAGCAATGGTTCCATATAAGAAAAAATACAACATGTATTGTAAAATGTCATAAGTGTTCGATAAACATTTAGTCCATTTTGATTAAATGATGGCACCTACTTTCCAACCTAATTTGGAAATTCAGTCCTGTATCTACTAAGTTGACTGAACCCCCTGCATCAGAAGAGTCTTTTTCTGCAGAACACTGGCTCCTTGAAGCAAAATGTGCTCACAATATAAAGGGATATAGAGGAAAGTGGGACAGGTTTTGCATATATTTGAACAAATAAAGCCACAGTAAACAAGTTCTAAGAATTTCCAGCATTTTTCAGTTTGTCTGCACAGTGTTGGCGACATCATTCACAGTCAAATCTCAAAATTGTTATTTGAGTGACACTTGAGACTTTTCCTCACTGGACAGTTTTAGATTAGCTGACTCAGGAAATTGTGAGATGATACTGCGTGGCAGCATCCCTAAACCCCAAAACATGAAAAAAAAAAAAAACCCACAGTCTGCTGTATCTCGGTTTGAGATGACCTGGCTGTGGCTGTTTGCAGCCAGTGCAGACTTTGTCTCTGTCCTCATGATGACAGATAAAGCACTTTGATGCTCCCTCAGAGGGAGGTGAACCCCCCCCCAACCAACACACACACACAGACATAAACTCAAACACTTGGATCCAACTGTTAGCTCTCATATCCTTCTGCTACGGTGCCTGAATGTGTGATCTGTGAGGTTATCTGTGTGGGTACACTTGTGTGTCTCTCTGTATGCCTCCAGAATCAAAATGAGGATTTCAAACAAACTAATGTTCTTCTGTGTGTATTTTGAAGTTAATTTTCATCCTCCTGCCAGTTTTAGCTTTCCTCTAGCAAGTCCATCAGACAATCTTGTGATTGCAGTCATTGACCAGTGCTTTTGAAATCTGTACAGCGGCTGCAATAGCAATAAATGCTAACTGCTAACATCTCACTAAGGATTGACAAGAATGCATAGTTGACTGTCCTACGACATATATATATATATATATATATAAAACCAATTCTAATATTTGTACTGACATGTCATGTAATACCCTGCCGTTTTTCCATAAAAACTGTTATGGAAATTAGACATCTTTCTGTCTTAATATTCACTAGACATATCTGTTGTGTAACACATCTACTGCTCTCTGTTGGCCAAAGGCCTTACACTGGTTGGGGGGGTGTTTTGAGAGGAGACCAGAGTGAATGCAAATCGAGAAAGGCCACAATAGTACGGTGAGTCAGATGGGGATGTTTGTAGTGGTTGAAATCTTCACAAGGATTTTAACACAGGAAAAAACAATATTCTTTTGTCCATGAAGTGTTTTTTTGTAAGGATCTAAATCAAAACAGAGGAAAAAGAGGCTTATTGTGCCGAAAAAGCTTATTCACAAAATATATAGAATAGTATTATTTCGGATTTGAGAGTAATTGTTGGCAAACTGTGATCATAAATATGTTACATTTCCTGCAGCCTTTTGACAATGTTTTCTGGCATCAGTGAAGCTGATCAAATTAAACGCATGCACCATTTAAAGATTAAGATTAAGATTAAGAGTACTTTATTTATCCCACGTATGGGAAATTTGTTGTTACAGCAGCAACCACAGGTATAGAAAAAATACAAGAATAGAAACAAGGAGTAGAAAAGTATGAGAAAAGATATAAAGAGGCAGTGATAATGATAAAGTGTGACTTCCTCATTGATGGGGTAGGATTAATACAAATTTTAATAGCGTTACAATAACCTACACTTGCTCTGATGTTTTCTGTTGTGACAATGAAGATAAAAGAAAGAAGGTTTTTTTTTTTTTTTTTTTAAAAGGCAAATGAACAATCTTTTAAAGCAGGGATTGGCACGCTCAGTGATTTAACTGAGCATAGCTTTGCATTTGCTTTGCATCAGTGGCTCAAGGACAATAAATTATAAGTGTTGTTATTATTTTTGTCCCACTATTAATGAATTTGAAAAAAGAAATTAATTGATCAGATAACAGAAAACAACAAGTATCTTGGAATATGGGGTAATTTCACAACTAAGATTGTTCAAACTGCAGCCTTTTCACTTGAGCATGGCAATCAAGCTTTGGCTCTTGAAGCTAAATTGGCCACGCTTTAGAACTAGCGTTTAGCTAGTGTTCGTTTGTGACGTGAATACCATCAGTGAAGTGTCTGGGATTCATTCTGATCAGTTGTGCTGTATTAGTTGTCGACCAGGAATTAGTTGACAAGTTTCATGAAAGAAATTAGGCGTTTAATGAACTCCATCTCCTCGCTCAGTATGGAAGATATTATTGTCATTACATTCTGAGTTGATTATATCAAAGTGAGGGTAGATTGCACCAAGACCAGCCTTCTGCTGAGCAGCAGCCTGGCTATTGAGAGCCTCGCTGCCGTGTTGCCATGACTCCATTAACAACCGCAATCTCAGATATCGTAACTAATCTTTGGAATTAATTAAAATCCTTTCTTTTTTCTATACATTTGTGTAATTGAGCTGGTGTGGTCCTTGGTTTCGACTGACAAAGCTAATCCTCTTTTTAAAATGAGATTGAAATTCTGCAAAGCAACAATCTCAGTTAGCCCCTAGTTATAATTATTTCATTATGTGCTGCCATGGGTCTTTACTTGGAGGAATTGATTGTAACAGCTGGTGTTACGGTCAACCTGATGACACTGGCTTCACCACTGTTTTTCACAGACTCTCCACTACCCTGGTGATAATGTAATTAGTTTTCGACTGCATTTGCCAGCTTGTATCCCCATGCCAAAACCAGTTCT